>JARGCV010000124.1:9700000-10977500 GCA_034064705.1 Bothrops alternatus | reverse complement strand
CTAGGGCTGAGACAAAGTGACTGGCCCAAGGTCACCCAGCTGCCTTTGTGCCTGAGGTAGAACTAGAATTTATGGACTCCTGGTTCCTAGTCTACTGTCTTAACCGCTACATTAAAATGGCTCCCTAGTCTTACTTGATTAAAAATATGGTAAAGATTGTTAACAATTAAATATTATAAAAGTACAAGTAATAACCAAACTAATAAGACTAAGGACACCCTTGACAAATAACAGCATGCAACAAAAACACTTTTTTCCATGCTTGTGCAGAAGTGAGAAAAAAACAGGCTGCAATAAAGAATAGCCACAAGATGCTACACTCATGCAAGTTTTAGCCACATCTTCTGAATCATCTTCACAATGTGCATCACTCTAACTTTCTGTGTTTGAGCACATAAAATTATTTCTTTCACTTACTACTAATATAAATACATATATAGATTTTAGCATTGTCAAACACTTTCAGAGAAAATAAAAAAGTGGATATACCTGTACATAAGTGTCAGAATCATTTTTGTAGTAAACTGAATAAAACTGAATAACACCATTAGGTTTTTGAGGAGGATCCCAGAATATTCTTACTGACGATGAAGTGAGATTTTTATACCACAGGTTTTTAGGTGGATCACCTGGAGCTGAAAAATGTAAACATTTACCAGCTGCACAAAAAAAAAGGCTATTTTGTTTCTGCTCCACAAATGTTTTAGGAAAGGGTTCAATGGCTAAAATCCTTTCTTTCTGCTGATCCTTAATGGAACTTAGCCTTTGGAAATACAAAAAGCTGCCATTATAATGATATACGTCCTGATACTTTCTATTGTAAGGAGCACAATAGCGTATCAGTGAACAGACCAAGCCAACGTTTTTGAGATGGGAGTATACAATTCAGGTTGATAGTTAATTCTGGTAAACATTAATGAAATCATTCAATAATTTATCATTCATTTGCGAAGACATATTAATATGCAAGAGATAATTGCATAATTATTGGTTTGCATTACACTGGACAAAGCACAAGTCCAAATTGACATGAGCGGCTTACATGGCATTCAGACTGTCTTTGAACTGAAGTGGCCCAAGTACCAGAATGAAGTGCATTGTCCCAAAGCTTCAGAGGACAAATGAATGATAATGTGGAAGTGGGAAGGAAGTCATAGTTGTCATTTTGGAGTTTTGGCATTTCATTACACTACTCTTGGATCAGCAGTGCTTTAGTTTTCTGTAGTTTCAAAAACAGCTGAGTACCATCAATAATATTGTATGCTAGGAGATGAAGGAATAGTTTATACTTGGTTTTCATATTTACAATTGCAGTCTAGATGGCAAAAAGACTTGAAGATGGGTTTATCCCAAACAGATGAGAATTTAATTAAACAAGTTAGAGACCAAAGGTCTATGCATATCAAAAGATTGTATAATGTATTGATAGAAATTGACTCCGAAACTGAACTAGTCAAGGATTGTATGATAAAGTGGGGACAAAATTTTGGACAACCTATTATGATGGAAACGTGGGAGAGAATTTGGGTGAAAAATGTAAGATTTACGCAAGCGCAACATTTAAGAGAGAATTTTTACAAAATGTTTTATAGATGGCATCTAGATCCGAAAAAACTATCATATATCTACCCTCCAATCTAAATGTTGGAGATGTGAGAGTATGGATGCTACTTATTTTCATGTATGGTGGACCTGTAGAAAAATTAAAGCTTTTTGGAGAAAAATATGGTGGGCTCTTCAGAACATTTTGAAAAAGCGTATTGAATTTCTACCTCAGTTGTTTTTGTTAGGTACTACAAAAGACTGTACCACCTTGGAGACGAACTTAATTTTGAATTTGATCACAGCAGCAAGACTGTTGGTGGGACAATACTGGAAGAAACCAGAATTATCATCTATTGAAGAATGGACCTTGAAAGTCATAAATTTGGCAGAAATGGCCAAAATATCTGCATATTTGAAGGATCATTCAAATGAAAAATATATGTTGGACTGGAAAAAATGGATAGATTACATACAAAGGAAATATCAATCTAAGAAACTGTATCTAGCCTATAGTTAAATGTTTTATATGCTGATTGAAAAATGTTTACAAGTAGAAAATGAGTGTACTAAGTTGAGTTGCACTCAACCTGATTTTTTCTTTGCTTCCTGTTTTCATTTACAAATATATAATTAATAAAAATTATAAAAAAAAATTTTTTAAAAAATAATATTGTATTGGGTATCCATATTCTTTTCAAGCTTCTTAGTAGCAGCTTTTCAAAAGCAACTCAAAATATTAATGAAATAAGAGCAGCAAATGAGGCATACACGCCCTAAGTCAATTGCAAGATTTAAAGAATATTAAAAAAATTATTAATTCAGTATGCAGAGATTTATCCACCTTTTATGAAAATGCAAGTTTCAAACTTCATATGAAAAAAGTAATATATTAAAACAGCTACCTTTTGATCTAAGTGGTATAAAGGGCAATTTTTTGAAGCAACATAATTTACAGAAAATTATAGCCACAATGCTCCATGTGGTTCCAATCCCTTTTCTTGTAGCCTGTAGACCAGTGGTGGCGAACCTATGGCACAGGTGCCAGGGGCAGCACTCAGAGCCCTCTCTGTGGGCACGTATGCCGTTGCCCCAGTCCTAGGCCTTCAGCTGGGTTTTATAAAACCTTTTCACTTTAGGCTTCCGCTGCCGTGTGCAAAAAAAAAAAGGTTCAATCAATCAATCAATTTCAACTTCTCGCGGGAAAAAAAAGATCTCGCAAAGTTGGAATTGATTGAACTTTTTAGTCCCACCTATACTGCTGTTATCACTGAAGCCACACCCACCCAATGGGCCACACCCAACCAATGGGCCACGCCCACCTAGCACCCGACAATACATAAGTGGGTTTTGGGTTGCAATTTGGGCACTTGGTCTCTAAAAGGTTCGCCATCATTGCTCTAGAGCAGCAGTTCTCAACCTGTGGGTCACAACCCCATTTGAACGACCATTTCACGGGGGTCACCAAACAACGCAGTCCGCCATTTTTCCCCCTTTTCCTTAGCTGTGCTATGCCATTTTTTCCCCTTTTCCTTAGCTGTGAATAGAGTTTAATTCTATTGGCTTTCAAAAGCCAATAGGAATTGTCCAGGCTGTCTCCGCCCTGCTGAGCCCGCCAAAAGTCCCAGTCTGCAAACGGTGCTGCAAGTTGTCTGCAGCGAAGGCGAGCGGTCCGGAACTTTCCACCCCTCCCTGCTGAGAACTACTAAAACTGTAAGTAAAAGAGGGCCAGGGGTGGGAGATGGGAGGCCGGCGGGCGTAGGGAGGGGTTTTGGCGTGCGTGGGGCCCAGCGGGTGGCTTACCTCCCTTGGGCTGGGCCAGCTGGTGGACCAGCCCGTGGTCGCCCTGCACCATTGCCGAATGGGCGGCGGCCTACGCCTCGGCCGGCGCAGGGGGCAGCACCGTGCATGCGTGCCACAGCATCACGCATGCGCGATGCAGGTCATCGCGCCACGCATGCATGGTGCAGGTCGGGGGTCACGCCCTGAAAAAGGTTGAGAACCGCTGCTCTAGAGCTTCCTCTGATCATGTGACTAATAAGTGGCAACACACAGTTTCCTATTATTTTGAATTAGAAAGCACAAAAACTGCATTGTTTAGTGTAAAGTAGATATAATTAAGAAAGAAGGAAATTGCCAATTCTTCATCAAACATAGAAAAATACCTATGAATTAGGCCAGAATTATCCAGTTTATCACTGGAGATCCAAATGTAGCAGAATTTATGTCTATGAGTAGAATCTGGTCTATTAAGAATATTTAAGAGAGAAGCTCAAAGTCCAAAAAGGGTAAGGAACATATCTTGCAGCATGTGAGTTTCACATCCTCACTCTGGGAACAGACCAAAGGACAGTCACACTGTATTTTTTCTATTAAAAAAACAATCAGGAGGAAAAATCCATTTCCCACCCACGAGGTTAGCCAAAATGGGCCCAAATCTTTAACCTGTATGTTGGAAATGTAAAATAGCAATAGGGACCTATTACCACATGTGGTGGGAATGTCCCAAAGCCTGTGATTATTGGAATAGGATAAGAAAATGGTTGAAAGAAATATTAATGTTGGAGATAGAGATAAAACCTGAACTCTTTTTATTGGGCATAACCACAGACAAATATGATAAGGGAATAGTCTACTTGATGTTGCACATCTTGACTGCTACTAGACTGGCGTTTGTTCAAAAATGGAAGAACAAAGAAGCTCCTACAGATGAAGAGATACTACATAAAATACTATCTTGTGCTGAAATGGACAGGCTTACGATGGAATTGAAAGCTAAAAGCAGATCAGAATATTTTGAAATCTGGGATAAATTGTACCATTGGTGGGAATCAAGGAGGACTGTTGGAGTTATAGATTAGCAATAAAATGGAAATATATATAATCATAGGTTAGCAAATAGAGAAAATGTATTAAGTATAAAAAATTCATATGTATTTATAGAGATAAAGAATTGAATGTAAGAAGAGAAATAATTTGATAGAAAGGTTCAAACTGGAATGTTACGTCATGTCCAATGTTTTCTTTTTTTAATTGTATTATAAATAAAAAACTTTTAAAAAAAAGAAGTGCCAAAACAAAGGGTTCCTCACTTGTTACTAATACCCATAGTACTCCAAGGATAAAGGACAAAAAAAGTTTGTGCTGGCAACATCCCCAACTACCAAAGCTTTTGACTTCCACAAACACATAAAGTTTAATCTCTGATTACCAAAAAGGTTAGGGTTAGGGTTATCCTATTTTTTACATAATATAATATATTTAAATATATATATCAATCCTACATTTAAATCACTATTAAGAACATTCTCAATAGTACTATATCATATTAATCATACATATTTACCTCCTTCAGAGGTCCTGAAACTTGTTGTGTCACTTTTCATATTTCCATCACCAAATCTGGTACTTGCTGTTACATAAGCACGGTATTTTTTGTTATATTCTAAATCTGTTAATTCTAGTGATGGTTCAGATACATTGATATTTCTTGACATAATATTCCTAAGCAAACATATTAAAGAGAATTAAATAGCTGATTAACAAAACAAGAACTAAATAGTTCTATATGTTACTACGTGTGCTAAACTGTAGAGTTTCAATTTAACACCATTGTGTTTCTTGTTAGTTCTTGGCTTCATGTGTCTTTCCAGTACTAAAGTCATTCAAACATATTTGTATCATACTGGGTAAAAAAAAAGTTTTTTGCTCTCATGAGAAATAGCTTTATTGTAGCAACATCTATTCCAGGGAATCCCCCACCATAACCACAATGAGGTGGCACAGTAGGACCTGGGAGGTAAGAAAGAGTGGTGATCATGCATGAAATTAGCATAACATTTAATTTGAATTCTAAGATTAGAACTTTTCTTAGAAAGCAACATAAAGGACTGGTAAAGATTCTTATGTTACATTACTAGTTCAACATCTCAACAATGCATAGCTGTTTAGTATATATAACATCATGTTATATGAATCAAGGACCAGAATATGGACATGAACTAATTGCAAATACCAAATGCTGAAATTTGTTCAGTTACTTTCCACCCTCCCATTATTGAGTAGAAGTGAGTTGGCCCATTTGCTACTAGTGGCTGCAGGACTTGGGTTTGGTTAGTCTAAAGAAAAGAAGAAATAGGGAAGACATGATAGCAGTATTCCAGTATTTGAGGAGCTGCCACAAAGAAGAGGGAGTCACGTTGTTCACCAGAGAGCAGGACAAGTACCTCATGATCTTTTGTTAGGGATTATACAAGAGGGCACTATTACTGAGATGAATCTAATTCTGAATTAGGTCACAGCAGCTAGACTGCAGGTGGGACAATACTGGAAGAAGCCAGAAACACCACCTATTGAAGTTTGGACTCTGAAAGTAATACATTTGGCAGAAATGGAGAAATTTTTTTGGCATATTTGAAGGATCGTTCGAACGAACAATATCTAATAGACTAGAAACAGTGGATAGACTATAGATAAGAGAAACACCACTCAAATAAAATGTAACAGGCATATAGTTGAGGCTTGAAGTGAAGAGTGAAGAATGTGTACCAAGTCAGACGTTTACAAAGATTAATACTTAGTGTTGTATTTCAGGTTTTATGACGATTGCTTCTTAAAATGATCTTATGTTTAATGTCGATTGTTTTAATAAAAAATTTTTATATAAAAAAAAAGAAACAATGATTGGAAACTGAACAAAGAGAGAAGCAACCTGGAATTAAGGAGAAACTTCCTGACAGTGAGGACAATTAACCAGTGGAACAGATTGCTTCCATAAATCATAGGCGCTCCATCACTGGAGATTTTTAAGAAGACACTAGACAGTCATTTGTCTGAGATGGTATAGGTTCTCCTGCTTGAGCGGGGGGCTGGACTAGAAGACCTCCAAGGTCCCTTCCAGCTCTATTCTATTCTAGTGTAAGACAGGATCCACTCCATTGTGTGACAATCAGTAACAGTATATGGTAGTGTGCTAGAGAACTACTAAAAATTCTATTTGGTGTGGCAACATCTTGGTTTTGGAATCATGATTTCAAAATGCTTGAAGAATCTAGCAAGCATTAATTTCTAAAAACATTAGTTGTCTATATTTAAGCTCAGTTAAAATAAATTGTTTTTAATTATTCACTAATATTCAAGTATGTGGAATAAAACATGAATTACAAGGTTAAGGGAAAACATTTCTTAAGTAGATAAAATCTTAGTATTTAGGAAATTCTTACCAAATATAAACTGTATAATAAAGGATAATTCCATTTGGCTCAAGTGGCGGTTGCCATGACAACACCACAATGGCATCAGCTAACTGTTTTACTGTGAGCAATCTTGGAGGGGAACTAGGAGCTGCAAAGTAAATATGCAATATATTGTTGATTAATTATTGCTACAGCAAATTTGAGTGTTTACAGTATCACAAGTTATATTTATTGTATTTGAAGCTGTTTGTTTTAAAATGGCATTTAAAAAAGAATAATTTTACATAGTAGTGCAAATCATCTGTTTCTTTGATTCTGAGAAAAAATAATGTTTTATGAGAAAATAGAGCAACAGGAATATCATAGTGATTCACCTTCAGGTTTATTGTAATTTGTTTCCTGGTAATAAAATATGAATTTAATTGATACAAATCAATATAAAATAAATAAATAATTTCCCCTGAGAAGGGTGAAAACCAGTTAGCATTACAATGGAAGACAATAAAAAATGTACCATTTTAATTTATATACACCAGTCTTAATGTATTTGTCTGTCTGTCTGTCTGTCTGTCTGTCTCTCTCTCTCTCTCTCTCTCTCTCTCTCTGTGTATGTGTGTGTAGCTTGAAGAATCCATCACAAGATGAAGGCTTCTCTATTGAAGATTATAGACTGTAAACTACTATGCTGATCTAAGGAAGAATTGTAGATATTTCTCAACTTTTCATTCTAGGGCTGAAAGAGAACAATTAGCCCAAAGTCACCCAACTGACTTCCATGCTTATGGGAGGACTAGTATCCCATCAAGCAAACCAAATCAAGCACAGCAAGACAGTTTACAGCTTACATGAACATTACTATGAGTAAAAAATACAGCAATACATATTCAATATTCAGTAACAGAAAAATAGTCTATATTCATTAAGTCCCAGATTAACTCCCAAGCACATTAACTTGTTATATAATACAGGGCTTTTCAATCTTTTCACCCATTGTACCATTTTTAGGATATGGCAATATCCGAGTACCACCAGTCACCTAGCAAAGTGTCAAAAACTTGATGACCCCAAAAAAAGAAAAAAGTGATGAAGTACAGGTAGCCCTTGACTTACAACAGTTCACTTAGTGACTTTGAATTTACAATGGCACTGAAAAAAGTGCCCCCCAAGCCACAGCCGAGCAAGACACCTGCCTGCCCGCCCGCCCGCCCAGCGGCACTCTTCCTCCTGTCTGAGGTTTTCATTGTTGTGAGCATTTCTGTTGAGGATTGGCAGCCAATGTACCACAAGTGGTACCCGTACCACTGGTTGAAAAGCCCTGAACTAGATCATGTTCGATTTCTTTATCGGTGGGTGTTTGGTTTTTTATTCCCCCCGTCTGCTGGGTGGTTGCAGCAGGTTTTGGTCACTTCACATGACCCTGGGACACTGTGACTGTCATAAATATGAATCAATTGTCAAGCATCTGAATGTAAATCACAAGACCCTGGAAATGCTGCAACATTCCAGCTGATCGGTGCTTCTTCTGGGCTCAGCAGAAGTGTCAGGATCAGCGCCAAGCTCCATCTGGAGCCTGGTGCTGATCCTGATGCTTCCGCTGAGCCCTGACAATCCCGAAGAAGCGCTGTTCCTGGCACTTCCACTGAGCCCTGACACCCCTGCAACTCCAGGCATCTCTCGCTCAGGCTTGTGCGGTGCTGCCACCAGTTCAGCTCATTCCCCTCCCCCACTACCACTTTTCTGGGTTGGTCGCGTACCACCTGCCAGGTGCCAATGTACCACAGATGGTACCCGTACCACTGGTTGAAAGCCCTGATATAATAGACCATGTAGAGTATTCATTAACTGAAATAAGATTTAACAGTTGATCCTAACCCAGTCATATGGGTTTCTGATATATAATTACAATCTGCAAACATCTGCACAAAGAGATTCCATTATAAAACATTAATATGCTAGTTTGGGAAAAGAAGAGATAATCTGGATACATAACACATAGCATAAACCTCCTGTGGAAAGGTGTGGATTGAAAGGATATTAAAATAATACAATTAGCAAAATGTTTATCTTATCATCTGAATAAATTCACTTGTCTATTGTTATTATTGAATAGCAATTGCATTTTCTTATAATAAAATATATGTTTATTCAGAACTTATATAAGTCCGAAAAATTAAATTAAATTAAATTAGAATTAGTTATTTTATGCTTTTTAAGTAGTCTAATTGTAAAATTAATTATAACTTAAATAATTATAATTTAATGGATTCTTTGAATGAAAGAACAATACATGGCTTCAGAAAAAAGTGAATTCAAACCTACATAGTAATGGTATACCATAAAGATTATGTCTAAATATATATTTCAATCAAATATTCCCTATTTTCTTATATTGATTAAAATAAGTCAGTCAGAGGAAGTATATTTCTTTCTCAATGAGGTGCCCCAGTGGGGTACCTCAGAGTTCTATTTTAAGCCCAGTACTCTTCAATACCTTCATAAATGATTTAGACGAGGTGATAGAAGGGGAACTCATTAAATTTGTAGATGATACCAAGCTGACAGGAACAGCTAATGCTCCAGAATATAGGCTCAAGATATAGAAGGTTCTTGACAGACTTGAACATTGGACCCTATCTAGCAAAATGAAATTCATTGGTGATAAAATTTAGGCAAGAAAAACCAAATGCACAGGTTTAGTAGAAGTGGTACTTGGCTCAATATTAGTAACTGTGAGAGGGTTCTTGGAGTCCTAGTGGACAATCACTTAAATATGAGCCAGCAGTGTGCTGCAGTCAACATAGTCCTAGGCTGCATTAACAGAGGGATAGAATCAAGATCACGTGAAGTGTAAGTACTATTTTATAATGTCTTGGTAAGACCATTATTGGAATATTGCATCCAGTTTTAGTTTCCATGATATAAAAAGGACATTGAGACTTTAGAAAGAGTGCAAAGATGAAGAGCAAACTCTAGAAGAGCAACAAAGATGATTAGGGGACTGTAGGCTAAAATATACAAAAATGATTGCAGGAATTGGTAATATCTACTTTAATGAAAAGAAGGAATGGGGTGACCTGATAACAGTGTTCCAATACCTAAGGGACTGCCACAAAGAAGAGGAAGGCTCAACTTATTCTCCAAAGCACCCGAAGGTAGAACAAAAAGCAATGGATGGAAACTAATCAAGGAAATAACCAACCTAGAACTAAGAAGGAATTTCCTCATAGTGAGAACAATTAATCAGTGGAACTGCTTGCCTTCAGAAGTTGTGGGTACTCTATCACTGGAGGTTTTAAAAAAAAAGATTAGACAACCATTTGTCCAAAATAGTATAGGGCAGGGGTGTCAAACTCAATTTCACTGAGGGCTGCATCAACATTGCTATTGCCCTGGGGGGGTGCATATGGCCAGAGTGGGTGCAGCCTACTGGGTGGACGTGGATGGAGTGAGTGTGGCCTACTGGGTGGGCATGGCCAGTTCTACATCATTCGCATCAAGGGTGTCTATGGGGGCCTGAGCAGGAAGTGGGACAGATCTGAGGGTCTCTGGCAGAAGTGGATGGGACCGGGGCAAGTGCCAAGGCATGGTCCATCGGGGCAAGTGCCAAGATGGCCACCACAAAATTGTGCATTGGCTCCCAGCTGGCCTGGGCCAGGGCCAAGGGAGTGGGGGCCGTTCCCTCACTGTTTCCAGGATGGCTTCACGGGCCACATGAAACCACTTCACGAGCCGCATCCGGCCCTCGGGCCTTGTTTTTGACATGTCTGGTATAGGGTCTCCTGCTTCAGCAAGGAGTTGAACTAGAAGACCTCCAATGTCCCTTCTAACTCTGTTATTCTGTTATTCAATATTTCTGCTATGCCTTTTTTTACCTCCTTTGAGATCCCGATGTCCACAGACAGCCCAGGATTATAAATTCCCATAATCAAGTCTAACCTTAAAAGCTGGATTGGTCCAAAACCAATAAGCTGCATTAAAAAAATAAGGAGAATCTATTCTAAATAGATCATGGCATCCGGCCCTCTCAATTCCTGGCAAATAGATGGGGAAGAAATGGAGGTAGTGACAGATTTTATCTTCCTGGGCTCCAAGATCACCACAGATGGGGACTGCAGCCAAGAAATTAAAAGATGCTTGCTCCTGGGGAGGAAAGCTATGGCAAATCTAGACAGCATACTAAAAAGCAGAGACATCACCCTGCCAACAAAAGTAAGTATAGTCAAGGCCATGGTTTTCTCAGTTGCAATGTATGGCTGTGAAAGCTGGACCATAAGAAAGGCTGAGCGCAAAAGAATTGAGGCCTTTGAACTATGGTGCTGGAGAAGACTCCTGCGAGTCCCCTGGACTGCAAGGCGATCAAACCGGTCAGTCCTAGAGGAGATCAACCCTGACTGCTCTTTAGAAGGCCAGATCCGGAAGTTGAAACTCAAGTACTTTGGCCACCTAATGAGAAGGAAGAACTCACTGGAGAAGAGCCTAATGCTGGGAAAGATTGAGGGGAATAGAAGAATGGGATGACAGAGAATGAGGTGGCTGGATGGAGTCACTGAAACAGTAGGCGTAAGCTTAAATGGACTCCAGAAGATGGTAGAGGACAGGAAGGCCTGGAGGAACGTTGTCCATGGGGTCGCGATGGGTCGGACACGACTTTGCAACTAACAACAACATTCTAACACATACTCATAAATGTTTATTTACTTATTGCAATCTTGTGTGCACCATTTTACTTTTATGTGTCCTGTTATGATACATATTCATTATATGATTTAAACAAGTGTTAATAAAAAGTCATTGTGCACTTCTATAAAATACCTGCTGAGGCTTCAATTCCAAATTTTAAAAAATCCCCACAGTTAGATTCAATTGACCAAAGTTTTAAATTATGAAATATTTTAATTTTATTAGTACTTTAATTACTAGAATTAGTAAAAAATGTTATCAGGATTCATATTATTGAATATTCATTATATATATTATTATAAATAATAACAAATATAGCCATTTGCATCAGATGCTCAAATGTTTTAGTGATAAATATTATCACTATTATCATTTTATTTATCATTATTATTTAATGATATTTTCATGATAAATATAGGCATTTTATCATTCCATTCAAGTTTATTTTATCACATAAATTATCATCATATTCCTAAAGCAGGTCATATCATTTGAGTTATGCGTGAAATGAAAACAAGTGCTCAGCTGTGAAGGAATTTGTGAAAATTTTGACTAACAGTCAGAACAGTATGTACTTCCAAGAAATTACATTCCAAACCTTTTAATTTGGTTTGGGGTTTCTTTTGTTGTTGTTGCTTGCATTGAACTGCCTCTTAAATTTTTGTTACAAGTAGATCGTTATTTAGAAAGGGCTTATGCCTTATGAAAAGTCTCCTTCTAATAAAATGAGGACTGTAAGCACCATGTCCCTATCTGTTGAACTGTTGTATTTCAATTTTCTATTAATTTGAAGCAGAAAAAAACCTATTCTATTTTTTAAAATCTCACCCTGCTCCAAAAAACCCTTAAGTGAAG
The DNA here is from genome assembly GCA_034064705.1 of Bothrops alternatus. Classification (NCBI taxonomy): domain Eukaryota; kingdom Metazoa; phylum Chordata; class Lepidosauria; order Squamata; family Viperidae; genus Bothrops; species Bothrops alternatus. Next base: position 10,965,228 of record JARGCV010000124.1, on the reverse strand, counting down.
TTCCCATGTTCAAAAAAGTTCTCCACCCCTAAATACTAACACTATTTTGAGCTTCCATTAAGCTTACAGATGGGGGTATGTAGTTACTATCCTTCTATAATGCTCTTTCACTCCAGCATAACCAACTGATATGAAAACAACACAATAGTCAACGATGTAGACCTTACCATCTTCATCGGTTATTATATCCAATGGTGCACTCTGAGGTCCTTCACCTTTTACAGTGCTTGAAGATACTTCAACCAGATATTTTGTATATTTTTTTAAGCCTAAATAAAGAATATACATGTTATGTGTATATACTGACACTTATATGCCTTTTGTGTGGTGCTATTTATGCTATTTTAATAATTTCATATGAAACAATGTAAAGAAAAGACTTGAATTATAAAAGCACAATATAAAGACTTTAATTTATAGACATAGAAATCACATTATTGACACAAATGCTAACTTTATCTGAATGATGACAAGAAACAATGGATGGAAACCAATCAAGGAGAGAAGCAACGTGTAATTAAGGAGAAACTTCCTAACAGTGAGAACAATTAACCAGTGGAAGAGCTTGCCTTCAGAGGTTGTGGGTGCTCCATTACTAGAGGCTTTTAAGAAGACACTGGACAGACACTTGTCTGAAATTGTATAGGGTCTCCTGCTTGAGCAGGGGGTTGGACTAAAAGACCTTGAAAGTCCCTTCCAGCTCTATTCTGATTGATTGATTGTAATATTTTTGTCAGAACCCATATTCTTAAGGCAGCGGTGGTAAACCTATGGCATGGGTGCCAGAGGTGGCACTCAGAGCCCTCTCTGTGGGCACGCGCACCGTCGCCCCAGTCCTAGGCCTTCAGCTGGGTTTTATAAAACCTTTTCACTTTAGGCCTCCGCCGCCGTGTGCAAAAATAAAAGGGTTCAATCAGTTAATTTCAACTTCTCACGGGGGGAAAAAGATCTTGCAAAGTTGGAATTGATTGATTGAACTGTCGTTACCACTGCAGCCATGCCCACCCAATTGGCCACGCCCACCCAATTGGCCACACCCAGCCATGGGCCACATCCACCCGGCACTCAACGATGCATAAGTGGGTTTTGGGTTGCAGTTTGGGCACTCAGTCTCTAAAAGGTTCGCCATCACTGTCCTAAGGGGATCTTTCTAATACTGATTCTAAACTCCATTCTTTCTATTCCTCTGGATTCTGTCATACTCCTGGAAGGGAGGGGGGAAGATGCTGTGGGCTGCTTCTTTGTTTTTTTTTATGACTACAATGCAACTCTTTCGCTGTCTCTGCATACACACTCTTTGAACTGTCCTCCCTTGATGTCAACTAGAAATGGGGGAGGAAAGAATGCGCCTCTGGACATCTGGCTTATCTCCTGTGTGGAGGGGATGGTGCGAAGACACAACAAACACCCTTATAACCCTGAGATGGAATGGTGTTATCAGCATTTTCCCACAACGAGCTTAACACCTGGGGATTGACCCATTCAAACTGACCAGGTGAATTATTGGGGTGGGGTTTGCTGGGGACTCCTTTAACCTATTGATCTGAGTGGGAAATCCTCAGATCCTGTCTATTATGCCTGCTATCAGCTTCTCCTAATAAAAGTTCCTTTTGGAAGAAACTGCTTCCACGAGTTCTGCTTTCTTAGGATGAGGTTTTGAAGTGGGCCCTGATATTAGACAGGATCTGCAGTAACAGTCAGCCCGGAAGAAAGAACCTTACCGGGGGACTTGGTAAATCATGTCAGACAATGGAATAGAGAGAGTGGAGCCTGCAATGGGGGGGGAAGCCTCATGCGAGTAGACCCCTGCAATTACTCCAGCTCCGGCTCCTCGAGCTCCTCGGAAGAGGAAGTGGCAGCAGAATGCCACCACAAGGCTAGGTGGTCAATGGGCTTTGGAAAGAAGGAAGATTGGGAGAAGAAGGCCAGAAAGGTGACACTCAGACAGAGCAGTCATCAGCCAGCCTGGAAGGAGGAGATGGAGAGGTCCCTCTGTTTTAGCGAAGATGAGGAGGACCACCCGATGCCCTCCAGCCCTCACCGAGTGGCAACTACAGACAGAGAGGGGAGACAACACAAGCGGAAAAAGAGACACCGCTCCATCCAGAAGTTCCCACTGCTGGATGTGAAATTCCATGGGGAGCGATGGTGCCTGGGATTCTTCCTAACCCAGATGCTAAACTACATGGAGGAATACGGTTGCGACATCCCAAGTGACCGAGCCAGGGTTCGCATCATACAGGCAGCCCTGGATGGCATGGCAGCGGACTGAGTCGTAGACCTCCGCGATGCAGATGCCCCGGAGCTATTGAATTTCAACCAGTTCATGGCTTCCCTCAGATGCCGATTCGAAGACCCATTAGCCAACTGGAAAGCCCGGGAACAGATAAAAATGGTGAAAAAGGGCAAATGACCCGTGACGGAATACACCCAGGAATTATGAGCCCTGGCCAGCAAGCTCAATTGGCCTGAGGACATCCTACTCAGCCACTTCAAGGATGAATTGAATTAAGACCTCTATGATGCCTGCCTCCCTTGGGGCAATCCTCATCGGCTGCAAGAATGGTACGTCCTAGCTGAGGAAGCTGAGATCGACCTGGCCAAAAGACAACACAGAGAAGGGAGATTGTGGGGGAAGTCACCATTGGAACCGACCCGCGAACCAGAAAAGCAGTCATTGTCCACTAAGAGAACTACTGGATGCTTCAAATGCGGGGAAAAGGGGTATTGCGCTGCCAAATGCTGCTCACGCACCCCTACCAGAAAACCTGACTGGGCACCAGCTGGAAAACCCATAAAGACACCAGCGAAGCCAAAGGAGATGGCCATGAAAGGCACAGAGGCCGTCAAGTTCCCCGCCTCAGCTCCATGAGGAAAGGGAACTCCGGCCAACACCGGAAAGACATCCTATTCATCCGACAACAACTCTGAGGATGAACCCCATTGTGCCCCTCACCAGGACAGTAAAACTGTTAGCCCCTGACATAACCAAAGCCATAGAAGTCAGGGCATTAATTGACTCTGGTTGCACCTGCTGCCTCATAAGCACAACCTTAGTGGGGAATTTAGGAATTCTGGTGAGGAGGCTGAAGAAACCGATCTCATTCGGTCAATTAGATGGGGGGTCCATAGCAGGGGGGATGCCTGCCACCCTAGCAATGCTACCAGTTCAACTCACCCTGGGCAACCACGTAGACACTATAACATTTGTGGTAACCCCTGGCATGGAATGCCCCATAATTCTGGGCATGGCATAGCTGACCAAATGGAACCTGTGGGTGGATTGGAGGACAGCAGAGCTTAGATTACCAAAAAGGCAGTCAACCAAGGCACCTGCCCAGCCCCAACCAGGAGAAAACCCCGCCGAGAAAGCCACAGTAGGGGGAGAACAGGAACTTCCCGAAATACCAGAGGAGTATTGAGATTTGGCTGAAGTATTCCGTGAGGAAAGGTCCGATGAATTGCCGCCTCATTGGCCCACGCACTGTGCAATAGAAATCAGACGAGGTGCAAAACTCCCCAAGCCTAGGTTGTAGTCCATGTAGTCCCGCAAGAATTGGAGGAAATGCAAAAATTCATAGATAAAAATTTAGAAAGGGGTTTTATTCAGCCGGCAAAGCCGAAAACTGCCGCCCCTCTACTGTTTCGAGAGAAAAAGGATGAGACTCTTCACTTCTGTGTCGATTATAGGGCTTTAAACGCAATAACGAAAGCAACCTATACCATCTCCCCTTATGAAGGACATGTTATCCCACCTTTCGAAGGGGAAATTTTTCAGCAAACTGGACTTAAGGGAAGCTTACTACTGAATCAGAATAAAGGAGGGGGACGAATGGAAGATAGCATTCAATTGCTCCTTGGGGTGTTACCAATTTCGGTTTCTACCTTTTGGGCTGCAAGGAACTCCCGCCATATTCATGCAGCTGATTAATGATGTACTAAGGGAGCACCTATACAAAGGGGTACTCATTTACTTGGATGATATCATTATATTCACTGAGACCATGGACGAACATGTCAAACTGGTCAGAGCAGTTCTAAACAAACTACAGGCAGCTCACCTTTATGCGAAACTTTCTAAGTGTGAATTCCATAAGGATAAAATTGACTATCTGGGATATCGCATATCTCCAGATGGCATAGAAATGGACCCTGAGAAAGTCCTGACCATGCTAGAGTGGGCTCCACCCTGCACTAGGAAATAATTACAGAGCTTCCTGGGATTTGCCAACTTTTACCGGCAATTTATTCCCTCCTTTGTGGAAAGTCTGGGAAAAGGAGGTGTACACAGTGCGATGGGCTCTTCTCACTTAGCGGCACTTTCCAAGTGTGGACCGACCATAAGAACCTTGAAGCACTAAAAACGCCCAGAGAACTAACCCTAAACAAGCACGGTGGTCACAACTCTTCCACTATTTCAATTTCACATTGAAACACCTGCCGGGGGGAACTTTCTGGCAGACGCATTATCCAGAATGCCACAATATAACAGCACTCGGGCTAGTGTAACCAAGCCACTCATGCCGGAAAAACAACTGGCAGCACAAGTAACTACCCAAGCACAACCAACCTCCAAAAGCCTTTACCAAGCCAAGGTGGAATCAAGTTTATGAAAGCGCTGGAAACCGATAAATGGTTCCTAAGCTACAAAAACCTATGCACTATGACAGATGGACTACCATGGGTTGGAGGAAAATTATACATACCAAAAAGCCAGAGACTAGCATTCATGCAACTATGCCACGACTCAAAATCCGCAGGCCATTTTGGGTTTGTGAAAACATTACACCTAGTTAAAAGGCAATTTTGGTGGTCATCATTGAAAGCTACGTAGCTAGCTGCCCAATTTGTGCATCAGCAAAAAGATTACAAGGGAAGTCACCTGGGTTCCTGCAGCTGGTGGCAACCCCCTCAACACCTTGGAAGGAAATCTCCATGGACTTTATAGTAGAACTACCAGAGAGCAATGGAAACACAGTCATCTGGGTTGTAACGAACTTATTTTCCAAACAAGTGCATTTTATTCCCTGCACAAAGATTCATATTGCAAAAACACTTGCAAACCTGTTTTCTCAGCACATATATCGATTACATGGAGCCCCCCAACACATCATATATGATAGAGGGGTGCAATTCATGTCAGAGTTCTGGAAAGAATTTCTAAGTCTGTTAGGGACCACCCAAGGACTGTCATCTAGTCATCATCTGCAAATGAATGGTGGGACTGAATGGCTGAACTCAGTACTGGAAAAATATTTAAGGTGCTTTATTAATTACCAGCAGAACAAGTGGACTGAACTGCTTATGTTCACCGAAGTTGCCTACAACAATGCCATTCATTCCAGCACAGGCTACACTCCGTTCCAAGTAGCTACGGGACAAAGCTTTAACCCAATGCCAGAACTTCCCTCTGCAGAACCTGCCATCCCTTAATTAAAGGAATGGATTGCACAATTAAAAAATACCTGGCCAGTCATCAGAAAAGCCTTAGATGAGGCTAGGCAAGCACATAAAACGCAATCAGATAAAAAGAGAGTCAAGCCAAAACCTTTTACTGTAGGGGAAAAGGTTTACCTATCTACCAAATACCTAAAATCTTTACAACCCTCCAAGAAACTGGGACCCAAATACATAGGACCATTCCCCATTATTAGAATTATAAACCCGGTAACAGTAGAATTAGAACTCCCAAAATCCCTCAGGCAAATCCATCCAATTTTCCACTGCAGCCTTTTAAAACGCGAGCAGCAGTCACCTTAAGACCAACTGTTGCTCCTCCCCCTCCTCCCATTATAGTAGAAGGGAAACAACATTTCAAAATTAAAGAAATCCTAGATTCTAGAAAATACCATGGCTCAACTCAATACCTAGTAGCGTGGAAACACCTTTCTCCTCCCAGAATGGGTCCACAAATGTCATATTAAAGCCCCTAAACTGCTTAAGAAATTTCCACCGAATACCTGAACAAACCAGACTAACCTATATCTGTATTTGTCTCTGTTTTTCCACAGATGGGTCTCTCTTTTTTTTAAGGAGGGCAGGATGTCAGAACCCATATTCCTAAGGGGCTCTTTCTAATACTGATTCTAAACTTCATTCTTTCTATTCCTCTGGGTTCTGTCATACTCCTGAAAGGGAGGGGGGAAGACGCTGTGGGTTGCTTCTTTGTTTTTCTCTATTGCTACAATGTAACTCTTTCGCTGTCTCTGCATACACACTCTTTGAACTGTCTTCCCTTGATGTCAGCTAGAAAGGGGGGGGGAGAGGAAAGAATGCTTATCTCCTGTACGGAAGGGAAGGTGCGAAGACACAACAAACACCCTTATAACCCTGAGACAGACCGGTGTTATCAGCATTTTCCCACAATGAGCTTAACACCTGGGGATTGGCCCATTCAAATTGACTGGATGAACTATTGGGATAGGGTTTGCTGGGGACTCCTTTAACCTATTGATCTGAGCGGGAAACCCTCAGATCCTGTCTATTATGCCTGCTATCAGCTTCTCCTTATAAAAGTTCCTTTTGGAAGAAACTGCTTCCATGAGTTCTGCTTTCTTAGGATGAGGATTTGAAGTGGGCCCTGACAATTTTAGAATAATTAAATATTTAAAATACTATTAATATTAATATTTAGATTGGGCACTAAAGTTTATATCTTTATCCCACAAGTTAGTTTTATATTTATATAAATATATACAGAGATATATGGAAATTCTATAAAATTTAAATTAAATTAAGTTTTTAAGAATAAATTGACTACAAAATGTGAAAATATATATTTATAATATTGTCCTGAATTTTAGTCTTTCATTTTTCAGAAATATTTGATATTTTCTATGGTATACTAATAAACAAAATAAAAATCCTATAAAGCAAAGGACAGTTAAAGCATTTGATATATAGTATATATTTCATATATCAAATATATTAATACATGAAAAAATAACTCTCATTTATACTACTCAATTCTTTTTTAAGTCACAACTATGAATAACTCTCTTAAGTGTTCAAAATTATCAGAAGTTGACATGAAATTCAGATTTCATGTCAAAATTTAGTTTGAGAGTCTTCTATTTATTGTAGTAATTAAATTTGGCACATAAAATATAGCACTGATTATATCAGTACACATTTGCTTAATTTTAGAGAAGAAAAATAATAGAAAATATTGCATATAATTACTTTGAATTATTCGCCTACACATGTTTTTTGAAAAATATTTTATTGATTTTATGATTTTAACAATAGATGCTTAAAACACACCGTGGTGATTGGGTAAACAAAAATTCCAGAATAAAAACAGCTCAACTTAATATATTCACTTTCATGTTTCTATTTCCCTCTCCCACACAAGACAAAAAACCAAAAACATATAAATTTAATATATTACATTTCTGTCATAAATTTCTGTTAAACCTATTTTAAGACTTTGTCAATTTCATTCCAAACTCTCCCCGATACATATACCATGATATTTATAAGGTGTTACCATACATTCTTTCACATTCATATGTACAATACTTTTAATGAAATGAGGTAAATACCTACACATAACTTTTGGTGTTGCTCGCCCATTTCCCCTTTCACCGCATGCACACTCTTTCTTCTCTACCTTCTTTCTCCCTTTCTTCTCTTCCTACTTCCTACTTCCCTCTTCCCCCACCCTTCTCCTTCCCTTTATCTCCACTTCTCCTCCAACTTTCCTACTTCCTTCTCCCCTCCTTCACTCTTTCCTCCCACTCATCCCTCTTCAGATGCAGTTCAGGGGTAATGTCCGAGCAACTCCTCTCTCCAAATTTCCCTAGATTAATACTTCTATCTCAGTAAATATTTACTGATTTTTCCCATCTTTCCCCAAAAGCTTAAGACACAACATAGTGATCAGGATGTCCAATCATTCAATGACAAAGTCATATAAATGAAGCTCAAATTGATTATGGTATTGCTTATTAAAATTTATACAATTACAAAAGTCATCAAACACATGCAATTATAATCTGTATCCTGTTTTTAGGCTATACTCCTTACAGTTGTCATACTCCAACTACATTTTAGTAAGTATATAATTGTGATTTCAGGTAGCCTTAATACACAATCGTTCATTGAGACAGATTTTCCCCCTTATCACGAATAACTCTCTCTATTACAACATAGTTATCATATTTAAAATAATAATATAGGTCCAACAAATACAGTTTTTTTTAAATATATTCTATCATTTCATCAATCTACAGCTATAAAAAAATCTTTTTAAGGCCTTGATAAAGTTTATATCTTCAAATACTTGTCAATTATAATATCAGGCAATTCTCCTCTTTCATTCCTAATTAAATCAGACATATTTTCTTTCTTTTTTCCTTTTTTACTAGATATATTCAATCATTTCATCAGTCTACTTCTATAAGTTCTTTTTGTCCTCTAGCAAGATTAACTCCCTCAAATAATTATCAACCATAGTAACAATAAATTTACATCCTTCATACATCGTTAAATCAGAGATAATTTCTAAGCCTTTTTAACCCGTCAAGTAACATTTTGTATCACACTTGAACCTGACTCTAGCTTTCTTTCTATGCCAATTTGGTTCCCATAATAAGGCTTTTCGATTATCAAGCCTCAAGATTTGATTACGAGGCTTCCTAACAAATTCAAACTGAACAAATTTTCTTTCCCTTTCCTCTTTATTGTAATTTCCGAAAAGTTGTGTCTGGGTGTCAATCTTTGTTATTTTTGGTAATTGTATTGGGTCAATTACAGTTATTTCTTGATCATCAAAATTGCCCATCAGTTGTAGGTAATGCATGGCATTAGTTGATTCAGTGGTTTCCACATTTTCTCTTGATGCAGATTCACAATTAGGTTGTAAGAATAGTGTCTCTGTCTCTTTAAATTGTAAGTAGGTCTGTTCAGACAGTTATAGATAACACGTAGCATTAGTTGATTCAGTGGTTTCCACATTTTCTCTTGATGCAGATTCACAATTAGGTTGTAAAAATAGTGTCTCTGTCTCTTTAAGTTGTAAGTAGGTCTGTTCAGAATTATTCTGTTCATCTTCTGTTATTCCTTGTTCCATAACTTGATTCATTATTAAAGGATCAATATGAGATTCCAAGGTGGCATCTTTGGATTTTCTCCAAGATTTCCAATAAGTTTTAAAATCCTCTCTGACTTCTAATATTTTTTCCAGTATTAAATCATAGTCAAGATGAGGATAACTTTCAGCCATTTTGGTGGTAGCTTTGCCTATTCCTTTATTAGAGACTACTTAAGGAAAATCCACAAATATCCGCCTCCAAAAGTCTAATAGCCAGCTTCACCACCCAGCTGTCCAGTTATTTTTTCTCTTTTTTTAATCACCTAAATCCAATCCTCTCCAAATAACAGGGAGAAGTACAGTTGAAATTTCGCTTTTTCACCACCAGATGTCCTCAGTGGACTATAAAGTCTTTTTCTTCTTTTTTTCCCCCAAGTTAATCAAGTTAGAGAAAGTTAAAAAAAGAACAAAAAAGGAAAGTTTTCTCTCTTTCTTTTTTTTCTTAAAAAAAAAAACAACCAAAACTATCTTCTACATTATCAAATTAAAAAAGGAAAGTAACAATGTCTCTTTTTCCCTTCTTTTCTCCTGAAATTCACTCCACAGCAGTCAAATAGTAAAATAGTAAAAAAAAAAACAACCACACACACAAAAATTAATCCTTTTCTTTTGGGCTCTTCTTTATACATATAGGCAGCCGCCTCTTTCTTAATAAAGGAAAATAGAAACTCTTACAGGAAAGATCAGGATAGCGAGGAAAGGAAAGGTCTCACCTGGATTCACCATGGTGGTTCTTCATGCTTAGTTGTTCTTGTGACTTGCGGTTGGTGCGACTAGGTGAACGGCCATTTTATGGCTGGTCTTCTGCTCCGTCGGCCCTCAGAGTCAGCTCGGACAGCTAGAGGAGCTGCTGCTCCTCTGCAGCCGAGCGTAGCCTTGTCGATGGTAGTCACGCCCTCCAGGCGTGACTTTCGACCCCCGCCGGGGTCTACCAATGGAGGGAAACTAGCCGGACGAGGAGACAAGTCTCCCCGTGCGGCTAGAGGTGCCGCGATCCGGAACCGGAAGTCACCTACACATGTTTAATGCCATGTGTATGATTATATTTGTTAATTTGATAATGAAAAATACATATATAGCATTTGATACAAGCTCATCATAACACAACTAGATTACTGTCATATAAAATAATAAGGCAAAATAGTTATTACCTGTAATATTTAGGGACAGATATGTTGTCTTGATGACTCTTACTTCACTTCCATTAATCACTCTGAGATATATAGTATATGTCTTTATAATGCCATTGGGGACAGATGGAGGTAAGTATGATAACTCTATTGCTGAAGAAGACATGTTCCTGTAAGTTATATTTTGGGGTGGAAAGTCAGGTACTGAAATGAAAGAATTCAGAGAAAAATATTACATCCAAATTTTAAATAATTGTGTACTACAGGTGTACTACATACAAAAAAATTAAAAGATATAATGATAACTGAAACTTAAATGCTATTTTGAGTTTTTGTCAAATGCTATTACATTACATAAGCCAATTAAATACAAAGCAACAATACATATTAACAATATATAGTCTGAAACTTGGGGGGAGTGATCATGCAATATTGGAATTCAACATTATGCAAGCACAAGCAGATATGATATTGTTGACATTACAGAAACTTGGTGCAATGAAACCTTCAAATGGAATATACAGCTAGAGGGATTTAAATTATTTAAAAGAAATAGACCAAAGGAGGTGGAGTTGCTCTCTATATAAAAAATAACTACATCTCTACAGAAATAGAGCACAACAATGATGAAAACTGTCTTGAATGCATTTGGGTCAATATAAAAGGGGGGGGGAAATGACATTGCCGTAGGTGTATGCTATAGGCTACCCAACCAAACAGAGAAAAATAGATGAACTTTTTGCTAGTAAATTAATTAAGGTATGTAGGAAGCACATTACAATAGTAATGGGGGACTTCCCTGACATCAACTGGAAAACAAACTGTGCACCAAGTGGAAGCTCAAACAGATTTTTGACAAACCTAGCAGACAAATTTATCTCCCATTAAGTAGAGAAGGGAACTAGGGGATTAGACATATTGGATCTAATTCTCACTAACAGAAACAAAATGATGGAAGGTGTTGAAGCTACAGGAACCTTGGGGGGGGAGTGATCATGCAATATTTGAATTCAACACTAAGCAAGCACAAGCAGTAGAACATAATCAAACTAGAGTCTTGGACTTTAAGAGAGCTAATTTCCAATAAACGTAGAGAGAACATGGGAAGGATTCCATGGATGAGAATCCTCGAGGGGAAAACAACTCAAGAAGCTTGTAAAATTTTGAAAAGTGAGATAATAAAAGCCCAGTCTAGCACAATACCAATGACGAAGAAAAATAACAGCTCTCAAAAGAAACCAGCACGGCTACATAAAGAACTCTCTGATAAACTGAAAGACAAAAAAGACAAGTATAACAAGTGGAAAGAGGGGCACATAATTATGGCAGAATATCAGCAAATAGCCTGAGTCTGCAAAGATGAAGTGAGGAAAGCTAAGGCTCAAAATGACCTAAGTCTTGGGACAAAAGTCAAAAATAGCAACAAAAAAAAAGCTTCTTTCAACATGTAAAAAACAAGAAAAAGGTTAAGGAAAGGATTTGGTCCATTAATGGGAGAAAGTGGCAAGAAGGTGACAAGAAATAGGGAGAAAGCAGAACTACTTAACTTGTTTTTTGCATCCGACTTTACACAAAGGAAAAAACAGTCCAAACTATCAAAAACAGTACCATAAAAAACAGATTAAAAACATGTTAAAATAGGCAAGAAATGGTAAGTGAACACCTGTCCACTCTGGACAAGTTCAAATCACCAGGACCAGATGGATTACACCCCAAGGTTCTGAAGCACTGTGATCTCAGTTGTGATCTCAGAGGCACTGACCTATATCTTTCAAAGATCCTGGAGCACTGGGGAACTACCAGAGGACTGGAAAAGAGCTGATGTAGTTCCCATCTTCAAAAAAAGGAAAAAAAATGGGTACAGGAAACTACAGCCCTATCAACCTGACCTCAATACCTGGGAAGATTCTGGAAAAGATAATCAAGCAATGAATCAGCGAACACCTAGAGGCAAACAAAGTCATAGTCAAAAGCCAACATGGGTTTGTCAAAAACAGATCATGCCAGACAAATCTTATTGCATTCTTTGATCGGGTGATAAAGTTAGTGGACCAGAGGAATGCCATGGATATCGACAGACTTGAACATTGGGCTCTTATCTAACAAAATGAAATTCAGTGGTGAAAAAAAGTAAGATTCTACATTCAGGCAAGAAAAAACAAAAGTACAGGTACACTATAGATGGTACCTTGCTCAATAGTAGCAACTGTGAGAAGGACCTGAGAGTCCTAGTGGACAATCACTTAAATTTGAGCCAGCAGTATGCTGCAGCAGCCAAAAAAGCCAACACAGTGCTAGGCTGCATTAACAGGCATAGAATCAAGATCACGTGAAGCATTAATACCACTTTATAACGCCTTAGTAAGGCCACACTTGAAATATTGCATCCAGTTTTGGTCACCACAATGTAAAAAAGATGTTGAGACTCTAGAAAGAGTACAGAGAAGAGCAACAAAGATGATCAGGGGATTGGAGGCTAAAACATATAAAGAACGGTTGCTGGAATTGGGTATAACTAGTTTAATTAAGAGAAGGACTGGGGTGACATGATAGCAGTGTTCCAATATCTCAGGGGTTGCCACAAGGAAGAAGGACTCAAGCTATTCTCTAAAACACCTGAAGGTAGGACAAGAAGCAATGGATGGAAACTAATCAAAGAGAAAAACAACCTAGAACTAAGGACACATTTCCTGACATTTAGAACAATTAATCAGTGGAACAACCTGCTTCCAGAAGTTATGAATGCTCCAACACTGGAAGTTTTTAAGAAGAGACTGGACAACCATTTCTCTGAAATGGTATAGTTTCCTGCCTGAACAGGTGGTTGGATTAGAAGATTTCCAAGGTCCCTTCCAACTAATTATTATTATTACTATTACTATTATTGTTGTTGTTGTTGTTATTATATGGATTAGGAATGAATTAGCAAGCAATGAACCATCAAAGATTTGGTTTACCTTTAATAAATAAAAACAGAGGTACACTTTTCCTCAGTTCTTTAATTTCAAATTCAGCTAATCTACATTCCATTGCTTGTATTAAATCCTGATTTATTTATTTTATTGCTTTTAAAATAGTGACAAAAAGGAAAAAAGTGCAAACATAATTATCAGAAAAATACATACTTTATCAAAAGAAAGAAAAAAAACACATAGAAAATGCTTTTTAGCAAAAAATGGGAAAAACATTTTAAAAGGAAAAAAAAATGCTTGTACATAATCCTACACCCAGTGGTGGGATTCAGCCGGTTCGCACAAGTTCGGCAGAACCAGTAGCTAATTTGTTGTTGCCCAGGCCCAGAACGGACTTCCGGAAATGGCATCCACACAGAGAACCGGTTGTTCACATATTTGAATCCCACCAGTGCCTACTCTAGTTACCTACCCACCTCCCCCAGGTAATATATGGGGAACTACATATTTATTTTAATATACAGTCAGGAAGTTTTTATTTAGGAATTGCATATCTCTGTTATGGTTGCTATTCTCCAACTTGCCTTGTTATTCATTTGGGCCTTTGGCTTCATGATTCCAAATATAAAACTAAACATGATAAAAATGGGATTATATGTATATAATGTATATAATTGGAAAACTTCTTAATACCAAATTGTAAAACAAGTAAGAACAAAAAATTAGCATGGATTGAACTTTTTTGATATTCTGATGTTTGATACTGATGTAATCAAAACATTAATTGAAAGGGACTCACCTCTGATCATCAAGCAAGATACTTTGCTATGGTCATCAGATATTTTGAGAAATGCTTCATGGCATCATGTCACATTCAAATGTAGATATATGTAATTTGTAACCTAATTATGTTTAAAGAGGTAAAGGTTTCCCTACCAGTTGTGTTTGATTCTAGGGCATGGTGCTCATCTCCATTTCTTGGCCAAGGTAGCCAGCATTGTCTAAAGACATTTTTCATGGTCATGTGACCAGCATGCTATACTCCAAAAATGCATGAAACACCGAAGTGGTACCTATTAATCTAATTGCATTTGCATGCTTTCAAATATGCTTTTCAATATATTTAAAACTGAATCCATAGGGACAAAAAAATATTCTAGTATTTCCACTTACCGGTTTCAGCTGTTCTTACAGATAATGGGTCAGATGACTGATTCCCATGACCGAGGCGAGTGAATGATCTTACCGAAATGTTATACAAAGTGTATGGGTTCAACTCATTTAAAACAAGATGTGTTGTTGTAGCATTTTTAATTATTAAAATACTGCCATTATCAGACATGATTTCATAATGAGTTATTATCCCATTAGGCATTTCAGGTGGTAACCACCTTAAGTTGACTTCTGAGGCAGTCACTTCTAATGCCTCAACATTCTGAGGTGGTGAACTGGGTTCTTTCATTCAGAAAACAGAAAAAAAAGTGAATTGAGTATTAGGGTGCATTCATTCATAACTATTTTAAAATACAGAATTTATCAATTTGTGTTCTTTATATTTTTATAATATATAGACCAAGATTAGGTAACCTTTTGTGAATTAAAGACATATTAGTTGCCAAATGAAACCTTTGGGAACAAATTTGTCAGTGTATATTTGAGCAAATATAAAACAACTTTTGGACATGCAAATGTACAACCTTTAAACACGTGGAAGTATATCCAATCTCAGCATATGCACATGCATAAACATTTTTCTCAAACACACTAATATACTTACATATATACATGCACACACAAGTGCACGTACATATGTTCTTGTACAGTATATATCTGTGTCCTATACTCACATCACATTCTTTCCTACTTGTCTCGTGCAAAATACTCTAGTTTCACCATTACCAGCGGCAAAATGCAATAATTTTTGAACTGTTGTGATAAATGGAAATTGCAAGCCATAATTCAGAATTGTTAAAAATAGCAGAAATTCCGTGATTCTCATCCTCATTGTCAATTTCCTCTACTTACTTCATCACTACACAGACCTTCATATCATTGATGCTGATGCCTATTCTAATACCACATTCGCCCTTCAGTGGTAACTTTCTACCTGTTCTCTCACAGTTAAAACTGTGCTATTTAGTTGATTACTCTGCAGCCACATTTATAAATTAAAGTTAAGAATTAAAATTTCCTGAAGCTAGTTAATATATTTTAATATGGTAATAATATTTAGTGCTGTCTCTTATCCTAGTGGGAGAAAAAGAATTTTGTCTAAAGAACTTTAAGAAATTGCTTATGATGTTGTTTGCAAAACACCTTTTTAAAATTGACATATGAAGTATTAATTAGTCATACTAAACAGCAAGAGAAGTTGGAATCTGCCCCCCCCAAAAAACCAGATTTATATGTAAAAAACAGACATGGCTTATATGTCTATTTATTATTTGTATAAATTTATTGCTTAATGGGCATTTTAGATAAATCAACCATAATTGATCAAACTGAAATTATAAAATCAATATGAAAACAATGTACTTACCATCTTCAAGTGTTCTTATAAAAATATCATTGTCTTCAGAAAGTGCACTTTCTCCAACAGTTGTGGAAGCTGTTACCCTCATTTTATAATCTGTGTACTTTTTTAAGTCTAACAAAGAAAAACAAAATCTATAAATGAAATTTACTATGCCTTCATTTGGGCACTTTTACACATTTTTTGTTTACTCTAATAGATACTGGAGAAATTTGCTTTCAAGATATTTCTTCTAGCAGGTTGCAAATATAAGGAGTTTAGAACAAATATTAAATATTATATACAAGTACTATATGGAGAAACATTTAGTATGTGATCTTGAACCATAAAAATGCCTCTAAAATGCTTTCTTAATTTTACATTTTAGGTTTGATTTTAATTTTTAATGGTCCAAAATAAATTAAAAAAAACCTCATATTGGCTAGTTCAGTATTTTGACATTTTCCTTTTTTTTTGGTTTCTTATCTTTCATATGTGCAAATTAAGTTTTGTGATGAGTTAATTAAAATGGTTTATTAAATTTATTTCATGGTTAAAATATTGCTGTTTTAATTATTCTACTCATGCTATTATATATTTATTTATAAGTGGCTTATTTCTCCTGCAATTAAGTTGTACTTTGTTTATTTTGATGTTAGGAACTTTGTCCTATTTAATATTACAAAGTAGTGATATTCAGGATGTTCAGTGGCAGGGATCAAACATAAACTAATGATACTGTGAACATTTTTATTTATTTATCAAAGATTTTTACCTAGATTTGTATTGCCAGTATAACAATATGACTAGTCCAAATATACGGTAAGTTGAAATACATTAAATATTTTCCAGTTGGTAATATTATATTGACATATGTACAAAATGTTTATTTTAGCTGACACTCCAAATATTTTTTGCACCTATTGGATTTCTCAACACATTTTTAAAAGATTGATTATTGTCTTTATTTTGAATGTGTAATATTTTCAGTAGGTTTACATAGCCACCATCTCATATAAGTAACTCTGGACAGCTAACACAATAAAAACCCTAATATAATAACAAGATGTAATAAATAAGAATGAAGAATAAGAAAAGCATAATGACTAAAAAATGTCTGGTCCAGGAAAGGGCTCAATTGTTACCCAACAAAGAATTGGACAAAAGCCCTCCTGTCCATGGCTATCACCTGCTCTTTGAACAGAAGCCATGAGGATCCACAAATTGTACTCTGGTTATGGCTGGGACAGTACCATTACATCCAGAAAGATGGAAAGATGGAAAAATTACCAAATCCAGGAACCACTCTCTCTTGCTCAGATTGAACTGAAGCCTGTTCTTCCCCATCCAAGGTCCCATAGCCTTCAGATACCAAGACAGAATCTCCACAGTATACAATGGCCATACTTCGGCCAAGATGTACAAATAAGTATCATCAGCACCTTGATGGTACCTCTATTGCCATTGAATTATCGCACCCAGCAGTTTCATATACTGTACATATTAAAAAGAATGGAGAGAGTAATGAGCCCCGAGAAAACCCATAACCCACGGGACAGGCTTGGAGCTATTATCCTCTCCTGCCATCAATACTGACTGGAACCACTTTTGGAGGAATGAGGAGAATTATTTCCACCTATAGCTCCTTCTTTGTTGTATATTCTTATTTCATTGAAGTAAGGTTCAGTGATGGGCAATTAAATCATATTACATATATCTGGAATTTATTTATTTGGCTCCATTTATGTAAATTTGGCCCTGTCAATATTGGAACTACCAGATGCTAGTGTGGCTTAACAAAAATTGTCAGCTTTTAGCCTTTGAAGTGGAACTTCTTTTAGTCTGTAATCTTCATAATAATGTGGCATGTACAAAGCATTCTATCCTTTTCTTTTTCTTCTTTCTCCCTATACATGTTAGCTTGTTAATTGTTTTTAATTTTCATACTTTGTTTGATTTGCATTCATGTTTTTTTATTTAATTTGTAATTTTAAGAAGAGCAATAATAATATAATGATAATAATGAATGTATTCACTATGGTTTTACTTGATTAAATTCTTATTTAGTCATGTATTACAATTGTGGAATGTGGAAAAATATGTAAAGAGAGAAAAAGAATATATATTTTAAGGTAAAATACAATCATGTCACAACTTGACATAAGTAACTTCTACAGAATTCTATTTTAACTTATATTTCTCAACATTCATTCACACTCTCACTTCGTCCCTTCTTCCTTCCTTCTTTCTGTTTCTCTCTCTTTATTTATATATATAAAAAACCATCCCACCTGTAATCAATATGTGTTTTTCTGATGTAGTCAGTTGAAAAGCTCTGTTGGTATCCACCTCCATGGCATAAACTGTGTAATGTGTGATTTTTCCATTGGGATTTAATGGTTTATCCCAAAAGAGCAAAATTGAAGATGAACTAATATTTTTATAATTTATGTTTTCCACAGAACTTGAAACTACAAAAAGAATAATTCATTTAGAAATTTACATTTAGAAAAACTGAAAGAAACTAAATACTGCCAACATGATAATATTTCTGTTATAAAAATTTTACCTTGTTCGCTTGTCTTAGAAATAAGAATAGCTGGTGGTCCTTCTCCAATGATGGTAAAAGCAGACACAGCAATTGCATATTTAGTGAAAGGCTGGAGTCCATTTACACGATATGACAGCTGCTCAACTGAAAGATTGATGGTATCAAATGTTTCATATTTTAAAAAAAGTAAAATCAGTCATACACATTTCTAATTTAGGACTAGTCCGGAGGATATTATTTCTACAAAAATGGTATAAGATTGCAGTTTTTGCATGTTTATGTTAAATGGTCAATATCAAAATAACTGCAAAATTGATCAGCATGAGGACATTCATTGCACAGGAAAGAATAAAAACCAGGAATGTTGCTTCTATGCATGTTTAATGAAGAAGAAATAGTACTGGATTCAATGGATGTTATTCCAAAACAAACTTGCATATATTTACAAAAATAGATTGCTTTCATTTCTGAAGCATGTTTGCATCAGTGCAAAAAAGAAAGGTAATCTTAGATATTGGAAATGAAAAATACGTTTTTGAACAGTCACTGTAAAACAAAAATAATAGCTAAGAATCATGAAGATAACTTTCCAGCAATGATTTTATTTACCACTGACATTCAATGTAATGAAAATAACACCAGAATCACAGTTCTGTTTCATTTAATGACTCTCTATTAAAATTTCAGAACATTTTTAAATCTGTCAGCCAAGCTTCATTTAATGGATCATAAATATCTGTGTTTTGTAACAAAAAAGCTCCTTTGATAATGCTATGTAAGTGAATGTACTAATGGCATCACTGTGTCAAAGGGTCATCTCCACCTGTTGGTTGCCCCATGTTGCTGAGCTGTAACTTTTTGACCTATTTACCTTTAGTGACATTTGGAAGCCTATTTGTCAAAAACTATTGGGGAAAAAATTAAAGGTCTGCACGGGACATAGAGATATGTTAATCTTTTCCAATCACACCTGCTTTGGCAACTGTAATAACTGATTGTCTATGCAGCTTGTGCAATGGGTTTGGCATCTTCTTTCTCTGGGAGAGAGGTCAACTGGGTGACAAGGGGCTACTAAGCTCTGCTTGTGTGGTATTTCTCCATTTGCAGAATGTGACATCAGCAAATGCCCACTAACAAGATGACTGAACTCTTTGCTAAAGATAATTCATGTAATAGCCATGGTCTGAACAATGAAATAGCTACAGAAGACAACTTTTTTTCCTACTTACCAGAATTTAAATATAGTTCCGCCTCATCATTTAAAGTTAGAAAATTATCAACAGGAAAATTATCAACAGTGTATTTTACTGGAGAAAATTCATGTACTCTTGGGAAGATTTCAGCTGAACCTTCATATAAACTGGTCACTGTTTTTATTTTATTCAATGAGGAATCCATATACATATCTATATCCCCAGATTCAGTAAAATCCTAACATAAAAAGAGAAGAAAGAAATAACTTTCCATTTTTTAACTGTAGCGATAGGAATGAAGACAAAGGGAAAATGTGAAAATATTAAATGTAGGTAAGCATGAATTGGGATTAAAGTACCTTAATTTTCTCTGTTAGAATTGTATCTTCAAGGATCTCCTCTGCTTCCTCATGTGAAACTTTAACTCGGTACTGAGTGATGATTCCATTTGACTGCTGTGGTTTTTTCCAAGCAATTCTGACAAAGGTCGCTGCTTCCTCTACTACATGCAAATCAAATACAGGTCCTGGAACTGAAATGTAATGTATATAGTAAAATTACAGAACAGCAAGCATTATAAAATGTTTAATCTTAAAATTAATAGTATCTGTAAAAGAAACATGATGGATACAGCAAATGTCTACAGTGTTGCCAAGAACACTATGGGAATTTACTGTTGTCTTCTTCTAGCCTACAGTGCAGACATTCTTCAAGTTTAGCTTCCAAGCTTAACCAGGTGTTGCTAATCTACTGATGACTATTCCCACCATTCTTGTTTTTTAATCTAGTTAGGGGCTGATGAACTTCCAGTCTGTGGAACTCATCCATTCTCATCATTCTGCTCAAGAAATATTGAGTGAAATGCCACACCTCCCTAAAGCCGTCTCCCCGGTGAGAATTGCTCTTGACAGCATTTTAGCTATGCACTATATAATTTTGCAGTAGAGATATATCCTCTGGAGGATGGATAGCAGAGACTGTCTTCATGATTACTTTCCATTTATTGCAAAAGAACTGGGGGTAGGGGAAAGTGCATGGAAATACCAGCTTAGAAACAATTAATACATATCTTGTTTTTGAAGTGAAAATTTTACACATTAATGCATCATATGAAAATTGAAGTAATTTCAATTAAAAGAATCTGTAACGTAATCAGCTTCTTTAGTAAACAAATTTTTACTGTGATCACTTACTGCCATCTAGTGGCCAAATAGTTGTGCTGTCCTAACCATTGGGACTGAATAAACTAAGACTGTTTAATTCATCTTTCAACAAAACAACAATAATAATCCTTAATAGATAACAACAATAACAACAACAACAACAATAATGATCCAGTCTGACTTCTAAATATTATCAGAGAACCTGCTGAATTTTACATACAATTTCAACTGCTAAGGAATGCCATGAAACTAATGGAGGATTCATTCTTATTTATACCATTATCATTTATTCCATTGTTCTTGGAAGCAAGCAAATGATCCAATGTTACTCAACATTTAGAGCTGCACACAAATACACACCCACATCTTCCATGGGCTGCATTTGCCAACATTATCTGTCTATATTAAAATATGAATACAATGTATTAAAATTATATATTTCTATGACATATATAGCTTACCTCCTGCAGGTGTGAAAATTGTTATATTTGACTTTGGGCCCACTCCAGCACTTGTTTCAGCAGCAACAAACACATCATATAATGTAAATGGTATTAGATTGTTAAATGTAAACTTGAGATCTTTTGTGCCGTTATCCAAAATACGAACTGAAATAATCATTTAAAAATACCAAAACCAGATAGTTAAGCTCTTTGAAATTATTTTAAAAGAATGTTTATCCTGATTATGTTAAAGAAAACTGAAACAGGCAAGTATTATAAACTGATCAGATATGTCAGATTCATGTGAATGAATATTTTTATGACACTTGGTAAAAAAGATGAAAGACAAAAGATGTATCCTGTCAGTTTAATCCAATTAAATGTTGCTACATACTTAATTATGTCAGTACTCTGCATATAATTTAATTGACAATACTATGTTGGCTTGCAGGATAATTACTAGATTAAAGATCTGACCATGCACTGACTAGAGCAAGCAGGTTTAGGGTAAATCTGGGTTTTACCTGCAATTTTGGTATACTGGCAAAATGGATCAATATTACCCTTTCAGTTAACAGGGCATAGTGCATGTATCCTTAATGTATGATTAAAGATAGTAACCTAATCTATAGTTTCTTTACCTTACTAAAAATGTTAGATGAGCACATTGACTGATCAAAGTCACAATGGGTAGCATATACCAATACTTATGACTCATCTGGTGATTATCATTGCCTGGAAGATTAACACAATAAGCACTTCATGGCATGGGACTGGGCTGCTTGAGGGATTGCCTTTCCCCACCTACATCAGCCCAGTTCTTTTGATATTCCAAAAGGCCCTAAAGAGCTGGTTAATGTGCCTAGGCCTGAGGATTGCATGGAACCAGAGATGTTTTTTTAATAAATATTGTATTCATTTTCTATTATTACAAATCATAAGTGCTTAGTAAACAACATGATGTCCGGGTACATTTGAAACTCAGTGTTGCATCTTAACTTCTTCAATATAAATCTGTTCAATGCTACACAATAGTGATTTTTTTCCCCTGGTCCTCTCTTCTTCCCATAGTGTTTTCATTTTCTCAACATTGAACAAATACAATTCTTACTACTATTAATGCATACAAAATTAGGTATATACATCCTCTTCATATTTTTCTAGTGTTATACAAATAACAATAGTATCAATTTATAACCTCTTTTCTAACCACTTTATATTTAAATTGTATTTGCAGTTAAAGTTTCCTTATTAAATCAATGTCTGTTTTTCGAGCTCTTATTTAAGTTTAATTTCCCATCAGTATTCAAAATATCTTTGTCAGTTATGATTTTCTCAAAATTAGTTACATTTGTGTAGCCAGAAATTTCATTTATATAAGCCATCCTAGTGTTTTTATAATTCCCATATCAAAAAAGGGTACTATTCTAATTATAAATCATATCTTTCTTATTATAAAAATCTATTTATATCTATGTGTTAGCTATACTTTTTACCATATTCAAACCAATATTGGATCATATAATACCCTGTCTGGTATGTATCTTCTGTTTTTTTAGTCTAACTCTAGCTTTCTTCCTTTGCCAGTTGGCTTTCCAGCCAAAGTAATTGAATCACTAAAAAATTCTTCCTGTGTTTTTGTGAATATTGCTTGCAATGGGAAGAACAATTTAAGTAAGGTATTTTTGAAGGGGAATTCTACCCAGCTGTATTCATTAAACAACTCCCACTTTCCGTCTTCCTCAACTTCTCTTTTCATTTTTGTCTCCCAATTTCTAGCATTTCCCCTAATAGCTTTATAATCCGTTTTTTTTAATCTTCCTTATCCTCAGGTATATTTTGAAAACCTAAAGAATAGGGTGCCTTTTCCATTTCCATTGTTGTAACTAAGTCTTGCAGACTTTTTTGTTAGTTTTTGTTGATTTTTTAAATACAATTCAACAGTGCTTAATCAAAAAACGTGTTGTCTGAGTTTATCATTCACTAATACAAATTAAATTCCTAATCCCTAATTTGTTTCTCCAACCATTGATAAAATAAGTCCCAAGTTTGAAAATATTCTGTTTCTTCTTTTTCTTTCAGTCTCAAAGTAAGTCTGCCCATTTCCGCACAGTCTAGTATTTTTTTAATTATTTCTTCCTCTGGTGGTAGTTCTTCAGTTTTTCAGTATTGTTTGAATGTAATTGTTATTACGTGCAAAATCAAATATACATTTTGTTTATCAAGTTTTTCTGGCATTATGCCTAATAAAAAGAGTTCAGGTTTAAAATCTGTTTCCCCAACATCTTTTCTAGCCAAGTATGTATTTTTGTCCAATATGTCTTTGCTTTAACACATGTCTACCAAACATGATAAAAAGTACCTGGTTTATGATTACATTTCCAACATTTATCTGACATAGTTTTAAACATTTTTTCTAATCTTGCTGGTGGTAGATGCTATCTATAAAACATTTTATATAAGTTTTCTTTATAAGAGGTTGACATTGTCAACTTACAATTTCTTTCCCACAAGCTTGCAGATTTTTATTTGTCTGGCAGTTTATGTTTCTCTTCTTTTATATCTTGAATCTTTGGATCAGTTTCCTCTAATTCATCTTCTATTTTCTGACTTGTTTGTTCATTCTTTGTAGTCGTTAGAGATTTGCTCATTTATATTGTCAAAATTGTTTTTAATCTCATCATGATTTCTTTTTGCATCTTCCTTGTGTGAAATAATTGTCTCCTGAATTAATTGTAGCATAGAATGTATTTCCTTCTGGAAAATGTTTACTTGTTCTTGAGGCATCACTCCTGGTAGACCTGGTTGGTGGCTTCAGATGGAAGTATTAAGTATGTTTTTCTACCACTTTTGGCTAAACATAAAGGATCCATTTTATTTCCCCCCTCCAGATATTCTATCAGAAGTGTTGTTATCCCCAAATGCTTTGTCTAATATCTAAGTCTTGTCTAATATCACCAGTTTTAATGTCCATAGAACAAAGTCTTATCTGGTTCTTCTGATCTTTATATGTAGTCTTTATAAACCAATAGGTTCCAGGATATAAGTCCACTACTGAAAGCAATGTTTTATAATAGTCCTTCTACTCAAGCATCCAGAAATTGTCAATCAGCCAAGATTTACAATCCAAAATGTTCAACCACCTTAAGAACAATTCAAAAACCTTCCCCAGACAAACATAGCCAGAAGTCAAGTTTTTCTTTCTCTCCAAATGGTTCTTAAGATTAAAAGTCAGTGCTCAGTATATGTTTATAATCCAAGAAGGTCAATAGGTTTCAAAACATTTAAGTTCTCACATTGTAGTAAGTACGTCAAGTTTCTCTGATGCCAGCTGTTCTCTGTTGAGTTAAAAGTCACCAAACAACAAAGAAGCTAGGTTGTTATCTATTTCCAGGCTTCTTGCCAGGTCTGCCTCAGTCATTGCAGCTGTGGTACTATACTCTCATCCACCACTAGATGTCATTAAATATCCATTTTCCAACTCTCAAAACAGAAGGTTGATTTCTTGTATTTCACCCAGTATTCTTTCAAAGAGAAAATCTTAGCAATTTTCTCAGTTGTCAAATTTGTCAAAACTAAGCTTTATATTACTTCCAGTGTTAAATATTTCTGTCCCCCATAAAAAAATTAAAATGCCGCTTCCATTCCTCTGGAAGGATGGGGCTGCAATCCCCTTCCTTCTCACATTTGGAGGTTTTTAGATTCTTGGGAGTCTTTTCCAGGAAATCCAGTTGTAAAATAGTAAGGAAAGGATCAATATTCTCACCCAGTTCCAAACACGCTGTTTACAATCTGCTAATTAGTGCTTCTTTCTTTGGTTGTCAGTAGAGGAAGGCTGGCCACAGGAATGCAGTCACTCTTTCCCCTGCCAGTTTGGAGGGCTTTCCTCAGATCAAACGGATCGACCGCCATCTCTCCGTGATCAACGAGGTACCCCTCCTTCTTCATTGCCTCTCTGGGATGATTTCAGGCCCTTTTAGAGCCCCCAGCAGGGCGAAATCAGGCACAGAAAGCAGAGCCCTGCCTTCCTGCATTCGTGTCGCTACGATGTCAAATTGGAAATCTCCAAAGATATTTAATTTTTGAGGGGCCGTTTTTGTTACCTTAAACTATGGGTTAAAAATAAGAAAATAATGAATACACCAAGAGGAAGATGAAAATGCAGAAAATAATGGTTGGATGGCGTTAATGAAATCCTGAAAAAGAGTTTAAAGAACAAATGATATGGTGGGCATAACAATTGTTAGCAAGGCTAGAAAGATATGAAGAGGTAATGGTGTTGGTATAAAGTAAATTTAGGTATGTTTTTCTTTTCTATATCTTTGCTCATTATTTCTTAGTCTGAGTTCTGGATAATGTTAGTTATCCCAAAAAGAAGTAGTATGATGATATATAAGTAAATGTTATAACTGTATAGCGCTAATAGTTATTTTTATGAACCAATTAATGACTAAACACAGTAGATTATGAAACATGTGAATAAAATAATAGAAAATCAAATTAACTGATTTACCAGTTTGTCCATATAATTCCACTTTGTAAGTAAACTTTCCAGTAACAATGTTTGGTGGCTCCCATGAAATTGAGAAAGATTTTCCTGTAACATTTCCTGTGACAAGATTTTGAGGAGGATCTTCTGGAACTAAATTTAAAAAAACATATAGGAATACTTATTTCATAAAATCTGAATTGTATCCTCCAAGTTTCTTTTCATTACTGCAATTATTTTTAAAATTCATCCTGATAATAAAACTACCAGAAAATCAATGCAGTGGCAATCCACATCAAGAGATATAATACTCAGTGGAACTCAAATTAAAATGAGCATTCCTAATATGCCAACATATAAAATGGCAGATTTTTGTGCACCTAGTTAAGGAATTGATATAAAGAAAATAATTTCTGGGATTTTATGGGTATGAAAAAAGACTTCTTCTTTTTTTTTGCAAAATACTTTACTGTGGCAGTAAGATGAAAAAGGCAAAGGGCTGGATCAATCATTCTACTTCCATATGCCCAGGTGCCCATTCTTGTATTTCTATTCCCGAAACTTCCCCCAATTACCTAAGAGGTTCCAGGGAAAGCAGGAATGGAAAACCAAGCCCATTGCGAATAGTATAGACATGTCGTGATATGCACAGGTTGCCAGTTTGTCTCCAGGTGCCCATCAAGGTTTGGGTTGTGACTTACAAAGCCTTGTATGGCATAGGATCTGCTTATTTGAGGAACTACTTCTTTCCCAGTGTATCTGCTCAGTCAATTTGATTTTACAGAACTGAGACACTCCAGGTTCCTTTGATTAAGTAATGTCATCTATTGCGACCCTGGAATAACCACCACCACCACCACAACAACAATAGTAACTCTCACAGTTACTACTGTTGAACAAGATACCACCTATACTGTATCTGTGCATTTGGTTTTTCTTGCCTAAATGTAGAACTTTACTTTTTTCACCATTGAATTTCATTTTGTTAGATAGCGCCCAATGTTCAAGTCTGTCAAGATCCTTAGCAAAGGAGATTGGCATCCCTTGTTTTATTCTATGTGTTGCATTGTCATTTATATTTTATTGTAATTTGTTTGTTGTGAGCTGCCTAGTGATGCTAGGAGTTGGACGGCATACAAATTAAATTATTTCTCTTGGGGAAAAATTTATAGATGTGGTCATTAAGAGTCAAAAATGATTTCATAGCACGTCATGACTTTTAAAAAAAATCAATTGAATATAATCAAATATGTTTAATGATAAGGCAGAGCTTATTTTACTTTATTTTAAATAAAAAGCTTGTGTAGGTTTGTCCATAATTTGTATGCGTGTCCCTGTTTCATTCTTAATATTAATATTTTCTCTCAAATACATGAACTTTAAGCCTTCAAGTCAAATTTTAGGCATTCTGTTGAAATAAGGTAGATACAATTACACTATCTTCCTATTTTATTGGCCAATAAACGTTTAAGTATAAAATACATTATTAGAAGCCTCAAAAAACAACTGAAAGCCAAACTTTAGACATCACTTTCTAAAAATAATCTTGGTTATGCATTTAAACTGCCTTGAATATTTGCTTCAACTTTTAACTTTGTTAGTGATATCCCTAACCTATTGCTATTTTTACACAGCTGACAAAATGCTTCAGCTGCTTGAACTGTAATGAAGATTAGGTCAAACACGACATTATTTAAAGGCACTGGTGGTCATAAAAAGAACAAATATTTTGTATTATACTAGCTGCCAAAATGAGAACAGCTGTTAATGAATAGAAATAAATCTTATCCATGCAAAGCCTGATCTATGCTTTCTAAAGATTATTTATCATTCTTTATAAATCTTGCCAAATATAAGAGCATCAACTACATTGTTATAAAAACAGTTATCCTTGAAATAGGATAATTAAGTCCAGCAGTTCTATCAAGAAATACATCTTACCCAAGGAACATTATCAACTAATTTGCCAGTGCTATCTTTAGTGAAGTAGCTTGTTCAAACAGCATATTTTGGATATAAAAATGGCAAGTGCTCACTTATTTAGCATATAGTTGCTTTGTTTTTTATTTGTGATTTGGTTACTAAGCATTTTGACTTGAATAGATGGAAGGTAAAATTGGTTACTTAGTTGTAAAAATATCCTAAGTTGTCCCAAATTTACAAAAGATTTCATTTTTTTCTTCAGTTATGGGGAAAAAACCCAATATTAAGCTCTATTTCCTTAAACTAGAGGAAAACGTGCTTTAGTAGCATTGTAAAGTATATATTTCCATCTGTTTTAAGGAAATTGAACTTTCTGAAACAGGACAATATGGACTGAAAAGACAGTGGAGATTAGGGAAATGTAGCACAGTTCAAATCCTAATCAGATTGGATTTGAAATTGGATCTGAAATTAAGATAGAATACACAGACTACTATTCTCATTACAAATTACCTTTCCCTCTATTGTTTGCTTGTTGAAATCAAAGTGTAATAAGCAGCATGGAAAAGTATTCTGCTATAATTCTCTTCATTATACTTTAATTGATTAGTTTACTGTTTTTGACATTGATAATTTCAAATACTAATTTGTACTTCATATGCCCCCTGCCCTTTCATGTATGGGCTTGAGAAATTGCCTGTAAAGACTCAGAGGGAGATAAGAAATCTAGTCATTGGTCTATAGCAGGGGTGTCAAACTTGCCATGTGACGTGACGTATCGCAGCTTTTTCCCAATTGCTGGAGCTGGGGTGGGCGCAGTTTCAGCATGATGCATCTGGCCCGTAGGCCGGCAGTTTGACACCCCTGGTCTATAAGATAATGTATATCATGCAGATTTACAA
Source organism: Bothrops alternatus (assembly GCA_034064705.1). Lineage (NCBI taxonomy): Eukaryota > Metazoa > Chordata > Lepidosauria > Squamata > Viperidae > Bothrops > Bothrops alternatus. The sequence goes on along the minus strand of JARGCV010000124.1, from coordinate 10,936,916 downwards.
ACTTCAATATAATTAAATTTTTATTGCAAAAAAATTTTTTTGTTTCAATATGCTTCAGATGATTCACCACATGCGTCTTATATGATGAAATAAAATGCAAATACCTATACTGAACCAACCACAATTTTCATTCAGATTTCTCACTGATACCCATACCTCTTATTTTCTTAAATCCTAGGGTCAACAAAACATGATCCATTCCTTACACAAGGACAAAAAGCAACATGCCCAAAAACATATTTCTGGAAGATAAATTATCCTGGGATACATTCTGAAAGGCAGTTATTCAAGCTTTGCCAATTGCAAATGCTTTCCATATTGATTTCCATTCTTAACTTTGTTACCTGAAGAATATGTACCTGATTCTGGTGTCCTGACAATTGCACTGTCAATATAACCTGCTTCAGTGGTTACTGCTGAAACTTCAAAAAGATAAGTTGTGTATGGCCTAAGATTAGTCACGACAAAACTGACAGGTTCATTCCAGACTGAACTCATTGCCTTGGGAACAAATGTACTTGAGATAACCATAGTGGTTTTACTAGATGTAGTTGAAGGAGTAGTAGTACTCCATAAAAATGATTCACTGTTATCCTGTAAAGACAAACATTGAAATAAGAACAATTATTTTTGTGGATGTTTTTATTGTTTTGATATTTTAATTGTTTTAAAATTTTAGAATTGTAAGCATTTGTAAATTGCTTTTCAGATTATTATTTTATTCCAATGACACATAGGAGTAAAAACTGTTTTCATGTTTTTAGTATGCCAACGCTGAAAACTTTTTTTAATGTACTCTATATATATTGTAAAGGAGAAAAAAAGAAAATGTACTAGATACTGATGCAGATGGATAAAAATACAAAAGCTGTAAGATAAACTTAACTTGATAATCAGTGAAGGAGAATATTTGTAGCTCAGGGTTAAAATGAGGGGTCCTTGGTGCACTCTGAGTTTGGTTGTTTTCTTGCAGACGTTTCATTACCTTAACTAGGTAACATCATCAGTGCTAGTAAGGAGTGCTGTTTGCTGTCAGTGTATATTCTGGAGTCTTGTCTGTCTGGAGGGGTGGGGGCGGTCTTAGGGATTCTTTGGTTGGGCAGTTTACTAATGGCTCTGAGTCATTAGTAAACAGCCCAACCAAAGAATCCATCCAGACAGGCAAGACACCAGAATATAAGCAAACAGCAAACAGCACTCCTTACTAGCACTGATAATGTTACCTAGTTAGGGTAATGAAACGTCTGCAAGAAAACAACCAAGCTCAGAGTGCACAAGGACACCTAACTTGGTAATGCCAATCAATTGATCAATACACATAATTTCTTATTTAATAATTTCAAAAAAATATGTTGTTACATAAATGTCTGTCAAATTATGCAGCTTAAATTGTGAAGCACTTCATCTATATATTAATTTACTATTTGGAACTGCATATGCTTACGAGCACCAAAATATGTCAGTGTGACTGTTGCATACATCATTATTGTTATCATTTAGGGATTGAATTTTTCTGTAGAATGCCTTGAAGTTAAACAGAACAGGACTTATGTACTTTCAAGAGTGGTATTCATACATGGCAAATTAAAATTCCTTTGTTTTTATAACTGTTGAAATAGAGAAACTGTCTTTTTGGATTTGACCATCTAATTCTGATGAGAATAAGATTCTATATTTTGCTATCGATGTATGAAAAATCAAGGATGAACTTTGAAATTGTATGTTTTTGTTAAAAGGAAAATTCAATTTTTTTAAAAAAAAAAAGCTGCGTTCCAAATCATCTGGAATCTAGATAAGACTCTATAGCTGAATAGTATAAATTCACTTACTTTAGCAAATGCAATCAATATTAATTGATGACTAAGATGTTGATATTTTTATTTATTTATAAATAAATCAAAATTTAAATATATAAAGGATACAGTTCCTAAAAGCAAAACAAGAAACAAAATCCCCAAACCAAAAACCTAAAAGAAGAATTTAAAAGGAAAACATTTCAGATAAATAACATTAAAATTTAATTTAAAATACCAAAGAAATAAAATGTGTGCTTGTGATTAAAAGGACAATAAAGTAAGTTTTTTTTATTCTTCCGATCATGCTTTACAGATCTCCTATCAGTTTTGCTCTTAGGATCACTCACACTATGCCCTTATGCTGCTATCACTCTAACTGATTTTTTTACTGTGAATTTTGAACTGAAATGTGGACACTCCTGAAGAATCAACTTTTATTTTTTATCTATAACTGGCATGTTTTAATACTCACATTGCATTCTGGTAACCTGCCAGACAAAAGGTCTTCCACTTTAACAGAAACATCCTTCACTATTATTCCACTTCTTGCGTGCTTTACACTGATTTTGAAACTAGTTATTTTCCCATTTGGCTGTTGTGGCAAGAACCAAATCAGATTTACAGCTGAGTGGTTGAAAGCTTCAACTGTGAGATTTACCACTTTACCAGGTGCTTGGGAAGAGAACAGCAAAATAAAAAAAAAGAAAGAAAGAATGTATTTGACTCATTTTAAATAGACTCTTATTAAAACAGTATTCTGTCACTACCACTGCGTTACATGAAGACAACATAGAGCAAAGTGAGCTCATACACTGTTGTAACTCTAGGATGTCAAACATAAATGACGGATTTCCCTACTCGTTACTCCCTGGACAGGATTTTCAGATTCTGCAAAAATTTTATCTACAGCAATCTATGTAATATATAATCATTATATATTTTAGAGGTAGAATAGAAAAAAATATTTATATTGGATATATATAAATATTTGAATGTAAACAATGATATTTGTGGTTTTTTAAATTAGCTGTTAAATTGTCAAATTTTATACAAATTCTTCAGGGATATTTGTTGAAAGTTTGTCACTTCAGTGAATTTGTCATACTTAAATGTCAACAAATAACAAAATCTAAGTGTACAGAATAAGCTTAAATCTGAAGATAAATTTAGCATTGTATTATTAAATTAATAATAAACCCTTTATTATCAAAGTATAACATGTACACAGTGAAATTGGCTGAGCCTCCATATGTTTTCAACAGTGTCTAAATTAATAAAAGGGTTGACCTGTAAATGTATTTGACTGGATTTATGTAATACTACAAGTTTCTATCCACATATAGTACAGGTAATAAACTTAACATTTAATTTAAAAACAAAAATAATGTTCTCATAATAACATGTGATTCAGCACAATTTGGCTCTTCAGATCCAAGCATATCTCACTTTTCTGTAGCCTGACAAGATGATTAAGAGATGTTATAAACCAAGTTACCACTTTCTGCAGTTTGAAAGAGAAATGGCTCACTAAATATTCCAATGCCAACACTATTTTCAGCAGCAACCTGCAAGAGGACAAAATCAGTGAGAACTAAGATTGTATTTTAAGTGAAACAAACAATATTCATGCAAACTACCAAATTTATGTATGCTTCTGTGAGGGGAAAGTACCCAATAAAAACAGAAGATGGAAATCACCTGCATGTTGTCAATACATTCTTTACTAAGTGCTATGCATGGTATGAATGATTCCCTTTTTTCTCAATAAAATTAAAAAGTGCTTGATAAAGGTACCACTGGCTCCATAAATTGCCATTATGAGAATTGCTTGATCTGAGATATTACTTGAACAGTTATGACATATTCAACAGTTATAGCATATTCAACAAACTGGAATATTAAACATAATTGATTTAGTACATTTTATATATATAGACTTTTAATGCATAATTGCAATATTAATATACTGAAATATCACCCAAACTATTCTGAAATTGTCCTGATAATGAGATACTTCTCAAATTAATCTTTATCTTGAACAACTTATCTGACTTTTGCAATTTGGCATCTTGCCATCAACTGTGTTAAACTGGAACTTTCAGGAAAGCTATTACTCCTATCTGTTTAAACTTTTGCAATATGTAATGCATTGTTTTATGATGATCACATAAAAAATGAACGTGTGATTTTCCTCAAAAGTATGAGAAATATATTATTCTTATCAAAGAGAACAAAAATGCACTGGGACAAAAACAGGGAAGGGGAGGGAAGGGAAGGGGAGGGAAGGGACAGCTTATTAAAATGCATAAGAATACTACCAGCTCTGGAAATTAATATACTTTCTCACTGTATTAGATAACTAAATGCAAAGACTTCCACTAGAGAGCATAACTGAAGTGAAATTATGTGCCTACAGTCAGATTTACATTAATTATATTTTGAATGGATAGCATATATATATACACACACACACATACATACATACATACATACATTCATACATACATACATATAAATGCTTACAAATTTCAAAAAGTAAAATATTGCATTTTAAATTATATTTTATAAATAATAAAAGATAAATTTACCTGAATTTCATAAGTTGTTCCAGGGTTAAGATTGGTTAGTAGAACTTCCAAACTATCTGGTTTTGTTGTAACTTGGGTGTAAATATTTTGCATCCAAGGACAAACCTCTTTATATTTAACTATGTAGGATATAATTCTCCCATTTGGGAAATGTGGTATATTCCATGAAAGGAGAATTCCTGCAGATCCGACTTTTTCCCCAGCTAGGAAAACAGGAGGTCCTGGATCTGTATAAATTACATATTTTTACATTAAACCTTTTCTTTAGCTACTGCAGAATAAGGAGAGGGTTTGCCAGTTTTTAAGCATCAAACAGCAGCAAATATGAAGTTGGCTTTTTTTAACTTCATGAAAGTTAATAGTGCCTTTTGGAACATCAAGTAAATTCTTTCTCTAAGAATTTTAATGGAATGCTGTAATATTCATAAACAAATAGCTTCTGATGCCAATTTACTTTTTTAAGCTCAGTATTAAGGCATCTGTGAGTTTGCCAAGACATTTTTGAGTACTCATATTTTGGCAAGTATCTTAAATCAAGATATTTTTCAAAGGGTAATTTTCTCTTCAAATATGCAACTCTGGAACTACTTCTTTAAAATAAATACTTTCCCAATTACTTTAGAGCAAGCACTGTGAACAATTTCAGTTTGCAAAACAGAAAATTACATACATATTTTTGAAACATTTTGATAAAACACTCAAATGCAATTTTGCCATAAACTCACTAGTTACATTAGTTGTTACTGTTCTGCTGACAGGTAAACTATACACTGAAGAGGAAACCGAAGAAACGGTCACGTTATATATTGTCCCAGGAGTGGTATTTGATATTTCAGCCTAGAATGTGAAATTAAGATTTAGAACTGCATCTCTCAATCTCTCAAATAAAGCACTGAAAAATTCAATAATACATTTACATCACTAGTATTCATAACATTTTTTAAAAAAAAATTTAAAACATACATTACTCTTAGGTATAAGCTGCCTGTTGAAAAATGTTTAAAAAGCAGTAAGACCCATCAGTTAATAGTTCATTTCAGTGGTCCTGTTTATTTGTAGGATTCTGCACAGTTTTAAGTAACAAAACTAGACTGTTCAAATCAACTGAGATAACCGAAGAAAATATATTAAGCTATCATAGTCATTGAAATATAATTTACATCAATCAACACTCAGTATTCATATGAAATACCTGTGCCTTTGCAGCTCCAATAAAAAACAGAAGCACGATAACATGAAAAATCATGGTTTGTATATATACATAAAAATATCCAAATACTGCAATCAAATAGTGCTCTTAAAACTTTGTGATGGCTTATGAGAGAAATGTTGCCTGCATTAATGAGTTATGACTAGATCTCCCTGGCAAGTACACAATTAATGAACTTGTATTACTCAATAGCTCAGCCCTGCCTTTGTTAAAATATTCATGAACACTTAAATGACTGGCTAGAGGTCTGAGGTAGACTTGTAAAAGTATCATCGCTGTTGTTAAGGCAACAAATAATAGATGTTGAAATCTGCTCTTATAAATTTGGTACATGTACTTTTGCATTCCCAACCCAGCTTAAAAGGCACAAGATAGAATGTCACACTATGCCAATTGTCCTGTTTGCACAGCTTATAAACAAATTCGAACTACAGTACTGTAAACAAAAGCCCTCACCTACCTGATACTGTCCACTTCCCATATCTTGGAGAGAAACAAAGCCATGAGGAGGTGCAAGCTGCACATGAAACTGTTCTACATATCCATTTGGCAGCCTCCAGTGCAAAGAAAAGGAATATGAAGACACATTGAAAACTCTCAGTTTCTGTGGCTTTTCAGGCTCTAAAAGAAAAATTATTTATACATTACTCTTTCCATTAAGAAAGATTATTACTAAAACATTAGGTTCTAAATAAATTAGCTCCAGTACATAGAGCTTTGCATGCATCAACTATCTGTACATAAGCTATATGCTATTAAGATGTTTAAATCCCACCTCAACTTTTTTTTCTGTTTGTCTTTAAGTTAGTCTTGACTCTAGGCAATTGTTTGGACAAATCCCTCAAGTTACAGGGAAGTGGTCATCAAGAAGTCACCCAGCTGGCATTCTGTCCGAGGTGGGACTAGAACTCTGATGGCAAATCTTTTGGATCCAGTGTGTCAAACATTCAGAAAATACTTAATCTGAAATCTTCTGGCATATTATCTCCATAAGAATATGAATAGGAATGCTCTTGGATGACCCACTCATAGACCCTCTGAAAGTTGCATAAGAGAGCCAAGCTCTTGCATGGTCTGTGGAGTCTCTGAAAATCATGCAAGAACAGGTTCCATTCTTTTGCGATTTTCAGAGGCTCTAGAGGCAGAGTGAGAGCACGGCCTTCTCATGTAACTTCCAGAAGCTCCAGAGGCTGTATAAGAGCAGACCACATTCGCATGCAACCTCAGAAAACTGAACAAAAACAGAGCTGCTGCCATGTCGCCTGTGACACACATATCATAGGTTTACCATCACCAGATTAGAACTCACGATCTTCCAGTAGCCTGATGCTTAACCACTATGCCAAACTAATTCTCTTAGATTCCCATTATCTGTTCATATATTGAATATATAAGTAAATATTTAAATAATTTAATCCCTATTTTTATTACCAAAACCTATCATTTTGCATGAGAATAACTGTTACAGTAGAAAATATTGACAGTATCATTTTTAAATCAAGATTAGAACCTGGTCAGTGGAAAACAAATCATGGATGATTTTGAACTTGAATTATCTCTTCTTGTACTTGTATAATCTTATTCCTAAAATATGCTTCACTTTTAATTCCTCTATTTTCAGTTTTGCAACTTTCCACAGAAGTATTTCATGCAAGAAGGTGCAGCATTAAATAATTATTTGCCAAACAACCCTTTTTAGCATTTTCACCATTTCCAAGATAATTGTCTATTTTCTGAGTCCATCAAATGATAAAACCCCAGTGTAACATGTTTTGAAACTAATTCTAGTAGCATATTTGTCAACAAAGTAACAACTCCCAACATAGATATTCACAAACCTGTCACAAATTCTGTAAAGGAAACTGCACTTTCAGCACTGCCTTTTACTCTCTGCAAAGTGAAGTTATAAATGTTACCAGGAGTCAGATTTGTAATGGTGTGATGTGTCTCAGGACCTAAAATAGCATATTCCTCTGTGAATGTCTTGGTTGAGACAGATGCTTTGTAATGGCTGAAGTCAGTCTCACTTGGATTCCATGTTAATTTGGCAGAAGTTGTATTTCTCAGTGTTAAGGTTAGACCACATATCTTCATTGGTTCTGAACAAAATTTGAAAAAGAGAGACAATATATGTGGAAAAGCAACCAAATATTAAATAAATACATTTCTCTTGAGCAAAACATATAGAAACTTTCTTACAACACTTTGACATTGCTTCTAGAATGAAATTAACTCTTTCAAATGCAATCTGATAATAATTATTTATTAACGACTAATGACAATTCCAATGCAATGAACATGGAAAGCTGATATAATTCATTTTTCTCAGCTTTTTTAAAAATCTCATTGAACAAAATAATTGGTTGCAATTTGGAGTCAATCTTAATTTCTTATATTCAACTGAGATTTTGCAATTTAGCAAAATGTAGTTTTTACACTCCAGGTACTGAGAAATGGTTTAGCATAATATCTTAGCATCATCATTGCCTCGTCTCTGTGTGTATGTGTGTGTACACACAGAAAAAAAATCTTAACTTACTTTTGGCTTAGTATGTCTGATCCCCAAAATTATGTATTTTATGTTTGTATTACATTAGCCAATACAGACAAAGGCACACTATGTTGACCTCTTTTCAGTCCTTATTTTCTGGAATTGTGGCATCCCTGAAGGCATTTGAAGCAGCAAGCCCGACCGTGTTATGTGCAGTCCTACGAAGATACCTTGCAGCCCACACAAGTCCAACAAAACAAAATGCCTAACATTCTGTCTCTTCTGCTTGCTCTGTCTAGATGGTCTCACTCAACTGAATAGCCAGTGCATGGCTATTCAGTAGACTAAACACAATTTCCAGGGTTATAAAACATGTCCTTCATACACAGGCATCTGCTTTAAATATACAGGCGCCCATGAAATCTACTTGCTTCTCAACACCAACTCTCAGCCTCCTTGTCCATTTGGGAAAGGGGCACATAATCAAAACTCTTCTGAACTTCTTGAGAAACTTTGGTTTGGGGTTGCGGTTTCTAACATGGAAAGTGGAATTTGCACATACATACATATAGCGGGCTTGATCATAATTTGTTCAGCTCTGTAAGATAATATGGCTCAGGAATACAGCCCTTTTTAGCTAAACTACTATAATTCTAGTAAAATTATAAATTAAATAAAGTAATTTTAGTAAAATAATTTTATTTCTATTTTAGAGTGACTAGTAGTGTGTATTTTATACTGGTCTATGACTGAAGTATTGTGTGTGTGTGTGTGTGTGTGTGTGTGTGTGTTTGTAAAAAGGAAGACATTATATACGCACAGTTTGGAGGCAGGCAGCAGGAGGCAGGGCGAGGAGAGCTATGCATATATCAACTAATACAGCTGAGCTGGATGTGATGCGCCCAACTATATGCGGGCGGCGAACCAACGCTCGATGGCTAAATTATTGGTAGTTAAAGGGCTATAAAAACAATGTCTCTCCAATGTTGGTTTACTCTTTGATAATGTTAGCTTAGCAGTGGCTAATGAAAGCTCAGTGCGAAATAAATTTTATGTCCCGGAGATCAGTATGTCTTCCTTTTTACAAACAAATATATATGGGACTCAGATTTTTAAAATGATTATATAAATGTATGTGTATATATGTGTGTGTGTATGTGTGTATATTGCACATGTGTATATGCATGTATATATGTATGTCTCTGTGTGTAATTTCAGTCATAGACAGAATAAAACTAATAATATAACAGTTAATGTAAAACAGAGAGAATATATATATTATTTGGGAGAAGAATGTAGTCCTTTTTTAAGGAGTCTTTGGCAACTTTTGTATACATAATTTCAGGCTATTTATAATTTGTTAACATAAAATTAAAATAATGTATCAGATAATTACTTGTTGTAATTTTTATCTTCACAGGGATACTGACATCATGTCCTTTTATTGTCTTTACTTGAAAAATGTATTCAACTCCAGGCATGAGATTTTTCACTATAGCCCTATTATCAGGCATTATTGCTGTTTGAAGAGTTTTGTTGCTGGTTATCAAGCAATAAGAAAGCTAGGAAAAAACATACTTTCACATCATATTCTAGTAATATTTAAATACAATTTTAAAGTCATCAAGATAGCACAGCATAGAGAATGCACTGTAGGTTAGAGCCAAAAAAATTGAATGGAATAAACTGGTATTCATATAAAAGTTCAGAAACTACTACAAAGAATAAATTCTATAACAATTTTCTTGCCAAACAAGAGATAGTAGAAAATATGCCTGTACTGGCATTACTAAATCAATTAAGCAATGGCAATTACTATGAAACGGTGATTCTGCAATATTGCCTTTGCTTTATATGCTGGCCTTGATGCTTTGCAACTGATGATCTACTTTTCCCATTATCACAGTAAAATACGCAATATTTTTGTTTTTTATTTTAAAAATGTACACAAATAAATCATTCAGATGAATCCATTTTCCTATGGCTTTCTAATCTCAGGATGGTAAAATTAGTTGAAGCCTAAGTAGTATATGCATTGTGCTTGCTTGTTTTTTTTAAAAAGCAAGGGATGATGTGTGCTGCAACAGCCAGCAATCTATTTTATACCTTTGCAGTACGAATCTCTGGCAGTATAGAGAGCTGTGATGACACAGTGGTTAGAATGCAGTATTGCTGGCTAACTGCCCACTGCCAGAAGTTCGATCCTGTCTGGCTCAAGGTTGACTCAGCCTTCCATACTTCCGAGATTGGTAAAATGAGGACCCAGATTGTTGGGGACAATATGCTGACTTTGTAAGCCGCTTAGAGAGGGCTGGAAAGCACTATGAAGAAGTATATAAATCTAAGTGCTATTGCTATTTTAGGGGCCTAGACTTCTATTACAAAGGCCATTCCTCTCAGATGTATTCTGTTTTGTTTTATTTATTTATTTGTTAAATTTATTTGCTGCCTATCTCACTGTGGGGCTACTCTAGGCAGCATACAACTATGCTGCTAGATGATACATTCAGGCAATGAAACTGTAGGGTTGGGTATACTTTACATACTATATTACAAAAAAATCATATTCAATAGTTTGATGGGAATCCAGATATTATTTTAGCAGGGTTGCATGAATCAATAATCACATTATTTATTTGAGAATATATGTCCAGTGATTTATTAACCTGAATTTAAGGTTTAGTGCTTTGTGTAAAAGCTAAGAGTATCAAACATCAGAATGCCAGAATTATTTTCTCTATTTCAGTGTTTCATGAGTGTTCCATATAAACTATACAAACATTCACTATTTGTCTCTATCAATTTCTCAGTATACATACACTTAGCTTATAGTGTGGGAAAATAACAGTCTATAATAATGAATCCTCTGTGGCTCATAGTTAGATAGACATATGTTTTCAAATTTCTTTTCTTTTTAAAATTAACTTTTGTTCTGATGTTTATTTTTTCATCTTTAGCCTATTTTTGGTTTTTTGATTTGTTGTTTTATTTTTTTAAAAAGTACCAAGAATTATATTTGTAATATTTGAAATTTAAAGACCTATACAAAATTGTCTTTATTTATGCAAATTATCTGCTTTCTAAATGCACTTTGCAAGTCTATTCTATCTGGGTTAGCACAATCCAGTTAATTATAAAAATTGAAATTGCTTTGGAATCAGTTATTTCCTGAATTGCCTATTCACTCTGTGTTATGGGTTGAATCTGAGCTTGTTTATTTCCACCCAGAATTTGACACAGAGGAAACATCTGATCATAATTTCATCCATGTCTTCATCTATGTCTTTCACTAGGTCTGAGTGAAGCTTCATAATGGAGTATTATTTGAATATTCCCAAAACCTCATCTGAAAATAATTGAATAACTTTTCCATTGGCTTCATGAAGATATTAAATAGTAGAAAAATTAAATCTAGGAACACCCCATAACAGAGCATTCAAGGATCTAAAATATTGTCCCCTGCAACCACTAACTGGACCACTTGGTGGCATAACAAGGAAGGTCATTTTTCATCCATTAATGTTTTCCCACAAGACATCCATGAGAACAACCCACACAATTTCTATCCTATGTATAAGTCTGAATCCAGTTTCCACAGATCCAGTTGAATGTCCTATGTACTTGTAATTGTCATTTATCACTTTCTCAATACCCTCCCTCAAAACAAAATTAGAAATAGGATAATAGTGGGGGTGGCATCTTAAGTGGACAGACCAACCTCAGAATCAGGAGGTATTGATGCTGAGATGAATCCCACATTTCATCCATAGTCTTAACTAGACAGGTGAAAAGAGGAAAAGTCCATAACTGGCACAACTAATTTCACAAGCAAGGCTTGTTATATGAGAGAAAAGGCTGTAAAGTATCCTCCCGAATGATTGTCTCAGAAACAAAGATTGACCAAAATGAAAAAAATAAATAAAAATAAAATCATTACTACAGAAATCCATGTTGTTGTGGTATAAGGATCTGTTATAAATAAAATTTAGTATTTATATTATTTAGATTTGGCTAGAGTTATCTAAATCCAAAACTATTAAAAGCAAATGAATGAACTAGATGAGCCAAAAAAAGATACTAAAACATCAATATTATCTTTACACAATCAATGCCTGAGCTTGTAATAAAAATTGGATGAGTGGAAATGATTAATTTTAAATGATTGGCTACATGATCCTATTTGTACACTGAACTTTGCTAAGCAACCACTATTTCAAAGCTTTGTTCATTAATATTTCACATTTAATCTAATTTATTCAGAGGAAGCACTCTCTTGCATGGCTTCTTGTTCTGTGGTATATCATGCAATAATATGACATCACTGGGATTAATATTAAACGATGGTTTCTTTCCACATAGTATTAAAACATCCTTTCAAAGTACTATTTGAAAACATTACATTTGCCCAGATGCATACATACACTGGTACCTTAAAAAAATTCTAAATTATTCTAAGGTAAACAAAATAAATTTGTAATGGATATTTTTCAGGCTTAGTTAAGTAAAAAAAACAATTAGAAATCCTATAGTTCTTTAAAATATGGTTGCATGGTTTTATAAATAAAGTCACTAAAGCTATAATTTGAAGAAATGGTTTTAAAAATCTGGCTTTTAAAAAATTTGTCCACTCACAAGTTTCCCATGTCCCCACTTAGAACATCTGTTTATATTCTATTTTGCTGAATTGTGTAATGCACGGGATTGCTTTCGCATATACTGCTGTAAAAGCAAACATCTATAATGATAAATGTCATCGTTTCTTTCCATTTTATTTTTCTTACCTCAAAATTATCAAAACCTCCATTAGGCAGTTCCCAAAATAAGTAAACTGTATTCTCTTCTATTCCTAAGGAATGTAAAGCTAAAGGTGGATCTGGGTCTGAAATAAAATTACATAGACAAATGTAGATATCAAAGAAGTAACAATAGTCCAAATGAGGTTGATATCCATGGAAAGGGTAACTATATCATATCTCGAAAATACCTTTGAAATCAGTGTTGTGTTTGCAGGTTAGAGACATTAAGAGGCAACGCATGGTGTAACAAACAAGCTTCTTTTATTGTTCTCTTCTTACAACCAGCAACAGCAAAAAGGCACACAGGCCTTTTATAGTGTCCAAAACCCGGACAGTGTCAACCAATAGAAATCCGGCTGTTTTTGCGCCTTGCGCATGTGCGCAAGGCTGGCGACAGCCAGTCTGGTCGCGGGCAGCTTTTGGTCTGCCCGGGACCATTTGCAACATTTCTGAGCCTGTTGAATGCTTCAGCAGGCTCAGGACACAATAATTAGCAACAGAGTACTATAACCTTTAGGCATCGTGATAACAAAATATTTCTGTATTCAAAGCATCCTAAACAAACCGAACAGGAGTCATTTATTGTGTGTATTACAAGGACTGCCAAAACCAGTTTATGAAGCAACCAGGGAGAATATTAAGAAAACACATCCATGAACATCAGCTGGCAGGAAGAAGACATGATGAAAATCCCTTAATTTTACAACACACTGATAAATTCAGTCAAAAATTCAGTTGGAAAACTGATGACATCTTAGATCAAGCTATAATTCAATTTCATCACACACCTATTAATACCCAGACAAGAAGGAACCAGCATCAGACAAAAAAGAACAACCAAGGAAGAAACAATACTTCACTCAAAATGCAATACAATAAAACAACACAATCCCCCAATCAAGGCTAGTAACAAAAGCTACCACATATAAACAGCTAGCAAACTGATGATCTTACCTAGGCTGGTAATTAAACACCTGCCAGAAAAGAAACAATAGCAGTGAACATCAAAAACTATACAAAATGTTGACTTTTCACTTCTGAATATCAAACATAAAGGGCACTGGAATTCTGTTAAGGGGTACAGAATTTGTACACAGTACTCTATCAGTGCACTAAGGAATGCCAGATTGGCTCAAGTTTTTTAAAGCAACAATGTAAGATCAAAACATTTATTAAATATTTTGATGGCACATAATCAATTGTTCTGGTGGTGCAAATTAATGATTAGCATGAATGGAAAGCTACATGTATCTTTATCCATACAACAGTTGCTTTCCAGTCACTACTCCTGCTCTGAAATAAGAGTAACTTTTGTTGGGGTTAAATAGATATCTTGATTAGAATCACTGCATTATCTTCGATAAAAAAAATGGATGGAACAAAATAAAATACTTTGTGACTAGATCATTTATATAATCAAGGAGTATCTGGGGTTGAGATTCATAATGTATGTGGGTTTTACAATGTGATTATGCACTCAGCTCTGTAAAACATAGTTTAAGATTTGTATTTATAAAGCATATAATTAACTTACTAGTTGTAACTCTCAGAAAAGTAGGGAAACTATTCTTCAATCTGTTAGTGGTCACAATTTGAACAAAGTATTCTGTTCCTGAGGAAAGGCCATCAAATCTGAACTTTCTACATTTAAAGAAAATAACCTAATTATTATTAGTAATATCAGGATGAAGCATTTTACAGTTGGATGACATCAAACATGGAAAAATTAAAAATATGATACACTGCTGAAATTATTAATAGGATACAACCTGAACTGCACAGTTTGGGAAAAAAACAAGAATGCTAATGACTATTCACTATACATTAAATCTTTGTACTGATATTGATAGGCGACACCTGCCCTGCAGAAATGGAGCCAGAGGTTTACTGCAAATCAAACAAACTGTTGAAGATGAGCATGTATTGGATGATTATATAAAAGACAGCCAAGAACAAGCATTGATACAATTAAAAACTGAAATTTACTGAATGTGAAGGAAACAACACATGGAAATTGAAATAATGTAATAAAAGCCTGAATCGAATGCTTCCAAGGAAAAGTATAACATGATCAATTTCTACAAAAGATAATTGGGAAAGTGGATAAAGATAAAATCTGATAATGGCTTACAAATGGAACATTAAAAAAGTAACTGAAGGTTTGATTTTGACTTCTCAAAGCAAGCTACTTAAACTAATGTAATCAAGGCCAAAACTGGAAAATTGTCAAATGATTCAAATTGCAGGGTATGCAAAGAGGCAGAAAAAACAGCTGATCATATACTCAACTCATGCAAGAAGATTGCACAAGCTGATTATAAATAATGACATAATTCAGTTGCTACCATGATTCACTGGAATATCTGTAAAAATTATCATGTGCCAGTAATGAAAAATTAGATTAAAATATTGTGGAATTTCTGAATACAAATTGATAACATATCAGATTTAAGCTGTGATTGAAAAGACGAAAGTGTGGATAATTAAGGTGGCAATACCAGGAGATAGTAGAATAGAATTGGAGAAAGCCACAAAGTATCAAGTTCTGAAAATCAAAATTGAATGATTATGGCATAAACCAGCTGTAGTCCCAGTTGTTATGTGCACACTGGGACTACAGCTGGTTTAATAAATACAAAGGAAATCTTAGATGGTACTTAGTCTGATTGATAGAGAAAATATACCAATGTGTTTCTAAGAGTCAATACCAACATAATAATACATAATTAATCAAAAAGGTATTCACATAGCATTGTCATTATCATTATATTATAGCCAGAAAGTTATGTCATCTTCAAAAGGTACCTTTTATCTGATGATAATCTTTCTTCCTTGCTATAGTTATTGCCAACCAAAGTAGCAATATATCCATCAACTATACCAAATGCTGGTGGCCAGGTAACAGCTATTGATCCAGAATCTTTACTCAGATTCATATATTTAACTGAGCTTGGCTCTATTAATGAAAGAGTGAAAGAATAGAGAGAATAGAAGAGTGAAAATTATCAGTTCATATAAACCTGTAAACTGATTTTTGTAATTTGATTACAACAGCGTTCAATATAAGATATATAAATGTTTTAAATAAATAAATTTCCATTCAAGAAATGCAAATGTTATTAATATCTTAGGTAGGGTCTATATTTTGAAGTTAGCTGTTGAGTTAGCTCGGCCACTCCAACATTCCTATAGTTCTTTTTATGGTATAACTCAGTTCTTCAATTTTTGTGACTATAACTGTATTTACTTCTTGGACATTTCTACATTAGTTATTGAAATGACTCTTTAATAGATGAATAACTGCTAAAGTTCAAACTAATTCTTCTGAATTGTGTATGTTCTTTCATAGTTTAATGTACTCTATACTACAGCGCAGGTTTTGAGACATAATTCTTCAATATTTATTTATCAGATGTAGGCACTGCCCATCTTACTAAGTGACTAACACTTTACAGTGTCTCTCACTATCAGTCATGTAGAAGCCTCACAAAACTTTGATATCCACATTGGGAGAAGTTTCATGTATTGTATGGAGATGAATCAGAAATTGCTTGTATTGTACTGATACAGTAACCAGTATGAGTGCCTTTATACCTGAAATAAAAAGACATTGCCTCTATCAGCATATCAATTCATGCACAACATTTAAGAAAACACTTTCATATTTTTTATTTTATGTATTAAATTAATTTTTTAAAAAGACCATATTCTTTTTTCTATTCTAAGAAAAATAAATTGGGTTTTATCAGCTATTTGTCCATCAGTAAAATAGACACTACCAGCACACTGGATTTTTACCTCCAGAAAATTTCCCTTCTGTATTCTGGGCTTTTCCTGACACCTCACAAATATGCTTTAGAAGCTTAAACATCCCTCTGGAACTATCTGAAATTTCATGGAGGTTGCTCTACCAACATGGGAAATGTTAGAAACCTTAGATTAGTAATCTAATAAATACCTATCTAGAGAATATGCAGTGGAATTCTTGTAACCAATATATTTCCTTTGAAGTTTATAATATTACATGTTCCTCAATGTAATTAAGAGTAATATATTATAAATATGAAAACTCACAGGATGAAAAGGCAGAAAAAAGGAGTTGGATTTATACCTTCATATGTACTTTCATATAGAGGTGATTTATGAGAAAAGAAAAACAAGTTGCACAATCAAGTATGTTAAAATAGAAGCTTATGACTAAATATCTTTTAACCATCTAGATATATGAGAGCCGTAATGGTAGAGGAGGATGGTTGCTCTGATCTCCTGTTAGTGAACTTCCTAGATACATCTGGCATATAAGGTAGACCCTTAGATAGCTAGGCTTAGAACTGATGCAGCATGTCTTGTTTTCTCAAGGATTAGCATTCTACAGTGAGGTAGAGAAGCAAAAGTTTCTGTGTAAGAATTTTGTGATGCTTGAAACAATCATAAATGTTACAACAAACAGAAAAGTTACATTCTCATACCTGTTTCTATTTGTATGCTTACAGGAGGGCTGTCCTTATATCCTTCTTTTTCTGTTTTAACTGTAAAGTTATATAAGAAGCCAGGAGTCAAATTGGAAAATTCTGCCATTGCTTGTGTGACCTTTTGGATCTGCAGCTCAAAATAAAAAATGTATTATTTATTTTATTTATTAAATTTATTTGCTGCCTGTCTCACTGTCCACAGATTGCTATGTTTGTGATTAGTGGCTATGTGTCTCCAGGGTCATGTGTGTATATATCCTTTTGGGGGGGATTTCTGAAGTCAGATATCCATATAGTAATCACTTGGTAGTTTTAGAAAACCAGAAAAGATATAAAATTACAACATAGCTAACAGCTACCTATGATATCCTGCATGCATTCCTTTCCAAAATACACCACAGGATTCATCTAGCCTGACTCGTATTTGCTTCACCACACAGATGCTTCCATATATTATCAGTTGGACTAAAAATTAACAAGAAAAGGAAAATAAGTAAAATATTCAGATTTGCTCTTTTTAAATAATTTATTTGGCAACATACCCTATAAGTATCTGCACAATTTGTACATGTGACTTCATATTGCTGAAAGTTTCCTTCTGTCTGATCCCAAATAATCTGTATTGAAATATTGGTGACTCTGCCTTTATATATATTTAGTGGAGTTGCAAGACCTATAAGAAGCAATATGAAAAGTACTCATCAAACACACCTAAAAGGTACCCTGAATGAATGGTAAGATCCAGTAATTCCTCCTGTTACATTATGTTTAGCAGAGAACTCAATATCTAAAATTAAACTTAGGATACTTTGAAATATACAGTTTCCTACTGTAATTTGGTGATAACTTTAGAACTGAAATTAATGTATTTTTTTTTATTTTGGACAAAGTGTGCACCAATGCATGCTAATGAAAATAATGTATGCAAATACATTATAATGTTAGAATGCTTGCAAAAATGTGCATGTTGAGGAAAATTACACATAAATGCATATATTTACAGATTCGGAGGCAAATATTTGGGAAAAAATAAACAATTCTCAGAAGGATGCAGAAATCAAGTACTGAATAAATAAACAATTTTAAAAAAGAAAAATATATTTTCCTATCTCTGTATGCTACTTCTTGATTTGGACTATATTTTTCTGATCATGTAAGAAGTAAACTGTTGTGTTCACCAACTAGCAAAAACAGGTGCAAATGTGACGCCTATTTGCATATTTTATTTTACTTTTACAAAAATTCTATGGTTATATGAGTGCACAAAATATACATCTAGAATAGAATATAATAGAATAGAATATCTTTATTGTCATTGTGTAACTCACAACAAAATTAAGTACTGTTATCTAAATATATTAAATGTAAACCATATCTAAATTTAAATAACTTACATGTTTTTATAGCTGGCAGATGATGTACAGAACTTAACATATGTCTGCTAGTTGTAAAAACAAAAAAATCATATTCTGTTCCTGGAGTTAGTTTTTCTATAGTTACTTTTCCATCATTCAGTAAAGTAAATGTTACATTTGGACCTTTGTTACTTATGATGTGAATGCCATCAATTATTCCAACAGCAGGTATTTTAACAAATAAAATCATGAAAGTACTATGGATTTCATAAGGAATAACCATCTGTACTGGTTTGGGTTCTAGAATGGCAATAAACAGAAAAATATGATCAACATATTATTTACAAATAACTGCCAATTATAATAATAAATATTGCATAAGGGATTTTTTCTAATAAAGGATACTGTCCTTCAAATATTGGCACATATTACATGGAAATTTAAAATAGGATTGACAAAAAACTATATTTATATTCTACTTACAAAATTTCACAGTATTCTATTGACAAAGCAATACATTAAAAAGCATATTAAATCCTGGATCCACTTAATTTTAATTCCGCTTCCATTATCTACTAAATATTATGATCTTCATCACCTTTGACACTGTTCTCTTTAAAATTAGTAAAAATTATTTGTTTCATGTATTTATTTTATAACAAATACTCTAGTTTTAGTTCTTAAAATAACCTGAGCAATGTGTTTAAATCTGAAAAATGAATTTAAAGTGTATATAAATCAGCCATAAAACATCTTACTAAGAGTACAGTGAATGGTAGTCAAATCACTCTTATTTCCAGATATTACTGTCGCCACTCCTATATCATAAGTCATTCCAGGAATTAATGGTTCAATTTTAAATCTCTCTGTGTTGTTTACTAAAAACATCATGCTTTTATCCTTGAATGCAGTTGGTTTTACTTGAATATAGGATTCGTGGCCCTCTTCTGGGAGTTTCCAAGAGATAATCACATGGTCCTCGCCTACATCCTCTGGATGAATTAACAGACCAGTAGGTGGCATCACACCTAAGCAACAAAAATAATATCTACCTTTGTATCTGGGACACTAAAATTTCTTTTTTTGTCATAACACTATTTTTAAAAATTGGTTTCTCAGTTGTGAAAGACACATTCATGAAGAGAACACACAGTGGTTTAATCATGGAATAAGTATTTTGAAATAGATTCCTTGTTTCTAAGATTTAAAGAGAAAATGTTTATGTGTAAATGTACATTTTATAATGTATATTTGAGGGTGTTTTTAGCAACTCAAGTTTTAATTAGGACAAAAAGTATATTTAGTTCTTCTAAAAAAGTAACAATGTTTTCTAAATTTACCCAGAAGTTTAGTTTCCTGATAAGAACACTGGTCTGCAACACAGAAATTCTTATGCCTAGTTGAAAACTAAAACAGGAATACAATTTTATAACAATAGCTTATATGAAAACAGGTGAAGACATTTTTTACCTACCAGATAGCATTTAGCATTCAAGGCATTATTATTAGGAATACCAATAGTTAACTTTACCTGTTATTATTTCTATGGGATCCTCATAGCAGCTGGAAGTTCCCTCTTCAGTAACACTTTGAACATATATCCAATACTGATTATATGATTTGACATTTCTGATTACAGCAGACATGTTAGTTTTTCCAAATGAAAGAGTTTTCCACTTGCTTGTTTTGCTATCAAAAATGTTCACTAGATAATGATGGAAACTTGCACTGAATGAATTCGCTGGAGAATCCCATTTTAAAAATATCTCTGATGATGTCACTCTTACTGCCCTTACATTGTGCGGATGTAATGGTCCTAATGATTAGAAGTTAAAAAAAACCAGTTCTAAGGTGAGAGTAAAAAATTGGACAAATAGGCAAATAATAAAAGATGAAATAATAAAAAGCAGAGGCAGAAAAATGAGCAGAAGTAAATTGTACAAGCAGACATTTGTTTATATAAACTGCCTTTAACTAATTTGGAGCTGGTTTTGTATTTGAAGCCTTCCCCTATTTCTGAAAGTCCCCTTATTCTTTTTAGAAAGTAGGAAAGAGTATTTTACTGAAGAAACACCAGCGGTATTCTGACTCAAGCCTTAGATTAAAATAAATTTAAGTTCCTCGGTTACAGACTGGGTATGATGTGATCAGTTTAGCATAGGTTTGCTGCAGGAGTAACCCTTCCCCATCCAGTCTCTGGTCCCTGAATTACATTTTCAATTGTTATTAACTGTGAAGGAAACCAAACTTGCTTTCATAGCCTCTTTCTTTTGTATGGGAATGCCAAACCTGCTTGAATATTGGTACATTGCAGCAGAGATACATATACTCATAGATACATACATAGTTTTCAGTCATTTGAAAACTGGGTGTTTTTTTTTTGTATTTTTATCTGCCATATATTGGTTGCGTTTTACCCAGAGTCAGCTTTGGGAAGATGAGAGACTATATAAATGTGATTAATAAACAAATAAAAATAATGAAACATCAGTCTAAAAGAAGCCTGATTTTAGGGAGTATTGATCTCATGAAACATTTATATTATAGCATTGGCTTCTCTATTGGAATGTCATCAAATCAATATTCCAGTGGACCGGGGGAGAAACAATAACAAAAGGAAAATAAATATATCCCTAGCTGATAAGATCCCAAAAGAACACTTTTAAGGCTTTCAAATATTCCATTCATTTACCTTCCCAATGAATAGTAAAGAGGAGGGTTATGTATGGACAACTCAGTTTGCATTGAGCAGGTTATAGTTTAATGGTAATCTTATAGCAAAAAAGTAAAAAAAAACCAGATTGGTTAGTCAAACAAGGTTCATGGGCTAAAGCTTGAGGGGTTGTCCAATTTCCCCATAGTACACAGAAAACTCAATTATTATTGTCTGCCAAAAGATGAGACTGGGTAGGATAGACAAGGAAGAGAGGAACTCAACCAATCCGCACCTTGAAATTATAAAAAGAGTTAATTGTTTCTAGGCTGTAAGGATAGCACAACTGGGTTAACATGCTTTTCTGCCACATCAAAAAGAGGCAAATGAGCACATTAATGTGGCAGTGAGGAAGAGGCTTATAAAATACTATAAAACCCCAGTAAGAAAATGGTTTTCACCATCCTTAAGGCATTAAAGCAACCACATTTTTCCAAGACCTTCAAAGCTGTTTCAAAAGCTATTTGAGGTTTTCTGCATATTCAGACTTGATATATCAAAGAAGTGAAAGAGTTGTGTGCATACAGGACACACAGCAGAAAACCCCTATTAGACCTTCAAACCTTATACTGTATAATTTGAGATAATAAGCTAAATATTTTTAGATGCTACTATACATAGTAAATGCTTCCTTAAAGATATGATTTGAAACTATTTCACCAAATCAAAAAATAATTCCCTCCTCTATACTGCCATTTTTATGATAATTTTTACTATACATTAATGTTAACATTAATTTGTCATATATTCTGAGGGATATCAGAATTTGAATCTGTTTACTCAGAGGACATTAAATACAAAACAAGTTTTTGTTTTAAAGGAGCATATATATTAAACAAGGACGCACGACACAATTTTTATGTTATTGTAACTTACTTGTCTCTACCATCATAACAGGATGCAAACTAATTTGTGCTCCTTCAGGACTCTGGGCTGACAATAAAAATTTGTAAGAATGACCTGGGTCCAAGTTGAAAATGTTTGTGTGTGTTGAATTTAGAGTAAAAAAATTGGTATACCGTTCTGAGTGTTCAGAATAGTACTTAACATTAAGTTGAAAATCTGAATTCAGCCAACCATTCAAACTGCTCCAAAAAAAGGCTGCTTCATTTGTACCGACATCCTGTACTTTAAATGTGAAGTTTTCAGGAACTGGAGATACTGCAAAAAAAAAATCAAATTTTAAATTAAAAATACCAATTTTCAATAAGTAGCGGTTTTTTTGCTTTAAAGAATAAATTTTAATAAAAAAATTTAAACTTGAAAAAATAATTACATTCATATTTACAAATATATGGCAAAGAGATATAGCAGAAAAATCCTATGAAGAGATAGTCTGTGACAAATGGATTTCTCTGGAAAGCATAACAATCGGTTTCATTTTCTGGTATCAGTGACAGAGAAGAAAATTCAGATTCTCCAAGATATGGGGAGTCATCAGTCCATGTGAGATGTCCTTCTTCCTAAAAGAAACAAGATTATTGATTTTGTTAAATTACTAAATTGTTTTCTTCAATATACTTCATACATTTTAAGTAATAATTAATTTAAATTAATCATTATTTTGTTATAATTGTTAATATGTGTGTAAATTATGCTTTTATAATAGTATTGCTGAAAATTAAGATGTGTGTGTGTGTGTGTGTGTGTGTATTACTATACAAAATCTGTAGCAGGAAGCCAAAAAATCAATATCAGACCTACAGCTTGTTAAGAATTAATATGCTGACCTTAATATCATTAAGTCCTGTCCATATCAGGTTTAGCTGGTTGAATGACTGAAGATAAGAAGTTATAAAGGCATATTCTTCTTTGTTTCTAATATCAACAAGATGTGCCCCAGCTGAAAACAATCCACACTGATGTTGTGCCATATTCCAAGGTTTGCTGTCTGTATGAATTTTATAGCAACTCTGTTTGAAAGCTGTCCAACCATCTGAACACAAACCTAATAAGGAATATTTAATGACAGCTTTTGTAAATAAACTCATATGAATGATAAAATAAAATTTAAAAATTTTAAAAAGCCATATTTCAAATAAGTTAAAAAGTGGAATGAAGTAGACTTTTTCATCCATTAAATTCATAAATTCATTATGCATGTCCAAAATGACTGCACTGCTTCCTATGTAATAATCAATGCTGCATTCACATATTATTTCCTATACTTAGTCCACAGATGATACTATAGATATAATGAATGTAAAAATTGTGTGTGTGTGTGTGTGTGTGTGTAAGCATATATTTCAGTGTAATTCTGAAGTTTTTGAAACAATCAAAATCTTTCAGTAAATAAACTATCAGAGTTCAGAGTTAAGTAAGATAATTTATATTTTTATCACTATTGTTACAAAAACAATTTCAGGAAAATGTGAATACTATTATGTATAACTTCTTTAATTGGAGCAAACTGCAATAAATAGTATATTTTCATTATAATTCATAATTTACTAAAGTTATATATTGTTACTCTCACTAAATAGCAGAAGACCTGCCTCCTATTTCAATAGGAATTTGCATCTGGAAGTTTAGCAAAGTGTTGTAATGCAATGAATTGGGACATGTTTCACTATTATGTTCACTAGTTATATTTACTCCCTACATTTCTTTAAAGGAACTTAAAAGAAAACAACAACCCAAAGCTTACATGTTATGTATCAGACAATGGTCATGGTTTAATGAAGAACTACAGTATATTGATATTCACAGAGAAAAGTGACAATAAGGCATTAATTACAATACTGACCTGTTTCAATTTCAAACTCCAGTATTTGATATACATTAATAAATTCTAAGTCAAGTTGCTTAAATTGAAGAGAAAATGTGTGCAGTGTTGCAGGTCTCAGATCAGTCCATTCATAAAATCGTTCTTGATTTTTAAGTATACAAGAAACATTATTATGGAAAATTCCTATGGAAAAATCATGAACCAGCATGTTCCAATTAAACAATACACTAGTACTTGTCACATGAGTTTTGACACTACTTTCCGGAATTCCATCTATAATAGACATAGAGAAAATCAATTTTTATATTAGATTATTTACATTAAGATAAATTATTTTGAAACAGGCTTATAAATGGACACCCTGGACAATGGCAAGATATAAATGTGGTCAATAAATAAACTGAAAATTTATTTATTGTGTCTGTTTGCATTTTATACAGTATGTAAAACAATCTACTAAAATTGAAAAAGTGAAAAGCTCATTTTCAAAAATGCAGACTTGTTAAATTCTTTGCTCCAAATAGTAATGTGTGTGAAATAATCTGATACTAATGGCAGCTAAGGGGAACTACTATCTTTGAATAAACATTATGACAATCATCCATTCTGAAAAATAAATTTTACAAAGGAGAATCGTGTCTATCAATGATATACAGTTCAGTTCCCATCTGATTTAGATAGGTCCAGTTCAGAATATAACATTAATTCAAATCAAATATTTGAACTAAATTAATTCAGTTTGGAGAGTAAGTTTGATTAAGTTATTCTAACTGAACAACTCAATTTAGTTATTTATTTATTTTATTTAATACAGTTATTTATTTTATTTAATGCAGTTTAGAGGTGCTCAAGGTAACTGGGCAGTTTAGAAAGTAAGAACAAGTACATACAGATCCAGAAGGCAATTTTTTATAACAAAGCAAGCATACTATAAGACCTTGATCACTACCCTGCCCTAAAGCCTGGAAGAGTAGCCAAGTTTTCAGCGACTTTCCAAATGTCATCAGGGTATTTGCTATATGAATGTTGCAGGCACTGCAATGAAGAAGCATACTTCTCATGATTGACACTGTTTAATGGAAGAAACATGAAGCATAGCCACCTTGCCCAGTCTTACTAAACCAGGCAGAACTATTGCTTGTTCGAGGCAGACTTCAAATAAACAGGCCACATGCCATGAAAAGCTTTATAGGTGATAACCAGCCCTTGGCATTGCACCTGGAACCAGTAATGGCATTCATAGCACATCACAGCATATCCATCACTGCCACATCATCACCTCCTAGAACAGTGATAGTTTCTGAGTGGTCTTTAAAGGCAGCCCCATAATCCATTCATGACAATCATGTTTTTTGTGAGATGGCTGCCATATAAATAAGATAAACAAACAAATAAATAAAGTGACAAAATGTGAATTATTCTCTGAAAGTTCACACAAGCCCCATGATCAATATTAATGCAAAAAAACCTAATTTGTCAATTATATGAATCAGAATTAAACATCACCCCTAAATGTCTACTGTATAAAACTACCCAAAAGCAACTGAAACAGAAATGTAAAATTTTGATCAACAAAATGCCAACATGGTAATAAGTAATATTTGCATCACATGTTTTCATATTAATTTTAATACAAATTTAATGTGGGGGAAGTTTATATGGAGTACAGGTAGTCCTTGACATACAACCACAACTGAGCCCAAAATTACTGTTGCTACATGAGAGAGTTGTTAAGTGAATTTTGTCCCGTTTTATGATCTTTCTTGCCATAGTTGTTAAGTGAATCACTCCAATTGTTACAGTAAGTTAGTTACATGATAGTTAAGTGAATCTGGCTTCCCCATGGACTTTGCTTGTCAGAAGGTTGCAAAAGGTGATCATATGACACTCCGGAATAGGGCGGCATAGAAATTAAATAAATAAATAATAATAATAATAAATATGAACCAGTTGCCAAGTGTCTGAATTTTAATCATGTCACTATAGGGAGGCCACAATGGTCGTAAGTGTGAAAAACTGTCATAAATCATTTTTTTCAGTGCTGTTGTAACTTCAAATAGTCATTAAATGAACTGGTATAAGTCGAGGATTATCTGTATATGCTGTCCTACTTACATATTGTAAATGATTTCACATATAGAACTTTTCCACTTTTTACTGATTGGATCATCATATCATATTTCTTGCCTTCTTCAAGCAGAACTGTAACTTTCTGTACTTTTACTTGAATTGCAGAAATGCTTTTCATATTCTATAATTTAAAAAAAATAATATTTACTTTAAAAACTAATACCTGAGGCTGAAATCATAAACAAATATTTGAACAAAATGTGATTTACATTTCAGTACTTACAGTTATGTTTTTGTATGAATTAGGGCTCTTTGTATATTTATCAAGATTTCCAACTTAATATAATATCTGGACTAATAATCCACAAAGTTATAATGAGCTCTGCAGAGTCTGCTTTACAAAAATATTTCAATTGCTTTACTTTGTGATTGCTTAAGAATAAAATCAAGAAATAACTACCAGAAAGTAGCAACTAAAGAACCAAGCATTAGCCTTTCAATAGTTCATGAAATGTAATCATAATTCCCACCCCAAAAAACCCTGTTTATATGTGCCATTGTTTACCATTAAACAAATATACCTGTTTTATGATTTAATGCTTATTACCCATTTTACTTATCAATACTATTATCAATGTCAATATTATCAATATTATCAAATAGTAATAAATTTAATATATTTATGAATTATAAGCATTCTACACGATGTTTTTAACACATTTGCTATCAAGGAAAAGAACAGCACTAAAGATATACAACAATGAAGAGTTTGGCTTACTTTTTGAGCAAAGTCATCTGGAATGTGATATGTTATAATATAAAAATCTGGATGCTGATCTTCTGGAAATTTTGACCATTGTAAGGAAACAGCTCTAGACGGTTTCTTCACTTTATCACACTTCAGGTTGCTGGTTATCTTTAGTAAAAGATAAAAGTCAGGTGGAGATATTTCACAACATGAATATTAAAGCATTCCAATATTGTTACTATATATAATTCTAAATATCATTTAGTAATGACATCAGAGTTAACATTTGTTTGGTTCAGTCTAGGACGCAGTTCATATCATGAAGATCATCATTAAATGTTGGCCTTTATTCTCTGGCTTGGATTTTAAGAAACCCTGAATGTCTAGATATTAATATTCATTACAGATGGCAGAATATCTTGAGAACATTGCTTTCCAGCATTTCATAATATCATCCTTGATTAAAGGATCAAGAAACATGAGACAGTGTTTTGGTACCCAAAGCATTGATGAGAAATGGAGGCTACATAAATCCCCAGTACTAAATCAGCACTGCCGCTACTAGAAAAAGTTGTGATTTAAGTGAAAAGAAGTGTATATCCAGAGTTCAGTTAACTATATGAAGAGTAAACAAGTATATTCCTACCCCTAATTACACATTGTCCAAATAAATGTTTAAGTATTGAAGTGGCAATAAAAGATCTTATCCAGTCATGCTATATGCTGTGTCTGTACATTATGTTCCTAAAAAGAATACCAAACATCAGAAGATATCTGTCCTTACCTGAAATATATATTGGATCACAATTAAAAAGCACATTGTCTTGTCCATAGTGTGGTTCAGCCTCAGATTTTAAAATGAATCAAACTTCTAATTGAATGAGTTCCAATTAAATTATGAAGCCAATCTTGTAAAAAGAAAGAAATAAAATAATAAAATCTACTTGATTTTTAAAATACATTATTCTGTACTCACATCTTTAAGAAAACGTGCATGTATTCAATTTTCACGTTAGATCTTTTTTCAGTATATGATCATGTGCCATTAATACAGGTAGTCCTCAACTTACAACCACAATTGAGCCCAAAATTTTGGTTAAGTGAGATATTTGATAAGTGAATTTTGCCCATGTTACGATCTTTCTTGCCACAGTTGTTAAGTAAATAACTACACTCGACAAGTTAGTAACCTGGTTGTTAAGTGAATCTGGCTTCCCCATTGTCTTTGCTTGTTAAAAGGTGATCATATGACCCGGAACACAGCAATGGTTGTAAGTATGAACCAGCTGCCAAGTATCTGAAATTTTATCACATGATCACGGGGTGCTGCAAAGGTTGTAACTGTAAAAAACAGTCATAAGTCACTTTCATATCCAAACGAAACATACAACTGCAATAATTTGAGCAAAGTAATATAATAGTTTTTTGGTGATGCATATGATTATACAGAATATACATACATATACATATGCATACAGAGAGTTTAATTATTGATAAAGTATTTGTAATGTTTTATACCTAGCACATCTAATGATTTCTTTTTATATTTAAAATTGTAACATAGGAAGAAATGTTAATGTATACCTATTTAAAATACAAGCAATATTGTACATTATTCATGGGGGATGCGGTAGCAAAGCAGCTTAATGATGCTGGACCTACCTGCCAGAAATGGCCATTCAAGTCTGGCTCCATGAGACAGAGTGAGCTCCCACTGCTCAATCCTTAGCTCCTGCCCATCCAGAAGTTCAAAAGCATGCAATATTGCAAGTAGATAAATGGGTACCACTTAGGTGAAAAAAACCTAGCTGTGTTCATGTGTGCGGAGAGCAGAAACTGGCGCTGGACCTGGCTAGATGTGAGGTATCGCAACATGAGGCAAGGCAAGACCAGTGGAGGAGCCCGGAAGAGCCAGCAACCCAAGTGCTCTAGCTAATTGGTGTAAAGCTAGTTTGCTCCCTGCAGTGTACCAAGGGTAGGCATGCAAACACCAAACAGAATGAACTAGCAATCTAGGACTGCATTGTGTCAAGCAAGTGTAGATTTCCATGACGCTGTATGCCATATGCTAAATAAATAAATGTACATTAGTCTTTCTGTGGAATGTGGTGGAAGGAAGATATTTATACTCTATATAGCAATATAATGGAACAAAGGAAAATAGGAGGAGGAAGGTGTGTTGAATATGTTCGCTGCCTTAAGTTATTTGTAAAAATAATAAAGACGGGATACAAAATAAAATAAAAATAAAATAAAATACAGAGGTCAGAAGAAGGATATTGCAGACACTCAACCAGTATCATTAAAGGAATGTTGTGTGGCATGACCAGCTTGCACTCTGAGGAACAGCTAAGTACTTTGGAAGTCATGGAAGCTGAAATCTAAGAACTACTATTATATCCACTCTATTATATCCACTCTAGGAGGTGCCATCATCTAGAGCCTGAATTGGATGCCATTCCTTTTAGTTCTATAGATTCTGTTATTCCTAATTGTAATCAACACATCAGCTACTGAATGCTAAAATGTGGTTATTACTATGTGGAGAAGGAATGAGCTGACTGACAAGGGATAGTTCATTTGGGAGTTCTAGCCTGCAAGGAGCAGCAACCTCTTGCTACTGTGAACCCCCAGTGAGTGACAACTATGTCTAGAAGGGATTAAGCTGCCTGAAGAAAACCCATGGCAAGAAAGTCAAGTTTGTTGGAAACAACATTTAGACAATCTGTTTTGGGTCTTTTTTCCAGAAACCTTGAATAAATGGCTTCTTTAGGTGCCTTGATCCTTTTCTGGGTCTCAAAATCACCCAGTGAGTTTCTATGAGGGAAAGTAGTCTTGAACTTTGGATTTCTCTTACCACCCTGTCCTGATTAGGTGAGTTTCCTACAAGCTGAGTTTGAGGGCTGTTAATTTTATGTTGATGGAATAATAATGCAAACAAGATTGCCATTGCCTTCATCCCGGAGGGCTTTTCCCAGTTAGTCTATAGCCCTGAAGTTTCCTGGTGATTGCCTACCATTTCTGACTTCATTCAGCTTTTCTGAAATCAACCAAAGTTACCTAGATGGGTAATACAAAAACACACATTAATCTGAATAATCAGACAGCAGACAAGACAGATGACACCTATTTCATCATTAAATGTTTCTATGTACATGATGGAACATAGAGTTCATGGATTCCTTTTTGCCAGAATTATTCACCAAATGTGCCCAACCTCGACCGCTATAATTCTTAACCCAGAAACCATCCTCTTTTCAAAGTCCCGAGATTCTCAGTTATTCAAAGGAAATTAGACTGAACGTCTGAAGCGAAGATCAGCCAGGCAGGTCGCATGGGGAAGAAAATACGGTTCGGCATAGCCAAAATACGGTTTGTACAAGACCTCTTTCCTCTTCTGTACAGAGTGAGAAGCCAAGCGCCTCCAAAAGAGCTTGCTCTGCCCACCTCCGGAAGACCTTGCTGCCGAATCAAGCGTTCGCGCTCTGTCGCTCGGTTTGGCTCACCAAGTGATTCCAAAAGAGCGCGGCAATTTCCTTCCGGCAAACCTCGCCCTGCGCCGGTAGGATCTCGGCCGCCTGTCGCGCGCAAAACCCACCTGCTGCTCGCCGAGGAAAGAGGGAGGCCGCCTGCGAGCGCCTCCGGATCCCCTGCAGGAGTGACGCGCCGTTTTCCCTGCTGCCTTTACTTCCCCCAGTCCAGCTCCTTTTGACCACCCCGCCATCCCGCTGAGTGGGCTGAGGGACGCCTCGAAGTAATCGGGAGGGCTGACCTGACTGAACGAAAGAGCTCTAAGGGAGGAGTGGATTCCTCCACCGGTGACAGATGGTCCGCCTGCCTTCCAGCAGGAACGTTTTTGGTGGCATTGATACAGTCATCCCCACCATCGGTAGTGCAGAATTTTCTTGGGAAAACACAACTTTTTTTTATTTCAATCGTCATCCATATGGCATTCCAGTAATAGCAATGAATATTATCCTCATTCATTTTACTGTCTTACTTGCTGAAAACTCCGTACAACTAATATTTAAAGGGTCAAGAGCCACGTAGATGGCTAGCTGACTTAGGATACCATAGTTAGGAAAATTGCATTCAATTGGTTATCTTCAAAGGGACCCTAGAGTAATTGTGGTCAGATTGGGTAATTTTGAGGATTTTGAAATTTGTTAAAGGCTTGGAGTTAAATGTATGGGTTTTGCAAGTAAAGTCAGCTACAGATCACAGAAATGGGTCAGCATTCAGTTAAGAACAGGAAAAAAGATTCCTAGATTAAACTACTACACAGTATTGGGAAAATATTTTAAAATAGTATGAATAACAGAATCATAAAGGAGTTTTGTTGGTTTTTTTTTTTAGGGAAATAGGGATTAAACAGACATTCAAAATGAAGATTCAAAATGGAAAAGCGGAAATATAAATCAAAGTAAATATATATTGTCATCTATTTTATAAATAATCCTAACAGATTTTAAAATAGGTTGATTGCACCTTATTTATCTATTTGTTGTATGGCACCTTCATATAGAAAATTGTGTTTGTAGGATAGGAAATTACATTTTATTGTGTTTATAAACTAGGTATTTTGCCTTCAAGCCTAAGTGAATTAGATAATTATTCAGCCATTTTTAATAATGAAATCTTGTCCAAAGCTACTCAAATGTTACTAAGTTTGAAATGTTTGTTTTAGGACTGCTGTTTAAAATCTTCAAGTGCATTTTCCCATACCCTGTTTCCAATTAGACCACTTGTTTAAAGAAAGATAAACATTTTCCCTATTCCCTCTCGGCTATTGTGGAGCTAAAATACACCTCTGGCATACATTTGCTTGTCATCTAGTGACAACCTCTCTAGAGCAAAAATGCACTATATTTGCAACTCTCAGCTTTGCATGAGCTTTCATCAATACTAAAGGCAGTTTTACATGATCAGCAGAAAAGCCCCTTTTACAGGCTGAGTAAACATCTTTGTTTGGAACAGCATATTTCATTTTAATTAAATGGATACTCCCCTAAGTGAAAATATTTTCATTTCATAATCTGTTTCTAGTAATTGATCACAAAATAAAGTGAGGTACCAAACTACATTTTAATACACATGTAGTTTTTCTAATAAAATTTTATTTAGGAGGACCATTTTAAAGAGAAAAGCAGATGAAGGAAGGGAATTACCTTTCCTGCACATGTGTGCCTTTTATTTTCCTCTGAAGTATAAATAAACAAATGCTTGGTATGCCTACTAATTTGGAAATGAAAATGAGCAATAGGATTAAGCATTAATCACCTCTCTACCTTATCTCTTCCATTTTCCCTTTATTATATAATTGGAGCACATCTGGGAACTTCATTATTCATACTTTCATGTAACTTGTAATCTTCCCCTAGAACTTAACAAATGATTTGTCATGGTTCTGACAGATGAAACTCTTCAAAGAACTTTGAGGCATTGTTTACCTTAAAGAATCTTTATTTGAGCAGCATAGCATTGGCACATACATAAGCAAAGCCAAAATCTGGATTCCCCTCCCCTTAGCACATACCGGTAGTATCAAACACAATTCCGTCCTCTAATTAACAGTCATAAATCACATTCTCCAATTAGTTTGAAATGCAGGCTTTCCCTCCTTTATTCCAACCCATTTCTTATCATCTCTTATTTCAAAAGCCCTGAGTTCACACACTATTACAATATTGTTATGTCTAACTAACTCCCATCACATTCCTCCTCCTCCTCCCCCAGTATATCTAATTCTAAGAGTAAAGCATAAGAAAGAAAAAGGCTGCATCTCCATATGTCGTCAAAGCAAGAACATCCAATGTGAGCAGCGCTGACATTATTTGTTAAAAGGCTGTATATAAAATTACTTTCTAAAGGGTTTTTCATGAATGTTCCTTTTACCTTTCCAATAAAAGTTTCCAGTGGCAACAATATACAATAACACTCAATTCCTTTTAAAAATATTTATTTATATACAGTATTTTATGTATTACAAATATTGTAACACATAATCAAGTGTTCAAAAGAAATATTGGAAATACCATGAACGATTGCACAAAATATACATTAGTCTATTATAGTTAACTTTCTACACAACATGTGCTTTCTAAAAAACATGCAGCTTTTTCATGCATTTTCCTCTTAAGAAGTGCATATAGCATTTCAAATTACCCTTTAATCCAGGCAAAGTATAGAAACTATCATTTACTTTTGCATAAATTCTTGTAAATATAAAATAATGTCAAAATGCTTTATAAGAAATTACCACATGCAGTCATAGTAATAAAAATTATGCTAGAAAAGGTTAGAACCAGAAAAATAAGAAATAGGTTATGGATTTCAAAATTTTAATAAAATATCACAAATATTACCATGCAGAATGGGATTCTTGAGGAACAATTAGTGATGTCAGTGGAAGTGCTGATAAACTGCAAAGTTTTGATATAACCCCAGAACTAGGCACGTGTTAGGTAGTTAATGTTGGCTAATTACATAAATGAGATCAGAAGGTGTATAGCACTTGGAAGAACTGCAATATCTGGCATGAATAACATCTGGAAGAGTAAAAAGATCACCCTCACAACCAATGCAGATTAGTTAATGCAATAATATTTCTGATTGCTATTTATGACTGCAAAACTTGGCAGATAGGAGAAGGGTGGATGCCTTTGAACTATGGTGCTGGAGGCAACTATTACACATACTATGGACTGCAAAAATAACAAACAACCTCACCTAAAATATCACTTGAAGTCAAGATCTCCAAACAGAGGTTGTCATACTTTGGTCATGTCATGCAAGCTGACTCACTCGAAAAATCTGTCATCCTGGGAGTGATCAGCGGAAAAATGAGAAGGGGCCATCTTAGTATCTGTTGGCTCGACACCATGGCACATCTAAATGAGGTGATGCAAGATAGAGAGATATAAAGAATGCTGATCCATAGAGTGGCTGAGGGTCGGACACAATTGAATGGCTGATGATGGTGAATTACATAAATATTTCACATGTCTGAATAGAAGTACATTACTGTAAAGTGAATTAAGTCGTCCATATGTGTCAAAAATTAATATGCCCCTTTTTACATATCCATATTTAAATTGAGAAAATATTAATCTGATCATAGGAAAGAACAAAATCTTGGTTTGCATGCAATCATAAAATTTTTAATTCCACTGGCATGAACAGTCCGTAGGTTCCTGCACGACATACAGAATTTCAGTGCCATTTCCAGAGCAGTAAAGTGGCACTGTTAGATTCTGAACTCCATTTTCACGGCAGCATTTGCAGAACCTTAAATGGCTATCAATGTTGACATTAAAAATTGTAGCAGAGGGGCATTTCCCATCACAAGAAGCCACACTTATCTGTTGGAGACAGGAAGGAGAAGGATATCATTTAATTTATTGAAAGCTTCAGTCATTAATCTATTTTAAAAATTTGGAAATTCATCATCTTGCTGAATCTTTTGTGTGTTCAGGTCTCCTGCAATAGGCCCATGGTCTATTCACTGTCAGCCAGTTTACTTCCTCTGCCAATTTCCTTTTTATGATAGCTTTGCCATTTAATTCTGAAAACAAGGACATTTGTGCACTATTATGAAACACATGCAAATATTACTTTAATATATGTATCAGTGTGCTGCCTAAATGCATCCATGCCTGACATGGAAAGAAAGAAAGCAATATTAATAAATAACAGGACATCTCCAGTTCAAGGCAGCAAGCTTAATATTCCTGCATACCCATATTCATGAACATGTTAGATGAGATAATAGGCTCAAACAAATACTTATTCTTGTACATGCATATCCCTCCTTATGGAAAATGGTGTCCCTCTTGGTTCTATTAGACCTCTTAGTGGTATCCAGTATCATCTACCATTAAACCATTCAGGGGTATCCACAAGGATTTGAAGTAGGGAAGATACTATTTAATGGTGATTATGCTCTTACTTGAGTAGGTGGTTCTAGTCTATGGTGCTTGGGGCAGATGAATTTGAACCCATGGAACCCCTAAGCAGAGTCCTCCAAAGCGCAGACTTCTTCCCTTGCTATTTAATATTTAGATTAAAGCTATGGAAGATATCACCCACTGATCTGGGTGTAATGTTGATAACATGTTGATGACTCCTGGTTTCTGCATCACCATCCAAGAGATACTGAATAACAGAAAAGAATTGTAGTTGGAAGGGACCTTGGAGGTCTTCCAGTCCAACCCCCTGCTCAGGCAGGAAATCCTATACCATTTCAAACAAATGGTTGTCCACTCTCTTCTTAAAAACTTCCAGTGTTGGAATATTCACAACTTCTGGAAGCAAATTGTTCCACTGATTAATTGTTCTGTCAGGAAATTTCTCCTTAGTTCTAGGTTGCTTCTCTCTTTGATTAGTTTCCATTCATTGCTTCTTGTCCTGCCTTCAGGTGCTTTGGAGAATAGCTTGACTCCCTCTTCTTTGTGGCAACCCCTGAGATACTGGAACACTGCTATCATGTCACCCATAGACCTTATTTTCATTAAACTAGACATACCCAATTCCAGCAACCGTTCCTTATATGTTTTAGCCTCCAGTCCCCTGATCATCTTTGTTGCTCTTCTCTGCACTCTTTCTAGAGTCTCAACATCTTTTTTACATCATGGGGATCAAAACTGGAGGCAGTATTTCAAGTGTGATCTTACCAAAGCATTATAAAGTGGTATTAACACTTCATATGACCTTGATTCTGTCCCTCTGTTAATGCAGCCTACCACTGGGTTGGCTTTTTTGGCAGCTGCAGCACACTGCTGGTCATATTTAAGTGATTGTCCACTAGGATTCCAAGATCCCTCTCACAGTTATTACTATTGAGCCAGAGTTACTACTATTGAGCCAACCTCATGCCCTGATCTCCAATAGGCTGAACTACTGTGACACACATAGTCCTGCCTTTGGAGATAACTTAGAGATTACACTGGTGTAAATACAACAACTTGATTATTGGCAGAACAAGTCCCCTCAATATTAATTCAACTCAATTCTTACTTGGGTTATCAGTAGGCTTTGGTATCCAAATTAAAGAACTTGTCATTGCCTAATTAGGAGAGGCAATTCTATTTTGCACTAGTCATCTGGTTTGAGATGTCTCCAAATGGATGAAGACAGCATTTAAATAATGTTAGGGTAAAAGCAATTAAACTGCAAATTCTTTGTATGAGTAGGAGGATATTACTAGGAAGAGAGGTTTTCCAGATGTCAAAATAGTAACAGGACTTGCATGTATGTTTACCACACTAATTACAAGCATGCTTTAGCAGTCGATATGCTCTAAGGCTGAGAGAAAGTGACTAGAGACAATGGTAATCTAAATTTTATTTTTGATGTGTGCCGTTGTGCCCACAGTAAAAAAAATGACAATAAAGGTTATCTTATCTTATCTTATCTTGCCTTGCCTTGCCTTGCCTTGCCTTGCCTTGCCTTGCCTTGCCTTGCCTTGCCTTGCCTTGCCTTGCCTTGCCTTGCCTTGCCTTGCCTTATCTTATCTTATCTTATCTTATCTAAACCACTTCTGAAAAACCTTGCCAACAAAACTGCAGGAACTTGTTCAGGCAGTCTCCAAGACTCAAACAGGATTGAATGGAAGAAAAAAAAGTGCTCCAATATATGAAGTATTCCCAAATTAGGCATTTATACTTACAGGACTTTGGCTTATGCAGTCTTCTTTTCTTACAGTAGTTCTAACAATTATTTTCTGGCAAATCCTTTCCTCTCTTTTACCTGATAAAGCATAACATATGAAGATAATAATCAAGACATTTTAATTACATCTTAGAGCTCTTTTGCTTTGTGTCATTATCTGAACATGCACTGAGATGTCTAATCCTCCATCCATAATCAGTTTGTGAAGTTTTGTTTTGTTCGTAATAGGAGAATATCTCATAGCTGTTTATGCACATCCATTTATACTTCAAGTTATTTTCCTATTCCCTTCCTAAACACCTAGACATGAAGGCTGCACAGCAACTGGATTTAAAATAGGTTGAACAAGCATATTCAATAAGTGTTAAGGTTATAGACAAATCAAAATATGTATAAAAGTTAAGAATATGGAGTGCTTAGTATTGGCAGTTCTGTCACTATCTCATTTATCTGGTTCCCTTGGGCAGCTTATTTAGAATTTCTATCGCATCTCTGAATGAACTGGAGGATTTCCAAGAGATGCAGCAAAGACAGTCTTTTTGTGTGACACATCACACATGGTCATCAAAAAAACCTACTCTTAAGTAATAGCATAGCTAATGGGAAGAAAGTATTTGCAGAAAATACTCTGCAATCTGAATTAGACTGCATCCAAAATTATAGCAAGCATAACATGCAAAGGCAGAATGCTTTCCAGTTTCATTGCACAGACAACATAACACAACATTAAAACTTGCCTATTATCCTTAGTTTCCTATTTCTTCAATTCAATTTCAATTCAGCTGTAATATTATTACAAGTATAATTAATAGTCTCCATTGTTATAATTCATTACTCAGGGTCCTTTTTGTAAAATAACCCCATCATACTGTAGAAAATTAAGAAGGGCATTCTGATTTTCAAGCTCCATTTCTAGAAAGATAGATTGGCTTGTTTGAGGCAGCTTTTAGACTGTTCTGCTATTACTAATATCTTCTTTGGGTAGATTTCCCTGATGTATTATAATGTATGTATTCTATCAATATTGGTTAAGATTTGCTTCTAAATGTTTTATTATTTTATGAATTGATTGTAAGC
The DNA here is from genome assembly GCA_034064705.1 of Bothrops alternatus. Lineage (NCBI taxonomy): Eukaryota > Metazoa > Chordata > Lepidosauria > Squamata > Viperidae > Bothrops > Bothrops alternatus. Next base: position 10,899,203 of record JARGCV010000124.1, on the reverse strand, counting down.
TACTTTGAACATTGGAGAACAATTCAATCAATAGAGGGAAAACAACAGCAGAAATTTAACATCCCCATAAAATGGGTGTTGCGCACATCTACTAGAAATATATTTTTGCTCCTTTTCTGGCCATGTTTAATGTTTGTATTATATCCACAGAAATGTTTACAAAATCAGATTCATAAAGCTTATCTTTAGGTAGCACTAGTTTTTACCATGGAATAATATATATACATATATTGTTATAATTATAGAGTCAATCAACACTTCTCTGGATCACTATCTAATGTAATATATCTACGTATATCAACATTTTTTAAAAAAATAAAATAAAATACATTTATTAAAAATAGTAATACCTGGTTCACAATTAATACTATCAGTAGAGACTACAGGGCTAATGGCAAAGGGTAATACACCCCGTCCAGAACCTGGCAGAATTATTGGGAATATAAGTTTCTTGTAATACGCAAAAACATTTTTACATAAATAGCATTACATTAATTCTTACACTGCCAACTGCTAATGTTTTTTATGGAAGCTGTTCTTTTTTATAAAAAGAAATAAGTATTCTTATTTTCTAAATTAATTATTTCCCTGTGTTTTAATATCCATGTGGATAATAAGATTATTATATTTACATGTGAAAAAAGAAACCTGGAACATGATTTGGCAAGGTAAGAATTAAACACATGAACTCACGCAGCATGCATATAATCATTCACCTTTTCAAATAAAGATTATTCATTACCATTAAAACCCAATTTTAAGCTGTACTTGTTGCTCACTTATACTCCTTAACCGTTAAAAGTACATGCTTTTAGTTTGTTCTAAAAAAAACTCTATTAGTATATAAAACAGCATTTAATATTGTCTTTTTTAAAGCTAGTTCAGCAAACAGTTCTGAAGATAACAATTAAAGCCTAAATATTTGGTTAAGGTAAAAATTGTTTTAGATAACAGTAAAGAAAAATTCTTCTACCCATCAAGGACTGGCTTTTACATGATTTACTTCATTTATATAAAATATTGATGGGGAGATAGATAGTTATGGTCTTATGAGATGTTATTAACCTTCAAATATCAATTTAGTGACATAATTACCAATATTTTCCTTGTCATTGTACTACTCACAATAGCAACTTTTTTTAGGTAATGGAATTTCTAGATTTAAGACGTGATGTGAAGAAAGAGATACTTTCAAATTATTAAGTGTGTGTGTGTGTGAGTGTAGAGCAGTTTCCAGAATATTCTGGAAAAATTGGAGAGACATACAGTGTTTGCAGATTTCTTCTTCTCCCTGACACTATACCACTGGGCAGTACCATTTAATGACAATGCAGAGTGCAAGAGAACATTTAGCAAAATATAAAAGATGATAAAGGAATTATTTGTGGTATTTCCTTGATGAGCTATCTTTTTCCACAAGTGTTCCATCAGAGCCAGTGTGGTACAGTAGTTAAAGTATTAGATTGGCACCCAGGAGACCAGGTTCCTGTCCTTTCTTTTACACCGGGTAAATTTCTGTCCGATTTATGTCACAGGGGTATTGTATGAAAATGGAGAGAGGAGGTGTTATACACACTGCCATCAACTTCTAAAGAAGGCAGGAGAGGTAAGAAATAACTATATTATTTTATGGGCATCTATTGTAACTAGAGAAAAAAAATCACTACTTATAAAAGCAATACTACGGTAGCGGAGAGTTTCTTTTTATTAAATCTATCACGTGAAAGCTAAGCTCATCCTCTGTTGGGGATGGTTCAATTTTAATTTACACTGACCATGGATTCAATGACTTAGATAGCCCCATAAGGCCTCTTTCAACATTAGAATTGAAAGTGTTTGCTGACAGGCATGTCAAACTCGCAACGTCACGTGATATTGTGTGACGTATCGGAGCTTTTTCTCCATTGCCGGCAATGGGGTGGGTGCAGTTTTGGGATGACGCGTCCAGCCCACGGGCCGGCAGTTTGACACCCCTGAATTAGCGGAAGGATCCAAAGATAAGAGCTCTTTTTTCAAGCAAGAGTTTATTTTGTTCTTTTCCTCCACACAATCCCTTAGAATGACTCCTGATCTTGACATTAAATCAATGTTTCTTAACTTTAGCAACTCTAAGATATATGGATTGCAACTCCCAGAATTCCTCAGTCAGTATAGCTGGTTGGGGAAATTTGGGAGTTGAAGTCCACACATCTTAAAGTTGCTAAAGTTGAAAAACACTGCTTTAGATGTTGGGTAAGTTCTGTAGTATGTGGATATGAATTTATGGAATTCAGAGTCTCTTTGTACAGCCTTTTTGAATCCCAGAGACATACAAAGAGAGCTACACAATAGAGACTTCTCAGCATGTTTTAAAAAGTACTAGAGACAGGTATTCTAGAAGATACTAGATACACATACCACTGATTGACAAGATATCACCCTGATTTGTTGAGCTGCAACATGAAGGATTTCCCAAAGAATAAAAGTAAAAGAATAAAGGACACTTGTTTGAGAAAAACATTTTTTGAAGTGCTAGCAGTTATCAAAATGCAGCTGTCTTTTTCTTTGTTTGTGCTTCTTATTCAGGTGTATTTGATCCTGGTTTCTTTACTGAATTTTCAAGTAAGGCTAGGAGAAGGTAACTCTTTTACTGGCAATATTGTATTATGAACAAAAAAAACTCATTATAGAACATGTTTCTTCCAATTCAAGTAGAAAATTCCAGCTTTAGCAGGAATCCAAAGAACCATCCTGGGTTGGATGGACTTTTACTATCTCTAATAAAATATCCAAATTCCACCTTTGTGAAAAGTAATCATGCTTACATTTAAATTCTCATTTAAACTGAGGCTTTGAGAAGTAAGGTTATCAGAAAATAATCTTTGATATATTTTTTGAGTGGAATATTTATCATTATCCTGAATGCGAAAATTTATGACCTTTTAGAGCTGGCCAATATGTAATCTAATGTCTCAAAAGTACAATTATTCCTTTTTATATAAGTGTTTTATATAATTTTCTCATGTAATCTTCTTATGATTGTACGTAACGTATTTCCATAGAACATAGGTCAGTAACCACTATCATCTGGTGGTTTTTTTTGCATTGACCAACCTAAATAAAATATTCATATTTTCCCATTTTCTTATAATCATATTTGGATTAACAAACTAAAGAAAAATCCTATTAATAAATTGGATAACCTTTGTTTTCTAAAGATGTTCAAAACAGTTTTTAGCCATATCTATATTATTTTGGGGAAACTGGTTGTATACCAGAAATAAAAGGTTAAAACAAAAATTTTAATTTTAATATCACCATGTTAGCAGCCATATAAAGCCAGGCTTGACAATTACTTTTGTTAAGAACTGGACACATATGACATGATTCAGAGACAGCATGCTATTTTGTTTTCATATGTCTCCTTAAATAGGTTAAGAATGCACAGAGCTGTCCAAACCCAAAGCCATACCAACATGGAACTAGCACACAATATAGCTGTCTTCACTTACAGGTCTTGCAGCAGCCATTGTGATAGGTCTGCACAGAGCCTCCATTCTAGGAAAATTAAAAAGGAATATTTCAAAAAAGACTGTGCTCAAAGAAACATTTTGAGGTATACTGATATACTAAAAATTAGTTATGCAGCCAAAAATCCTGGAGAAAAAGTGAAAAGTAGTGGCTGCCACTATATATAACAACCTATTTTGAAGCCTCTCAAATACAGGTAGTCTTCAATTTACAACAGTTCATTTAGTGGCCGTTCAAAGTTACAGCAGCACGGAAAAAAGTGACATGACCGTTTTTCACAGTTATAACTTTCCAGCATCCCCATGATAATGTGATCAAAATTCAGATACTTGGCAACTGGCTCATATTTATGACCTTTGCTGTTTCCCAAGGTCACGTGATCACCTTTTGCAACCTTCTGACGAGCAAAGTCAATGGGGAAGCCAGATTCACTTAACAACCAGGTTACTAATTTATCAACTGCAGTGATTCACTTAACAACTGTGGCAAGAAAGGTCGTAAAATGGGGCAAAATTCACTTAAATTTCTCACTTAACAACAGAAATTTTGGGCTCAATTGTGATCGTAAGAGGACTGCCTGTATTGCCTCCATACATTTATTTAGAACTCATTAAAACTATGTAACATAGGATTGAGTTGATTCTTCTCCACTATACCTTTACTTTTGAAGAAGAATTGGCAGCATTTTTCATTAAATCAAACAAATCAAAACAATACAAAAACTGAATCAATTGATTATAAAATAATTTTGGATCAGTTTTTATATTAAAATTTCATTGTTTTTAATTTGTGGATGAGATTTGCATTATAATTACATTCCAATTAAATGTTTAATTAATGCAACAGCATTATTTGCATTATACAAGGTGTCATGTATGTGTTTCACTTTGAGAGCAGGCAACTAAATTTCATTTTTGATGCGTGCCATTGTGCCCACAGTAAAAAAAATGACAATAAAGGTTATCTTATCTTATACAAATGACTGACCTAGCATAATCTGAAAGCAACTCAGCAAATGCAAGACTGAATTAAGGTAAAGTACATAGTATTCTGATTAATTGCAAGATATATAAATTTGCTAGATGATAGTTTACAGAGTTGGTAGTTTAAATGAGTGCAAACTTCTAAACAGCAATTTCATGGGCAAACCTAGTTTTCTCTAATAATCTGCATTCATGAGTACTATTTAGCTACCATATCTAAGGTTGCAGTCATATTTATCTTATGAATTTGATCAATTGCATTTGTTTTTAAGGACAGGGACTGCAACACTTTTGCTGATTCAGAGTAAATTCCAATGAATTTTATGAGATCTACATCTTTATATATCTATAGCATAACTTTGTGAGACACAAATTCAACAATATATTTTCTATAAATGTCAGACAATGTGTAGGCGTTTGGAGAAATATATGTGAGAAATATATGTCAAAGTCAGAGACTAGACAGTATATTGCTAAAATGATTATGAATAAGGGAAGGCAGAATCAAGTTTAATCCCTGAAACTCTCATATATATCCCTTTGGAGGTAATATGGGCTAATGGGAAAGAATACTAGATTTCAAAGTATTATCTGTATGCAGGTATAATTTGGAGGAAAAAATTAAGACAGTAAAAGCAGTTTTATATATTTTTATAATATTGAACACACCTTGAAATTAAGTTCCCAATAAATTAAACGTATGTAAATAAGGAATATTTTTATGTATAAAGTACAAACCTTTACACATTCAGTCTCATTAAAGGGTGGGCAAAACACACTGGAGCCAAGTACCACTGTCTCTGCACCAATCTTTGCACATTCATATTTAGTGCAGTTTGAGTCCCATGTGCTTCCTTCCTATTAAAAAAAAGAGATGGAGTGGGGAAAAGGAAGGAAAGGGGAAACTAGCTATAATGTAGCAAAAATAATGATTGAGTCATATGTTAAGACAACTTTCCAAACCTTAATGGCCTCAGGTATGACCATAGCTGGGTAGTACTGTAATTTTAGTTTAATGAATAATAAAATCTGTTGAACAGTCAGTGTTTGCTGAGAACATCATAACAATGGCTCAATGCAGTAATAGGAGCCAGTTTGGTATAGTGACTAAGGTATCAGTCTAGAAATCAGGAGACCTTGAGTTCAATCCTGCCTTAGGCCCAAAGCCAGCTGGGTGACTTTGGGCCGATCACTTTCTCTCCATCCTAGGAAGGAGGCAATGGCACACCACTTCTAAAAATCCTTGCCAAGAAAACTGCAGGGACTTGCCAGCAAGTATTCAAACGTCAAGCAAGATTGAACAGAAGAAAAAAAAGAAGTAATATGATAAACTATTTTCTCCAGGAAGCATTTACAAGAAGGGCAACTTCAGCAGAAAACAACTGCTCTTTATTGCTTAACACCAGAAATAGAACTCACATGTAATTTAGTTTGCTGAGCTAAATAGAAAATCTGATTGAGTATGGTGTCCATACAAATGCAGGTAACTTTGGTTAAATGTCTGCTCACTTAAACAGAATTCATTTATTAATGTCAAGTAACACCAATATTCCTGGTGTCATTATATAGTTACCTCATTTAGTTAATCATATTCAGTGTTTAATATGATCTCCAATCAAGAAAAGTTTAAATTAAAAGTTACCATATGAGAAAATTGTAGAATTTAGTACTTGACTTAATTAGAATCCTTATTCATTATTGTTATCTGAACCACTTTTCAACCCACTTACTTCATAAATCTCAAGAGTTCCATTGTCAGTATAAAAAGGACATGAGACATTTATGCAGGAACCACAACAGGAATGTTGACCATCAGATGGGTTGTGTACTTGATGCTGTTAAAAAGAAAGAATGCCCATATGGATTGTATCAAAATATGTATAAGACAATTAAATACTAAAACTATATTTAGCTGCTATATGCAGTATGTATCAGTATATTAACAATATGATTTTCTTTGGCAACTATACCTAAATCTTTGCTGTTGATGAGATATAAGCTTAGATTTGACAATGCCAATCAAGAGTTAGTTTTAATAGCATTTTTTTTCTTTAAAGCAATATATGTAACCATCTTATACCAAATAAAAAGCATTAATCTACATTGCTCAGCATTGTACGTAGCAGGTGTACACAACCTAGTTTCATCTCAGAGTTTGAATATGTTGGGAATGTTATTCTTAAAAGTGGAAGCAACAGAACAAGGGCAGAAATTACATGCAATTATAGCTATATTTAAAAAAAATACAATTAAGGACATTCAACATTATTTAATAAGACTCTCTTTCTACCCTATTAAATATGAAAAATTGTTTCCCTCTACAATATGCAGGTTTGCATCCAATTATTAGTGAAGAGATAACATAATGAGGATTACCAAGCTTTTTTTAAAGAAAAAAAATATATGTGATGTGAGAGAGTGATTTTTTTTAAAAAAAATGAAAAGGTTGTGCTATAAAATTATAAAAAGGTATAGTTTGAATTAAACATTGCCTGACAAATTAACTTTATGTTCTTGGAGAGAAAATGAAAGTCAACTTTCAATTTCTGTCTGCAAATTCCTTTCCCTGTCCCAGTCCCAAAATACCACAAAAAGATATATGGGGCCGCTTTAAAAGTTCAGACAGTGAATCCAAAGTGTGCAGTTTTACCCACCACACAAAAGCCAAAATCGTAATTATAAAAGAAGACTAGGAAAATATGACATATAGAAGGACCATGGATTGAGAAGTTCTGTGACTATAACGTAAAAGAAATAAATTGCCTGTTTCTTCATTGGAAAAATAACAGGATCACTGCATAGATAGGCACATAATTCATACATTTCATCAGCATCTATTTTAAAATATCTATTGGTTATAAATTAATTACAAATTTCTCCATTCTTGGGAAATAGATTTCACTTTAGTCACTGACTTTGGATGCAAAACTGGTTTTGATGTGGAGAGATTCCACGGGAATAAGGGAACCATTTAATCCAATTCCTTATTTTAAAATTCCCTAAATAATAATTACTTTTTTTCTGAACACAGTTTAAGATTGCTCATCATTCTAAATAGATTTTAAATGATGTTATATCAATTATGTCCAGAAATGACTTTGTCTGCATATTTTTACTTACTGCTTCACATTTTTGGGAACAATTAACTACTGCCAGATTCATCGTGTGAAATCCTGTGTTAGGATCCCTTTCTTGTGAACACTTTGCCGTATAACAAAGTTCTCCATCCAAATATTGAATCAATGTCTGACCTGGGTTCAGAACAGTGACTTCTTGGAATATACAGACATTTCTTTTTTCTAGGGAGGGAGGGAGAGAGGGAGGAAGGAAGGAAGGAAGGAAGGAAGGAAGGAAGGAAGGAAGGAAGGAAGGAAGGAAACAGAATATGCAAAACAAGAGTACTATTTAGTATCAATTTTATTTTTTTCACACAATAAGAAACATTTGGTGGTCAACTATGATTTATTTGCAAATTTCAATGGTTGATGCTTAGAGCTTAGCGTTAGTGTGACCTTGGCTACTATTATTGTATTATTTGCATTTTTTCTTTTCATTGCATACTGCCCATATATTTTAGGATAAATGGGAATTTAATAATATTTAATATATAGCCTAGGTCTTAATGGAATATAAATAACAATATATTTAGCAATCTATGTATTATCATTCCCTTAATAAATTAAACACTACTAAAGAACAGGAAGCAGAATGCTAGTTCATGTGAATATTTCTGTTCTAACAGAATCTCTCCCTTTTTTATTTTAAACTAAAAAATTACAAAAAATTGTAAGCACATAAAGTGTATAAGACTTGTCTTAAGAACTATGGTACTGAAAACTAAATTTTAAAAAAAAGTTATTGAAAAGAATGCTCATAGGCATTCATACATACCACAAATGTATTGTAGACATCCACATGTAGTAGAAGTATTAGCACTTATTTTCCAAACTTCACCCTATGAAATATTTCAATGATACATTTGTTCAATTGCACACATATATGTACTTTCATTTATAAGAAAGTGAATAACTATATGAAAATTAGCAAATGCATTTTAGCAGCAAAATATTGTTGCACATTTGAATGCCCATTTGGAGGAACCATTAGGCCATATTAAGAGCACTAGGTCCATCTCCTCCCTGTTGTTGTTATAATTGTTAGTTTTTTTTCCTACAAAACCCAATGATATTCACCAGAAATGAGAAAGTCAAATGGGAGCTGCTGTTGCTGTTCACTCTTGTTACAGCTGCATATTCAGGGAAGGCAACTAAACATGTGCAACTGCAGGAAGTCCACAAAACGTAGTAAAAAAAAATGATGGCAATCAAGAGTGTGTGATCAAATATCTGACTATTTTTTTATGTGTGTCACAAATCTGTAGCTATTTAAAAGGCCAATTGGTTGATTGATCAATACTGTGAATGTTTTTCGTAGGTGCTGGGTAGCCCCAAGACATTCTATTATATGTGGTGGAAAGACAGATTGTGTCTACATACTAAATATTGAGCAATATGGGTAGTAGAATGACTTAGTACAATAATTCTTAACAATAAGTACAATAAATGTAACAAATAATGTTGCCATTTTAAGATAGCCTCAACATTTATTATCTAATAATAGGTTTAGATTTGTCCAACAAGCACAATAGCTAACAACATAATTACAGCTTGTAAAAACTACAGCTAATATTTATCAAGCCATCTCTCCATTGTTTTTCATATTGGTATTAACATGACTAATAGCCAATCTGCTGTAATAGTTATGGTGTTGGACTAAAATGAAGAAATTGGCTTTAGTCTTGCCTTAGATACAAAGCCAATGAGGTAATTTTGGGTCAACTACTCTCAGCACTAGGAAGAAAACAAAGACAAACCATTTCTGAAAATATTGACAAGAAAACTGCATGAATTTATCTAGTAATTGCCAAAAGTCAAAAGACTGAATTGAAGGCACCCCAAAAATAAAAAATAAAAATATAACTTGAATAACATAGATACAAAGAAGTTTCTATCATAAATTGCTATGCTCCTGATATAAAAGGAGAATATAATAGACAAACATTGCATTACTATAAATGAATTAGTAACAGTATTCTGTAGAATAATATGCCATACACTATCATCTGTCTGTCTGTCTGTCTGTCTGTCTATCTAATCTATTGTCTATGTATGTATTTGCCATTATCCAATTTGGCACTTATTTTGGTTGCTTTCTTTACAGACATTCTCATTTTAACACTGCTTTGACATGGGTTGATTACAGAATGATTTCTGAAAGCTTATTTTACAAGTGTCAGTGTTTACCAAACTTCTGCTAAACATAATTCTATATTATTAGTTCTGATTTTATCAGAATTCATTGCACAGTATATCTCAGTTGTGTCAAGATATTTTTGTTTCATACACTGACACAATTTTATTTATTTTACATGATTATTATTATTATTTAATTTCTATGATTGCTGTCATTGTAGAACAGGATAACATAGAAACATTTAAAATGAAAGAAAAATAAGAATTTCAAAACTATTATAAAATTAAACATTTCTTACCAATTTACAGCTTGGTACAGTACTGTTCTCACAATCACATTCTGAAGAAAATAAGACAGAAGGATTTACTATGACCACATCCATGGGAATAGAATTTGTATTTCATTAATTTATATAATTGGGGGAAAAGCAAATTATAGATACCGCAATTCCAGTCTGGGCAACACTGTCCAGGTACTGTTTTTTTAATCAGTTTCATATCAGTAGAGCAATTCAGAAGAGGTGAAGGACATAGATTCTCTTCACATACTAGAGAAATAGAAATTATGTCTTTAATGTATAACACAGTTCTGTTAAAGGAAAAAATGTATTTTTTCATTTTTATTTTTTTTGTTGTTGTATAGTGAAAAAATAATAAATAAAAATTAAAAAAAAGAAATTATGTCTTTAAAAGATTATTGCCACAAAATATCACTAGAAAGAAAGAAACATATACAACTTTTCTCTGTTACATGATTATTTCTACTATTCTACTATTTCTGTAATATTATTATTTCTACCTGCCACCTCAAATTAATGGTTTAGAAATGAATAATTATTTTAGGTTCAAGTAATCAATAATAATTTTATGGTTTCAATAACAGAACACATTTCATATCACAAACTATTTTAGATAAAGAGACAACTTTACTCATGATCTGATGGTGCTCTCAAATCTATAAACTATAAAGTATAGAAAACAGTTGCTTGTAAAACAAAGCTCAAAGCATCACTCCACGTGAATACATGTGAATACATAAGTCTTCATCAGTTTTTTGGTATCAAATATTTTCCATTGAATAGGTAGGCACCAGGTAAAATCTAGATATCAGCAATAAATTTAAAAAATCTAAAGTGAAACTGTAACTATGTACAGCTGAATATTGTTTTTGTTCTTTCTGCCACTGGTAACCCTTGAGATAAAGAACTACTCATTTAGATTATACCAGTACATGCTTAAATTTTGAATAGCTGTACATAGCTAAATACATTTTTGCCTGATTATTTTTCTGAATTTTTAGAATAGCAGTAAGATAATAATTGACTCTACCTCTATGGAAGCTGCATTATAACAATACTGTGTTTATTACAAGCATAAGTATACTTTTATGACTGAATACAAAGAAAAATCTCAATAAAACAAGTAGTAATCATTCCAAGATATGTAATCCAAAACAAAACTTACCACAGTGATAATGAGGACAACAGTACTGTGCAGTACTAAGATCTACTGCAAGAAGTTCTTCTTCATTGCATTCTGGAACAGGTTCAATGCAAGATTCACAAACTTCAAGAGAAACATAAACACCATGTAATATATAAATAAATATCCACACAAACACACACATCCATATATACATTAGTTAGGGGCCAGTTTTACAGTATATTTAGATTAATATGCTGGCATATTCAAGAGAAATTGTAACCATGTTTTGAATCAGTGAATATTAATAGCTTGCAAAAATGCAAGAGTGAAATGAATGAATGAATGAATGAATGAATGAATGAACAGCCAAAATAAGTATGTATGCTAAGCTATGCAAAACTTTATAGGAAAATAATGTCCTATTTTGCACTGCAAATATGATGGCACCATAATATGTCAATAGGAGGCACAGAGAATACATGATATATGTAGATAGGTGTCATATAATACACCAGGACTTCTATGTATATTTCTACTGAATATATGAGATATATGATCTCATTCAGGCTTGAAAGCTAAGAAGGTTGAGCCCAGTTATTGCTTGATGTGAAAAATAAAGGAATAACAAAAAGATAGAAAAATAAATGATGCATGGATGGATGGATACATGGATGGATGGAATGAGAAACTATTTTTGTAGTTCATAAGCATGTTGCAAAAGAAGCAAGCACTAAACTCAATTTAAACGGGAATATATTCTTTCCACATTTCACAATAGTTAGCTTATGGTCAAATTATGTTAAATATATACGGTATGTACAGTAGGTATGTAAGTAGATATATATGCATGTATGTATGTATGTTTATATGTATGTATTTTACTTATATTCCACTCAAGCAATGCACATTGGTGTTTAGATCATAAGAATATCCATAGCAATTAAATTACATTATACCAACCAATACCAATGAAAGTTACAATACAAGAAGAAATTATAATAATGAAAAATAAAGCTTATCAAAGCCAAATAACATATTAACATTTTAATATATTTAAGTAATTCATAATAAAATCAATTATTAATGTTACATAGAATAGTTCATTTTAATTCTACATATAATATTAAGCATATAATGAGTCTTTGTAGGTTTTTCTCCCCTTTCTTTATTAAATGTCATTGTGAAGGAAGGAGAACAGTACATATTGAGACCATGGTATTAACAGTTAACTCCTATCTCCTTCTTTGCTGCAATCACAAACAAGATATGCATAGCTACTATGCAATAAGAAAAGTTCTCAGCACCCAAATTCTTCCATTAAAATGGGTGGTTTTGTAACTAAATTTAAAAAGTCACTGCTAAATCCATACATACAGTATCTTAGATATTTAAATCCTCAAATTTATCCAAGATTTTTAAAATAAGAAATGTTACTTACCACACAAATAGGATAAACAGCAAGTATCATCCAATTTTACTTCCACAATAAACTGATCTTCTCGGCATTCTGGATGAGTAACATTGGGACATGCTGACCTATCACATTCTGAATTAAAAAAACCAAAGCAAAACAAAGCAGGTTATCTAGTAAAATACAACCAATGAATCGCTGTTTTAAGAGTTTAGAAGTTATACACCTCTAAATGAATAATCTTTTCTCAAGTTTCATTATCCATCCTATCACTTACCACACTGATATTGAGGACAGCAGGAGACAGGAGTATATCTGACTGTCAGCTTCTCAGTACTTTTGCATACTGGGATAATAGGGCTGCATAGAGTCATGTTGCATTCTAAAACAAAAAATAGAGTCCTGAATCAAATCAATATATCTCTACCTAACCTTTTCATAGGAAGATGATAAGGATAACATTTATTGTCTGTTCCAGCAGTTCTGATTAATAAACAAGATAATGTGAATATTATTTTTTTAAGATTACTGATACTTAATGTTATATTAAATAGAGAGAGTATATTAAAAGGAAAAAACAACTTGTGGTAAAATAAAAATTTGTTTCTAAAGCTATTTGGCTTCTTATATTAATGTACCATTATCTTAATGTATGCATTAAACTAAAAGCAGAGAAGTTTGAAATTACATAGAGAATTATTCAAGTCACTGGGTTTAGCTCAGCACACAATTGGATTACCATTTGGGTATCTCTGTATCCTACCTACTGTTGTTGTTTTTTTACTTCTAAGAGATAAGTGAGAATGTTTGCAAAAACCCCTTTTCAACTTCCAAAGTGGTTTTGGAATGCACATGTCTTAAATGACCTTCTAATTGAACATAATTAAAGATGTCTATAAGCCTGAATGCCATATCCCACTTCATGAGAAATGAACAACTGGATATTTCTTCCACAATTTAGAAGAGGAAGATTTTTCATGAGCTGTGCCCATAATTAGATCACAGAAATGAAATATGGTGAATAGATTTTTAAAAGAACTTAAATGTTGACATTTACAATGATAGATTATTTTTTCACTATACATTAGCTATGAGCCAGTTTGGTCTAGTGATTGAGGCACCAGGTTAAAAAATGGGAGACTGTAGATTCAAGCACTGCTTTAGCCATTAAAACCAGTTGGGTGACTTTCGGTCAACCATTTTCTCTCAGCCCAACCCACTTCACAGAGTTGTTGTGGGGAAAATAGAAGGAGGATTTATTGATATGTTTGCCTCCCTGAGTTATTTATAAAAATAATAAAGGCTGGATATAAATAAATAAATAAATAATTGTGCCAAATATTTTTTATTTCTTTATACTACACACAGATTCTTTCCTATCAACTGAATATCATGCCTGTCCTAAATATTACATACCACAGATATTTTTTGGACAGCAAGTTTGTTCTTCAGTTACACTGACAATCACTTCAGCCTCTCTGTCACACATTGGAGATGGCTGCTTATCACATTCAGGCTCTGTATCAATAATGCTCCCATTCTCCATGCACTTATATATGCAACATCCTTTATTGGAGCCAATCCAAACCTCCCCAACAGAGTGAGGACGTCCTCCATTATCTGTACAGACTATTAAAAAAAGTAAAAAACATTTTAATGACATCCAAAAAAATACCCTGTTTACATTTTGATATACAGTAAACTATATCTGTCACCAGCATCTGGAAGTTAAATAACCTCTGATGTCTGTAAGAAACTGGAGCAAAATAAATGCTGACACTCCCAATGAGGGAAAGGAAATATTACAAGAATTTGTTACTTAGGTGTATATTGCACCTACGACATTTTCACTTTTGCAAAACTATAATTAATGCCTCTTGCTATGTAGTTTTGACCTCAGGCTCATATGACTGCAATTATGCTATACAGATCCAGAATGATTATCTACATTTACTCTGTTTATGATGTTTGAATTATTAGAACATTAAAATACAGGCCTGGCTTAATTCAATACTGCAAGTGGTAAAAACTTTTATTGTCAATAAAATAATCACATTGGCTTCCTTTGTTTTACTTTATTTGTTTTACCTTGAGCCTCAGATATTATAAATCTATCACTTCAAAATTAACATATTCTGAAGGATTTTTATGAGCAAACTGGCACCTCATAATGCTCATAAAGCTCTTCCAAATTCCAAAATAGTTGGAAGTTCCAAAATAATTGAAGGTAAATGAGATTTAAATGAATTTAGTGGGATTTATGAAGTTATGATTATTTACGGTAAAAAATCTGTAAAAAAATATCAGCTTCCTAGCTGTACCAATTTTGGAATATAAATTCCGGAGTTACATTGGACTGTTTATTGATTTTATATTATTTGGAAAAAGAGAAGATAAAAATAAAAAGCATATCTCTGACCCACCAGAAAGCAAGAATACTTGAATCTAATAGGAAAAATATGCCAGCATATTAATAAGTTTACTCACCACATTTTTCTTCTGGAATGCAAAGGTCAGAGTCTGTTCTATGAAGAATGGTCCCCTTTTTACAAACACAGTCTTCTCTTAAATAGGAACATGATGATTTTTCATAAAACCATTTATTTAGGCATGTTTTAGCATCACAGGGTTGCACACAAGGTTGATATTCCTTCCCATAAGGACAAGCAAGCCCTACATGTGGAGGAAGATAAATATTAATGAGATTTTTTTAACATTCATTGGAAAAGAGAAGACAGAAGGTGGCAAGAGGAAACATTTTTCATGAATTTATCTAAATAACCAGTTTTAGCTACATGTTTCAGTTTGTACAATTTGTAAATTGGCTTCCTTGTCATCAAAACATAAAAAACAAAGAATACAACTAATAGATCCTAAATTTAGAAAACAGTTTTGCATGATTAGAAATATAGGCCCATTTCCATCAAAATCCTTGTCTGAATATAATTTTAATTGATCCTTGTTCAAAGTGGTCAGCATATATTTTTTTCTCTTGCATATTTAGCGTTTCATATTGAAGTGATGGAGAAGAAATAGTAACTCATAGATCTGATTATAACTAATTAGGTTTTCAATTTTTCTTCAAAGATTAATTTGTAGTCTGAAGATCCCATGATTTGTCATACAATTGTGAAATTTCAAAAGTGCCTCGATGTCAATTCTAGATTATTGCTAGCATATGTTCTTGAAATAAAGGTTTTTTTTAAGAAAAATATTGTAAATAAAAAACCAGTTTTTCTGATCTTAAAAGAAGTAATATATTTCTAAGTACATTATTTTGCAGTTTTTTACTTTACTTTTTGTCGTGGATGCCAAGAAATGTAAACCGAGTGTCCTTCTTCCAGTCCCCTCCCCATATGTCCTCCTTTCTAATTGTCAATGTCTTCCTTTGCCTGTTCATATATTTGGTAATCCTACATAAAAAGCATTTTACAACAATGTACATACCTATTCTAAATCTGGGAAGTAGAGTGATGAAAACAATATATGAATTCATCATGTACATAGATAGTATGAGTCATTCGATTATTTACAGTTTATCATAACATACAGGTAATCCTAAACTTACAATCAGTTGCTTCTCCACTCCCACCTCCCGTGATCACACCATTCCATTTTGAGCACTTAGCAACTGGCCCAATTTTGCATCCATTTTCAGTATTCTGAAGACATGTGACCATAATTTTTATTTGTGTGTGTGTGTGTGTGTGTTTTCTGAGGTTTTCATGGCTGTTTGTATGTAGGTCTTTGGTTATTTGGTTATTTGCCCGTTATAGATGAAGTATATGTTGGATAGACAGTGGTTGGTCAGATGTAGGATGTGTTTGGGGGGGTTATATTTGTTTTGGATAGCTGTTAAGGGTTCTTTGATTGGCACTTGGGTGAAGAGGGATATGACATCGAAGCTCACAAGTAGGTCGCTGGGCTGTAAGTTTTGTTTCTTTATGATCTCTATGAACTGGAATGAGTTTTTTACGTGTGAGGTGATGGATTCTGCATAGGGCTGTAGTTGTTTGGCGAGAAATTTGGCTAGGATTTGTACAGGTGAGCCTATGGAGCTGACTATGGGTCTAAGTGGGGTTCTTTATTTGTGTATCTTGGGGAGACCATAGAGCTTAGGGCATCTGGATGATTTCTCTCTGGGAATGATTCTTTGCTGGATTTCTTTGCTAATTGGGAAGGCTTTTATTTTGGATCTAGTGGATTTTTCCAGGTAGGTGGTGGGATCTGTGTTTAGGGGTTTGTATGTGGAGTCTTGGAGTAGGTTGGTTAATTTGGTTTGGTAGTCAGATGTGTTCATAACCACCATGGCGTTGCCCTTGTCTGCTGGTAGTGACTGGCATAAGTTATTTTTATTTTTATTTTTTTACAAATTTTATTTATGATACAGTTAAAAACAAACAAATATTGGATTTGATGTGAAATTCCAGTATATACATTCTTATCCAATTGTTCCACTTTTTACAATAACTTCTTCATCCCTACATATACATCTAAGATTTATATACAGTACTTATTCTAAAATAAAATAACATATATTTTTATCTTAACATTCATCCTTAATCCCAACCATCCTCTTTGAATTCCTCCAGCGGTAAAATTTATTCCAGGTTTCGTAATAAACTGATCCACATTTATCTTTTAATATCATTGTGAGCCTGTCCATTTCCGCACATGCTAATATTTTATGTATTAACTCTTCCTCTGTGGGAATTTTCTTGCTCTTCCATCTTTGTGCAAAAGCAAGCCTAGCTGCAGTCAGGATGTGTAGCAGCAGGTAGATTGTTCCCTTGTCATATTTTTTTGTCGTTATTCCCAACAAAAAGAGTTCCGGTTTTAACTCTAAGTCCAGTGATAATATATCCCTCAACCAGTTTCGTGTCCTGTGCCAATACTCACAAGTATTCCCACCACATATGGTAATATGATCCTATTGCTGTTTTACATTTCCAGCATAAGGGTGAGATGTTTGAACCCATTTTGGCTAGCCTTGCAAGTGGGAAATGACTGGCATAAGTTATTATCATAATTCCAGGTTCAAATATGATCATAAATTGAGGACTACCTGTATTAGCATTTAGCTAATGACCATCAATATTAACCTACAGTATCTAGAATATTATTGAGTGGAGTGCTAAGGAAAATATAATTTTGAGTCATTCCTTTCTAAATCTAGCCTTCTGTGTATCATCAATGTCTAGCAAACTAAAAACTCAAAATAAAAGCCAAGTAAAAATCAAGTGATCAGGAATGATTCTATTAAACTTACAACAGTAATCTGGTGTCCTCCACTTAATGCAGATATTATGCTTGTTGCATAGTGCTACATATGCAGAAAGTGCATCACATTCATAATTCTCAAAATAGGTATTGTTAACCCACATTTTTTCACAAAAATCTTGTGGTGAGACCTAGATCAAATATATTTGATAAATCAATAATCTGGATAAATTGGAGAAAAACAATCATGAGTTTCACATTAACAACTTTTGTACAACCAAAACCACAATCACTTGTGTAATATAGCTGTTTAATCAAAGTTGCTGAAATATTAAGATAATTCCTATATCTAAAAAAATCATTCTCCAAATGATTTTTGTTTTTTCATTCATTTTTCCCCATTTTGAAAGTCATATTTATTTAAGGCCCAGTGATCCATTTTTACATATGGAAACTGGTTTATTGGTAGAAAAAAGGAAGTTTAATTCTACTTCCTTTGTACAGCTCCTTCTCTGCATCCTCAAATTCTGCTGCAAAAAAATTATGGAGATAGTTATTTAATCAACTGCACTCATTCTGGAGCCAGATAGGTACCGGTAGGTAAAATTTGCTGGATGGTGATTTTCAAGGGCCCCATTGAGAATGTGAAGATTTAGCCTAAAGACTGTTGAGCCAGAGACATTTTTAATCCTTTGAAAAACAGATGAGAAGGAATCTGTTTCCTTGGAGTTGCGGGGAGGGGAGTCTAAATAGATATATATGTATATCACAGTTTTAAAAACAGTCAAAATCTCCACCTCCCAGCCTTATCTTCCCATATCTTACAACTCTACCCTAATCTCCCCAAATTTGAGTCTGATACTTGTAATTACTTCACACTCACTTTTTTGTGACAAGGGGCAAAAACCCACTTCTGCAGGAGTTCCATGCAATATGTACAATTATCCTCTGTGCAGTTTCTAACGGGTCTTCTTGTTGTTACATCAAAAGATTTCTCAATTTCCCAACTTTTAATAAAAATCTCAACTTCTTCCATATTTGTAATTATTGTTCTATTTTGCATTTTCAAGTCATCAGAAGGATCACCATTGCAGGCACCTTAAAATAAATATATTTAAAATATATGAAATGATTGAAACAGCATTACATTTCTAAGAGAGGAAAACAAATTTAAATTTTCGCATCAGTTGGTTAAAAACTAGAAAAACTACTAAAGTAAGGTATAATCAGTTTAAGAATGCATTTTTATTTAGATTATTTCTTGCACCCATCTGCCTATCTTTCACTTTTAAAAAAAGAACCAGAATATATCAGGTATAGGTAATCCTCGACTTATGACCATAATTGAGTCCAAAATTTCTGTTACTATGCAAGATAGCTGTTAAGTGCCCCTATGTTATGCCTTTCTTGTCACAGTTGTTAACTGAATCACTGCAGTTGTTAAGTTAATAACACAGTTGTTAAGTGAATCTGGTTTCCCCATTGACTTTGCTTGTCAGAAGGTTGTAAAATGTGATCATTTCACACCGGTACATTGCAACTTCATAAATATATGACAGTTACCAAGCATCTGAATTTTGATCACGTGTCCCCAGGGATGCTGCAACAGTCATAAGTGTGAAAAATGGTCATAAGTCACTTTTTTTCAGTGTTGTTGTAACTTCGAACTTTGTCACTAAACAAATAGTTGTAAGTTTGACAACTACCTGTAGTGGAGACTTAATTCTCATAAAAGTTCTCTTTAACAGTTTCATACATTCTGATTTATCATAATTATGTTCAAAATTTCTAATTAGTAATAAGAGTGTTAGAAGAATACATTTCAGGAAGTTAAACAAAAATTAAACAATATAGCACAAATTTCAGATTCAATTAATTAAAACTCAGAGCATTTGCATAGAACATAGAATTGAAAAAGTAAAAAGAATTGCCCTCAAATTCCCCATTACCTGTTCTGTTAATTTCAGCAATGAATATTGAAGCTGGATAAGTTAGAACAATATTCTGTGATAATTTTACATAAAATAAATGGCAGCCATGGAAGGAAGGGAGAAGAGAGAAGTAAGACCTTAGAAAAGAAGACATTAGTGAGTGAATTTAGGCCTAAAAATTTAAAGTTCAAAGTAAGGATAACAAAATAAATTATGTATATTCTTACCACAAAGCCCTTCTGTCTTTATAGATACTTTAGAGTTAAAGCCATATTGGATGTCCATAATGCCTGTAACATGAGCCCATTTAATATTGATTCCAGCTGGGGTATTGATTACATACATTGCTCCAGTGTCCTGAATATATATGCCCACTTGCAAGAAAGGCAAAGGTTGGATTACAGAATTCACAATTACCTAAAATAATCCAGAAAAATTACAGGAATCAAAAGAATCATTCCAAAGCTATGCTTTTGAAAACTGTTGAGACAAGAATTCTCTCCAAACCTTCAAATAATCTCACAATATTTAAAACTGACAATACTTTCTTTTGAGAGCAGGCAATAGAATTTCATTTTTAATGTGGGCCAGTGTGCTCATTGTAAAAAATGACAATAAAGGTTATCTTACCTT
The DNA here is from genome assembly GCA_034064705.1 of Bothrops alternatus. NCBI lineage: Eukaryota > Metazoa > Chordata > Lepidosauria > Squamata > Viperidae > Bothrops > Bothrops alternatus. Next base: position 10,878,838 of record JARGCV010000124.1, on the reverse strand, counting down.
ACCTTATCTCATCTCATCTTTTCAAAAATGAATTATTTTTAGCAAGTACTTCAAGGCCTTATAGCTATGAATTAAGTCAGCGGTTCTCAACCTTTTTCAGGCCGCGACCCCGACCTGTCAAGCGCCGCGCATGCATGGTGCTACCCCCTGTGCCGCACATGCGTGGTGCTACCACCTGCACCGCGCATGCATGGTGCTGCCCCCTGCGCCTGCCGAGGCGTAGGCCACGCCCGTTCGGGGCGGTGGCAGGCAGGCCCAGGTGCTCCTGGGTGGCTGTGGCGGCGACAGTGCAGGGCGACCACGGGCTGGGCCACCAGCTGGCCCAGCCCAAGGGAGGTAAGTGCGGGCGGACTGCGTTGTTTGGCGACCCCGTGAAATGGTCATTCGACCCCAAATGGGGTCGCGACCCACAGGTTGAGAACCGCTGTATTAACTACAAAATATGTAGTTATTTAATTCTACCCCAAAACTGATTATACTATATATATGTTTCTGAAAAACTGTCTTCAACACAAAACTTAGAGTGTGCCTTGTATTTTTTTAGCATCTCTTATGAAAGGAACATTATAACTACAAAAGACAAGGAAGCATCATTTTGGGTTGAGAAATATAAATACAAGGTATCCTCGGTGATTCCTTATTTGCCTATAAATCCTCTTGTGATTGTATTATTTTTTTCTGCAGTATTAGTATTTTGAGAATAGTTGAATGGGATTAAGGCCACAACAGCCAACAACAGCAGCCAACAACAAAGGAACAAATAATAATAATAATAATAATAATAATAATAATAATAAAAACAAATTTGAATATATATGAATTTTCTTTTTGTAAAAGCAAATACTAGAGATGAAATGTTGATCTGGGGAGTCTTTTTTTGAAAGGCATTATTGGTTTTTAATAACATGACTAAATGTTATTAACAGTCATAACATACAATGAAAGATATTTATTCAGACCTGAGGCTGAAAAATGTAAACCAATTGCCAGGTTGCTTTCTGGACGCAAATTAAAATTTAATAGTATAAACTATTAAAGTCCTAAACATCTTATTCTCTGAAGGACTGTTTTTTTGTTATGAACATGTCTTTAGTAATTGGGTGAGATGGATGGTGTAAAATTTAATAAATAAATAAATTTAAGATCTTTAGCCTGCTCTATGGACCATTTCCAAGCTATAGAAAGTACTTTCATAGAGTACTTTGCCTGCTCCTTTGCTTAATTAGAAGACTTATTAAAACACATCTATTTAGTCAGGCAGTTTAATGTAAATTATTTTAATATTTAATGGTCTATTATTCTTAAATAATTAAAAATTCAGATCTGCATTATATACATGGCTGATATGTTATACTTACAAAGATAATCACAGTTGTTAAGCTTTTTATTAATAATAGCCTCTTATTCATTAAGACCAGTTAGTTTATGCCTGTGAAAGAATTGGATTGCCTACATAACAACATTTTTGCAGCAGGATTCTACAGTCTAGCAAAAGCTTAACTCACCTTTCTTGCTAAGCGGTTAATAAGTACTGCATAAGGTGGTATTGTTACATTAAGTTTCTTAAAACAAAGACCAGAAGCACTTCCTGCTGGGACCTTGAAAAGAAAGGACAAGTTGTCCTGAAACTAAAACAATTAGCAGATTACTAATCCTTAAATAATGCTAGATGTATTAACAGCTGTACTTTAAAAATACTCACTAGTTTTCTTATTGAATTTGCACTCTGAAAAATAATTTTAAAAATGAGTCAGATTTATTGTCACATAAACACAACATCACTCCAGTTCTATGGTAAATGTTATTGCAATCTACCCTCATGTGTATATATATATAATTTGCATTAGTCCTTTCACATTTGTTCTGAACATTTATATCCTCAATTTAAAAAATTCTGAATCTAATCCAATACCTGACAATAACCCTCACTAAACTCGTTAGATGTTAATATTTATAACTTATTAGGTCAGCCTGCTCAGTAATACACTTCTCCTAATTGTTCTATTCATGTGAAATTATCAAGAATCATTAATAATATATTTCAGGTATAATATATAAGTGAAACATACTTTTTGACATTTATGATAGGAAATATAGAAACCCAAAACATTTTCAAAGCATTGTAAAAAGTTTTTTTTCTATCTTTAATTTTTAAAATATGAAATACTAATTATTGCAAGGTACTATGTAAGGTTCCTACCTGATTAGCAGGGCATTTTTCAATATGAGCCACAATAATTTCTGTGGGTAACTTGACTAAAATAAAGGATGCTACTTTATATAGTGCAACATTATTTCCATCAAATGTAATGATACTCAGTTCAGAGAGGATAGAACACTGACCTAAGGAACAAATTACAATAAATAAGATTTCATTAAGATTTCAGGCCTCTTTCAATCTGGAATTATACACTGAATCAATTACAATTACACTGAATTTAGTAATAATAAAAATAATTGCTTAAGAAATCATACAGGTATACTGCTATCAATATTTGCTTAGAAGTACTCTTATGATTTCAGTAGGCCATATACTACAATCAGTTTGCAATACATCATACTGATAAAAAGGGTACTTTATAAAGTAAGTAAAATGATACCTATGCATTAAACACAAAAAAAAAACAGTCACCAGAGAATGAATGGTCTGACTTAGTTGGTGGCAATCAGCAGAAGTGATCAGACTGCAAACACTGGAATTCTGCTTGTTCTCTGGTAAATCAAACAGCTGATTTGTCATTCTGTATAAATACAGCCATTTATCAGATAACTTGTTATTTCAATTCAGACTTTCATATTTTATTCTCCTAATGAAAAATTTGTGTATTGGGCAAGGATATAGCAAGCCAGTTGTCTGACAATACTGAAAAAAGTAAATTTCAGTAAATGAGAAATAAAAATTATACAAGCAGTTAAAACAGGGTGTAAATGTATATGCTGCCCAGAGGCACTTCAATCGTAAGATTAAATAAATAAATAAATAATAAAATAAAATTGGCATAATTTTCCTTTAATATTTAAAATGCAAGTTTAGGATTCTCTGTTTCACATATAATCTAATATACCATGCAAAGACTTACAAGGACATTCCCATTCAGGACAGCAGCTGTCGCTGTTGGTCTGAACTGGCATCCCTCGAAAACCACAGTCAGGTTTCTCCACATTCTTATGGCAGTTCTTTGAAAGATTGTACAGCATCCATTCCATGTTAATGCAGACGTATTGGCTACATTTGTCTACAGGATCAAGGTATCTTGGCTTTTTCATGATGGGGGGAAAAATTGAGTCATTGACATATGATGACATATTTTGTGTACCAAAATCAGCAGGCTCTTTCAAGTATAAAAATGTGATTATGTGCCTATTGACACTCTGACTATTGCAGTCTAAATGTTTTTATAAACTTAAAAGAGCTTGCTGATTTTGGTTTTATAAACATTTACCATAAAACCTCAGAAATGTGTAGGCTTACAAATATAGATCTTTGGGATTACAACACATATGTTCCTTATGGTTGGCATGTGAAGGTTAACTATAATAACACTAATTTTATTAGTCACAATAGTTATAAGGTAAATGTGCTATTAAGGGATAATCATACAGGATGCATTTACTACTGAACCATTTTATAATTAAGAAATATGCAAACATATATTGAGAGCCAGTTTAGTGTAGTGCTTTAAAGCACTGGACAGGAAACCCAAAGACTTTAAGTTATAATCTAGCCTTACCACAAAGCCAGTAGGTGACCTTGCAGAGAGGATTTAGAACAGTGGAAAGGCAGGGATTGTCATTTGACATTCGGAAGGCCCATCCCTCTTAATTAAGAGTCCCGGGGTTGTTTTCAGTAGTGGAATTCAGCCAGTTTGCACCACTTTGGCAGAATCGGTAGCTAATTTTTTGCCCAGGCCCAGAATGGACTTCCAGAAGCGGCATCCACACAGAGAACCAGTTGTTCACATATTTGAATCCTACCACTGCTGTTTTTTAATTAACTGGTTCTAGGGCCTGAAAAAACTAGAAATCTCTCCAATAAAGCAGATATCACTTGATATTTTAAAAATATAGAAGTAAAAAGAAAGAAAAAAAACTATCTTTACCATGCATTCTGAAGATGTCACAGATACATGTGTATGTATTATTGTGCCAAATGAAGCATGTTCATCAGTCTTTGTTGTCATCATTTCAACTTCAGCCTCTGTGGATTGGGTTTCCACAAGTTTTGCAGTGACTTGAGATAAATCTGTTATTGTGAAATTCTGTGAGCTGATGATACTTACTTCCTCTGGTTTAGTCACACTGTAGTAAGATTTTGTTGATGGAATCCTAGACCAATCAAATGTTATATCTGCCACCTCAGAGAGAAAAACTGGTTTTACTGAAGTTGTGCTGCTTTGACTAGCAGACATAGTCATCTGAACAGGTGGTAGAGATGACTTTTCAATCCTTGCATATGTTGTAATGTTTTCCTCTGAGGTTTTATTACCTTTTAAGGCATACAAAGTGCTTGTTATATTTTGAAATTTTGAATCCTGTGTTATTTCTGTTTTGACCCAGTCTGAAACTTTATCCATTTCTAAAGGCATGGTTTGTAAAGAGTCTTTGCACGGTTTAGGTGTAAAGACAGTGACGTTCGGAACATCAATGGGTGCTTGGGAGACTGAAAGAACAGGGATTGAAGTAGTAGTTGTGTGAAAATCAAAACTTATGGGAGAGAATTCAGTAACTTCAGCAATTTTGTGAAGAGCTATTGTGCCAGCAGAAGAAACTAAGTTTTCTGAGGAGCTGATTGAGTACTTTTCAGTAATATCTTGTGGGGTTGATGTAATATTCCAAAGTTTGCCCAGAGTCAAAGCTGATTCCATTGCTGGTTCTGCAGACTGAGAATCTGTTAAGGAAGATAAAGTTCTCCTATCCAATGAAGAAGTCAAAGAAGGCCTTCTTGTTCCCAAAGACACAGCTGATTCATCAAAAGTGGTCAAAAAAACTGAAGACATAGTATGTATAGTGGAAATATTTGTAATTAAAGATGAATTTGTTATGCTCAAATGGTCATTTAGCAATATAGCAGGCATATTTCTATCAGTGCTAGTTGGTACTACAGCAGAAGTGGTGGGAACTGCTGATAAACTTTCAGAATGTGATGCTGTAACAGAAATCTGAGGAGTAGAAGCTCTTGTTGTCAACATTTTAAGAGAGGTTTCTGAAGATGAAGTAGCAAAAGTATCAACACTTTTAACTGTTGATGTAATTTCTGATTCTGGATATGAATCAAATGGTTCATCAGTTATTTGTGCTTCATCCTGTGAAATCTTAACAGGAATGCTGCTTGGCACCCTGGTACCAGCAAACTCTGGCAAACTTATAAAATCAGTTGGAACTGGAGATGAATCTGCATGCAACACATGTTTACTTTCTGTTGAAACTGAACTTGTCTCTGATGATTTGGAAGTCCGAGAAATTGCTAGAAGAGAAACTGTGGAAGGCCGTAAATAAAAGCTCTTTGAAATAAGTGTCACTTCCCCAGTTCCTTTGGGTCTTTGAGATGTAATTGGAGGAGGGATTAATGTTGACGTTGTGTGGGTTATTTGGGGACTAAAAGAAGATTTTATGGGAAGAGGACTTGGTATTGCAACTGATGTTGTTTTATTAACTACATCAGCAACAGTAGAAAAATATTTTGTGGTTAAGGAAGCAATATGTTCAGAAAGTGTTAGATGTGGTTTTTTTGACAATAGAGAAGCAGGTGTTAATGTTTTATTTATCAATTTCAAATCTGGTTGAATAGTCACTGAGTCTGAAACAGAAATACTATAAGGAGGACTTGATGCAAATGAAGTAAATCTAGAAGTAAATACAGGAATTGGAGGCATAGTTGTTGTAAGTGTAGACAGATAAGAACTGATTCCTGAAGTTATGGCAAATGTTTGTGTTAAAGGTAAACCTGTCAGTATTGTGGAAGTTGGAAGAGTTCTAGCTACCACCGAAGAAGGAACTGCAACTTCCAATGGTGTCGTTGACTTAGTTATTAAAGAAAAAGCAGTCACTGATGGTACAGCAGCAGATGCAGGGTCATTTGATGAAAAGAAATTAGGAGTTTTATTATAGAATATTGTTTTTACACTAACCATTGGAGATTCATAAGTACTTAGGAAAGTTGTTGGAGACAGAGATCTGAGCAGCACAGGTGTGGTGGTTTGGTTGTAGCTGTCTTCAGGAAAGAATTCTGAAGCTGGTAACAAATCAGGTAAATGCGTGCTTGAATGAGATACCGTTGCTGAATAAGCATCTTTGGCAGTTGTTGGTTCAGTTGTGATTTTAGTGGATAAGTTAATATAGGTTGGCTCAGTCTCTTCAATAAGCAGAGTAAGAGGCATTTGAGAAAATGTTTCTGATATATTCGTTATCTGGGAACTTAGCATTGTAGGGTTTGTTCTAACTGGTTTGGTTCCAAATGAAGATTCTGATGGTTTCACAGGAATGCCTGGGAGGGAAAAAAAGTCTTATTCCATATGATTTTGAAAAGAACATGGAAAGTGAGATTTATAATCTGGTGTCACTGTCCCAGTGCTAGGTGCAGGAATCAATGCTAAATTTCATGTATCTACTCTGAGAATAGGTTCAGAGTTGCTCAGTGAGTCAGATAGGTGATCTCTAAATTTGATAGATGAATAAATAAAAGTAGAGAATAGCTTCATAATAGTTTTCATTTATTATTACTAGTACTAATATACCTTTTCACGTATCTATAAGCAAATAATGATGCAATTTATAATGACAGGTGTAACCAATAGTTCCTTTTGAAGTATTTTTCAACTGCATAATCAACCTTCTTTGCATATTAACACGAAACCCCATTCAGTTCAATGCATCATATTTATAATTGAGCACTTCTTATCAGTACATTATTATTATTATTAAAAACCTTATTTTTTAAAAAAAATTGGATTCCACAAATAATATGTTACAGTGTGCAAAGTTATCTCTTTCAGATAACCATCCATTTCACTTTCCTTTGGGTTTTACATTTCCACCTTCACCATTGCCTATACCGGTCGTATGGGGGAGAGGCAGATATGGCGGGAACAGAGGGGTAGGCCGCTCTCGGGGAACTAGGATTCGCTGCCTTACAGCGATTCCCTGTTCTGGCCCCTCTATAACAACTGGTTCAACCTGCAGTACTGGTGACGAATGAAATCCGGACCCTGGTCTCAGACTGTTGCTGCTTAATGCCAGGTCAGTTCAAAATAAAGCTCCCCTCATCCGGGAATTAATCTGTGATGAGGAGGCCGACCTGGCATGTATCACCGAGACCTGGCTGGGCACGGAGGGGGGTGTTCCCCTCTCGGAAATGTGCCCAGCTGGGTTTCGGGTGTGGCACCAGCCGCGACCCCAGGGAAGGGGGGGAGGAGTGGCTATAATAGCCCGGGAGACCGTCGGCTTGCGCAGGCTCACTGTTTCCGAGATTTCGGGCTGTGAGTCCCTCCTGGTGAAGTTGGACCTAGGAGTTCAGGTGGGCTTGTTGCTTACGTACCTGCCTCCCAGCTGCGTGGCATCAGCCCTGCCTGCGTTGCTCGAGGAAGTGGCTGGGCTGGCAGTTGAACTCCCGAGGCTGATAGTCCTGGGAGACCTCAACTTGCCTTCGCTTGGCCGGGCCTCTGGGTTGGCGCAGGAGTTCATGGCTTCCATGGCAACCATGGACCTGACTCAAGTAGTTCAGGGTCCGACCCACCAGGGGGGGCATTCGCCCGATATGATCTTTCTCTCGGAACAGCTGAGTGATGGTTTGGTGTTAAGGGGTTTAGTCACGGTACCCTTGTCATGGTCAGACCATTTCCTGCTGCGGCTTGACTTTGGGGCTCCAATCCTCCCCCGCAGGGAGGCGGAACCGATTAGGTGGTTCCGCCCCAGACACCTGATGGATCCAATGGGTTTCCAGACGGAGCTTGGGGAATTACCAGATTCGCTCGTACACGGTTCGGCAGAGTCCCTTGTGGCGGCCTGGAATATAGCTGCTGCGGGGGCTTTGGATCGGATCGCGCCTATGCGGCCTCTCCATGGTTTCGGACCCAGGAAGTCTCCTTGGTTTACTGAGGAGCTCAGGGGGATGAAACGTCTTAGGAGACGTCTAGAGAAGCGTTGGAGAAGATCGAAGGCTGAATCTGATCGAACCAGGTTGAGATCACACATTAGATCCTACCTGAGAGCGATTAAAGCGGCAAAATCCCGGTATTTTTCCGCTTTAATCGCGTCTGCGGAATCGCGCCCGGCTGCCCTGTTTAGGGTGACTCGGTCTCTCCTTGGTACGGGGAGGTCCGGGGGACCCTTGCAGGGAAGTGCCGAGGATTTTAACAACTTTTTCGCAGACAAAGTCGCTCAGATCCGGGCGGACCTTGACTCCAACATTGTAGCAGTGGCGACTGATAATGATTCAGTCGAGGTGACTGGGGCTCGTCTTAGTCAGTTTATTTGGGATGAGTTTGAAGCTGTTACACCTGATGAAGTGGACAAGGCCATTGGAGCTGTTAGTAATGCCACCTGCTTGTTGGACCCGTGTCCCTCCTGGCTGGTTTCGGCCAGCAGGGAGGTATCACGGAGCTGGATCCAGGAGATAGTCATCGCTTCTTTGAGGGATGGGTCCTTTCCGGCTCCTTTAAAGGAGGCACTTGTGCGCCCACTCCTCAAGAAGCCTTCCCTAGATTCAGCCATTCTTTCGAACTATCGTCCTGTCTCCAACCTTCCCTATGTGGGGAAGGTTGTTGAGAAGGTGGTGGCACTTCAACTCCAACGGGCCTTGGAGGAAACCGATTATCTGGGTCCCTTGCAGTCGGGATTCAGACCCGGTTACTCTACGGAAACTGCTTTGGTCGCGCTGATGGATGATCTCTGGCGGGCCCGGGATAGGGGTTTATCTTCTATCCTGGTGCTTCTTGACCTCTCAGCGGCTTTCGATACCATTGACCATGGTATCCTTCTGCGCCGACTGGAGGGGTTGGGGGTGGGAGGCACTGTTCTCCAGTGGTTCTCCTCCTACCTTTCTGGCCGGTCGCAGTCGGTGTTGGTAGGGGATCAAAGATCGACCTCTAGGCTCCTCCCTTGTGGGGTGCCGCAGGGGTCGGTTCTTTCGCCCCTGCTGTTTAATATTTACATGAGGCCGCTGGGTGAGATCATCCATAGACACGGGGTGAGTTACCATCAGTACGCTGATGATACCCAGTTGTACGTTTCCACCCCGTGCCAAGTCAGCGAAGCAGCAGAAGTGATGTGCCGGTGTTTGGAGGCTGTGAGGGCCTGGATGGGTGAGAACAGACTAAAGCTTAATCCCGACAAGACGGAGTGGCTGTGGGTTCTCCCTCCCAAGGACAAGACCAACTGTCCGTCCATTACTCTGGGGGGGGGAAACTTTGAACCCCTCGGAGAAGGTTCGTAACTTGGGTGTTCTCCTCGATCCACAGCTGCACTTAGACCAACATTTGGCGGCTGTGACGAGGGGAGCATTTGCCCAGGTTCGCCTGGTGCACCAGTTGCGACCTTATTTGGACAGGGAGGCCTTGCTCACAGTCGCTCATGCCCTTATCACCTCGAGGATCGACTACTGCAATGCTCTCTACATGGGGCTACCCTTGAAGAGTGTTCGGAGACTTCAATTAGTCCAGAATGCAGCCGCGCGAGCAATCGTGGGCTTACCTCGGTATGCCCACATTTCACCAACGCTCCGCGAGCTGCACTGGCTACCTATTAGTCTCCGCTCGCAATTCAAAGTGTTGGTTATTACCTATAAAGCCCTACATGGCCTAGGACCAGGTTACTTGCAGGACCGTCTTTTGCCTCATACCTCATCACGACCGGTCAGAGAGCACAGAGTTGGTCTTCTCCGGGTCCCGTCGACCAGTCAATGTAGGCTGGCGGGCCCCAGGAGAAGGGCCTTCTCTGTTGCGGCCCCTACCCTCTGGAATCAGCTCCCTCCGGGGATTCGGACCGCTCCCACTCTTCTGGCCTTCCGAAAAGAATTAAAAACTTATTTGTGTCGGCAGATCTGGGAATGATTGGTGCTGAATGTTGGATGAATGTTTTTTTTATTAAAAATTTGGGGTATTGTTTTATTTTATGATCATTTTAATTTAATTTATATTAGACTTTAATGCGATTGTTATTATCTGTGTTGTAAGCCGCTCTGGGTCCCCTGGAGAAGAGCGGCTTATAAGTCTAATAAATAATTGTATGGCTACTTCTCTTACTGAGCCTAAATTGGCCTCAGGATACATTTTTTTTTAAAAAAAATTTAAGCATTTGCCAACATCAATGTTTCCCTGAACATTTCTTTCTCATTGGCTATTGTCAAATTTGTATTCGAAGAACTGTGTTCACTATTGTTATGTAACTTGCTTCCTAAAATACTAATATACTTTTTACAATCTTATCAGAATAGCAATTTTATGAAATGAAACCAAAACTATTGATATTGCTGGTAACCAATGTATTCCACAAGTGTTGCCTATACTCAGAGCTTTTTTTGTCATAGAACGCCCAGAACGGAGTTCCGGCACCTTTTTTGGATGGAACCTTGTAGGGTAGGCAAGGTGGGTTGTATGACATGTGTGAGTTCTGGCACCTTTTTTTTTTTTTACAAAAAAAGCACTGCCTATACTTAATTTCAACTCACCAGAGCTCCCAGGACAATCTGTTCAAAGCCCCCCATTCCTTGAGATGAGCAGGATGGAGCCTCACAAATATTGTATCTCTGGGATGGCATCAATGTTATGTAACCTCTGCACCTTGAAATTCAGCAATTGTTTTGGATTGGTTATTTAAGTATTTTATCTGTGGTTTAATTTAGAGGACTGCATATTTTTATTAATATGTAGATGAGCCTTGGATGGAGTATTTTTGCTATAATTGTAACCCACTGAGAGTCTCTTAATTACTACAGCAAAAAAAAAGAATGAATAAATAAAAAAATTGTGGTGATGCAAGAACATTATATAAAGCACACTTACAATCTTCTGGATAAACACATTTAAGTGTGACTTCATCTAGGATCATAGCTTTTGGACAATATGGTAAGCACCCTTCAACCCTACAATAAAAGATTCAAGAAAAATACAATATAAGTAATTATTTTGCCTATATACTTGAACGGGAAATTTATTCACTCTATAGAACTTCTGAACTAAAGTAAAAAAAAAGGCAGTTTAATATTATTTGTAGACATTTCCAGGGGGAAATAATATTGAATGTTACAATAAATATTCCTTTTACTCACGGTGGAAGAAATTTGCATGCCGTTCCTTCAGGATCATTGCATGTTTTAACACAAGGACTTGTACAAGGTTCATATCTCCATTCACACATCCTCCTGTAAGGTATTGCTGCATGGAGTTCTAATAAATTTTAAAATCATTTTGTAAATGATACATTTTTCTCTATAAACCATAGCTGAAGCTGGCAGAAATGTTGTGGATAATTTACTCTAAATGTATCTTTCAAGCCTTTTCCTATTGAAAAATACAGTACTTTCTTGAAAAAATATAGTGTTATATATCCACTGCGCAGACTTTTAGATGTGTGTCTTTTATGAAATCATATACTGTACAGTAGATATATTTAGGAATATAGACCACAGTATGATTCCAAAGAATATTTATGTAGAAATATATGCAATAAATATTTATTTATAAAACATAAATTGTTATTCTAAATAAAAGCAACTGAAACCTATAAGTAAAATATATAATTCTACAAAGATTCACCTAAAATCTGCTGAATAAATCTATTCACAAAAGAGTTTTTTATATGAGTAATTTCAAAGTAAGGACTGTAACTATGGTTTGGTAAAAATCATAGGTTTTACAGCATGTGGGTTTATTGACAGCACCCTCCATATATCATGAGGTGTAACTCACCCTCAATACTGAAGCTACTTGAGCTTTTGAATTCTTCAGAATCAACAAACTTCAAGATTTTCACTGCTGAAGTGCTAAGTGTAAGGAAGAAACCTCTGTTGCTGTGCAGTTCAAATGCACTATAACCAGAGATCCAAAGACCTTGGTGATGGATAAAAGTCGTTTTTCTACGAAATGACAAACTTGCATCCCACTGTGCTAAGAAAATGTTGTTGTCATTGTCTACATAAAGAAAGTAGTTTGGCCTTTCTGCACACTCAAGTGAAATCAGAGATGAAGCTGCAAGAAAAAAATGAAATTCATAGCAACATATAAAAGCCTTAATACATATTTACAGCAGCATTTAAATATATGTAGGAATGAAGAAGTGATAAAAAAAAATTCAGAGAAACAAGCTAAATCCCACAGATCAATCCATAGTAAGATTAGGGAAGGAACGAGCAATAAAATGAGTTCCACTTCCAAATACCTGATGAGGCTGATACCAGTAAGTATATTTCTTGCCCATCTGAGAGTATTAGTTCCTTTAACAAATTTAAAAAGTACATTTTTAAATCAACCATCCATAAGAAGGGAGAGTATTTACTGCTATAGCTCAAGGGACAAATTCTCGGATTCTTCATAGAGTATAAGGACTCTATAGCCAGAATATCCAAAACTGTGATCTGTTTTCAAAATACTTTACTTTAGAGATTTATACTGAATATTGCTGGAAAGAAAACAGGTAAAATGCCATGGAGCATTTTACTAAAAGTAAAAAAAAAAAAGATCCCTTTTAATTGCTCAGTGCCCAAATAGTATATCTTGATGTCAACTCCATAGAAAGTTGACATTTATCTTGTATTGCTTTAACTGTGGAAATAGAAAAATAGCAATAGCAATATCACTTAGACTTATATATTGCTTCACAGTGCTTTATAGCCCGCTCTAAGCAGTTTACAGAGTCAGCATGTTACTTCCAACAATATGAGTCCTCATTTTACCGACCTCATAAGGATGGAAGGCGGAGTCAATGCTGAGCCGGTGAGAATTGGACTGCCAAACTGCTGGCAGTCATCAGTCAGCAGAATTAGCCTGCAATGCTGCATTCTAACCATTGTGCCACTATGGCTCTTATCACCAAAATGTCTCTTGTCACCATCAAAGATTTTCTTATCAAGTCTATTACAATAACATTTAATTCAATTTGGAACATGTGTTTAAAAGAATACAATCTAGCACAGCAAAAGCTAATCTTTTTGCACGTATAAAACTTGGAATTTAATTATATTGGATCAGAAGTAAATACTTACATAAAATTTTATCTTTATAAAGTCCAGGAGTTAGCATAAAATTATAATATACATTTTCTTGGAGCTTGTTTCTAAACAATGGAAATATCTTTTTGCTGTTAACATTGATACCTATAACTGTATCATTCTGTCCATAACTGGCCAAAATATAAGGTCCTTTACCAAGTTCTGGAAGTACAAAAATGACAATGTTAATTAGTAATAGGAAAACTAGTTATCTAAGAATAACAAGCCACTTGAAAGCACAAAAACTTGTTGAAATTAATCAAAAGTAAAATGGAAATAAAATTAGAGTTCCAAAAATCTGGATGACCAGTGCATCTAATAGCTTGAATTTTCATGATCATTCCAAACAATAATTTATACAGCTAGTATATTATCTCAGTATGTTCTTGCCAATATGCCTTAATAAAGCCCTTTGATATGCACCATTCAGAAAAAGATGCCAATAATATTAAAATCACATTTCTACTTCATAGTTTCAGCCAATTTTGGGAAGTAAGGATAACTAAGTTATCATTTGCTCCTCCAAATGCTTATTTAAAGATGAGCCAATTTCAGTTAAGTAACTGATTTCCTCTCATTTTTACAGCAAAATACTACTAAAATATATTCCAAAATAAAAGAATTAGAGAAAAACTTCTATTAAATCTTTTTTCTTATAGAGAAACTGGCATTAGAACAAAGACAAAATTCAAGAGGTTTGATTTCCATATTCCCCAGGAGATAATAATAACTAAACTGTGAAGACAAGATTGTTATTAAAAGATATACTGTAGAGAACTTCCGGTTCCGGTTCGCGGCGTTGCTAGTCGGGCGGGGAGACTTCTCTCCTCGCCAACTAGATTTCCCTCCATCGGTGGACCCTTATACGGGTCCAAATTCGCCCTGGAGGGTGCGACTTCCGACAAGGAGGCTGCGATCTGACAGTGGAGGAGCGGTGGCTCCTCCAGCTGTCTGGATGAAACTCCAAAGGGCCGATGGAGAAGATTGGCCAGTAAAATGGCCGATTGCCTAGCCGCTTCAGACCGTAAGTCAGACAACATCTAAGCTGTGAATACCCCCGTGGTGAGCCCGGATGAGAACTCTGCAACTTTCTTTTCTATCTTTTGTTTATTTTAATACCTGCAAGAGGCTTTGGAATTATTTCCCTGGCTTGGAAAGGCGGCTTCTGCTTTTTTGGGGGAAAGAAGGCATTTTTAAGATATTGAAATAGACTGTGCTTTATTTCTATATTTATCTTTTTTGGATACAAAAAAGGAAAAAAGTTGGAAAAGGTGTTTTTTTCTCTTTCCTCTCTCTTGGTAAGAATTGTTTTTTTTTCTTCCTATATATTACATTTTAAAGGACCGGGGGGGAAAGGAACAGATTGGTTTTTTTCCTTTTTTTAACCTTAACTCATTGAGGACATCTAGTGGCAAAAGTTTAAGACTGTAAGTTCAGACTATTTTCTTAAAGATGGAACACTGAACTTCAAATATTCTTGGAAAGATAAGCTGTGCAGCTGTGGAAGCTGTGGAGGTGGATGTTGTTTACGTTAAATATAGCCTTCACAACAGAGACTTGATTTTAAGTATTATCATCTAAAATGGAGACTCAGCTACAATTGAATTATGCACTCATACTGGAAAAGATTTATGAGGCCACTCTTGACATATGTGCCACAATAAAAAAAACTATACTTTAGAATCAAGATTTAGAGAGTCTACTATATCTGTGCAAATTGATGCCCAGGCTACTTCTGACTATGGTATAAATCCAAATATACCAGAAGAGGAATCTATAGAGATAGAAGAGGAACCTATCTCGCTTGACAACCCTTTCATCTGCAACTTAGAGAACCAGAAGAAGCAAAGACTAAGATTTCAAACTGTAAAGCAACAACGCTATAAGAAGAAGACAGAAAAGTTTCTTTTGCAGAGGGAAAGATCTATATTCTGTCAAAGAATCCTACAACTGATAAAAATGGATCCACTGGTTGAAAAGGAAGCGTTACTATGGAAGCCTGTTTGGTACAGAAGAAAACCCAGAATTAGACTAAAAAAGAAATTTAAAATTGTTTAATGGATTAAAAGGCAATACTGGGTTTTTTTGGAGTGTTTTAAGGATAATGATAATGTGTGTTTAATTCAGTTTGATGATTTTTCATTGTTTTATGGAAATTTGTTTGATATGGAACTATGAAAGTTAAATTTGGAGTGAAGCTTAACTAAGAGATTTTTGTGTATAGTAATATGATTTGATAAGGTATGATAATTAATTGGATGGATTTTGGAGTTTGCATAATGAATTGAAATGAATTAAGTCAAAGATCATCATAACTAATAAAAATGGGTTTCATGAATTATATTAAGGAGAAGATAGATAGATAGATAGATAGATAGATAGATAGATAGATAGATAGATAGATAGATAGATAGATAGATAGATATACATAAGGATAAACTTTTAAAACAGGTTTAGTAGTAATAGAAATTTAGGCAATGTTGGATATATGGATTGTCTTAAGGATAATGATTTAGACTTAGAAGTATGAAAATGACAATTATATATATGTGTGTTCAATTTAGTTTGATGATTTTTCATTGTTTTATCGAAACTTGTCTGATATGGAAATATGAAATTTAAATTTAGAGTGAAACTTAACCAATTAAGAGACTTTTGTGTATAGTAATATGATTTGATAAGTTATGATAATTAATTGGATGGAATTTGGACTTTGTGTAATGAATTGAAATGAATTAACTCAAAGACCACCATAATCAATAAAAATGGACTTTATTAAGGGAAAAAAATATATAGATTTATATATATATGGCTATATAATTATAAGTCATTTATCAGTGGAAGAAGAAATAATTAAGATTGATGATAAAAAGAGGGTTGAGAGAGAGTAAGAGCTTGAATATACATGGAAGAGACATTTGAAATGTTAACCTGTTGATACAAATAATATTTGACTATGGTAAATTGAAATTGACAAAGTTTTAAAAGGTTTAGTAGTAATAGAAATTTATGATAGAAATGGAATACATTAAATTTATTATGTTTTTGAGGGAAATAGAGAGATGAAAGTGAATGTATTAAGTTGAGCTCTCTATGTGTGTTTTTATTTTGGAATCTTTGTTTACCCAATCACCACGGTGTGTTTTAAGTACTCTTTGTTAAAATTATAAAACCAATAAAATATTTTTAAAAAAAGATATACTGTAGAAAGGCCTAAAAAGAAAAAGAGATTTGCTTTGTATTATACATGCAAATTTAAAATTATTAATTAATTTTTAAAGTATTTATTTCCTTTTTTGCAGGGGTTCTCAACCTTGGCAACTTTAAGACTTGTGGACTTCAACTCCCAGAATTCTTCAGCCAGCAAAGCTGGCTGAGGAATTCTGGAAGTTGAAGTCCACAAGTCTTAAAGTTGCCAAGGTTGAGAACCCCTGCTTTACTGGATACAAATTTACAATCTGCTTCTTTTACCTTTGACTACTGAGGCTAAAATTAGTTTCAAAATACCACAAGACTTGGCCATCAGAAAAATGCCATCCTGCCTTTTGCCAGTTATTTTGCCTGTATCCTAGACACCAGTTGTCCCTGAATATATTTGTATCTGTACCTTTTTTAGAAACAGAGCAACAATAAAATTATCTAAATGTATTTACATTAATAGTCAAATATTTGCATCAAATTGTGCTCATTATTCCACATGGCATTATGACCATGTTTTATTTCTGCAACTTGAAATAATTTTCAAATGCAAACTACTTATTCAATAAAAAAAAAGGATAAATGTCTTTGGTTCAGGTATATACACCTAACATTATTTTCTTTAATACTGAGAAAAATGCATACCTTGGTTGTAATAATCACAATCGTAAGCTGAAAAAAAAGAACAATGTAATAGTATATAGTGGCCAATAGTAACAGAATTTGTGTTCATGACAACAATATACAATCAACTAGAATTCACAAAAAAACTACTTTCACATATTCTAATTAAGCCCTTTACTGAGCTAAGTGTTTACTCAGTTTCATCAGTAATAAAAGAAAATATAGCAGCATAGGGCCACTAGTTATGAAGATTTATTTTATTATTATGCACCTACCTATGATAAAAAAAATAAGTCCATATACATTTACATTTTCATCCACACTCAATAGCCAATGCAAAAGGAGAGGTGTTTTCTTTTAAAAATAAGTAATATATAAAAATATATTAGTAGATGGATGCTTCTACTTTACATTACTATAATTCTAGTCACATGAGGCCCTCCATGAATGCAGTTTATGAATAGGAAAGTTTCTCTGCCTGAAGACATATCTGTATGGGTAGATGGCTGAAGGAGTAACTAAATGGTCCATATGATGTTGAAGATGGAATTAATTAGCATGGCCCTGTCTCCATTTGATTTGGAAGGGAGAGAGGAGAGAGTCTGGGAATTAGGAAAATTTTGGTTGTAAAAGCTGTACTGATTAACATAAAGACCAATTATAAAAATATACAGTAGATTTTAAAAAAATCCTATGCTATGATTTCTACTATTACCATCTATATATATATTCTAGCACACTGAACTGCTATGACTTAATGGAAAACACTGTATGAAATAATCTATAGGGATTGTATTTAGTAATATAACAAAAAGCATACATACGACAGAGAGAAGGAGATCGCCAGTGAATTACTGCACCCTGCTGGCAACATTTGTGAGCATAAGCTGCAATGCTAGTACACAGACATTCACAGTCTCCACCAAGATTACAGTTGCACGTATCTGTATGACAGTTTTTCACAAATGATGTTACATCAATCTGGAAAATAGGGAGAAAAATAATAGCATGGAATAATTAAAGATATAAAATCCATCAGGAAACAAGACAGATTTTAAAATTAGTATAATGTAAGCTCATCTAAAACATATTCTGTATCATAGGGTATAGATATCTGCAAAAACATATCAGCATGATATTAGAAAATTCAAAAGGCACATTAAAAAGAAGGAGGAGGAAGAGAAGGAGGAGGATTAATTTTATATTAAGTCTTGAGCTACAAACTGTCCTGCCCAGTTTGAGAAATTACAGTATAAAAAATATTCACTTACCACAGTACGGCAAGAGGCAAAAATATCACTGTATAAAACTGAACATTCTTTTTTGGCATAGGGGAACTTGCTCTGATGGACTTCACATTGTTTGTTGGTCTCATTTGGACTTGCACACTAATGAAAAAGAAATAAAGCATGACTATCAAGAGTAATAGTCAAGTTACATAGTCAGTTAGTTGTTTAGATTGCATTTGACATTTTTATCCATCTATCGAGCACAAAAACCTGGGATAGGCAGATGTTGTTTCATAGTGTTAAAGGTATTGTCCCAGAAGGTAAGCTTTTCCAAGTAAAGCTACCTTTTGCAATTGATTGATGGTGATTTGGGTCATTGCCAATGGTGTTCAAGTGGTGCTCTAGAAATTTTGGAATTGCACCCAAGGCACCTATCACTATTAATACTATTTTTTTATTTCTTTTGCCACAGTCATTCTACCGCTATTTGCAGGTCTTTGTTATTTGTGAATTTCTTCAATTCTTTCTCTTCTCTTCTTTTAGATACTGCCATATCCAGACATATGATTATTATCCATTAAAAATATGATTATTATCCATTAAAAATATTTATTAAAAATTCAAAAGCCTTTTTAAAACTGAATTTATATTTCTTTTTACTAAGTTAGCTTCATAATGGCCTTTCAAATGAAAATATTTAACTCTGAAAAATTGTTTATCATTTTGCTTTTAAAACAACTATATATTCTTATGCTTTTTTGATACTCAATTAAATGTTTTCTTTATCACACATCATAACTGTTTCCAAAACAGTCAGTTAGAAATTGTAAATAGAAGAAAAGTTGCTCTTCTAACAACTTTTGCTTAAAATTTGCTGATCTGATAACTACACCATTCATAAGTTCAATAAAAATCCACAATAAACTGACTCCTGAAAAACAAGCAAAATATAACCAAGGAAACAATTAGTAGTAAAGAGACATGAAGAGAAAATGTTAGTGCTGCAGATGTTTGCATATATTTTGTCCCCTCGATTGTTGTTTCAAGCAATTATGCATTAAATATTGTATTTTTCAGATGTTATACAGTATAGTCTGTATGTACAGTGCATTGATTTCCATTATTCATATTGAAAAGTGTTTCACTTGTAACAGATATCAGATATCACAATAAGACAGCAAACAAGAGAAATCTACTTAAGAGCAAAAAAATAACGCAAAAGCTCTGTAATATGATAAAATAATATAGGTAAGACAAGGTTATTGCACTTTTATATAGTAGAACGTCACAGACAATATAAACTTTGTATTTTTAGAAACAGTCTTGCTTCAGCTAAATATATGTTACATTCATCCCCTGCCATGCCTCCATCTGAGCCTTAATCTGCGGAGGAAAATGAACTGGAACGGGACCCTATGGAGGCCGAGGGAGAAGTGTCTGTGGCTTCAGAGGAATGTGGGGAAGAGCAGGCCGAGGCAGGCCAGGACCCTTCAGGATTGGAACAGGAGGAACAGGAGAGGCAGAGTTCAGGCGATGAGCAAGGGCCACCCCCCCCATCCTAGAGCACGGAGAGTAAGGAGGGAACAACACAGGCAGGCTCAATTACTCGGGAGGAGAGCGTCCCACCCTTTTCCACAAGGAACACCTGGAGATTGAGATTTAAGGAGATGCTGTGGGGAGCGGCATTTGTTGGGAACAAATACTGATTCTTGTTGTGTATTGTTGCTGATCTCTTGTTCTGTGACTTCTGTTTGGAAACCTGGAAACTCGAACTATTAGATTGACTGACCACGTTACTTGAATGTTTAAAGACGTCTGACTGTTTTGAAAACTGCTCAGGCAAGTTAGGATTCAAACAGACTCGTTAAGTTTGTTTTCTTTCTTGTTATCTCTATGACCTTGAGTACTTTCTTATGCTAATCAGACTGTATTTGAACCTACTTTCAGTCAGAGTCAGCTGAAGGAGTGTGGGTGTTCTTTTGTTGGAGCATTTGGGGAATATTTGGAGCAATAAAAGAACTGTTTGAATTGCCAGCTGACTGCATTGCCTCTATGCTGTGCCCTGGGTCATCACATCCCCGTAGGAAAAGCCAACCAAGAATTTAAATGTTATAGATCTTCCTACATATGTTGTTTGGCCCATGGTGCGGTAAATATCATTATTCGGTTAGCATGGAAAAGATAGCCACAAATATATAAAAATGGTTTATATAACATATAAAGCTACAAACATATAAAAAACCATTGCTGGAATTTGGTGTCTAGTTTGATGAAAAGAAGGACTAGGGGTAACATGATAGCAGTATTCCAATATTTAAGGGGTTAATACAATGAAGAGGGAGTCAACCTATTCTCTAAATCAGGCTTTTCAACCTTTTCACAGATTATACCACTTTTAGGACATGACAATATTTGAGCACCACCAGTGCTTAGCAAGGTGTCAAAAACTTGATGACTAAAAAAGAGGGGGGGGGATTTTGGGTTTTCCTGATTAGATTCATTTGTTGTTATAGAAATGGCTAGTTTATAATATTATGGAAAAGTAAAAAGTTGAGGTTCAATGTTAATGCTTCCTTCTACTGCAACAGAGGAAGTCTGTTCTTTTTTCCTTCTCCCTCTCACTTTCCCCCCCTTTTTCCTCCCCACTGTGTCCTGCTATTTGTTTTTGTATTTTTTTATTTTATTCTATAATCTAATAAAATATTACAAAGTGTAGAAAAAAAAGGAAAAAAGTACCAGTTTTAATTTCTTCGGTGGCTGTTCCTTTGCTGAATCACTTTCCCTTTACACTGATAAATGTATGATGAATTTATCCATGTTTATTAATATGCACCACTACCAGCAAGCTCAGGGGTCTTCAGACTTGGCACTTTTAAGACTTGTGGACTTCAACTCCCAGAGTTCCTCCACCATCATGGCTGATTGAGGAATTCTGGGAGTTGAAGTCCACAAGTCTTAAAGTTGCTAAGTTTGTAGACTCCTGAGCTAGCTGGTTGGCCCTTCTTCCTCTCTCCCTTCTGAGCTTTCTTTCCACAGTGTAGTAAGAATGCACCTTCCTCCCCAATCCCTTCCCTGTACCCTTAAAGACACAGGAATCAAGTGCAAAGCAAAAAAGGCTCACAAAATAAAAAACACATACATTTCTGTTTTTTTCTTTAAGCTGCCTCAGGCATGTCATGTGTCACAATGTTGCAACCCAAGGCTGAAAGGCTCTGGCAATTGTGAAAAGCTTTAGCCTTAAATTAAGCCTGTTTACCTTCAAAGAAAACTTTCTAAAAGCCATAGACCAGTGTTTCTCAACCTTGACAATTTTAAGGCATGTGGACTTCAACTCCCAGAATTCCACAGCCAGCATGCCTTAAAATTGTCAAGGTTGAGAAACACTGCCATAGACAGACTCAGGATAAGGGCGTAAAACTAATTACATTTGTTTAAAGGGATTAAACCTACAGAAGTCAACACTTTGGATTCATTGCTCGCCTAAAATTTAGATTAAAATATTCCAATAACCAAAGCACACAAACCGAGCCTCTGAATTACAAAACGGTGTAAAAACTGTACAAAAATCCTTATGGTAACCCAATCAAGCTGCCAGCTGATCCAGAACTAAATAAACCCACTTCCTTTCCAACATGCTTGTCTGCCAGTTTTTCATTTCATCAGCGCTGATTGCATTCTCCTGGCTGGAGAAAACAAACAAGGGGACCGTTTCTTCCAGCAACAGCTTCTGTTTCTTCCCTGTCCCTTTTTTCCTCCCTGTCTGCTGAGCTCTCCTTCTCTTTCCCTGTAGTCTTTTTTCCTCTTTCCTGCCCAAACCACCTCTTTTATAGCCTCTCCTCTTCCCCCCTTTTTCTTCAGTTCACCTCCAGCTCCGTGCTGCTTCCAGAAGCACCAATCAGCTGAAGCCAATCAACTGGAGCCCTGCTGGCTCCTGGGGCTTCTGCTGAGCCCAGACAGTCCTGCAGCTGCAGCTGCCTCTCCCTCAGGCTTGGGTCGCTTTGGCTCATTCCCCTCCCCCGCTACATTTCTCTAGGATGGTTGCCTTCCACCTGCCACGTGGCAAAGTACCACAGGTGGTACAAGTACCACCAGTTGAAAAGCCCTGCTCTAAATCACCTGAAGGCAGGACAAGAAGCAATATATGGAAACTAACCAAAGAGAGAACAAACCTAGAACTAAGGAGAAATTTCCTCACAGTTAGAACAATTAATCAGTGGAACAACCTGCCTCCAGAAATTGTGAGTGCTCCAACACTGAAAGTTTTAAAGAAGAGATTGGACAATCATTTGTCTGAAATGGTATAGGGTTTCTTGCCTGAGCAGGGGGTTGGACTAGAAGACCTCCAAGGTCCCTTCCAACTCAGTTAAATATTCTTTTAAGAGTACTTATAGCTTTGTGATATTCTTTGCTGTGTAATTATGAAATGAACCCTTTCAGGCTTCGCTTAGAACAAATTTCTCCCACAAAAGGGAAGTCTCCCAGATGATTTGAAGTATAATCTCCAGCAGGATGGATATTGAGATGACAGAACTATATATTTAAAGAAGGCTGCCACACAATATCCTGATCTCCTTTATATCAATTGCCTAATCAAGTTAGAAAGAGAATGCACAAAATAAAGATAATGGAGGAGTGGGGAGGGTGTGGGAAAGAAGTACCACTATTACTATTACTATTACTATTACTATCACATCCACCAGCTTTCATAACTGTGAGCTGTCGGCTGCTGTCTTAAAATTAATTCTGTTTCCACAGATTCTCATACTTGCAATATCAATACATTATTTATTTTAAAATAAATGGAGGTGTTATGCTTACCTGTCCTATTGCCCAACTCTCTCCAAAAATTTGAGCATTTTTTACCTCCATATTGTTGGATGTAGTCAGATCATTTGAAGTAAATTTGTCAAAATTTCCACACAAACCAGCTAATTTACCCTGAAAATAAAACCGTTTTATTTATTTAGGAAAAACATTTTTCCTAAGCACTTTACCTAGAACAACCAAGATTTATGAAGCTATCAAATAATGCACTAATATTTTTGAAAAAAAATTGATTAATTGAATCTTAATTTAGGTATTAATATAGATTGAATAGTCACAAAACAGACACGATTTAGACTAGCTTTTGAAAAATGTAATGTTTTCTATAACTTTTTTAATGTTATCTTTTTTGTTTACTGTTTCATTATTTTCACAGCCTGTGCTTACTAGTGATATAAACTCTCATCCCCTTAATCTTATTTACCTCTACCTATAGTACATATGTTTATTAAATGGTTATTAGTTTAAAACAAATCAGTGCAAATATCTCCAGATAGGGCCAGAGAATTCTTGCTAGAAACATGAAAAACCAGTGCCAGTCAGTATCAGCAATCTTAGTCTAGGACTGTCTCAGTATAAGGCCATTTCCAGAGTTTTTCTGACCCTAACAGCAAAAAAACTGTTAAAATATCAAAACATTTCTGCAAGCATCACAAGCCATATAAATGAATTTAAATCAGAAGGAGTTATGTTTCTACTTCTTGCGTAAGAAAATGTGGCATACATGAGGAAGATAAGGGGGAGCAAATGATGTCATTAAGGATGAATGTATCATTGGATGCCAATAAAAATATGTGTCAATTAAAGGACTGTGTTTGTAAAGAAAGTTTGCAACTATTTTCATTATGGGGGGTATATATCTCTGTCACAGCTTGCAATTCAGTTTTTTCCTCTTTCATTCCAGGATAGTATAATCAAGTGATTTAACACTATGATCCATAAATATGCAGCAATTCCAAGCTCAATAGAAAATAATTTTTAGTCTAAAAGAAAGTAAGGTGTTTATTTTGGGAAATCATATTTCTGTTTCTATTTCTGACAAATTGAGGGACTTTTGGAACCTATGGTGTATTAAACCAAAAAATATACAGGTAGTCCTTGGCTTACAACCATTCATTTAGCAACAATTCAGAGTTGCAAGCCCACTGAAAAAAAGTGACTTGCAACCAGTCGTGTGCTTGCAACCATTGCAGCATCCCAACTATCATGTGATCAAAAATTGGGCACTTGGCAATCAGATACAGTGTCCCACAGTCATGTGATCGCCATTTGTGAACTTCCTAGCCAGCTTCCAACAAGCGAAGTCAATGGGGGAAGCCTGATTTACTTAATAACTACAGTGATTCACTTAACATCTGTGGCAAAAAAGTTGTAAAATCGTATATCATTTACTTAGCAACCACCTTGCTTAGCAATGGAAATTCTGGTTCCAGTTGTGGTTGTTAGTTAAGGACTACCTGTATACCTGTATATTTTTTCATGGAGCACTTGGCTATATAATAAATATTGTAAAATATACTTTGTAAATTATTCTAAACTTGTTTTATTTATAGTGAGCATAATTCAAGAATAAATTGTTTGTAGAATAGTCATCCTGTTTCCTTTTGTTATTGTGACTTAGCTTCATACTGATTCACCTTCCATCGAGCTCCAACTTTGATATGCATTGTTGTCTTCCTGTCCCACAGTACCATGAGCTCTTCCTCTGGAAAATGTATTGCCACATAATATCCAGCTTTCCAAACTTGATACTTGGATTTGTCTCCATGTCTCCTCAGCATCCCCTATAAATAATAGGTACTTGTAAGGTATTGATGATGATGATGCAGTCACATGTGGTATATATATTTTTCTCTTTGAATTCAGCTGAAATCTTTCTACCTACACACTTAATTTTATTATTCCTTATCCTGCAACTAGGAACAAAAGCGAATAATTATTAATTTTCTCAATGATATCCTTTCAAATGTTCACCATCATTTCCCCTTTTTAATCTTTTCTTGTCAAGGTTAACCATAGCCCACTCTTTCAGCCTGTCTTCATTTGCCCTAGTTTTTAAACATTTAAACTTCTCAGAACCTGTCCCAGTTTTGAATTATTTTTTGAATTATTTTTTAAGCATAGTGCCCAGAATTAGACACTAGGTGGGGTCTAAACAATGCAGAGTTACATTTCTCTATTCCTTCCAATAATTTGGAAACCTTACTTCCAAAAATGACATCTAAAACTGCATTTTTACCGCCTTATTGCACTGCTGGTTCATATTCATTTGTAATCAAATACAATTCTAAAATATTTTATGTACATTATTATCAAGCCAGATCTCCAATATTCTTTACTTGTTTTTAAGTGAACAGTTTGCACTTGGAATATGTGATAATTTGCAACATTAATTATGAACATATATTTAGATTAAGAATAAAGTATACTTTTGCACATTTCATCCATAATCAGTTTGTCTTTCGTCCTATCTACTTCAATTAATCAACATATTCCACAAAACCCACATGCAGCTCTCAATTCAAGGAAGGCTGTAAACTAGGGCTGGGCAGCCATGGCCTCTTTACAACCTGTGGACTTCAACTCCCAGAATTCCTGAGCCAGCTGACTCAGGTATTCTGGGAGTTGAACTCCACAGGCCGTAAAAGGGCCATAGTTGCCTCCCCCGCTCCCTCACAGTTAGAATTTTTAAAAATTCTTTTCCTATAATAAGCATTTATTTGCAATGCAGCCTAATTATAGCATGTTAAACATTCCATGAAAGTATAAATAATAATTAACTACTAATATTCATTAAGGTTTTTACCTTTCAAAGGAAGTGGCACAACCCAATCTCAAGCCACAAAATGAAGCAATTTAAATTAAAAGAAATTTCCAGAGATTTCAGTGATACATCATACATCATATAGATGACCTGCTACTTTCATGCTTTTGATTATACCTGAAGCAGGTATTTGTACTGTGTTTCAATGAAGGACCTATACTAAACATTGCAGATCAATAGTTGGAACACATGAAAGCATAGGAAAATCTTTATCATATTAAACTGATACAATAAAAGTACCACATCAAAAATTTATGTAAAATTAGATCCCTAATCTATCAATTCTTTATTTGGCTGAACTTGAACCACTGATTATGAAGAATTTTCATAGGATTGACAGAGAACTTTAAAAAAATGCTGCTTTTCCTATCATCAAAATATTAAAGCTTAGTTTTTTGCTGAAGCTCAAACCACAGAACCTGACAGAAAAAGTGAACATTTATTCTAACCTACCACCACTGCCATTTATTAAACTGTCTTATTTAATTTAATTTTGTGTTGTCCAGTGAAGCTGTCAGTCTTCTCCCAGATGCTCAGTACCACAGGACAATTTGGCAGCAGAGATGTTCTATGATGCCAGGTATAATAGGGATTGTGTATGAGGAAAAGATAAACTTTTTATTGTTATAAAAATATGTATTTTACTATATGTATGTTTGCTTAAGCCAGCCTTCCCCAGTCTATCATCTAATGATTATCTTGGCGACGTTTCGACGAAGTCACATTCGTCATCTTCAGGCTGGTGCTTTCGGCTTCGTGCTTCTAGCAGCAATGTGTGATTGCAACTGTTTCTTCCTTTTAACTGCCAGTGGGGGTTTGAACTGATTGGCTGGGAGCTCGGCTGTGTTATCTTAAGAAGACAGAACTCTTGGAATGTCTCTTCCAACAGGGATCTTTATTAAGAGAAGCTGATTGTAGGCATATATATAACTCAGGGCGGCTCACAACATAAATACTACATGTAGAAATCTAATATATAAAACATTTATAAAACCCATCAATTAAAAGACCAATCATCCAAACAAACATACAAACATACATACACTGGCTGGGGCCAGGTGTTAACTGCCCCAGGCCCGTCGGCAAAGATGAGTCTTAAGTAATATATATATATAGTTGGTGTAAAAAAACAGTAATTTGATAATCAATTGAGCTTTAGTGAATTTCAAAACGGGGAAAATAAACTTACCTCTATGTCTAGAGATTCACTGAAAAAAATCTCAGAGTCTCCAATAGTTAGCAACATATCTTTTGAACAAACAATGTCATTATCGAAGCACTTCTTATTTTGAACAATTAGAGACAAGTTTGAACTGTCAACACTCTGCAAAGGAGAAATAACATAGTTGTTTCTAAAAACATAGTGACAGAACACTGCAACATCAATCTACATAAGGTATTGTCAGGCAGTGCATTTCCTTAACTGGACTACAACTGCCTTGGGAAGTTTTCTGGGTTAACTCGAGTTAATGTAGTTCTAAATTAAGTGATGTCAGGTTGACCTAGATATAAACCTTGATCAGCCAGATTGCAAAGAAATAAATGTTACTCTCTGAATTTCATACTGTATAAGGGACCCTTGTTTTACTGAAGTTGAAATGAGGTGAAATCAAATCATTTTGAGCATGAAAATATTATTTCAGTCTTGAAGATGGAGTTAATCACATTTTCTCCTTTAAGGATGGTTTTTAAGGCAGATTTGCAAATGTATTATTATCAGATTGAACACAACAGTGGTCTTCCTTTCTTTTTAGTTTTATAATCTCTCCTTTTAAAAAAATCCAAGAAATATACAGTAATCTTTGGGATTGGTGCAACCATTTGTATTAGTTGGATTGTTCTAAGGCTTTAAAGAATAGTATAAGCCATGTAATTTTTGTCACAGATTGCACTATTGCAGCACTGAAACAAACATCCAGTATGCTTCTATCTGCCAAAAGTAATTACTTGCCTGCTGCCCTTTTCAGACCTTGCCAACCATATAAATTTTCAGAGTAGGCTGAATGCTCTAAAAAAGTTTCAGTGGCTCAGTCTGTCCCAGAATGAGAAACAGGGCTTGGAAATTAAGGTGGAAACTGAAATAAAAAAACTTTCCTGATTTACAGACATTTACATATTCTGGAAAAAAAAAGTGTGAAAGGACTCTGATCTATTTGTGTAATTTTCAGCATACAGAATACTTACTTATAAGGAAGGAGCAATGAAAGAATAATATTACTTTCAAACAGGAACAATCTGAAGAGAAAGTGGCACTACTGATTGGTCTTAAAATTTAATACTTTAAAACAAAGTGCATAATTTGATCAACACTTTGAACTGAATTGGTTCTTTATATGTTTGTTCCTGCAGCCTAAGATGGTATACCATTCAGAAAGCTTTAGCATTTCATTCTGCTAACTATTTAAACAGGATAAATGAAAAAATGTAATTAGTAGAAAGAAAGTTGACTCATTTGAGCTGTGGTGGTGGAAAAGGTTCCTGCATATTCCTTGGACAACGAAGATGACTAACAAGCAAGTACTGGAGCGCATAACACCAGGCATGTCATTAGAAGGCAAAATCACAAAATTGTGTCTCATTTACTTTGGCCATGTCATGAGGGGAAATTCACTGGGGAAAGCAATTATTTTTGGAAAAGTTAGTGGTAAAAGAAAACCAGGCTGCCAAAGAACACTGTGGCTGGACACCATCAAAGTTGACACAAGCCAAAGCATAGAAAATCTCAAAGAAATAGTGCAAGATCGGAAGATATGGAGAGATCTAGCCCATAAAATCACCAAGACTCACAATCAACTGAATGGATGGCATCATCATCATCATCTATTATAATATTTTAATAAAAGCAGAAAAAAAACCAAATGCTTTTTTATTTAACATATTGATATGCAAACTTGAAAACAGAGCTTTCCAAGGGAAAATTATATTAAAAGTGCTATATAAAAATCTAAGCTCTACATTATTAAACATGATATATATAAACAGTAAAATTATGATCAAAGGCAAACATGTTTCATTGAAGCCTATACATTTAAAATAGTGAGTTATTGACAAGAGGAAGGAGAGTAAAAAGATCTTTGCCAGGTGTTCTGTGTAGCTTAAACGAGTAGATGGCACTACACAGTTGGCACCACCTTTATTCCTTGGCAGTGCCTAACTGCACATTAGCATGGGAGGGCAGCACTTCCATTGATGCCTTTTGTGTATTGACAAGAATATACAGTATGAGAAGAGACATGTCTTAGGATACTATAGGCCTAAACTCCAAAATGCTTTAGTATCGGCATCTGAAATGAAGTAGAAATAAACTTTGGAGACTGTGAAAGAAAATGATAATGAGAAGATGTTGATGACAACATAGAGGAAGTAATAAATAATAAGGGGCCTTAGATGGGGATCTTCATTTTATTTCCTTAACAACTTTCAGTGAATTAATTTGAACTGACAGCGTTTGACAGATCCAAAGTTTATCAGGGAGCTTATATGGCTGACTAGAGATTTAAATTTGGATCTGCCCTAAAAATTTTCTATTGTTTTATATATGGTAGTTATATGTTACTTTAAAAAAATTTCACCCAGATACTAACATTTTAAAAGAAAATACAGAAAATCAATGAATTAAATGTTTAAATGTTAAAACAGCATGTAAAAAATTGCCACAAAGTATTTTAAAGATACAAATTAAAGTGGTCAGCCCCCCGTCCACATTATTTATTTTTATTTATTTTATTTTATTCGGATTTGTATGTCAACATGTCTGTTAATTCGTTAATTTTTCTAGAAGACTATCCAGATTTCCAGTCAACCTTAAAAGCCATACAATTTGATCATTTTAGTCCACAGTCACACTAATCCATAAAGTTGTTTGCTTTTAATTTAGTGTGATGATCTACACATTATGGGTTACCTTTACAGGTAGTCCTTGACTTCTTACCACAATTTCTGTTGTTAAGTGAGACATTTGTTAAATGAGGTTTGCCCCATTTTACAACTTTCCTTGACGCAGTTTTTAAGTGAATCACTGCAGTTCATAAGTTAGTAACCTGGTTGTTAAGTGAATCTGGCTTCCCCATTAACTTTGCTTGCCAGAAGGTTGCAAAAGGTGATCATATGACCTTGGCACATAGCAATGGTCATAAGTATGAACCAGTTGCCAAGCATCTGAAGTTTGATCACACGATCATGGGGATGCTTCAAAGGTCATAACTGTGAAAAAGTAAGTCACTTTTTTTCAGTGCTGTTGTAACTTTGAATGGTCACTAAATGAACTATTGTAAATCAAAGACTACTTGTATATGCCAACAACCATTGTAGCATATTAAACAAACCCATGGTTAAGCATTTTGTAGAACCATAGTTATGATAGCTGTCAGCAACCTTTCAAATTCTCATGCAGAAATCTTCCA
Source organism: Bothrops alternatus (assembly GCA_034064705.1). NCBI lineage: Eukaryota > Metazoa > Chordata > Lepidosauria > Squamata > Viperidae > Bothrops > Bothrops alternatus. Next base: position 10,848,535 of record JARGCV010000124.1, on the reverse strand, counting down.
ATTGCAGTTGCTTTAAGTGCAGAGGCTGAGGAGAGAATTTCTGTGTAAAATAATCTCTACTACTGAGCAAAACTCCCTCAGTTTGCAGATGGGCCCATTGCCATGAAAAAGAAGGAAAATGTTTCCTCATGACTGAATAGGGACTTCCCTGTCCCCTTAAACTTTCTTGATACAGCCCCAGAGATGAATAATGAAATGCTGTATTTATATCTTGTTAGGTAATCACTGATTCAGAGGTAGATTTTCCTTTTAAGGTAAAAAACAAAAAAAAAGTATTATCTGTCATGTGAAGCTAATTTATAGCAATAGGAAAGAAAAACAGAAAGATTTCCTTGCTTCTTATAAGACTATCTTCTATCTTTCCATTAACTACCAAAACAAGACAACTCTAATTTTATACCAGTTTCTTTGCAATACTATGGTGTTGCTAAGCAACAGGGAAACAGGATGAAAAATCCAGGCAAGTTACCAGAATGGACCTGGATTTTCAAAATGAAGTGCATCATAGCTCAATAAAACAGCCTGAATGTAATTGAAAAAAATAAGCTTAACTGTGGGTCTTAAAATCATTACCAATTAACTGTATTGATATATAATTTAATTGTCATAATATGTTTAAATATTGCACCTTGTAAAGTTAAACCATGAAACAAAGAGCAGTAGCTGCAATTACTAATAAAACTACTGAAAGACAATCTGGAAACAATACTAAAAGTTTCATCCAATTCCTTTCTTGGTCTATAAATTAGGAAGAAAGAAATATAAAATCAGCTGCCAATGGGGTTTCTTGTTGCCTCAATAGCTATCTGGAGAACATCAAGAGAAATTCCACACCCTACCTCTCTAATAATTCTGCATCCAGTGGGTTTATCACAGGCAAAATGAAATATGTCTTAATAATATTTCAGGCTAATGTTTTTATACTACAGGATCCTAGGATAGTATATTAAAAAGTTCCAACTTCAAATGTAATATTACAAACTGAAACATCTAAAATATCAATACAAAAAACCTACACTGATTGACATTATTCAGCATTGGCATAAAAGTTCAAGTGTCTAATGTACTTTCAATAATGAAATTACTTTCTTCCTTACTAAATATACTTTCTGTTTAAAGAACTTGGACAAATAAAAACATTTTTACTTAGAACATATATGGCAAATTCTGGCACTGACCATAATAAATGATGGATGGATTAGAATCAAGAATTGTATTGCAGTGTTTGGACATATTTCCCTCAGAAAGGTAACCCAAAATTGGAATACCCCTGTAGAGAGGCTTCTATTTTTGTACATATATAATACACAATCCCAAATTTTAGAACTGTAACCAGGACATCCTCTGATCTGCTGATCTGCAATTGTCTATATCAGAGAGACAGAGCTAATGGAAATACCAGGATTACATGGCTGAATCGTAGTAGGTATATTAAGAACAAATTCTATAAATACATATTATAAATCAACTGCATACCTGTTTATTGAATGTATATTTTCTGTTTACCTGCCAAATGTCCTGCATAAATCTTCTAAGAAGTAAAACAAAGGGGGCAATTGATTTCTATAAAAATTGTAGTACAAAGCAGGGTGCTACTTCTCTTTGATTTCAGTCAACATCTATTATGAATGCGGCAAATATTCATAGTAATCAGTTCTCTTTTGTATCCTTTATTTAGTTTTGTTCCACTAAGAATTGGTTTGGTTATTTATTGGATTACATTACAGCAATCTGTTCCTAATTAAAAACATGATAGTACAAAGATTAAGTTCTGGGAATGCTTGGGTATCAATTTTCGAGTAATACAGACTCTAACAATGTTTTACTGTGAGTATCTACAAGAAAACAGGAGAAAATGCCATTTTCCTCCTACAAAATAATAAAAAGTCATTTAAGAAAGGTGTCCTCTGTTCCATTTATGAAGAGAGCAATGAATCTGTTTTCACAGATCTGTTATCTTTTAAAGCAGAATGAGGACTAGAAAGGAAGAAATGTACATAATTTATAGTTGACAATATTCTGACATTTATTTTATATACTTTACAAATAAGTGCTAGATGCATTTATTATTATTCTATGAACAAGATTAATGCTTGTATTCTTAGGCAGTAGAACATAGTTCTATAAGCATTTACATGGAAGAAAGCTCAAAGAATTCTACAAGAATTCCTGGTTTACAGGCCAGTTCTATAGATCTGAGTCAGAATGAAACTTATTTTGGAGTAAGGATCACAGATTAGTTATAAGAAAATTCAGTTCAGGAATTTTTTATTTGTCTATACTCTTTTCATTTATCTATTTTTACAACAAAAAGTTTTCAGAGCATTTTTACTGGTTTTGTAACTATTTGGAAATGACCAATGGAAAACCTAAATATATAGCTATAGGCTGAGATGTTGACAGTTTTTCCAATGTTAAATAAACTTAATCATGACTGAAGATTTATCACCATTAGGATATTCAGGGTGAAATCAGTAAGAATATTTATCAATCAAGGTGAAATTATATTTAAGGAAGGAAAAAAGTGCAAATTGCACTGTGACAGATCTATCCCTGTTGGATCATTGTTTCAAAGATATTTCCTTACTTAATAAACAGAATGATCACGGGCAGGCAAAAAAGCTGTGAGAGCAGGAGTAATTAGTTTTCCCACTGACTTTCCTTGTGGGAAGAAGCAGGGAGCATTGTAAATCAGGAGCATGTGACCAAGGCTAACCACAGCAGTGTTTTAATGGTCAAAACTATGCCAATGCAACAGATCTAGAGATCCTTGAAATCTCAACACCATACAAGTAATTGACCCATTCTTTAAGTTAGCTCATTTGAGGTATATTCATTTAATAATTTTACCCTATGATACACCATTTTGCCCAATTGAAGGTGACACACAGACAGGAGAGTTTTAGTAATATATAGCTATTAAACTGAGTAGAAGTAATTTTGCTTCCTTTCATACAAAACCTAAAAATTAAAAGTGAGCTTAGGTTTTGTATTACATTTTAATATGTTTGCAAGCTCAAAGAACAGCTGGCTGTATATCTGAAAAGGTATCTCCTCTCATGTGCCTCACACTCTGCAAATACCTTCTTTTTCAAAACTGTAGTTGGCAATAGTGATATCTGCAGCCTTTTCTAATTTGTCATTCTAGGGAGAGAAAAACAACAAAAGGACCACTGTTATTATTCTCTCCCTAAGATATTAATCTTTGTTTTCCTCCAGTTTTATAAAATGGGAAAATCTAACTTTCCTTCCTCCCACCTCTTTGGTCTGGAAGATTCCAGGAGATAACTTAACAAACCTCTATTTAAAAATACTGTATTAGATGTTTGAAACAAATGCTATTTTGTTAAGAGGGCTTGTTAAACTTTAATCCAGAACATTAAAGTCCTCCAAAATAAGACAGAAGACACTAAAGCTTATAGCTAGTTAAATTCAAAAATGTAAAATGCAACAAACATATTTTTATAAATATTTCCTTTAAAAATAGGTATTATTCAGAAGAGTTATATTATTCCCAGGTATTTGGGAGTTAATTTATCATATTAATGAATTACACTAGACATCCAATGGCAGAAAAACAGAATATTTCTCACACATAGAGAAACAAAAAAAAGTTATTTGGCTTGAAAAATTTCATTAATATGAAGTTTTAGCAATCTGTAAAATGAGTTAACTTATTCCAATGAAAGTCAATATCCCCTAAAAGTAATTCTCCACTGTTTTTCTACAATGTTAAGAGAGATTTATTTCACAGGCAGGTAAGGCAGAACTACCCCATTGTTTAATCTCTTTCACCACAGAACTGTCACTCTAAGATGTATTTACAATGAATATGAAGACCAGATTGAGAAACTATGGACGCTGCTGTGCCTGTCTGGAATTGGGGCACAATGCAATGCAATTATTAGGACACAATACCACATTATTTTTGGTATGTACCCTTTTTCTCCGGTCAATGAACATAACCTCTAACTGAAGCATTGCATTACAACAACTTACCATGTTTCCCTGAAAATAAGACCTGGTCTTTTTTTTTTTCCTTCAAAAGAGACATCAGATCTTATTTTGCGGGAGGAGGGTATCTTTTCCACTCACCTCTGGCACTGTGCAGCCAAGAACTGCGCTATAGATTGAATCCATAATTCGGTTCTCGGCTGCAGTGGTCTTTCTGAAAGGCCTCTGACTGCAAAATGTAAGCCTGAGGATGCCACAGAAGAAGTAGGTCACTGAGGAGAGGTGTGGCTGCAAGGTAAGTGGGTGCGGGGAGCATGGGGCAGCTCCACCCCCCACCCCCGTAGCTTGATTTTTAGGTGTGTGCCTCGTCCCAAAACTAGGGCTTATTTTTGGGGTAGGGCTTATATTAGGTCCACCCCCAAAAAATCAAGTTAGGGCTTATTTTCAGGGAAACACAGTAGAATTAAATTAATATGTTTAAAGAATATTTACAGGCCTATAAAGAGCCTAGAATAATTCTTGAAAATAACTATACAGCTAGAATTTGCTGCCTACCAGTTTCTAATTGTCTTAAAATACTTCAAAATAATTAAAATTACAAAAGAGGTGTCCATGGGAACCATATGTAGTATGCCTGACTGATTAAACAGGTAGACAATCTAATTTTATATGTTTGTATACAGGGGCAGCTCTGGCAATAATCAGGGTGAAACAATCACTCACATGACGAATATTCAAAGGCAAAAGCATTTTATAGAGCCTTATACAGAGAAGTTTTTCATGGACTTCTCTGTTTTTGTTTCACCTCTAAGTTTTGAATTCCAAGATATCATGATATTTTGTGTCATGCAATAAACAATCTTGTATCAGGAATATCTGATAGTACAATAAAAGATTGGACAGCCCATAAGAGTATATTAAACTATTTTAATTAAAATCAACTTAAGCAATTTCAAAGTATAATTAGCTATTGTGCAACCTATATTTAAAAGTAGTATATTAAGATTTCCAATTCACCTCCCCTAGATCTTTCTTCTTAAAGCAAATCAGGTGGAACTTATTAAACTTTATTAAAGTGTTACGCCTCTTTTCTACAGTAGGATATAACAATCACTCAAAGGGAACAGATGAAGTAAAATGTATCAGATTCCCAAAGGCTCATGGCCAAATCAAATATTGCCAAGTAAACACGCAGACATCAATTACAAAGCAAAGAAATACACAAATAAAGATGGAGACTGGAGTTCAGGAAATTCTATTGTGAAAGCAATTAGTTCAGTGATAATATTTGGTAGTTATATATCTCAAACACCGCATTAAGAGTCCACGCCTTCTTTATTGCATGTTTGTTCACTCTGCAGAAATAGCTTAGTTATCTTAAGAGTCAGGTGAATGTGACAACCATATTGTTGAAAACTAATTATATCTAAATGATTAATAAACATAGATTAACTGACTTTCTAGACAGCTGATGGTGAAAGAATGCAATGATGTAAGCCTGAGGTTTTTTTCAGTATTGTTTCTTTACTTGGCCATATATGATGCATACAGAGCAGATGATTCTGTTACCTTTCTTTGCCTGGAATTCACATTGCCAAATCTCTCCCATGAAGATGTAGTTTGTTATAGTCTGAGAATACCTGGCTTAGACTACAGTCTATGAAATTTTTATAAAGCCACAACTTTTTATAAATCCTTCAACAATTGCATATGGTCCAGCTACTAAGAACAAATTAGTTATTTATTTGAAATAGCTGGTTGTTGTTGTTTTTTTTTTCAAAAAAAAGGCAACATTTGCAAAGGCTTTTAGAGAGGTGAGAATGGCCCCGTCTAAAAAATAAAAAGGCTAATTCTAATAGCATCATTCCACACAGACAGTATTTTCATTGCTTGTGTCATCTTGCTTGTTAGATAAAATGTGACACTTATCTTTTTTTATGAATGCCAACTTCTTCCCTGAACTTTAGAACTCCTGATGCCCCACGTAGAATAAATAGTATACTAACTTCATGGCACATGACAGGAGGTTGCTTACATGCAAATCATATACCTGGGAAATCATGAATTTGCTTTCTAAACATTGATAGCCATACTTCAGAAAGAGAAATAGACATCTATTGCATGACTCCACTACACATCATTGAAATTGCTGGTGGAGTTGTTGCCTTCCACATATATAGACTCTGTGAACTAAATAGGCAATTGGCAAATGTGACAAATTGTGACAAAATGTGTGTCACAATGTTTTGATGCAAACCCCTTATATTTGTGTGCCAACATTTGATGCAATCACCATTTAGGTTATGTCACAACATTGTGATTTGTTTCCCTCTCTTTGCTCCTACAGATAATTCTGACTAGTTGAGGAGCCTGAAGGAAGTTAGCCCAGAGAAGGAAATATTAAAAGGGTAGAAAAATATATTTTTCCTCAAAAGGATTTTGTTTTTAAAACCAAACCTGGCCCCAAATCTATCTCTCTGCCCCAAGCAAGAGCTAGCCCCATATGAATGCAGATGTAGAACCATCAGAAAGCTGAAGCCAGGGCACTCAAGAAGACAAAGAGAAGATCTGCATGCCCCACCCAAACTCTAGGAGTGATTAACCTCATCACCTGGCAAGCAGGATATGATAATAGGATTAAACCACAGATATCAAGTCCTAGAAAAACACTCAGAAATAGCTTCAAGGTTCATGCCACAGGAACAGAAAACTATTCCAAAGGCTAGAGGGGGTATAAAAACCTACTGCCCATGTGCTCAAGGTCTTTTTCCTCTCTGCTCCTTGCAAGGACCATCTTTCTGCTTCTTCAATAAACTGTAACCTTCTTCCCAAAGCAGTCGCCATTTTGCTTATTTGTCCCGGCTTGGATGAACCAGGATGAAGACTTACTTCTAACAAGCCTATTTTATGCCATAGAAAAGATGGCCCTGTTGGAGTTCTCCTGGAAATTTTGCACAACTAAAGCAGAACTGTGAAAGCTATGTAGCAATATATATTCCTTGAATGTTGGCTAACCAGTTAAAACTGGTTTAATTTTCTTGCACATCATGCATTTGTAGGTCATTTGTCTATGTGTACTAAAGATTCAGTGATAAAACATGATAAAGATCTTTTAGTTAAACAAAAACTAAATGCTGTCTGTTGTTATGATGGTGTATAGATTTATTGTTTTTAATTTAATTTAATTTGATCAATTAAATTCAAATTGATTTACTGTGGATATTTTATGTGTTTGGTTACTCTCAGGAACAGTTGAGATAGACAATACATCTGCATACAAGAATGATAATAAATAAAAACTGGAAAAAAATAGAAACAATGCAAAAGATTTCACCTTTGGGCATATATATATGAGAGAGAGAGAGAGAGAGAGAGAGAGAGAGAGAGAGAGAGAGAGAGAGAGAGAGAGAGAGAGAGAGAGAGAGAGAGAGAGAGAGAGAAATTAAATGAATAGATACTTCTATCAATAAAATAAATTAATTTTAGATATCAAGATATCTGCTGTTGTGAGAATTGATTGTTGGTGCTCACTATGGTAAATGGTCTAGTAGCAACTTCCAAGCAATTAACAGATAGAGATGCCTTGCCTTCATTAAAAAGGCAGGCTTCCTTCCTTATATATAGAAAAAAGCACAAGAAATTTACAAAATCTTTCTGGCTTAATTGGCCTACGTACAGGTGGGCATTTGGAAATAGCGTACTCATTAGAATTTTTGTGTTGTTACCTTTCTGTTAATTTATCTTCCTGATCAAAACTTGTTTGTTGAATTAATCATTCCAATCATTTTCCTAAGCTGTAAAAGTCTGACAACTACTGAGAAACATAGGAAGTAAAGCAAGTTCTTGCTTAAAATTGACACACATGATACTTTATGAGCATCACGTTTTCATAAAATGATAAGGAATAATTGGATGCTGGATGCTGGATGCTTTCAGGTGATCCTGTTTCATTAGAAATTTGTGATATGCCAATTGAAAGTAATATTTTATTAACATGAAGAAACAATCATATTAAGCACATGTAGAAAGAACCTAAAAAGTATGTGTACATACTATTTTGCACTGATACTATTTTGTGTCTGTACTATAGTAAATATTCAATCATGAAGAACTTGTTGAAATTTGAAGTAAACAGGGTAATCTCCATCCACATAGCTGTTGAAAGATTATGAGACAGAATTTATTACTCTGCATACAAAAAGGCAAAACAAAAAAAGTCTTCTTACCTTTATTAAATAAATCTGACAGTCACTCACATAGTCATATTCTAGTCCATCAAAAGTATAATAATGCCGATCTCCATAGACTGTGCATACAGCAGGACAAGGATAGTATGTGCAGTTAAATATCCCACGTCGGCAAATACTTGGATGTGAGGGGGAAAAAATCAAGATTTTCTTATTGAAAAATATATACACTCTTTTGTCATGTAACACAAAATAGCAAGGATAGATAGATAGATAGATAGATAGATAGATAGATAGATAGATAGATAGATAGGTAGGTAGGTAGGTAGGTAGGTAGGTAGGTAGGTAGGTAGGTAGATAGATAGGTAGATAGGTAGATAGATAGATAGATAATCTTTATTGTCATATTTTACTTGTGGGCACAATGGCACACATTAAAAATGAAATGTAGTTGTTTGCTCTCAAAGTGTGCACATACATAACACACATTTAAATATCCTATATACAACATATGTATAGACCTACCCTTATATATAAGTAACATATAAATATTAATCACTATCCATCTTGAACACATAACGGAAGGGGGACGCTTCCAGATATATTTATATACCATACATGTGTAAATTATATATTAACAGGGCTTTTTTTCTCATAGAACGCCCAGAACGGAGTTCCAGCACCTTTTTTGGATGGAACCTTGTAGGGTAGACAAGGTGGGTTGTATGACGTGTGTGAGTTCCAGCACCTTTTTTTTTTAAAAAAAGCACTGTATATTAATATAATATTTTTATATTTAATTTATTTCCTAATTATCTTCAATACACTTTTAGATCTTGAGGCTGTAGACAGGGAGACTGGAGACCTTGCCCTTTGTTGGTAGCTCAGTTTCAAGATAGGTGATCAACACCTCATTCATTGCATCTTTGTATGCTTAAAAGAGACAGTTATAAGTTATAAGGATTTTTTAATTATATGATAATCTCAAATATTCCACGTTTAGCTAAGGTAACTGAGTAAGTGGGCCTCACAGCTTCAGATGCATTTCAATTAAATGTTTCATACATATGGATGAAAATATCACCACTGGTTACCAGTTGCCTATATGACCCAATTTAAGGTGTTTATGTTAACCTTTAAAGCCCAAAAGGTCCGCAAGGGTTGGAGCCATCCCAGTCTCTGGAGGGATAATGTTGCATAAGGTGGGTGCTATGGCAGAAATACACACACATATACAGACATGATATTAGTGTTAGAATAAACATAATAAATTAAATAAATATGCCACAAAGCAATTTCTTGCTGTATCAAGGTTTCTTTGAAGCATCCATCACAACCCCAAGCTCTTTTCTTGCCAGTCATTTCCAATGTAAACTCCATCATGAACTGAATATTTTTCACCCCAAGATGCATCATTTTATATGTTCTTGTACTGAATATTTGCCATTTGTGTGTTCATGCCACAGTTTGGTGTGATCCTTTTGACAGACCTCATTACATTTGTATTTTAGTTGACCTTACTACTTTGATATTTTGGCAACTTAATATTAAAAAACATTAATACTAAGATAAGCATGAAAACCCTATAATTTATATTTTCTTCAACATCTACTCAAGATATACTCTTTTTGAGCACGTTCATCAATCTTAGATGTGTTTTTGATTCCATCCCTAGACCCAAATTATGGGGAAAACTGAACTCTTCCTCAACGGACAAAAGACAACATATAAGCTTTATGAGAACTCCCAGAAAAGGTCTGATGTAATGCTTATGGGCACCGTTCCAAAGAAATTCTTGTTAAGAGGGGAGTGACATAGAGGTGTATATTAGCCTCCCTTCTCTTTAATATATATAGAAGATTCAAGTAAATTCTCTAGAAATAAATTATTCTAAAACCAAGGTTATAGTCTTTGTCAAGTACCTTAAGATGCCTTCCTGACAGCTAAACAACCACCAAATATAGCAAGTCAAGACTTTCAAATATATGGGGATTGTCTTTCAAGCTATAGGTAACCACAAACCTCATGCTGAATGCGTCGCTCTAAATGCACAAAAAACAGTGGCAACCTTACAATCTTTTTACTTCTCCAAAGGAGCTCAGCCTACACCTGCAGCAATTAAAGCCTCAGCTGAGCCCAACTCCTTTTGGGAGCTCAATTGGGCTCTACAGAACATTGCTTCCCTTGGAAAGAATTCAGTCCAAATTTCTGAGAACAATCTTTTAAGCACATCCCTGTGTTTCAAACATAATCCTTCTCTGTGAAGCTGGCCTTTTCAAAATTGAAATGTCCACCTGGATGTACATTTTCTCCCGCTGGCTTAAGATCCTTTTTTCTTTTCAATCAGTCTGACCCCTCTAATGTTGACTGACACCTTTCATTGCTCTTGGAGCCAGGCAGTACAAGCCAATTTACAACTCTGTGGCTATTCATGGCCAACCATCACCTCGATTGGCTATCAATGTGATCTAACATATCTTAGACAGTGGGCTGCAAGCTGATTTCTCAGCCCCATCCAGAAATACCTTCCTGAGCCACTCTGTACAGCTTCTCTAACCAAGTATCTCAGTCAGATAACAACCCCAAAATTCAGAAAGATCTTTCTTTAGTCAGATTCAGTGCCCTTCTGACAGTTGAAGGAAGATACAAAAAAAAATCCCCTTCAAACAAAGATTGTGTCCATGCAGTGGAGGAATAATTGAATCGTTGGAAAGTATAATGCTCTATGGTCCCCTCTATACAGGAGCATGCCAGGAGCTATTACTTCCACATCTTATTAAATACCCTGGTCATTCCGATTTATTTTACCTTAAAATGCTATTATCAGATCAATCTGACTCCATCAGTGTGTCCACAGCCAATTACTACTCAATAATATGCTCTTTATGCCACAGGATTTATGCTAACCCCCTTTAAGATATTTTGGACATTTTAGCGTATTGTCTTGTATTCCATTTTAAGTTATTATAATTTCTGTATTTTGCATGTTGGTCTGTGATTGAATAAAGATTTGAAGATGAAGATAATTTATATTCCTACATTGTAATAATTATTAACATATTGCTATTCTCTGCAAAAGATAGGTTGATTGTAAGACCTACCATATTATATGACGGACATTTTTTGAAAAATACTTTCTTCATTAATTAATCTGTATTTTAAATGTTACATTTCTTTAAAATTTATTTTTGCTATTAAGTTGGAAGGTAAATAAGATTCTTGGGCAGTTACAACTTGGATATGCCTGTCGCTTGAGAGAGAGAGAGAGAGAGAGAGAGAGAGAGAGAGGGAGGGAGGGAGGGAGGGAGGGAGGGAGGGAGGGAGGGAGGAGAGAGAGAGAGAGAGAGAGAGAGAGAGAGAGAGAGAGAGAGAGAGAGAGAGAGAGAGAGAGAGAGAGAGAGGTAATTCTTCTGGGGTAATTCTTCTGAGTTCCCAATATAACCTATAGTCCATCAATGTATGACTCTAATTAGCGTCATTATTCATTGTTAAATTATTTTAAATCATCACATAGTCATAGAACATATGCATGACCATGTTATAACCTATGTAGTACTGAAGTTAATTACATTATTAAAATATAACGATCACACTTACCATGTATAACAAGGGGTTGCTATCACTTCACCTGATATATACTCCCAATCCTTCCACATGCATGGACAACTATCAGGCACATAACATTTTCCTTTATGTTCCGCCATCCTTTGAAATAATAAAAACATAAACTTAAAGAAATTAACTATCCTTATATATTTGTAATCGAACTTTCGTTTTAGTTGATTCAATGGTCAATGGTCACAAAGTAGAGCAGAGATAGCTTTTGAATCCTGTATGGTCAGAAGATAAATATATTTTAAAACAGAAAAACAGGAAAGTTGAATTTGGAATCTTTACACATAGCTTTATGGTGAAATGGGGAAACAAATCCACAATCAGGCTGCAGCTGATGTTTTGGTATTTTCAGGCTGCCCCAAGATTCTCACAAAGAGTACTTCCTTGAAAATGTGTCTATCCATTTGAGGCCTCCAATAAATTCTTATCTAATAGATAAGCCAATAGCTTATATCTATTAAATTTCTTACCTAAAATAAAGCCTATAGCACTGCTGCTGAAATTTCTTGGCATTCAGAGTAGTTGGGAATAAATAAAAATAATACAGTAGTCGGGGAAAAAGATACATTCATCTGATCTTTGAATAAACTGCTGTACCCACACTCTGACTTTTGGTATCACTTACCCAGGGGGACAGATGCAACCACTCAAACATGGTGGAGAAGGTGTACAGGTAAAGTTCATAGCAATGTTTGTACATGTTAGTTCACAGTTTACTCCACCTGATGGCAAGCCAGATATATGAGATTGGCAGTCATAGTAGATCTTTCCATCAGGACATGAATGCACTGTGGATATGAAATGCAAATGATATATAATCATTTTATATTTATATTTCCCATTAATTAAACTTAATGTTTATGTTTGCTGTCTAATACTGTACATTTTCAGTAATATGACTTAACTGAATATCCTTTTAACTTCATATATAGTAATAATTTTTAAAAGATTAAGCATTTCTCAAATTGAGTTCAATTCTTCATGGTCACATTTGTGAGTCATCTAGGATTTTTTCCATTTCAATTTCCTAGCTAGCCTACAGCTTTGGTTTCTCTGAAGGCTCCTACCCAATACTAATCAGGCCCAACTTTTTTTAGCTTCTAAAACTAGATAAGGTCAGCCAGAGCTACAGTCATTTTCTTAAATTGTAGATGGCTAATATTTCATCTGTTTAAGGCAGATAGAAAGACTGTAAGGCTAAAAATAATGGCTTACACAAGAGCTATGCAGAAAAAGCTTTGGTAAGCACAGTAAGATAGATGGGTACAGATTTTAATCCCTTTCTTAGAAGTTGAACATAATTTCTGCAAGTAACAAAAAAGAAAGCTGATCAAGACATATTTGGTAATTGTTATTCTAAATAAGTCAAGAAAATTACCTGCAGGGACAGCTGCTGCTTCATTGCATTTCATTGTTCCATTTAGGCATTGGCTGGCCAAAGAAATGTTTTTAAAAAGTTTAATAAGAAATGATAAAAGCCATGGCCAATTTTATAGCTCACAGAGTATACATGTCCTTTGCAGAATCTAGCTCATATTTTTGTTTTAATGGATGTCCCATCATTTGCACCTAATGAATACTGATTAAATTAATTATATATATGTATATATATTGATTAAGTGACTTGATATATTAAAATAAGCTACATTCCATAGAAACATAAACAAAAACACTTTTTCCTATGCTTAGCCAAACATACCAAGTTTAGTGGTATGGTACTAGTAATCATACAGAGAAGTGATTAAGAAAGATGCATCCAGAGGGCAAAACAGGTCAGTATTTATTCTTCCATAATAGTTTACAGTTTTACTATAATATTAAGTAAGAAAAAGCAAGACATCATTTAGGAAAACATGCTAAATTTATATAAAGTTAAAACAGGCCTGTATATAACTCAAAAATTAAATACACAAAACGTCAATCTACAAATTCAGTCAAAATGAAACTCTTGATATCAAAACTTACCATGACCCTGATGGTGTGGGCAAAATTTCTCCAGGCTGAAAACTTCTGCCTTTATAATAACATCGACAGTTAGCCCTAATTTTACAAAAACATATTTATTTGTTGTTATCCTGCCTTTTCTACTTTATGAATAACTCAAGGCAGTGAATACACTTAATATTCCTTCCTCCTCTTATTCCCCCCCCAAAAAACAACCCTGTGGGGTAGGTTGGTTGAGAGAGTATCAATGGCCCAAAGTCACCCAGCCAGCTTTCTGGTCTAAGGTAAACTAGAATTCATGGTCTCCCAGTTGTAACCCTGTTTCTTAATCATTAGATTAAATAAAACATAATAGAACAGAATAATTCTCTGTGTTGTTTATGCCAGTGATTGTCAAGTGTGATTCATGGATCACCAGAGGTCCTCAAAGGCCACCAGATGTTCAAGTACCAAAGATTGTGTGTGTGTTTTGTCCCACTGCATCTCAGCCCAACCCTAGCACACAGAAACAAATACTGGAACAACTTAGCAAACTTGCACTAACATTGGTATTATAGCAAGGAGTATATGAAATAATTAATAGTTCTTAATGTTAGAATAATTTTTGAGTATAAGAGTATAAGACCTTCACAAATTAGAGATGGTAAGACATACAAAATTGCAGCCATGATTATTTTATTTACTACAAAAAAAATACTACCATGTTCTTAAGGAGAAAAGCACAGTAAAGTAGGTATTTACTTAATTAGGTGGCCTCCACATTTCTGAAAGTGTATTTAGTAATTCACAACTGCAGAAAACAGGACAAACACTGATTAATGCTATGGCTCTCCAACATGAGTTTAAACTCAGTCACTTCACCCTGATGTAACAGTAACAGCTTACTCTGCTCCATTATGTAATTTGGATATTTGCTATGCACAGTCCTAAAATATTTTCAACACTAAAAATTTCTAAAAGTATAGATATGCTAGAGCTGAATCTGGCTTCTTTTGGCTGCATTGATGTAATCTTCTTGGTAGTTTTCCCAAGTTTCATTTATTTCTTCTGCTTTGTTTATTGATTCTCCTATCTAGTCAACAAGTCTAGAATTCAAATTACTCATGTAATTATCTCAGTGCTTCGCAATTCTTTTCCTTCATTACCCAAAACTGCTTATCAGAAAGTTATCTCCATGATCTTCCTATTATGATTGGGTAGTGGGTTTGTGTGTTGTTACCCCCCAAAACCCCACTTTTACTCAGTTTTAAATAATTTATTCAGGTTTGGGAAGCTCTGGCTTAGCTCCTGAGATCAACTGAGGTTAACTAGATGCTGCCACCTGCTGAGGCAAATTCTAGTAGAAGATTTTTTTTAAGAACATAAAAACAGCCATCTTAGTCCAGTTTCTCACAGTGACTAACCAGATACCTCTGAGACAGATGACCCCTCCCCCTACATCTGGGAGTACCTTTAAGACTTAAAGACTAATAGATCTCAACAGTACTGTCTTCCAATAATTCTTTAAAGCCATCAAAATTATCTCCTACCATCAATATTTTGTGGTAATGAATCACACAGGTTAATTATATGCTGAATAAAAAACTGCATCCCTTTGTTCCTAAATTTAGTTATTAGCTTCATTGGATGACTTGATTCTGCTTTGTGATTTGGAGAGAAACATTTGCCTGGCTATAGCACTAGCAATAGGACTTAGACTTATATACCGCTTCACAGTGCTTTACAGTCCTCTCTAAGCAGTTTACAGAGTCAGCATATTTCCCCCAACAATCTGGGTCCTCATTTTACCAACCTCAGAAGAATGGAAGGCTGAGGCAACCTTGAGCCCATGAGAATTGAACTGCTGACAGTCGGCTAGCAGTCAGCAGAATTACCCTGCAGTACTGCATTCTAACCACTGTGCCACCATGGCTCTTTTATACATGCAAACCTTTATACACCTTGATCATGTTCTTCCTCAGCTGCCTTTTCTCTAAACTATGAAAGTCTCAAATGTTCTAGCCTTTTCTCATAGGGAAAATGTTTTAGTTGCCTGATCACGTCAGTTGCATTCTTTTGCATTTTTAATCTGAACCCTAACCCTTTTCAAAATGTGGAAATTGAACAGAGCCATGATGCTAAACCTCACTGTTTCTTCCTCCTAAACACAGTCACAATAGCATGGCTTTGTGCTAGCTTAAAATTGCATTTAACTAAATTTGCTATAGCTTACATTGGCACGCAAAAATTAATAGATTCTTCAAAGTATTTTCCTTCAGGGCAGTTACAGCCTTCAGCGCAGTCATTATCACAAGCATCCAGAAGAGAAAGGGAAGAACAGGAGTGCTCACAGAAGGAGGAACATGGATGATACAGCATTCCATTTCTGCATACTATTGCTATGGAGATACATCAAATTACAGGAACATCAAAAATTCTATACAAAATACAGCACAAAATCTTCTCTCTTTTTTCTTAATCAAGCCTACTCTAGGTTAGAATAGAATGCCCTCCAGACACTTTGCTTGAGAAATTGGTTACATATAATAGGTGGTAAACAAACACAGATACTCAGAAAACAACAGTTAGCAGCATGATGGCAGGGGAAAGTGTTTAATCACAAATACATGCAGGCAGCTTTTCTCCCATGGGGTCTCAGAGAAAAATCCTAATTTCAAGTTAGAAATATAAATAATCAGCCCATGCTGCATTTTAAATCACCTAATTTGAAATGTATGCACACTAACCCCCATTCCCAGTACAGCAAAACCAACGTACATGTGCATGGGGATATACATATAGATATATTTATTAGGCAATAGGAAGCTAAAAGTGTCAGACTTGTTTCTTCTTCTGTAGAGGTACAGTAAAATGGGTTAAAGCTATCTTAAATCAGCTACTTTTTAGTATACACAGTCTCATGCATTTTGAATATCTACTTAGATCCAACATAATAACCAGCTTCACCTTATAGACTTGATCAAGAAATAAAGGAATTCAGATCAGGTCATATCTGGTTGATATTCTCATTTCTGTGTTACTTACCACAGTATGAAACATGAGATCTGAAATCTATAGTAATCCCATGCTTGCTGCAAATATAAGCATAGTGTGCAAATGCATTGCACAAGCAACTTCTCCCACATTTGCAAGCATCAAAGCGACATAGCTGGTAATATAAATCTGGACTGATGTATATGTGACATGGAGCAAAGAGTTCTTGATTGATGAGATCACACTGGGATGCATATGCAACTATGAAAAATTTGACATTTGACTTATTACATTTTATTAATTCAGTTTATTTAGATAGAAATCCAAAAGTAAAAAGCAAAACAAAAAAAATCTAATAATAGATACTACTCTAAAATTAGATGCTAAGTAAAATGTAATACATCCAATTATATCAATGTAGTCCCATTCCACTGACCTAAATGGGACTAAACCATAGTAGTAAAACACCTTTAATGACTATTTAAAGTAATGAGTAAACAAACAGAAAGTGTTGCTTCTACTAAAAATATTAAACAAAGAGTAAAGGAATAGTCTGATGTTTTAAAACATCAGAAAGTAGAGAAAAACTCAGACACCAAACAAGAGTTGTAATCTAGTAATGCAATTATGATAAAATTTAATTAAAAATCGCAAAATAAATGAGAAGTGTACCATTTTGTTGGTTAATGTTGCAAGGATCAACCACAGGAATGTTGACAGGCATGTGACATGCTGATGAAATCTTCCATGCATTAGCATGAAGTTGTGGAGTTCCTTCAATCATTCCTGATGGGGAACTAGGGGGGAAAACGAGAATGATAAAACAAAAGAATCAAGCTGTCCAGGAAAATATGCTTAATACTGGAATATTTTTTTGTCTTCTGAGATATGCCCATATGGAAAAGTTCTGTGCTAACATGATGGTTTTATAGATTGATTGATTGATTTGACTTCATATTAATACCAAAAGAGGGCCATGCTGTGTGAAACTTCAGCTGAAAATTTCTAGTTGTACTGTGTTGCATATGTTGTCTTTGCCAGTTTCTCAGTCTATATTCTGAACTACTGCACATTAGCACAGCAATTATACAAATGCCATATTCTTTGTAGAACTCCATGTACTGACTCAGTGTGTGTGTATTTGTGTCTGTGTGTCTGTATCATATAGAGATGATAGATAGATAATAAATAGATGGATAGATGGGTGCTGTTTCGGTTCTGTGTCCAGAGCACCAAGTAAATCTATGATTTTGTCTTACAGATCTTAGAATTTTTCTCACAATGGCCCAGCAACAGAGAGGACAGTCACGAACAACATTCCCTTATACCCAGCTATCTGGGGGATAATATTCTTCAATGCCAACAAATCTCCTGAATTTCACATGTCACCCCATCTCCTCTCTCCTGAGCTGATGCAAAGCCCAAACCTATATGGCCACATCCCTGAGGGAAAAACACTCCTCTGTCCTATCCAGATTTCAGTAAGACAAGCCTTATCTTCCATTTAAATAAATGGTTCCAAATTTAGCAATAATCATAGCTTATTATGAGACTAATTATGTAGCCCTTTAGTACAATTTTATGTGTCCATCTGACAGAACACTAGAAGTTGAGTCATGGCAACTGGACTTCTTTTCTTTTTTGGTCTGAAACGTTTTGCTGCTTATCCAAGTAGCTTCCTCAGCTTCTTGGATAAGCAGCAAATTGTTTCAAACCAAAACAGTTTGAAGTCCAGTTGCCATGGCCTAACTTCCAGACAATGCTGCCTGGATGATTGAGAATCTTTATCACCATCTTCAAGAATGCTTTGCGTTTAGAAGGCTACATAAATGTTCTCTGCCTTTTAAAACTGCAATAATATAATCCTATATATGGTGCAGTATGGAAGACACTGTAAATACAACCCCTAAAAACAAAACTCTGTCCATAACAAACAATTATAATTCAGGATGTCTTATCAGAAATGAACAAATACATTAAAATAAAAATTGAAAAATATTCTTAAAGGTGTACCAAAAACAAACAAGGCAACTACTTTTGTCCAAGTTTGTAATGCTTCAATTGCTATTTTTCCCCCAGTACATTCTGTTGACCATCAGCATAAGTCAAAGGTTGGTAAAAAGAGTGCCTAGAGTCATTTTTAATTGCTATAATATATTGATAATGTCAGAGTGCTAGTGAAAAAGAGAACATGGAATTCCTTCCCTGCTTATTTGAAGTTTGTGTTTAAATTTATAACTTTCCTTGCCAACTGCAGTTTCCTTTGATCCATTAAACATTAGTTGAATTGTGCTGCTGGCTCTTATCTGAGGCTGTTATTTTTGCTCTCCTTTAAAATGGTTTTAATCTGTTCTATCTGAAAACATTTTATTGCCTTTTGTAATTTTAGATGTGTTTATTTTTTTTCTTCACCTTATATCTACAGTGGGATTATTTTTATAAATGAAATATTATATCTGTCAAAAAAATACAGCTCCTTTGAATTTTAAAAAACGGTTAAACTTTTTTGTAATAAGGTACAGCATGTATTTTATATTTTAACCAATGCAAATGACCAGAATTATTCACTTGTAAATCAATAATGGAGTAACTGTATAAATACAACTCACAGAAAATCATCTCTCAAATTTCCATTATAAGTTCCACAGAGACCCATCGTTCTACTCTTCCACTCAGCGCTGAGTTGAATATACACTCTTTTGCCATCTTTAGCAAACTGGATTTTTAAACCAAATTTAGTTTTTAACTGCACAAACAATGAAGACAGGTTCTGTACTTCCATGTATCCTGAATATAACAGAAAAAGAATTAAATTCTATATGTATACATAGATTCATACCCATTACACTATTTTTTTTTTTGGAATAAGCAGTATTACAGGTAGTCCTTGACTTTCAACTGTTTGTTTAGTGGTTGCTTGAAATTACAAAGATTTTGAAAAAAGTTGGTTACAATTGGTATTTGTATTTATGACTGTCACAGCATTCCCCATAGTCATGTGATCAAAATTCAGGTGGTTGGCAACTGGCATATATTTATGTCAGTTGCAGTGTCCCAGGATCACATGACTTGCTGCTTTTCTGGCTAACACTGACAAACAAGTCAATGGAGGAAGCCAGATTTATTTAGCATTCATGTGATTCACTTAACAACCACAGCAAAAAACATAAAATTGGGCATGACTCACTTAACAAATATCTTTCTTAGGGACAAAAGTTCTGGTCCCAATTGAGGTCATAAATTGAGGACTACCTGTATGCAATGTGGAAAAAAGGAATAAGAAATAGCAAGCAAAGAAACTAAAAATATGAGAACAAAAAAAGAGGAAAGGAAATATGGTTAAATCTTGTTTATATTCCCAAACCATTCACTATGCTTCATAGTTTTCTAGTCTTGCAAATCATAATTGCTTCCACCATGTTTATGCTTCAGTGTCTCTAGTTTGTTAATAATTACATCTTTTTGTTTTTTAAAATCTCAGCAGTTCTGTTCAGCTACAGGTTTTCAGTCTTCTTCCTCTTGACCCATTCACTCTTCCTTTATATATTTCTTTTGTGATTTAATATTCATTTGTTCTCTATATATTGTCAAACCATTTGAATATACTTTGTTGAACTGGACAGCCATGTTCACTAGAACTCATTGTTGACTTGATTCAATCCATATCCATTCCGAACCCATTATTGATTCTATTTTTTACTTGTTCCACCACACATTCCTTTGTATTGCCCTCTTCCAATGGATTCTGCAGAACATCATGGGAGGTGGTTCTTGGTGGAGCTACACAAAAATCTTCTGTTATCCCCTCTTTTTCTATGGAAACATTGGGTGAGTATTTGACTTTTCTAAACATTCTTTCCATTCAAATGGAAACATTAATATATACTCAATTGATGTACATCTTTGAACAAAAAACAGTTCCATTGTCTTATTGATTCTTTTGAGATTATCCATAATAAACATTCAAAATCTGCACATTTCAGCTAACACTTTATAAATCAACTGTTGAAAAACTGAATTTTTTGCAGACAGATAACTTTGCACTCATGACCTCATTTTCCTATAATAACAAAGAACTAAAGAGAATTAAAAATGACTGTGATTTTTCCCCAAAGTCTTTATGAACCTCCTAAAATGCAAGAAGCTCAGTAGCTAATGCAGCCTCAAATGACTTTAAATAGAATAATTGCTTGCAGCTAATATATAATTCCTATATATTAAGTGAAACACTAGATTTTTCCACAAGGACAAGTGTGACATACTAAAGAATCATGACAAGAGAAAACTATGAAAAGTGTTTAATCTATTTTTGCTTTTCTAAACAGAAATATAAAACCGTGAACCATCATGAATGAATGAAATATCTATGGTGACTCTGTGATGGAAGTATAATACAGCAATTAACTGCAACAAGAGATGGCTTATAATTACAACATTTGTCCCAACTCAACTGTTTTGCTACATAGAATACTGTAAGACAACCAACTAGTTCAGTTCACCTCACCAATCAGGTCTAGCTATTTAATTTGAACCAATCTTTGACTCCTAAACTGAATAAGAAGTTTACTGAAGCTACAAGGTTTGAATTATAAATTCATTTTAATTCATTTAAAAGGTAGTGTTGATCAATTTTCTTTTTGTGAAAATATGTTCAGAACCATATTGCAGGAAAGAGCGGCATTCATTGGAGAATCCTCTGGAAATCTCTGAGTCTTCATACCATGCTTGGGCTAGTGGCTTCGTAGCTGCTTTTTCCAAAAGACTTCAATAATATTTTGCTTTTATTTTTAAAACAATGGAGCTTGTTTGATCTCCAGCAAAAGGAGGAGAGGACTCTGTATTTTGCCCAATGCAGCCGGGCACAAGGGGCTGGTGGTAAACTACATGATAATACATTTATTTCTCAGAAACAGCTTAGTTAAATCAGTACATTAAAAGGAATTTAGGTACATGAGGATAATTAACTAATGAATAATAAATTGTATCTTACCATTTAGGGTGAATCCCTGGCTGAAGGAACTGTACTGTATTTCACCACCCCGGAAGAGAGTCACTTGCTTGCTTATGTCGTCTTCAAAAATTAGCGTCAAAGATTGAATGCAATCATAATCAATGCTCTGTATGAACCAAAGGAAGAGGAGGGCTGAGTCTTATGGGAAAAGGAACATATAGAGCAAATGTTGTTAATCTGTATTATATTCCATTTTTATTTTACTTTTCTCCTCACCAATACCCCAAAATTTATTCTTACTACATTTTAGATTAATCTTGAGCTGCCTTTAAGATTGTAATGTATATGTACCATCTAGCTAAGAATATTGAACAGTATAAGCTCAGACTGAAAAAGTAACAGCTAACAGTTATGCAGGCCTGAGACTTATGGTGGCCTAGAGTTCCCCAGGCCTCAGAGTTTGGAAACGTTGATCTACGTGACAGAGTGACATGGTGATTTTCAAGACAAAATGATGAATTAAATGCTAGTGTAGGGCACTAGTATAAGAGTTTATGAGTTCTTGATAGGATTAAAAGAAAGTTCAGTTTAGAATTATATAAAGAAAAGTACAATTATTAATAAAGCAAAATGTCACTTCATGAAAATTGACATACACTGCAAATTAGAGATGCAAAATGTAAATGAAAACACAGCATAATGTACATAATACAAATAAGTAAAACAAGCAACTAAAACAATTAAAACTATTGAAATTGTTGAAAGAAAAATCTTCATCAGGGTCCAGTCCAAGCCGGGAATAAACAAAATGGAGACTGCTTTAGAAAGAAGGTTGTAGTTTATTGAAGAGCAGAGCCAGACAGAAGCATGGCTCTGGGAAAGCTGACCACATGTAGCTGGGAGTGGTGGGTTTTTGTACCTTCTTGGGCTTTTGGGGTTGTTTCCTGTTCCTGTGGCATGAACTTTGACCTGAGGTTCAGTGTGCCTTTCTGGTATTGGTGAGTTAATCCTATTATGTCCTATAGGTTTATAGCGTCTTTAGCGTTTGGGTGGGATATGTAGATTTTAGGGTCTTTGTCTTTCTAATCTCATCAGCTTCAAGCTTCCTGGCTCCAACCTTTCTGAATAGGATTATCAAATCTGCATTTGTAAAAGCTGGTTTCTAAGTTTCTGCTTGGGGGAGACTGGGGCTGGTTTCTGTCTAAGATTTTTCTCCTATTATTACTTTTGGGGAATCTGCTTTTTTAAATATTTCCTTCTTGGGAGGGCTGACTTCCCACAAAACATAACCAGTTTTAATTAAAAAGCATCACAGCTAACTTTTCTCCCTCTTGGAACACAATCACTTCAGTTAATCAACTAAAATAATTTTAAAATAATTCAAATATTGCATTCAGCATATACCAAATTTTTAACCATCATTTTAAATGCTTGTTCAAATATTTTTATATACTCTGGGCTTCCAGAGTTATTGTTCCAAGAAAAGAGCACATAAAGTATCTAATAAATATCTCAGTCAGCTTCAAATGCTCTTATCTGGTTGGCAATATACCAAGCTGCTCAGACCTGTCACTAAGAGCATTTATCCATCTAAGACACCTGGTCAGACTGTAACCAAATATGTAGATGCTTGTGTAATCATGCATGAATGAAAAACCCTGTAGATTTAATCACAGTAAAAGGATTTAATCAAAGTAAAAGGCACAATTGCTTTTACAAAGCCGGTGCTTACAGTTGAAACAAAAACCAGGTTCAGATCATACAAGACACTCTTGATTTTTTTAAAATCACTAATCTTCTTAAGTAATTTTTTGGATTTCTTTGAATTAGATGTATAGGGATTTATTTATTAACACAAAATGTTAATTAAACTGTCAACTTACCTGTCCACAGGGACTTTTCTGTAACGTGAGTGTGAATTTGTCTTTCCCGGTACCTTTTACCAGAATATACTGACAACTCCCAAGAAAGGTATAATGGCGACCATCAAAAGTTGTGAAATGGGATTCACCAACAATTAAACATTCAGCTTAAAGATTGAAAAGTATATTATTTTTTATTTTTTTATTTGATTTCAGTGCTCTTTGACTCCAACCAATTCTGAAAGCAACATAACTAAAAGAATAACATAAACTAAAGAGCAACATTACAACTGAATGGCAACATAAAAAATTAGTAAAAACAAATAAAATAAGAATAAATCCAAAAAGATTTACATGGTAGCTGTAAGATGGCAAACCAATGAATACAAACAATATTTCAAATAGGAGGGTCTCATCCACCCTATCTCAAGGCCTGAGAGAACAGCTAGGTCTTTAAGGCCTTCCAGAACACCTCTAGAGTAGGATCTCTCCAGATCTCGGGGGGGGGGAGCCTAATTCCAGAGGTAGGTAGAGGAAGTGAGTTTCCTGGGTTTTGAAAGATTACATTGTTTAATAGAAGGGACCTGGAGCACACCTGCTCATACTAGCCATGCAGAAACCATGGGAGATAGGCCACAAATAACTGGGCCATATACCATCTAGAGTTTTATAGGTAATAATTAGTATCTTTCTTGAATTGAGTGGCAACCAGTGCAGTTTGTGGAGCAGAGGTGTCACAGGAGCATATCAAGGCATGGCAATCACTGCCCAAACTGCGTTCTGAACCAGCTGAAACTCCTGAGTAATTTTCAAGGGACAGACACATGTAAACACTATTGCAATAGTTAAGCCTTGAGATACAATTACAAATAACTTTATTATGGTCGTAGACCAGCAATAGCCATCACGTTTTACAATATATTAAAATAATAATAATAATAAATAGTACTAACATTAATAGTAAATAATAACATCCCTGTTAAGAAAATACATGTTCTCAAAATGTTAGGGTCACTCCCTAGTTTATGTGAGTGGATAGCCAATTAGTGTGTGAGTAAATATAATGTTCCAAACATTATTAGAGATATCTCCAAAAAATTGGCACAAGTTGATGGCTATAGATCTGTAACCAATTTTTTTCTTGTGGACATTGCCGCAACACAGTATTTTGCCACTGCATGCGTGATAGAAGGGTTTGAGTCCTGGAGGAGAAAGCCTACATAAAAATTGCCTGTCCTCCCTAGCAATCTCTCTAATAAAAGGAGAATATATACTGTCCTATAAACTCGGTATAACTCAGTTTAAGCCTTGAGATAACTAGGGCATGAGTGATTGTCTGAATCCAGGAGAGGACAGAACAGGTTCATCAGATGGATATTGAGGAAAGGCAACTAGTTGTGCACCACTCCAGAATGGGGAATGGCAATCCATTTTAGCATAATGATGGAAAATCCCCAGGCCTAGGTGGTCCCAGCAGTTACAGCCACTCAGTCTTAGTAGGATTAAGCCAGACTTGGTTTCTTTCCATTAATGCCCACACAGTCTCCAGGTACAAGACTTTGGCCCTGAGGCTGAAAGATATAACTGAGTATCATCAGAATACTGATGATCCTGAACCTCAAACCAGAGATGATCTCACCCAGTGATTTTATGTAGATATTGAATATCTGCATGCAGTTTCTAATATCTGTATTGCATAGAACCAAAGATAAATTAGAAACTATAAAGCAAATGTAAAGTGCCTTCATTGCCACAATGTATTGCTCTAGACTTCATTACACAATGTGCATTTTCTTTTATCCTTTTAATATTATTTGACATGCAGTAATGAAAGCTTAGTTATTCCAAGACATGCCACAAGTTAAAGTTCAAGAGAATTTCAAAAATACTCTAATTTGCAATTCAAGGCTCATAGAAGCTCATTGCTAAAGATAATGTCCCTTTTTGAGTTGAGCAGTTCTTTAAGTCTCCTGATGGTTTCATGGAGAGATCCATATAAGAAATGGATTTTAACAAATCAGAATTGTTTTTACGTTGTCTTCTCCTGTAATTAATTTGAGTTCTTGTCCAGGCTACAGCCTGGGGATTTCCAGATAGTCTCTTGTCTGATCCTGCTCAGATTTTCAAGATCACCCAAGAAGATATTTAGTCTTAGGCATCTTTCAAGATCTTCCATGCACTCAAGTAGTTATAGATTGCAATTGGAAAAATAAATGTACTTTTACTTATTTATGCAGCAATAAGTAAATGGATGAACAATCATTTATTTAATGATGGTTCAAAGTTACAATGGCCTTGAAAAAAGTGATTTATAACCTGTCCTTGAAATTACAACTATCGTACTCTGTCTGCAGTCACATGAATGCAATTTGAATGCTTCACAACTGGCCAGCATTTACAACCTGTGGCAGCATCCTGTGGTCACATAGTCATGATTTGTGACCTTCCCAGCCGGTTTCCAACAAACAATATCAGTTGGGAAACTGGATTTTCTTAATGACTGTGTGATTCATTTAATGTTCATGGTAAAATGATTTGTTTTCAAAACTAATCCTTTTGGACAAGATTTTAATGATGGACAGCACACAATATTTTATGTTTTAAATTGATTTTGCAGTTTACCTTCTCAGATTTTTTGCTATATATATATGTGCATATGTATACAAACACATATACACACATATTTAAGATTTCAGGTTAATAAATAAAAAAGACAAAGAAACTATACCTAAATTGAATACAGTTCTCTCTCTCTCTCTCTCTCTCTCTCTCTCTCTCTCTCCACACACACACACACACATATATATACACACACACTCTCCACACACACACACACACATATATATACACACACACACACAAATAGAATTATCTTTATAAGAAAAAATTACCTGGGCAATCATGTTCAGTGCAGTTCCAAACACCACCCATACAAATGCTAAACAAAATTTAAAATAAAAATTTAAAAATGTTTATATATTTGGGGATAAGATTGAGGACTGAAATTTGTTTATAACACAATATTATATAATAGCCCTTTTGTTATATACTACATAAAAATAACTACAAAGGAGTTAATATCCTTTTGTTGTTTTTCTTTCACACACAGAACAGAACAGACCAGGCTGTGTGAGTTCACTTCTGCTCCTAGTACTTGAGTAATCAGTGCAGAATGAGAACTGTATGCTTTAATTCTGAGAAGACAAATCTATGAGCAATCCTCATCTGAGATGTATGTATATTCATCAATAACACCAGCCAATTCCATCTTGGCTGCCACCATATATTGCCAATCCTCAGTCAATCAATTAAGTTGTTATGGTATGATATGAGTCTCTAACTGAAGGGTAGAAACTGGAGCCATCTGATATTCTTTTGTCTGACTAGTCTACCTGGTTGCAACTTTAATATGGGTACTAAAGCTATAAAGTAAAATGTGACAGGATGGATCCACAGTGTTTTAAAAGGAGTGATATTGTACAAAATGGGTGAAAGGGTAAAGACCACCATGCAGTGCTAGAACCTCAATCCAGTTTAGAGGTCTTAATGTTCACTTATAATCATGTGATAAATATATGAATGGTTCATTCTTTGGTATGCTTAAGATTTCTTCTACCACCAGTTCAAACTATCATGTCAAAGTCAATAAATGATTTTCATACAGCCTCCCTCCTTTGTCCTATTCCACACTAGGAACTGTGGTGTAAATTTCATGTTCTCCATAAAACAGAGCAACTATTGGCAAGACACAAATCAGAGAGGTTATTGACAATTACATACCAGTTACTACATTCTTGTTCAATTGTTGAACCTACAGGGAAAGCTGTCCCATGATAAACACAAGGGCAATCTGATGCAGAAATACAAGTTCCATTGTTCATTATAAGGCCTAGTTTGTAAAAATAAAAAGGTTGCAAAAATGTAAAGAGATCACAATATATAAGATAGTACATGTTAACTATGTACAAAGTATAGCTCAGAGTGAAGTTAAAATAATTATGCAATGAATTACCCAGTCTGCATCTGATACTGTCAATGGATATTCCTTCAAATCTAAATGAGATGAAATAGTGGCCTTACTTCTGCATACTACAATAAACTCTTGCAGAGACTGATGGAAAGAGGTCTGGAAACCTGAACTAAGAATAGAATATAATGGTCTATATTTCAGTTCATTTCTTATTTATTAGCAATGTTTTAAGGAAAACTATGGTAAATTCTAAAGATATAAGACAAATAATTATTTGCTAGACAGAAACTTTATTATTAAAATAATTCATCTGATGAAAGTTCACTTACCATCTGGGCAATAGCATCCATCTAAGCAATAGAGATTACTACCTAGACAGTCTTTTTCAAAAGTACAGGTTGGTGGACAACAGCTAATACAATCCTGGTG
The DNA here is from genome assembly GCA_034064705.1 of Bothrops alternatus. Lineage (NCBI taxonomy): Eukaryota > Metazoa > Chordata > Lepidosauria > Squamata > Viperidae > Bothrops > Bothrops alternatus. Next base: position 10,820,650 of record JARGCV010000124.1, on the reverse strand, counting down.
AATAAAAGTATCTTCACAACTGTCAGCTAAAATAATAAGTTAGGTAAGAATGATTATACTCCAGTATACTTCACTTTAATGAGAAAAAGTATGCATTATTTTCTTTTAAAAATGTTGGTTAAACATATAAATAACTTTCTAAATTAAGATTTTAATTTTTATAATCAAATCAAATTTTACTTTGCCAAAGCCATTAAATTTAGAATAAAGAACCTAATATTAAGTCTTAGTAAGATGAATATTAAGATGCAGAAATGTACATTTTTATAATTAAAATAATAGCACACATTAAGTCAAGTCAATGTTTATTATAGTCAAAGACCAGAGACACAAAAAGACACCCTGAAATTTAAATCTTTCTGAGACTTATTATGAAGAGTTATATATAACTATTTAAAAGTTTAAAAGTGCTGTTGAGTTTATATAGCCTATTTAACATGACCCTGAATCATTTTCATACCCTGAAATGTTCTGGTTATGAAGCCAAATTTTAAAATATGTAGGACTGTTGATTAAAATGGTTCCGTTCTTTTGTACAACAGTTGCAATATGCTACCCATTACAGTCCAGTGATCTAATATATTAAATAAATATTTTTGCTTTTGTTTAACATCATGAAACTAATTTTTGATTGATCAAAGTATTAAAACATACTTACTACAGGCTGGAAAGTCATCTCTCCAATCTCTAATAGGATAGCCTACATGTGAACATGAGCGAGCATATTCTGTTACTGCTCGGCAATAGGTTTCATCATCATCCTTTCTGAAACAGCAAAATGAAACTTCTGGTTAATTATTGTACATGCTTATGTATTGATTATTCACTTTTCACTAAGTATAATAAATGTGTTAAATAAGTTAAGTCCAGCAGAGATTTATAGCAAATTTCAGCCATCATCGAGCTGAGATAGCCCTAAAGAAGGACAAGCTTTACAAGTTGGAGGGCTGCTGATGCTTTAGAGATACTGTAAGAGAAGTCACTTAAAACTGTACAATTGCAGCATCTGAAAATCAAGAGAGCACTCTTTAAGTTTAACCCAAAGATTATTTTTCAAAAGGCATCTGGGCTTTCTTTGTTTTTGCTTGAAGACATTCCACTTTTCATCCAAGAGAATCTCCATAAACATCTTAAGTTTAAACTATCTCTACAAAGTTAGACTAATTTCTAATTTCAAAAGAAAGATTGAGTACTTCAACTATGCACCTCAAAAAGAAATTCATAATGGAGTTTTATTCAAAGATAACTATATTCTTGTCTAGTATGCCAGAGCAGTAAACTATGATCTAAAACTATGAAGAAAGTAAAAGAAAATTCTTAGGAATAAAAATTATTTGAAAAGACAATATATTATTAAAAATCTAATTTTAAAACCAATTTGTTTTTGGTAATAGATTTGGTTGTAATGAAAGCTGCAAGAAAAAAATCCTGGCTAAATAGCTTTAGCTATTTCGAGTTCCCCTCCCCCTGTCTCTTCCCTCCCTGATACAGCTGACAAAGTGAGAAAGAGCCTATGGCCTAGAGCAGTGGTTCTCAACCTATGGGTCGCGACCCCATTTGGGGTCGAACGACCATTTCACGGGGTCGCTGGACACCGCGGTCCGCCATTTTTTTGCCCGTCGCGCGCGCGCCGCGCATGTGTGGTTCGGCCCATCGCGCATGCGCGGTTCGGCCCGTCGCGCGCGTGCTGCGCATGCGCGGCTTAGCCCATTGCGTGTGCGCTGTGCATGCGCGGATTGGCCCATCGCACCGCGCATGTGTGGTTCGGGCCGTCGTGCGAGCGCCATGCATGCACGGTTCGGGCCGTCGCGCCGCGCATGCGTGGTTCAGCCCGTCGCGCGCGCACCGCACATGCGCAGATAAGCCCATCGCGTGTGCATGCACGGATCGGCCCATCACGCGTGCGCGTCGCAGGTCGGGGTCGCGCCGCGCATGGGCGGCGCAAGTGGGGTCTCAACCTGAAAAAGGTTGAGAACCACTGGCCTAGAGGTTAATACAGCTGCCTAACATGCACACAGCCCAGGTTCAAATCTCAGAAGGGTATGTCTGGCTGAAGAGAGTTAAGAAGCTCGAAATAGCTATTCCAGTTCTCCCTTTATTCTTTGTTAGCAATCTAAAAAATGTATATGTAAATGATGTCGCAGTTGGCGACTGCTGCCTGTGGATGGCTCTAGATTGAGCTGATGCAGGCAAAAGAAAAAAAGAAAAAGAAAGAAGATTTCTTTCTCCCATATTTGGGCCAACAGGGTGCATCAAAAACACTCAATATACATGTGTGTGTGTGTGTGTGTGAGCACCAGGAAAGAATTTAAACTAGAAAAAAGTTTAATGAATTACCAAGCTTTCGTCGGAAAACTACTGACATCATCAGGGCTTAATGCTAGTCAATGGGAGAGACTTATATAGGGTTAATCAGCATTTGCATCCAACTCCTGGACCTCGTCACCGGCCCTAATTGATTGAGCTGTGTTCTAGGTGTATCCTTAGCGTTGGTATCTACCCTTTTTCTACTTCCCTTACCTATGTGTGTATCACTACTCATCCCCTTGTCACAGGTTCCTAGACCTATCGGAATCCTTCCCCCCCCCCCTTTTTGGGTAATCGTAACCTCCGTACTTTCCCAGTTATTAAGCTCTTTCGTGCTGTTTTTCTCTTCACTGAGGGTTCCTGAATACAGTATGCTCCTTCCTCCCTTTTTCTTACTGTATACTTCATCCGGGCCTCGGTTGGTTTTTACCCCGTTAGGTCGTGTACCGGGCGTTTCCCCCTGCTCTTTGCTTTCCGTTCCTCTCCCCCCATCTACATGAGTATACTCCGTATATGTGTCATCTCCCCTGGTTACTACTCCCTTCCTTCCGCTTTTTACATCCATGTCCTCTCGAGCATCACCTCGTGACTTCTGTTGGGACCCACAATCTCTACTTGACATTGGGCGCCTGCATTTGTCTCTCACAGGGGAGCCATCATGCTGCGCGCATAAGACCACACATTTATCATCCGTAACCCTGCGCATGCGTGTCGAACGAGCTGGTGGAGTAACTCTCTTCCCTTTTTGACACGAGCGGGTTGTTATCATTGGACTAACAGCTCCATGTCTGAGCGACCTCTCCCCGGCACTGTCCCCGACACTTCCATGTCTCACTGGTGCAGCACCCGTACAGAAATCCTGGGAACTATTCCCCAGCCAACTCAGACTCTCCACCTTAGGGGGGCACCAGTATGCTCCGGTCCACATCCCCTTACCAGAGGGTGAGACTTCTTCCAGATAAATCGGAGAGTACAGGGGATCTCTTGCTACACCGGGCGTTGTTCCTTTATCACACAGTAGCCTCCTAGCTCTTCGGAGGCACGTGCACACCCCCGGACTGGGAGGATTTATCAACTGCTGAGTGGGCACCAACGGAGTGTCGGGGGGTGCCGAGGGGTGGTTATTCCTTCTATGGCCTCATTCCCTTGAATACATGGCACAGAGCTGGATTGCCTTTGTTGGGGTGGGTGGTTATGCATGTTCCACATCCTCAACGTCTGGTGCACCGGACATAGATCAATGTGCCGGTTGATTGAGTTCCTATCAGATAGCCAAGCTTCTTTGAGTACCAGCCTCCTTTTGTGGTGTCACCAGCCAGGATGTGCACCTTATCAAAATCAAACTCGTGGCCAAACTCAGCCACATGTGTCCAAACCTGCGAATATTGTTCACCCCTTTTAACGGCCAATTTATGTTCATAGATCCAAGTTTTCAATCTCTTGGAGGTTTCTCCCACATAGTTACTGCGGCAGTTTTTACAATCAATCTTATACACCACCGCAGATTTCTCCATATTGGGGAGTGGGTCCTTGGGGCGCATATATATATATTTAAATTTTGGATTGCTAACAAAGAATTAAGGGAGAATGGAATAGCTATTTTGAGCTAATTAGCTCTCATCAGCCAAACATACCCTTCTGAGATTCGAACCTGGGCTGCTTGTACTTTAGAAAGATTTCTTTCTCCCATATTTGGGCCGACAGGGTGCATCAAAAAAACACTCACGGTAATGTGTGTGTGTGTGTGTGTGTGTGTGTGTGTATTTTTCTTTGCAACTGAATAACAGGGAAGATCAAAAAAGATAAAAATGAAAAAGAAGTGAAAGAAAATGTTTAAAATTGTCTCATTCCAAAAAAAGGTAAGCAGAATCAAACAAAAAGTATTATTTGTTAAAGAACAGAACCCAGTGTTAATACTGAGGACTTTTGAGAGGCTAATTCTTGGACAACAAAACTGAAAACTTATAAGACTTAAACCTGGGCTCTATATAATATAATTTATGTATATTAGCTTGGGTCTTATTTACCTGTTAATGATTAATTAACCAATGTTAATTAAATGGAAGAATTAACAAACATTGTTATATTGCCTATATTCACTAACAGTCATTAAATGTTTCAGAAAAATGAGTATTGATTCTGTTTAGGTAAGTACCAGCACAGGAAATAAATTTATTAATCAAAATCCACATAGAAAATCCACTAGGAAATATAATCCTCCTCTGAAAATTGGCCTTTGGAATCATCTTAACCAGGAAAGGAGAGCATTGCCTTTCAGTCCACATTTTTCCAATATCTGGTTTACCAAACCACTCATTGCTTTTTCCTTGCATTGTGAAGGGAAGCCCAGGTTCAAGTCCATCTTCAACCACAGAACATATAACTTTGAACCAGTCGTTTTTCGCAATCAAATCTAGCCTACAGGTTATTGAGACACAGACGTCAATTCTGAATCACAAGGATGCCAAAAAGATTAAGTGTGCATTGTGGCACGACAATGCAAGCTCTGCCCTTTTGTATTAGGAGTTGCACACAAAAGGGAGGACTTTGTATCACCATTGCCACATTTTATCAGCTTACCCTTACAGATGACTATCATTTTGGGGGGGGGGAAGTTGGAGGAAGGAGAACTGTGATATGCAGGGAGGGAGGAATAACTAAACTAGCACTAAACTAGGAATACTTTGGAAGTAATTCATTTCCAGCTATTCTGTTGCAAGTCAAGAGGCCATTTCTTTCACTCTTGCTATAGTTAAGAGACATTACAGTAGATGTGTTCCTCTGTGTTAGAATAAAGAAAGGCAAAATAACAATAATGATGACTAATAAGCCTGCAAAACAAAATAAAAAAGTATATTCAGCTTACCTACATAGGTCATTCATGCAGCTGGAAATGTAGGGATAAGGATCTATGCTTTGATGACAACTTAGAAAAGGAAACTGCAGGAGTATTTGGCACTTGAAGTAGATACTCTATATGTAGAATGAAAATCGTATTGAGATATATACATACATACATATATATAAAATTAAACATGCAAAAAATTTGAGTGGCATGTTGGTGAAAGCTCTCTCTTCCCACTCAGAAAGTTGAGAGTTCAAGCCTAGGTAGTGGCTGATGTTTCTCTCCTAGGGTGCAAAGAAAAAATATCTGCTGCGAACTGCATGGTGTGAGAAAGGACATCCGACCAGCAAATGCTTAGCTCCATTCAGTCGCCTCAACTCTACCCCAAATTATGGATTACAGGGTCGTAAAAAGGGAGTTTAAACATGCAAAATATTCCCTCCCATTCAAGGATATTATATTTATAAACCTAACCTAATAACTCTTTTGAATGGCCAGTAGACATTTTATTATTTCAGTTGTGTTTATTGTAGAGATATGACCTGAACTATCCTATGTACATTGCCGAAACATAATGCAAGATGTTCTGTGAGATACTTTCGACTCTAGTGTGTCATTCCTCATAAGTCAAAGACAGTCTCTCCAACCTTCCAAGTACGTTTTTCAAGGGGAAAGAAGAGAAAAGCTGCTCCCCAAAACTTTCTTTTACTTGTGTCTCTTGAAATCAAGGCCCATAAAAATAAATATTTTATACTAAATTGCAACCTAAACTGCTTACCTCATAAGATTCTGTATCAATGTTGCAAGGACTAGGAAAACTAGATGAAATAGCTTCACAGGTTGCAACATCTGGAATTTGTATAGCCCAGCTGTTAGCAAATTTAGCTATATCTTTTGTATAGTCACCTATTTAAAAACATAAATGTTATATATAGCCCAGCATACACAATAGGATATTCAAAGTGCAGTTATTCAAATGATGGATCCCTAGATTGTAAATCATGTGTATTATGTATACTTCCTTTAAAATAGATAACATGTCTGCCATCACATCAATTTGAATCTTGACATGGAGTTATTGTAATCAAAGCTGATACTAATATATCTTATTAATGTTGGACAAGACCACCTAAGAAACATCCAGTTTGAATTTTGCCATACACACAAATTCACTTCATTAGTCTTTGCAGTTTATGCCATTTCAAAATCTGTCCTTATTTGCAATAGGCAGAAGATGATGATGATGATGATGATGATGATGATGATGATGATGATGATGATGATGATAATAATAATAATAATAATAGAATTGGAAAGGATCTTGGAGGTCTTCTAGTCAACCCCCCTGTTCAGGCAGGAAACCCTATACCAGGGATTGGCAATCTTGGCTCTTTTATGACTTGTGGACTTAGCATGGCTGGTTCAGGAATTCTGGGTATTGAAGTCCACAAGTCATAAAAGAGCCAAGGTTGCCTACCTCTGCCCTATACCATTTCAGACAAATGGTTGTCCAGTTTCTTCTAAAAACATCCAGTGATGGAGCATCACAACTTCTGAAGACAGGTTGTTCCACTGATTAATTGTTCTAACTGTCAGGAAATTTCTCCTTAGTTCTAGGTTGTTTCTCTCTTTGATTAGTTTCCATTCATTGCTTCTTGTCCTGCCTTCAGATGCTTTGGAGAATAGCTTGACTCCCTTTTCTTTGTGGCAACCCCCTGACATATTGGAAAATTGCTATCATGTCACATCTAGTCCTTCTCTTCATTAAACTAGACATACCCAATTCCAGCAACTGTTCTTTATGTTTTAGCCTCCAGTCCCCTAATCATCTTTGTTGCTCTTCTCTGTACTCTTTCTAGAGTCTCAACATCTTTTTTACATTGTGTAATGGATGCAGTATTCCAAGTGTGGCTTTACCAAGGCATTATAAAGTGGTATTAACACCACTGATTAAGTCATAAGAATCATAATGACATTATGAACCTTGAATACATTACATCACTGTTAAATAATTATATAGTTTTGACCTCACAACTTGCAAAATATATGCGATTACCATCCACAGCAGATTCAATAGCCTAGTAATATTCTCTGATGACAATTACAAATAAGTAGAATACAAGGAAATGGTTGGGTTTATCATCATATATTTTAGCATGCTTACTACTTTGTAATATGAGATCATCTGATGTGTTGTTATTATAATTTCCACAGAGACCACATGTTTTTCCCTTGTGTTCTTCTGTCAATTTAATGTAAATCCCAGAGTTTCCATCCCAAGCTAGGGAAAAGCCAAATGTAGTTTTCACCAAAATATAATTTGCTAATTTCTCAATGAAAATATTTCCAACTGTTTGGGGCAAAGACAACCTGAAAAATAAAATAAACTGTAATTTAAAGATGTTAGCTATTATCTTGCTATATTTTACCCATAAAAATATTATGTTTCTTTTTAAAAAAAAATAATCATAGTAATATAATATTGAAATTACCTTTTTGTACATAAAATGCAACTTATAACAAATGCATTTAATTTTTTATTTAAATCCATTTTTATTTTTATATAATACAAATATTAACATTTGTTATAATATTGTTTCAATGATATTCAACTAGCATCTGTGAAATTCCCTTTCTTAGCTGGTTGGCTATAATCTCATAGAATCTTGCTAGTAACCCTGAAAGGGAAAAACAGAAATTCTATTCTAGGTTTTGTGACTTCATGTCAACCAGAACTGAATATTTTCATCATCAAACTTTCAAGAAAAGACAAATAACTTAATAATTTTCCTCTGAATACTTTAGTTGTTTTAAGAAACATAAGAAAACATTTCAATTGTTTTTACCTGATTCTACCCTTTCTAACATCATGTCCCGATATGTGTATTTCATCCTGATTTGAAACGAACAAGCTTATTGACCGTAAACAAGAATACACTGAACCAGCACAGTGAGGACTATTATTAATCTTAAAGAGAAGAAATAGATACATAAAACATAAGAATATATTTTTAAGTATGTAAAACTTATTTTATGCAATTTATTTTTCAAAAAAAGCAAACTAGAAATATTTGGAGCAGTTTTTCAATAGCATATTTAGTGTACATGTCTCTAAAGAAAAAAAAGTATGCATATTAACATGTATAATATATGGTGGGTACATTTTCCACTATCAGATCATATGCACTCTTCAGAATTGGGGTTTCATAAAAATAGGTTTAAAAGTGTAACACCTACATTGAGATTACTCTACTGATTAGCAAGAGGGTTACAGATCCAACTCAAGGTGCCGATTTTAACCTTGAAAACTCTGCTTGGGTTGACACTTATGTGTTTAAAAGTTCATTCTGCTAATCAGAATATTCATCTTGAATTGTCTAATAAAAATACTCACTCCATACCAGGTTAACCATTTGTGTATTTGTTATGTACGTATATTTTTGTGAAGATATGAAAGTACTAAAATGTTGTGACAGATGTTAGATGTTAAGTGATAGGTGATAGATGATAGATGATAATAAGACAGACAGACAGACAGACAGATCTATTGCTAATCAGAACATGATTAAGTTTGCTGCCAGCCTAAAACAGTTATTCAATAATACTGTTACATGCAGTCTTAATGCAACCTTAAAAATTTTTGCTATAGGAAACATGGCTTTAGGATGGGCTTTACTATTGTTCTTGCTAATCAATCGGATAAACCATGCCCTTACGCCAGCAATTCAGGGAATATCAAAATAGTATTATTAACATTAATCTGAGGATTTTAAATATGTGTGCTTTCTAATTTCAGAACTTCAAAATTCTTTGATCATCATTTGATTCAATGCTGATTCTGATCTCATTTTTTATTAATCTTCACAAAGATATTCTATGGCAATATAGAATATATTAATATTTTAAAAAACTAATAAAGCTGAATTGACATGATGAAAAGAAAAAACAATGAGTGTAATAGTTCAGCCTAGAGTAGTAGAATCATCTAATTGGCATCCAGGAGTAGTAAGGAAAACTACAGACAGCCATTTTATCATCTGCAATCATCTGCAATCTCTTAGGGAATATCTGAATGGATTTTTGTGCCCCTCAGTAAGGAAATCTTCTGGTACCTTTTTCTTGTAAAAATGTTTGTGTGATTGAAAACCTTATAGATAATGCACCTATCTTTCCAATCCACTAGATAAATGTAGGCTACTAAATCCCCATCATCTACCTAATGTATTCAAAATTAGATCTAGCAGTAACAAAATTCTATCAAATCCATATGAAAGTTACAAAATGAAACGTGTATAAGAATTCAGACCAATGTCTAGGGATTATGGGTAATGAAAATATTTCTATAATATTTCTATATTATAGAATATTTCTATAATATTAGAAACAATATTGACTAATATAATTAAAATATACTTATCACTTCCCCATTTTCCTATCCTTTGGCTGCCCAGAATGCTTTTTGATCTCAGAACCAAATAATTGTTAATTGGTCAATTAATGGAATCATGAACACAAACTGAACCACAGAATAGTAAGTGAACAATGAACAGAAATAATTCTTTCTCTTTCCATATCATAATCTAAACCAGCTTAGTTACACAATACAGAGGAATCTCTTACATAATTGACAGAAAAGACCCAATTTCAAATCTTACCCACACAGTGTACTGAGGTTCTGGATCACTGCAATCTTTCACAAAAATATATGAACAGTTTCCTGGGAAGTAGTAGTAGATGCCATCAAATGTTTCAAAGTGGTATTGCCCCCATGATTTGCAAATCCCACCTCTGTCTTTGCCAATGTTTGGAACTAAAGAAAACAAACATACTTGTTTGCAAGCCATGCCAGCAGAAACAATCATTTCAGATGAGTGTTTCCCATTCCAAAGATATTTATCATATTATGTTGTAAACCCAAACACATGAAACATCACAATATAATCAGATGTTTAAAAAGAACCTACAGATGGAAATTTAAATAAATAAAAATAAAGTAAGGAAACTCGATAAAATATGCTCTGAAGACAAATTAAAGTATAGCTGTCTTTTTCAAAAGAGCTGGCATCTTTTCACCTTGCTTCTTCAGGAATATTGCAATGACATGAAAACACTGGTGCATGAAAAAATAGTGAAGATTATCTATGCAAATTGGGCTTTTTCAGAATTAAATTGGAACTTATTCTAAGCAGAGGCTTTTGCAAGAATGTTGCAAAAATGTTAAAATTATGAAAGCTTGTCACCACAAACAGTATAGTACCATGGTCCTGAGATTTCTTAGGTGTACCACTAGAATACTGCAGAAAATTTTCCAAGATGAGGATAACCTTTGACTTCTGAATTATGTGCTCAATGGCATCTCCAAAAGTGATCTGGGACCATAACTGAAACTTAAAGATTCCATATTATTTTCTTTAATACTTGCCTGTGACAATTTCCCATTCTTATTAAATACAAATTAGTAATTATTGTAACGGTAAATCTTTGGGGACTGAGTTCAAGGCTTTTGTGTTGCACACAGCCTCAAAGATTCATACTCTGCTTCTGTTCAGTTACAAAGGATTGCAGTCAGGTGGTGTGTGAGATTTATTTATTTATTTATTTTATTCGGATTTGTATGCCGCTCCTCTCCGAGGACTCGGAGCGGCTCACAGCATATATATAAAACAATTTCGACTAAATCCGAACAAAAAACATTAAAAATAAAACCCCATACATACTCATCAGTCACACCACAATCAACAATCATCCCCAGGCCTGCCGGCAGAGGTAGGTTTTTAAATTCTTTCGGAAGGCTGGGAGAGTCGGGGAAACGCGGACTTCAGGAGGCAGTTGGTTCCAGAGGGTGGGTGCCACAACAGAGAAAGCCCTCCCCCTAGGGCCCGCTGACGGTTTCGCTGACAGGACCTGGAGGAGGCCGACTCTGTGCGCTCTCACCAGTCGTAGAGAAGTATGTGGCAGAAGGCGGTCCCGTAAGTATCCTGGTCCCATGCCATGAAGGGCTTTATAGGTAATAACCAACACCTTGAATTGGGCTCGGAGACCAACAGGCAACCAATGCAGCATGCGGAGAGTTGATGAAATGTGGGCACAATGAGGAAGGCCCACAACTGCTCGCACAGCTGCATTTTGCACTAGTTGTAGTCTCCGAACACTCTTCAAGGGTAGCCCCATGGAGAGAGCGTTGCAGTAGTCGATCCTCGAGGTGACAAGGGCATGTGTGACTGTAAGGAGAGACTCCCGATCCAAGTAAGGATGCAACTGGTGCACCAGGCGAACCTGGGCAAATGCCCCCCTCACCACTGCCGACAAATGATGATCCAATGTCATCTGTGGATCAAGGAGGACTCCCAAGTTGCGAACCTTCTCTGAGGGGTTTATAGCTTCACCCCCCGGGGTAATCGAGGGACAGATAGAAGTGTCCTTGGGAGGCATCACCCACAGCCACTCTGTCTTATCGGGGTTGAGCCTTAATCTGTTAACACCCATCCAAACCCTCACAGCCTCCAGACACCGGCACAGTATAATGTTGGGGAAGGAATGTAGGAGCCATTAATTCATGAAAGAGTCTGTAAATGAAAATTCAGTCCTGAGAAAGTAGTAAGCAAACTTTAAAAGACTTAAAGTAACACCACCATGATTCTATGTGGCATTAGAGAGGACAGAAGGAAGCTGGCAGACTTTCAAGATTCTGTAATAATTATACGTTACACTTAGGCTACCTTGAAGAACTGATGTCCCAAACACTTAAAAACCCCTTTAAAGGCTTTTTAAAAAAAATCCTAGCAGTCTAACCAGTTAAAAGAATGTCTAGGATGATCCAGAATCACAATGACAAGTTACATTTAGGCTTAACAGTACTTACATCTTTGCAAAATGTTAGCTTGAATTCTTAAAATATGAGATTGAATCCTTTTGCAATATACCTATGATAAAAATGCTTCATACCTCCTCATGGAACTTACTGATTTGGCAGCGCTGTCCCTGCGCCTGAAATGTCTCACAATCACAAACTCCTGTCTTTGTGCAAACTGCTCCATTAAGACAATCTTGAGAACAAGAAGCTTCATAAAAAAAGATAGGTGTCAATAAGAGTTCAGATTAGAGGAATTTCTTAAGCAGGCACTGGTACCTCCCAGACCAGTTTCATTTCTACACATCCAAGGAATGATCAGTTGAGAAAGATTGCCCAAAATAAATATACATCATCCTACAACTAGCTCTCTGTTATTCTTTTCCATATAAGCTGCTTAAATTTGTTTTTTCTTCTTAAAAAAAATTATTTCTGCAAAAATGCACAATTCATAAATTAATTCTTTATCACAATTAAGATGAAACACATATTTAGTTCCTTTTTTAACATCTGGGAAAATTCTTTCAGAAATGAATTCTTAAAAAGCATTTTTCATCCAAAGATAAAAATATAATCCTATATGGATCATGCAGCTGTGTATAAATTTCTAAATGAAATGCCTAAGCCAGCAATTTGGAATAACCAGCAAAGATGCAATAAAAAAAATTGGCTTTATCATAGCAGACAGAGATACTGGAAATAGAATGTAACTGGTTGATGAGTTTGTGAAAAATTCAGTTTTAACCCCACCCTCACCCCCAGTTTAATGAATTGATAAATATTGATGCATTTTATTATACTCCCTGTTTACCTTCTGACTTGGAACACAAGTCAGTGACTGTTTTTTTTTAATTTCTTAACCCATAAGCAAATAAATACTCACTGGGAAATACACCTGGGCCCCTAGTATAGTGTCACGTTCTTTCTTGTCATGTTAAAGAAAAAAAATCTGTTCCAGTTTATTTATTGTATGTATGTGGAATCAAAGGTAGCTACCTTATTCTTCTCCTCTGATCTGAAATTGGATTTGATCTGCCATGTCAATAAACCAACTATTTTTGCAGCATTCTTCTGACTATTAAAACAGTGAACTTGGCAAATATTCACATTAACAGCTGTGAAAAAACATGGCAATTGTACAAATATATTTAATTATAGTTAGCTGGGTTATAAGGTTACTGACCTCTTGATGAATTTTGAGCCTGAGAAAATACATCATGAAAATCTGATGAAACAGTGGTTGTCTATGAGAGGAAGGGAGAGAGAACAGCAAGCCACTTGTGAGTATCCAAATCAAAAATAAATCAGCAAATCTTATAATTATATAAATTACAATTTAATTGTAAAAATTAATTAGTTTAAGTTTATATAAAGATTGTTGTCAGGGGAAGCTCAAAGCTCTTGATTAGTTAACAGTGAATTCAAATATAATTTCATTCAATATTAGGAAAATAAAAGTGACTTGTCAATGCTGAACACTACCAAAGTGAAGGCATTTAAAGGTCACATGATTCTTACATTAACAATGAAATGTTGCTCCATAGTTGAAGTACAGATAAAAATGTAGTGCAGTGGGGCTCCTGAAATTTGCTGCATCACTGAAATTTCAGTGAAGTATCTTGTATTTTAACTACATTGACTAAATCTTTCTAAGCCACAATTTCTGCTTATTGAATAAACCACAGTTTGCACAAAATGCTATGCCCAAAACAAGTAAACCATAATATAATTTATTACACTATAACTCCAATCAGCATCTCCACTTAGTTGAATAAACATTCTCTTGCAACATAACCTGCCTTGACAGCAAAATAAAGCCCTCATTGCAGGCAACAGATCCTGGGAAAGAGCAAGTTGTGGATGTTTTATAACCCATCCTGCATGTTCTAAGATTGTTTCCCACCCTTTTCTTGAATGGAAGAAACAATCCCATTACCAGTGTGAAATAATACTCGTATCAACCACCAGGGTTGAAGGAACATTACCTATTCCAACTGAATATGGAATAAGGACACCATATTACATGGGTTGGTCCCGCTATAAGGCTATCCCAAATATTTTTCCTTCTCATCTAAAAGATAAAGTAGATGAAGATTAAACTACATACATTTAAGCTAACATGAATTTGATTTCAGCAGGTTGCTCAGTCTTCATCTACAGTGGGTATAGAAAATCCACACACCCCTGTTAAAATGTCAGGTTCTTGAGATGTAAAATAATCAGACTAAGATAATTTCAGAATTTTTCCACCTTAAATATAATTTATAACTGTACAAGGCAATTGAAAAACAAATTGAAATTGTTTAGTAAGGAAAAAATAAAAAACAAAAATAATGTGGTTGCATAACTGTTCATACCCTCTTACAAGAAGGAATGTGACTATGAAGTTCATGTGATGTGGTAGGATTTTTCTGACATTTACTCTGAAAAGCAGATTGCTTCTTAAAGCAAAAGCCGTCTCTGGAAAGAGCTTACAAAGCATCAAAGGATTCTCATTGTTGGAAGGTATCAGTCTGGAGAAGGAAACACAAAATTTCCAAGGCTTTGGCTATACCATGGAACACAGTGAAGACAATCATCAACAAGTGGAGAAAATATGGCATAACAGTGATATTATAAAGAAGTAGATGTCCCTCCAAAATTGATGAAAAAACAAGACGAAAACTGGTGTAAGAAGCTACCAAGAGGCCTACACAACATTGAAGGAGCTGCAGGAATTCCTGGCAAATACTGGTTGTGTGCTAAATGTGATAACAATCTCCCATATTCTTCATATGCGGGGTAGGTGGCAAGACGGAAGCCTTTTCTTTAGAGAAAAACATCCAAGCCTGGCTACTTTTTGCAAAACCCTACATCAAGTCTGAAAAAAGCATGTGGGAGAATGTGTCCTGGTCTGATGAGACTAAGGTTGAACTTTTGGGCCATAATTACAAAAAGTATGTTTGATGCAAAAACAACACTGCACATCATCAAAAGTACACCATACCCCCAGTGAAGCATAGTGATGGCAGCATTGGAGCTGTTTTTCTTAGCTGGAACTAGGGCTTTAGTCAAGGTGAATGGAATTATGAATTATGAACAAACAATCAATCAATTTTGGCACAAAACCTTCAGGCATCTGCTCAAATGTTGAAGATAAACAGGAATTTAATCTTTCAACATGACAAGTCCCAAAGCATACTTCCAAATCAACAAAAGGATGTATTCACCAGAAGAAGATCGAAGTTTTGGAGTGATCCAAAATTGGTTTCAGCTGAATCCAATTTAAAATCTATTGGGTAATCTAAAGAGGGCTGTGCACAAGAAATGCCCGCCCCCTCTGACAGATTTGGAGCACTTTTGCAAGGAACAATGAGCAAAGATTCTGAAGGCGAGATGTGCCATGCTGACAGATTCCTACCCCAAACAATTGAATGCTGCCATAAAATCAAACGGTCCTGCAACAAAGTATTAGTTTAAGGGTGTGCATATTTATGCAACCACGTTATTGTGAGTTTTTATTGTTATTTGCCCCCCCCCCACTTGTACAGCTTATATGTTAAAGGTGGACAGAATTCTGAAGTGATTAATCTTGGTCTGATTTTTTTACATCTCAAAAACCTGGCATTTTAACAGGAGTGTACAGACTTTTTGTATCCACTGTACCTCAGATTAAATGAGACCCAAAGATTTTTCACAAGTATAACATCTGTTTGTGGGAATCTATTGTGGAACAGATAGAACTGACACATCTGAAAGAGAGCTCATCTACGGTTTCCCAATTGTGTATTTTGCAAAGCACCAACAAAATTTCAGGTCCCTTTTTTCTACACCTTTTTTCTACTGCGCGTCACTTAATGCATTAGGGTGATTAATAAGCTAGTTACAAAAAACGAATGGACAGTTAAATGTAAGTTTGCATTTTGAGAATTACAGGAAAATAGGTACATTATGAAAAAAAACTATTGCACTCATTCCTGTCATGATATTCGTGATATTCGCATTTCCATTCTGTTTTACAAAGACTTCATTGTAGGGATAGCAAGCACCCCTTGTTGGGGTGTGTGTGTGTGTGTGTGTGTGTGTGTGTGTGTGTGCGCGCGCGCGAGCGCGTGCCTTTTCTCTTCTTCCTTTTGAGGTATAGCCTACCTCAGCTGCTAAGAGATCTCCTTTTTGAGGAACTACAGTAAATTCATTCCTGGAAGAAAACAGAGAATCCTGTATAAGCAAAGGTTGTGAATAAACAGACTCCCGTGAGAGAGGTGCTTCATTCTGATTTATCTCACTTCATCAAAGGCACCTTTCTTGAGCTAAGCTTTTTTTTTTAAAAAAAAAAAAACAGGTAATGTGCATGTTTGTTTCCCTTTTCATCCCCTCTTTTACAAGTACAACAGATATCAATCTTTTACTCATGGACATTAATTATAGTTAGAAATATTACCATAGAAAAATCAGTAAGAGTTGGATACATTTAATAATTGAAAAGAAATGAAAAAATAAAAGGAATTGTTTCATTAGAATTAGAAAAAGGCAATGGGTCAATATGACAGAATCAGTGAGTTCACTAACTCACTCAAACTCAGAGTTATATATTACTACATTTTAAGCTCTGCAGGGATGTCAGGTTTGCTTATATTCTGCCCTTAATATATAAATTTCCAGGAAGAGCACTTCATGTGAGCCTGATTCAAAAAGAATTGAAACTATAAACCAGAGGTCTTCAAACTTGGTGCTTTTATGACTTGTGGACTTCAACTCCCAGAATTCCTCAGAGGAATTCTGGGAGTTGAAGTCCACAAGTCATAAAAGGGCCAAGTTTGAAGACCCCTGCTATAAACTGTCTATGAAACTACCACATGTACAGCTACCAAATTCTGTGTTGCCCAATGAAAATAAGACATAACTGGTTAGGAAATAATCACTTCTGATTTATTGATCACTTTAGATTCAACACATACTAGCTATTTTGTTTTTAGACAATATATATTTTACTTCATAGGCTGTAATGTTTGATTTGCACTTGAATAACTAATTAATGCACCATTATAGCAGTTTATGTCATATTTTTATGTGTTATTTTAACTTTGTATTTTATCTCATCTACTTGATTGTTCTTGGTGTTGTCTTTTTGTGTGACAGGAATTTTTGCTGGTCATTGACAGAATAAATTATTATCATTGTCAGGGCTATAAGTACATAACACATTCAGAACTCATACCACTAGTTTGCATATACTAACTACTGCAATTCAATTTCTCTCTCTAGTTGTATCTTTAGATGTGTAACTTACAACAGACTAATTTTATCTCATCAATTATTTGCTGGGAATTCCTTTCCAAAAAAATCCTCAACTTACAACCAAAATTGAACCCAAATTTCTTTTGCTAAGCAAGGCAGTTAAGTAAGTTGTGTTCCATTTTACAACCTTTTTGCCACAGTTATTAAGTGAATCACTGCTGTTATTATGTATACAATTATTAAACTAATCTGGCTTCCCCCATTAACTTTGCTTGTCAGAAACCAGCTGGGAAGGTTACAAATGGTGACCACATGACCCTGGTACAGTGCAACTGTCATAAATATATGCCAGTACCAAGTGCCCAAATTTTGATCATGTGACCGTGGCTATGTTGCAACATTCATAAGTGTGAAAAATGATCATAAATTATTTTTACAGTGCTGTTGTAACTTTGAACAGTCATTAAATGAATGGTTATAAGTGAAGGACTACCTGTATTATAACTACGAGTAAGATAAAGATTCCCTTGAGTCAATCTCAGTTCCTTGGGACTTCATGAACACTTACATTTAATTTTTTTTTAGCAACAGTATGGAAGTGGCCACAGCCCTCCAGAATATAGTTTTCAGCTATCCATTTTAATTGGTTGAATGTGCTAGTGATCTCCAATCAAAATAATTAGATCCAGCCCTGCTTAACTTTTCATGATAAGCCAAGATTGCCTAATACAGGTAGTCCTACCTGTTATTAAAAGGGTAATATTGGGACTAATTATAAGATTAATAATGGGACCAGCAAAACAAAAAAATAATCTGAAAGATCCAATAACTGATTCAAATCTAAAATCAAGTTGCTCTTATTAGATATGAGCAAAGTGGGAATCAGTAATCTAAGCATAATCTTCCTGATTTTGTTTTTGTGCAGTTGGTATTGTAATGAAAGAGCTGAGAAAATGTAAATTTGTTTTATGGATTACTCTAGGAGCAGAACAGGTAATCAGCCTAAATATTCAAGTTCACATTTTCCAATATATAAAATATTAGCAAATGCTTTTTGAATCTTGTTATGAAAATTAACAGCTTATTTTCACTATTTACTGCTTTTACCTTACTGCTTAGACTTACTGAACATATTATCTGGCTGGCCTTTATAATATTTTATGCTAAAGTCTTTCCTTCCTTCCTTCCTTCCTTCCTTCCTTCCTTCCTTCCTTCCTTCCTTCCTTCCTTCCTTCCTTCCTTCCTTCGGTCCTTACCATCAATACATTTATCATAATATTGCATTTCCTCTGTGAGCTGGCGATTTTGGGAGTTGCAACCTCAACACATTTGCATGATACCAGACTAGACATATATGACCTAAGGTAGTGTTTGTTAAAATATGGTCCTAAAACCCGTAGAAACTCTCACGAGTTGTCAAAATCAAAGTTATTTGCCAGTCTATGTTAAAAAAAAATAATACAATATTAAAATCCCATCAGTCATGAAAAGCAGTAACAGCAACAAATACATCAATTTTCATTTTTATATGGCAAATACAAATAAATACAACTCATTAAAAAAAAGTTCTTTGGGAATCCTCCATTTTTATTAAAAGTGGGAAGCAGCCCCGAGTGAAAAAAAGTTTAAGAAACATACACAGATTTGAGGCAACAACTAAGGGATCCTGTGCTTGATTTCTGGGTTCCATATTAAATAAGGCTTAACAGAAAATGCCTAGATTTTCTCAAAACATGCTACTACAATTAAGACTTTTCCTAACTGGGATTTCTCAGTTTCCAAGCAGTATCTCAAAATCATGCTCTTTCGAGTGTAAAAAGGTTGTGCCCTATAAGGATTTCTGAAATTATAAATTTGTTGAATTATACCGAATTATTGTAAAAGTTGTTTAAAACAGCTTTGCTTAGTTTTTTTTTTAAAATCTTAAACTTCTAAATATTAGTACAATGTTGTGTTCCCCAACATGAATGTGTTATTATTATTAACAAACAGGAACTCAAACTCACCTTACAGTTCTTTTCAGGAGATGTAATTCACAGATAGAGTCTATTGCATAAAAATAATGAAAATCAATCATTCTTTCTCTCTCACACTCTTCTAGAATTTGTATCAATAGTCTGAGTTCTAAGGGCAGTCTTTTATTGGAGTTCAGTTACTAAAATTAAAAGATTTGGGGGTTGTTTTTTTTCAAAAAGGGGAGATTTTTAATTCCTTAAATACTCTTTCAACTATCTAACAAGAATGACAGAATCATTCATATAATGCTATTACTAATTAAATATTTATGCTGACATGTCAACACATTAGTTAACTGGTTTTTAGCTAATATGAGAAAAAATGTTACGGAGAAGAGTAATACATGTGGAATACAACCTGTTAGTAAAACCCTTCAGATACAATAGGATTTAATTCTTAGTAAACATCACTGGTCTTTTTAATCCAAAGAATATCTTTGAACCCTCTTTTTAATAATATTATAATTAGAATTAGTTTCAAAGAATGGATAAAACACTTTATTTTTCTAAATGTTACTTTTTCCAAAAGGAAAAAATAAAGAACATATTTATAAATATTTTTAAGCAATGTTAAATTTAAAAATAAAACAAAGACTTACCTTTGAAAGTTAAAAACAGAATGTGAACCCCCAAAATGTGCCACAGTATCATGAAATTGATTTTTCTCACTAGGTTCATTTCAGTGTAGCTGCTTAAGGTAAAAAAAATTGTCCAGATTGATGCCCTTAATTAGGAAGGCATTTTAAAAGTCACTTATCATTTGCAGACTCTTTCCAGTTTGAAAAAGTGAAATGTTAAGTGGTAGTAGGGAATGAAACTAGTTTGCTGCATACAGCTTTTGAGCTTTGAAAATGCTGCAGATGCTTTGGCCAGGCTTTTCTCATTAGCAATGCATGGCAACCTGTATCAGTATTAGTTACATGAGCCCCCACGCTCCTACTTCTCTGTGGAACTGAATCAGTCCTTTATAATGCTTGGGGAGAGCAGACCTGCCAAACCACAATACTTAAAGAGATCGTTTTGCATGTCAGCTTTGAAGCTTCTAGCAATCAGGATCCACTGTCTTTCTTCCTTTATATGTGCATTTAGAAAAGTATTTGAAAAAAAATAATAATGTAATGTTTTCAGAGTGCAAATAACTAGCAAGCAAGCAAGTTATAAGCCCTGCCCTAAAAGAGGAACTTGTTTTTTTTTTTCTGACATTCTAGTATCCTTCACAAGCAATCTAGAATATTACGGCATTTTGGCCATTTCTAGTTCATTCTCCACCAAAGGGGTAATCTGAGATTGATTTTTACATTTACTTTACTATTAGCTATTTTATAGAGCTTTTTGACTGCTATGGGTCACATTTTGGTGCTTTCTCAGGCACTGTTCCCTTATGGAAATGTCTCCCTTGGAATCAAGAGTCACATTGAAATGCACTTCTGGGCATTTGATGACTAGTTAACTGTTAAAGCCTTTTAAAAATTGTTGCATTCCATTTTGTCTTATATTTTTGTTATTTTTTCATTATTAATTTTCAAGTTTAATTATATTTACCACGGACATTGTAATTAGTTGAATGTTTTTACTACATTGCTAAAAACTATTAAGGGTGTTCATTAATTTGACCATATGCAAATAGAATAAAGTTTAGATCAATTCTGTTTTAAACTGATATCAAGCTTAAAATCAGTTCTGATGGAAAATCCTTATCAATTACTTGACATCATTTGATACATTTCATTAACAAACTATAAGGCAGTGTTCAAATGGAAACAACTCCAGTAGTGTGTTATCAACTTAGTACACAGGAATATATTTTACTACAGGACAGAGCATTACAAAGCCTTCTATATTGATATTACAAGATGCTTCTTCACTTGGAAACATGATTTTGTTAACCCTTGTAGGAATGTAGTACCAAATCTATTATTAGGCTTTCAGCTCATTGTCTAGTAGTTTCTTCTATTCCTTCACTAATCAGCAGTTGCTGTAATTGCAGAAATGTTTGGGGTCTAGATATCTGCTTTTCTGACAGCAAACTGAAATATTGTTCAAAAAGATGAGTTATCTTCCTAACTCATCTGTGTGGAAATAAAAAGCCATTGTGTCCTGTGCTTTAAAATGTTTTATGCCAGCAATTAAGGAAACTGTGAGATTTATAGGCCAACTGACTCAGAATGACTTTGGGCAGTTTACATCAAGTAAAAGCAATAAAGAAAATAATGAATAGCAAGGAAACCCTGCGTGTCTGGAAGAAGTTCCTCACTTCCATTCTATTTAGAACTGGAACATAAAGTTATTGCTTTTAATATGAACAGAGTATCCTCCATGGGAATAAAAATGGAACAGGATGGTCTCTTACATACCATTAAAAGTATCTGCTGATATATTAAGTATGCTTGGAAAAACCTGGTACTACTGAACAAAGATGTAACTTAAGCAGCTGAAATCTTCTATCTTCAATAACTTAATGTTCCATTACATACTTAAAAGCATTCTTTTTAAAAGAAGCATCTACAAGTATATAGCATACAAATGTGTACACATAAACATTCCCAGAACACCAAGATTAACAATTTTTCTTTCCAACAGATAGAAAATGTTATCCTGGAATGTGCAGAACTCTTAATCAGTTAGGAGATAACAATTTGGAAGTGGAGCTGCCCACTGCTTAAGATGCAGATTTAGTAAAATGTGAAACCAAATAAATGAGGTGCTTTAGTTTCACAGCCATCAATACCGGTAGCAATTTTTCTCAAATAGCAAATTCTCCTCCCTTTTACAACAAAGATGGTTGAGAAATCAAAAATATTCTTTAATTATGGATATATGAAGCTTTTGTCTCCACCTAATAATTCTCTTAAGTATCACAATCTCCCCCAAACTCTGGTGACTTGATACATCCATGTTGTTTTCTTAGTAAAACTGAAGCATTTTTCTATTACTTTCTTCCAGGATCTTTTCTACTTCCAATCAAATCTTCAGCTCAGGGATTTGATGGTTTCTCATCCAGACCAGGCCCAACCTCATTTAACTTTTCAGAATCAGAGTCCTTTACAATAGTAGTTAGGCTATCAAAGGAACTATGAAGAATATGATACAAATGGTGTTTGAAACATCCTTTAAAATATATTTTATATATATTTTTGTGAGTTTAAATATTGTTTTCATTATAGAGGGAATTATAGGCAGGACTGAGAACTTTTTGTGCAAATCTGTTAACATCACAAATCAATACCTGGTAGATATAGAATCTGGCATGGGAATACATGAGAGACTTATTTCTGTAATTTGAAAATAAATTATACAAACAAAACATAGTAATTTTAATTATTAGAAGGTAATTACTATTTTACTATTATCTCCAGAATTCCATATTTGATTTGTTGGACTGTTAAAAATATTTACTATTGAGTTTACGGTCACAATCTACAGCAGCGGTTCTCAACCTATGGGTCGCGACCCCATTTGGGGTCGAACGACCGCTTCGCAGGGATCGCCGGACACCGCGGTCCACCATTTTTTGGGGGTCGGCCATTTTTTTTCCTATCGCGATGCGGGCCGTGGCGCCACACATGCGCGATGCACCCCATCACAACGCGCATGCACGGTGCAGGCCCATTATTTTGGCCGGCCATTTTTCTCTCGCGATGCGGGCCGTCGCGCCGCGCATGCGCGATGCACCCCGTAGCACTACGCATGTGCGATGCGCCCCATCGCGCCGCGCATACCCATTTTTTTTGGTCGGCCATTTTTTCCCTATCGCGATGCGGGCCGTCGCGCCGCGCATGTGCGATGAGCACGCATGTGCAGGCCCGCCATTTATTTATTTATTTATTGCGCGATGCGGGCCGGGGTCGAGCCTTGGAAAAGGTTGAGAACCGCTGATCTACAGCATCCACTGAGTGGAGGACTTTGTTCCAAAATGTCCTGCAAGTTTTGAGAAAAGCTTATGTAGCTGAAGTCCAGGCAAAGAAACCAAAAGAGGACATACTTATTCACGTAAGATAGAATTATTAAGTGTTAACCCAAATATACTTTATCCTTTTATGGACCTCTCTCTAAGTTATAATTCATGTTGAATAAACCCTTAAGATTGCACTAAAAGACAGAAGTTGAAATAAGCTAATATAATTTTAAAACTGACTCTAATCACATGGATACATTCTGTATCATACATATTAAGCATTCCCTTGAAACATTACAAAAACAGATTGAAATATAATTTTCAAAACACAAGTTATTTATTAAATGTTATCCTTTATTTCAAATAGACAAAAAGTTTCTTTTTAACGATAGGATTTTTGGTAACGTGCACGGGCACCAGGTCCACCAAACTTCTTGGATTCACAACGTCGAGGATCAGCAACTAACAGGGTCCTATCATACTGGATGAGGATATCCTTTATTTCTTTCTTAGAAGCTTCATCAACATCTTGAGAAAAATAAAACATCTGTATTAGGCTTTGAAGCTATTGTGTATATCATTCTATAACATTGCTCAGAAATGGTAATTTAGAAGAAGCACCAAGAAATAAAGTCTTTGAACAGCACTTAATTTATATGGTCAATATACAATTGATCTTAAATGAGATGAAAAGTAAAAAATAAAGTTAATAAAAACTTACATTTCTGGTAATAAGCTACCAGTGCTTTGGAAATAGATTGCCGAATTGCTGTAGAAGAAATAAGTAAAATAAAATATCAAGTTAAAAGAAAAATGCTGCAAGTTTTTAGTGATATATTAATTGTGGAGTGTTTGGAACAATTTAGTACTTCAGATTTACATTAGTATTTATTTGTATCCCACTTTTATTTTTACAAATAACTCAAGGTGCCAGCATATCCAACATACCTTCCTCCTATTTTCCCCACAACCGGTGGGTTGAGAGTGACTAGTCCAAAGTGACCCAGCTGGCTTTCATGGCTAAAGTTTCAAGCAGGACTCATAATCTCCTGCTTTCTAGTCTGGTGCCTTAATCTCTAGATCAAATTGGCTCTCTAGCATCTATACTTATGCATAAACAATTATAAGGAATAATAATCTGGTACAGAGCAAATCATCAAATATAATAAAAGCAAACTTCCCTAAACTTGTAAATCAAGTGGATTAGCTAGCAATCAATCTAACTAGGAGTCAGTAAAATACATCCAGAAATACCAGGTGAGAAAAGGTTAGAAACCAATTAACAAACCATAACACAAGCGATAGCACATTTTACAGATACACATGTTGCTGTATTTGGATAGCTGATACATTTAATATTTTTTTTCTACTTGTAAAATATGAACTGCTCATACCGTATATCTGTGCCACATGACCGCCACCCTTCACACGGACTCTTATGTCAACTCCTGCAAAGCGTTCTTTGCCCAAAAGAAGTACTGGTTCAAGCAGCTGGGGGAGAAAAAGCATTTAATTATAGTCCTAAACAAGCTTATTTAATGCAGAAATGTCTGAAGATTTATAGAATACAGGCTACCAATATTCTTTGAATTTACTACTTTTACATCACCAAGGGAAATTATAAAGAATAATTTTGTTTTCACCAAATAAAACTTATATCTTGCCATCTTAACAATTCATTCACTTCAATTAATTCATTATATTTCAAGACAGTACCCTTAAATAACTTCTCCAAGAGTTTCAACTAACTTGCATGCAATAACACAGAAACAAATAGAACCATTTCATTTGCTTAAATGCTTTACAGCTTTCAATTACTGCATTTCAGCAGAAAAGTACTGTATACCAGGAAGAAAGAGTACTACTGACAGAAGTAATTCAAGACAAACATCAATATAACTCTTGCCAAATTCTCCAAAAATGCATGCAAACTATTGAAACTTTAATAACAATGCAAGGGATTCTGAATAACACCGATAAATTTTTTTTACAAAAATGCTAAGTATATTTATCAAGTTACAGTTCAAACCCACTTGAAATTCACTGTCCTTTTATCAGAACTATGTTTTTTAAAAAGAGGGGGGGAAACAAAAGAAAAGAGTTATTAATTTATACATACGCACAAAATGTATTATACATACATAGAAAATCACTTACTTTGTATTGGAGAGTTCTGGGTTCAATCATTTCCAGAGGCCGTCCATTCACCTTAATAAGTCCATTTCCTCTTTTGCAGTGAGCAACTGCAGTAGCAGTTTTCTAAATGGGGGTTGGTTGGGACAATAATAAAAATATTAGGCAAAATTACAGCCTTTATGACAGGAAAGCACTATCAGCACTGCATCAAGATAAACATCCAAAATATTCCACTACACACATTAGCACCGTATATACACTTTGCTATTGAAACCAATCAACTGAAGCTTTTATCTATCCCATTTTCATTTGTTGCTATGAAGCAAGAAACCTAATAGGTGCAATCGTCAATTAAGAGAAAATTCAAAAAAGGAGTCTAGTGATTACAACATGAAATGAGAATTTTTTGAGATAACTTTGTATTGTGAACCCACTGAGCTTATGCCATACATTTATTATTTTTTAAATGTGTTTGCCACCCATATTGCCTCGGGGTGACTTTGGGCACTTGAACATGAACTGGTGGAAGCCTTGCATATTCAGGATCTGGACAGGATGGGTTTTCAGGAAAGATAAGCAACAATTCCTATTGTATGGTTTATTGGTTAATAGCAAAGAATGACGGTAATTGTGGATACCCTATTTCATGGGGTAACTATACGTTATATATAGTATGTTTTAAATGTGTTATGTATGTGTACACTTTGAGAGAAAGCAACTAGATTTCATTTTTAATGTGTGCCATTGTGCCCACAGGAAAAAATAATAAAGGCTATCTATCTACCGGTATCTATCTATCTATCTATCTATCTATCTATCTATCTATCTATCTATCTATCTATCTATCTATCTATCATGAAATAGCACCGTTTCCCCCCCCCAAGCCCATCCCCATAAGTCAAACAGCTTATCCGTCCTTCCATCCCATGTGCCGCAGTTAACGTGCCGTTTTCCTTCACTACGGCTCAGGCCAAATCCCGCCGCTCAAGTGAGAAAACGTGGCAGCGGAAGAGTGCCATTGCGCGCATGGAAAATGAGAAACGACGGATACTTTTCAGCGTCGGAAAGCCGGCCGGGCCAAGGCAATTTTCGGGCAACAACAGCATCCCGTTGCCCCCTCAATTGCTCGGCTTTTTATGGCGGAAGAGGAGACAACGAGCTAGGCCCGTTCAAACAACCACGCAAGCCTCACCTTCCTGCCGAAAACCTGAACGCTCTGGAGGGGCCCCTTAGCCGGCATGGCGCCTGAAGGAGAGAGAGAGACAGACAAACCGACAAAGCTAGTGAACGACCAGGCCGAGAGCTCCCCCCTCCCCCAACGGCAAAGCCTAGACGAGCGAGAGCGACACCCACCCACCTTCGGCAAAAGCAGCAGCGAAAGAAAGAACAGGGTTTCCCAGCTAACTTTCCCAGGGGCCGGCTCGGCTGCAAAGGTTAGCGTCACTTCCGGAAGCGGGATGCATCGCTTTCCGGCAGCCGTTCTGGGTTCTTTTTTGTCTTCCAACTCTCGTTTCTGTGGGTGGGGAAGTTTGTCGGAGTACGCAGGTGGTTTCGCTCGTGTCTTTCAGTGACAGAAAGAGGCTAAGGTCCACATTCATTGCTCCGATTAAATTATAATTTCTATCCACGCATTTTAAACATGAAGAGGTGGCTGTCAAGGATATGGATAGGTTGCATTCACATGGCTGAACCATATATTAGGTAGTTACACTTTAGCATATTAGTCTGTGGGAAACCAGCCGGTATGATTAGTTTAATTTCAGACCCAGAAAACTTGTTTGAGAAGACCGGGGCTTCACCAGCCGTGGGTAAACACGTGCGGAAGTGCAAGCTACAAATCTAGGTGAACGTTAGAAGACCAGTGTTACCAAATTAAAGCCATCTAACCAGTTAACTTTGGCCTGCTTTGTTAAGTTTAGTCACTGTTGCAATAAGATTATCAGTTTATTTGTTTTCTCCGGAACTTCAACTTTGGATTCAAAATATTTGGAGGATATTTCCTACATTTAACAATATAACATCCTGATGCCACAGTGGTGGTAACAGGTAACTTGACTTGGTCCATATAATGGGATCTTGTATTCAGAATTTGGCTTCTCCCCCTTCATTAGGCAAGGAAGATGATCGTGTATTATTTGCCTGACTAAAAATGTGATATATACAGTAATTTAGCAGGACTTTACCTAATTCAGCTTGCAAAGTCTAGATATTTATCTTCAGTGGTATAGAGATACTGATGCAAGAGGAGATCCAGTCTTAATGTTATGTACTGGTTTCACATTCATTTTTTGCTACATTGACCAACTTATAATGTAGGCTTATATAGAAAGTGATCAGTTTTATTAATTAAAATTCATAACCATATAATGAATAACTTTGATGTCGCTCAGTAATTGAAGGATGCATAAGAATATGATAATGCAAAAAGATAATCTGTGTACAGGTAATCGTCTACTTACAACAATTCATTTAATAACAGTTCAGAGTTATAATGGCACTGGAAAAAATGACATGACTGGTTTTGCCATGTCCGTTGCAGCATCCCATTGGTCATGTGATCAAAATTCAGACACTTGGTAACTGGCATGTATTTATGACAGTTCCAGTGTCCCAGGATCATGCGATCACCATTTGCTACCTTCTCAGCTGGCTTCCAACAAGCAAAGCCAATGGGGAAAATCAGATTCACTTAACAATCAGATGACTCAATTAACATCCAAAGGATGGGGCAACAAGTGGCAAATCATTAGTGATGATATTGAGTAGGCAAGGATGTACAAATACTTTGAAGTTATTTCAAAATACTGCTTCCTGAAGGGCACATATAATAAATGTAGTGAAGATTACACCATTACATCAATTTTTTTGTCCTTTCTATTCAAAGTGGAGTCTAAATAATATTTACAGTTAAAACATGATGGTATCCCAATTGATGTATATCACAGTGATGTACATGTAAGACTTCTCATCTTTGAGGTTAATATAACCCTAATTGAATATAGTCATTTTTTGAATGCCATGTTGTGCTCTGAATGCTGTATGTGTAATCTCTAGAGACTCAAACCTGATTTCACACAATCAGGTTCTAGCTCAAGTGTATGTTCTGCCGAAGAGATTGTCTCCAGTTGATGGAAATGCTAGATAAAAAACTCTCAGGTTTGTATATACTCCCCATCCTCTTTATTCTCTGTTTGAGATTATCAGAAACTTTTAGATGTAGACAGCCAGAGGAACAGAAACTTGTTTTTATGCCAGTGTTCCCCAACCTTTTTGGCTTTGCGTTCCAGTGAGGGGGAGAGAGGAATGTTTCTGAGCATCCCACCGCTTATGCCTGGGGGTCGGGGACCCCTGTTTTATGCTATTGTTTCAACTGGGAACTTTTCGGGGGAAAAATTACTGAACATCATTCAAATCTTTATTTAAATATAATAAATTATAAATATAAATATTATAAATTAAATTTGGTTATTTGAGACACTGCTCTCCCTGATTACATCTGCTTGACCCATTATAGCTGGCTGAGAGGGATGCTATGGGTCCTGTCTCTCAGGGAACTACACTTGGTGTAGTTCTTTGCCATGTTGCCTGCCTTTTGGAGCATTCCCCCCACAAAGTGAAATCGGCCCCACCCCTCTTTATTTTCTGGAAGTTCTGCAGAACTTTGACATCAGGCCTAGGGATCTCAGGGGATTGGTGAGATGTTGAGGTGGCTCCATTGCTCCATTGCTGGTTGAATTGTGTGTGTATGTGTGTTAGTGTTACATAGGGCTGTTTGCCATGTTCATTTTTATTTTTTTGTTATTGTACACTGCCCAGAATGACTTCTTGTGAAATGGGTGGCCATGTAAATTTGATTGATTGATAGATAAGATTTATTAATTTTATTTATTTATTAATGTATAAGGGAGCCTTTAATCTGACTCATTTTGATGTTTTCTGCTGCAGTGGAAGGGAGGCTTGTATGAGCAGTCTGTTGAATGTCTCTGCCCCACCCTGAAATGGTTGAAAGAATGGACTCTGTAGTATATATTATTATTATATTTCTCTATTATTCTTGCTTTTAAAAATGTTACGGTAATTTATATTTTCTTCTTTCAGAAATAATATTGATATCACAATTTTTATGTTATGACTTGTAACATTAAGGTACAGATAGTCAAATGCATATACAGAAATCTGTATGTTAGATGAACTATGGAGTGTTTGCAGCTTGAATGTTCTGTTTACACTTAATCATTTATAATTGAGTTTATTTTACTTTATATGTTAGTCATAACCCACAATAAATGACTTTTGAAAAGGCCACTAAATACTTTCAAGGACAACCAACTGAACAGAATCTATAATTACTATGGGCAGTTATATAAAAAATATAGTGTAAACCAAGCTGCAGTTGTTGGAGCAACCACAATGGCTGAAAAACATGAACATGATTACATGTTTATATGCATGTGCCTCTTATGCACTAATTATTTTAATTTAGTTACTTGGCTCTTAATATATACATTGTTTATATTTTGCAGTTCTAATTAATCCCAGAGGTTACTGAAGCATCTTCAAAGTAGTAGTGCTATGTGGTCCAAATATATTGAGTTTCTTTTGTTGTGTGGAATTAGGTATTAGGAAATGAGGCATGGGAGACTCACTAGTTGATACCAAATCTACCCCTTAACATCATTTCAAGCTTTAAAAGGCACTGAGAAAAGGGCCTGGATTGAAGTACAATAATATGGGTATAACAAGATCATCTGCTGCTGGGGAAACATGAATCACAGACTATACAATGAGGATAAAGCTGTTTGGCAGGTGAGGCCACTGTATTGTTGTTGTTGTTTTTCAGAAGAAATTTGGAATGAATATATAGATACCGGTATATGAAACTTGGTTGAGGATATTGTCATATCATTTTTCCAGCACAATTTTTCTCTTAAAATATACGGTCCATTACAGTCCATTTATCTACAATGCTGATTCAAGAGAATGGATAGTCCTCCATGAGTATGACATCCTTTTGTTCTAAAACCAGTTCAGTATTTCTGAAATGATTCTTGCTATCATGTTACTCATTTCATCTGCTTGTAAGAGAAAAAATAGGAATGAGTAGCTCCTTCATAATCGTGACAACAGCAAGATATCCTGGCACTGCTGAACTGGATTGAGAAAAAGCAAATACAGTACAGGGATTTGGGGTGTGTTTGTCCAATGCCTTTCTCCCTATTGTTCGCAATTTCCAGAACCTTAATGTTATCTATCTTTAAGGAACATTTGCTTGCATAATAATGAATCAAAACACAATAAGTAATTCATTTGAAAAAAGTGGTTTGAAAACCAAAACACAAAAAAACCCAGTAGTTTGGATTGTTCAGAATGCTCATTACATGACAAAAAAAAGCATGTGTGATGAGGAAACTATCTGGATATTATGCCACTCTTTCAAGGAGATTGCATAATACCTGATGTACCAGTCATTCACCTACAACATAGTATACAGGTAGTCTTTGGCTTATTAGCGTTCATTTAACAATTGTTCAAAGTTACAGTAGCCTTGGAAAAAGTTATTTATGCTCTGTCCTTGAAGTTATGACCATCACATCTCTGTGGTCAATCAGGTCACATTTATGATCAGCTGCAGCATCCAGCAATGTTTCTAGTTACTTCTCAACAAGCAATATCAATTGGGGAAGCCAGATTTGCTATGTGATTCACTTAACAATCATAGTAAAATGGTAAAATCAGGACTGGTCACATGATGACTTGCTTAATGACTGTATCTCTTAGCAATCAAAATTCCAATCACAATTGTGGTCAGAGGTCAAGGACTATCTATATAGACTTGTGGACTATTCAATATACAAAATAATCATATCAGCTTAATGACTCAGAAATTACTGTATCAACAAATATTGTTGATAATATCAAGAAACATAGTTTTGCCAATAGTAGCATCAAAAGTAATTACACAAATACAGAACATATGGAAATATGTTAAATTGGAGTGCCTTACAAATTTAGAATCAGGCCGTCAATTAAATCCAGATTGTTATGAGAATGATACTATACAACTACAGAGTCTGTAAAGAAATGGTCATATGTGGGTCCACATGAGACTTTTCCAGAGACTGAAATCTTTAATCAAACCATAAAGTTGGGGAAATATTTTTATTTGTGCAAGCAAAACATTTTACATACATATAAAAGGCATTTCTGAATATTAATGATGGGAATTGGAAATGTTTTATAGAGCAAGACAGAATGGCTAAAGGTTTTAGATTAGGAGTTGAGAGAGCAAGGGTCAAGTCCATTTCCATTTGTGGAAACTGACTGGGTAATGTTGAGCCAGTCATACACTCAGCACAAAGTAATCATAAGGCACTGTAGAAGGAAATCCCCACACAAATTATCTTGAGGTCTTAGAAGAAAAATGAGATATAAATGAAATAAAATGTTTTCCTTTATTCTTGTTAAACCTTATTGAAATAATAATCAAATGATGCAAAAATAATAACCTGTATTCTGTATGTGTGCCAAACAACAACTAGATACGGAAAGTGGTATCAAAAAAGGATCTTAAAAATCATACTTTTATATCATAGCATGTTCTTTCACATGACATTTTGGACATTAACACTAGTAAAATTTCTGCATCACGTGTCTATTTCCTACATATGTTGTATCTTATGATGTATCCTGTACTCAGGGGATCCTAAATTTTGTCTAGGCATGATATATTGCTATATTAGCCATAGTGTTCATATACAAACTCTTTTTTTTCTTTTTGTTTTAGGGAATCATTAAGTAAGTTGGGCTTTTCATTCTACAATAACACAATTTGTTTTTCAGTCAATATATTCAACAAAGGCAATAACTAATTGTACAATGTGAGTGTTCAGATGAAGAAAAGCGATCAGCACATTACTTCTTTTTAAATGGTCAAAACCTCAAAATAGCCATGAGACTAGGCACTGTGTATTTCAAGGGTGTAGACAACAAACTTGAAATGCACAGAAATAAATGTCTATAGAAACCTGAATGATTCATTTTGTCTCTAGAGCAGGGGTGTCCAATCTTTTGACTTCTCTGGGCCACATTGAGTGAAGAGGAGTTATCTTGGGCCACATATAAAATAAGTAATATAGTTAATGTATACAAATCACATAATAATATTAAAAGTTTACAATCTTGGGCTGCATTACTAGCTGTCCAGGGCCCTGCAGCCTTCAGGTTGGACACACCTGTTCTAGATCAACACTTTAAAAAATACAAGCTTTCATCTGTACAGAGGCATTCCTAAAACTTAAGCCTTCCCCATTCATGCTATTTTTTTATATTCCATTTAATCATGATCATCAAAAAGTCAAATTTTCATGTTATATTCAGAAGCTCAGTGTAAGTTCCTGTTTTAGAATTATACAGAGTTTTTAAAATCATTTGTTTGCCATCAGACTAATGATTAGGAATATCTTTTTGCTTATATTAGCTTTTCGCATTTACCATGACTCCTTGTCATACAAGTTGCTTTGTACTGTCAGATAAAGAGATGAATATATTTAGTAACAGTGGCTTCCTGCCATATCTTTAGTCAGCATGAAAAAGAAATCATTAAAGGATGAGCTGTTTGTAAAGTAATGATGGAAAGTGGTGGTCTCTTTAGAACATGCCAGTGAAGACTTTGAAAGCAGGACAAAAAAAAAGAGTTGGCTATATCACATGGAATTAAATGCTTTGCAAATCGAATTGCTTATATACATTTGGAGTGGACTTTTCTGTGTTTATTTGCTAGTGTAAAGACTAAAAGAGAAATGTTGCTTCTTTTCTTTGAACTACTGTGTCTACGAGAAGCAACATATATTGTGTTCTTGAAAGACTAATTGTTGTCTCACCTAGTTGTTTCTTCTAGTCTAGGAAACATGTAAAAGTTAGAAGGGTGAGTGGTGAACTGTAACATAATAGGTACAGTGTGAAGTCATATGTACAAATTGGACGCAGATAAGGAATGGAAAAAGCTAA
The DNA here is from genome assembly GCA_034064705.1 of Bothrops alternatus. NCBI lineage: Eukaryota > Metazoa > Chordata > Lepidosauria > Squamata > Viperidae > Bothrops > Bothrops alternatus. The sequence continues at coordinate 10,787,378 of JARGCV010000124.1, read as the reverse complement.
GAAGGCAGTACTGGTACTTCATTGTAAGAAATATGGAACTGAGAAAGGAAGGGGGTTGCTGTTTAAATTCTGACAAGGGATGCAGAGTATAACTGATGACATGTTCTATTGTGGTCAGAGAATTGAGCAGTGAAAAGATAATATTGAAATATATTTCATACTTATTTGGGAATAAGCCTCATTCCATTTGGAATATATATCAACGTGAATACAATAGGATTGAACTACAAGGTAACCGTTGTTCTATGATAAGTATAAATGAAAAAAATCCAAGGAAGTAAAAGATTGCATTATGCTGTTAGAGATTAAAGAGCATTAAAAGCCAAAAAAGGAAATAGCAGGGTGGTACCTATAACTATCTAAACAAAGCTTGATAATTGCTTCTGCATAGGAATATGCATATGAATAATTGGGCTCTAGTTTATACAAATAAATTGCAACTTCTGGTGCTGGCACTAGAGGGCCTTGAATGCTGAAGAAAGATGCTAAATTTTCAAATGATTCAATGCTTTAGTCTGTACAGCAGATTGTTGTTTATAAAACACATAGACACACACATTATACAAATCCTTTATAAAACAACTATGCTATTTGTAGAAAAGTTTATTGGTGCATGTATCTTAGAAAAACCAAGGAAAACCAATAGAACAATTTTTAGAAAGAAATGGCCTTTATCAAATGCAACCAAGATCCTTATTTCTCTTCTTCAATTTCAAACTGCAAAATTATTCTTAAAGCTTTTAAAAGGAGCTATGATTTGTCAATGTTCTTAGAACTATCAGAGACATTTAGACAGGTAATCTTTCCAGTTGAGGTTAAAATTCAAGGCCTTCCAGGATTTACTCAAAATAATGGCAACTCTTTTGGGGGATGCAAAATGCAGTCTGGAGTTAGTGCTGTCAAAATGAAATTGTCCAGATCGCCATTCCTGCCTCATTTCCCTCCCTCTTTGTAGTGATTTCATGGCAGACTTAGTGGGCTACCCCAGTCTTGTAATACTATTTATGTACTATATTTCTAAATTGTGCCAAAACCACAATTTTATAGTTACCATAAAGCTACATTGAAAATATGTTGTACAATAATGTAAAAGCTAATATAGAAAACAGCATAGTCAAATTATCAGCAAATAAAATTGCATTTTACTAAAATCATTAAAAGTAAAATTATTAACAAAATAATATATTACTATTATTAGTAACAGATCGGCAGTTCTAACAGCTCTCAAAAGAATTTTGGAAAAACAAGTATTTTTTTAAAAAGAAAAATAAAACAAATAATATGCTCAATTAATACTGAAAGCATGATAATGTAGGCACCCGGTAGGCGTTGCTGGGTGTCATTTTATAAGCAGAGAGCTTGCTTATAAATAAGCATTGCATAGTGACTTGTCCTCAATGTCACTATGCAGATATGAGAGTTAGATCTCTATCATGACATCACAATGCACTTGCTTGCTTGCTAGTTGTTTAGAAAAGTAAGTTAATAACATTTAATTGCCAGGATGGGCAGGTGAGGTGGGAAAAACAAGCTGAGGGTGCTCTGACTTGGGAAGGGAGAAGAATATTGTCAGTTCCTAATCAACTACTAGAACTTGACAATCACTTGATACAAGGAAAGTGGATTTCCTTCCTATTCAGGCATGGGGCTTAATGGGAACCATGTTTAGGTTTCCCTCTGTTCTTTTCTGCCCTTGTGCTCCTCCATTGAGTACATGCACATTGTAATTTGTCTTGCATTGAGTTTCCAGGGTAAGAAGCTGATCAGAACTGCAGGGAGGAGGGGCAGTTGCGGCTTTCTGTGGTTGTGAAGAAGAAAAAGGGGAAGGAATATCTGAGTGACAAGACACCTAATAGGGGAAGAGAGTAGCATCCTACCCAAACAATAGAAAAACAGCTACATTTAGCCTATCTGTTTTCCTAGAAATAAATACCATGGCATCTCATGGACCTTTTCCTGAGGAGATCTTGGGGTCAGAAATTTTGTCAAAACCAATTTTTACAACTCTGAGATACTATTCCTTCACATAGCCTTTCCCCAAACCATTTAACATTTTAAACCCACTTAGAGTTTCTGCTATATGTTAAATTGCTTAGTTTTATTCTTGATATTTCCATCATTTTGTTAGGGTTTTTTTAGTTTATCATGTGAATTCCAGCTATTTGAGTGTTTATTATTCAGTGTAGAAAATAGGTTCACTATTCATCAAGTTAAGCATGTTGTAGTAAGTCATTAGTTGTGTTGACTAGCAGAAGACACATTTCATGCTAAGTTTTAAGATATTTGGTTTGGTTTGTGCTTAGAGTATTGAATAAGCCCATTACTACTTGCATGTCTGATATTCCCTGGGCTCAGACAAATACAAACCTATGTTTACTTAACTATGATTTCCTGAACAAGTCACAACTGATAGGATTCACACAAATGCTTAGCCAACAAATAACAGAACGTTGGACTTCATTGATTCTTGGCTCATCTTGTACTTTCATTTTTATTTTGTAATGATGCAGCATGATGCATAAATCCAAATTATATAAAATGTCTATGTCATTACTGGCTAAGAGAGAAAAGTTCAGGTAGTTTGGGATATTTAACATGATAAGCTTGAGAATTTGATGATCTCATACCAGTAGAATAAACTTTAGATTCTAGAACTATTGCTGTCTCCCAGCAAAAAAGCTTATTGCTAACTGTTCCTTTTAAAAGCTGCCTTATCCAGGTTTTTTTAATTTAGCCATCTGATTTACTACTGTATCAGCAGTGGAACAAACTACTTCCTCTGCTGGGAGGATTTAAATAAAAACTGAATATCCATCTCTCAAGGATACCATATGTAGAAAGAAAAATCTTCATCAGGGTCCAATCCAAGCCAGGAATAAACAAAATGGAGACTGCTTTAGAAAGAAAGTTGTAGTTTATTGAAGAACAGAGCCAGACAGAAACATGGCTCTGGGAAAGCTGACCACATGTAGCTGGGAGTGGTGGGTTTTTATATCTTCTTGGGCTTTTGTGTTTGAAGTTGTTTCCTATTCCTGTGACATGAACTTTGACCTGAGCTTTTTGAACATGTCCTCTTGGTATTCTGATGGTGGTGGGTTAATCCTATTATGTCCTAAAGGTCATGTCTTTAGAGTTTGGGTGGGATATATAGATTTGGTGGGGGGGTTGTCGTTCTAATCTCATCAGCTCCAAGCTTCCTGGCTCCAACCTTTCTGTATCGGATTATCAAATCTGCATTTCTACAGAGCTGGCATCTGCCTGGGGGAGAGGGGCTGGGACTGGTTTCTGGGGGCTGGTTTCTGTCTTTTAAGTTTTTCTTTCTCCATTATTGTATTCCTTTGGGAAATATAATATTCTGCTTTTTAATATTCCCCAAAATATTTCTTTCTCTGCATTCTTAGCGCATTCTTAAAATTAGGAGGAGGTTGGATTCAATCAGTCTTTCTCAACTTTTTGCTCCTAGAGCAGCAGTCCCCAACCTTTCCGGGTTTGTGGACTGGCAATGGTGGCAACAGAGGAGAGGGGATAGTTTTGCACTCGCACACACCATTTGCACTAGTGCAGCTTTGTGCATTTATGCACTCGCTTGCTGCTTAGGTGGCTCGGTTCCCAATGGGCCATGGCCTGGCACTGGGCCACGGCCCGGGATTTGGGGATCACTGGTCTAGATGGGACCCTTGAAATGTTTTTCAGATCTCAGAGAACTTCTGCACAATCTGGCTCAAATATAAACCAGAAATTACAAACTTACATGTGTTTCATGTGTAGGCCTGTATGTATGAATTAACAGTGTTCTTAAACTAAAAGTGTTTCTTTCCCCCCACCCCTACCTCCTTTCTGGGTAGTTCTTGCTGCTGGTGATGCCTGGCCCAGCCCAGTCCCAGATCTTCTGTACTCATTTTAAGATGGAGCCGACCCCCAGGCTACTGCACTTGGAAAAAAGCAGGCACATGCTGGCAAGGAGAACCCCAGTTTACAGGCCCTGGCACCATCTCTTGCACGTGTGCACTTTCACTACCTGCTGCTCCTCCTTCCTCTCCTTGTCATTTACTCCTCTTCGGTTTATGCTTTGCTCTCCTCCCCGCTTGTATCCCAACCCTGCCCAAGGCCTGTGCAAGTTCTGGCTGTCCAATCCAGTTTTGGAGGGTTTTATTTGGTTTCTGCTTTTTAAAAATTAAATCATAATCTTCCAAGGAATTCTTAGTGACACCTGAGGGAACGCTAGGGTTCCATCGAACTCTGGTCGAGAAACCCTGGATTACATACCGTACTCTCCAAATTCTTTTTTTCAAAATCCTTGTATTCTATTTTTCTAACTGTAACATTTGCCTCAACATTGCTACATTCAACACTGTAATTAGCTCAGCTTGCCTATTTTATTTGTCATTGAAGCGCAGTTGAAACTTTAACATTACTTCTGCTTTAAGTCATAGAGTTAAAATATTTTAGGAAATATTTAAAAAGAAGCTGCATAAAGTGGCAACAGATGCTGAAGAGCAGATTGCCTCTTGCTTGATCAGTGACAAGCTGATTTATTTGCATATGTAAGAAAATCCCAGTATAACTTGCTGCCTATAAAAAGAAACAAGCTTCTGAACTCCAAATAAGCAGCATCTGGGAAGGTCAAGGAATTCATCCTCTGAGAACTTCTCTGTCAAGTATGCCAACAATAAACTGAGAGGAGTTACCATGGCACCAACACAAAGGGAAAATAAATTGGCAAGAAGTGACTAAGGCTGGCTATAGCCGTATAAGGTATTTGGGAAAGGCATGACTTTGCTACTTGCTATTGATTATAACTCTATGAGATCTTCTCTCATTCTTTTCCTATACCTATTAGGCCTTACAACTTACATAAATGTATTTATCCTGGAAAGAGTAGTTCCCAATTTGCAAGCCAAGTTGATGGCAAAATGATTAGATGTACAGACAGCAGCTTAGTTCAGTAGTTATATATCCTATTAAACAACCTGATATAGTATTTTACCAACATATTTTACCTTTTATAGTTATATTGTTATTACCCTGTAGTGTATAAATGTATGGATGAATAAAATATAGTAGACCCATCATTTCTAGAGCCTAGGCATTTTTTTCATCCCAGTCAACACATTTTACCTCACAGATTAGCTTGTGCAGAGATTTAAATACTAGTTGATAAATGATAAACTTTTAATTTGAAACAGTGTCCCTTTCCCAGAATAATGTTTTTTCCTAGCGTCTAGGAACTGCTTGTGAATAAACTAAGCTTGTACAGTATGGATGAGCCAATTATAAAAAGCCTGGGTATGACTCAAGCCTCCTTGGTTTGCTCCATTGTCCTACAATTCTGAGCTGCAGGAGTTACTCTATAAACATAGTGAACTTATCTTTCAAGGATGTTTGACCAGCAGCTTGATAAACTTCTAAGGAACAGATATGGTAAAGCCTACCTTTTGATAAATCATCCCACTCAGTTATAAAGAACTGCTTTATGAATGTAACCTCCAATTCATGTATGTTGGGTTTTTTTTTTCTTCCATTCAATTGTGTCTGATTCTTGAAGACTGCCTGGACAAGGCCCTGCAGTTTTCCTGGTAAGATTTTCATAAGCAGTTTGCTATTACCTTCTTCCTAGGGCAGAGATAAATGATTGGCTCAAGGCCACCTAGCTGGTTTTGTACCCAAGACAGGACTAGAACTCATGGTTTCTCGGTTTCTATCCTGATGCCTTAATCACTACATCAAGTTGATTCTCATGTACATGTTGGTTATATCTGTGTTATGGGTGCATCCACAGGCACACAAAATGGCAAATGTCATGTTGCAAAGTTGTTAAATTTGAAATATGTATGGATTACTGCCTTGTCGTGGCGAAAGGGCTTGCATAACTCAATGAAGCTGTGAGCTATGCCGTGCAGGGCCACCCAAGATGGACAGGTCATAGCAGAGAGTTCTGACAAAATGAGATCCACTGGAGAAGGAAATGGCAACCCACTCCAGTATCTTTGCCATGAAAACCCCATGGACAGTACCAAAAGGTAAAAAGATATGACGCTGGAAGAGAAGCCCCTCAGGTCAGAAGGTGTCCAATACGCTTCTGGGGAAGAGCAGAGGGCTAGTACTAGTAGTGCCAGAAAGAGTGAAGCGACTGGGCCAAAGCCGAAAGGACGCTCAGCTGTGGATGCATCTGGTGGTGAAAGGAAAGTCCAATGCTGTAAAGATCTTTTCTCCATAGGAACCTGGAATGTAAGATCCATGAATCAAGGCAAACTGGACATGGTCAAACAGATAACAAGACTGAACATCGACATCTTAGGAATCAGCGAACTAAAATGGACAGGAATGGGTGAATTTAATTCAGAGGACCTTCAGGTATATTACTGCGGGCAAGAATCCCTCAGAAGAAATGGAGTAGCCTTCATAGTCAATAAAAGAGTAGGAAAAGCAATACTGGGATACAATCCCCAAAATGACAGAATGATCTCAGTGCGAGTCCAAGGCAAACCATTCAGTATCACAGTAGTCCAGGTCTATGCCCCAACCACTAGTGCTGAAGAGGATGAAATTGACCGGTTCTATGAAACTCTACAGCACCTTATAGAATCAACACCAAAAAATAATGTCCTTATCATCATGGGGGATTGGAATGCTAAAGTAGGAAGCCAAAAGATAACTGGAATAACAGGCAAGTTTGGTGTTGGAGTACCAAATGAAGCAGGACACAGGCTGATAGACTTTTGTCAAGAGAATACGATGGTCATAGCAAACACTCTTTTCCAACAACCCAAGAGATGGCTCTACACATGGACATCACCAGAAATCAGGTTGACTATGTGCTCTGCAGCCAAAGATGGAGAAGCTCTATAGTACAGTCAGTAAAAACAAGACCAGGAGCTGACTGTGGCTCAGATCATGAGCTTCTCGTTGCAAAATTTAGGCTCAAATTGAAGAAAGTAGGGAAAAACACTAGGTCACTTATGTATGAACTAAATCATATCCCTGATGAATATACAATAGAGGTGACAAATAGATTTAAGGAATTAGATCTGATAGATAGAGTGCCTGAAGAACTATGGATGGAGGTTCGCAACATTGTACAAGAGGTAACAACTAAAACCATCCCAAAAAAAAAAGAAATGCAAGAAAGCAAAATGGCTGTCTGAGGAAGCTTTGCAAATAGCTGAGGAAAGAAGGGAAGCGAAAGGCAAGAGAAAGATACATCCAATTGAATGCAGAATTCCAGAGAATAGCTAGAAGAGATAAGAATGCCCTTTTAAATGAACAGTGCAAGGAAATAGAAGGAAACAATAGAATAGGGAGAACCAGAGATCTCTTCAAGAAAATTGGAGATATAAAGGGAATGTTTCATGCAAAGATAGGCATGATAAAGGACCAAAATGGCAGGGACCAACAGAGGCAGAAGAGATTAAGAAGAGATGGCAAAATTACACAGAAGAACTATACAAGAATGAGCTTAGCATCCCTGATAACCACAATGGGGTGATCACTGATCTCAAGCCAGACATCCTAGAATGTGAAGTGAAATGAGCCTTAGGAAAGCTGAGCAGCAACAAAGCTAGTGGAGGTGACAGTATTCCAGCTGAGCTATTCAAAATCTTAAAAGACAATGCAGTAAAAGTGCTACACTCAATTTGCCAGCAAATTTGGAAAACTCAACATGGCCACAAGATTGGAAATGGTCAATTTACATTCCAATTCCAAAGAAAGGCGATGCCAAATAATGTTCAAACTATCGCACCATTGCACTCATTTCACATGCAAGTAAAGTTATGCTTAAAATCCTACAAGCTAGACTCCAGCAGTATGTGGATCGAGAACTTCCAGAAGTACAGGGAGGATTTCGAAGAGGCAGAGGAACTAGAGATCAAATTGCCAACATACGCTGGATCATGGATGAAAGCTAGGGAGTTCCAGAAAAACATCTACTTCTGCTTCATTGACTATGCTAAAGCCTTTGATTGTGTGGATCATAACAAATTGTGGCAAGTTCTTAAAGAGATGGGAGTACCATCTTATTTGTCTCTTGAGAAACCTATATGTGGGTCAAGAAGCAACAGTGAGAACTGGACATGGAACCAGTGATTAGTTCAAAATTGGGAAAGGAGTCCAGCAAGGCTGTATTCTGTTGCCCTGCCTATTTAACTTATATGCAGAGCACATCATGAGAAAGACAGAGCTAGATGAATCCAAAGTTGGAATTAAGATTGCCGGGAGAAATATCAACAACCTAAGATATGCAGATGATACCACTCTAATGGCAGAAAGTGAAGAGGAACTAAAGAGCCTCTTGATGCAGGTAAAGTAGGAGAGTACAAAAGTTGGCTTGAAACTCAACATTAAGAAAACCAAGATCATGGCATCCGACCCTCTCAATTCTTGGCAAATAGATGGGGAAGAAATGGAGGTAGTGACAGATTTTACCTTCCTGGACTCCAGGAAGGGGGACTGCAGCCAAGAAATTAAAAGACGCTTGCTCCTGGGGAGGAAAGCTATGGCAAACCTAGACAGCATACTAAAAAGCAAAGACATCACCCTGCCAACAAAAGTATGTAAAGTCAAGGCCATGGTTTTTCCAGTTGCAATGTATGGCTGTGAAAGTTGGACCATAAGAAAGGCTAAGTGCAAAAGAATTGAGGCCTTTGAACTATGGTGCTGGAGAAGATACCTGCGAGTCCCCTGGACTGCAAGGTGATCAAACCAGTCAGTCCTAGAGGAGATCAATTCTGACTGCTCTTTACAAGGCCAGATCCTGAAGTTGAAACTCAAGTACTTTGGCCACCTAATGAGAAGGAAGGACTCACTGGAGAAGAGCCTAACGCTGGGAAAGATTGAGGGCAATAGAAGAAAGGAATGAGGTGTCTGGATGGAGTCACTGAAGCAGTAAGTGTGAGCTTAAATGGCCTCCAGAAGATGGTAGAGGACAGGAAGGCCTGGAGGAACGTTGTCTATGGGGTTGCGATGGGTTGGACACGACTTCGCAGCTAACAACAAAATCTATCAATATTGTTGAAATGAATACAGATCAAATATCTGTATGTTTAAATATGTTGAAAATGTCAAAGGTTTTATTGGGGTATATTTTTTTACATGACTTTCTCTTGTTTTGTACTTTCTAATAAGTAAATTCTATGTTAAATACAGCTTTATATATTTTTTCTAAGGAGGGGGTTTAATCTGGTATCATAATTAAGGCTGTTTAGATTTTAAGGATTAATAACATTGTCCTGGAGGAATGTTGTCCATGGGGTCACGATGGATCAAACACGACTTCGCAACTAACAACATATACATTTAATCTGCTAAGAAAGTGATTTCTCTTACATAGTTTCTCCAATTCTTTGCCTGTTATGGAGCACAATTAGACACTTAATGACTACAGCTAGATATGGCTCTGAATCTATTTTATATATTACCACTATTTCAAAATTATAAAGGAGCTACTGTGCAAGTGTTACATGCAATGGAAATATAATTCTGAAGTGTATATCAATATACTTAGAATCCAGTTGTGGACATTTTTATCTATAGACTGGCTGAGAATTATGGATATTATGATCCAACAGGGAGAAGCAAACGATCCTGGTTTCCAGTGAAGATGCACATCAAGCAGTGGTGGGATTCAAATATGTGAACAACCGGTTCTCTGTGTAGATGCCACTTCCGGAAGTCCATTCTGGGCCTGGGCAACAAAAAATTAACTACCGGTTCTGCCGAAGTGGTGCGAACTGGCTGAATCCCACCACTGACATCAGGCCATAACTGTAAAGAATCTAGATGTCAGGGACCTGGTAGCAGGATCAACCAAAAGCAAATGTCAGGTAACTGTGAAAACCTATTGAAATAATAATGTATAGAGAAATTTTAGCAGTTGAATTAGTTTATCTCCAATTTGTATTTCAATTCATTAAGGCAGAGATTTTCCCAGTTTTTTTTTAAAACAAGTTCTTTGAACTGGTAAAGTAGTTGCTTTTTTCTCAGCAACTAAACAATTCAAGGACCTTCTTCAGTACTCTATCATCTAATATATACTTGGAAACATTAAATCAGAGACGGAAGGAGAGATTTTGACTGCTAATATGGTTATCATAAACACAGTTTATTGAACAAAGTACAATTGATGATTTTACGTAACTACAGGCAATAGTCTAAAAACCCCACGGACTGAGATATTAAAACCAAAACATTATGGTTTAGTGTAATGTATTAATCATAATTCCTTTATTTTCAGATCATTTAATGTGCATCCATTTCTTTGATTCAAAGCAAGAAAGTAGTAATTTATGTTCCTCCTTTCCAGATTAAATCTCATAAATCTTATGAAATGTGTTCAACCCAGTGTAATAGAACTGTACTCAGAAGATCTACTGAGTCATATTTTTGTCTAAGTAACTTCTGTGTTATCTCTCTCCTGCATCATTCACTGAGGTAACTTAATATTAGAATTAAAACAAGTTTAGGAGTAATAGAAGGACAAAACACAAAAATAGCTCATAATACATACCACACTTCAAGGGAAATAATCAGTTCTACATTTATAACAAAGAAAATAGACTACCAGTGAACACATCACTCCATTGCATTTAGGAGGTCTGCTGCCAAATTTTCAAAACAATAAGAGCTCAATATAACAATCTCAGGGGAAAGCTGCTCTACAGGATGTGAAGCTACAGCAAAGGCCTATGGATAGCAGGCTGATGTGAATTCCCTACATCAGAAATTAAAAAGACAGACCTCACAGGCCAGCAGCCCGAAAGAAACAGCAGATATATACAGTCACTCCAGGAGGCAATGAGCCTCTGCAGATGAGAGCAGATTCAGATATTAAAAGGCAACTTATTAGCAGGGCACAGCCTAAATTTATGCGTGCACCTATGGAAGGCTCGGCAAAGGCCCTCAGCATGCCTCTTTGAGAGGACAGCAATCTATACTTTTGCTCCTCTCTTGGAAACAACTCTGACTCTAGATTGACATTTCTGGCACTCTTACTGCATTTGGACCTGTTCATGGTACTCGGTGAACTGTTACAAGCCTTATAGTTCTGAATCTGCTTCTCGCCTGTTCACAGATGGTCATGACTCAAATTATGGAATTTGTGAACTGCTGAAGTCTTGGGTGTCCCCTGGTTAATTATGATTCAATTCCCAACTGTCGTTAGAACATTTCTGTTAACCCTTCGAGATAGTCCAGACAAGAAGCTCAAGCCATGAGTATTAACACTACCTTTATTATAAGTCACAACAAACTCTTGCAAAACTGTAAGCACCTCTCTCCACCTTTACTTTTACTGTCCAAAAAACATAGATGGTCCTTTCTGAGACACTTCCAATACCCATTTTCTTTCTGTGGACATTATGGTTGTGTAGTTTGCATTTCTTCTCCATTTCTCAAAGCCATTCCCATATACCATTACAGTTTCAGATATGACAAAAAAGCTTTTAGAACCTCTTAATTATCTGGTTTTCTATTATGTGCTATTTTATTATTATTATTTAAGACTTTTATACCGCCCCTCTCCCGTAGGACTCGGGGCGGTTTACAGCCAAATTTAAAAACGTAACAATAATAAATATTTAAAACAGAATTAAATAACTAGGCTGTACTAAAACCAAATTAAAATCCCACACTAAAACCCTAACTACTTAATTTAAAATTACATTAAAAAAAAATCCCGAGGAGCTCTAGGCCAGGCCGGCTTGATTGAAGAGATAGGTCTTCAATTCTCTTCTGAAGGTGCGGAGATCATGACATGTCCGGAGTTCTGGAGGGAGCTCGTTCCACATCATCGGAGCCCCCACAGAAAAGGCTCTCACCCTGGGTGCCACCAGCCGACATTGCTTAGCCGATGGCACCCTGAGGAGGCCCTCTCTGTGGGAGCGAACTGGTCGGTGGGAGGTATTTACTGGCAGTAAGCGGTCCTGTAAATAACTGGGTCCTATGCCATGGAGCGCTTTAAAGGTGATAACCAACACCTTGAAGCGCACCCGGAAGACCACCGGCAACCAGTGCAGCTCGTGCAGGATGGGGGCTGTTCGTGCCCACCAGGGTGCCCCCACCACCACCCGCGCGGCCGCATTCTGCGCCAGTTGGAGCCTCCGCGTGCACTTCAAGGGGAGCCCCATGTAGAGAGCATTGCAATAGTCCAGTCTGGAAGTGACGAAGGCATGAGTGACCGTGCGTAGCGCGTCCCGATCCAGGAAGGGACACAACTGGGGTACCAAACGAATCTGGTAAAACATCCTCCCGGCTACGGCCGTCAGATGGTCCTCAAGGGACAGCCGTGAATCCAGGAGGACTCCCAAGTTGCGAGCCCTTCCCGAGGGGGCCACTGACTCGCCCCCAATAGACAGCGATGGAGTCAGCTGACTATACCGGGATGACGGTAACCACAGCCACTTGGTCTTGGATGGGTTGAGCTTGAGACCGTTCTTCCCCATCCAGATCCGCACAGCCTCCAGGCACTGGGTCAGTACGTCAAGGGCTTCAATTGGGTGGTTTGGAGTGGAAATGTACAGCTGAGTATCATCAGCGTACTGATGGAATTTCGCCCCAAAACCTTGGATGATCTCACCCAGCTGCTTCACATAAATGTTGAACAACAAGGGCGAGAGGACCGACCCCTGAGGTACCCCACAGTCAAGGGGCCTCGGGGTTGACCTCTGACCCCCTGTCAACACAAACTGCGTCCGGCCAGAGAGGAAGGAGGAGAACCACTGAAAAACGGTGCCCCCTATGCCCAGCCCCTCCAACCGGCGCAGCATAATACCATGGTCGATGGTATCAAAAGCCGCTGAGAGGTCCAATAGCACCAGGACAGAGGAACAGCCCCTGTCCCGGGATCGCCAGAGATCATCCACCAATGCGACCAAAGCTGTTTCCGTACTGTAACCCGGCCTGAAGCCCGACTGGAGCGGATCCAAATAAGACGATTCCTCCAGGTGCTGAGAGAACTGTCGAGCAACCACACTCTCAACAACCTTCACAACGAAGCGAAGGTTGGGGACAGGATGGTAGTTGGATAAAACAGCGGGGTCCAGGACGGGCTTCTTGAGGAGAGGTCGCACCACCGCCTCTTTCAGGGCGGCGGGAAAGACACCCTCACTCAACGAAGCGTTGGTAATCGCCTGAAGCCAGCCTCGCATCACCTCACTGGAGGCCAGTACCAACCAGGAGGGACATGGGTCCAATAAACATGTGGTTGCTCTAAGACCTCCCAGCAACCTGTCCAAGTCATTCGGTGTCACGAAGTCAAACTCAGCCCAAGTAACAGTCTCAAGACCGGCCTCAGCCACTCCCACTGGACCCCCTTCATCGAAGTTAAAGCCTTCCCGAATCTGAGCGATTTTGTCATGCAGATATTGCACAAAATCCTCAGCTCTTCCCTCCAAGGGATTCCCCCCTCACCTCCCGTTGAAGGAGGGAGCGGGTTACCCTAAACAGGGAGGCTGGGCAATTATCTGATGACGCAATAAGGGCAGTGACATAAGAACACTTCTCTGCCCTTATTGCCACTAGGTAAGTCCTAATATGGTCTCTTACCCGTGTTCGGTCAGACTCAGAGTGGCTCGCCCTCCAACTGCTCTCTAGGCGTCTTTTCTGGCGCTTCATCTCCCTCAGCTCCCCGTTGAACCAGGGAGCCGATCGAGAACCACGCCGGCTCAGAGGCCGCAAAGGCACAACCCGATCCAAGGCACCAGCAGCAGCCCTATCCCAGGCTGCTACCAGCGCCCCGACCGAGTTGTGTGTTAGAGCCTCCGGTATTGGCCCAAGCTCCATCTGGAACCTGTCGGGTTCCATCAGTCGCCTGGGGCGGTACCAAATAATTGGTTCCGCCTCCCTGTGGCGGGGGGTGGCGGTCAGAAAGTCCTAGATAGTATTAGATACTCTATTACCTCATATACCATTCTTAAGAATCTTTATATGTAGAAGAAGAGAACTTAAAAAGTTGCTTGTTCTCTGTGAAGACTTTTCTTGATATTTTAAAACCATGCAACTTTAGAGGAGAGATCTTAAGGAAATGTTACTTATACAAAGAATTTTTTTTCCTCTGCCATGAGAAGGAACAATAAATGAGGTGGAAGTAGCATTCTGATCCTCAAACTGTATTTTATGAAATGGTCTTGAGATTTTAGATAAATAACAATCACAAAGCTTAATTAGTGTTGCAAAACTATATATGTTGCTTATATGCTTTGGTCTGTTTTACCTAGAAAAATGCTCTCTGTCCTCCCAACATCCTAAACTACAAATTTACAGATTCAGTATATCTACCTTCTCAGATGAATGAACTAAGGTGTCAGATGAGGTGATGGCTCTGCTGCTTCTCTACCTTGCTTATTAGACTGATACAAAACCTTTGAATAGCTTTCATTTTTGCCTTTTACTAGGAAAAATACACACAATACATCAAAGAATATATTACTGTATTTCTATGACAGACGCAGTTGCATAGGCAGAGAAGCCTTTTAACAGAAAGGATTGATTGGCATTAAAAACCTGAAGAAAGTTTTGCAGACTTAGTGAAGGAGGAACTAACACTCATTAGAGGGGATCTCAAAATTGTTTGTGAATCTGTCTAGTAGTATACTGACATAAGAAAGTAGAAATAGAAAAATAAAAGCTTACATAAAGAGTAAAAGAAAATATAATGGGCAAACATGAAATATTTATCTATTTCTGAGCGTTGGCTCACATTATTAAATTTAGAAAGGGTGCTTTGGTATATTAGTATTTGAAGTATTGTAGAACATAATTGTATATCCTGAGATATACAATTCATTATGTAATATTTATAGAAGGAGTATTATTGGGGTAAATCCAGGTCAGCAATTCATTACTTCAACTTGACAGTAATGTGCCCATTTGAAATCACAAAAGGAGAAAGCTATCATTCTGCCAAAATGGACAGAATAGACATGGATGTCCTTTCTCAAAAAGATCCTAAAAGCTGAAGAGGTTTTAACACACTGGCTGCTCTTGTAAGTTTTCATTTAAATATTAACTTAAAATAATCTTCAGGAGTCTTTTGAGTATTGCAAGTATTTTGTTACTTTGTTTCTGCCTTTGTACTTATAACTTTCTTGAATCAACATAATTCTTTCAAAATGGCGATTGTTTTTTGTACTCAGTGAAAGTGAAGAAACCGAAAGTGATGAATGTGCTGGAAAGTGAAACTGAATTTTCTCTTCTCTTTCTGAAGTGATGCTTGAGAGACTATTTAGACTTGAATTATTTACTAAACTATAACGCAAATTGGACTTTAAAAGAAATTGAGAAGGGAGGAATTGGCAACTTTAAAAATCTTTCTTTTTTCTTTTTCCTTTTTTTTTTTTAATTATGACTACGAGATATAAGGCAGCAATAGCGAAGGCTCCTTTAGAATCTCAAGAGCCTATACAGTCTCCTTCGGAAATGCTTACAATGAAAGATTTACAGATTGCATTAACTGCTGCATTATTTTCAGTAAATGACAAGCTGGATAAACTGGAGAACAAGCTGGAGGAAAAGTTGGCAGAACAGAAAAAAGATTTTAAAGCTATGTCAGAAGCTTGTAACTTAGAGATGAGAGAAGATATTATTGAAGTCATTAAAGGAGTATTTCTTCCAAATGAAACTGATCTACAAGCTGCTGAACATTTTATAATACAATCTAAACAAGAAGTAGAACAAGAGCAATTAATCAGATTCTTTTTTTCAAATGAAACTGATTTACAACTGACTGCTGAACATTTTATAATACAACCTAAACAAGAAGAAGAACAAGAAAAAGAAGAAGATAGTACTGAGAATAAAGAGAACAAAGGATGGATTTTGTTTGATAAGCAGTTTATCTATGGAGTGGAGGAAGAGGATTTGCTTCAAGAAAGGAAGGGATGGTTATTCCTTTTAGATAAGCAGCAAGAAGAGGATCTACTTGAGAAAAAAGAGACATTGACTCAGTTTAAGAAGCAACTTACTTATGGGGCTGAAGAAGTAAAGAAGAGAGACTTATTATTAACGAGGGAGGCCTCGTTATGGAGGTCTACCTGGTTGAAAAAAAAACCTAGAGTCCGACTGAAGGAATGAAATTTAAAATTGTATGCAAGGAACTATGGGTAATTTAAAATTATGGACTGAATTAAGGACTAAGATTATGAGTAAGATGTAAGAGAAGATAATTAATGGAAGATATAATTAAATTGCTGAAGAATGTAATTGTTTTGAAATGATCTAGGTTTGATATTGGATTGATTGATTGACGGGATAGATAAGCATTATGTGATTTGTTAAAGTTTAAGGAATGTAAGTTAGAAATGGAATAAATTGATTATCAGATGAGAAAGCCCAGAAGTCGATTGAAGAGATGAAATTTAAAATTAAATGTAAGGAATTAAGGCTAATCTAAGATTGTGGGCTGAATTAAAGACTAATTTTATCAGTAAGATGTAAGAGAGGATGTTTAATGGAAGATATATTAAGATATATTAAGATATATTAAATTGATTAAGAACATAATTTTTTCTTTTTGAATTGAGGAGTTTATTGTTATTGATATTATTTGTTTATCTTTTAAAAAAAAAGAATGGTTTGAAAGAGGTCGATTACTGGAAGATAAATATAAAACTTGATGGTTTGGGTGATTTTATATAACCTCTCAATGGATTGAAGTGATTTAAGGTTTGACTTAGATTGATGGTTTAGATGTAAATGAAAATTATTATTCTTAACAAGATGAGTTGTTTGTTCTGTTTAATGTATTGAATTGATTTAGAGAGTGTATATAGTATATAGTTTAAAATTCTTGTTAGGATTATATAATAATTTTGTTTGATGTAGTGGGGTTTTCTTTTGTTGTACCCTGTACTCACTCTGGGAAGCCGGGGGGGGGAGGGCTAGGGAGGGTTTATAATTTTATATATGATGTTTTCTCAACTGTAATTGGGGTTGGTGTAAGAATATATGTAATTATTGTTATTAAGGGGTTGCTCGGGTGGCCTCTGGGCACCACATCTGATGGAAAAGAGGAAGGAGGAGTGAAGGCTGATGTAAGTGAGTTGATAAGAAGGGGGAAGAGTAGGATGGAGATAGAGAAGGATGAAGTAGAAAGAAGAGAAGGAGGGAGGAAGGTAGGTAGTTAGTTGGTAAGTGAGGGGGGAAGGATAGGGTTGGGGGGATGTGGTGGTGGGGGTGCCGAGCAGTGATGTTATTTGTTTGGGATGATTATTTTTAGTTGAGTTATTAGTATTAGATGTATCGAAAAATGTATTTATGTTTTGTTTATGGATGATTGTTTATTTTAACACTATGATTTGATATGACTAGTTTCTTTTTTCTGTAAAAATTAAAAAAAAACCAATAAAATATATTTTTTAAAAAAAATAATCTTCAGTAATTCTCAAAGTGAGGGCTTTGGTGATCCATTAGGTAGTTTGCTGCAGCCACTACATTCATAGGCTACTTTGAAGCCACTACATACATAGTCTACTTTCTGTCTCAGACTGTTTCCCCACCATGCACCAAGAATCAACCTGCCAACCTGTTTGCTATAAGAACTGATTCTCACCATGATGAAACCTCTTAATAGCCTTTCTAATCAACAAATACTGCCTGCCCCTCCTTCATAAAAAGGACAAACTTCCTTCCCTTTTACACTGAAAGCAGAAAAAGATCCAGAACCTTTCCTGTCCTAATTTCCCCACGTATAGTTTTCTTATCTGAAAGTGGAGTATTTTCTGGAATTCTTCTCTTGTACTTTAACATTCTTTTTAGTAAATTTTACTAACCAGAAGTTAAAAGAGATTGGCTTTTGTAATTAATCATTGCTAGCACAGATTGGTTATGAAGAAACTTGATGTGTACTAACAATCACCTCGTAGGAGCCCAGTCACTGCCATAGCATTACCGGTATGTTCTCACTTGTGCCAATAGCCATCCTTGGAGAAAGCCCAGTCACCATTTCGGTCTACCTGTGCTCAACTAAATGTGATCTCTGACAAGCAGCCCAAGAAGAAATGAGCAAATAGGAAATATATGCATATTTACACATGGGATTTCATTGGGTTATGGATCAGTTATCAGTAGTAACTCCTTAGTCCTCAGAGATTTTTCTTGAAGAATATTCTTGACCCGCAGGTAGTTGTTAATGTGGCATTGGGTACATACAATAGTTCAAAAGGTAAATAATTTTTGGATTCAATTTTTGATACAAAACCTATTTTAAAGTACCCTTACAAATGGACAAAATTGAAGTAATCATATTAGTCACTAAAAATGTGAATTCCCGTGTTCTTAAAAATAAATATGTTGAAAGGGGACATTTATTTAATAGGAGGGCCCTGCATTTTGTACATGTTTATTCAGTAGTTATGATTGCTGAAAATTTGAGTAACTGAGTTAACACATTCTATTTTGAAAAGTGTTGTAACAACTTGTGCACTTAATAACTTTTTAAAATAACTTGTAACTTTTAAAAATCCTGTTAATGTTTCCAGAAAGTTAGAACTTTATACATATATTTGTATACTGTTTCCAGACTGGCAGTAAGACATTTTGTTAGATAGAAATTTATTCCAAACAGCAGTGAAGTCTGCAGGCAGATACAGTGCTAAGTCATTTCCTGGCTCTACAACACTTGAGTCCTAGTAGAGCAGGGGGTGCTGCCCTTTACAATAATAGCTGCTCAAACCACATTTTACAACATTCCTTCCCTTTTTAGCAAGCTGTTACGCATATAACATATTTTTTTAAAAATCATGCAAAACAACTATAAGGCCTATTTTTCTGGTCTTGTAAACATACAGGAGATATCTTTGAACTAAGTGGTATATTGAACTTTCACACACAGAATTCATAAAACACATTTTGGTATACAAAGAAAATTAAGTGGCCCAATATTATATTCTAATGAAAGTTATGTGTGGTAATGATTTACAGTACCTGAAAGTAGTGAGAAGGTAAAATCTATCCAGAAGCAGACGATAACAGAACAAGATGATCATCAATATTTATATCATGTGTTATAGAACATCTTCTCTGAGAGTCCCTGGGAAGGGGTGCAAAGATTAGCAGAATTCTCATATTCAACCATTCTTACCTGGGTTAAATGTTCTTGAGTATTTGTATAGGTTGATAATGTATCCCCTTTTGTTGCTTCTCTACAATATGGGCCAAACAAGATTTAAATCCAGCTGCCTGTGGAATTGCCTTTTTAGTAGCAGTTTTCTCAGAGTAAAGTAAACAGAGTAAACAGTTTTCTCACTGTTTGGGTGGGGGCTTTGTTGTGCTCAGGTTAGTCTGAGTTGCAGGGAGATTTTAGATGGTGAGCTGCGTTGCTGTTGTTTGGCTTCGCGTTCGTGGTCGTGCCTCATCATGGTGGGTGTCAGTTTGCTTCATGTATGGATTGGAGGGGTATATATATATATATATATATATATATATATATATATATATATATATATATGTATGTATGTATGTATGTATGTATGTATGTATGTATGTATGTATGTATGTATGTATGTATGTATGTTCTTCGGGTTTTCTCCCACGTAGAATTTGAAGTGTCTTGGCGACGTTTCGAAGAAGTCTCATTCGTCATCTTCAGGCTGGTGCTTTCGGCTTCTGCTTCTAGGAGCAATGTGAGATTTTAGCTGTTTCTTCCTTTTAACTGCCAGTGGGGGTTTGAACTGATTGGCTGGGAGCTCAGCTGTGTTCTGATTGGGTGGAGGTGTGTTCTGATTGGTTAGGGGCTTGGCTGTGCTCTGATTGGATGGGGGGTTGGCTGTGCTCTGATTGGCTGGGGGAATGTTCTGTTTGGGTGGGGGCTTTGTTGTGCTCAGGTTAGTCAGTGTTACAAGGGGATTAGAGATGGTGGACTGTATAGCTGTTTGGCTTTGCGTTCGTGGTCGTGCCTCATCTTCATGGTGGGTGTCAGTTTGCTTCGTGTATGGATTGGAGGGGTTTAAGGTGGCTAATGATGCAGCTGTGGTCTGGCTTCTGGTTTGTGGTCGTGCCTCCTCATCAGTGTGGGTTTGGGTTTGCTTTTTTCCTGGATGTGTGGTGGTGACATCCTGTGTGGTTTTTGTGAGTGTAGGTCTGGTGTCATTCCCCGTGCTATGGACTCGTCTGTCAATAAGGGCGGGTTTCCAAATGGCTGGTAGGCGGGAGGTATCATCTCGTTTGTTCATGCTGTGTGGGCGTTTTTCTATCTCGATGGCTTCTCTGATTATTCTGTTATTAAAGTGTTCAGTTTTGGCGAACAGTACATAATGCAGTATAAAACAAAATGATAAAAACAAAGAGCAAATTAAAACTATTTTAACCATCACAATTTAAAAGCTTGAATAAATGAACAAATATTTGAAGCTGAAAGGATAGCAAACTGGATCATGTGAGGCTCAGGGACGAGAAAACATTGCAATAGATGGTACGACTTGGGAGAAAAAATTCTTAACAAAATGTAGAACAGGGGTCTTCAAACTTGGCACTTTTATGACTTGTAGACCAACTCCCAGAATCCATCAGCCAGCATGCCACAAGTCATAAAAGGGCCAAGTGTGAAGACCCCTGATGTAGAAGGTGGAAAAGATGTATCTTAATGATATTGGTTAGTTAACACTTCTGTGTTGTTTGACTCTGTATAGGTGCAGGTAGTCATCGAGTTATAAGTGTAGTGGAGCCTGCCCATTCAACTCATAACTTGAAAACTCGTACTTCGAACAAGATCATTCCCTTGCTCATTAAGACACACGTGGCTCGTTAAATGCACATGAGGTATCTCGGTGGGGAAGGCCAGGGGGGGCTAGTGATGGAATAGGCCCCCAAGGCCTCCCCGACTCACTAAGATACCTCATGCTTCCCCCTCCCTTCTTGCTGCACCAGACTCACCTTGAAAAGATCCATCTCCTCTCTGCTGCGGTTTCTGCCTTTGAGGGAGAGGAGAATCGATGGAAGCTCCTGGGTGCCTGTAATATTGCGCAAGTCCAGGCACTGATCCTCTTTTGCAGAGAATGGAAGCCTGAACTCTTGGGGTGTTTGCTCCCTCCCCAAACTCATTTCTGCCACTGCCAGAACAATTTTCACCAGGATGGAGACCTTGGGGAAACTGGAAGCTCTGTCTGCATGCAAATGCACGCTTAGAAACGGAGCGGTTCACTCTTTGGCTCCATTTTTGTAGGAAAAAGCCATTTATCAAGCTCCTTCCTAGCAAAAACAAGCCTCTGGAGAGAGCACACCTTGCTGTTTGGTTAAGGTTTTGCAAGAAAAGGCCATTTCTCAAGCCCCTTCCTAGTGAAAACAAGCCTCCAGAGCGAGTGCGCCTCGCTCTTTGGCTACGTTTTCGCAGGAAAAAGCCATTTCTCAAGCCCTTCCTAGCGAAAACAAGCCTCACTCTTTGGCTAAGTTTTTACTGGAAAAAGCCATTTCTCAAGTTCTTTCCTAGTGAAAATGAGCCTCTGGAAGGAGCAAGCTTGCTCCGGAGGCTTGTTTTCGCAGGATTGCTCTTAAGAAGAGCGAGGCCCGCTCGCTCCAGAGGCTTGTTTTCATCAGGAAGGGCTTGAGAAATGGCTTTTTCCGGCAAAAACAAGTCTCTGAGCCCCATTTTTTTTTATCCCAACAGAGATCTGGCAGAAGGCTACGTTTCTCGAGTGCCCCATTCCAGGCATACAGAGCTTGCAGTCTCTGCCAGATCTGAGACTGCAAGCTCCATATGCCTGGAATGGGGTGCTTGAGAAACAGGCAAATGTTTCAGTACCTATGGAGTGCTCCCAGACGCAGGGACTGGCTGTGTTTGGAAGCGTTCTATAGGTGCTGAAAGACTTTTTATCCCAACAGAGATCTGGCAGAGACTGCAAGCTCTGTATGCCTGGAATGGGGTGCTTGAGAAATGCTCCTTTCCATGCAATCACACAGGGTGCTTCAAGACGTAGGGAATTTCTCTCATGTCTGCATTTGAATAAAAAGTGTTTGAGTGGAAGCAGCTTGTCCCAAAGGAAGAAACCGGAGGCGCAGAGCAGGATTGCTCTCAAAAAGATGCAGGTGCGCTCCGTGCGCTGGCCTTATTGAAAGCAATCTTGCTCTGCACCTCCATTTCCTTTCACTTGGAACAGAGGAACTCAATCTGCTGCCGCTTAATGAGTGAGGAGGATGAGGAGGAGAGTGGTGAGGTTTTATGCCAGCAGGCCGGCCAGGCAAAGACTAAGTTGGGCAGGCTGACTGGCTGGCGAGGGGAATCATGGCCGCTCAGGTGGTTGCTGCTGCTGCCAGCTTGGATGCGGATGCAAGGGACCTGACCCCGTGATGCCTCTGTGCTCAGCTGAAGGGTTCATTCCTGCCCTCAAATTAAGGCTGGTGCATGTGAGCAAGCAGTGCATCCAGGCTATGGACGGCATTGGTTCCTGCACCTGTCCAACTCCGATTCTACGCTTTGCCCCAAAGGCATGCAAACAAAGCAAACACTTCCTCCCCACCCCAGAGAATGGAAGCTTCTGGGGCCATGATCTCTTTTGCAGAGAATTTGTGTTTGAACTTGCACGATATTACGACACCCAGGAGCTTCCATTGTTGGCTCAAAAAGCATTTCCAAGCCAACTCTCCCTCAGTGAGAAAGAAACTGCGGTAGAGGAGACAGATTTTGCAAGGTAAGTGAGTCCGGCATGGCAGGAAGGGAGGGGGAAGCAGTTGTGGGGAGCGGGGACAGGAATAGGGTGAATATTGCAGAGCCTCTGCAATCGGTCGCTTATAAGGGTGAACGATTGTTGTGGTGCTGCAATAGTCATAATTTTGGGATTTGCTCATAAACACTAGGGGGCGCTGATCACGTGACTTTGTACGAGCGTTAAGTGAATGCTCGTAACTCAGGGATTACCTGTAGCTCACTTCACAACACCAGAAACGTCGGTTTCATAGCTCTAATCATGGTTCCATCTAACCTTCCTAGGTAAACAAGGAAAGAGATGTTCTGTTCACCAGGGAGAAGCTTACATTTGCTTCAGATTTTAGACTGCTGAATTATTTATGGCATTTAAAGAACATAAATGTTTACAATTCTACTGTCTCTTATTTTCCATCTCAGTGTATATACTAAAATGCTTGCATTTATTAATAGATAGCATTTCCCCAAACAGCTCTAAGGATTACACATGCATTGTGGAACAAAGACCTTCTGTCCCAAGGCTCTATGCTGGACTAGAAAAGGTAGCCAATTCACCACTGTTAACTGATGAAGTTTGAACTACCATTTCGTGTATTGTAGCAATTTGCATTCTTCATTTTTTATTTATGAATTTACGAGGTGAATAAAATTAGGAAGACAAAGAATGAAGAATTATTCTATGATTTTCTATTGTGAACCTCTGATTTTGCTTATTTATACTTTTTATATGGCTGCCCAACTCACAGCAAAGATGCACAAGTCCCATAAGTATACCAAGTAAGTGCCCAGTAATAAGATGCAGAGCCTAATAATTCATAAGAAATAGAGACACAATAGCCAAGTTACCTTTGGGCATAGGATGAATATGGATGTTGTTTACAGGTAATTAAAAATACAGGTGGGGAGTTAGGAAGGGATGGATGTAAGCAAGCCTTTTCACACCTACCAGTTTTATGAGGCATCATCTTCCCTACAGGATGAGGACAAATCAGTTATCTAATTGGCATTTCTCTAGTTGTCATGGAAATATGTTTTGGGTCTCACAAAACGTCTCACAGCCACAATCAATCCATCTGTTTTCACCAAAGTGCCATTTTCAGCAGTTCTTAAAAAGAGACTATGGAGTCAGTGCTAACAACAACAGTAGCAAAAACAGAGAAGCTTGAGAATCTGGTCACAAAAAAAAATTAAAACAGTAGCCTTAAAAAATTGTAATGATAATCTAGTAAAACTATCTCACCTTTGTGAAAGATCACTACTTTGTTATATGTATGTTTCTGGATCTGCAAAATTTAAGCATTTTACTTACATATACTGCATATTAACTCAATGGGGGGGGAGAGGGAGTGGATGGATCTTGAGAGTGGACTTTAATCAATGAGGCTGAAGCATATTTCTTAATTGAGTTTAGGGTTTTAGTTATGGTATATTATTCTGAAGACAAAAGTACTTTCCTGGTAATGAATTTTCAAGGACAGGAAAGTCAAATGGAGTATGTGTAATAATTTATCAAACCAACCTACTTGGTGCTGTTCCAATGTAGACTAATATTTCTATTCTTTCCAGCCAGCAGAGCCTATAGGAAGTCTGTTTCAGTGGATCCCAATGCACTGGCCGAAGAATTTCTGATTTACAAGATACATGTCATAAACTCATGACATAATTCTATTGTACATGGATGTAGTCTTTCAGCCTTTTTATGTCTAGAAACAAGCTATAAAGTTCTGAACATTGTGATTCTGTTCTAATGCAAAGCCTTAAAATGCCACTCAAGCTAAGTTAGGATTTTATTTTTTGGGAGGTCTTAAGATGGGAATCATCAATATAATTCATCCTGTTGTAAAAAATTGCAGTATAAGAGAGCCAGTTAAGATCATTAATTGTTCAAAGGCAGGTGGATTTAATTCACTATGGATAAGAAAGTTTTTATGTTCTTGGCATTCTTTGAGATTTGATAATCTTGGGTAACCTATGATCCCAAATATTTTGTTTCTGGCTTCTAGGCAACCTGCTTGCACAGAAATATGCTCATGATATTCCAAAAGATTCATTATAGAAGCAGCTGTTTTACATTCATATTTAACAATAAGTCTTTTTTCTCTCCCTCTTGGTATTTGCCTCCAGAACCCAATACCTGATGGCATTCCACAGATAAGCCTTCAGTGCACTCTTGCCCATCAGGCTAGCATTTTCAGTGAATAATCTCCTGCCATTATGTCATTATCTATTTTAGCCATGTATTTTAAAATCAGGCTAGTGGGATATTCTAAGAATCAACCTATATTTGCTCTCCTTTTTTTATACTGTTCCTTCCCACCTGGCAGCTTTGTAACAAACATCCTGTTAAGTGGCGTAGATATTAATGGGAGGCCCAGCTAGGGAACTAGAAAGATTACGTATTCTTTCAAGATCATGAAAGTAAACATTTTTATTCTTGTTTGTAATTTAGAAACAGTATATATGTTTGCTTGTAAAGTGCAGACTTTTTAACTACAGTATACAAGTACCTTTTCCCATTAAAAATCAAGATTTTTGAATACATCTAAGGAAGGAAAACACAACATTTCTGGAATGAAACTGGAAATTTGCTAAATGTACCTTTCCATTTGTTCTGTCCTTGAAGTGAGTATGTTTATAGGAGCTCGCTCCACAACCATGGATCTGGAATTCTTCCTAGCTGTCAGCCAGACAACTATTGCATTTTGAAAATTTAGCTACTTTCTGCTTTGCAAAAGATTTAGTAGAAAATAAAGCTCTACAAACCAATGAACCTAATTAGTTATCAGATGTTCCTGATTTTATTTTTGACTCTGATATTACCAGCTCCATAGAATATTAGGTCTGCTCTCTTCCCAGCAGCATAGTTCTATTGATCTGCATAAAGTATTATAAAACTCTACATTTTTAAAGAATTCCACCCTTAACTGAAACCTGCATCCTACAGCAGCCCTATTTCTCCTATGAAATGCAAACAAAAGCAAAATAAACAGATTTATTTATTTATCAAATTTATATGCTATACATCTCCCTAATAGGGCAACTCTATAACAAGCTAATAATGACAGAGACACATTCTTTCCAATGGAAAACTCATTGCACCTTCTTGATCTCTTGTGGATTTTGGTATAAAATTATATCCTTGACCCTCCTTGAAGGTTGGAAGTTGAAGGCATTGGATTGCAGTTTTTTCTCCATGACCAGTGACTCAATTTGAGGCTTTTGCTTTGCAGGGTTTCTAAGGGTTCAACACCTCCACATAATTGTGCTGGGCCAGGTTATATGCAATGGGAAGGGGATGAGATATCGATATAGGGCAGGGGTGGGATTCAAATATGTGAACAACCGGTTCTCTGTGTGGATGCTGCTTCCGGATGTCCATTCTGGGTCTGGGCAACAAAAAATTAGCTACCAGTTCTACCAAACTGGTGTGAACTGGCTGAATCCCACCACTGATACAGGGATAATATCCAGTCATATATCTTGATCTCTAGCCAACAAAGCTATGGAATTGAGGGTCTGTTTTAGTGCTTAGAAGTTGTTAGGATTATGGATTGAAGAGGTTATGGATTCAAGGACTCTCTATTTCTGGTGAGCTTCAAATTTCAGTTTTCCAGATGGTATTGGAAGTTCTTCTGAACTTTTAACTGTTGTTCAGTGAGCAAGTGGCAGCTATGGGCAGGAGGACCTTTGCATAGATCCATTTTATAAACCAATTATGGGATTAGGAAACGCTTGTTAGAATCAATTGTGCATCGATCACCTTTTGTTTGGACTACTACAGCACACTGATGGGTCATAGGTGGTACGAGTAATTATGAGCATAACTTAGTAACCCATGTGATACTTCGTGAGCTGCACTGGCTACCAGTTGACTTTGGGATCCAATTCAAAGGGTTGGTTGCCATCTTGGTTCAGGGCATGAATATTTATGGGGTGACCTTTGTCCAATTGTTTCTGCCTCTCCTATAGGATGTGCAGAGTTGGTATGTTTCCGTTCCCATCAATAAAATAATGCTAATTTATGAAATCTTAGATTCTTCAAAATGAAAAAGGTCTTCTGCAACCACGACATAAGCCTAAGACTGAAAATCAGGCTTGTCAGATGCTATATTTTTTCTATCCTGCTCTATGGAGTAGAAGTTGGTCTCTGACAGAAGGCCACCTAAACAGACTAGAAGCATTTGAAATGTGGATTTACAGACAGCTGTTACATATAAGCTGGTTTGACAAGATCAGAAATGAGGAGGTGATAAGCCGCCTGGGAAAGCCAAGGGAAATCATCAAAACAATTAAAAAACAAAAATTAGAATATTTTGGACATGTGATGTGACACCCAGAAAAATACAGCATACTCCATTTAATCCTCCCGGGAAAGATTGAAGGCAAACGAGGTCCAGGCAGAAGAAGAACATCATGGCTTCAAAATCTAAGGGATTGGTTTGGTCAAAACTCAGCAGCACTTTTTCATGCGGCTGCTGATAAAAACATGATCGCCAACATCCGATAACGGATATGGCGCAAGAAGAAGAAGAATGAGATCTTAGAGACCTTCTATCACTTTTATTTTCTAGAATAGCATTCCAATTTTTTGGGAGAGCTTTAAAAACCTAGCTTTTTAGCAGTCTCTGTGGTAAGGTAATTTATCAACTCTTATCAAAAATGTTAATTGTTTCTATATTTCCCCAAAATGGTGTCTTGGGATTTTTAAAAAAAAAAAAACATTGACATTATAGGGGATTTTTTGGGGCTTGGTTTTATGATGTGCTGTTAATTTTTTTTGTCAACCTGAATTGCTTTTCAGTTATGCAGTTCATAAATCAGATTAATAATCAAAAGACATTGAAAATACAGTTGGCTTTACATTACAAATTGAGTGGGAGCCTCATTAAAAAAATGTTGGATGGTAGAAATCAGCAGCATTAGAGAGCTATGCTATGCAATTTTCTCTGCACTCCCTAAATCAGACAGCTGAAAAAAAAACATTGGATTTTGGTCTACTTGGTTAATATGTGTGGAATGGGAAGGAATACCATTCTGTTCTGTGCTTCAGACAGAAAAATATGCTTAGTCACCCTAGTGAGCATCTACACTGCCATTTTTTTTCCTTTGGGGATAAAAGTTTCAAAAGGAAATTGTAAAAAAAAAAAAAAGACAAAGGATTGCTCCTGGAAAAGGGCATTGTTTGGATGCATTGTAGCATTTGATGAAGGACGTACACAATAAAATGTAATCTTCATTTTCTGACTAAAATTAAACTCCTGATTTCCAAACTACAAATTTTGATTAATCTGATTTGCAAAGTAATTCAAGCTTTAAAGGGCAAAATATTCAGTACTGAGTCTGCCGGATCAATTTACTCTTCATGATTGAATTATTCCTTGAAATGTAGGGAAAAAACATTAAAATGTCTTGTTTTCAGATTTCTTTAGCGAAACTATGCAGAGATGGTTACGAAAACAAACTTTAAGTCCCGCAAACAAAGAAAATATTAGAAAGAAATTCAGACTGACCGTTTCTTAACTTCCTGGGATATAAGCAGGAAAGAGGGGGAAATGCAATTAAGCTTTCAATATTCTATTGCTATAGCTCAGTGATGGCAAACCTTTTAGAAACCAAGTGCCCAAACTGCAACCCAAAACCCATATATTTATCACCGGGTGCCAGGTGGGCGTGGCCCACTGGGTCGGGTGGCTGTGGTGGTCATGGCAGACTGGGTGGGTGTGGCCAAGGTGGGCATTGTCACCTCAATGTTGCTCGTGGGGAGGGATGCCTATGGGGGCCGGGCAGGGTTGGGGAAGATCCTGGGCGTCTCTGGCAGGTGGGGTGGTGGGCAGGAGGCTCGTCCTGTGGAGTGAGGCGAGGCAAGGGGAGGCAGAGCAGGGGTGCCATTGTCGCAGGGCAAGGCAAAGCAGGGGCTAGGGCAGCTGCTGCCTGACACCATCAGCCCCCGCATACAGAGGCCAGCGAGTGCATGGGGGCTGACAGTGTATGTTAGCAGCCACAGCCTGCTGGCCCCTCGACCGGCACACTCTGAGGGTCCGCAGCCTGCCACTAGCAGTTCAGGGAAGCCGCCTCTGAGCTGGACGGCCAGCCAACAGCTGAGGAGGTGGGTCGTGCCCGGGAAAAGGAAAGCATGTGAGGCCAGGAGGAATGGGACAGGGGGGGAGAAAAACCAGCCATATCGGGATGCATCTGGTCACATGGGATCTGGTGAGTTAGCGGGCGGCTGGTTGAAAAGGGACAGTTGCCATCTCCGGGGCATGGTGCGTGTGCCCACAGAGAGGGCTCTGAGTGCCGCCTCTGGCACGCGTGCCATAGGTTCACTACCACTGCTATAGCCTGTATCAATAAATACATTTCCAATCAAAGTTGTAGAGTAGTTTCCTAGTTGGGCCTATCTCAAAGGCTGATAGAAAGCCATTACATTTCATTGTATATAAAAAGAAAAAAAAATAGGTATTATGTCTGGCTTCATTCATTGTTCTATTGCAAAAACAAGATCCACTCTTCTATTCTACCCAGTCATATTCCATGGGATACCTTGACCAAGACTACTGATTCCAGAGAATAAAAATACCCTTGCTACAAAAGTTGAAAGTACACAATCTTATTTATACTTTAGATGACAAATACATATACAGGTATGAGACAAATCTTCTAAAAATTTCATCTGGAAAAAGCCAATAAAGTACAATTTTTAAAAGTCATATAAGTTATGGAATAAAGTTTTGGATATAGGCTAAAACATTGGATTTCTTTATCCTTGACTATATAAGCAGAAAAAGTAATTCCAGAAACAGCATATTAATTCATAGTTTACTTTTAATTATTATCCCCATATAACTCCAAGCAGAAGCAGCATAGTCTGTAAGCAAAATTAGTCCCACAATGAAGCAAAAAATTATAATCAAAACAACTGAATTAATAGCAGATGTTATTTTAAATCATTTTCTGTAGAATTTTAATTTCAGTATGTAAGCCACTTACTTAGACAATGAGATGGGCAGTGTATAAATTTGATAAATATCACATATTTTAAAGAGATAGAAAGTTGAGAATATTTCTCAGTAAACTCCAGTAAATGCAATATAGCAAGATCTCATCTATATATGTAATCCTTCTTTATGTGAAGGTGAGCTCTTTTGAGCTCCAAGCTGTTTACATAGCCCAGCATCATTAGTAGCCAGTGTATATAGAAGCTTCATGAGTTACTTTTGGTCAGCAGCAATACTGCCAGGCACTGAGAATGGTTGGAATGTAAATAAGTGAAAACTATGTGATTACTGTCAGGCCTAGCACCAAGTTAGAAGAGGCCCAGATGAGAAAAATGTCTGCTGCAGATCTCTTCTTGTTGCCATGCGTGAAAGTATTGATCTATACTTGTCATATGTTCAATTTGCAATGGCTTCTACATAGAGACAAAATTTGCCTAAATCCCAAGAAACTGGAGCATGGAAGCTAGAATATGAGCTTATTATTTTTCTTAGGATCTCCAGCATCTTAAAACAAAGTATTTAAATATTAACATGTAATACAAATTGGCAATGATGCTAATTCACAGTCTTCCAGTCTGCAGAAGGTAGAACTAATGGTCTCTCAGTTTCTAGCCTCATGCCTTAACCATTACACCAAACTGGCTTTCTACTTACAATATAATATTACAAATTTACAACACTGCTTCTGTACAGTATATTATTCCTGGCCTGGACTTTTGTATTATTATATAATTGGAGTGAAAACTTTGGAGAGCGACAGAAAGAACAGGAAAAATGATAAATGACACATTATGAAATTAAATCCTATTGCTACATTTCATTTCATATGTTAAAAGAGAGAAAGTTAATGTTTCTGTGGTTCTGTTTCTTTGACTATTTGCACGGGGAAAAGATGTATGTAAATCATAATAGCGGTTACTAATGCAATAAATCTCACTGGAACTGACTTAAATGGTTGTATGCTGTCAGCAAAACGAAATGCTTAAAAAAAGCAGGATTATTTTTCCCTTTAAACTTTATCATATTAAAGTTTTATATTCAGAAGCTACTCTTCCCCTTCCCCAAATAACCAGCTTCTGCTCAATGTTACAGCTTTATTAAAAATATAATAGAGAAGACGTTCTCTATGAATATTCCTACACTAACTTTTTCATTGCATATTGGCAAATTAAGACTGAAGACCTGTTTGACCTTAGCCAAGTACACCATGGGTGGCCTTGAAGAGATCATAGTTGCTGTCATTCTGGATATAAAGCAGCTTTCCTAAATTTTTTACACTCCAGATATGAGTTGATTATGGCCTAATTCATACATCATGCTAAACAATGGTTTACTTGACCATGGATTATTGAATAAATCACAGTTGGCTAACTTCACATCTCATGTTAAGCCATAAAACATGGTTTCCAAACTACAGTGCCTTAGTTAACCTGATATACTAAGCTAACATAACACAAAACATTTGTTAATAGATACAGAATAAAATATAGACAAGGCCTGCAGTTCCCAGCAACTTTAAATATAGTTTTCCATTCACATTTCAGTTATGGAAGCCTACTGATGATTTTGAACCGATTGTTTTCCTTAACATAATTTGTCTCTTGTTATGGGTTTAAAAGTGAAGCCAGTCTGCTTTTGGCTTCTGGATAGAATATACCTCTAGCAAGCAAACGAATAAATATCCATTTGGATGGTGCAAGTAAAAGTAAAGAAGTGATGCTTGCTAAAGTTGAGAATAAGTATAACATGGGCAAAACAATTGCACAGTGGAGTATTTTACATAATAAACTGATGATAACAAATACATTGGGGATTATTTTCTTCTTGGGGAGAATATGTCATAAAACACACTTGGTGGTTATTTCAACTGAAGTGAATAGAATTGATTCTGCCATACAGATTCTTATTTCATCATGAGAAAGGCTGCCTTTAAAATATCACCAGTATTGTTGGGAAAAGTCAAATGTTTCTGAATCTGAAAACAAAGCTTTATTTAAAACCAACAGAAAATAAACCTTAACAATAGATCTTTGTTGAAAGGATACAGACTGCTATACATGATCCACTACTCATGGGATTGATTATTTTGAGTCAGCTGGCTCAGGAAGGAATACAAGCAGAGTTCTGTATCACAATGATTGCTTGCTGAGGCACTAATTGGAACAAATTGCCCTCATGAGTACAAATGAGAACAAAAAACTGCTAGTTGTCCTCATCTTTGCACTATCGAATCAAATGTCTGTTTATAAAATATTTTACTGTAGTCTGGCCTAATGCTGAAATGGTTAAAGTATCAGGCTAGAGACTGGGAAGAGTATGAGTTCTAATCCCACCTTAGGCACAAAGCCAGCTGGGAGACCTTGGACCAGTGACTTTCTCTCAAACATAGGAAGAAGGAAATGGCAAGCCACTTATGAAAACCTTCTCAAGAAAACTGCAGGGACCTGTCTAGGTAATCGCTCAGAATCAGACACAATTGAAAAAAATATCGTAGTGAAAAATGTAGACAAGTAACTATCATATTTTATTATTTCAGTTACATTCTGTTTATTTGTGGACTATGTATGAAACTGACGGTTATAGTTTGTTAATACATCATAATTGACAAAAATCATGATTTAGTGGTTTTGTCATTGCAGGTATTGTTTTATTCAACAAACATAATTGAAAAAAGTCATGGTTTGCTGTTGTGCAGTGTAGTGTTGGTTAATGAGACGCTTTGCATGATAGAAAAGAAATACGATTTTCAAGTATTTTACAGAATCTACCCAACTCATATTTATATGACTAAATAAAAGTCTTGGATCTTTTTAAAGATTTATGTGGAATTGTTCTCTAATAAAGATAACATATTCTCTCCCATAAAGTAGCCTAAGTGATTAACAAGGAGAGATATTAGTATAGTCTGGTACAATAGGCAGTTTAATAAAATGTGCAATGCATATTCTATTATACTCTTGACACAGTGGCAGATAATCTTGGAAACAGATGTAGCCATACCTATACTCACAATCACTCATGGTAAGACAGTAAGTTTGATGAGTATATTATTATTTTAGGAGAAATTGAGTTGATATATATAAGTAGTTAAGAACTGAAAAGGTCTAGACCAGTAGTAGTGAACCTATGGCACACATGCCAGAGGCAGCACTCAGAGCCCTCTCTGTGGGCATGCGCGCCATCACCACAGCCCCGCCTCCCACTGTGGCCCCTTCCTCTTCAGCAGCCCCCCTGGAGGAGAGTCACCCCCAGGCATGGCCTGCACGGAGCAGTGCAGCCAAGGACATAGCCGGGCAGCAGGGACAAGACTCCGCCCTCATGCTCCATAGTGTGCAGATAATGCTGCGGGGTGTGGGCGGAGGGCGTGGCTGCCATGGCACTGCAGGGCTGTCTGGGTGATCTGCTATGGCGGGCCATTGAGGCAGTGCATGGCCCTGTGGGTGGGTGGAGCAGGGGGCGGGCAGGGGCAGAGCAGGCAGGGTGGGAGGTGGAGCAGGGGCATGGGGCAGGTTTTGGGCACTCAGTCTAGACTGAGGCTGCTGTAACCAATACTAAGAGTTGGATGGTATATCAATTTAATAAATTGTAGTTCATCACACAGTGAGCCAGATGCTTAGACTAGATTTGGCATTTTTATTCGACTACCAAGTCCTTTCCAAGGTCCTGGGATAGGCAGATATAGGTTATTTGGGCTGTAAAGAATGAAATTTCCTGATCCTTGTACACGTATCAGTTAAATATTTTTCACAAAACAAAACAGAAATAATATACTCTTTTTAATGGAAATTATGGCAAATTATTGAGTCTGTAAGCAAACCTCCATTTGGCAAAATATATACACAGGATTTATTAATATTAATATGTCCCTTGTTAAATACAGAATGATCTTAGATTCAAGTACCAGATAATAATCTATTCCATTTCCTTCAAGCCCTCTCGTGTACTTGCATCACTTTAGGCAGGGCTTCTGATCTGCTAATGTACTCTGGATCCCAGTAGCTTCAGTAATAAAGTAGCCCACATATGGTAATAGTTAATAAAGATGAGTCAAAAGAAGAAAGCCATGAAATCTTTCTCAGCAAGCAGATTAGTTTTATCCGTGGAGGGTAAACTGAGGGAGCTGGCTGAGTCTACTGCTCCATAAGGAATTAATGGCTCTCAGGTGGCTTTGAAAAGGACTGGCTTGATTCCAATAGTCAAACTTAAAACATGTTCTCAATGGGACAATTAATTTATCTTTGCAGTAGGATTGGTTTACTTGCATACAGTATGCAACTTGATGAACTATAAGAAAACAATAAAATGTTTGTTTCTCGATGTTGCTAGGCAACATATTACCTTTAATTTTGTTTCCAATCATTTTAAAGTACTACCAGGACATACAGTATTAAAGAAAACAAGACATTATCTTTCTTGTAACAGACAAAATGACGCTTTGAAGAGCTATTTGTCTAGAAGAATGAAAGCTCTTTAAAACAATTTTTGGTAAAGCCCTGTAAGTACTGTAGGCATTGTGCAAAAATGAAAAAAAAAATTCTAAATCATAATTCTAGGATATATTTGCCCCAACTATTGTTTCTATGAAAATCCATATAACCACTAAATGGAGGCAAAAAAAATAGACAGAATTCAAGTGCTTTGCTGCTATCTAGTTACTTTTCAGAATTTTGCAGCCCAGATATGCTAGCTTTAATGTTCACACATCACATTAAGCTATTGTTTATTTATCTATGGTTTATTACATTTGGCGATGTTCACACAATATACTAAATCATGAACCATAACCATTAAAACATGAGATCAAATGATACAGCAATCGAAAACCAAAATATATGCTTTGAATCTAATCTTTATGTTGCCCCTCTAAAAGTGTCATTAGTTTCTTTTGCATTCTGTTTTAATTCATGTCCAGGAAAGAGAGATACATGAAACTACTTGGCGGATTTTGAATGGCAAGTATTGTAAGGCTGCGGGTTTTTTCATTTTTTTAAATCAATATTTCACATCATTTTCAAAATACATATAATAGGGCTGTTCAAGCTTCCAAGAAGAACTTTTATGGAGATTTCTAAATGGCTGAGGCAAAAGGAGAAAGGAACATTGGGTATATTTGCCACCTTGAGTGATTTATAAAAATAATAAAGGCGAAAAATAAATAAATAAAAATTTCTAAAGGTTCAGTGATATGAGGTCACTTTGCACCATGTCTATTCTAGCTCGCCTGGTTGGTGGAACTGATGGGTGAGATCTCATCACATTTGGTGGAACTGATGGGTGAGATCTCATCACATTTGTTTCATCCTTGTGATGGGGAGCACTTCATCATAACCATGGCATTGAGGAGATGCTGTCTTGCATAAATAGAATATATATTATCCCCAAAACAGATCTCTGCTGCTAATTATAATGA
This sequence comes from Bothrops alternatus, assembly GCA_034064705.1. Lineage (NCBI taxonomy): Eukaryota > Metazoa > Chordata > Lepidosauria > Squamata > Viperidae > Bothrops > Bothrops alternatus. The sequence goes on along the minus strand of JARGCV010000124.1, from coordinate 10,752,346 downwards.
TGAAATAATGACTGAATATTCATTGTGACATGATGCAAGGCCTGAACTTCAGTCTGTAGAATTATTGTTGTATTTATGGTATGCGTACATAGCATATTGCTGATTTACCTTGGTTTTTCCTCACAATACAGGGGTTTTTTTTCTTTGTATAGTACATGACATTTCTCCTCAGTCTGACACACCAGTCCAATTCTCTCTATATCACATTCAAATGATGCAGTAAAGAACTGGGTTTGCAAACTGAATTAAGTCCCTTAAATTGTGGAAGTAGTCTGTGTCACTTGAGATAAAAACAGTAAAGTGTCTCTCAAGATAAGGTTATCTCCTGATGACTAGATTGATATATACAGTGTACTATATGGACACAATTTAGGAAATAATTAAACTCTGGGTTAGAACTTTAAAGAATTTGTTGCTCCTTTGTTTTTTATATGCATAGCCAGGTTTTGTTCTGCCTAAACCAGAATTCAAACTTTGTATTTGTTTCTATCAAACCCTTTAGAAATTCTGTAATAGACTTAGTAATTAGGCCTTCCTTAGGGAATGGAGATTGCCAGTTGTCCTCAGATAAACTGTACATAAGAAGGCAGTCGTTCCATATAGGGGCTCTTCTGCTGACATTAACCATGAGAACCTCAGTAATGACATTCCAGTCTCTATTTACGTCTCTTTCTGAACATAACCTTTAATAGAATGATTTGCAAATGTTCTCCCATTGCTGAAGCTGAGTTCTAGAATTAAGACAGTTTTCATTCTTGTGTATGAAGGTAGAAGTATTGCCAAACTGATATGCACTTGTATTCTGGCTAGCAGCCAAAAGGCAATGCTGTATTTTGTATCACAGTGGTACGCAGCATAAACCTTTGTGCTATTAAATAAGTAGCTCCCTATGGTCAACTAACTTTGATTATAATAAACCAGAAGTTAGAGCAATGTTGAACTTAATGCAAGCTTTCCATAAGGGTTACTGTATTAGTATGCTATAGACATAGTGTAGGCAAATAATATAACCTTAAAGATCATAACTTTTATGATGACTGAGAGTCAGTCTGGTCTAGTAGTTAAGACACTAGATCAGGAGATTGTTAAATCTAGTGCCAGCTTAGGTATGAAAGCTGGCTGGGTAAATTGGGGCCAGTCATTCTCTCTCAGCCTACCAGCTCTCTCTACTTCACAGGGGTGTTATTGGATGGGGGGGGAAGAGTTCACTTATTGATAAAAATAATAAAGGTGAGATAGCATCTACAAAAAAATATTTTACGTTTTTAATATTTAGAACCACTTCAGTGAAGATGGTATGGAAGTTAAGAAAAAAAACCAATCACTAACAGGTAATGTTTATTAGTACCTTTCTCTTTATCTTCATACCATTTGCTGAGAAAAAAAGAAGAAGCATATAGTATATACAACATGTTATTAATTCAATTTGAAAATAAATGGAAGCAGTTTCGCTGAAAGGATTATATATGATTTCCCTCTTCACTTCCTCTTATTTCTTTACCGAGTTGAATTTTACATTATAAATTCCGCCACCATCTTATATATCTAGAAAACATCACACAATAAACAAGAATAAGAAGCATTGTCTTTTCCACTTTTCCATGTTTTCATTCATTCATTTAATCCTCCAAGGCTATGCGAAGCTTAGGCGATAACAATGATATCACAAAAGACCAAGCATTTGTTTTGTCTCATTTGGGGATTTTTTAAAAAAACAACAACATGTATTAACATAAACTTATACACTTTACCTTACCATACTCCAAAATGCTAAACCTTATGTTCCTAAAATCATGATTTTAAAATCATGATTTGACACTATATTTGGATGCCATTATTTTGAGGTACTCTAGAGACAAAAATGGTGCCTCTAGGCCATAATCCACAGCTATCCATCATTCCACTATACATTCTATTCCACTTAAAGACCAGTAGTTATGTCATTCAAATGCTCAGAGAATGCTCAACATTTAGAAAGAATATTGAGAAACTGCTGCTGACTCTTCTTAACTACTGTTATCAGGAAGAACAGATAGGCAGCAGGCTTGAAATTTTCAACACCCAAGTGAAAATAAAATTCAAGTAATCTATAGGAAGTGAAATAATTATGAAATAAAATTAAATATTCTAGAATATTTTTCCGTCTTTTCTGAGTCCTTGGGGGTTCCATAAAAGGAGTGCTTGTCATTGTACTATGCATTTTAACACACATCTTCAGTAGCATAACAGGAACAATTTATATTTTAGCCTGTCATAAAAGCAGCAGTATATAAATACAGTTCAGTCTGGGGGTTTTCCCCCAATAGCTACATAGTTGGAAAACTACGCAACAGTTAAACAATGAATATAAACAGTGTAAACATTTAAGTGCCTTTAAAAGGAGAAAAGAAAAAAAATCGTATCATTTGTAAAAGTTGACAAAAGAACGAACAAATTTGTGTTATAGTAGAAAATCTATATAATGTCCAAGTTACACAGTGAAGAGTAGGATGTTACTAATGAGCAGCAGCTCTAGAAATAGACTGGCCCTATTGCAATAAAAATGATTTAAAATGGTCCATGGAAATGTTAATAAAAGCACATGTTTTCCAATAAGTGTCAGGAAGCATAACAGATTGGAAAAAATGAAAGGAGTGGATTTTGAAAATATTTTACGACTGGGTACACACAATTTATAGTATGTAAGTCATAAATGGCCTTGCTATGCTGTATAAACCCAACTACTGCAGTAGACTAAATCGTTTATGGACTAGGCAGGTATGAGAAAAATTATTACAATTGTAAACTTACTGTATGATAATAATTGCACAAAGCAATAGTCCAGACACAAGGTGATTGAGCGATTGTGAGAAGGGAGTCCTTAATCAAGAAAAAGCACAACTGGCATACCAGATGAATCCTAGCCACAGTGGTCACTTGCTCTTTGAGCAGAAGATGCCTGTCCAGGAAGACACCCCCCCCCAAATTGTGCCTTGGTCCTGCTTGAATAAGTGTATCTTCATTCAGAACTAAAGATTATTATAACCTGGCACTGGAAAAGCTGGAAGTATTGTTTTGAGTGCTAAACATTAGTTAGAAGAGATGTATAACTGAATATTTTTCTAATAATCTTTAGCATAAAATTGCCTTGACTTTAAGGTAAGAACTGTATAAGTAGTTTTGTTTCAAACCTTGTGCAAGATTTTTGCTGCAGCAGTTTTTAAATGACAAAAGTTCCTTCAAGAGGGCTACTCAAATGTCAGCATGCTTGATAAATCTGAATATTGTTTGCTACTAGTCTAGTTCAAAGCCTTATAATTTATAAAACTGTTGCTATGATACAAGTTACAGTTCTAATGATGACTCATTTTTATGCAGCATCTACAAGTATACACCCACCTTAGGCAGCATGTAGTTGCATTAGAAATATCTCAATAAGTCTACACTGTAATTCAAAGTGTAGCTGCATAATTCTTGTCGAAATCAGAACACCATGCTCCAATTTTTAATTTGGGCAATGGTATTTTGATTTACATTTGAATGCATTGAACACTTTGCTGCTGTAGACAAATACATTTCAACATATGATGCTATATCTATTTCATGCTATCTTTTAGATAAATCATTTGTGTCTATAATCCCTGTGAATATATGTATGTGTATATATTGATATGTATGTGTATATATACAGTTACAGGGGACTAACCTGAGCACAACAAAGCCCCCACCCAAACAGAACACTCCCCCATCCAATCAGAGCACAGCCAACCCCCCATCCAATCAGAGCACAGCCAAGCCCCTAACCAATCAGAACACACCTCCACCCAATCAGAACACAGCCGAGCTCCCAGCCAATCAGTTCAAACCCCCACTGGCAGTTAAAAGGAAGAAACAGCTACAGTCACACATTGCTCCTAGAAGCACGAAGCCGAAAGCACCAGCCTGAAGATGATGAATGGGACTTCGTCGAAACATCGCCAAGACACTTCAAATTCTATGTGGGAGAAAACCCAAAGAACCAAAGACCTACACACACACACACACACACACACACACACACACACACACACACACACACACACACTGCATTCAGAAAATATTCAGACCCCCTTCACTTTTGTCAATTTTGTTATGCTGTAGCCTGATTCTACAGTTGAATTCATTATTTTCCTTATTAATCTACACTCAGAACCCCATAACAGCAAAGTGAAAACAGAATTTTAGAAATGTCTATAAATTTATTAAAAAATAAAAAACTGAAATATCAGCTTGGCATAAGTTTTCAGATCCTTTGCAAAAACACTTGAAATTTACCTCAGGTGCCTCCAATTTCTCTTGATTGTTGCTGACATGTTTCTACCCCTTGATTGAAGTTGACCTATGGTAAATTAAATTGATTGGATGTGATTTAGAAAGGCACACACTTCAGAGACAGGATTATTGCAAAGTGCAGATCTGGGAAAGGCTACAATAAACTTTCTGCTGCACTGAAGGTTCCTAAGAGCTCAGTGGCCTTCACAATTCTCAAATGGATGACGTTTGGCACAACCAGGACTTTTCTAAGAGTTGGTTGCCCCAATCAGGGGAGAAGGGCCTTAGTAAGAGAAGTGACCAAGAACCTACCTCATGGTCAATCTGACTAAGCTTCAGAGATCCTGTGTGGAGATGGGACAGAGTTTCAGAAGGACAACCATTACTGCAGCCCTCCAACGATCTGCGCTTTATGGCAGAGTGGCTAGACAGAAGCCTCTCCTCAGTGCAAAACTCATGGAAGCCTGCTTGGAGTTTGCAAAAAAAACACCTGAAAAATTCTCAGACTGTGAGGCACAAGATTCTCTGGTCTAATGAAAGCAAGATCAAACTGTTTGGCCACAATTCTAAATGTTATGTCTGGAGGAAACCAGGCACTGCTCATCACCTGCCCCAACATCCCAACAGTGAAGCGTAGTGGTGGCACCATCATGCTGTGGGGGTGTTTTTCAGCAGCAGGGACTGGGAGACTGGTCAGAGTTGAGGGAAAGTTGAATGGAGCAAAGTACAGGGTTGTCCTCAATGAAAACATATTCCACAGTGCTCAGGACCTCAGACTGGGCTAAAGTTTCACTTTCCAACATGACGATCTTAAGCACACAGCCAAGACAACACAGGAGTGGCTTAAGGACAATTCTGTGAATGTCCTAGAATGGCCCAGCAAGAGCCCTGACTTGAACCCTATTGAACATCTCTGGAGAGACCTGAAAATGACTGTCTCCTAATGGTCACCATCCAACCTGACTGAACTTGAGAGGTTTTGCAAGGAAGAATGGCAGAAAATCCTCCAATCCAGGTGTGCAAAGCTTGTCGTGTCAGACCTAAAAAGACTTGAGATATAATTGCTGCCAAAGGTGATTCAACAAAATACTGAGTGAAGGGTCTGAATATTTCTGCCAATGTGATATTTCAGTTTTTTTCATTTTTAATAAATTTACAGACATTTCTAAAATTCTGTTTTCATTTTGTCATTATGGGGTACTGAGTGTAAATTAATGAGAAAAAATGAATTTCAACAACTGTAGAATCAGGCTGCAGTATAACAAAATTGACAAAAGTGAAGGGGATCTGAATACTTTCTGAATGCACTCTATGCAGAATGTATGTATGCACATACACACACACATCTGTGTACATATATAATTGGTATATATCAATTATATATACAGTTCCAGTTAAAGGCACACAAAAGATTAATTAAATAAAATTAATTAGGATGCAGAGGCTAGTATGACAAAGGAATAGAGGTATATTTTGGGTGAATTTTTGACATATATAGGGATTCACAAAAAATAGCATCTATGCATTTTATATCAATTCAGAAATCCAGCAGCAGCCTTAGGTACCTGGCATCAGCCAACTGCATAGACTATAACATATTTCATTTCTAGCCAACATGCTAAGATCCTTAGCCAGCATGATTGTGACAATGTGCTGTAGAAATTTTATAAGAATCTAGATAAGGTAATATTTTTAAGACTACTTAATCCAGCTCAACAACTTCAAGATCTCAGAAGGAAATATTTCCAATATTTATTGTCTTTATAACTGGATGCTCTAGATTTTTAAATGGGATGATCTGAATGCAAAGTATATGCTTTAGTACTGAGAAATAGACCTTTACTAATATGGTTTAAACCTGGTGAGAGTAGATCAAGTACAAGTTCTGTTGAGAGCTTATTTGATTTTTGAAATTAGAACTCTTATAAATTATATTCAAATAGAACCATAATTTCTAGGTGGTAGATAGAAATGAGGTGGATAACACAGATGTAACTGAAAACATAGGATAAATCTCACCAAACACAATATAGCTTGTTAGATGAAATAATGACACATTGTGGTTTTTCCTCAAAATAACCCATTTAATCAGGATGGATATTTTCTTTGTGGGTTTGCATTGGCATCCCACAATGTAACATATCAGGAATAAAGCATGACAAGTATTAAAAGTACACAATTTTTAACTAAGAAGATTAGTCAGTTTATTCATACACAAGTCTGAAAATGCTATCATTATATAGAGTATATTTAAATATGTGTATGACATTATGATTAGTAATACCTTCATACCTAGTGAGCCAAAATATTAAATCAATGTCTTCTGGTTTGCCGCCGTAGCTGCCACAGACGTTTGGAAGGCGAGCTCCGTCTTCCACGTCCGATTTCGCATCACTGGGGGACCCTGGAAAGAGTAAAAAGTCTCCCTGTAGGGGCAACCAGCAAGGAGGGGATTCCTGCTTGATCACAGGAGGGTGGTAGCCCTTCCATTCGATCTGGCGCAGCCTTCCAAACTGGCGGACGAAAGACCGGCCATAGCAATATGGCTCGTCACTAGGCTGCAGACAATCGAAGTCAAACTTCCTACCAGGCATCTATAAAGCAGCATGGATGAGACTGGTGAGATCTGAACCTCTCTTTAATCTGAAATATTTTTTCACCTGTATAAGCTGCCCAAGGTATTTTCCCCCTGTGGAGAGAGGGAAGGGAAACTTTATCCCGCCTTCTAAAAACAGCAGTGACTATCCAGGGGAGTTTAAAACATTGAAACAATAACCTGATTTTAAGTGGACTTTTATCTTTCCAAAATTTGAGGACTAAAAGATTTCTTATCCTTATTGAAGATGAGGGTTTTTAGTTACAAAAAAGAAGTAAAATTGGAAAAAAGACTATAAAAATATTGGACTTTAAAAAAAATCCTAAGCGGTATGGGTGACATCTTGTGGCTAAACCTGATATTGCAATCTGTTATTGTCTAGATTAGCAGAGACTTGGCTTGAAGCCCAGACTATAGATAAGACTTTTGTAACCTTGGCAATCAGCTGTGAGAAGCCCAGCTGTATTCTATACTGAATGATAAAATCATTTCTACTCTCTGATTGTAAAACTTTTAATTCACACCATTAAGAGAACATGGATGAAGATCAGGAACAGATTTTATTTATGCTGAAAGCAATTCATGAAACTATTTTTTTTTAAATTCTTTTATTAAAACAATCAACATTGAACATAAAATCATATTATGCAGCAATCATCATAGCACCTGATATACAACACTAAGTATTAGTCTTTGTAAACGTCTGATTTGGTAAACATTTTTCACTCCTCACATCAAGCCTCAACTATACGCCTGTTACACTTTGCTTGATTGGTGTTTCTCTTATCTGTAGTCTATCCACTGTTTCTAGTCTATCACATATTATTCATCTCAGTATTATTACAATCTTTTATGATCCCTGACCAAAGATCCTGAGGTAGAAATTCAATAACCTGAGGTAGATATTCAATCCGCTTTTTCAATATTAAAGTGATCAACATTAAACATAAGATCCTATTGAGAAGCAATCATCCTAGAACATAGCATACAACATTAGGTATTAGTCTTTGTAAACGTCTGGTTTGGTAAACGTTCTTCACTCCTCACGTCTATCCTCAAATATACGCCAGATATATTTTGTTTGATTGGTGTTTCTCTTATATATGGTCTATCTACTGTATCTAGTCTATCACATATTACTCATTTGCGCTTCTGAATTAACTTCGTCTCAGTAATAGTGCAATCTTTTATAGTCCCTAACCAGAGATCCTGAGGTAGAAATTCCATAACCTGGAGTAGAAATTCAATCTGCTTTTTCAATATTAAAGCAAACAACATTATGCATAAGATCATATTAAGAGGCATTTATCATAGAACATAAACATACAACATTATGTATTAGTCTTTGTAAACGTTGGGTTTGGTAAACCTTCTTCCCTCCTCATGTCGAGCCTCAACTAAACGCCAGATACATTTTGTTTGATCGGTGTTTCTCTTGTATATAGTCTATCCACTGCTTCCAGTCCGTCAAGTATTGTTCATTTGAGCGATCTTTCAAGTATGCCGATATTTTCGCCATTTTCGCCAAATTTATTACTTTCAAAGTCCATTCTTCCATAGGCGGTATTTCTGGATTCTTCCAGTATTGTCCCACCAACAATCTGGCTGCTGTGATCAAGTTCAGAAATAAGTTTGTCTCTGAGGTGGTGCAATCCTTTGTGATCCCTAACAAAAAAACCTGAGGTAGAAATTCAATACGCTTTTTGAAAATGGTTTGGAGTGTCCACCATATCTTCCTCCAGAAGGCTTTGATTTTTCTGCATGTCCACCATACATGAAAGTAGGTAGCCTCCTCATCGCCACACCTCCAGCATTTGGACTGGGAGTCTGGATAGATGTATGCTAGTTTTTTCGGGTCTAGATGCCACCTATAAAACATCTTGTAGAAGTTTTCCCTTAAGTGTTGCGCTTTCGTAAATTCTACATTTCTCACCCAGATTTTCTCCCACGTGTCCATGGTTATAGAATGCCCAAAGTCTTGTTCCCACTTTAGCATACAGTTCTTGACTAGCACGGTTTCAGAGTCCATTTCTATCAGAACACTGTACACCCGTTTGATGTGCATGATCCCCTGCTCTCTAATCTGTTTAATTAAATTCTCGTCCGTCTGGGTTAATCCCTTCTTCTTGTCTCTATGCCACCTTGATTGCAGTTGTAGATATGATAGCCAGGTACCTCCTAGTCCTTCATCTGCTAGCGTTGTTTGGGGTTTCAAGGAGAACCCATTTTCTTCTTCCAGTACAAGTTTACTGTAGGGCACCACTTCCTGCCCTTGGGATATGTTTACATCCCCTATTGCGTGTCCGGGGATCGTCCAGATGGGGATCTTGTCGTGTAGAAGGTATTTATATTTCTTCCAGACCCATAACAACGGGATTCTTAGTGGGTTCTCCTTGAAGTTCTTGTCTGCCTTTTTGTCGTACACTAAGTATGCGTGCCAGCCGAATAGTAGACCATGCCCTTCAACATTCAATATTCTATCATTCGTCATGTTGATCCAGTCACTCAACGCCACCAGTGTCGCTGCGTAGTAGTATAGCTTTAGATTAGGCATTTTTAGTCCCCCTCTCTCCCTTGCATCCTGGATGATTTTTAGTTTTACCCTCGGTCTCTTGCCATCCCAAATAAATCTGTTGATGCCCTTCTGCCAGTTATCCAAGTCCACGTCCTTTTTAAGTATGGGGAGCATTTGAAAGAGAAATAGAAATCTTGGCAATACATTCATCTTTACTGCTGCTATCCTGCCCAGCAGGGACAGTCGTAGTGTTTTCCACCTTTCCAGATCTGCTTGTATCTTGTTCCACAGCTCCTCGTAGTTATTCTTGTATAATTTTGCGTTCGTTGATTCTATCTCCACTCCTAAGTATTTAACTTTCTTGACTATTTCACAACCCGTTATTATTTCCAAGTCCTGTTTTGCTTTGTTGTCTAGATTTTTGACTAGCATCTTCGTTTTTGATATATTTACTTTAAAGCCTGGCACCCTACCATAGTCTTCCATTATCTCCATCAATCTCCTTGCTGACTGTACTGGTTGTGACATTGTCACGAGCAAGTCGTCTGCAAAGGCACATAGTCTGTAATCTTGTTGTCTAATCTGTATGCCCTTTATGTCCTCTGCCGCTCTTATCTTGTTCAGTAGAATCTCCAGCGTTAGGACAAATAGCAGGGGTGACAGCGGGCAGCCCTGTCTCGTGCCTCTCTCTATGTTGAATGAGTCTGTTAGGTCTCCATTAACAATGATCTAGCCTGTTTGTTTCTGGTAAATTGCCCGTATGGAGTTGAGAAACTGTGCTCCCATTTTCATCTTCCGGACCAAGTTCGTCAGAAACGGCCAATTCAGTCTGTCGAAGGCTTTTTCTGCATCCACAAACATAAGAGTGGCGGGTACCTGGTTGTGCCTTTCCAAGTACTCTATTATGTTCAACAGCTGTCTCACGTTGGTTTTCATCTGGCGTCCTTGTATAAATCCCCTTTGGTCCGGGTGTATTGTTTTTTGTAGTACAGTCATTAATCTATTGGCCAAAATTTTTGTGAAGATTTTGTAGTCTGTGTTTAGTAGTGAGATGGGTCTGTAGTTTGCGGGTTGTGCGTTATCTTTCCCCTCCTTGGGGATTAACGAAATGTAGGCTGTTTTCCAGGATGGTGGGACTTGGCCTCCATCTTGTATGTTGACAAATAGCTTTCTGAGGGGTTCTAACATCTCCTCCTGGAGATGCTTGTAGTAGGTTGCTGTTATCCCATCCGTCCCGGGCGATTTTCCTGTTTTCAGTTGTTTGATCGCTGAGTGTATTTCCTCCTTTGTGATTGAGGCATTCAGGGCCTCTCTTTGTGTGTCGGTGATTGTCTGTATCTTTTCGTTTTGTAGAAACTTATCTATCTCTTTGTCTTGTGTCTTCTCCTCGGCATATAGATTTGAGTAGAACTCTGTAAAGGCTTTCTTGATGGTTTCTTGTCGAAATTCTTCCTTGCCTTTGTACTCTATCTTTTCAATTATGCAGGATTTCTGTTTCTTTCTTATGATGTAGGCCAGCCATCGACCCGGTTTGTTGGCCTTGCAGAATGTCTTATGTTTTGCGTATTGTATATTCCTTGCAACTTGGTCTGCCATTAACATGTCGAATTGCTTTCTTAAGATCTTGATTCCTTCTTTGGTGACTTTGTCCTTTGGTCTTTTTATTAATAGCCGCTCCCTCTTACTTATCTCGTCTTCTAACTCTTTTCTTTTTTGTTCTTGTTTGTGATGGTGCCTGTTATTCATGTCCATAAGAATCCCACGCATGTACGCCTTGCTGGCGTCCCAAATCATTTCTGTCGGTGTTTCGTTGTTCATATTTATGTTGAAGAATTCCTTCATAGCTTTTTTGCATTCAGCCACCTTTTCTTAGTGTCTAAACAGGTTTTCATTAATTCTCCAGGATCTCCTGTTTCAAGCCGTGTCTTAGTTCCATCTTCACCGGGTTGTGATCTGTTAGTACTTTGGGTAGGATTTTCACCGCATTTAGATAAACTAGCAGGTCGCTAGATGTTAATATAAAGTCAATTCTGGAGAATGATTGATGTCTGTCAGAGAAAAAAGTGAATTCTTGTTCTTTGCCGTGCCTTTCCCTCCATACGTCTGTCAGTTCGAAGTCCTCCTTCATGTCAAAGAAGGATTTAGGCAACTTGGAGTGCTTTTGCGGGTTAGGTGCGGTTCTTTTTTTGTCCAGGGCAGTCTCTATGACCCCGTTCCAGTCGCCCAGTATAATGCAAGATCTGTAGTTGAGTTGTGTTAACTTCTTGTGTATCCTTTTGTAAAATTTGCCTTGTTGCTGATTTGGTGCATATATGCCCATCACCAGAATCTTCTTGTCTTCTTGTGTTATTTCAATTGCCAGGTATCTACCTTGGGGGTCTGACTCTATTAGCTTAGCTATTACATGTTTCTTTACATATATAACAATCCCATTCTTTTTTCTTGGCGCCGCTGCCACAAAGTGCGCGCCTAGTTTGTAGTTGATCAGGTATTTCTGGTCTGCCGCTCTGATGTGTGTTTCTTGTAGGCAGATTATATCGCTTTTACCTTGGTTCAGGTAGTGGAGTATTTTTCTCCTTTTCTGGGAGGAGTTTAGTCCGTTAACATTCCAAGTCAAATATTTAGTTGTCATTATCTGTTTCAGGATACTCTTGCAAGACCACTTCTATTCTTTCTCCTGCTTTCTTCTTTGGTCTTGTTCCCATGATATCCGGATTGGTGCTCATATTGAGTTGTGGGTTCTCGTCTTGCTGGTCCGTGCATTTGGTAGTGGATCCTAGTAGCCTGCCCTCTGTAGACTGCTCTGCTTCCTTGTTCTTGTTGCCCTCTGTTCTCTGTGCCATCGTATCTCGAGGTGGTCCATTCCTTTCTTCTGCTACTGCGCCGGTCCATGCTTCTGCGTGGTTTGCTCGTTGATCTCGGTCTCTCCCACTTTCCAGTGGTCCATCTGCGTCTTCCCTCGTAGTGGGTTGAGGGCCGTCCGACTTCAGTTCCTTTTCAAGGAAGTCTTTGGCTTTCTGAACCGAGTTCAAGTAGTATCTTTTGTTTCTATAGAGAAGTGACATCCCTGATGGGATTTCCCATCGATAATGCAAAGCGCGTGGTCTCAGTTCATTGATCAGGAATTTGTAGTCCTTTCTGTCTCTCAGCATCGCCGGGGTGATCTCTTTCAGTACCTTCACCTCCTGTTCCTCTATGTAAAATTTCTTGTTGTAGGAAGTGACGGAGATGAGGTTCCGGAACCCCTGTGTTGCAAAATGAATGACCACGTCTCTTGGTTGATGCCCGTTTGCTGACCTCCACGAGCCAACTCTGTAAATTCTATCGAATTGCCACGCAATCTCTTCGGGTCTTTTACCCAGAAATGGTGCCAGGGCCCCTACAAAGGTCCTGAGCAGGCCTCCTTGGGTTTCGTTTGTTATCTCTTTCCACCCTCTAAACCTGATTGCAGACGCCATTTGCCAGTATTGCATCATGGTGGACTGGTCTTGAGCCACTCCTTTCATCTCTGCTATCTGTCCCTCTATGCGGTTCTCCACTTCTTCTATCCTCTTTTCCGTATTCTCCCTAATTTCCTGGAGGTTCTTCCCCATTTCATCCCCTATTCTCTTGTAGTATGCTTGCATTGCCTCCTTCATTCGGTCCAGGTCTGTGGCCGTTGCCCTGCGTTGTTCTTCCCACTTTCTCTCTAGGTCTCTACCTTGGTCCGCCAGCATCTGTTTTATGTCTTTGCATCTTTTCTCCATCTTCTGTTCTGCTTCTATGCACCTTTTCTCCATCCTTGCGCCCAATTCCTCCAATTTTCTATCCATGCCATCCATCCTCATTACCAGCGTCTCTATCGTATCTTTTAGTTCTTGGATCATGTGTGCTGTTGGGCAGGCATGGGTTGGCAGGTGGGTCTGGGGGCTTGTAGTTGGATGGGGGGGTGTGGGGATGGGGGGGTGTTGCCTGGCAGATTAGAGGGCTGAGCTGGGGAGGATGCAGCTCCCTTTGTGTGTGGCAGTTTGGTCTGTTTCGTCAGTTTGGCGGCCATTTTGAGCTTATCCTCTTGTTGGCCTATCAACCCTTAAAGCCACCCCTTAATGCAAAGAGTTGTAGGAGAATTGTTCTTGTGCCAGATTATCAAGCTGATAGGATAGATTGGATCAAATTCTTCTGTTAAAAGTTAGCAAGTGTTCATGTCTCACAGTTCATATCCTAACAGCAAAATAATAGTCCAATAAGGGGTGTAAGTTATTTTGAGGTAAACTTTGCAATACTGGCATGGGTGGTACAGAGATATGGGGATCTGGGGCTTGTGCAGATGGCCCTTTTTTCCAGATGCAATACAACTAGTCTTCAGGCACTTAAACAGTCAGGCTTCAGGCTTTCAAATAGTTTCCCAGAAATTAAGCTCTAAGCGTGACTCATTTGTTCTGAAGCCTCATTTTAGTCATTTTAGTCAGGGAAAATTAGTCCTTTTCTTGAGCTTCTGGATTCCCCAAGCTCGCCGCCCGCTGTGGGGGAGGAAGATCGGCGTTTCCGTGGGGTTTTCCCTCACCTCTTTTCTTTTTGGCGTCGCCTCCGCTCGCCCGCTTGGTCTGCTCCTCCTCCGCCCACCCGGCTCCTCCTTACCGCTTCCGGTACCTTTTCGGGGTCTTCTGGGGGTCCTCCTCCCTCTGCTGGTCTCTCCCTGCGGCTAGCGTCTGTGAGTCTTCCACGGTTCGTTCGATCCTCCCGGCGGCCTCCGCAGGTCTCACCGATGTCGCTCGCCGTCATCTCCGTCTCCCCGCCTCCGTCGGCTCTCTTCGGCCGAGCGGCCTCGCGGCTTCGCAGCTTCTTCAGGCCTGCTGGCCGGCCGGCCGCCGCCGGCCTCCTCGGCCCCGTCCACTCTCCTCGCTGATCCCTCGGCGGCGATTTCGGTCCTGTCCGGGCGAGCCGAGGGTCCTCTTCGGAAGCACCCTCTTTGCCGGTGCTTACGTGTCTCGGCAGCCTGTTTTTTTTTGCTGAAAAAGTAAGCCCCGTTCTGGAGCTTTACTCTGATGGCTCCGGTCCTCGTGACCGGAAACTGGAAGTCTCCATGAAACTATTCTTAAAGCACTGATGAAATAAGAGGCTACAGAAAAGAACAAGATATCAGCCTAGATATATGAACCCAAACTTTGATTACAACCAAAGAATTAACTACACAGAATATAATAGAAGAAGTGGAGCAATTAAATACTATGATAGAAGATTCAACTGATCAACAAACACAGTTAATGGAAAACTCAGAAAAGAGATTGACAACTTTGAAAATGGAAAAGACTTTCTATATAAACCAGAAGAAACCTGAGGATCAAGAGAAGAACAGACCGAAGGGAAGATAAACATTTCAGGACAACTACGCCGAGAGAGAAAAATAGACAATTTGTTAGCCTCTTCAAAAAAATGGTGATTGGATGCCTTTCTTATTTCAAACAATATACATAATAATAGAGGGAGATCTACATGATGATTTAAAAGCACAGATATGGAAGGTGAATTGGCAAAGAAAGAAAGCTAGAATAAGGCTGAAGAAAATTTGGAACTATAAATATTAAAAGTTAAATTTGAATATTGATTTGTTTATAAAGATTGAATGTAAAAGCTAATTAAGATATATATATAAGCTAAAATATATTGATAAATGTAATAAACATGTTTTCACTTAGCTGATATAATAAAAACTGTACTAGCTCAAATATGAGATGAATAGACATTAAGAGAAAAAGAGAGGAAGTATTTGTTGTTGAAATAAGAGAAAATTTGGTTACTAAATTTAAGATGTTTGGAAATTAATAGAAAATAAGAATGTTATACTGTATTATCAATTAGTTGATGTAAGATGGTGAGAAATAGAATATATCCAAATAGATAAGATGTGTATTCTGAATATCAAATTTTGTGATGAATTGTGATAATGGGAACTTTGGTTACTTAAAAATTGGGAATTATAAATACTAAATGTTAAAGTTAAACATTAATGGGAAATTAAAAATTGGGGAAAACTAATTAGGACATTGATTGTCTATAAAGTCTGAATGTTAAAATAATAAGGATGTGTATAAGCCAAAAATTATTGATAAATGTAAGAATGTCATTTTTATTTAATTGATTTAATAAGTGTATTAGTTTAGACAGGAGACAGTGAATACTAAGGGGAAAAGAGAGGAAAAATTTGACGTAGTAGCTTGAGATTTGTACTGAAGATATTTGTATGTTATTGTATTATTGATTGGCCCAGCCGCCACGTTGCTTTTTGAATTCTTAAATGTAAAATTAGAAAATCAATAAAACATTTATAAAAAAAAACCAAAAACAAAATATTAAATCAAATATATTTTTATTACCATTAAAATTAGAGAGAGAGGGAGGAGAGAGAGAGAGAGATGTAAGGTAAAGGTAAATAAAAGGAAATAAAGTAATATTATAGGCAGACCCATATCTTTTTTTATCACTTATAAAGCATGACTGTGGATTGTTTCTATGAAGGAATATAGACCTGGCTTAGTAATGGAGAAGGAATTAGCAAAGAATCAATGAAGAAGTTTCAGGAAAGATTACTCAGTGCAGACCTGAGAAAGAAAATAAAATTTTTGTTTAGTATAAGATGAGGCAGAGTGATTTGGCAGTCTTGTAAAGTGATCTTTCCTTTATGATCCTGTCACCAAAGATCCATCTTTTAAGCTATAGAAGTGAGCACCACGCAGCCAAAGAGAAATAGCTTCATCCTGTGTATCACATCATCTTATCCATGGGGTAGGGTTATGCACTAATCATTCTGATTGGATGCTGAGTAATGTTACATAATTTATGCTAATTTTTAGAATTTATTTTTCTGTCATTGACATCAGTGAGATAGAATTTAACTGTATATACTCCAAAGGAAAAATATCCAAATTTAAGAGGATCCCCCTCAAAAAATGAAGATTAGACATAAAAGATCTCCCCATCTACTCCATTGCTAAGGTAATCCTTTTTAAATTATACGAGGGTAAATAGTTTTCCTTTCCTTTCGTGTTCATATTGACAGCTTTTGTCTTGATATAACTTTATATCCTCAAAGGCAATGTCTCCTTGAAATGAAGGACAACTGGAAAAAAGGTTAGAATTTTTTTCCTCTTCACATATCCTATTTTTGACACTTGGCCAAAGTGGAGTAGATATTTCAGCTGAAGGTGGGTCTAAAAAAGGGCTGAGGGCAGAAGACTGACACAGTCAAACAAGATGTATTTTGCTGTACACTAAATTTAGAAACCCTTATGAGTTGTACATGTTAGTATAAAATAGCAAAATGCCCAAAGACAATTTTGCTTAATTGTATACTTAGAGAGGTAGATACATAAATTGGATTCAAAAAATTTAACAGGTATAATTCTGCAAATCAAAATTTGATTTGCTTTATGCCATGAAGATTGCAATTTAGCTAACAACAAATAAATGATTTATCTCTATGAGGTATTTTATGTCATTGTATACCTTTCTCTTAAGATGCTCCAAATTTATATACTATTGTATGGAACCAGACACATGGACATTAATTTTCATCTACTGTTCATGGAATGGAATTACCCTCGTCCCCTCTCTCTGAGTAGTTATACTAATATAAAGTATTTTTTCTGTCCATAGCCTCAAGTTGCACAAAATTGTTTTATCCTTTATCTTGGGGATAAAATTGTGTGACCATTAATAATTGTGCCTAAATATATGTTTCAGGCTGATTCAGGCATATCCCCTTCCTTCTGGTTACTACGTAGTGAACTTCCATGAAGCCATTTTCCCTCACCATTAAGCACTTTGCCTTCCTCAGTTCTTTTCACACCTTTCCTAATTGTAATGCCAACTTCTCCTTTTCAACAAACAAAAGATAGTAAAGTTGTGCTATTTTATAGGGGTGAGAGGCTGTTTCATTCATGTCTAACAGTGTTCTGAACTTTAAATGCAACAGCTTCGTTTTTCCACATTACAGTGTCCAGAAAATGAATGATAGTAAACTGGGCTTTTGTTTTTTAATTGCCAGCTTAATAGGCCTTAAGTCTCTCCCAGGAGCTTCAAAATCCAGAAGCCTATGTAAGAGTTCAAGAAAGCTGTCGGGAAGTACTGGGACAGGCATCTACATTTACACAGCATCTACCAGTACCAAGAAACTTATTTTGGGTTTTGCAATTGCCTGAAGCAGCTGGGGTGTGAACAGTTCTATTTTTTAATGTGTGTTTATTTCTTACCCATTTTCTACAACCCAGATACAATGAAATATCTTCTTCAAACTAATGTTTTGAAGAAATGGCTAGAACTTTTTTACTCTATGGAAAATTTGGGATGACTTGTTGAGATAACTTTTACAGATTTTGTTTTAAAAATATTAAAATAAGAGAAAATGTATTTGTATATTTAGGACTAACAGACCAATCCTGTGTATATTTATGTCAAGCAACGTTCTGTTTACTTTCAGTATGACTCTCAAATATCTTAATTATTTAATCATAACGATCTGCATTAAATCAAAACCCTGTTTTAGTTTGATCAAGGTATTTTTATGGACTAATCTCTTCAAATTGTTTTCTCATAAAAGCTACATTCTCAAAAACATACTGAAAGATTGGAGACTTAATCCTAAAAGTTTAAATTTCATTTCACAATACAAGGTAATAATCATACTTGTTAATATATCTTAGAGAAGAACACTTTCTAAAGCAACAAGGACTTGTACACTAACAAGGAAGAAAACCTAATCTTACATGACTTTTGAAAAATATGCAGTTTCAGGCAGCAAACTTTAAACACTACAGTGATGATAACTGTGGGCACCCCAATCACATGTTATTTCCTCCTGAAGTAAATAGAATTGCATCTCCATCGTCTGCAGGGCTGTTCTTTGTTTCCAAATGTGATGTTAATTTGTTCATTGCCGCCTTTATTTTGGGATGATGAGTACCACTTTCTTTTAAAATAAAACGCAGGATACATAAGATAATTTATTGTGGCAACTTTATAGAAAAGAAAGCTTCATTTTACCCCAGGCTGTCAGAGGAAAAAAGACACAATTAAACACTGCTTTAAAAGGAAGCCCGCGAAATAAAAAGGTCCCATCAGCTTTCCACAGAGGAAACTTCCTGCTTTACGTCTCTTTTTACATAGCTCTATAAAAAAAGAGAAACTACAAAGCGGCTGATTATATTCATAGCATATCCTTATCCCACGGATTGTTGAGCCTTTACATTCAACGAGATGCTTTCGGGGTTAAAGTTCCTAAGCTTTTCCCTCAGATAACGTCGCATAGTTCAGCGAGCCGAAAGTGTCTGCCTTATCGTGGTGATCTTTAAGATACCTCGAGACTATCCACTGCTTTGCTATCCGAGAGCAACGAGTTTTCCCACTCTGTAAAAGATTCTGCGAGCTGCACTCGAGACTTCATCGCCAATGGTCCGTTAAAAGTAAACTTCATCCACGGCCGCCGCGTATCTTCTAAAGTATCGCGAGATTATGTTGAGGAAGCCGGGCGCTTCACTTTTCCCTCTCTTTCCTCTTACCTCCGCTAGCCGGCCGAGCGCGAGATAGGCGCGCGGGCAGCGCAGGGCGGCGTTTTGGTGCGCTGGGAGTGGGGCGGGGGAGCAAACGAGCGAGCATTCGGCCGCGCGAGGTTCTGTGGGATACAGGCGGTGCTCAGCTTCTCCGCCTCCTGCTGGGTGCGGAGCGGCTCCGCTGAAGCAAACGAGCAAGCGAAAGGCAGGGAGAAAAGGGACGAGACCCGACTAGGGCATGAAGATGGCGGACGCCAAGCAGAAGCGGAATGAGCAGCTGAAGCGCTGGATCGGCTCCGAGACGGATCAGGAGCCGCCCGTTGTCAAGCGCAAGAAGACCAAGGTGAAGTTCGACGACAGCGCCGTCTTCCTGGCTGCCTGTTCGAGCGGCGACACCGAGGAAGTGTTGCGCCTGCTGGAGCGCGGCGCCGACATCAACTACGCGAATGTGGATGGCTTCGCGGCACTGCACCAGGTCTGTGTCTCCTTGTCCCATTTCTCCGGGCAGGACTTCACGAGCTTCTGCTGGGAAGGAGGCCCTGCCGCCCGAGATGAAATTCGAGGCCTGCTTCTTTCTTCCACTTAGGATAGTCTGGCTAGGGCGCTTCCGGAACCTCTTGCCTTTTGGGCGCCTTGAGGAGGGCTGTGGCCCTTCGGCGTCGGAACCTTCCTTCCTTCCCCCGTCTCCCGACTATTAGTGGGGAGCTAGGCCGGCTGTGAACATCCTTGTTTGTGTCTCAGGGATGTTGGGTTCTGCTGATTAAACTGTGCCTGCTGATAAGGCCAGGCCTTGCCTTTACCCCGAGAAACAGGAGCGTTTGGTGGTCGTCTTTTTTCCCCCCTTCACTGCCCTGGGGCTTCAGAGAGACTTAGTTCTTCTGGGGAGGGGGACAGATTTTTATAGGGCAAGGAGGACGAGGCAAGTCCTTTCACGAAGGAGGTAACTTCGTGAAGTGATGGGGTGATTATCATTGCCAGAGTGGGAAAATTTAGGGGTTGTCCTTAGTGGCTGGCTGTTTTGCAGATGAGTAGAACGCCTAAACACATCCGTACTAAATGCTGTTCTTAATTTGTTAAAGTTGCTTCTTGTTTTTTTTTTCTCCTGGTGGTGGCTCTACATTATGGAATATGAACTCCGACCCATTATTGCAGCCCTTTCTATTATTTATGGAAAGTTACGAAATCATTAGTACAAATTAAATTGATTTTGCTTGCAAGATTCCAAAAATGACAGTTGAGGAAGGATGAGAAATCAACTGAGTCTGAAATGTTCTCAAAATGGATGCTTTGTGGACGTTTAAGTTTTATAGGAGTCTGATTGGAATCTCAAATGTTAGCCAAATAAGGAAAGACTGTGGCAATCCCTAGATAATGTTGGGTACTTGAGTTGATGTAGATCCTATTAACAGACAAGGAGCAATAACAACTTTATAAACTCACTTTGTGTATATATGTGTTTATATTTTAAAAAACAAGTGTAATTGCTTTGACAGCTTGATTTTTGTTTTGCATGGTGGTAATCTTGGTAGTTCCTTAAAGATGTAGTAATTAGGATATCTTTAGGGACTAGAAGTCTTTTTGCAGTATACTAACAAATAATGCTTTATTAAGCTTTGAAACAGATTTCAATTTAGTATATGCTTAAAATTCCTGATGATGACACCTGGATGAAGAAAGCTTTCATGGATAAATTGGTTCAAGGTAGTTGAACACATATGTGTTTGCCCTTAATATTGTGCAAAATATATAATGGATTTTGTCTTTTGAATTAAATCTACTATTGTTCTGATATAATTTAATTATATGAATTATATGAATTGAACAGTATTATAGATTGCCACTTCTGTTTTAAAGCTAAGTAATGAAGTTTTCATTGTCCATATAGTAAAACTTTATTCGCTTACGCAGTAATCAGAGAAAGCCCACTGTAGAGTTTATTTTTGTGTAGTTGCAATAGAATTTAATATTTGGCCTTTCTTGCTGGTTAGGATTTTATTGAGAAAATTATGTTTTGCACTTCAAATCGGAGAACTTTAGGGTTGAATAAGGTCTAAAATAGTGTTGGTACATACCCTTTTGAGATACTAGATATGTTTAAAATAGCTTTTTAACCTATAACCTGTGATCCCTGAAATGGCATGCCAGGCTGTAAAAATGTTACAGATATCTTCCCTCCAAAACAGGTACTCATTGGTTTCTACTAAAGCTCTTTGAGTTCCTCCAAAGACAGGAACTCATGGGGCTTGTTGGGGGAAGGCAGTATTGCAAATACTCTCTAGTTATGTGATAGAAGAAAAAAAAGTTTCATGAATATGAAGAAGGCTAAAAAAAACCCTACAATCCTTAGGACCCATATCATTCTTATTCCTCAAGCATTCTCCAGAATTAGGCAAATATATGCAAACCTTAAGGCTGATGGACATAATTTGTGTTATGTTAAAACCCATAAGAGGAAATAAAAGTGGAAAAATCTTTTCTCTTTTGTGACATGGCATGAGTTTGGCAGGCCTTTTGATAGCTTTTCTCTCTTTGCATTGTATGCTATTCTTTGGTAGCATAATTCAGTACATTTGGAATTTCATGAATGATATACATTATTAAATTAAAGCAATAATGACCTACATTATAGAAATTGGCCTAGCATAACTGAGAGAATTTCTGCTATCTTGCAAAAGGGATAAAGAAGACCTCATTCAAAAGGCAGACTCATTCAGCTGGCTACATGACTAAACATACGTGTACATTTATTTCCTTCACAACAGTATAGAACTGGTTTGCTGTTGCCTTTTGGGTTGTTTTTTGACTTCCTAGAATAGTTGACAATCTTCCATCCTAATTTTAACTTGAGCTAGCCTTGTTTATTTATTTATTTTTAATCACATGAACTTTCGTTAAGCACTACTTTTTCAGACAAAGGATTTCATAATGTAAGGGATTCAAGTATAAGTGATTTACTATTTTCAAACTCAATTATAATCTGGCATATAGAAGATATGATGAGTAAGAAAATGATACCTGACTGCAATTGAGATAGCCATTTATGCATATGTGTTTAAGCTATTTAGCACATTCAGGGGTAAAAAATGTCATGAATTGTGCCTTGAAGCAAAGTGTTGATAGTATAAAGGCATGTATTACAATGCTTGCTTAGAAAACAGCTATTACATTTGTCCCAACTGAAGTTCTCTTTAAGAGCATTGTGTTATACTAGTCACTACTTTGGAAGCTACAGAAGAAAGAATATTTTGGAAGTGTATTGTGCAATGATTGTAACCTATTTCTTGAAAAGGAGTTTTGGGTTTGGAAGTACAGCTAAGATTCTGATTAGAGATGGACATGAATATCCAATAGATTACATTCTGAGAAAAATGTAAATGAATTATTTTCACTTTTGAGCTTCTCTGTGCCCCCTATGCATAAGGCCACATGAGACTTTGCTCACATACATTTCTAAGTCACTGTTCTTATCCATGGTTATCTATTTCAAATGTTTGCTCATCTACTAAGCAAAAAGCAAATAAATCTCATTGGAGCTTAACATTATTTATGAACTATGTTCAATGGCAAGATAGATAATAGTTTTATTTATATTCATTCCAATTTGTGACTTACACTGTTCACAAAGCAATAGTGAGTCAGTAGAAATGGAAGAAATTAGAGTGATACCTCAAAAAATGGTCTGAAACATCTGAGTGGGCATGAAACAGTAAAATAATAATTCATAGTTTATATAACTTGCTCTAGGATTAACAGATCAAGCTCTGTTTTTATTTATTACATTTATATAGCTGCCCATCTCACGTGAAATTTATAGATTTTGAATATGTTAATGAATAAACAATTTGTATGGTTGATATATTTATTTCCTATGCATATAAGGAGATATTAAGATGCTGACTGTTTTTATGGTGGTAGCATACTGATGAATTGCATCTATTTGAAAAATATTAAAACTAAATGATTTTGCTTGTAAGTTATATTGATTTGAAATAGTAAGCATCATTTTATGTTTGGTCTGTTATGCTGATATAAGTTAGAGTTATAACTTTATATCCTGTAAAGTTAAATTATTTTCTTAACCCTACAGGATATCTAGTATAAAATATCTCCTAAGAAGATTCAATAAAGCTTATCACTAATCAACAGCCTTCATATCAAATTGTGTTAAATATGAACTTATATGTAGTTCAATTTAGTCTGATAACTACAGCATCAGGACTCAAGGTTGACTCAGCCTTACATCTTTCTGAGGCCGGCAAAACGAGGACCCAGCTTCTGGGAGCTGACTCCGCTTAGGGCTGTAAAGCACTGTGAAGTGGTATATAAGCCTGCTATTAACTATTTCAAGAATCATATACAGAATTCCTATTAATTACTTAGTTCTTTTATTGCAATAATTTCTGTTTTACATAAGAAAGAATAGGAATAACTGAGCAGTTTAGAAAATAGCAGGAATACTGAGTTAGTGTTGGGAGTGCTCTCTCTTTGTGTATCCATAAAATTATACATGTAACTGTTTGCTATTATTTTAAATATTGGCCATATCTTTTTCATAATAGATTTTTTTCCAAAGGTGAAAAAGTAGAGTTCCAAAACATTTTGTTTTTCATCATGTAGTCTTAAGTATTATATAAAAGTCCAAATGCTAATATAATATTTGTAAAGAGAATTTTAACATTCATTATTATAAATAAATTATGGGAGAATAATCTAGTTTCGACTGTTATAGTGCAGTTTATTCCCAGAGTAACTTTATTCTTATGGCTTAGGCATATATAAGTATAGTAGTTAGGAGAAAAATAAATGTCAAGTGTAGATTTTTACCATTGCCATTTAATTATTTTTCATCTTTAATATAATAGTAATAGTAGCAGCAGAAAAGGCTGGAGATAGATACAACCTTTTGAATTACCTTCAAAAGTGCCCTATTTATTTTTACTTTATATATGTATCACATTTAGAAACTGTCCGTTTCAAAGTGTGCCTTGCTTTAATGAGTACCATCAAAATCTTTATTGGAAATTGGAAACTGAATTAATTTTCATTTAGCTCAGGATTTCAGCAATTTTGTTTACTATTTTTAAGTATGGGTTGGATGAACACCTTGGTTTTAAAGCTTTGCAAATCATTCCAGCATTTTAGAAATGATGTCTAAATTTTAGGTTCTAAAACTATATCTTTGAGCAAAAGTACAACCTCATTTTTAGAATATGAACTTATTACTGTATTCAGTAAGATTGTTTTTCTTTGGTAATATACAAATAATTCAAAAACATATTTTGGAATGTTTATTATGCCATAACTAAGACTTGAGAAGTCACAAATTATGCACCTTTTGCTTTTTATATTTTATTGATTGATTGATTAAATTTGTATGTGCCAATCTCTCATCAAGCAACTCTGGGCTGCTTTTTCATGAACTGGAATGGAGACAGCAAGGTAGTTTGGATGTTCCAAGAACTCTTAAGTATACTACAGTTGTAAGGTAAAAAAGCAGGTTATTTGAGGGGGAAAATAACAGCCTTTTGTAAGATTGTGACATCAGAAAGGTCTTTCTGTTGAATAATTTAAAGGACCTCCCCAATTTGCTAATTAAAACAATTTATTGTCTTAACAGTCATGATTTGATTTATTCTATCCCAGATGTTTGATACTTTTCATAAAGTAGATGAATGTCATGGCTTCTACAACCACAGAATAACTGGAAGCCCACATTAACCTAAGCCATCATTCACTGAAGAAGTCAGAATTGGCTGCTTTCAAAAGACTATATTGTAAACCATGCTTTACTTAGTGTAGTGGCTGTGTTCATATGTTATGCTAAGCTAAAACCAATAAAAACATGGCTATAGATAATATAAAAATAAATATCTGTGTCTATGCATATTTGGCATGGGCCAAATGACTATAAGAATGCATCTCAGTATGTATATAGTAGGACTAAGTTGATCTGCAAGAATACTGGTAGTTCTTGCTTAATGGTGGTAATTGGGACCATCAATTCTGCAGTTGCAGCGATCCCAGTTGCTGTCATTAGGCAAATCCTGCATAGTCACAGCATCCTGTGGTCATATGATTGTCATTCACAACCTCTTTCTGGGTTCCCATTGACTTTGTCAGAAGCCAGCAATAAAGGTTTGAAATGGCAATCTTGATGCAGTGATGTTGTAACTGTGAGCTAGTTGCCAAGCACATGCATCACTGCAATGGCTGCAACTACAAGTTATCATAAGTCTCCCTAATTCTACATTGTCACAACTTCAACAATCACTTCAACATTTACATTAACTCCAAAATTATTTCATTTTGAAAATTAAATAGCTGTTCAAGAAAAGCAAGTAATCTGATTTCATATTCATAATGGAAGGTTTTAGTATGATTGAGAAAAGTAGTACAGTATAGCAAACAAATTGAATCAGTCATTAAAATCCCCACAGTTTGCATATGATATTCATGCAGGCCTATAAAAACAGGGATAACTGTAAACTGTTACATCAAAAGAGCACAAATGTGTATCTTGATTTTTATATAAAAAGAGACACAATAATAAAGTTTTCTTGTGATTATAATAAGTGTATAGTGTATGATCATGGTGGACAAACAAGTATATATATATATACATTTTTTTTCTATAGAAATGTAATATTGTTTTGTTGCAGAAAATATTTCCTGGCAGAACAGCTCATATTTTATCCTTTTTTGTTTAGAGATCAAATTTAATTATCTTCATGTTCCATTATTATACATCAGATATATAGAATATATGTGAAAATGTATATAAAAACTATGTAGAAAGAGAAAATTCAAAAGATGGCATGTCTGCCATCATTAGTAATCAGTATAGTGTTAACAGTTTAGTTGTGTTCATTAATACTATCTTAGGAAGCAGTTTAGTTTACTAGTTCAGTATAAATGAATCTTCCAAATTATTTCAAGAAATGTAAATTCTAAACTGCTAATTTAAAAGTTTACAACTTTCTTTGCATTATTTACATATATGCCATACCATTGCATTCAAATATTCAAAATCTTTATTACCATAACTGCTTTGCTGATTTTATTAACCATAAAAAGGCAACTCTAAGAGAGTTACAAAGCAGTAGGACTTGTAGTAAGCAGTGCATGTTCTGATGTTATCTTGTAGGCGGAGACATTCCAAGTTGTCATGTATTGCTAGATACATTCCTGAAATGACAGTCAGTGGAAACTCTGGCGTAGAATAGAGGTTTTCCTCAGCTGTCACCATCTTTAGTAGCATGTCAGTATATTGTTAGAACAATAAGGAAACATGTCTCGTTTGTATTTGTGGCCAAATATTATCCTTGAATAGCAAGAAAATAATGTAGTAATTCTGAGCATCACCAACAAATGTAGTTTCTTATGTTCTGAGAACTCCATTGGGAGATCTTGTGTATAAAATTAGAAAAAGATTCAGTCAGACTTTGTGATAGAAGGGGAACAAAACACAAACTTGTTACACTACCAGATTCCATAACAAAGTGCATGAAAGTTTCACTGCATTGGGGATTTTTCATGTAACATGTCTCATAAAATAAGTATTCTAACACTGCAATTCTGGAATCTAATGGCTCTTCTATGTGCGAGTAGTAAGTTCTATTTGCATTCGGTGAGGTTTAGTCCTAGAAAAATATATGGCCTAAATCAACTAAACAAACTACTATGAGTAAAAATTTATTTATTGATCATATGTATATACCATGGGTAGGCAACCTCGGCTCTTTTATGACTCATGGACTTCAACTCCCAGAATTCCTGAGTCAGCTATGCTGACTCAGGAATTCTGGGAGTTGAAGTCCATGAGTCATAAAAGAGCCGAGGTTGCCTACCCCTGGTATATACTATTACATTGAACAAATTCACTACCATTTACAATACAAATAAAACTCAAAGTACAATGCCAACTGGACATTTGGGTAGACAGTTGTCCACAGGATGCAACCATGTACCCAGTCTCTACTGGGTTCCCACATATGTGGTGAACAGTGAACATCCATATCTAGAATAAGGGCATAGGCTAGACCAGTTTCACTGCGAGGAGGCAGTGTTGGCCTTTGAATCTGGAAGCCAGTGCAGTGCCTGCAGTATATCTGTAGTGCATCTGTCACAGCTTTTATTTACTAGCACATGGGCTGCTGTATTTTGCAAGATATAGTTTCTAGATAGTTTTGAACTCTGTAAAGTGGCCTCATGTAAAGGCTTCAATTAATGTTAGACGTTCCACCCAGATAGGCGATTGCTGGCATTTCAGCCAAATTGAGACAAAAGAACCCAGGGCCATAACTTCTGTCTGTGAATATAGCAGTAGCTTTGAGTCCCAAAAAATTTCAAGGTCACAGACTTAAAACTTAAAGAGGAATTCTTCCCATCCACAATTAAAACCAAAGCAGACAGAGGGCCAAATGATTTCTGGACAAATAAAAACTGTAAAGTTCCCTTGGGCATAGAAAAATTCCAATTCCATGTAACTACTTGACCAAGCAGATGATGTTGCTTGTATTAATGTTTAAGTAGTTATGAATACACTCTTGTAATTATTTTTTCAGCTGAAGTAAGTACAATTGCTTTGGATAGTAGAATACCAAATTCAGTGCTTTGTAATACATAGATCATATATTGGTAAAAATACATTGGTAAAAAATGTTGATAAGCGTGTTTACATTTTCATGCTTTAATAAGGCTTTCCCCTAAAAAACAATAAGTCACAAAATGAAAATAATATTATTGCTCATCTGCTGTAGACTCATATTTTTAAATACATTCATAAAAATATAAAAGAGCTCTTATGCATCAGGCCATAGGCCAGTCTAGTTCAACCTGAACCAAAGTTCTGTATATGTAATTGCTGGGAAATGCATAAACTTGCACTGGAGGGCAGTAACCTTCTGCTGTCAGTAACCTTCCCAGCAGCCAGTTTTTAAAACTTACTGCTTTTGATTTAGGAGATACTAACCAACCATCATTATTAGCAGCTACTGTTCGGTTCCTTTTAAATTGGATGTCATTAGTAATGAATTCCATGGTTTAAGTATGTGCTATATAAAAAGATTTCCTCTTTTGAGTTCTTAATTTGCCTGTTTTATGTTGCAACGAATAACCTTAAAATTGAGAATGGGAGAAAAACACTGTTCTCCCTTCAAATGTATGTTATTTGTCTATCATGCATGCTTTTATAAAATCCTATCATGTCAAACTAAAAACCTCAACTTCTCTAATTGTTCAAGAAACCTGTCCCAGCTTCCAAATAATTTTAGTTTCATATTTGTCACTTTAATCAGCTCTGTAATAACTTTAAACAGGTAATCAGACTATATGAAGTATCCCAATTGTAATATGACAGTAGATTTATGTAAGGGCATTATTATATCAGCAGTTCTATTTTTAATTCCCTTCTTAATGATTCCAAACATGGAATTTGGCTTTTGTATAACAGCTGCACATTTTCATCAGATAGTCCACTATGACTCCAAAACCTTTCTTCATGTCATTGCCTGATCAGATTCCATTCATGTATACATGAAATTTAAATTTTTTTGAGGGGGGGAAAGCAGTATTAGAATGCATATAATATGAAGCAGAGAGAATATAATTTACCCAAATTACAAGTTTAACCTATAAAAGAAGATTGATTACACAATAATTCTAGTTCGGTATACTTCAGATTTGGTTGAATAGCAGTTCTTGGAATTCATAGCAAACATGGAAGGTATCCGACTGAGAAAAATTAATAGAAGAGAAGATGAGACTATTTTATTTTCGTCTACAAGGTCTTAGTAGTAACATGCATTTCTCATATTCTGCTACAGTGCTATTTTATAGTATACATGTTTAACTTGAAAGTCCAATTGAAATTAGTCCAAAAATTGCTTCTGAACAGATAAGTAGGATTTTTAATCATTCTTTGAATAGGTAATTTCATCATGCCTAAGACTGAAAGATGGTAAAATTTTATCTTCCATTAACTCTTTAGTATAGTTTTATTTTTTTTCTAATTGCATCAATTGTTTATCTCCGTGTTTTTAAAAGAAATTTGTAATCTGCTCACAGAACTATGGTCATTAAGTAAATTTAGGAAACTATAAGAATAAGAAACACTATATTAATGTAAATTTTATGAAGTAACAAAAGCAGGAAGACAAGAACAGAGGATGCTCTGTCTCTTGCTTTTTCTATGTAGTTCTCTTTTACACTGTCTAGGCAGAACTCATTTTTAAATATATTGTTTTTATACTCGGGAGCAAAATAGTTCAGATTTTTGAGAATAATTTGCAGACTAAATTTCCATACTTGCTGGATGCTTTTCATATTCATTAAGTTTGAATTACTAGGTTCAATCCTTAACACTGACATTGTTGCTATTAGCTAGCCAAACAAGATTTCCTTGATCTTTCTGTTTTTGTTCTCAGTAGTGAAGCAATGAGAACAGAGTGGTTCAGTTAGCAGTTAAAATGTAACCGGAAATAATTGCCTACTTGTTCAGTATTGTATCAATCTTATTCATGTTGATGTTCTTTTTTCCCTTGTGTTGGTGTTTTATATAGAGAAGCATTATGTTGTTTCTTCTTTCACTAAATATCAGATTTATAGAAGCTTTTTTCTAAAATCAGTAAAGACTGTACTTTGCAAAGCATATCATTTATTGAATGTAAAACAAATTGCTTTCAAAACAAGCCATGGATTAGGTTTTCAAGTATAAAACAAATATGCTCACATATTAGGTTAAGACACTATTTAACATATTTTATTAAATATGTTATAATTTGCTAGATTCACACATTGCATTTTAAACCATAAACATCAAATTACAAATACAATGGCTAGGTCTTTGCCATCCCATGCTTGCTTTTTCTTCTCAGACAAAATTTCAACCTACAAGAAGTCTTTGACTTATGACCACAGTTGGGACTGGAAGTCCCATTATTAAGTGATATGGTTGATAAGTGTCTTATGCTCCATTTTATGACCTTTTGCCACACATTTGTTAAGCAAATCACAGTGGTTGTTAAATAAATCACATGGTTTTTAAGCGAAGCAGGCTTCCCCATTGCAAATGGTGATCACATGACCCTTGGGATTCTGTCACTGTGGTAAACAAATGTCAGTTGCCATGTGGCCAAATTGTAATAACATGAACATAGATATGATGCAACAGCCATAAATGCAAGGTTGTAAGTCACTTTTTTCAACACTGTGGTAATTTTGAATTGTTGCAGATCGAGGACTACTAATATTTCATTCCACTGTTCATGCATATCTATATTTTTTTGAATATTTGCATCTTCTAAAATGTTAATCACCCTTCACAGCTTTGTATTATCTACCCCTTTGTGCAGATCAGTGATAATCGTGTTGAACTGCACATGGCCCTGGACATAACCCTTCAGCAGTCTACCTGATACTACTGTCTAATCTCATGTGGAATCATAAAAGAATAGCCTGTGGCTATGGTGAGTTAGCCAATTATAAATTCATCCACAGCTGGGTCATTTAAGCCATACTTTACCACTTTATTAACAAGAATATCATGAGAGACTTTTTCAGATACTTCATTGATGTTTGTTACGTTAACAGCATTTCCTCAATCTGTTCAGGTAGCAATTCACTCAAAAAAGGATATAAGGTTAGTCTGGTATTTATTTATCACAAATTTAATGTAGTACTTGTAAATTGTATTCCTATTCAAATACCCACACATACTCTAGTGCAGCGGTTCTCAACCTGTGGGTTGCGACCCCATTTGGGGTCAAACGACCATTTCACGGGGGTCGCCAAACATCGCAGTCCGGCATTTTTTTTTGGTCAGGCATTTTTTTTGGGTTGGCCATTTTTTTCCCCTTTGCGATGCGGGCAGTTGCGCATGCACGATGCGGGCCCGCCATTTTCCCCCCCTTTGCGATGCGGGCCTCCGCGCATGCGCGATGCGGGACGGGATCGAGCCCCGGAAAAGGTTGAGAACTCTAGTGCGATCAACTTGACAAATCTGTAGTTTCCTGAATTCTTCTTTTTTCCGTTTATTTTAACATTTATTGGAATCTCACCAGTTGTCCTTGAATTTCCAAAGATTATAGTTAGTGTTTGTGAGAAGTATAAAAATTACCTCGAAAAGGAATGCAAGAATCATGAAGTAAATAATTTATACTTGGGAAGGAAGAGTGGGTAAGAAAGAAACTCAAGATGATCCTACCTTGATTCTTCACTTTAATTTCAGGGAATTGCTGATAAGCTGTCAAGTTTCTGTCCACTATGCAAAATAAAGTGGAATCACTGTAGTCTTTGAAATGTCTGATTCCTGATCTGAAGGGTTGATAGTGATTTTCTTATCATTTCTGCTAGTTCCTTCGGTACTGATCAGTACATGATATATTTCATTTGATTCTGGAAACTTGAATTCATTTAAATCAGACATGTCAAACTTGCGACGTCACATGATGTCACGCAACATATCGGAACTTTTTCCTCATTGCCTGCAATGGGGTGGGCGTGGTTTCGTCGTGAGGCGTCCAGCCTGCGGGCCGGCAGTTTGACACCCCTGATTTAAACCAACTAGCGATAGCAATAGCACTTAGACATATACCACTTCATAGTGCTTTATAGCAGTCTTAAAGTAGTTTACAGCAGGGCTTTTCAACCTTTTCACCAACTGTATCACTTTTCGGATATGGCAATATTCGAGTACCACCTAGCAAGGTGTCAAAAACCTGTTCAAAGTTGCAATTGCACTGAAATGACTTATGACCATTTTTCACACTTATGACCATTGCAGCATGCCCAGGGTCATGTGATTTATATTTGGATGCTTGGCAACTGATTCATATTTATGATGGTCACAGTATCCCAGGGTCATGTGATCCCCTTTTGCAACCTTTTGACACGCAAAGTCAATGGTAGGGCTGCTGTTGGCCAAGTGCTAAGGCGGGACTTCCCTCTCTCCCTCCTTCCCTGTCTCCTCCTTTCTCATGCCCACCTCCTTCTGAAGGAAGAATTTGAACCCCCCCCCATATTTTCTCTCTTCCATATATTCATCAAACAAGGAAAAGCCTCCAGAGACAGAAAAGACAAACTGCTGAGCAAACTAGCTTAAAAAGCCACATTCCCCTTTAAGAATTAGCTACTGGCTAGAAAGAAAAGTTAAGGAGCACAGCCGGCACTTAAGGAAGAAAAAAAATGTAAATAAGTACTGTCTGCCGGCTAAGGCAGCCTCCCCAAATGGCTCCAATCATAAGTAAAGGAATGCTACAGGCAAAATCCATCCAGGAGAAAAATACTTCAAAATCCCTTGCAGCAAAACTTACAGCTAACAATAGAGAGCAATAGAAGCTAACAGGAGCCATCAGCCATCAGCCAAATAGAAATTGCCAAACATTCCTTAAGAACACAAAGCCCACATTGCACAAATCCCAGAACTTCAAAGTACAAAAGCACATAAGAATCCTTCCACTCTCCTTCCCTCCCTCCCTCCCTCCCTCCCTCCCTCACCTCCAGCCATGGCTGCCTTTATTCATTCCTCTTGGAGGGCAACCTCTCCCCCACTGCATTTCTTGCCTGTTTGCTACTGCCAGCACAGTTGGCTGCCACAGCAGTTGTAGATCGGCTTACGGCCGGCCTGCTTGATTTCCTCTCCTCTCCCCCACCCTCCTCCTCCTCCTTCTTTCCCTTCCGGTGCAGCTAGAGCTGACTCCGCCTCCTCCCAAAGCTGCTGCTTTTTTTCCTCTCTCCCTCTCCTGCCCAAACTGCCTCCTTTTATAGTCTCTCCTTTCTCATGGGGGAGGGTGAGCCAGAAGTGAGCCTGGGGCCTTTGCCTCGCCCCAGCCACTCTGCAGCTTCAGAGAACTCTCTCACAGTAAGTCCTTGCCTGCGCCGGCTCTTTTCCTCCCCCACTACACTTGGCTAGGCAGGGCTGCGTACCACCTGCCACTCGTTAATGTATCACAAGTGGTACGCGTACCACCGGTTGAAAAGCCCTGGTTTACAGTCAGCATATTGCCCCCCCCCAACAGTCTGGGTCCTCATTTTAACAACCTTGGAAGGATGGAAGCTGAATCAACCTTGAGCCTGTCAGGACTGGACTGCTGGCAATAGGCAGAGTTAGCCTGCAATACTGCCTTCTAACCATTGCGCCACCATGGCTCCTACTTGTTCTTTTCCCTTCTTGTTTTTTCAAAGATGTAGTTCTTTCATTCTACTGCTAACAAGATAACAGTCAGTTATACTTTGTTTCACTTTGAAGCAGCAGTAAAACTTAAGACATTCTTCTTTCTCACCATCACCTGCTATTAATTTACCCTTTCTTTCTCTCAATAGACCTAGAGCCTTTTTGCCTTGTATAAAATACATATCTACAAACAAAAGAGAATATATGTAACTCAAATTTGAACTTTGAAGTCCTTGGTGCTCTCAGAGTTTGGTTGTTCACTTGCAGAATTTTCATTACCCCACCATGAAACTTCACCAGTGCTAACGCTGATGAAATTATGTGGTCAAGTAATGAAATGTCTGCAAGCAAGCAACAAAATTCAGAGAACACCAATGACTCTACAGTATGTATATATGTGCAGATGTCTATCTTGTCTTATACCCATAAATGACCCATAAATTACATTATTTCTTTAAGCATATTTGACAGGCCTTAACACAATCTGCAGTTTATCCTGATATAAAATCTATAGTTTCTGGCAGCTGTTCTTTTTAGTTACATGCCTCTGCTTCCACATTCTGTACATACTCATTTCTCCAGCACTGGAAATGGATAATCCACCAATGGGTTTAGACTGTGTTCCTGCCCAATCAGATCAAGTCAGCCAAAGTTGCCACGCCCGTCCTGGACCATAGAGATCTCATTCTTGACTTGATCTCGCTCAGGACAGTCGTGCAAGTTTGGCTTTTAGGCAGGTACAGTCTCTATTGGTCGATTTTCCATTTCCAAATTGCGGAACGGTGCTGTATTCAGCACAGAAGGCCTTCTAGTAGTAATTTTTCCTCCTTTTCCCATTCAAAGAGCATCCTGTTTTCCTCTTGATTCCTAATTCGGGGGGGGGGATAAAAAAACTGGATCTTTTATAAGGAAGGGGCTCCTTCCTTAACCCCTCTCCCCCCCTTTCCCCCCCCGCCTCAGCTTGCTGGATTCAGCCAGTGGACTAAGAGCCGTTAGTCCCCAGCTGACATTAATTTGGCCTCATTCCTACCGGAGCTTGTGGCTGCAGCTCCGGTGACTTAATACCAGCGCCGGTGGAGGAGGCTGGTAGCGATGGACCCAGGATTCCCCTCAGAAATCCTCAAGTCCCTGATTACAGCCTAATTCCGCCGGTCATCTCCCCTTTCCTTCAGCAGCTGGGGCCTTTCTATCGTGCTTTCACGGGGCATCATCAGGAGACGCGCGTGCGCCTAAAAAGACCCAGCGCCGGTCAGCTGTTAGGCGTCGGATCGGAGGGGCGGAGGGAGCAGTTTTTACTTTAAATTGCAAGTTTCCAGGCACAGACCTTCTCGGACAAGGGGTCGCTTGTTCTGCGCCGGCATTTTCTTCAGAAGCCTCCCAAACTGCAGCAGCTCTAGGGCCTTCCCCCCCACGCAGTCGCCATTTTGGGCCGCGTGGTCTCCATCCTTACCGGCTCATTCCAATTTCTCAAGAGGAATACCGGAGGAAGGGGCTCCTTCCTCCTCCTTACTGACTACTCTTCCCTGTTAGGAAAAGGGATGTTCGTTGGGGGTGATTCGACAGGCGATCCGGGACTTTTAAAAAAATTCAAGGCCCCACTGGTTCAGGAGGCCGCCATTGTTGGAGACTGCCTTCTTTTGGGAGCTAAACAGGCCCATTTTACCTTGAGGCCTAATATCTTAAGGGGCAACCGAGCCTCCAAGTCTCTTATGACTCGGTGTATGACCTGGTCACAGGTGTAGTCCGTTATTATTATTATTTATTGTTATTGTTATTATTTATTGTTATTATTATTACATTATACACATTATTGGATGGTCCCTTTCTGGTTTGATGTCTCTCGGCCTCACCGTGCTCATATCTGGCCTAACCCAGCATGATTCTGGGCCTACTAAATTGCCAACAACTGTAACTGGGTTCCAGGCGTCCCCTACCGTGCACCTGTTCTTATCCACACAACAGCCTATCTGGATTCCAGGTGTCCCCTATAGTGTGCCTGTTCTTATCCACAACAGTTATAGCTGGATTCCAGACGCCCCCTGTCGTGCGTCTGTCCTTATCCGCGCATAGCTATAGCTGGATTCCAGGCGTCCCCTGTAGTGCATCTGTTCTTATTCACACAGCAGCTTATCTGGATTCCAGGCATCCCCTATAGTGCGCCTGTCCTTATCCAGTGTATACTACTCTCTGGATACCAGGGGTCCCCCATTGTACTCCTGTGTTATCAGAGAATGGAGGATTCTATGCCTTCGGCAAAGGACGCTTTGCCATCTTCATCGGCTCCTAGGCATCCTCAATCCTCTAGTCAGGAGGTTGCTGGCAAGACTGCGGCCAAAGCCAAGGCCAGACCCACCACCAAGACCTCCAAGAGAGCTGAAAAGCGGGCCAGCCAGAGACACCAAGCCCTAGAAAAGGAATTTTCAAAGGCACAGAAAAGAGCCAGGGTGGAGTCCCCCCATGCCGAAAGGTCAACCTTTGACTTACCCCTGGGGCCCCTCACTTCCCCCTTGGGGATATGGTCGACCCTTACCTTCCCCTGCACTGGGTGGGATGGGCAGCGCTCTCCCCATTTCCCAACCCGCTGCTACACGGGCTCAACACGGGACACCTGAGGCTACCTTCACACCTACTACCCTTTCCCACGGAGGACCGTTCGGCCTTGCTGATTGCTCAAGCGGTAGATTGCGCCTTTCAGGCAAGAGCACAAGCCCCTAGGCCAGCGGCTGTCACTCACGTGCCTATTCATCATTCGGTTCCTGAAACCCACTATGCTCCTTCTTCCCCATCCGGGTCCACCTGCTCGGAAAACTCATTCCTTCGCGAACTTGACATTGAACAGGGGAATCCGATGTCTGAGGAGGAGGAGCCTCCCCCGAAGCTCCTTCCTTTAGTGGCCTCTTCAACCCTTCCTTCTTTGTTCCCTTGCTCCGCAAGGTCACATCCACGGACCATCTTGGGCGCGACCCTTCCTCAGCAACAACCACAGTTTCTCCTGAATCGGAGGTGGATCCAAACTTCACCGAACCGGTGGAAGCTCAACACCACATTCCTTGCCCTCCCATTTTTGTGAACGCGGTCCGAAAGCAGTGGACATCTCCGGCCTCCCATCTCCTCCCAGGTAATACCGACAAAAAGCTATACAACATGGCTAAGGATTTGGAGGAGGCCTTGGAGGTGCCCGCAGTGGATGAGCCCTTAGGGTCCCTAGTATCAGCCACTGTCATTCCGGGCAACGTTTCTGAGGCTCTCAAGTCTGAGGACCGTAAATGCGAACTCGCCTACCGCAGGACGCATCAAGCGGCTGCATGGGCCATTAGAGCGGCCACCTCCGCATCTTTCTTTAACAGATCGGCCCTCCGCTGGCTAAGGCAGCTCCAGGCCCGCATCCCAGCGGAGGATATCCGCACCCACCAGGACCTTAGCAAGATGGTGACGGCCACCAAATATGCATCAGATGCCACTCTCCAGGCCGCCAGATTTTCCTCCAGAGCTATGGCTTTCAGTGTCACTGGCCGCCATATGCATTGGTTGAAGCACTGGCACGCCAACGCCAAGTCTAAGTGGCGCCTGTCAGTGGCACCTTATCAGGGAGGCAAGCTGTTTGGGGACGCTTTGAAACCTTATCTCACCGAGAATAAGGACAAACGCAAGGTCCTTAATCATCTCCTTAAGAGATCAGACAAATGGTTCAATTTTTACCCACGAAGACAGTCCGTTCGGGCAGGGTCTAGGTACAACTACACTCAACCCATCCGTCCCTTCCCGGCCAGGCAGGACAGACAGGATAGGCAGTCGGATAGACAGACGGTCAGACCTAGACAGCAGTCTCAGGGCAAGCAGCACTTTCGCGGGAACGGCCGACCATTCCGCCACTCCAGGTGACTCTTCAGCGGTCCCTCCCATAGGGGGCAGACTCTCTCTCTTTGCCCACCAATGGGAGGCCATCACCACAGACGCATGGGTACTAAACACCATATGTCACAGTCTGTCCCTGGAGTTCATCTCTTATCCCCCAAATCGATTTCTCTCCTGCCCCTACCCACAGAATCGAACAAAGAAAAGACTAATGAACGAAGCCGTTCAGCATCTGCTAAACATACAGGCCATAGAACCGGTACCAGCGGACCAGAAAGGTCAGGGGTTTTACTCCATCCTCTTTGTCGTCCCCAAGGCGTCAAGGGGATGGAGAGCCATTTTAGATCTCAAGGGCTTGAATTACCATCTTGCATACTGCAAATTCAAGATGCAAATGCTCCGCTCCATCTTGGGAAGTGTAAGGAAAGGGGACTTCCTGACGTCTATCAACCTCACGGAAGCGTACCTCCATATCCCTATCTCTCTCGCCCACCACTGGTTTTTAAGGTTCGCGTACAAGGGCGCCATTTTCAATACAGGGCACTCCCATTTGGCCTATCACCAGCTCCCAGGATATTTACCAAGATGCTGGTGGTTCTAGCAGCTCACCCAAGGATGGTGCCAGTCAGAGTCCAATGCTACCTGGACGACATATTAACCCAATCATTGTCCACCCAGTCTGCCCTGGTGGACCTCGAACTGGTGGTGAAGCTGCTCCAGGATCACGGGTTCTCGGTAAACTTCCCCAAGAGCCATATGGTTCCCACAACAAGGCTGTTACACCTAGGGCCATCATAGACACGGCGGAGTGCCGAGTCTACTTCTCACAGGAACGCCAGGACAGCATAAGGGAGTTAGTCCTCAAATTACACAGGAGTCGAACTGTAACGTTGGCCAGTCTCTCCCAGTTGTTAGGGAAGATGATCTCGGCCATAGCGATCATCCCTTGGTCCAGATTCCACTCCAGGGAACTTCAGTGATTCCTGCTCCCCTTCCAGAGACAGAAACTCAGCGCCTCCCAGCAAAGGGTGAGACTCGATCTACAAGTATTGCGCTCTCTCACATGGTGGCTCTCGCCCGCCATGCTCAAGGGGTCCTCCTTCAAGGAGCCAGATCGGCTCGTGCTAACGACCAATGCCAGCCTGTTTGGCTGGGGAGCGCACCTTCGCTCACAGTGGGCACAGGGCCGTTGGTCTCGCTCAGACCTTCGGCACAACATCAGTTGGCTGGAGCTCTGGGCCATACATCTGGCCCTTCGCCACTTTCATAGCCTGGTGACGAGGCGTCACATATTGGTCCTCATGGACGTGGCTGTCAAGGCTCATATAAACCGGCAAGGGGGCACCAGATTTCGAACCCTATTTCTACTGGGTTCCTGGGCAGAATCCACTCTGGCCTCCATCAAGGCCGATCACATTTCGGGGGAGGCGAACACTCAGGCCGATCTCCTGAGCAGGACAACGGTAGTTCACTCGGAATGGCGACTCCACCCGAGGATTTTCAGAGAAATCTGTCACTGGTTCGGCTTACCATTGCTGGACCTCTTTGCATCCCCGATCAATGCCCAGCTGCCTCGTTTCTTTTCCCAGTTCCCATCTCCAGGGGCAGAACGAACGGATGCTCTTTGGAGCCCATGGCCAGAGTGCTTGCGTTACGCCTTCCCTCCTCTCCCTCTCCTCCCGGTGGTTATCCGCAAGCTTCTTTGGGAGCAGGCGGAGATCCTCTTACTGGCTCCGTACTGGCCACGGAAGCTTTGGTTCGCCGATCTGATGAGTCTCTCCCTTGCGGATCCATGGAGGATTCTTCCGTAACGGGTTTCGCTCAGCCAGGGGACCATTGTCCATCCGGACCCCCAATGACTCCAATTAGCCATCTGGCACTTGAGCGCTCAATCTTGTCACGGGAGCTCTGCTCTCCAGGTGTCATTACGGTAATCCAGGCTTCCCGTCGCCCATCTACAAACCACATTTACGAGGCCACGTGGAAGAACTTTCTCTCGTGGTGCTCTGTTCGACACTTGTCACCTTCAGACCTCATGATTCCCCATATTCTGGACTATCTGTTAGAGGGCTTGGAGAGGGGCTTGGCCCCGAACACATTGCGCAGACAGGTCACTGCGCTTTCCACAGTACTCACCTGTGACTCCGCGGTTTCCTTGGGACATCACCCCCTACTCCGCTCATTGCTCAAGGGGGCTGCTAACACCAGACCCCCTGTAGTGCACAGGTATCCGTCTTGGGAGCTTCCACGTGTTCTTTGGGCCCTGACCAAGTCTCCCTTTGAGCCTCTAAAAACATGCGACGTGCGCTATCTGTCCCACAAGGTGGCATTCTTGATGGCGATCATGTTGGCGTGACGCATTTCTGAATTGGCAGTACTTTCTACCTGGGATGACCTGTGCATTTTCCACCAGGATCGAGTGGTCCTCCATCTCGATCCTACCTTTCTTCCAAAGGTCAACTCCCTTTTCCAAAGGGCCCAGAAAATCGTGCTCCCGGATTTCTGTCCTAACCCATTGCATGATCGGGAACGGCAATGGCATCTATTGGATGTCCGCAGGGCGCTCTGGTACTATATCTCACGGACAGCGGCGTTCCGCAACTCAGAGGCCCTCTTTGTCTCCTTCCGCCCTTCCTCCAGGGGTCGGAAGGTCTCCTCCTCCACGATTGGCAGGTGGATTAGGGCGTGTATTGCGGGGGCGTATCAAGCCACTTCATTGCCGGTTCCACGACAGATTATGGCCCACTCTACTCGGAGTGCCGCTACTTCCGCGGCCTGGGCCACTCAGGCGTCCATTGAAGACGTCTTCAGGGCAGCCACATGATCTTCACCATCTCCTTTTATACGGTACTATAAGATTGATAGGTTTGCCTCGGCGGAGGCCTCCTTTGGTAGGAGGATTCTCCAACAGGTCGTATTTCAAAGTGCCACGCCGGAACGGCCTGCTCCCCTCCCTCAGGGTCTGTCCCATTGGTTAATTATCCATCTTCAGTGCTGGAGAAGGGGCGTTGTCTTACCTGAACGCCTTTTCTCAGCACGGAGATGGATAATCCACTCCCACCCTTGCAGGTTACTTAGGCCTAGGGCTAGATTGATGAGCCAACATGTCTTGCGATCAGTCAGTGGCTACGCTCAAGTCAAGAATGGGATCTCTATGGTCCAGGACGGGCGTGGCAACTTTGGCTGACTTGATCTGATTGGGCAGGAACACAGTGTAAACCCATTGGTGGATTATCCATCTCTGTGCTGAGAAAAGGTGTTCAGGTAAGACAATGCCCCTTTTCTTACTATTTTATTATAGCTCTGTGTGTATCCATGCTAGTTTTTAAAGACACCTTCCATTTTTCATTCTAGTAGGAATTGTTTATATTGCACTTTCAATACCTTATTTTGCAGGATTTCCCATCCTTATAACGGACTTTTCTCTTTCAGGATTTAAATCGGCTGAATTTCACTCACTTCCTCTCTGAATTCCTCAAAATCTGTTCTGTAATTCAGTACACTAGTCTAGTTTCTCTCTGTTCCTCCTACCCTTGATATTCTGATCTCAGGAATAACAAAGGCATTTTATCCAATGTTCCAGTCATCTTTACTTTTCCCACCAATTCTTCCTTGTTAGTAAGGATTAGATCCGTGATATAACACCCCTTTATTGCTAATAAAGTTATCAGCAAGAGAATAGAGGAATTTATTGGATCTCTGACTCTTTACTTGTTGAGTTTCATGTTAGGGTAGTTGAAATCTTCTATTGTCACTATAATACATTCCCTTGAAAGTTTGATCGTCTGATATCAAACATCTTCATCCATATTTTTGCCTGTTCAGCTAATCTATAATAAACTCTTATAACAATGCCACTTTTGTTTATTACTTTTTAAATTCTTATAAACATACTCAGGTTATTCATGCTATGATTCCTGGATTTCTGTTTTGCTATATATTTCATTATATTCACCACAACTCCTGCTGCTATTTCCTTTTGAATAAACTGTAGCCTTCCAGGGCTACCAATAATATGTGTTATCATGGTAAGCTTCAATAATGCCTATGACATCATATTTCTTCATCTTTGTTAGAATTTCAGTTCATTCTGTTTCTCTCTCATATTTTGTGCATTCATGTATAAACATTGAAATTGTGAATAGCTTTAGTGTTGTAGTTTCCTAAACTGGCTTTGTTACTATAATTTCCTGGCAGTATCTAAGTTGGTCCTCTAATCTTGTGCTTTTGTTTTGGTTTCCTACATAGCTGCCCCAGTCCTTGATGTTATACTTCCTGGGTTTCAAAACATCAAACTGAGCAAGGAGGTCCAAAGTGTGTACCCACCTTGTCATCTCTTACTGGCCAGGCAGAAAATTGTAGGATATAGTTTCAAATAAACAGACCCCCTTCTATCTAGGACTTTATTTATGATGATTAACCACATCTTGAATTGTATCTGAAAGAATACTGGCAACCAGAGCAGCTTATGAAGCAGGGGTGTCATGTGAGCATGCGAAGGCAGGCCCATTGCTTTCATTGCTGCATTCTGAACCAGTTGTAGTTTCCAAGTAGCCTCAAGTGGAGAACATTGTAAAATTGAGCTGTAGTGTGACAAAGGCATGAGTGACAATCTGGATAGCTGTCCAATCTACGAATGGATACAGCTGACATTCAAGAAGTGACCTCTCCTCTGCATTGACTGGAATGGGTGTTGAAGGAAAATAACTATTGCAGAATGATTCTCTTTCCAACCATACTGGAAATAGCTTCTAAAACCTATCATTAAATCCAGAAGACCTGTTTTTTGCCTAGGTGTTCATGAGCAAACTTTAATCCTGCCTTGATTTTCCTTCTGGTCAGCAAAGATTGACCTGGCACACCTCCCATTTAGATCTAACTTATGCTTATTTTGTTTAGTGGTAGACTAATGTACTTTGACAGCAATAGTGGTAAAATTACTTATAAGTCACGTGTTGAAATTCTGGGGTTTTAAAAAACTTATTTCAGTATTTTGTGTTCTCTTAGGCTGAACTGAGATGGCCTAGCCTGGGCAAGTTAGAAGTTGAAATCTTTTCCACTTGATGATTGATGTCTATTTGGCAATCTTTCAAAATAACTTACTAGACTCATAGGCATCGACATCTGTAACTATCTTTCTGAAGGCCTCAGAGAGCACTTGCAGTCTAGATACTATACATTTCAAGAACAAAGAGCAAACCAAACTAAATTCCTGGAGCTTTAAATAAGAAAAGTTCCTTTCAGATTCTAACAATGCTGTAACTATTTGCATTTGACTTGGTACATCCAAGTCTAATTTTAGGTATTTGAGATAGTGATAAATGTAAGTGTGTACTTTTTCCACATGAAAAATTTATTTATTTTTAATTAAATTACACAATGGATTATAAAATATTAATAGTACATATTATTTTTAAATAAGAATTTTAT
Source organism: Bothrops alternatus (assembly GCA_034064705.1). Lineage (NCBI taxonomy): Eukaryota > Metazoa > Chordata > Lepidosauria > Squamata > Viperidae > Bothrops > Bothrops alternatus. The sequence continues at coordinate 10,709,966 of JARGCV010000124.1, read as the reverse complement.
CCCCCCCTCTCTCTCTGTCTGTCTCTGTCTCTGTCTCTGTCTCTCTGTCTCTGTCTCTCTGTCTCTCTCTCTGTGTCTCTCTCTGTCTCTCTCTCTGTCTCTCTCTCTCTCTCTGTCTCTCTCTCTCTCTCTCTCTCTGTGTGTGTGTGTGTGTGTGTAGGCCACAAACATATACTCCTTTATCCTATTCTCCCCACAACATCCCTGTGACTGATTTGGCTGAGAGAGTGACTGGCCCAAAGTCATACAACCAACTTGCATACCTAAGAAAGGTCTAGAATTCATAGTCTCCTGGTTTCTAGATTATTATTATTATTAATCTATTTACCTCTTGATGTGGGTGAAGAAGGAGAGTGCAAAATTTGGCTTGAAACTCAACATTAAGAAAAACAAGATCATGGCATCCGGCCCTCTCAATTCCTGGCAAATAAATGGGGAAGAAATTGAGGTAGTGACACATTTTATCTTCCTGGGCTCCAAGATCACCACAGATGGGGACTGTAGGCAAAAAATTAAAAGATGCTTGCTCCTGGGGAGGAAAGCTATGGCAAATCTAGACAGCATACTAAAAAGCAGAGACATCACCCTGCCAACAAAAGTACGTATAGTCAGGGCCATGGTTTTCCCAGTTGCAATGTATGGCTGTGAAAGTTGGACCATAAAAAAGGCTGAGCACAAAAGAATTGAGGCCTTTGAACTATGGTGCTGGAGAAGACTCCTGCAAGTCCCCTGGACTGCAAGGCGATCAAACCGGTCAGTCCTAGAGGAGATCAACCCTGACTGCTCTTTAGAAGGCCAGATTCTGAAGTTGAAACTCAAGTACTTTGGCCACCTAATGAGAAGGAAGGACTCACTGGAGAAGAGCCTAATGCTGGGAAAGATTGAGGGCAATAGAAGAATGGAACGACAGAGAATGAGGTGGCTGGATGGAGTCACTGAAGCAGTAGGCGTGAGCTTAAATGGACTCCAGAAGATGGTAAAAGACAGGAAGGCCTGGAGGAACGTTGTCCATGGGGTTGCGATGGGTCGGACACGACTTCGCAGCTAACAACAAAAATCTATTAATATTGTTGAAATGAATACAGATCAAATATCTGTATGTTTAAATATGTTGAAAATGTCAAAGGTTTTATTGGGGTGTACTTTTTTACATGACTTTCTCTTTTGTACTTTCCAATAAAGTAAATTTTATGTTAAATACAGCTTTATATATTTTTTCTAAGGAGGGGGTTTAATCTGGTATAATTAAGGCTGTTTAGGTTTTAAGGATTAATAACGTTGCCAGAATAGTATCATACTCATTATCTAATACAGATCAAATATCTGTATGTTTAAATATGTTGAAAATGTCAAAGGTTTTATTGGGGTGTACTTTTTTACATGACTTTCTCTTTTGTACTTTCCAATAAAGTAAATTTTATGTTAAATACAGCTTTATATATTTTTTCTAAGGAGGGGGTTTAATCTGGTATAATTAAGGCTGTCTAGGTTTTAAGGATTAATAACGTTGCCAGAATAGTATCATACTCATTATCTGAATATGAATGTAACTAAATAACTACTGTTTTTTTTCTGTGTTCATTTGTGAAGTACATTTTTTATCTTATTGAAAAATAAATATTAGTATGCTTTTATTTCATAATTCAAAATTGTATCAGCTGCAGTGTAGAATTTCATAATACACCTATATATGTATGTATGTGTATACATACAGACGCATACACAATTCTGTTTTTTAATTCTGGAATTTTTGATTAATTTAAGGAAACATTTCTTGAATAGCTTCCAAGGAAGCACAGTGGAGAATCCACCAATGGGTTTTCCTCATCTTCTGCCCGTAGACTAGTCGGCCAATTTTGCTCCGCCTCTCCTCTTGAGACCTCCCCTCCCCAGTCTCGACTAGTCTTGAACCCAATTAAACTGAATTTCATTGACTCCTGAAGATAAGGCCGTATCTTTTGATATTTCTTGATATTCTGATTAATTCGAAGGTGGGGGGAATCGCTAGAAAATGAATGGCTGTTCGCTTTCCGTTTCCCTTTCTGCTGTCTGATTGGCTGATCGCAGCACAGCACGAGGTTGGCTTGAGTCCAGCCGGTAGCCAGACAGACAAAGAGCAGACGCCATTTTCCAGTCACCAAGTGTGACCCTGGGCAAAAGGGGGAAGCATTCCTTCTCCTTCCATTTTACCCCTCCCACAGGGATTTCCAGCCACAAGAGGAGAGCTTCTCACTATCCAGCTGATCCGCGGGTAAATTTAAATCTCCTGCGGCTCCTACGGCAGGCAGCCTGTGAGCCGCGGAGGGCTGACAGCATTCGCAGGCTTTTCTCCCGAAACTAGCCGAATCACCCGAGGATCAGCTGGTCTGCGGAGAGCCTTTAAACTCCGCGACTCTCTCCAGAAGATCAGCTGGTCTGCGGAGAGTTACAACCTCCCGTGGACCCCCAAGCAGCTCCGTGGCTTAATTGAAGCTCCTCTGTCTGGTAGAGAGCTAGTCTTCAAAAGTTACCTGATTTGGCTCTGTTCTCAGACTCGAACGCAAACGGAGTTCAGCAGCCTCCAGGGAGCCCGGCTGAGCTGTACAGGCAGAATAGCTACCTCCATGTGGTCTGAGGCCAGGGAATCGGAGTCAGACTTCCTTCTTCCTAGACACGCCTACCAAATAATAATAATAATAATAATAATAAAATTGATAAAAAGTTAAATCAATTATCAATTAATCCTGAATTAGCCTGAACTGAGAATCCCCTTTAGTCTTATAAATGGCATACAAATACAGCCCAAACAGCGCAGGAACCTTCCATCAGCAGCCCTCTTACTCGTAAGAGACATAGATCCTCCAAACAGAAAGTGGCTGGCAAGATCAAGGCCAAGGCAATCTCTGCAAAAAGGTCTTCCAAAACTGCGGATAGAGAAGCTAAGCGACGACACCAGGCTCTAGAGAAACAATTTTCTCCAGCATGGTGGATTTAGACTCCACTGATTGGGTTATTTCAGCCTTCCTCCTTAGAGAGACTAAGTCAGAGCTTTAGTCACGCCTCTCTTTGGGTGTGTCTTCCCAGTTTTGGCTTAGTCTTAGGCTCAGCAGCATGCAGGTTTATTGGCTCCATAGAATTTTTTTCCATTAATTAGTTCAATTTGGTTTTTTCTCTAAATTTATTCTAAAATTTCCAAATTCCTAGACTGTTTTGGGTTTTGGCTGGTCTCATAAGGACTTTGTCCTTCCTCGAGTTTAGAGCCTCTTCGGCTCCGGCAGGGCTCTTCTCCCTCCTTCGAGGCCTTTGGGCCTCCCTCGAAGTAGGACCCTCGGGTTGCTTTCTCACCCGCTTTCGAAGCTCCCGGGAATGGTGAGCTGCCTTAACTCAGCTGGGCGCATTACGATCCTAGGACCAGGCACCACGAGGCTCAAGCGTCAGATTCACCGCGGACTTCCCTGTCTTCGAAATGCAAGTTTCAAGATGGGGGGGAAGCGGGGAGCCTTAGCCCATGCAGTTACCGCGTTCCTCCTTTTTCACTCATCTCCTTCGTTTTAAAGAGATATGAGGAGTCGTGGCCGCCATTTCGACCGTGTGGTTGTCAGGCGGTCGCCATTACAGGCTCCCTCTACCGGCTGCCATTTTGGTTTTAGAGTCGTCAGGGCCTGCTAGGCCGCTCTTTTAGGAGCAATTTTCACCTTGACCTGTGTTGGCAGGTCCGAGCGGGGGGAATACTCGCTTGGTTGTATTCAGCGGTTCGTGAGGTTTATAGGCAGACGCCATTTTAACCTCTAGACCGATCGGTGCCGGCTAGGCCGGAGCTCCAGTGGTTGTCCGGAGCTGCATTGGCAGGCCTAAATGGAGACAAATCACTATATATATTCAGGGGGTTTACTGTTTTTGAGTAATAATAATAATAATAATAATAATAATAATAATAATAATAAAAGCAAGAAGTTTGTTATACATAAATACATGGCTCGATATTGCTTACAGGCCCACGGCCCTGTTTTGGAGTGGGGTTTTTTCCTTTGACCGCCTGTTATTGATAGTAGTGGCCTTTAGCCACCAGGCCTAATCGGACAGGACTACAGACCTGTCCGACTGTTCTGCCTTTGCACCTTCTATTCAGAGTGAGGAACGGTTGCGCTCCATCTCTGACTGTTTGATCTGCGTCCTTGCATTCCCTCTTTTCCTAGGTATCCTTGACAGGCTCTATCTACTTGCAATGGCAGACAGTTCCTCGCCCCAGGCAACACAAGTCTCTGGTGCACTCCCTGCGCAGTCAAAGCGCAGATCTATTGAATTGGAAGCGGGGGGGGGGGAGAGAAAAAGGCCAAAACCAAGCATTTGTCTACTAAAGAGACTTCCAAAACAGCCGAGCGAGAGGCCTCGAGGAGGCACCAGGCACTGGAGAGGGAATTCTCCAAAGCACAGCGGCATCTATCCAGTGGGGCCAAACCGGTTCGCCTGCCCCACTGGATACTTCTATCCTGGAGCCCCCTTTTGCGCCTGTGCAAGAAGCCACCTGGATTAGTCCTCCGGGGGCAACCGAACAGGCAGGTCCCTCTCACTCCTCCCGCTCCATACATCAGAGACCCGAAGTTGTTCATGCTCCAGCGGTGGTTGGGGACCAAGGGGACATGTGGTCTCAGAGCCAATTTCAGGCATTCATGCATCATGCCTTTGTTCAGTTTATGTCCTCCTCCAGGAGTTCGCAGGTTCCTTCCCAACAATTGCCTCCCCCCCAAGTCTCTCTTCTCTGCCGGGATGTGCCATGGCGCCGGGTTCAGATATCTCTGAATCTTCCTCTCAATTAGGAGAGGGGGAGTCCATGGATTTGGCCATAGCTGACACTCCCATGTCAGAGGATGAGGAGGCAACACCTGAACAGGCATCTACCTCGGGTCTTTTTGACCCATCCCTCTTTAAATCCCTTCTTCTGAAGGCCTGTACTACTACTAACCTGACTTCAGTTCAGGAGGAAAAGCCTTCTACCTCCGCAGATCAGGAGTCCAATCCTTTATTTGTGGTGAAAGTTGTGGACCAAAAACAAATTCCTTGCCCATTTGTTTTTCGGGATGCAGTTGAGACCCAGTGGTCATCCCTGGCCACCATCCCAAAAGAAAAGCAGTATGGAAAAGAAACTGTACAATGTGTCTCCTTCATTTGCTTCCATACTAGAGGTTCCAACTGTTGATTCCCTCTTAATTTCCTTGTTTTCTACTTCTGCTGTCACAGGCAACATGGCAGAGGCTCTGAAGGCGGAGGACAAGAAGTTTGAGTTCTCCTTCAGAAGAGCTCATCAGGCCTCAGGGCTGGCCATAAAGGCTGCGATGTCTGCTTCATTCTTCGTCAGAGCGGCCATCATGTGGCTCCGTGACCTTCCGACCCTAGTCCCACCTGATCAGATCAGAGTACACCAGACACTTGTCAAACTGGTGGCAGCCTCACAGTACATGGCTGACGCCTCTCTCCATTCGGCCAAGTGCTCGGCCAGATCCATTGCCGCCACAGTGGCCTCTTGTAGACTACTGTGGTTGAAGTAGTGGAGAACGGATCTAAAGGCCAAATGGTGCCTCTCCACAGCCAAGTACGCTGGGAAAGATCTGTTTGGCCCTATTCTCGATCCACATGTGGTCGAGGGTAAGGACAAGCGCAAGGTTCTGGTACACCCCTCCAAGAAGTCTGACAGGCGGCCATAGCAGGAGTTCCGCAGGCAGACCTTTCGTCCCTCTGGCTCTTGGGAGTGGCAACAGCCCTTTCGGGCAGGGCAGTCCTGGGATTGGCCCAGAGGCTGACGGTCCTTTCCTCAGAATCAGCAAAAGGACCGCCCGAATACTGGAGCCAGGAGTCAGTCACAGGCCAAACGCCCCTTCAGAGGTTCCGGTGGCCGTCCCTACAGACGTTCCAAGTGACGCCACAGGGGACTTTCCAATAGGGGGGGGCGCCTGGAACAGTTTTACCAAGTCTGGGAGCAGACCACCACCGACTCTTGGGTCAGAGACACCATCAGGCAGGGTCTGGCGCTCGAGTTTCAATCACTTCCACACGATCGCTTCCTACAGTGCCCAGTATCATGGAACCCCTCAAAAGCACAATTGGTCGCCACTGCCATCAAGCACCTTCTGGAGATAAGGGCCATAGAGGCAGTCCCAGGGGATCAAGTTGGAACAGGTTTCTACTCCATCCTGTTCATGGTCCCCAAGGCATCAGGAGGATGGAGGGCGATACTGGACTTAAAGGGTGTGAACCAGTTTCTAGTATACAGAAGGTTCAAGATTCAGACCCTAAAGTCAATACTGGCCGGTATCAGGAAGGGAGATTTTCTCTCCTCCATAGATCTTACCGAGGCTTACCTCCACATCCCAATCTCCTGGGAGCAACGCAGGTTCCTGTGCTTCTGTTGCACACACCGGCATTACCAATACAGGGCCCTTCCATTTGGCCTGTCTTCGGCCCCAAGGGTTTTCACGAAGTTCCTAGCGGTATTGGCAGCCCACCTTCAGATGATACCGGTGTGCGTACAGTGCTACCTGGATGACATCCTTGTACAGTCCAGGTCCCTCCTGTCAGCAAAGTTAGATCTGTCAACCACCATTCAGATCCTTCAGGATCACGGCTTTTCAGTAAATTTCAGGAAAAGCCACACAAACCCCACAAAACGGCTCCTCCATCTAGGAGCCCTGATAGACTCTGACCGTTGCAGGGTCTATCTCTCCCACGAGCGACGGCTGAGCATCCAGAAATTAGTATCCCAGATTCGGGGAGCGAGGACTGTTCCTCTGGTCCAGCTGTCCCAGCTCCTGGGAAAGATGGTATCTTGCATGGGTATAATCCCGTGTGTAAGATTACATTCGAGGAGCCTCCAGTGGTTCCTTCTCCCCTTCCAGAAGCGGAACCTCAGTGCCTGCACCAGGAAGGTCCAAGTTCCACTCCACATACTCATCCCTCCAGTGGTGGACTTCCGCAGCCATGTCCAAGGGGACCATCTTCAAGGAGCCCCTCAGGCTCGTCCTGACCACAGATGCCAGTCTATTCGGCTGGGGGGCTCACCTCCAGAACCAATTGGCACAGGGGCAATGGTCCAGGTGGACCTCAAACAAAACATAAACTGGATGGAACTCAGGGCGATTCATTTGGCTCTCCTTCATTTCTCTTCCCTAGTGTCAGGGAAGCACTTGTTGATCCTGACGGACAACGTGGCAGCCAAAGCTCACGTCAACAAACAGGGAGGGACACATTCCTGGGCTCTCCTGCAGGAGGCCATGGAATTAGGTTTGTGGGCAGAGGCCAACTTGGGCTCAATCAGAGCAGAACACATTTCGGGAGAGGCAAACCGACTTGAGCAAGGTGACTGTGGACCACTCGGAGTGGCGCCTGGACCCGAGGCTGTTCGAGATGATCGCGAGCAGGTTCGGCAGGCCATGCCTGGATGTTTGCCTCCCCATCCAATGCCCAGCTCCCCAGATTCTTCACCAGATATCCGACAAGGGGGGCCGAGGGGACGGACGCTCTCTGGTGCAAGTGGCCGGAGGGTCTGCTTTATGCCTTCCCTCCTCTTCCGCTATTACAGGCCACCATTCACAGGCTGATCCTGGAGCAGGCGGAAGTAATATTGGTTGCTCCATATTGGCCGCGACACCCATGGTTTGCAGACCTAGTGGATCTGTCCCTGTCTCCTCCGTGGAGGCTTCCTCCGGACCGAGTAGCTCTCAGCCAGGGGGAGCTCCAGCACCCAGACCCCCAGTGGCTTCAATTAGCCGCTTGGCACTTGAGCGGGACAGTCTAGCTAAGCAGGCCTATTCCTTGGGGGTGATCTCTATGATTCAGGCCTCTAGACGCCCTTCGATGAACCAGATCTATGACGCCACGTGGAGAAACTTCTGCCAGTGGTGCCTCTCACACAAATTGGACCCTCTTTCAGTTACAGTCCCTAATATTTTAGATTATCTGCTGGAGGGCATTTCCAAAGGCTTGTCCAGTAACACCATCCGTAGGCAGGTTGCGGCCTTGTCCACGGTTCTCACCTGTGACAATTTGGGTCTGCTCTCACACCACCCAGCTATCTCCGCTTTTCTTAAAGGGGCAGCCAATTCTGGTTCTCCCACAGTACATAGGTATCCATCTTGGGATTTACCTACTGTGTTGCAGGCCTTAACCACCGCTCCTTTCGAGCCTCTCCAGTCTTGCTCCCTGCATTTTCTCTCCTTGAAGGTTGCCTTTTAGTTGCAATCACTTCGGCCAGGAGGATCTCGGAATTGGCCCCCCTCTCAGTCAGAGATTATCTCTCCACCTTCCATGAGGATAGGGTGGTCCTTAGATTAGACCCCTCCTTTATTCCCAAAGTGAACACTGGGTTTCACAGGTCATTGGATCTAATTTTGCCTAGTTTCTGTCCAAATCCTTCTCACCGTCTGGAACGTCAGTGGCACAAGCTAGATGTATGCAGGGTTCTGCGTCTTTACATCAAGCGTACTTCGACCTTTCGCAAGTCGGAGGCCTTGTTTGTATCCTTTCAGCCCTCTGCCATGGGCAGGAAGGTCTCTTCTTCCACCATTGGCAGGTGGATCAGGGCTTGCATTGCTAGGGCCTACGCGTCCCAGTCACTTCCGGTCCCGGCTGGTATCACGGCTCACTCTACGCGCAGCGCAGCGACCTCTGCGGCCTGGTCTACCCAGGCTTCTGTGGAGGAGATTTGCAGGGCGGCATCTTGGTCTTCTCCATCATCTTTCATTACACACTATAAGATGGATAGGTTTGCCGCGGTGGACACCGCATTTGGCAGACGGGTTCTTCAACAGGTTGTTTCCTCTAGGGAGACACCAGCCTAGACCTTCCCTCCCTTAGGGACATGGGGGGCTTTGGTATGTCCCAATCAAGTGGATTCTACATCCAGCATGCTGGAGAAGGGGCGTTGTCTTACCTGAACGCCTTTTCTCAGCATGGTGGTGTAGAATCCACACCCTCCCTTGGATAGGAGTCTAGGCTTGCGTATTGTCATTTTTTTTGTATTTTGGAGTCATTGAGTCAGACTTTGTCAGGATCCTTCGCCTCATCAAAACTGGGAAGACACACCCAAAGGGAGGCATGACTAAAGCTCTGACTTAGTCTCTCTGAGCAGGAAGGCTGAAATAACCCAATCAGTGGATTCTACACCACCATGCTGGGAAAAGGCGTTCAGGTAAGACAACGCCCCTTCTCGAGCTGAAAGGAAGCAAAATTCCACTGAGACGAATTAGAGCCACCCAATTACAGGGAGGAGGAAATATTTGGCCAAAGGAAGCCTAGTCAGGACCCTCTGGAAGCAGAGGCTGATACAGAACAGGGGAATGGCCAAGCGAGGGGCCTGGAGATCTGGGTTCAGAATCAGGCATCCGTCGCTCAGACAATCATGGAGCAATGTCTTCAGAGCACCTACAATCCCTGATATCTCAGGCTGTTGCACAGGCCATGGCCTCCTGAAGGCACCATTGTTCCAGAACAGGGTCTGTGGCTTCAAGGGGCGGCTCTCGCCTTTCCCAAGAGGAGGCCTCTGTATACCAAGACTCTATTTCCTTCTCTAGGTCCTCCAGAGGCAGGAGGACTCCTGCGGAGGACCATGAGCTGACGGATCAGAAGCAGTCCGATGAAGAGGATATATCTCCAGATCCTCCTTCGTTTGTGGGCCTCTTTAACCTGTCTTTATTCAAGACACTGCTGCACAAGGCCAGCAGCACCACAAAGATTGAGAGGCCTCCGATCCCAGAGAAAGGACCTTCCACTGGTCCCTCAACCAGTAAGGTCACAAACAGCGAGGTGTTCTCACAGCCCACATATACCGAACATTTTGTTCCCTGTCCACCTCTCTTCTTTGATTCTGTTCAGAACAACATGGGGTTCCTTCCTCCCAATGGGGGGGGCAGACAAGAAAATGTTCAACATAGACCGGCGCTATCAGAGATAATAGAAGTTCCGACAGTAGATGAACCCATTGCAACTCTTTTTTCTCCATCCCTGATAGCCGGGGATGCAGCGGAAGTCCTGAAATCAGAAGATAAGAAGATGGACCTCACCTTCCGCAGGGCACACCAGGCCTTGGCATAGGCGATCAAGGCAGGCATCACTACATACTTTTTTGCCAGGACGTCACTACTGTGGCTGCGCCAACTCCAGACAAGTATTCCCCCAGAGGAAGAGAAAACTCACCAGAATTTAAGAAGGTTAGTGGCAGCAGCGGAACTCATGTCAGATTCCTCCTTACACGCGACCAATTTTTCTGCCAGAGCAATAGCGCACAACACTGGTGCACGCAGACTGCTGTGGCTCAAGCATTGGAGAGCGGACATGAAGGCAAAGTGGCGTTTAGCGGCGGCACCCTATAAGGGCTGCCGGCTCTTTGGCGAAGCGCTTGACCCTTATCTAATAGAAAACAAGGACAAACGCAAGATTCTGGCCCACCTGACAAAGAGAAAGGAGAGGAGAGCTCCCTCCTATTCCTGCAGACCGTCCTTTCGATCTGATGCAGGCACGAAACAGGGGTCCTTTTCCCATCCCTATCAGCCCAGATCGGACTGGCAGAGTGAGAGAAGCAGTAACAGGGACAGGTTCCGACAACAGTTCCAAGCAAAGCGGCCCTTTCAAGGAGCCGGTGGGCGTCCCTACCGCAGATCCAAGTGACGGCGGGCGGAGGGCTCCCCCATTGGTGCTCACAAATGGCAAGCCACCACCATGGATCTTTGGGTCCTAAGTACCATCAGATTCGGCTTATCACTGAAATTCCTCTCAACACCCCCGAACCGGTTCATCCCTTGCCCAACTCCAAGGGAATTGATCAAAAGGAACCTCATCAAGGAGGCCATCCAGCACCTCCTGGACATTCAGGCCATAGAACCAGTAGAAAGAGATAAGTGGGGACAAGGTTTCTATTCCATCTTATTCATAGTCCCAAAGAATTTGGGGGGGGGTGGAGAGCAATAGTAGACCTAAAAAGTCTCAATAGGCACCTGGAATACAGAAAGTTCAAAATGCAATCCCTCCAATCAAGCATCAGAAAGGGAGACCTTCTGACGTTCATAGATCTGACAGAGGCCTACCTTCACTTTCCCATACTTCCGGAGCACCGGAGGTTCCTCAGGTTCTACCACACGGGGTAACATTTCCAATACAGGGCCCTGCCTTTTGGACTTTCCTCAGCTCCCAGGGTGTTCACAAAGGTACTGACAGCACTCGCTGCGTACCTGAGAACAATTCCGGTGCGCCTCCAATGCTATTTGGATGACATTCTTATCTAATCCTCGTCAGTCCAGACAGCACAGTCAGACCTGACACTGACTCTGACAACCCTTCAAGAGCACGACTTCTCAGTAAATTTCCAAAAGAGTCAGACCGTCCCTTCGAACCGTATCCTTCATCTGGGAGCGGTCATAGACACATAAAAATGCACAGTCCATCTTTCTCAAGACTGGCAATGCAGCATTCAAACCATGGTCAGACTCATCCGAAGGAAATGAACCACGACACTGGCCACACTCTCTCAGTTGCTAGGGAAGATGGTGTCATGCCTCGCAATCGTGCCTTGGGCACGACTACACTTCAGGGATCTGCAGTGGTTCCTACTCCCATTTCAAAAAAAGGAGATAGGCTACTCAAACTGAAATGTAAGGGTGCCACCAAAGGTTCTAAGGTCGCTCCAGTGGTGGTCATCCCCAGCGGTAAGAAAGGGACTCTTGTTCAGGGAAGTTAAACAAATCACCCTGACAACGGATGCCAGCCTATTCGGTTGGGGAGTGCACCTACAATCACTGCTAGCACAGGGCCAATGGTCAAAGAAAGATCTAAGACACAACATAAACTGGATGGAACTCAGAGCCATACACCTAGCCCTTCGTCACTTTCGCAGCACAGTGGCGCATCGACACGTTCTGATACTCACGGACAATGTGGCAGCCAAGGCACACGTCAACCGACGAAGGCACGCAATCCTTGGCTCTCATGACCGAAGCACAAGCGCTAGGAATCTGGGCAGAGAGCAACCTAGTCTCCATCAAGGCCGAGCACATTTCAGGAGAAGCAAATCATCAGGAGACTCCCTGAGCAGGGTGACGATAGACCACTCAGAGTGGAGCCTGCACCCTGCTCTCTTCAGGGAGGCATCAGAGAGATTTGGCCGCCCAGTGCTGGACCTGTTTGCCAGCCCAAAGAATGCTCAGCTTCCGAGGTTCTCCTGTTTTCCAACATCAGGAGCAGAGAGAGCGGATGCACTCCGAGGCCATTGGCTGAAAGGACTGCTGTATGCATTCCCACCGCTCCCTCTGATACAAGCAATCATCAGGAAGATATAGCAGGAGGGTGCTCCAATGCGTAGTATCAGAGAGTGGGACAGAGGCCCAGACGGCCTCCCACCCACAAGGACAGTGAGGCTTTGGTATGTCCCATTGGTGGATTCTGCACTCGTCATGCTGGAGAAGGGGTGTTGGTCCTGCCTGAACGCCTTTTCTTAGCATGATGATGGAGAATCCACTCCCACTCTTGAGGCCAGTCAGGTCCTGTGAGGGGAGAGGATGGAGTCAACACAAAGAAACATAGCCAACAGCTTTGGCCTTGTCGAGACTGGGGAGGGAAGTCTCAAGAGGAGAGGCGGAGCAAAATTGGCCAACTAGTCTACGGGCAGAAGATGAGGAAAACCCATTGGTGTATTCTCCATCGTCATGCTGAGAAAAGACGTTCAGGTAAGACCAACGCTCCATCTGTTAAAGTACATCATTTTCATGGAACAGGTAGTCAAATATGGAAATTAAGGAAGTTATAGTCCAATACAGTTGATGAGTATCAGCAAGGGAGACCTTGATATATACCGTAGTATCATATAGTGCTAGTGGAGGGACAATGAATGTTTCAGTTGTTGGCTGTAAAATAATTATATATGGGACAAGAGAAGATTTAATATATGCTTTTCCTTGCTATTTCTTAATCTATATAGGCAATTTATATGAACACCCAATTTACAAATACTGACATTGGGGAGCTTGCAACTGATAAAAAACATAAAACCAAAACACCACAATACAGAGTAATTGAGGGCAAACCATAACATAAATCCAAGTCATTTCAGGACAGCGTCATCCAATACTTTTGATTGGGCGGGGAAGTTTTCAAGGCCTCATTGATCAAAGCTAACTGAATCTCAAAGAGAATGCAGTTCCAAAGAGCAGTAGTTACAATAGAGAAAAAATAATGAACTGCAGACTGAAATATATCAGTGAAGTGGAATTTGTATCCAGTAAGACGTATATATCCAAGTTTAAATGAAATCTGTTTCCTTTGACCATAGATTGGGCTGGGTATTTGATGTTACTTTTCCACAATAGAAAATGAAACTAAGGTGTGATATGTGGTTCAAATTCCTTTCTTTTTTTGTAATTTATTACATAATCTTGGGCAAGTATTGTTTTGACCCTTAGTCCTTCACTTACAGTAAGGATAAAATACGAACCTACTGTTATTAGAATTCTATTCCAAATCCTAAACATAACTTGTATAATATTTTTCTTAATGGCAACTGGCATGGATTTATGATAGATACAGTGTCCTAGAGTCATGTGATCGCTATTTGCAACCTTCCCAGCCAGCTCCCAAATATGCAAAGTCAGTGGAGGAAGCTGGATTCTCTTAATAACCATATAATTCACTTAACAACTACATCAATTTGCTTAACAATCATCACAAAAAAGTTCAGAAAATTAGGGATTATTCACTTAACTTTCACTCCCAATTGTGGTCTAATTCAACAAGTATTTGTATATTATAAAAAGGATTAACAGTCAACTTTGCACTTATCAGAAACCTTGTTTCCCCAGTTTACTGATGTGGGAAGTCAGCCCCCCCGCGAGAAGGAAATATTAAAAGGGCAGAATATTATATTTCCTCAAAGGATCTTAAAGAGGCAGAAAAGCATGCCCAGTTTTTCTTAATAGCCCCAAGTCTCCCTCCCCCAAGCAGAAATCAGCTCTGTAGAAATGCAGATTAAAAATCCATTCAGGAAGGTTGAAGCTAGAAAAGAACACCTAAAATCTACATACCCCACCCAAACTCTTAAGACAGGACATAATAGGATTAACCCACAGATGCCAAAGGGGCACACTCAGACTCAGGTCAAAATACATGACACAAGCCTCAAACAGGAACAAGAAACAACCTCAAGAAGCCCAGAGGGTATAAAAACCCACTCCCTTTTGGCAGTGTGTGGCCTGATATTTACTATTTATTCAATTTCTATAGCTGACTATCTCAATGACTCCGGGCAGCTTACAATTTCTCATGTACACTATAGAAGACTTTAAGATAGTAACTGCAGTGAAAAAACATAAATGCTTTTTTATTATTAGTTGCAGACATTATTGCTGGTAAATTGTAAATTATGGCTTGATGGGTAAAATGAGTCAAAACCATTCTCACAAAATTATTAAGTACAAGGTATGAGCTCAACTTGTATCTTTGATATACTAGTTAATAAAAAAAACTTAAATTTTAGTTTCTCTTTTCACTTCATGATTTTTATTCTGTGTTGTGAAAAAATGTCTATAATTGTACTTTGGATCAGTATTTAGTTGCTATAAAATTGTGGCTCATAAATATCCTTGGGTTACAATTGATGCTTTAAATACCCATCATTTGAAAGAAAGAAGGCAGTGGCAAACCTATATTGCTGCTTAGAAAACTTCAAATAATCATCATGAGTTGAGTTTTTATTTTCTGAAAGAACAGTGACATAAATGACAGGTTTGCTTCCATGGATGCTTCGTTTGGCCGGAGGGTATTGCAACAAGTAGTATCCTCTAGTGCAGCGGTTCTCAACCTGTGGGTCGCGACCCCATTTGGGGTCGAACGACCATTTCACAGGGGTCGCCAATCAATGCTGTCCGCCATTTTTTTTCCTCAACGCTGTCCGCCATTTTTTTCCTTAGTTACGCTACTTTCTATTGGCTTTTGAACGCGAATAGACTCTATTCAAGAGACTATTCTATTGGCGTTCGAAAGCCAATATAAACTAAGGAAGTTTCGGTTTCGGAGCACATGGCAGAAAGCGAGACAGAGAACAAGCAAAAACAGTAAGTTTTGCCTGCTGCTGAGCTTCCTCTGCTTGGCTGCCTGCCGTCCGTCCTGCTCCCATCTGCCCGTTCTCCGCCTCCCTTTCTCGCCCGTCACCCTCCGCCGATTCTCCGCCTCCCTTTCTCGCCCGTCGCCCTCCGCCGATTCTCCATCTCCCTTTCTCACCCGTTGCCCTCCGCTGATTCTCCGCCTCCCTTGCCCGTCGCCCGTCGCCCTCCGCCGATTCTCCACCTCCCTTTCTCGCCCGTCGCCCTCCGCCGATTCTCCACCTCCCTTTCTAGCCCGTCCCCCGTCGCCCTCCGCCGATTCTCCGCCTCCCTTTCTCGCCCGTTGCCCTCCGCTGATTCTCCGCCTCCCTTTCTCGCCCGTTGCCCTCCGCCGATTCTCCGCTTCCCTTTCTCGCCCCTTGCCCTCCGCCAATTCTCCGCTTCCCTTTCTCGTCCGTTGCCCTCCGCCCTCCGCCGATTCTCCGCTTCCCTTTCTCGCCCCTTGCCCTCCGCCCTCCGCCGATTCTCCGCTTCCCTTTCTCGCCCCTTGCCCTCCGCCGATTCTCCGCCTCCCTTTCTCACCTGTTGCCCTCCGCCGATTCTCCGCTTCCCTTTCTCGCCCGTTGCCCTCCGCCCTCCGCCGATTCTCCGCTTCCCTTTCTCGCCCCTTGCCCTCCGCCGATTCTCTGCTTCCCTTTCTCGCCCCTTGCCCTCCGCCGATTCTCTGCTTCCCTTTCTCGCCCCTTGCCCTCCGCCGATTCTCCGCCAATTCTCAGCTGAAGATGGGGGGGCGGTTGGGAGCAGCTCGCCCTCCCTGTCCATTTGGCGCCGTCTGCCTTTCGCTCTCTCTCTCTCTTCACCTGGACTGGAGGGAGAGAGAGAGAGAAAGAGGAAAGAGAAAGAGGAAAGAGAAGAGAGAGAAAAGAGGGAGAGAGAGAAAGAAAAAAGAGAAAGAGGGGGAGAGGAAAGAAAAAAGATTGAGAAAAGAGAGAAAGAGAAGGAAGAGAAAGTTGAAAGAAAGAAGAGAGAGGAAAGAAAGAGAGGAAAGAGGATAAAAGAGACAGAAAAAGAAAGAGGAAAGAATGGAAAGAAAGAGAGAGAGGAAAGTGACAGAGAAAGACCCTTTTGACATCTAAAATGAAGATAACACTGCAGATATCCTTTTTAACCTTTATTTTATACACAGACACACACACACACACACACACACACACATTAAAGGTAAAAAAGGATATCTGCAGTGTTATCTTCATTTTAGATATCAAAAGGGTTTTTCAGCTCCAGTGATTTGTTTTCGGTGGGAAATGGGTCCAAGTGGCTCTTTGAGTGTTTTCGAAAAACACTACCCCTGGGGTGGGTGGACTCCCATGTGCTATTAACTTTGTTAGCAAATGGGAGGGGGGGTTGAACAAAGTGGCTTCATTTATTCATTCATTTATTGCACAACAAAATTATTTGAAACCAACATTTTGTGCTATTCTAATGCACAACTGCACAAATATACATGTAATCTCTGAGGCTATCACATCTGGGCTACAAAAATTTGGTTAAAGCATTCTTGTTTGCTGATATTTATTTCCTTTTATAAACTGCTTTGATTCTTCCATTTATTGTGGTTTAATACTTCCATTTATTTCCTTTTATTCCCTTAAAACTAGTTTGAATCTTCCATTTGTTGCCATTTATTCTCTTAAAACGGATTTAATTGTTTTGTTTATTTCTGATCCAGGAAACCTATAACCTCCATGCCATTTCTCACTCTTCTTATTTCTTTCTGCTTTGCTTTTTATTCCCTCTCTTTCATCTATTTTCTTTCATCTTCGCTGAAAGAAAATCCCTCCAGGTCCCCACTATAATTTATGGTTCAAATGAAAGCAGCCTGTTCTTATTTATTATTTACTAACTTTCTGTAAATTTTGGTCCCACATTTAAAGGCAGGGTAAACATGCATTAAAATACATGCATTAAAATACATGCAGCATTAATGGTGGCCGGGGCTGTCTTTCTTGCCACGCCCACTTGGTGGCCATGCCCACTTGGCCACGCCCACTTGGTGGTCACGCCCACTATGGTTGGGGGTCACCACAACATGAGGAACTGTATTATGGGGTCACGGCATTAGAAAGGTTGAGAACCACTGCTCTAGTGGGACACAGGCCCAGACTGGTTCCCTCCTGTAGGGACAGGACAGCTTTGGTATGTCCCATTCGTGGATTCTCCATCCCTATGCTGGAGAAGGGGCATTGCCTTACCTGAATGCCTTTTCTCAGCATGATGATGGAGAATCCACACCCACCCCTTAGTGTCCGTCATGTCCTGTGTTGGGTAGGAGGAGCCAATGCGTCGGACTATCGTCTGTTGCTTCGCCTTCGTCGGAAACTGGGGTGCTCTAGCCCAGCAGGAGGCATGGCAACTTTTCCAGACTTAGTCTATTTGAGCAGGAAGAATAAGACAACCCACTCATGGATTCTCCATCATCATGCTGAGAAAAGACGTTCAGGTAAGACAACGCCCCTTCCAGATATTCTTCTCACTAAACTAAATCTCACTAAACTAAACTAGCCGTGCCAGACCACGTCTATAAGTGGATCATAAGGTTTCTCACGGACAGGAAGCAGCAAGTGAAGCTAGGCAAAATCATATCAGATACCTGTACAATTAGCACAGGGGTCCCCCATGGCTCTGTGCTCTTTCCACTTCTCTCTATATACCAATGACTGCATCTCAAAAGATCCCTTTGTTAAAGTACTGAAGTTTGCAGATGATAACAACAGTGATTGGCCTCATTCGAGAGAACAGCGAACCGGCATACAGACAGGAGGTTGAACAACTAGCCTTGTGGTACAGCCGGAACAATCTTGAACTGAACACACTCAAAAATGTAGAACTGACAGTAGACTTTAGGAGAAAGCCTACTATTCTGCACCTCTTACAATACTAGACAGCACAGTATCAACAGTAGAGACATTCAAGTTTCTAGGTTGTATAATATTTCAAGATTTAAAGTGGACACCTAACATCAGAAATGTCATTAAAAAAGCACAACAAAGAATGTTCTTCCTGCACCAACTCAGAAAGATCAGACTGTCCAAGAAGCTGCTGATACAGTTCTACAAAGGAATTATTGAGTCTGTCATTTGCACTTCTATAACTGTCTGGTTTAGAACTGCAACCAAACAAGACAGACACAGACTTCAACGAATAGTTAGAACTGCAGAAAAAACAATTGCTACCAGCCTGCCTTCCACTGAGGACCTGTGTACTGCATGAGCAAGAAAGAGGGCTGTGAAAATATCTACAGACCCTTCACATCCTGGACATAAACTATTTCAACTTCTTCCCTCAAGACGACGCTATAGAGCATTGCACAGCAGAAGGACTAGACGTAAGGACAGTTTTTTTCCCCATGTCGTCACTCTGCTTAACAACTAATTCCTACAATACTGTTAAAATACTTAGTAAAGCTGTATTGCTATGATACCTGTCATCTTTCCTATTACCTATCCTTTTGTTCTTGTGACTATAACTTTGCTACTTGTATCTTACAATTTATATTTTTTTAGTATCTTAGTATGATCTATGCTGTTTGCTTAGCTAATACTCTATGACTATCACTAAGTGTTGCTTGATTTATGATGAAGTGTTGTATTTCATGATTTATTATGATTGTATTTTCATGTTGTATAGGATCATGATTATCACTAGTACTTGTATGTACACTGAGAGCTTATGCACCAGAAACAAATTCCTTGTGTGTCCAATCACACTTGGCCAATAAAGAACAAAGAAAGAAAGAATATATGAATCAGTGAAATTGTTCAGTTACGTAGTGTTACATATAATACTGTAATATAGTAAAAAGAAGAAACACCTTTAATTTGCTCTTAATCTATTTTGGCCAGCATACCTTTAAATTTGGTGAGTTATTTTTAACTAACCACATTATAGTGGTTGTATATAACCTAAAGTGAAGAATACAAGATGAATACAAAATTCTGGGTAAGGGTCGAGGGGTTTTTTGTTTGCAATCATCAGAATTCTCTAAACTGAATATAGTTTAACAAATAAAAGAAATACCAAGGAAAAATAGACAAGTTGGCTCTAGCCATGTATTTGACACAGTCCGCAGACAAATATTTTACATTATCACCTTGCTTGGTGCAGTTTCAGATTCCCAATCAAAGTGATCCTTAATCATGAAAATATTACTAATCCTGCACTGATTAATAACATTAGTGAAATAAATTCACTATGAATAACATATTTATGTAAGCTGAAACAAACCAACAACAAAAAAGCTTGCTTTTATGAGTTGGAAGTAATTTCCGTGATTCAGCCATATACACTCTTGCATCACTATGCATAGAATATATTTGAGCAAATTCATAACATAAAAATACTATCTGAACTCTTGATTAAGAAATTCAAAATAACTGTATTTTCTAGTTTTAAAATTCTGCTAGAGAACAAGTAGCAACTTTTTACAAAAAACCATTTATCTAAATAAATAAATAATCAACCTAAACAAATTCACTAATGGAGCTGAAAGCAATTCTACTTCAGTAAAATTCATTATTCCCTTTTATATCTCTGCCAACTACCTTTCAACTTTTGAGTTACTAAGAATTAATTACATATAAGATGGCTCTATCATAGTGTTTTATTTACTCTCTTCTATATCTGTTGATTGTATTTTTAATTTTGACTTTTTTAATGATTGGTTTTATATGTTTATTGTTTAATTCAATTGTTGTATGACACCCAGAATCACTTTGTGTGTTTTGTGTGAGATCGGTGGCCGTATAAATTTGATTATTGAATGAATGAACGTATGATCTCATGCTACTTTCTGACAGACTCTAAAAGCATAAAATGTGAAGAGACAAGATGATGCACATCTGTGCCTTTAAAAATCTTGCTAAGAGCATTCTTTTTTAACATTTTAATTTCATTATAAAAAAAACATTTTGGTAGTGGAATAAGTCTATGCATTGCTTCAGAGCAAGTATGTGGATGAAGCATGATTCTGTGTCTATAGTTCTTTAACTCAGTTAGTTAATAGTTCTTTTCCTAGGACTGCAGTCCAAAGGGCAGCTCTTTGATCCCTGTAAACTGTAAAGTCTAGTGCCTTCAGCAGGCTGCCTTCTTCCTTTGAATATTTGAATATTTCCGGGCTTATGTGCCCCTAAATAAGGCAAGTATGATAAAAACTTGGTCCTTTCTTTTGAAATATTTATAGTTGCAGGAATGGAGAAATACGAGGTAAATCATGTTGCCTGTGTCTAAGAATAGGAAAAAAGAGACAGGTCTACATGTCCCACTGCGCCATGGTGGGTCAGTGGTTAGAATGCAGTATTGCAGGCTGACTCTACCCACAGCCAATTCAATCCTGATGGCTCAAGGTTGACTGAGCCTTCCATCCTTCCAAGGTCAATAAAATGAGGACCGAGATTGTTGGGAACAATATGCTGACTCTGTAAACCACTCATAGAATGCTGTAAAGTATTATGGAGTGATATATAAGTTTACGTGCTGTTGTTATGTTCTTGATATGAGATGAATGTTTTGTTTAAGAAAATAGCTGGACTTATGTGCTCAGAGTGTGAAACAATAGGATTTTGATTATTGGAAAAGAAATGATGTGTTTGTAAAATTTATTTTGAATGAAAGAGAAAATTGTCAATAGTCCAACTAGCAAATCCAACAGAAAAGGATCCCGCAAGGCAAATAAGTCCCAAAAGATAAAACTTTATTGGATACACCATCTTGGAACTGAAAAAGTAAAACCAACTTTGGTTCTCCCACACAAAAGCTTGCTTAGTTAAACAATAGATTCCCTTGCTCCCCACCCACTGGGTGTTCACGTTGTCCAATAGTAATATTGTTCCTTGTTATGGGAACAGTCCACTTCTCCATTGAGCACCTGTGTTAATGACCTTGGCATTCTTGCAGGCTCTCACATTCCATGAACGGCTTTTTGGAATTCCATTTCTTCGCTTCGCTTTCTACACACACACCCTTTTTTTTCCTATGGCAAGGTGATTAGTGATAGAAGCTAGCAGGCATAATAGCAATTCAATCTTGATTGAGTTCAAAGGATCAGTTTGATTTGTGGATCCCCACCCTTTTATTTCTGGTTTCTATATTTGTTTGTGACAATCATGTCTATCATGGCAGTTGTTATAAATGGCTGCCATTTTGTGATACTACTTGTATTTTTTCTCATACTGCTTATGACCCAGAAAATATAAAAAGTTATTAAAATATCTAGAAGCTCTAGAGATAGAATATGGAATGAACTGGATAGACAGATGTTATAGAATCCATAATTCTGCATCCAAGTAGGTGGATTCAGTGTTGATATTGCTGAATCCTGTTGTGCTACATTATGTATCATTGTCTCTGCCAACACTGAAGAATTTATCTTTTGGGACTGAAAAATAAAATCCCTATATTTCCTGGTTCACACAGTAATCTGTGTGAAACTTGTGGAGTCTTGGATATACTTTCTGACTTCTTACCGTATTTTTTAAAGTGTCTTACACTGTTGAGTGTGTTTTATAATTTGCACTAACATGATAAACATGGGATCATTTTGACAAAATATTAACTGAAATTCTAAGACAACATAGATAGGTTGAGATTCCAAACTATATAGGGCATTTGCAACTACAACTTGCTATTTCATACATAAAACTATCTGCATAAGGCTACTACAGTTACGCTAGTGGTATGGAATCTAAAACTTGCATAACTATCAAATATAGCAAGAAATGGGATAGCATTCTGTAAAGCTTCTGTGGTTATTAACTATTTACTGTTGAAGAACAATACTCTTTGTCATCTTAGCTGCAAAAGACTAACACAACTAAGATGCTTGTAGGGGGAAAAATCCCAACGGATTTTCATTGAATCTAATGTAGTACATTTACGACATAAATACAAATTGAATGCTGTCTTGGAGGAATATTTGACTGAAGCCTTAATCTCAGTGTCTTTTGAGGTTGTTCCATAAAATGTCAAAGTGTCTGATACTTGTCAATAGTTTGATGTAAACAAACATATTCAAGCAGCTGTTTTCAAGTTTTTAATAATTTTTTTCATACAATTATGTTTGCAGAAGTCAACAGCACATCCAGTTAAGAAGCCACTGAAGAGAAGTGGCCTGCATCAGTACTTTGATTGGTGGTGTTGGAGGTGGAGTGTCTCACTTTTCTGAGTCAAGGCATTAAATTGAAGTGCTCTTTCAATTCAACTGTAGAAGTTCCACAAATAGAAGTGATGTTGCACTGTACATGCCTAATATGTGTGCCATCTGACATGAGACTTATTTTTGTTATGATTATGTTTAGTAAGAATATAGGATTCTAAAGTTCAAGGCAATTAATTTTTTTTTAAAAAGTTTCTATTCTGAAGTGCTCTTTACTTCAGAATTTTTGAATGTTGTATAATGGGCTTACACTTTCTCAGTAATTGCAACTTTAAAATTTCCTGCCTCAATTTAAGAAATTTCTGAGACAATTTACATAAGGATTCAATAACAGTCGGTCAGCAATAGACAATTTTTCTATTTTTCTGTTCCTGTTTACTTGTTGAAATAAGTGGTATGGAGGATCATGAGTTTTTCTACCTAAAATCCTCCTTTCTCTCTACTAAGCATTTGGTGTCAAGGGAGATAGATAGTTTTTATCTGAGGTCTGAATTGAATGATTGTAATAGGGTTTGAAAATTTTTATTACTTAGAGCCTCAGGTCCCCTGTTCTTTGCATTAAATGGATTATGGACCTCTCCTTCATAGTTATCCTTACTGTAGAAATCCTTAACATAATTCTACATCAGTGAAGGAACACAAAATATGATAAAACTGGTACTGCTGTTAACAGTATTAGAAACAAGTCTTTCTTTACTTTTAAATCTAATGCTCCCTATCCATCTTTGATCACTTCCAAATATTCTTTAAATTGGAAATTTTTAACTTATATTACTATTTTTCTACTGCAGATTTTTCTACTAATAATAGACACTTGAAACTAACTGCGTTTTAGCAAATATATAGTTAATGTATTTGAGCATTTTACATGGGAATCCCAGAACCTTATATGGTCAACTTAGTTTGCACTGCAGTGAACTGAAGGCACCCATCCAAAGTGCAAGAAATTCCAGTTGCATTTAACCATATAATATCTGTTTTCTAATCTTCTGCATTCTAGAATTTAAAATGTAGGCATAAAGGTACATAGAAGAATTTTATGATTGCACATAATCATTGGAAAAGGACATCACTTTGCATGGAGATTTTTAATCCAATTATCTCAATTCCAATTTTGTGATTTTGGCCTGCCAATAGCAAACTGAATGACCATTTATATTTATATGGAACTAAATCATTGCTTAGTGGAAAGTTGAGTTATGTGAGCCTAGTAAAATATTATACTCCTGCATTCCCATTCCCCTCTTCAGAAATTTTAGTTTCATTTTCAGAGTATTTCAGGATTTAAAATAATGTTGATTAAACAAGTTAGACTCTCAACACATTACTTGATGTGGGATGTACAGTATTCAGAATTTGAGTAAGATTTGCTTTAAATCAGGATTCTAGTTTGAAATACAATATAATGTAAGATGAGATTTGTCTTCCTTGAAAAAGTTAATACTCTGCTTACAGCAGATATAAAAAGTCTACACATCCCTATTAAAATGCTAGTTTTTTGAGATATAAAAAAATCAAACCAAAATAAATCACTTCAGATTTTTCCCCCACCTTTAACATAACATATAAGTGTATAGTTCAATTGAAAAACAAACTGAAATCTTTTAAATGTAAAATAAAAATAAAAACAAAATAATGTGGCTGTATAAGTGCGCACAACCTCTTATAAGTAGGGATGTGGTTATACTCAGAATAAACCAATCACATTCAAAATGATGTTAAAATAGTAGTCTGTACATACCTGCCTTCAATTTAAGTGACTGATCAAGTCCATAATAAAGTTCAAGTGTTTTAATAGGATTTTTTTTATATTTACTCATTTGCCTTTTACAGCAAAAGTCATAGTGTATTTTATTCTAAATAAATGTAATCTCTTGATTTTTTTTTTGAACCACTTTAAAAGTATGTTGCTGGTTTTGTTTCTCCGGGCGTTTTAATTGTACATACAGGTGGTCCTTAACTTACAACCACAATTGAACTGAAATTTTTTGTTGCTAAGCAAGATAGTTGTTAAGTGAATTTTACGGCCGTTCTTGCCAGAGTTGTTAAGTGAATCCCTGCAGTTAAGTTAGTAACATGATTGTTAAATGAATCTGGCTTCCCCATTGACTTTGCTTATCAGGAATTTGCAAAAGGTGATCATATGACACTGAAACACTGCAGCCCTCATAAATACATGTGCCAAGTGTCCGAATTTTGATCACATGACACTTTTTCAGTGCCTTTGTAGCTTCAAGTAGTCACTAAATAAATGGTTGTAAGTGGAGGATAATCATGTTTGTGATATATGATTAGAATTACTTCATGGTTTTTCACTATCCAAATAAACCAGAAAGTTGTATTTTAAATGAGATTTGAATATTTTGATTTGCAAGGCTAGGTGTTGTCATAAGCTGAGTTCCTGGGCTAGGATGACAAAAATATGTTTACAAACATTTAAAGCAAACAAATGGAAAACAAAATTAGGGAAACTGTTTTAAAGAATTACTTGTCAGTTGTGTGAAATTCAAACCATGGATTCTTAACTATGGTTATTAAAAATTATAGTTTAGTTTGAATCTTGAATTGATGGTTTAAAGACAAAGAAACTTGTGACTTATGACTTAATTTTTAAACGTAGCTTAATTATTTTAATAAAGGTCGGCAATAAACATGAAATATTTATTAAGCAAATTTAAATAGCTGCCCATCTATCAAAATGAACTCTGGGTGCACAATTG
This sequence comes from Bothrops alternatus, assembly GCA_034064705.1. Taxonomy (NCBI): domain Eukaryota; kingdom Metazoa; phylum Chordata; class Lepidosauria; order Squamata; family Viperidae; genus Bothrops; species Bothrops alternatus. Next base: position 10,684,983 of record JARGCV010000124.1, on the reverse strand, counting down.
CAAAAATTGATGCCTTTTTTCTCTCTGAGTAAATTAATTGTATAGAGTTTGTCATTTTCTTCACAAAAAGTTTTTGTCATTATTTCAAAAGAATTGCTCATTCCCTAAATCAAGCATTGAGATTGCTAGAGGCAATAGATTCATTTGTGTGCCACTAATTTAGGCAATTTGGGGGGGGTCCTGAAAACATTAGGATGAGAAGATAACAGTTTAAAGATAACAGTTTAACATACAACCTTTGTTGGATGCCTGCTTTAACTTTTACTGAAGGGCTAAAGAACAAATAATTTCATTTAGTGTGTTTTCTAGTTCCGTATTTTGCAGGCACTGATTTTGATAGTCATAAGTCTTTTACTTTAAAGAATTCCTTTGTGAAGTTTGTGTCTGCCTGTTTATCTGTCTATTTCAGTGCATTTCACAGTACACAGTGAAAATGCCAACACTACCGTAGAAGTTGGAATATGCAGCTATTGTTGGAGAATTGTGTTGGCCAGTATCTGGGCACAGGCTCCTCACATTAAAATATTTAAATATCTGTACTGAAATCTACAAAATTATTAGTTTTGTTTTACAAAAAATAAAAAATGCCAAGTACAATGAAAGCTGGAAATCTTTTTAGATTTAGAGCAATTTAAAAAATTGCAAATAAAAATAAAAATTAGTTATAGAATCTGGTTTTTTGTTTCTTGTCGACTTGTCAAAGAGTGAAGAATATTAGGAGAAAAGATATAATGGATAGATTATTTGAATAAAGCTTATTTATGTCCAGATTTAGATAATTTAATCTTACTCTCTCATGTATATTACAAAGTGGAGATCCCAAAGGTGCTTTTTCAAGAGGCAACTGGACTTTCTTGTTTTTCTTTGAAAATGATTCACTTCCCATCCAAGAAGCTTCTTCAGCTCTGACTGGATTTATATCCCTTGCAGACAGCTGGTCATTTGCATTCTTTTAGAGAGTCGTTGAGGCCATTTGGATCTTTGTCTGTGTCCTCAGGATCATCTGAGTAGTGCAAATGGGTGTGGAGCCTTCTTAGAACTGCTTGTGGAGCTGTGTTTTCTGCTGTGTTCCTTTAGTCTATCATTTGCGCTTCTGTTTGAGATGGAGACAACACTGACTCATCCTCAGCAGCCTGCGTCTATGTTCAACAGTGAAGTGACACGGAGCAGGAAACATCCTGCAGAAAACACAGCTCCACAACACAGTCCTTTCAGCAGTTCCAAGAAGGTTCCATACCCATTTGCACTATTCAGGTGACCCTGAGGGCACCTATAAACTTCCAAGTGGCCTCAACGACTCTCTAAAAGAATGCAAATGACCAGCTATCTGCAAGGAATATAAATACTTCCATTTCCCACCAACCAGGCACAGTTGAAGAAGTTTCTTGGATGAGAAGCGAAATGTCTTCAGAGAAAAGAAAGAAAGTCCAGTTGCCTCTTGAAAAAGCACCTTTGGGACAACCATGACCTGGATGACTGAGAATGACAAAGTGGAGACTTTTTCCAGTATATTTTAAATTTCTAAAGTTGCTATTGAGTTAACAGAAATTACTAGTCAATTACATATAAAAATTAGTGGCAGGTTTCAAACTGAACTGGAACTAGCAAATCTGTTTTTAAAAAATCAGAACAAATAAAAGGAAGCATAGATGAATTCATGCATCATGCATCAATATGCTATATGTGTAAACAACTGCTTATTTCGCTTCTTTAGTGATAGACAAAACTCATTTTTCTCTGTTTTTAGAGTGGTATTTGGCAAATCTCTTGTACAACTTTAACCATTTTTCTCTGTTTATAGGCTTGCATAGATGATAACATAGATATGGTGAAATTTCTTGTGGAAAATGGAGCCAGCATTAATCAACCTGACAATGAAGGCTGGATACCTCTACATGCGGCTGCTTCTTGTGGATATCTTGATATAGCAGAGTAAGAAAGTTCATCTTTATTTGATTTAACTTTCTAAATGTCTGGTGGGCTTTTAACACAGCGAATATCAGTTAAGAGTTAACACAAAAAATATCCCAGCAGTCTGTTAGGTATGAAAATTTGGGTCTTTATAGCAAAAAAACAAAGCATTTCCCCCCTCCTCCCCTGAACATAGAGATAAAAAGTACAATTGAAAATTTATATTTCTATGTTTCCAATGAATAACCAGATACAATAGTTTCTTATACCTGAGGAATTTTGTATTATAGAAATGAATTTTATGCTGTTTGTTTCTCTTATACACTAAGAAGGTACTGCTGTTAATTCTTATATTAATGGAATCTGATTATAACTAGATTTAAGGAAGAAGCTATTGGACAGACAAGGAATGTGAGGTCTGAAATAGCTTTGCACAAAGTTTAAGCTTCTATGTTGTTTTTGCGTTGGCTATCCATATGAAGAAGAAGAATGGGTTGAGAAAGACACAGTTTCTAAGCACCTGGCCTCTTACATTTCATACAGTAAACTAAGAACCTGTTTGTCCTTAAAAGGAATTGATCCTAGCAGTTTTCTTTTTCATTCTCTACTTCATGTTTCAGAATACTATTTGAGCAAGCATATTTATAAGGATGGCATTTTAGCAGCTGTAAAGTTCAGCTGCAATGGAAAATATTGAAACTTACAGATAAAGATATTCTAAATTATTTCTTTTTCCAATTATTATTTTGAAATAGACTAATAATATTTATTTTGACTAAAACAGTTGGACTTGGGGCTGCTCTTGTTTCTTGATTTGATTTTGGTGATATAAATAGCCCTGTACTTACGACCATTAATTTAGCAACTATTTGAAGTTAAGATGGTACTGAAAAAAGTGACTTCCAACCAGTCTTCACACTTGTGTCTATCACAGTGTCCCTGCAATCACATAATCCAAATTTGGGTACAACATCTTAGGGTCACATGATTGCCATTTGCAGTCTTCCCAGCTGGTTCATGACAATCAAAGTCAATGAGGGAAGGCAAATTTGTTTAATGACCATGGTTCACATAACAGCTGTGGCAGAAAGGCCATAGAATTGGGTATGACTCACTTGCCTTGCTTAGTTCCAATCCTAATTGTGGTTGTAAATTGACGACTATCTGTATTTATTTCACGCTGTTTGATAAAAGAGAATAAAGCTCTTTAACTGGTTTAATGCCATGTTTCAATTAACGTACGTATTCTAAACTATTGCTGTAATAGAGTGAATGAATACCATATTATAGTTTCATTTAATTTGAATATGAGTAGAATATATAGATCAGTTCATTTGCAAATTCCTTCTGGAAATATGTCACATGTTCTACGATAATGTGAGGCCCTAGTAATATAAGCTAATTCTATTACGATTGGAAATCTGGAGCACAATTGTGGGGAAAAACTGATTTAGGATTCTTATGCAAGTAAATAATTTTCGTTTACCCTGGGTGGGAAATAAAATATGATACTGATACATTGACATCTGTTGACAACAGAAATTGCATGGGAAAATCCCATCTCTCTTGAAAGCGTTTCTAGAATTGATGAGAAATGGGGAAGCATTTCTTCAGTTTTCCTTCCTTGAAACTTTAGCATGGAGAATTGATGAAATCCTATCCTTTATTAATTTGGTATTAAATGGTTGAAGTTTTCTTACCACTCTTGCGCCCTAATTCTGTACTTGTGTTTTGGACAGACCATGTTTGAAAAATAGTTATTTCTTTTAAGGATGTTATCAATATTATTAAAGGATAGTCAAGACAAACAATTTTAAACATGGATAGAAGCTTATCTGGAGAAAGATGTAGGGATCTAATATGAGAAACTTTATCTTATCAGTCAAACACGATTAATTTCAAATGGTTATATGTTACTTAAATGCCAATTTTAATGAATTAAAACATTTGATACTAATTACTGAGTATTCATTCAAATTGGGTACTTTTCCAGAAATATTTAGATTTATCTCTTTTTTGTGACAGTTAAAAACACATCTGCTTGGAAAAAAACAAAATAATAGGACCACTCTGAGGTTATGTTACCATAGTTGACATTAATTTTATAATCTTCCAATGTTTTATAGTCTAATAGAGACAAAGAATAATGAAAGAAATTCCTTTAAAGCCTTCATATCAGTGTTTTGTATTTTAGAAATGCAGAAGATAGTTATTTTTAGTGGGATGTTTTCACAGTTCATAACCAGAGATTTAAAACCAATAGAAGAGAATATTTGTAACTCAGGGATGAAATAAAGGGTCCTTGGTATTATCTGAACTTGTTATTTCCTTGCATCAATAACATCATCAGAGATTTAAAGCATTTCATAATGGTTTAAAATTTCTGGAAACTTTGTGTCTCTAGTTATTCCTCTACGGGGAATAGGTTCCCTTTCTGTTGTATTTCTGTCGTGCTATAGAAATGTTTTTTCATAGGCCTTGAAATGTTAAATTCCTGAGCTTGATTTATCTGGTAAGACATAATAACTTCTGCTTTACTTACTAGTTTTATTCAATTTTGGCTACCCTTATTACCTTGTTACTTTTTATACACTTTCTTCCAACTGAGGCTTGAAATAAATGTCCATAAGCATGCTTTTTAATGGTGCTAGATTATTATCAATTATTCAATAATTATCAATTATTCAATGAAGTGGGGAATCTTGGCTCATGAGCCAGATTTCCAAATTGGTATTTTCAAGGGTCCTGTCTAGTCTTGCTATCGCTTTATCATCTGTTATAAATATATGATGTAGGAGAAGTTTGGGATGCCCAGGACAGAAATAGATTCACTCAGTTCTCCAGTACAGGAGATGGAGAATCCACCAATGGGTTTTCTTAGTCTGCCTGCTCTTGAGACCAAGTAGCCAAACGTGACACGCCCCCTCTTGTTAGGAGATCCAGTCTTAACTTGGTCTCAGCTCTTGAAGATCGTATAAGGTTTGGCTCTCAGCAGATAGCAGGTTAGAAAAACTCCATTGGTGAATTCTCCTCTCTATATTTTATCAAAAACTAATTGGCTTTCCCTTTAACAAATTCCCCACAACACTAGCTCGGTGTAATTAATTTTAGTTGAGGTGTGTGGGGTGGAAGGGGGGGGGAGGTCTTGCAGCTTCCCTGCGCTCCTTTCCCCAGGGCTCTGGGGAAAAGCTTCCAAGCAGGGTCTGCTTGGAACTTTTTCCAGATTCCCTCTCTCCCCTCTGCTTTGCATCCTCCAGATCGGATCCCAGGCTGCAGATCCGAAAGTCATTTTTTTTTACTTCGGATCGTTCCAAAGCTTCCCAGGCAGCCGGGAACAGTCGCGGGTGCCATTTTGGTTGCCAAAAAAGGCAACGAACTCATTTAAAACCCCTCTTTGCCTACCGGCTTCGGAAGCAGCCCCAGGGGGGTTGACTTCGGCGCAGCGCTTTTCGCTGCCACTGCGACTTGCAAGGAGGCTGAAAACAGCCCCAGGACTGGGAGTTGAGGCCGAGGAGACCATTCTCACAGAGAACGAGTCGCGGCCGCCATTTTGAATTGCAGGGAAGGGGCGAGAAGGCTGCATCGGCCTATGTGTCCATTCCCTGCGGTCCCAATTCAGTCGGCAGTTCGCCCTCGGCCCACTTAAGAACCCCACCTGTTGCTTCAGGGGCCTACGTTAACGGATCGCCTTTTCACGGCCATAAGTCCAAATCCACGTGGGTGGGGCCTAGCTAGGCCCACGAGGCCTACTCTCAGTAGTTAACGGCCCTTTTGAACTCCAAAGCATTCCTATTTACAGTAGTAGGCCCGGCTTAGGCCACATCTGGACTGTGCCCCAATACTACCACGCACACAATTTGAGTAGCCGCCAATTGGGATTGATCCTCCCTTGTCAGGACCCTTTTTGTCCATTCAGGCCTCTAAGCCCTTTCGGGGTTTTTTTCCTTTTTCCTTTTAACTGGTGCACCCTGACTGGCCACCTAAGGCCTCCGGGCGGAGCCCAGAGAGTGGCCCCAAACGTGCCTTCGGCATCTAACTCAATTGCCGTGACCTAGACCCAGAGAGACTTTTTTTCTGGTCAGGTGGTCAGGGGAACAGTCTTGTTGCTTGTTCCAATTTCGCTCCCGCCAGCTACTTGCCTGCCAGAGCGATTATCTCACTTGTTTAGGATTGCTCAACTGGGATGGAGGGCTCCTTAATGCCTCAAACCTCGAGTACTGTCTCTCCATCCTCTGCTTACGGCTGCCACTCATCCTCTGAACAGGGGGCGGCAGGCAAGTCCAAATCCAAGACGAAGCACACGCTTAAGAAGCCTTCCAAGCTGGCGGAGAAGCAAGCCAGCCGTAGGCACCAGGCCCTGGAGAAGGAGTTCTCCAGGGCACAGAGGCAGGCCGGTTTGGATACGGATCAATTGGCGGCTCCTGAAGTTGATCTTCCCTTAGGTCCCTCAACTTCAGCTCAGAGTGTGTGGTCCCCCTCAGGGACGCCGGTCACGTTGGGTTCTCCATCCGCACTGGCTCAGCACACCACTATGGCTCCAGGCCCAGCCCCAGAGGCCACATTTATCCCCACAGCTGCAGGACTCTGGGCCGGACATTGGGGATATTTTCTCCGATGGCCGCCTTGAAGCTTTGCTTTCTAAGGTCGTGGACCAAGTGCTAGCGCAGCGCTCCCGTCATACACCAGATCAGGGGGCCTCTACATCAGCCATGCCATCTTATGGCTCCCCTGCAGAGACCCTCATGATTCAGGAGCCCACGTCTCCAGCGCACTCCTCCATGAGCGGTTACTCTTCCCCTCAGGGTGAGGAACAGCCAGACTTAAATTTATCAGAGGAGGAGGAACTTCCTCCTGAACCTTTTCCTTCCGGGGGCTTATTTAACCCGGCCCTATTTCTCACGCTGATGCGCAAGGCCACATCAACAACCAACATTGGATCCGATCAGTTCCCGCAACCGCAGGCCACATCGGATTCCAGCCCCAATCCTATCATTTTTGAAACAGTGGCAACAGAACATCATGTCCCGTGCCCCTCTATTTTCCTTAAAGGGATCAAGAAACAATGGGCTTCCTCTTCCTCATTTCCTTCGGTAAGCGGGACTGACAAAAAGCTCTTTAGCACCTTCACAGACCTCACTGACGCATTGGAGGTCCCTAAGGTTGATGAGGCCTGGACCCCTCTGGTTTCCCAGACTGCGATAGCGGGAAACCTGTTGTCAGGCGCTAAAGGCAGACGATAAAAAATGGGAGCAGACCCTCCGGAGGACCCATCAGTCTGCAGCATGGGCAATTAAAGCGGCCTCTTGCGCGTCCTTCTTTGTTAGGACTACTCTTTTATGGCTGTGCCAGTTACAGGCCAGAGTGCCCGCTGAGGACACTCGGACCCACCAGGACCTAAGTAAAATGGTGGCGGCCACAGAGTATGCGGCGGACGCCACACTTCTGTCAGCCAATTTTGCCTCCAGGTCCATAGCATTCAATATCACCGGCAGGCGGATGTTGTGGCTCAAACACTGGCAGGCTGATGCCAGGGTCAAATGGCGTCTAGCGACTGCCCCTTACCTGGGCAACAATCTATTCGGGGAGGCCCTGACTCCGTACCTTGTTGAAAATAAGGATAAACGCAAAGTCATGGCCCACTTGAACAAAAAGCCCGATAAGCGCCCCACTCCATACTTTCGCAGGCAGTCCTTTTGGCCAGCAACTGGTGCGACAGTCACTCAACCATCCCGCTCATACGCTCCCAGACAGGAGAGGCCGTATGACCCTCCCTATGACAGGCCCGGGTTTTGACCCAGACAACAGGGTCAGGCTAGGCAGCCATTTCGAGGGGTAGGACACCCCTACAGAAAATCCAAGTGACTCCTGCACAAGGCTTCCAATCGGGAAGGCTAACCCACTTTTTCCACCAGTGGGACCTTACTTCCACGGACAGCTGGGTTTTACAAACCATCCAGTTCGGTCTTTCTCTAGAGTTTCTGGCCACACCCCCGAACCGATTCATTGCTTGTTCCGTTTCCAGGGACCCACTCAAACAGGGACTCATGCAGGAGGCCATACAACACCTTCTAGAAATTCAGGCCATAGAACCGGTACCATCAAACCACAGGGGCGGGGGGTTCTACTCCATCCTCTTTGTGGTCCCCAAAGCCTCAGGAGGGTGGAGAGCGATCCTGGACCTCAAACATCTCAACCGTTACATCACTTACAAAAAGTTCAAGATGCGCTCTCTCCAGTCCATCCTAGGGGGCATCAGACAGGGAGACTTCCTAGCGTCAATAGACCTCACGGAAGCATACCTCCACATCCCCATTCATCCAGCGCACCGACGGTTCCTAAAGTTCTGCTACAGGGGCAGGCACTTCCAGTACAAGGCCCTTCCATTCGGCCTGTCCTCGGCACCCAGGGTCTTCACAAAAGTCCTAGCCGTGTTAGCCGCCCAGTTAAGGAAAATACCAATACGCGTCCAGTGCTACCTGGACGACATCCTAATTCAAGCATCCACATTCCAGGCAGCTCAGGCAGATGTAAAGAACACCATTCAGGTCCTTCAACAACATGGCTTCTCGGTAAACTTTCAAAAAAGCCAGACAGTTCCCTCGTCCAGGCTTCTGCACCTGGGAGCCGTCATAGACATCACAAACTGCATGGTTCATCTATCCCAGGAGCGAATAACCAGCATCAGAGACTTGGCCCATTAGGTACACAGGAAACACTCAGTTCCATTGATCCTACTCTCACAATTGTTGGGAAAGATGGTCTCCTGCATAGCCATTGTCCCATGGGACAGACTTCACTTGCGGGACCTCCAATGGTTCCTGCTTCCGTTCCAGCAGGCGAATGCCAGCGCATCCAACCGCCAGGTCAGGATACCGATCCACATTTGCAGGGCACTGCGCTGGTGGTTCTCGCAAGCGGTGACCAAAGGATCACCCTTCAAGGAACCGGATCGCATCACAATCACAACAGACGCCAGTCTGTTCGGCTGGGGAGCCCATCTGCATTCTCAGTATGCTCAGGGCCGTTGGTCCCACGCAGATTTGAGACACAATATCAATTGGCTGGAGCTCAGGGCCATTCATCTAGCTCTACGCCAATTCAGACACTGGATCAGGGGTCGCCATGTGCTGATCCTCACGGACAACGTGGCCTCCAAGGCGCACGTCAATCGCCAGGGGGGCACCAGATCCAGGGCCCTCATGTCCGAGGTACGGCTCCTAGGTTCTTGGGCGGAATCCAACCTAGCCTCGATCAGGGCCGAACACATCTCGGGGGTCATGAATCGGCAAGCGGACTTTTTAAGTCGCTCCACGGTCGATCCCTCGGAGTGGGGGTTGCATCTGGATCTGTTCTCCGAGATCTCCCACAGGTTCGGCCATCCACTACTAGATCTGTTTGCGTCATCAACAATGCTCAACTCCCCAGGTATTATTCCCGCTACTTCCTCCCAGGGGCGGAGGGGACGGAAGCCTTGCGGACTCAGTGACCACCAGGCCTACTTTACGCCTTCCCTCCCCTCCCTCTCATACCGGCGACCATCCGCAGGCTGATTCAGGAGCAGGCGGAAGTAATCCTCGCCCCTTATTGGCCACAGAGGCCATGGTTTGCTGACCTGGTGAACCTTTCCCAGTCTCCCCCTTGGCGAATCCCTCCCCATCGCGTGTCATTACACCAAGGGACCATCCAACACCTGGACCCTCAATGGTTACAGTTGACCGTCTGGCACTTGAGCGCTCTATAATGACTCAAGAACTGTTTTCCCCTCGAGCCATTGACATGATTCAGGCCTCTCGTCGTCCAGCGACCAATTGTATTTATAATTCCACTTGGAAGAATTTTTGCCATTGGTGTCGTGGGAGACACCTGAATATTTCCAAATTGACCATTCCTCAGATAGTTGATTACCTCTGGATGGCCTGGACAAGGGCTTCGCCCCGGCGACCATTCGCCGACAGGTAGCGACCTTGTCTACAATACTTACTTGCGCAGATTCAGTTCCCTTAGCTCACCATCCTAGGATTCGCACCTTTATCAAAGGTGCGTGCAAACCAGGCCCCCCGTGGTACACAGGTACCCCTCGTGGGAATTGCCCTGCGTCCTTCGCGCTCTAACCAATCCTCCCGTTGAACCCATATCTACTATTCCGTTGCGGAATCTGTCCCTTAAGGTGGCAATTTTAATCGCCATTACGTCGGCCAGAACTAGCTGCCTTATTGGTCAGAAATGGCCTTTGCATTTTCCACAGCGATAGGGTGGTTCTTCGCCTGGATCCTACCTTTGTACCCAAAGTGAACTCGCTCTTCCATAGAGCACAGGAAGTTATCTTACCAAATTTTTGTCCCAATCCTTCCCATGACCTGGAGCGACAGTGGCACATGTTGGACGTCCGTAGGGCACTGTGGCGTTATATGAAGCGCACGGAGCCTTTTCGTAAGTCAGAGGCTCTGTTTGTTTCCTTCCGCCTTCTTCACTGGGCTACAGGGCTTCCGCTGGTACTATTGGCAGTTGGATCAGGGCCTGTATTGCGGAGGTGTATAAATCATCTTCCCTGCCGGCTCCACATCATCTTACCGCCCATTCCACTCGCAGTGCTGCGACTTCTGCGGCATGGGCCACTCAGGCATCAATCGAGGAGATTTGCAGGGCTACGACATGGTCCTCGCCCTCCCCGTTTGTTCGCCATTACAGAATTGACCGCTTTGCTTCAGCGGACGCCTCCTTTGGTCGGAGGGTCCTTCAGCAGGTGGTCTCCGGGGACACTATTCCGGCCTTATCTGTTTCCCACCCAATGGGACAGTGAGGCTTTGGTATGTCCCATTGGTGGATTCTCTATCTCCTGTACTGGAGAAGGGGCGTTGTCTTACCTGAATGCCTTTTCTCAGTATGGGGATGGAGAATCCACACCCACCCTTTAGGTCAGTTAGGCCTTATTTAAGGGTTTGAGAGCCAACACCTCGTCCACCTTCAGCCACTTCGCCCTCGTTAAGACTGGATCTCCTAGCAAGAGGGGGCGTGTCAAGTTTGGCTACTTGGTCTCAAGAGCAGGCAGATTAAGAAATCCATTGGTGGATTCTTCATCTCCGTACTGAGAAAAGGCGTTCAGGTAAGACAACGCCCCTTCAACCATATACTTAGATTATGTCTAAATATGTACCATAACAATTAGAAGGAAGGAGTTTTTCTCCAGCATGATGAATGTAGCATCCACCGGTGGGTAATCTCAGCCTTCCTGCTCAGTTGAGACTAAGTCAGAACTTTAGCCACGCCTCCCTTGGGCTGTGCCTTCCCAGTTTTTGACTTAGTCTCAGCTCAGTAGGACGCAACTTAGTTTGGCTCCTCGGTTAGGTTAGGTTAAAAATATTTCAGGATTGTTAGCAGTAGGTTGAATTAGGAGTTATATTTTAGATTCATTGCAAAATTTTATTCCTTCAATTTGGATTTAATCTCAAAGGATTTCCAGGGGCAGTTTAAGTTCCTTTCGGTTCCAAAGGGCCTTCCCGGCTCTTCACGAGCCGAATTTCAGCCGCGCCGGATCTCCGAAGCAGCTTTAGCCCTGGACCAGTTGATTAGTGGTGAAAACGGAGACTTTTAGTCATCGGTGATTCCTGGGAGCGCGGTTAGGCCGGACGGCCTCATTTTATTTACCTCGTGGCCACGAGGTCTCTGCTGGAGCAGGTGGCAATCCGGATCGCAGCGGAGGCTGCGCGAGTTAAACGCAAGTTTTCTTTGCTTTTTAGAGAAAGGGGGAGAAAAGGCCAGTTGATCTTAAGTTCCCTCAGAGCTTTTCTCATTCCAGACAGACCTAAATAGCCTCTTGTGGTGTTTCTCCCTGGCGCGGTCGCCATCTTGAGAAGCAAGGAGATCTAACGGCCGCCATTTTGAGCTCACCAACAGGCGTCGCCATTTTGAGGATCCTCGTGTACCACAGTGGTACTACCGGGCCTGATCCCAGTTTATCTCAGCCTGTTGTGTCAGGCTTCTAACGGGGGGAATTTATCCAGCACCCCTTTGGTCAATTGCTTACTTTATCAAGGGAGATAGTAAATAAAGGGGGGTGTTTACCATATTGAATTTCATTAATTGGTCACAGCTATACATCATAAATTCTATCTCTTTCTGTATCACCTCTCCGAAGGGGAATTATTCTTAGAGTCCACCTGTTCCAATTAGTTCGCGGCGCTGTGCCGCAGGGCCTAGGTGGACAGTTCTAGTGGACTGTTTGGCTGTTTTGCCATTGTTGTTCAGAGCGCAGGAATTTCCCTCTCTGACAACCAGATCTGCGTGCTGACTTCCCCCCATTCCTGGACATCTCCTACCCAGAATATCCAGTGTGCAATGGCAGATAGTGCAACTCCTCAGACATCGCAGGGCTCTGATGTTCCCCCCACACAAAGAAAATGTAGATAATCTGATTTGGACGCGGGGGGGGGGAGAAAAAGGCCTAAACAAAGAACTTATCCACCAAAGAGCCCTCCAAGGAAGCTGAGCGAGAGGCCTCGGGACATCAGGCACTGGAGAGGGAATTCTCCAGAGCTCAAAGGCTCATGTCCAGTGAACCTGAAATGGTTCCCCCCGTTTCACTGGACCGCTCCCCATTTGAGCCTCAATTCGTGCCTTCTCATGATTCCCCTAGGGCATGGTCTCCTCAGGGGGAAACTGAACAGGTTGGTCCCCCTCTTTCCTCTTCTTCCACTACACAACAAGCCCCTGAAGCCACGTATACTCCCACTGCAGCTGGAGTTCGTTCGGCAGACCAACAAGACATATGGTCGGATTGACTTCCGGTTCCGGTCACACGGACCGGAGGCAACCGACGAAAGCTCCGAGACGGGGCTTTCGTTTCACTGATAAATACCGGACCGCCAGGAGCGCAAACCGCCGGAAAACAGGGCGCAGCTGAAGAGGATCCCTGGCCGGAGCCAGCGAGGCCGAAATCGCCGACAAAGAAGCCGGAGAAGCCACAGACGGGGCCGAGGAAGCCGGCGGCGGCCGGCAGGCCGGCAGGCCAGAAGACGCCGCGCAGCCGCGCTGCTGGAGAAAACCGGAGTGAGCAGGGAGGAGAAGAAGGAGAAAAAAAGCCGGTGAGAGCAACAAGGGCTGCCGGGAGGGTCTGCAGACCCAGCAACGACCCCCGGGCGAGCAGAAGGAAAGGGAAAAAAAAGCCGGAAGAGCGGAAGAAGGGAGCCAGGTCCGGAGAACAAAGGAGGAGGCAAGTAAAGCTTACGGAGAGCAGTATTGAAAGGGAGGCGGCAAAGGAACAGACGGCGGGGGAAGACCCAGGCAGAGGGACTGGTGAGTGTTACCCCACGCGCTGCACCCCAGACCCACCAGAAAGGGAGCCCCAGAGACTCAACAGAGGGCAGGATCTACCAGGGAAGAAGGTGGGAGGAAGAAGAAAGCTGGAAAGCACCCTGGAACGCAATAAGGGAAAAGCAGAGGGGATCTATAAACACAGGGGGACAGAAGACAGGAGGAAGTGACCTGGGCAAGAAGGCAGAGAAAGAGGGGCAAGAAGGAGCCAGAAAAGAGCAAAGAGAAGTAACAGGCTGGCAGAGGGGAGTGAAGAGAAACCCAAGGCAAAGGTACTGAACTGGCTCCCTGAACATAGAGCTGCCAGAATACAGGCTCCTACCCCTACACTGCCTAAACCCTGAAGGCACCCCCTCCCCTTTTGGAAGGACCAGATTTCTGGATCTTCACCAGACCACAACCTAGTGTTGTACCGCATCTTGAGAAAAAGGCCATCATCAAAAATCCCAAGCCTCAGATCCTCCCATCTTTGTATCACCCCTGCCAATACAGAAAAGCTTAATTGAAAACAAGCTACACCCCCTAGTGATCTACCACTTTGCTGTTAAAATACTAACTGTGAGACATGAACACTTGCTAACTTGTAACACAGAAAAATTTGATCCAACCCATCCTAGCAACTTGACAATCTTGCACAGGAACAACTCCCCCACAATTCTTTGCATCAAGGGGTGGCTTTAAGGGTGGACAGGCCAACAGGAGGAGAAGCTCAAAATGGCTGCCAGACGGACAAAACAAATCAAACTGCGAGACCTGAAGAGAGCTGCATCCTCCCCGGCCCAGGCCTCCAATCTGCTAGGGAACACCCCACCCAACCACACACACCCCCACCCAACTGCATGCCCTCAGACCCACACGCCAACCCACGACTCCGCAACAGCACGCATGATCCAAGAACTAAAAGAGACGATTGAGACACTAAAGGAGACGATAGCGACGATGGTGGTACGGATGGATGGCATGGATAGAAAATTGGCAGAAATGGGGGCGAAGACGGAGAAAGGACGCCTAGAAACAGAACGGAAGACGGAGGAAAGATACAAAGACATGAAGAGGATGCTGGCGGACCAAGGTGGAGACCTGGAGAAAAAGTGGGAAGAACAGCGCAAAGCGATGGCCACTGATTTGGAACGGATGAAGGAGGCATTGCAAACACATTACAAAAACCTCCAAGAAACAAGGGAGAATACGGAAAAGATGAGGAAGGAAGTGGAAAACCGCGTAGAGGGACAGACTGCAGAGGTGAAAAGAGAGGTTCAAGACCAGTCCACCATGATACAATTCTGGCAAATGGCATTTGCCATCAGGATCAGAGGGTGGAACGAGACAACATACGAACCCCAGGGAAGACTGCGCAGGACCTTTGTAGAGGCCCTGGCAACATTCCTGGGCACGAGCGCCAATGAGATTGAGTGGCATGTCGAAAAAATCAACAGAGTGGGCGCCTGGAGGGAAGTGAACAAACACCAACCAAGGGATGTGGTTATCCAATTCACAACACAGAAGTTCCGGAACCACATCTCTGCCACTTCCTATAACAAGGCATTCTACATAGAGGAGCAGGAGGTGAAGGTTCTGAAAGAGATCCCCCAGGCGATGCTGAGAGACAGAAGGAACTACAAATTCCTGACCACAGAACTGAGATCGCGGGCACTGCAATACCGGTGGGAAACCCCAACAGGACTGTCACTTTATTATAAAAACAAGAGACATTACTTGACCTCGGTCCAGAAAGCCAAAGACTTCCTCGAAAAGGAACTGAAGTCGGGAGGCCCCCAACCCACCGCGAGAGAAGAAACAGATAGACCACTGGAAAGCGGGAGGGATAGAGGCCAACGAGCAAGCCGCGCAGAAGCACAGATCGGGGCAGAGGCAGAGGAAATGAATGGACCACCTCTAGGGGCGAAGGCGCAGAGAGCAGAGAGCAACAAAAACAAGGAGACAGGACAGTCTACAGAGGGCAGGCTACCAGGCTTTACTACCAAACGTACAGACCAGCAAGGCAAGACCTCACAAACCAAAATGAGCACCAATCCGGATATCGTGGGAACGAGACCAAAGGAGACAACAGGAGAAACAACAGAAATGGTCTCGCAAAAATATCCTGCAACATATGATGGCTACTAATTATTTGACTTGGAATGTGAACGGACTGAACTCCCCCCAGAAAAGAAGAAAAATTCTCCACTACCTAAACCAAAGTAAAAGCGATATAATCTGCCTACAAGAAACACACATCAGAGCAGCAGACCAGAAATATCTGATCAACTACAAACTAGGCGCGCACTTTGTGGCAGCAGCGCCAAGAAAAAAGAATGGGATTGTTATATACGTAAAGAAACATGTAATGGCTAAGCTAATAGAGTCCGACCCCCAAGGTAGATACCTGGCAATTGAAATAACACAAGAAGACAAGAAGATTCTAGTACTGGGCATATATGCACCACATCAGCAACAAGGCAAATTCTACAAAAAGCTACACAAGAAAATAACACAACTTAACTACAGATCTCACATCATCATGGGCGACTGGAACGGGGTCATAGAGACTGCTCTAGACAAAAAAAGAACTGCACCGAACCCGCAAAAACACTCCAGGTTGCCTAAATCCTTCTTCGACATGAAGGAAGACCTCGAACTGACAGACGTATGGCGGAAAAGGCACGGCAAAGAACTAGAATTCACCTTCTTCTCCGGCAGACACCAATCATTCTCCAGAATCGACTTTATACTAACCTCTAGTGACTTGCTAACGTGTCTAAACGCGGTGAAAATCCTACCCAAGACACTGACAGACCACAACCCTGTGAGGATGGAATTAAGACATGGCCCGAAACAGAGGAGGTCCTGGAGAATCAATGAAAACTTGTTTAGACATGAAAACAATGTGGCGGAATGCAAAAAAGCTATGAAGGAATACTTCGACACACATATGAACAACGGAACACCGATAGAACAGATCTGGGAAGGCAGCAAGGTGTACATGCGAGGGATCCTCATATCCATGAACAGCTGGCACCGTCGCCAACAAGAACAAAAAAGAAAAGAGTTAGAAAATGAGATAAGCAAAATGGAGCGGCTACTAATAAAAAGACCAGAGGACAAAGCCACCAAAGAAGGACTCAAGATCTTAAGAAAGCAATTCGACATGTTGATGGCTGACCAAGTTGCAAGGAATATACAATATGCAAAACATAAGACATTCTGCAAGGCCAACAAACCGGGCCGCTGGCTAGCCTACACTATAAGAAAGAAACAGAAGTCCCGCATAATTGAAAAGATAGAATACAAAGGCAAGGAAGAATTCCGGCAAAAAACCATCAAGAAAGCCTTCACGGAGTTCTACTCGAAACTATATACCGAGGATAAGATACAAGACAAAGAGATAGATGAGTTCCTACAAAACGAAAAGATACAGGCGATTACCGACACACAAAGAGAAGCCCTGAATGCCTTAATCACAAAGGAGGAAATACACTCAGCGATCACACAGCTGAAAGCAGGAAAATCGCCCGGGACGGATGGGATAACAGCGACCTACTACAAACACCTCCAAGAGGAGATGCTAGAACCCCTCAGAAAACTATTTGCCAACATTCAAGAAGGAGGTCAGGTCCCACCATCCTGGAGAACAGCCTACATCTCATTAATCCCAAAGGAGGGGAAAGACAACACACAGCCCGCAAACTACAGGCCCATCTCACTACTAAACACAGACTACAAAATCTTCACAAAAATTTTGGCCAATAGACTAATGACTGTACTACAAAAAACAATACACCCGGACCAAAGGGGATTTATACAAGGACGCCAGATGAAAACCAACGTCAGACAGCTGCTGAACATAATAGAATACCTGCAAAAGCACAACCAGATACCCGCCGCTCTTATGTTTGTGGATGCAGAAAAAGCTTTTGACAGACTGCACTGGCCGTTCCTGACGAACTTGGTCCGGAAGATGAAAATGGGAGTACAGTTTCTCAACTCCATAACGGCAATTTACCAGAAACAAACAGGACAGATCATTGTCAATGGAGACTTAACGGACTCATTTAATATAGAGAGAGGCACGAGACAGGGCTGCCCGCTGTCCCCCCTGCTTTTTGTCCTAACACTGGAAATTTTACTGAACAGAATAAGAGCGGCAGAGGAGGTACAGGGCATACAGATTAAACAGCAAGAATACAAACTATGTGCCTTTGCGGATGACCTGCTGGTGACAATGTCGCAACCAGCACAATCAGCAAGGAAATTGATGGAGATAATGGAGGACTATGGTAGGGTGTCAGGCTTCAAAATAAATATATCGAAAACAAAGATGCTAGTCAAAAACCTCGACAACAAAGCAAAACGGAACCTGGAAAGAATAACGGGGTGTGAAATAGTCAAGAAAGTCAAATACTTAGGAGTAGAGATAGAATCAACAAATGCGAAATTATACAAGAATAATTACGAGGTCCTGTGGAAAAAGATACAAACAGACCTGGAAAGGTGGAAATCACTACGTCTGTCCCTGCTCGGCAGGATAGCGACAGTAAAGATGAATGTATTACCCAGATTTTTATTTCTCTTCCAAATGCTACCCATACTCAAGAAGGAAGCGGACTTAGACAATTGGCAGAAAGGCATCAACAGATTTATTTGGGACGACAAGAGACCGAGGGTGAAACTAAAAATCATCCAAGACGCAAGGGAGAGAGGGGGACTCAAAATGCCTAATCTAAAGCTATATTACTATGCAGCAACGTTGGTGGCGGTTAGTGACTGGATCAACATGACAAATGATAGAATTCTGAATGTTGAGGGGCATGGTCTACGATTCGGCTGGCACGCATACCTAGTATACGACAAAAAGGCAGATAGGAACTTCAAGGAGAACCCATTACGAATCCCATTGCTATGGGTCTGGAAGAAATATAAGCACCTCCTACACGACAAGATTCCCATCTGGACGATCCCTGGACACGCATCAGGGGATATGAACACATCCCAAGGGCAAGAAGTGGTGCCCTACAGTGAACTTGTACTGGGAGAAGAAAACGGGTTCCTCTTGAAATCTCAAGCAACGCTAGCAAACAAAGGAATAGGAAGTAACTGGCTATCATATATACAACTACAATCAAGGTGGCGTAAAGACAAGAAGAAGGGCTTCTCCCAGACAGACGAGAATCTAATTAAACAGATTAGAGAACAGGGGATTAAGCACATCAAACGAGTGTACAGCATTCTGATAGAAATGGACTCTGAAACCGAGCTAGTCAAGAACTGTATGATAAAGTGGGCACAAGACTTCAGACACCCTATCACCATGGACACGTGGGAGAAAATCTGGGTGAGGAATGTAGAATTCACGAAATCGCAACACTTAAGGGAAAACTTCTACAAGATGTTCTATAGATGGCACCTAGACCCGAAAAAAATATCACTCATCTACCCGGGCTCCCAGCCCAAATGCTGGAGGTGCGGGGACGGAGAGGCTACTTACTTTCATATATGGTGGACATGCAGAAAAATCAAAGCATTCTGGAGGAAGATATGGTGGACACTCCAAACTATTTTCAAAAAGCGTATAGAATTTCTACCTCAGGCCTTTCTGTTAGGGATCACAAAGGATATCACTACCTCAGAGACAAATTTATTTTTGAACTTAATTACAGCAGCAAGATTGTTGGTGGGACAGTACTGGAAGAACCCGGAAATACCGCCTATTGAAGAATGGACTGTGAAAGTAACAAATTTGGCGGAAATGGCAAAAATATCAGCATACTTGAAAAACCGCTCCAATGAACAATTTGTGACTGATTGGAAACAGTGGATAGACTATATCCAAGAGAGACACCAATCAAACAGAATGCAGCTGGCGTTCAGCTAAGGATCGACGGGAGGAGGGATGAAGGGCTAACAAATCAGATGTTTACAAAAACTAACACCCAACGTTGAATGTATATGTTCTATAACTAATGCCTCTTAACATAACCTTATGACTAACGTTGTTTGCCTTAATATTGTTAAAGTAGACTGACTCTCTACCTCAGGATATGAAACTTTTACTTTAGGATCTCGGGTTGGGGACCGTGGAGGATTGCACTAGTAATGGGATGAAGTCAACTCAGAGGCGCAAACACACAGTATGCGATAGACTAGATACAGTAGATAGATCATATATAGGAGAAATACCAAACAAACAAAAGGTATTCGGAGTATACTTGAAGATGTAAGGGAGGAGGGAAGAACGTTTACTAAAACAGATGTTTACAAAGATTAATACCTAATATTGTATGCTATGTTCTAGGATGATTGCTTAGCAATAGGATCTTATGTTTAATGTTGACCACATTAATATTGAAACGGATAGGGGAAACACCAATCAAAATAAAATGTAACAGGAGTATAGTTGAGGCTAGACACGGGGAGTGGGGGGGAAAAAGGCTTACTAACCCAGACTTTTTCAAGGACTAATACTTAGTATTGTATACCAGGAGTCATGTTGATTACTGCATAATATGTTTTTATGTTCAATGTTAATGGTTTTAATAAAAGAATTTAAAAAAAAAAAAAAAGACATATGGTCGGAGCAGTTCCAGGCATTCATGCACCATGCGTTTGCTCAATTTATGGCCTCCTCCATGGGTCAAAGGCCTCCGCAGGTACCACTACCTCCACCCATACCTTTACCTCAAACAGGGTGTGCCCTGTTAACTGGCTCTGGCAATTCTGAGACATCGTCTCAGTTAGGTGAGGAGGAGTCCGTGGACCTTGAGACAGCAGACATGCCTATGTCAGAGGACGAGGAAGCGGCTCCGGCTCCGACATCTGGTCTCTTTGATCCTTCCCTGTTCAGGTCATTACTCACGAAGGCCTGTACCACGGCCAACCTGGCTACTGAACAGGAGCCTAAACCATCTACCTCCACTGCTCAAGAGTCTAATCCCTTGTTTTCAGAGCAAGTAGTGGAGGAGAAACAAATTTCTTGCCCCAATGTCTTCCGCACCATGGTGGAGAAACAGTGGTTTTCACTGGCCACTTTGCCTTCTCCCAATAGCACAGAAAAGAAGCTTTTCAATGTTTCTTCTTCATTTTCTTCCCTTCTAGAGGTGCCTACTGTGGATACTCCTCTAACTTCATTGTTCTCTACATCCACAATTCCGGGAGATATGGCAGGGGCCCTAAAGGCGGAGGACAAGAGGTTTGTGTTTTCTCTCCGCAGAGCTTACCAGCCCTCGGCATGGGCGATTAAGACGGCAACATCTTCATCTTTTTTCGCAAGGGCATCCATCATGTGGCTCCGCGAACTACAGGCCCTCATTCCTCCTGACCAGGTGCGTGCACACCAGATGTTGGGAAAATTAGTTGCAGCGTCGGAATATATGGCAGACGCATCACCTCACTCAGCCAGGTACTCCGCCAGATCCATTGCGGCCACTGTCTCATCTCGCAGACTGCTGTGGTTAAAACAGTGGCGGGCCAATTTGAAATCCAAGTGGCGTCTATCGACAGCCACATACAGTGGAACACATCTGTTCGGTCCAGTTCTAGAGCCGTACCTTATAGAGGGAAAGGACAAGCGCAAGATTCTTGCGCATCCCTCTAAGAGGTCGGATAGAAGGCCTCAACAGGAATTCCACAGGCAAACCTTTCGTGCGGGAGGTTCCTTGGAGTGGAGGCAGCCCTTTCAGGCTGGGCAGTCCTGGGAATGGCCCAGAGGTTCTCGATCCTTTCCCCCTAGACAGGATCGACAGCAGGACCGCCAAAATCCTGGAACCAAGGGTCAATTCAAGTCCAAACGTCCCTTCCATGGGTCTGGGGGCCGTCCTTACAGGCGGACCAAGTGACGCCAAGGTGCATCCTCCTATAGGCGGTCGCTTGTCGCTGTTCAGCGACATTTGGGAGGTCATCACCAATGACTTTTGGGTAAGGGAGACCATAAGATACGGTCTCGCCCTGGAATTTTTCTCCAACCCTCCAGACCGCTTTATGCAGTGTCCCACCTCAAGAAACGCAACCAAGGCCGAGTTGGTATCCACGGCCATCTCCCATCTGCTGGAGATAGAGGCCATAGAACCAGTGCCTCTGGAACAGAGAGGACGAGGATTTTACTCCATTCTGTTCATGGTCCCCAAAGCCTCGGGGGGATGGAGGGCCATATTGGATTTAAAGGGCCTGAACTACTTCTTGACCTACAGGAGGTTCAAGATGCAGACCCTCAAATCCATTCTAGCCAGTATCAGAAAAGGGGATTTCCTATCCTGCATAGACCTGACGGAGACGTACCTTCACATCCTCATCCTCCCAGAACACCGCACATTCTTCCGCTTTTGTTATGCACACTGGCATTACCAGTACAGGGCTCTACCCTTTGGTCTTTCCTCGGCCCCTCGGGTATTCACAAAGATATTGGATGTCTTAGCGGCCCATCTCAGGTTAATTCCGTTGCGTGTACAATGTTATCTGGATGATATAATTATCCAATCCAGTTCATTCCGTTCAGCTCAATCAGACCTTCAACTCACAATCAATACTCTTCAGGAACACGGATTTTCCGTGAATTTCAAGAAGAGTCACACAACCCCCTCAACTCGCCTGCTTCACCTAGGAGCAATAATAGACTCAAATCTTTGCAGGGTTTACCTCTCTCAGGATCGCAGAATCAGTATCAGGCCACTCGTTCACCGGGTCCGGAGAGAGAAGGTTGTTCCACTGGTCCAGCTGTCTGAGCTTTTCAGAAAGATGGTCTCCTGTCTGGAATTGTTCCGTGGGCCAGACTACATTCCAGAAGTCTCCAGTGGTTCATTCTCCCTTTCCAGAAACGGAACGTAAATGCATCCATAAGGAGGGTGAGAGTCCCACACCACACACTGTCATCTCTTCTGTGGTGGACATCATCCGCAATGACCAAGGGATCCCTTTTCAAGGTGCCTCCCAGGCTCACCTTGACCACGGACGCCAGCCTGTTCGGCTGGGGCACCCACCTACAGACTCACATAGCACAGGGTCAATGATCCCAGTCAGATTTATCCCACAACATAAATTGACTCGAACTCAGAGCAATTCATTTGGCACTCCGTCAATTCTCTGCCCTCGTGGCGGGAAAGCATGTTCTAATACTGACGGACAACGTGGCAGCCAAGGCACACGTCAACAGGCAGGGAGGGACCCGGTCATGGTCTCTCATGCTAGAGGCCCTGGACCTGGGCCTGTGGGCAGAGTCCAATCTGGAATCTATCAGTGCGGAACACATATCTGGGGAAGCGAACCGAGAAGCAGATTCACTGAGCAGAGTTACGGTCGACCACTCGGAGTGGCGCCTGGACCCGGCCTTGTTCAGGGAAATCTTGGTCAGATTCAGACAACCACAAGTGGATCTGTTTGCCTCCCCAACAAACTCCCAACTACCCAGGCACTTCACCAGGTTCCCGTCACCGGGGGCGGAGGGAACAGATGCCCTCCGCAGTGAGTGGCTCAGGGGACTCCTTTACGCATTTCCTCCTTTTCCCAATACCAGCGACCATCCGCAAACTTCTTCAAGAACAGGCGGAAGTCATCGTAGTTGTCCCACACTGGCCAAGGTGACCGTGGTTTGCCGACCTCGTGGATCTGTCGCTCTCTCCACCGTGGAGGATTCCACCGGATCGCATCTCTCTCAGTCAGGGGAGACTTCAACACCCAGACCGCCAGTGGCTTCAATTAGCCGGTTGGCACTGGAACAGGAGAGTTTAGCTAGGCAGTCCTATTTGTCCAGGGTGATCTTGATGATCCAAGCCTCAAGACACCCCTCGATTAATAGGATTTACGATGCCGCGTGGAGGAACTTTTGCACGTGGTGCACTAAGCAGAATCTTAGACTGTTGTCGGTCACCATTCCTGACATATTGGACTATCTCTTGGAAGGTCTGAATAAGGGTTTATCACATAGTACCATCCGCAGACAGGTTGCGGCCTTATCAACGGTCCTTACTTGCGATAATCTAGCCCCTTTATCGCAACATCCAGCAGTTGGCGCCTTTCTAAAGGGGGCGGTTAATGCTAGACCACCTGTGGTGCATTGCTATCCCTCGTGGGACTTACCAAGGGTGCTACAGGCTCTGATATCTCCACCGTTCGAACCCATCCGGTCTTGCTCACTTCATTTCCTTTCTCTGAAAGTTGCCTTTTTGGTAGCCATCACATCGGCACGACGTATTTCAGAGCTGGCCGCGCTCTCGGTCAGAAGCGACCTGTGCACTTTTCTTGATGATAGGGTGGTCCTTCGACTGGACCCTTCCTTCATCCCGAAAGTCAATACTTGGTTCCATAGGTCCTAGGACTTGGTTCTTCCAGACGTTTGTCCCAACCCGTCACATCGCCTGGAGAGACAGTGGCATAAATTGGACGTACGCAGGGCTCTACATCATTATGTTAAGCGGACCTCTGCCTTTCGCAAGTCGGAGGCCCTGTTTGTGTCTTTCCAACCCTCTTCCATGGGTCAGAAGATATCTTCTTCAACCATTGGAAGTTGGATTAGGGCATGCATTGATCACGCTTATATGTCACAGCCTCTCCCAGTGCCTACACACATCACTGCTCATTCTACGCGCAGTGCAGCCACATCAGCGGCCTGGTCTACCCAGGCTTCTGTTGAAGAGATCTGTAGGGCAGCAACCTGGTCTTCTCCCTCTTCCTTTATAAGGCATTACAAACTTGATAAGTTTGCTGCGGTGGATGCCTCGTTTGGTAGAAGGGTTTTACAACAGGTAGTTTCCTCTCAGGAGGCACATGCCTAGACTTCCCCCCCCCCCCGTAGGGACATGAGCGGCTTTGGTATGTCCCATCGGTGGATGCTACATTCATCATGCTGGAAAAGGGGTGTTGTCTTACCTGAACGCCGTTTCTCAGCATGACGATGTAGCATCCACACCCACCCTTAACGGCTGTCTAGGCAGGTGTAATTATATGAGGAGACATTGCGTCGGACTTCGTCATGGATGCTTTGCCTCGTCAAAACTGGGAAGGCACAGCCCAAGGGAGGCGTGGCTAAAATTCTGGCTTAGTCTCAACTCAGCAGGAAGGCTGAGATTACCCACCGGTGGATGCTACATTATCATGCTGAGAAAAGGCGTTCAGGTAAGACAACGCCCCTTTTAGAGAAAGATTATAAAGGTGGTATATGTTCAACAGCACTGGAAATAAAAGGGATCAGCATACTTATTTTGCAATGTTGTATATTGCTTGAGTGTTTACATACACTGAAGTAAACTTTTTTCTGCAATAAAGATGGTGTGTGGATAAAGTTATTTTTTATGTAGGTGGTATTTAAATTTCATACTAAGTTTGCTGATATGTCTTCTAAAGTTCAGGAATGATCACTTGAAGACTGTTGTTTAAATTGTTATATGATATGTTTATTTATTTTTACAGTATTTATTTTAAGATTTATAAGGCCACCCAACTCAGACTGCGTAATTCTATGTGGCATATATAAGATATAGACAATAAATTAATAAAAGGAAATTAACACCAAAAACCTGTATATAAGTGATTGTTTCTTTAACTATTCAGTCATGGCTGACTCTTGACTACTTTATAGGCAAGTGCTCTCCATGCTACCCTATCTAGCACAGCTTCTTTCAGTTGCAACATGGAGAGCACTTGCCTATAAAGTCACCAAGAATTGGACATGACTGAAGGGTTAAAACAATAAAATACAAATTCTAAAATGTAAAATGGCAGTGAATCACATAACAAAACAACCTGGTGGAGGGCTCACACTAACAGCGTCTACAGTCTGGGAAAAGAGCCAGGTCTTAGGGGGTTTCTTAAAACGGGTCCCCAACACGTGGGCCATGGCTCACTATCGGGCTGTGGGGCATTTGGAACCAGGCCGCAGGAGCGGCTGACTGGTGCTCAACTTGCGCAAGCAGTGGGCTAGTTCCCTTTTTCTCCCCCTGCTGGGCCACCAAGCCATAAAGGTTGGGGACCACTGTCTTAAAGGCAAGGAGAATTGGGGCCTGTCATATATTAGGAGATCATACCAGCGAGTAGGGGCAAATACAGAAAAGTCATGTTTCCTAGGTCTCATAAGATGATAGGACTTAGGTGGAGAACCCTGGAATATGCCTACTCTGTCCGAGTGTGTGGAGCAGGCATTAGTGACCACAAGCAGGACCTCCTGCTCCAGGAATAGATACAACTGGCACACAAGTTGCCACCTGCTGCTACCATCTGCTCTTCAGTAACATATTGCCTTTATGATCAATATGTTGTTATATTCTTCTTGTCTTCTCTGCCTCGCTTATCTCTTTGGAATTGCTGAGTAGAGGAATGCCCAGGTTAAGAATGAGTTCCAATCCCTAATTCTGTCTTTAACTTGAATTTGTATGGGAGTCCTCAACTTATGATTACAGTTTGGTCCAGAGTTTCCGTCATAAATCACTATGGTAGTAAATGTGTCAGACTCAGTTTTATGACCATGTTTACAATAGTTGTTAAGTGAATCACAGTAGTCATTAAGCAAATGCTGCAGTTGTAAGTGGTAATCCATTCTTCCAAATAGGTGTTTATTGTTGGAAACTGGCCAAAAAAGGATGCAAGTCATGATCATGTTACTGTAGAACACTGCAACTGATCCTAAATGCAAGCCAGTTGCCTGGTGCGCAAATTGCAATCATATGACCTTTAGGGTGGCACAACAGTGGCAAGTGCAAAGACCAGACTTTTTATAGCAGCATTGTAACTTTGAATGGTCACTAAATGAATGGTCATAAGTCAAGGAGTACTTAACTTAAGTCGGAACTTGTATTGGCAAATAGACTGCTTATTACTAAAAATGGTAGATGGTGTTCTTGTGCTGACGAAGTGTTGAAGCCATGCAGTGCTTTCAGGAGGCATTGAAAATGGTTGAACAGGCTATATAGTAAAAACACATGGCACCCATGGATCCTGAAAACATTGCGCTTCATCACCTTGAGAAAAAAACAGAGCCATCTGCCATTTTAGTAATAGGCAGCCTATTCGTATCTAGGAGTTGTTTTTGTTGGACATTCCCCTGGAACTATCTGTACAACAGATTATACATACCCATCATAATCTTCAATTTCAGGATGAGCCACATTATGGAAAGTGCAGAAAAGGAGTATATAGTATGAAAATAACTTAAAAGAGACAAAAACATCCTTTCTTCCACCATATCTATTCACAGTTTCTTACACTCCAGTTTGTTTAAACTGCTCACTCTTTCTCCAGCATGAAGATGGAGAATCCACAAATGGGTTTACTCTGTCTTCCTGCCCAATTAGACCAAGTCTGTCAAACTTGCCACGCCTCCTCCTGGGCTAGAGTACCACCCAGTCACGACTTAGTCTCATGCCCAGAAGGACACTAAATTGTTGGCTCCAGTTTCTCAGCTTATTCTTCATTCTACAGATTGTATGGTCTTTACCATTCGTGGATTCTCCCTTTTTTTCATTGCAGCGCAATGATAGGACTTAGGAGGAGTTCTGTTACACAAACCACCATTATCAATACAGAGCCCTACTGTTCGGTCTCTTGTCTGCTCCAAGACTATTTACAAAGATCTTGGCAGCACTGGCCGCTCACCTGAGGCTAGTCCCGGTACGCATCCAATGTTACCTGGACAACATCCTCATCTAGTCCCCCTCGATTCAGGCGGCTCAGTCAGACCTGGCCTTGTCTGTCAGGACCCTCCGAGACCACGGGTTCTCGGTGAATTTCCAGAAGAGCCAGATAGATCCCTCAACTCGCCTCCTCCACCTGGGCGCAATCATAGATACAAGACAATTCCAGGTCTTTCTATCGCAGGACTGCCAGGACAGTATCCGAACCCTGGTCCAAAGGGTCCAAAGGGAGCGTGTAGTTACACTGGCCACCCTTTCCCAATTGTTAGGGAAGATGGTTTCTTGCATGGCGGTAGTGCCATGGGCCAGACTCCATTCCAGGAACCTGCAATGGTTTTTGCTCCCGTTTCAGAGACTGGGCACCAGCTCCTCCAACCAGAGGGTAAGGGTCCCATTTCAAACTCTAAAATCCCTCCAATGGTGGACCTCCCCAGCGGTACCCAGAGGCTCATTGTTCAAGGAGCCAGTCCGGCTTACCCTGACTACGGACACCGGTCTGTTTGGCTGGGGAGCGCACATACGGTATTAACACTTCATGTGATCTTGATTCTGTCCCTCTGTTAATGCAGCCTAGCACTGTGTTGGCTTTTTTGGCAGCTGTAGCACACTGCTGGCTCATATTTAAGTGATTGTCCATTAGGATTCCAAGATCCCTCTCACAGTTAGTACTATTGAGCAATGTACCACCTATACTATACCTGCGGGTTTGGTTTTTCTTGCCTAAATGTAGAACCTTACTTTTTTCAGCATTGAATTTAATTTTGTTAGATAGCACCCAATGTTCAAGTCTGTCAAGATCCTTCTGTATCTTAAGCCTATCTTCTGGAATGTTGACTATTCCTGCCAGCTTAGTGTCGTCTGAAAATTTAATAAGTTCCCCATCTATCCCCTCATCCAAATCATTAATTAAGATTTTGAAGAGCACTGGGCCCAGAACAGAGCCCTGGGGCACCCCGCTACACACTTCCCTCCATGTAGATGCAGTTCCATTGAGGATCATACGCTGAGTACAGCTGGTTAGCTAGCTACCAATCCATCTGATGGTGATGCTGTCTAACCCACATTTTTCTATCTTATCAAGTAGTAAGTTGTGGTCTACTTTATCAAATACCTTACTGAAGTCCAAGTAGATTATATCCACAGCATTCCTCTGGTCCACTAATTTTGTCACTTGGTCAAAGAATACAATACAAAGATTTTTCTGGCATGATCTGTTTTTGACAAACGCATGTTGGCTTTTGGTAATTACTTTATTTGCCTCTAGGTGTTCGCTGATTTGTTGCTTGATTATCTTTTCCAGAATCTTCCCAGATATTGAGGTCAGGCTGATAGGTCTGTAGTTTCCTGGATCCATTTTTCCCCCTTTTTGAACATGGGAACTACATCAGCTCTTTTCCAGTCCTCTGGTAGTTCCCCAGTGCTCCAGGATGTTTGAAACATATAGTTCAGTGCCTCTGAGATTACATCTGCCTTCCCCTGTCCTTACCACTTTCTACAGAGGGACGATCGAGAGCATCCTGTCATACACCATTATAGTCTGGTTTGGAAGCATCACTGCTTCAGACAGGAATGCGGGGCAAAGAGTGGCGAGGATGGCAGAAAAGATTATTGGCAGTTCCCTCTCTTTCATCCAGAACACAGAAGTGTTGCTTGAGCAGGATCCGCAAGATTGTCTGGGACACTCACATCCTGTTTTCCTTGTTACC
This sequence comes from Bothrops alternatus, assembly GCA_034064705.1. Taxonomy (NCBI): domain Eukaryota; kingdom Metazoa; phylum Chordata; class Lepidosauria; order Squamata; family Viperidae; genus Bothrops; species Bothrops alternatus. Next base: position 10,656,446 of record JARGCV010000124.1, on the reverse strand, counting down.
TTCTGGGAGGAGGCTCCATGGTATCTGAAGCAGAACATCCAGATTCAGTCATAGTTTTGTTCCATACAATATTAACTTTATGAACTCTAAAGCTTCCACTTTCCATTATGTATTCAAGATGGACAGTGATTAATATTGTATGTTATTTATATGTTAGGGTGTAGGTTTATACATATGTTGTATATAGCATGTTTAAATGTGTATTACGTATGTGTACACCTGGAGAGCAAGCAACTAAATTTCATTTTTAATGTGTGCCAATATGCCCACAGTAAAAAAATGACAATAAAGGTTATTTTATCTATAGGCAAAGCCAAACTTTCTTATCTTCCGTACAGATGAATTACTCTCTCCTCCTGGACAGACCACAACTACTTCTATAAAATTCTATATCCCTCGCAAAGAAGAGACTTTTCCCTAGCCCATATAGATGTTCTATATGTATATCAACCCTCCCAAGATAAACTAATATGATAAAGATGAACTAATTCTACTTTATTGTAACATAATCTGGCAAATCTGAAAGTATAAACTTCCTGCTTCCTGCTTCCACTTTTAACTGCTTGATTCATTAGGGCAGGTCCTTCCTAAGTTTATCTCTGACCATTAAGCCATTAGGGATTCCTGCCTTTCTTGCCTGATCGTTTCCTAGGCAGCATTTCTTCCCTTCATTCTCCAAAGTCATCCACACATTCCATTCTACCCTACTAGAGTGATAGTTAGCTAATATGCTAACATTCCATATGAGGTTGAGTCTGTTTCACACGTTCTTTCAAAGTGCCCACTGCACATACACTGGTAATCAGAGCTAATACACTCTCTCCTGAGTTTGATAAACTCTACTCATGATGAAGAGATTGAGGCATTTTGAGAGAGTTTCAAAGGGAGTAGCAATTTTTTTATTCATAGACTTGGCTTATAAAACAGTCTTAATGTATTTATGCACTGTTACTTAAGATGTATTAATGCTGAGCTGACTTGGATTGTAAATAAATAAATTTAGACTCCACTAGTTTATTAATAAATACTTTGCTTGGACTGTTTTTTCATCACTAAAATACAAGTCTGCATTTGCTTATGTATAAGTATTTTTATAATACATTGTATGCTTTAAGTTATTTGTTCTGTTTATGTAACTTAAATACCAAAGTTCATTGGTATTAATAAAATTAAGTATTAGTTTGGAAAAGTAAAATTATTTTTTCTTAGTTGTTTCAAGTTGCATGTATTAGCTGCTTTTCAGGATACATTGAGCTTCAGTTTCAAATGCACTTGCTGTTTCTTAATTTCATGAAAAGCCTATGTGAGTACTAAATGAAATTTGAAAGGCACAGAACTTTGCTGATCTTTTTTGTGGTATTCATTGGTGATGACACACTATCAGGTATAAGGATTGGTTTGAGTACCAGAAGTGCCTTTGGCATTATGTCTTAAAACAACACAGGAAGAATAAAGACCTTTTAATTTTCATGGACCTCTCTATGGGCTTTGATGCTTTAATTATGCAATAGTTTTAGTTATGTTGCCCTAGTTGGGAAGTTACAGTCATGATTTGTTTGCTGGTGTTAACATTTATTGCTTTGCCCAATGGTGTTTCTCTGGGAATTATTTCTTGCCTCCTGTGCTGTGTGATATCTGAATCATTTGTTTTCAGGGGCTGTGATAGATAGATTTCCAAGTGCCCCATAGGCACCCAAAAACTTTCTGCCCAGATGGAGAACTAACAGATTATTGAATCAGTAATTTATTCAGTCAATGATCGGTAGAAGAACAAAATAGATACAATCCAAGAAATCAAATCAAAATGAATTAAGGTAAAATAACAACATAAAATGTTGCATAAAGTACTATAATGATGTATAGTAGTAATATGAGTGGCATGGTGGCCTAGTGGGGAGGACACTTGTATCCCTCTCGGAAGGTTGAGGGTTCAATCTTAGATAGCAGCAGATATTTCTCTCCTAGGGCGTAAAGAAAAAATATCTGTTGCGAACTCTGCATGGCATCAGGAAGGGCATCTGGTGAGTAAATGCTCAACTCCATTCAGTCGCCCTGACTCTATCCTGAATTAAGGGATTACAGTGTCAAATAAAGAGAGTTTTTATATATAGTAATAATCTCTGCAGATGTGATCTTTGTATTACATTATGTAAAGTAAAAATACATGCTCTCTAAAACAAGTTATATAAAGGATTGCAGATCTTCATATATATTTCATAATAAATAAATGAAAACTAATTAGCCTTGAAGATGATTATATCTTATTTTCATTGCAATAATGCAACATTTGGCTGCCATTCAGTTAATAGTGTTTTTTGTGTCTTCTGATAGAATATTCATGTAGAAATTATCTTCCTGGGAATTTATTTATTGGGGGCAAAATATAAACAGAATACTCCTCCAAAATTTACAATGTAATAATACATGTGAAATGTTTTTGATCTCATTGCCACTAAGCAGGCAGGCGAGCTTGATTAATGGATTTTTGAATATCCGCCATTTAACAAAGCAGATATTAAGTTATTGTGTCTGGTTTTGAAGAAGGTTGTCCTCGGCCTCAGGAGAGAAAGGTTCTGTAAATATTTTGCTGGTTCTCAAATGTTCTTGTTTATCCATTTTTTGCGATGTAGACATTGATTGTTAACTTTAGCTTCAAACTCTATATATTTTATTCTTTGGGTAAGTAGCTGTTTAATTTGAAATATTAGGAATGGTGCTAACTTTTTCAATGCAGGCTATCTGTGCAAATTAAAGGGGTAAAGCTAGAAAACACTGGATTTTCAGCCCTCTAATTCATCATTATCTTCCAGGCCCTTATGAGGATTGCAATAATTTATTTTTCAAAACTTAGCAGGACATTTGCAGTTCTATTGGATGCAGTGAGAATTGATCCCAGAATTTTTGTTTGGACTGATTCCTGGACATTCTTTGTGTAAATTCCCACTTGTGTATTGCAGAGGATTTAAGCTAACAATTTTGCCTCAAAAGAGTTGCCACAGTAATTGGTTGACTTCCATTTGTGGGAGGGAAAAAAGTGCTTAGCAGCATTTGAGGATCTCATGGCTGACTGTACTACTAACTAGATTACAGTTGACAGAACCTTCATCACTAAGCAGTGCAATTGTAAAATGTCTCAAAGATCTCAACATGATGCCATAATGTAGATTTAAAATGAAATTAATCACTAACTGTAATGAATTTATTTCAGTCTAAGATAACAAAAATGCATTTTATTGTATATAATGTATATTTAATTCTTTCCCAATTTTCTGGAAAAAAACCACTCATTTTTTTTCTTTCCTATTTTCAGAATTTACAGAAGTTTTACATTTTCAGGTCAGATAAATGTTAAACCTTTTTGGGTAATAAAATTCTTTGGACATTCTTAATGGTAACTACATTTGTTAATATCAATACGAACAAGAAAGTCATCACTGCTGTGTTCAAGTTATTTTAATCTTTGTACTGTATTATCTATTGATAACAAATATTTGGTATTTTTCTTGGCTTTATATTATCGGCCAGAGTGATTATTCATTTGTATTGGATCAGTGCTTGCTTGCTTTCCTTGCAGCTGAGAAACTGTATAGATATGGTGTGTATCTTAGGCTAATGCCAGCAATGCTTGAAGAATTGTTAACAGAAGAAAATCAGCTTTCCTTCTCTAAATGAGAAGCTTGGGATTCTTTATAGGTTTCATACATGCAGAAACTTCAGAAATTTATCTAGACCAGAAATGCAATACTATAGAAGGGCATTATTTGTAGTTTTACAGATATCATGGAGATTGCCAGTTCAGGAAGTGACTTCTTTGATGACTAGCAGGGTAGACACAAAATTTTACCTTGCCTTCTGATGGTTAGATGCATTCTCCATTGATAAACTTGTCTTGCTATATAATAACAGTGCTTTTTCCCTGAGGCATCCTAGAGTATAGGATATTATAATAAAAATTGCATAGAGATTTTTGAAGCAAAAGGGGCAACTAAAAATATCATACCTGAGAGGTGGAGAAATCCAGAAAATGACATTTTTGTCAAATCTAACATTGCCTGGTTTCCTGAAATTTGCTTTTGTATCTTACCATGTTCAGATGAACTATTATGATGAACGTATTTTAGGAATAGAATTCCAAGGCAGTATACATTGAGAAACTAATACCTTTGAAATATTTGCTAATACATGTCTCATCTCCCATCTTTATCATATCAAAAATTAAATGTAAATTAATTTGCATATATCATCTTGTGAAAGATGCTTGCAACATGTATATATACTGATCTCGTGATGCTAAATGAAATATAGCTGACAATTAAAAGTCAAATTGTTAATGTAAAATGCAAACATTTCTTTCCCATAGACTCCTGGGTCGATGAAAAATTCATATCCCATCCTTAGGATTATAACAGTGTTATATTAGTTGGCAAATCAAAATAGTTCTGTATGCTTTTAGTGCACAGAAACTCCATTACGTAGAAACTAATATATAATTTATGTGATGCATTTCTTAAAGATATTTGCTAATCTGAAATTTAATTGCTTGCAGCTGTCTTAGTAAGGTTAATACATTAATGCTTAATTGCTATTTTTGTATTGCAGGGCTCAACATTTCTCTTGTATAGATAAATAATTTCTAAAATTCACTCAAAATCTGTATTTGCTAACCATGTGTAGTGGGCTTTTGATCTGATCCATTTTAGATACTCAGCATCTGCAACAGTTCATCAGCAACAAAATTTCACTTATTTTCTATATTACCAAATATACAGGATGATTGTCAGCTTGTCATCATGAGAAGGAATGGCATTACCGTGGCTGGACAGAGAAGAAGGGTGCAGCTGTAACCATAGCCTCACATTGTGAGATATATCTGTCTTTATACCTAGCTGTGGATTTAGAGATACAGCCATCTTTATACCTTGGTGTGGAACTATTTCTACTTAGCCTAAGATGAGCCCAACTGAGATTGGCTGACTGCAAAATTTACTTTTCTGTTGAGTGTATATGGGAGGCAGTTTGTTTTCTGCTACATATATATGTGTGTGTATGTGTGTACATGCATGCACGTATATATGTATGTATGACCAAAAGACCCATTAGGGCTTATTTTCAGGGGATGTCTGACTTTGCTTGCCCGTGCCCACAATGGCTTACAGGGCTTCCCAGGACAGAAGGGAGGTGAGGGCAGTGCTGGCGGAACATACCTTCAGGCGAGGAGGAGAGTGGCATGGACAGGCGAAGGAAGCCGAAGGACCGGGCAGCCCAAGCTTCCCCTGCCACCTTCCTCCGCCTGTCACACTCTTTCCTTTTGCAAGCAGATGAAGCTTCCAGTCTCCCATCATTTCTCCATCAGAGCACCCCATAGGCACCCAAACACTTTTTGCCTGGACAGAGAACTGACTTGTGCCATCTGGCTTGTGCTGTCTGGTCCTTCGGCTTCCCCTGCCTTTCTGCGCCGCTCTCCTCATCTGAAGGCACATTCTGCCGGCACTGCCCTCGCCTCCCAAGCGTCTGCCCTGGGAAGCCCTGTAAGCCATTGTGGCTGCAGGCAAGCAGACGGTGGGAGGGAGCTGTTGGGTGTCTGGCAGGTGGAGGAAAGTGGCAGGGGAGGCTTGCACCACCTGGTCAGGGCGCAAGCCATGAGAGAGTTGGCGGAGGAGAAGGAGGTGGTGGCTGCCGTTGGACAGGTGATCTGTGGGGTGAAGCAGTGGTGGCCCCTCTAGCAGCGGACACAGCTGTTGCGCACTCCCCGCTAGCTCTGAAATGGTGGAGGGGGACCGAGTAAGGCAACCGATCCTCCCCTGCCAATCCTCTGTAGCATGGCAGTCCAGCTCGGGAGGGGAATGAAAGGGAAGAGGCGGGTGGGCAGCCGGGTCAAACGGGGAGTGGCCTGGCAGCAGGGGCCCTTAGGTAAGCAGGTGCAGGGCATGTGGGGCAACTCCCTCGTGGCAGCGGCACCAGTATGATGCGCGCTCCCCTGCCTCTGTGGCAGTGAGCAACCAGACTCTGGGATGGAGTGGGTGGGCTCTTAACTAGGGCTTGTTTTGGGGGGTAGGGCTTATATTAAGCACATGCCCAAAAAACAGGCTAAGGCTTGTTTTCTGGGTGAATCTTATTTTCGGGGAAGCATGGACTCATGGAAATGATGAGGGAGAAATCCTGACTTCTTTGGCTAATAGTTACTGGCCAAGAGACAGATGTCCCCATAACTTATTTTTGCCCAAGTATTGTCATGAGCTGTTATAAATAGCTTGTGGAGGTTCCATGCAGCCTGTGACTTTGAGTCCCCTGATACTACATGTTCTCAACACCTGTGCAAGTTCACATGGATTCTTGAATGAGTTCTAGAATGTGTTGACCTTTGAAATTAAGCCAGAATTCAAAACAAATTTTGGCCTTTTCTATTGTTCCCCAAATTTTTCCAGCCAGTATTTGTTTCCCAACTTTTGGGAACTCTTTTCTTTATGAAGAAGCAACAGAAGAGAGGTCTTTGTTTTTTCTGGGAAGAGGCAGCACAATATATTAGCAATCATATACATACATTTCATGAAGGAAAGTTTGCTGTAATATGTATGTTCCATTATTCTTGAAGGTTTTAAAAATAAAACTTGCCAACTGATATGGAAATAGGTAAAATTATTGGGGGGGGGAGACAACTTGAAATTGACTGCTTCTCCATTTTTGGTAATTAGTCTGAGGGAAGTTTGCTGTAATATGTATGTTCCATTATTCTTGAAAGTTTTAAAAACAAAACTTGGCAACTCATTTGGAAAAGGTAAAATTATTGAGGGGGGTAAGAGAACTTGAAATTATCCAGCACTTGGAGATGGAGAATCCACGGATGGGTGTAGACTGTATTCCTGCCCAATCAGATCAAGTCAGCCAAAGTTGCCACGCCCGTCCTGGACCATAGAGATCCCAGTTTTTGACTTGATCTCGCCCAGGACGGACACGCAAGTTTGGCTCTTAGGCAGGTACAGTCTCCATCCGTGGATTTTCCAGATCCAATAGCTGAGTAGTGATATTTTTAGCAGACTTAACTGATTAGCAATATCACTCCAACCTTAGGGATCAAGGATCCCCATTGGAGAGGGGGGGAAAATAGCTAAGGATCAAGGCAAGGGGCCCCTCCCTTCTCCCCTTGCACTCTCCCTTCTCTCCCTCGACTCCCAGCCCTCCCCAAGACCAGAATTACATTGATTGGGCTAACGGCCGTTAGCACAATCGGCTGCCAGAGCAGCCCAATTGAGATCCCAATCTAACTAAGCTAGCCGGAGCCTGCTACCGAGGCTCCGACGCTACGCAGAACAGGGGGAGGGGGAGGGAACACCAAATCAGCTTGGCCATCCGTGCTCATTCAGGCCGATCTCGGAGCTGCGACTGCAGCTCCGTTACCTCAGCGCTGTCGCCCATTGCCCCAGGGGGGAGCTGCCGATCGCTCCCTCAGGTGCAGGCGGTCCGGTCGCGCCGATCAGCTGTTCGGCGGCCGCCAAGTTTGGATCCTAGGCGGCGACAGCGGTGAGCGTGGGAATCCCCAGGGATAGCAGCCCACGGACCCAGCGTTTGCCTACCCCCTCCGGAGCCGCGGAGCTGCTCCGAGCAGGCGGCCGCCATCTTGGGCCAAGTGGTCCGCACTAGGCCTTGGTCGTGCCGATCAGCTGTTCGTCGGCGGCCGATTTCAGAGCCTAGGCAGCGATAGCGGCGAGCACGGGGATCCGCAGGGATAGCAGCCCACAGATCCAGCGCTTGCCTACCCCCTCCGGAGCTGTGGAGCCGCATCCGAGCAGGCGGCCGCCATCTTGGACCATGCGATCTGCACTAGGCCTCGGACCGCAGCGTGGCACAAGCACTCAGGGAGGAAGGGGCTCCTTCCTCCGCCCACCAAGGGATCCCTTCGGAGGGGGGGACAGAACTAACTAGCAGGTTAGAAGGTACATTTCAGGCAGGCATCCAACCCACCCAGGGCCGCCACCTACCTGGCTTTAGGCCTATTGCCTGGCAGTCTGGGAACAGGGACACACCAGCCTCGCAGCACAGGCCAGCCTTAATCAGCACACTGATCACCCCTTGGGGGCATCCCAGACAATTGTTTCTCCAGACTTGGTGTCTCTAGCCTTAACCTGATCCCAACCGGGTATTTGGATCTGGGCGTACCCTATCATGTGCCTGTGCCTACCCACCACAGCCCTAGCCGGATTCCAGGCGCCCCCACTAGTGCGTCTGTTCTTATCCGTGCGTAACCTTAACTGGGTTCCAGGCGCCCCCACTAGTGCATCTGTTCTCATCCAGTGTTTAATTCTCTCTGCATCTCAGGGGCCCCCCATCGTGTCCCTGTAGTATCAGAGAATGGAGGAGCCTATGGCCATGACAAAGGGCATCTCGCAAACTTCAGCGGCTCCAAGGAACCCTAGCCCACCCAGCCAGGTGAGCGCAGACAATACTGCGACCAAGGGTGGGGACAAGACTACCAAAGCCTCTAAGAGGGCGGAAAAGCAGGCTAGCAGGAGACACCAAGCCCTGGAAAAAGAATTCTCCAGAGCACAGAAAAGGGCCAGGGTAGAAACCTCACAAAACGAGGGGTTGGTCCTGGACCTTCCCCTAGGCCCCCCAACCTCACCCCTAGGGATATGGTCTACGGGAAAGACCACTCAGTCCCCTGCGCACAGGGGATCGGGAGCCGTCTCCCAATCCCCGGCCACGAGGGTCCATCACGGGGCCCCTGAGGCAACCTTTACTCCCATCACGGCCGGCCTCCGATTAGCAGAGCCCGTTCTCCCCACGGAGGACCTTCTCGCCTCATTAATAGCGCAAGCAGTGGACCGCGCGCTTGAGGCCAGGGCGCACGCCTCCGCCCCAGCGGTGGCCGCCCTCCCACCAGTCCAACAACCGGTGACCGAGGCTTATGCCCCGTCTTCCCCAGCTGGTTCCACCTGTTCTGAGGGTTCATCGCTCCAGGCACACGACCTAGAGCAGGGGATACCAATGTCGGAGGAGGAGGAGCAGCTTCCCCCAGAGGCACCCCCATTCAGCGGCCTCTTTAATCCCTCCTTCTTCGTCACCTTGCTACGCAAGGCCACCACCACTGCCCACCTGGGGACAGACTCCTCCTCCCCTACCACCCCGGTTCCCACAGAATCGGAGGCGGACCCAAACTTCACCGAACCGGTGACCGCTCAACACCACATTCCTTGCCCCCCATGTTCCTGAACACGATACGCAAACAGTGGGCATCTCCTGCATCCCTTCCCCTCCCAGGCAGCTCCGATAGGAAGTTGTACAACGTGGCCAAGGAATTAGAGGAGGCACTGGAAGTGCCAGAGGTGGACGAGCCATTCGGCCTCTAGTATCTCCCACGGCCATCCCCGGGGATGTCTCTGAGGCCCTCAGGGCAGAGGACCGTAAGTGCGAACTTACCTATCGCAGATCTCACCAAGCGACGGCATGGGCCATTAGAGCGGCCACCTCGGCATCGTTCTTCAACAGATCCGCCCTCCGCTGGCTCAGGCAACTTCAAGCCCGCATCCCAGCGGAGGACATCCGTACACATCAGGACCTCAGCAAAATGGTGGCGGCCACGGAGTACGCATCAGATGCCACCCTCCAGGCCGCCAGGTTCTCCTCCAGGGCCATGGCGTCTACCATAACCGGCCGCCGCATGCTATGGTTGAAGCACTGGCAAGCAGATCCCAGGTCCAAGTGGTGGCTCTCGGCCACACCATATCAAGGAGGGAAGCTGTTCGGGGACGCGTTAAATCCTTATCTAACCGAGAACAGGGATAAGCGCAAGGTCCTTAAGCACCTCACTAAGAGGGCAAACAAGCGACCCAATTACTTCCAAAGGAGACAGCTCTTTCGGGCAGGGGCTAGGTACAGCTACCCCCAGCCCACGATCTCCTTCCCGATCAGACAGGACAGGCAGGAGAGACAACTGGACAGGCAGGCAGCCAGACCTAGACAGCAATTTCAGGGCAAGCAGCCCTTTCGAGGGAACGACGGACCATTCCGCCGAGCCAAGTGACGCCCCGGCGATCCCTCCCATAGGGGGCAGATTTTCCCTCTTTGCCCACCAGTGGGAGGCCACCACCACAGACGCGTGGCTCCTGGATACCATACGCCACGGTCTGTCCCTAGAGTTCAGGTCCCATCCCCCATCTCGATTCCTAGCTTGCCCCTCCCCGCGAAGTCGAACCAAAAGGAACCTGATGAACGAGGCCGTCCAGCATTTGCTGAGCATACGAGCCATAGAACCGGTACCGGCGTACCAGAGAGGTGGGGGGTTTTATTCTATCCTCTTCGTTGTGCCAAAAGCATCAGGAGGATGGAGAGCAATCCTAGATCTCAAAGGCCTAAACTTCCACTTAACATACCGCAGATTCAAAATGCAAATGCTCCGCTCCATCTTGGGAAGCATGAGAAAAGGGGACTTCCTGACGTCTATCGACCTCACGGAAACGTATCATCATAGACACGGTGGAATGCCGGGTATACTTATCCGAGGAACGCCGAAGCAGCATAAGGCAATCAGTACTCGAATTACACAGGAGCCAGACAGCTACACTGGCCAGCCTCTCTCAACTGTTAGGCAGAATGATCTCGACCATAGCAATCGTCCCCTGGTCCAGACTCCACTCCAGGGAACTACAGTGGTTCATGCTCCCCTTCCAGAGACAGAACCTCAGCGCCTCGCGACGATGGGTAAGGCTACCACCACAGGTAATGCGCTCCCTCACATCGTGGCTATCGCGAGCCATGCTCAAGGGGTCATACTTTAGGGACCCAGACCGAATAGTGCTAACAACCAACGCCAGCCTGTTTGGCTGGGGAGCACACCTTCGATCACAATGGGCACAGGGCCGTTGGTCTCATGCAGACCTTCGTCACAACATAAACTGGCTCGAGTTGCGGGCCATACACCTAGCCCTCCGCCAATTCCACGGCGTGATAAAGGGACGCCATGTACTGGTCCTCACGGACTATGTGGCAACCAAGGCCCATGTAAACAGACGGGGGCACCAGATCCCGGGCATTACTGACAGGCGCCCCTACTGGGATCTTGGGCAGAACGCAACCTGGCCTCCATCAAGGCCGATCACATTTCAGGGGAGACGAACACCCAGGCCGACATCCTGAGCAGAGCAACGGTGGATCACTCGGAGTGGCGCCTATATCCGAGGGTCTTCAGGGAAATCTGTCACCACTTCGGTCTCCCTCTTGTGGACCTCTTTGCGTCCCCGAGCAACGCTCAGTTGCCTCGGTTCTTCTCCCGGTACATGGCTCCAACAGCAGAGGGGACGGACGCCCTTCGGAGCCCATGGCCTCAGGGTCTGCTCTACGCTTTCCCCCCTCTACCCCTCATCCCAGCAGTGATACGCAAGCTCCTTCGGGAACAAGCAGAGGTAATCCTGGTGGCCCCTTATTGGCCAAGGAGGCATTGGTTCGCCGACCTGATAAGCCTAGCTCTAGCAGCCCCTTGGCGAATTCCTCCAGAGAGGGTATCTCTCAGCCAAGGGGTCATTCTCCATCCGGACCCCCAATGGCTCCAGTTAGCCGTCTGGCACTTGAGCGCTCCATCTTGTCAAGGGAGCTATGCTCTCCAGGGGTCATCAAGATAATTCAGGCCTCCCGCCGTCCTTCTACGAACCGTATTTATGAGGCCACGTGGAAGAAGTTTCAGTCATGGTGTTCGGGTCGGCACCTGACTACCTCGGAACTCACGATCCCTCACATGCTAGACTATCTGTTAGAGGCCCTGGAAAGAGGCCTGACCCCAAACACATTACGCAGACACATAGCCGCTCTGGCCACGGTCCTCACCTGTGGCCCCGCGGGGCCCTTGGGGCATCACCCCCTAATCCGTTCATTCCTTAAGGGAGCGGCAAACACCAAGCCCCCTACGGTGCATAGGTACCCCTCATGGGACTTACCTCGGGTGCTCCGGGCTCTTACCAAGGTCCCATTTGAACCCCTGGGGACGTGTGACGTCCGCTGCCTGTCACACAAGGTGGCCTTCCTGGTGGCAGTCACGTTGGCACGTTGTATCTCAGAGTTGGCAGCACTCTCCACACGGGAGGACCTGTGCGTCTTCCACCAGGATCATGTGGTCCTCCGACTCGACCCCACTTTCACCCTGAAAGTCAACTGTCTGTTCCATAGATCACAGGAAATAGTGCTTCTGGACTTTTGTCCCAATCCATCACATGATCTGGAACGGCAGTGGCACAGGCTGGACGTCCGCAGGGCTCTTCGGCACTATCTCGCAAGGACAGCGGAGTTCCGCAGATCAGAAGCCCTCTTCGTCTCCTTCGACCCCTCCTCCAGGGGTCGGAGGGTTTCCTCTTCCACAATTGGCATGTGGATCAGGGCTTGCATTGCCGGAGCCTACCAGGCTGAGTCATTGCCGGCTCCACCCCGCGTCACAGCCCACTCCACACGGAGTGCAGCCACTTCAGCGGCATGGGCCACCCAGGCGTCCATTGAGGAAGTCTGCAGGGCGGCCACATGGACATCACCATCCCCCTTCATACGACATTACAAGATTGACAGATTCGCCTCGGCTGAGGCCTCATTCGGTAGGAGAGTCCTACAACAGGCATTACAGCAAAGTGCCACACCGGACCAGTCTACTACCCACCCTCAGGGACAGTAGGCTTTGGTATGTCCCATCCGTGGATTCTCCATCTCCAAGTGCTGGAGAAGGGGTGTTGTCTTACCTGAACGCCTTTTCTCAGCACGGAGATGGAGAATCCACTCCCACCCTAGTAGGTCGTTAGGCCAGGGTTAGCAGAATGTAGTGAGCCACTACGTCTTGGGGTCAGTCAACGTCTACGCTCACGCCAAAAACTGGGATCTCTATGGTCCAGGACGGGCGTGGCAACTTTGGCTGACTTGATCTGATTGGACAGGAATACAGTCTACACCCATCCGTGGATTCTCCATCTCCGTGCTGAGAAAAGGCGTTCAGGTAAGACAACGCCCCTTAACTCCAATTCTTGGTAATTAGTCTGAGGACTGGACATAGATATTCAGTGAGAGAGAAATATGAAAGTATTTTGTTTATTATTTTAGCTCTAGGGAATGTGGTGTGTGTGTGTGTGTGTGTGTGTATAAAATCTTATGTGGCAGTACTATTAGAGCAACCTTAAAGCATTTGAGCTCATTTAATTCCAATGTCTGAGGTATTCTTAATTGCCTGTTTAAGATGGGACTTGGAGATGTGTGCTTTACAGGTAGTCCTTGACTTACGATCAAAATTGAGCCCAAAATTTTCCATTACTAAGCAAGACAGTTATGTGAATCACTGCAGTTATTAAGTTAATATGGTTGTTAAGTGAATCTGGCTTCCACTTGTCAGAAAGTCACAAAAGGTGATCTCATGATCCTGGGACAATGCAAGCATCATAAATACATGCCAGTTGCCAAGTGCCCGAATTTTGATCACATGAACATGGGATGCCACAGTGGTTGTAAATGTGAAAAACTGTGATAAGTCACTTTTTTCAGTATTGTTGTAACTTTGAATGGTCATTAAATGAATGGGACTACCTGTAGTAGCAATAAATCCAAGTAAAATCACCAAAGATAATGAAATTGAAATGCCAAATGGCCAAACCATCAAGAGCCATCAGGATGAATTATAAGTATCTGGTCAGTTGGATAATATCAAGCATGGACAAGGTGGATTGAAATCCCAGGAAAGTACATGCTGGACAGTTTAAAATCTACACTACACTAAATGTCAAAGAAATGCATGTGTGAACATTCAAACAGATGTGCCTTCTGATGGGTTCTAGAAGATGAGCCTTTTCTGCTATAGCATCTGTTCTTTGGAACTTCTAGAAATCTCTTAAAATGTATATTTTTTCAGCAGGTTTGGCAATCTATTGGAATAGGGAGCCTGCAAAATGGTTGTATTATGTGTGAGACTTTCATGCATTGTTCCATGATCTTATTTTTATTTATGTTTAATTATTTTTAAGACTTGTTTTAATTGTTTTGCTGGATGGTTGTATAAATTTGGTAAATAAATGGATAGATGTGTATGGGGGAATAGATGGATGATAGAGGCCTGGAAACAACGCTCTGCAGTAAAAAAAATATGGCATGCTTAGTTAATGGGAGGAGACTAATCTCTAAAAGACTGTCAGGTATAATTTTAATTTATAGGTTAGAATGAATTATCTGACCATAAGAACTGAAACAGTGGAATATTTTTTAAAACAATGATAAACTACTCCTCTTCCTTCATTTTCTAATGAAGATAAATGGCCACATGCATGAGGTAGTCCCTTAAATTTCTGACTCAGAAGAAGGAATAAAACAATGACCTGTAAGATGTTTTTTAGTTCATACATTTTATGATTCTGTATCTGCAAATTGTATCAAAATAAGATTATGCTTTATTTCTAATTAATATTAATGGAATGATTACTGAAGGGGTTTTCAAGCTTTTTGGGTTAGTGAGCATCATTTGGCAAAAATTTATATGATCTGAACAGAAACTATAGACGTCTAACATCATATAATGGCCATTCTCACAAATGATTGCCATGGCAAATAAACCATTACTCAAAACCTCTTTACATGAAGTTAGTAAATGATTGAGGTTATTCCCTGTAATCTCCCAAAATGCCTTTTAATATTTCAGCAAATCTTTTACCTTTTCTAGGGAAATATACACACTTCCAAAGAAAGCACAAACCAAAATTCTTATACCATTTTACTTTCTAAGGATTCTTTTAGAGTTTATGAAACATTTTGAAAAAGAAAGCCATATTACATGCTTTCCAGTTTGCATGATGCTAGCCTTCCATGTGTTTATTTTTAAGTATAACAATACTTTAAAAATGATCAGGTAAAGCATAGTGCATGGGAGACACCAGGGTGTGCTGTTTACTGTCACCACTTTAAGGACCAGAATCTGTAGGATATAGAAGATTTGCATACATAGTAGAGAATTTAATTTACATTATACATTAATTTAAGGATCCAACTAACACAGAGATAATCTTATTGCAATTTTACAAATTTTATTAATTTTCCCAAAATGCACAGATTATACTTTGCTATTAAAAGAAATCTGTACTTATATTAAAACTAATTTGTCATTATTTCTTCTTTCAATTAACAGATACCTGATTAGTCAAGGAGCATATGTAGGAGCTGTAAACAGTGAAGGAAACACTCCATTAGATATTGCTGAAGAAGAAGCAATGGAAGAATTGCTTCAAAATGAAGTGAATCGACAAGGTAACATAAAAGATTTAATGCATTAACTATGTGTAATGGTTAGAAAATTCCATATTGTAACAAAAATTAATGATAGAAGAAAATTAAGTATAGAACTAAAAAAATCCATATAGCAGCATTCATTCAATTTGTAGCAGCACTGATGCTTAGTGGGTTTTCTGTAAACAATTTTTTTTTTTTGTCTTTCTCTGTGCATCTCTTTCTTCTTACTTCTTTTCCTTTTCTTCCCAGCGTTGGTTTTTCCCATTTCCATCCTGCCTCTTTCCTCTCCTCTGTTTTTGCTGGGAACAGGAATAGGAGACAAAATGGCATGGAGTTATAAACCAGATGGAATAAATTAATTTTTGCAAATGGGGTGCTCATTTCATAGAAATTAGTTTTATGAAAACTGTCGGTTTTTTCTTTGCCCTAATAATGGTCTTTATTGGACTAATAATGGTCTTTATTGGACTCTTGTCCATGTCCAATGTGCTCATATGTGTGTGTGTGTGTGTGTGTGTGTACACACACACACAAACACACACACATACATATACCACATACATATAACATACATGTACAAACACACACAACACATATACATGTAATATACATATATATGCAACTGTATCCCTTGGACATCCTTTTTGGAGGCGAGGAAATCCACAATTATTTTCAGCTGATTTTAACAATGTAGAGGACCTGTGAGTTACATAGAATTTTTATCTGTATATATTTTGGTGAAGGAGAAGAAGGGAAAGATGTTGCTGAATGTAGGTTTCTTTTCCCTTTGGGATACAACAGTGTGTAAGAAAAATACTTTGAAAAACTATATTTATGTTTCGAATAGCAATGTATTTTAAAATTTGGAAATTAAAGGATTTTTCCCCCACCCCCAGCTTGGCTGATAAGATGGGAGCTCAGCCACTGGCGTTTATTTAAAAAAAGTGATTGAATTTCAGTCAGTATTGTTTTTAAGATAAAAACACTGAGGAAAAATACACAGTATTTCAGATTGGTTGTTGGCATTACAATACATGTTTGTATTGAGTTTAAAATAGGGGTACTGTATACCACTCTGAGGCTATGTTTAGTATTTGGAGCAGATTTAAAACAAAAACTAAATCGAATGAAGGTGAATATACGTGTCCCAGGATAAAGTTGCAGGATCCAATCTGTGTCGATCACTGGCACCAGAGGTTTTGTCTTCCGAGCTTTCGGACTCCTACTGGGAATTTCTCTCTAGCAGAGTGTGTGTTGTTCTCTGTGTTGTATTTATAGTGCCTGGAGTCATTGCAGAAACAGTCCTGTGTGAACTAGAACATCGTGCATTTCAGAACTACACGCTGAAATTCTGGTGCCGCTACATGGATGACACATTTGTCATTATCAAGAGAAATGCACTTAAAGACTTTCATACCGTACTGACTTTCATCTTCCCTGACATACAATTTACAATGGAGGAAGAAACAGCTGGGCAATCACCATTTTTAGATGTACTTATCAACAGACAAGAGGATGGAAGCCTAGAAACCACAGTTTATCGCAAGGCCACCAACACTCCATGCATTCTGAATTTCAACAGCAACCATCCACTGTAGTACCCAGCAAGCCAAAAACAGGTGGAGAGCAAGTACGTACGTGAACAAACAAAATGGGCACCCACAATCATTCATCACAAGATGCCTGCACAACACAGTGAGGAGAGAAAGGAAAAAGCAAGGTACAAAACCAATCACATGGCACACCCTGCCATTTATCAAAAACATTTTGCAAGTGGGCATCGCACACCGCCCAGAAGCTACCATATGAGGACAGATTATGCATTGCAAAGATCGCTTGAAGGTGGGAAATACTTCTAATGTAATCTATCGAATCCCCTGCATGGATTGCCCCTGTGACTATGTAGGACAGACGGAGGAAGCTACAAGAACACAAGCAAGTGGTCAGACGAGAAGACCCAAACTCATTGGTAGCCTCACACTGCAATGAACAAGGGCACACATTCAACTTTGCAGCTACCAAGATTGTTGGACGAGCAGGCACAAAAACAGCCAGGGAAGTGATTGAAGCCTGGGAAATAGGTCCCTCGTCAGTCAACAGGACTGCTGATTTACCACCAGCCTATCAGGTAAATTAGATTAGATTAGATAACCTTTATTGTCATTTTTTCCTGTGGGCATAATGGCACACATTAAAAATGTGAAATTTAGTTGCTTCCTCTCAAAGTGTACACACACATAACACACATTTAAAACATACTATATACAATATATGTATAGACCTACATTCTTACATATAAGTAACATATAAATATTAATCGCTGTCCATCTTGAATACATAACGGAAGGAGGAAGTTTTAGAGTTCACAAGGTTAACACTGTGTGGAACAAAGCTGTGGCTGAATCTGGATGTTCTGCTTCGGATACCGCGGAGCCTCCTCCCAGAAGGTAACAAGAAAAACAGGTCATGAAGAGGATGTGTCATGTCCCAGACAATCTTCCAGACCCTGCTCAAGCAACGCTTATGTGCTATGTCCTGGATGGAAGGGAGGGAACTGCCAATGATCTTTTCAGCCATCCTCACCATTCTCTGCACTGCTTTCCTGTGTGAAGCACTGATGCTTCCAAACCAGACTGTGATGCTGTATGACAGGATGCTCTCAATCGTCCCTCTATAGAAAGTGGTAAGGATAGGGAAAGGAAGATATGCTTATCTCTTCGGTTTTTCCAGTATTTAAAACTAGGCTGTTTTCCTTACACCAGTTCACCAAATCCTCAACCTCCTTGCGGTAAGCATTCTCATTGTCATCATGAATAAGGCCCACTACTGTTGTATCATCTGTGAACTTCACAATATAGTTGGTGGCAAACCTAGCACTATAGTCATGGGTGAACAGAGTGAACTTAGAAGGCGAGGACTGGACAGCACAAGCAAACAATAGCTACCGGTAATGACTTAAAAGCCAGCCATCAACACATCTCAATCAACATCTAAAAAGCCACTTACAACAGGCACTATAAATACCACACACAGAACAGCACACACTCTGCAAAAGAAAAGATCCCCGAGGATGGGCTCCAGCCTGAGTGTGAAAGCTTGGAAGACAAAACTTCTGGTCACCTGGTGACCGACCCAGATTAGATCCTGCAAAAACTAAATCTGATCATGTAATTAAAATGTAATATTTTAAAATATGCCTTTCTATCACATTAAAATTTACTCTTTGATAATAACTTACAGAACTCTGTTATGGCCAAACTGAAGATTTTCTGGAGGGAAGAACTGTAATGCTGGGGCTTTAGCTGTGCACTTCTAATCTAAATTACAGCAAAAGAACCATTTCAGCTCTGAAGGCAGCGTAGCATATTTGCCAGCAGCATTTGATGTAGAGCCTTCCCAATATCACATTTCCATAATGTCCATCAAAATATAAGTGGGAAAACAAAACAATTATATTTTGAAGATACAACAAATATAAGCATAATTTCATTTGAAGTAATTTAATAAAGCATGACAGTTTGAGAAATCTTGAACTTTAGATTGAGATATTAAAACATGCCAATTTCACACAAATATAATTTATAGAGTAAATGCTGTTTTTACTAGTGGATGGGATTTTAGAGCTTTGCTTATTTTTTGCTTGTTTAAATACATCTTATATATCAGGGGTGTCAAACTCACAACGTCACGTGGTGTGTTGTGCCGTATCGTGACTTTTTTTCCATTGCTGGAAAATGGGGTGGGTGCAGTTTCGCCATGACTCATCCGGCCCATGGGCTGGCAGATTGACACCCCTGTTATATATAAATAGAATAATGGTGCTTGAAATAGTGGACAATATTTCAGTCTTTTATAATTTGATATATGAGACAACAATGTTTTGATCTGAGGTAAAAATGACACTATGAATTGTCTATTGCATTTTAACATATTAAAGTGATATTTTAACATCCTGTCAATTAAAACCATTAAGTACCATTGGATACAATCTGAATTAATTTCTTATTTTAGTCCATTAGTAAGAAAGATTAATCTGTCTACCAAATTGATATACAAATTGCTAATGGAAAAAGTATTTTCTTTTAATTGTTTTTATTTAGTTCTGAAGCCTAATAAATAAGAAACTTAGCAATATTCAATGGTTTGATTTATTTTTGAAGCTGCAATACCTATTTATGTATATTTTTCTAGCTACCCTTCCTTTATATCCTAAGATTGACTGCTGTTCTATTCTGGCTTTTTAATCTTTATGAGGTAATTAGGTAATTTTAAATGTGATATTTATTACATATTTGTATTTACCTTTGTATTTCAAAAAGCTAATTCAATGTTTTATATTGATCCAATGTTTAATAAAAAGAGGTTTAGAAAGAAAATACCTGGAAAAAGTGGGTGATATGGAAGGCATAGGCTACTGCTACTAGTTTTTAAACTTTTACCTTCAGAAATAATAAGCTCATGGTAGTTGCCATAGTCACTAAATTAGAGTACATGAAAGGGAAAAGGTGAAGTTTCCAAGTTTTTATGTCAAAAGAAATTAGGATCTTGGAAAACAGATCTATAAGAAACTATTAACTAACATGGAAACTACTGACATTGCAAATCTTATTCTGGATCTTAAACTGTACAACTCTTGTTACCTGCATTAAGTGCATATTTGTCTCTGTGTTAGAAAATTGACCTCAGCTTGTATCTCCAGTCTGTAATTCTGCCTCACCTTGTAATTAAGTATCTTGACCCAGTCCAGCTTGTTGAACAAGATCCTATATTGCATTTTAAAAATGTAATTATCTATATAATACTAGACTTTTTAAGAGAATGATATTTCTGCCAGTACATGGCATGCAAGCTTTGTCTTTTGCCTCAAACTGCAACCGAAATGTTGAGGATAATCACTTCTACAAAATAGAACTGGAGGGGAATTGTCCAATGCCTTTTTTAGAGATTGATGAATTTTGTGCAGTTTAAATAATAAATGTATAAAGGTTTTAAAATGAATATATTTCTGTTCTTTTAGGGGTTGATATTGAGGCAGCTCGGAAAGAAGAAGAGCGTATAATGCTTAGGGATGCTAGACAGTGGCTTAATAGTGGACATATAAATGATGTTCGGCATGCAAAATCAGGTGGTACAGCTCTTCATGTAGCTGCTGCTAAAGGGTATACGGAAGTCTTAAAGTAAGTTGAGCTTCTGAATAGGTTTCACATTTATAATTTGCTATGAATGCTTAGATTTACATATAGTGTTAAATGCTTTTCTAATCATAATCAGTCAATAATGAAATATTAACTACATATAAAGTCAAAATTATCTATCATCTATCTATCTATCTATCCAATGTTCTTAATTGTTAGTGCAATATTTTGAAAGTTGGGTATGAGGTATCAGTAGAGTTCAGATACTCTACTAATGCTTCACAAAAGCTTAAAATTATGGACCCAGGAAGGGCAAGACAATATTCAGGTCATATCTATTCTTCCATTTTCCTAGACATTTGTGGAGTTTCCTAATTTGCTGTCACTCTAAATCAGGGGTTCTCAACCTTGGCAACTTTAAGACTTGTGGACTTCAACTCCCAGAATTCCTCAGCCAGCAAAGCTGGCTGAGGAATTCTGGGAGTTGAAGTCCACAAGTCTTAAAGTTGTCAAGGTTGAGAACCCCTGCTCTAAATTAAGTGAATCTGCAATGTATGTGATGCAGTTAATTTAAGTGACAACCTACACTTGCATTGTTTGTGACAAATCTTAGAAGTTCATATTAACTCTCTCAAATTATGCTTTTTGCCACAAATCTTTATAACATCTTTACTTTCCAGTTTCCGCTTTTTGCATCTATGAAAAAGGGGGGGGGAGTAAATAAGCTCACAATGGGGAATACACATTGAAAACAATGCCTACTTACTCTCTTATTATTCCTCCCTCTCCTCTCCATCTCTCCACTCTTTGACAGGGCATGCAAGTGATTTCAGTAGGCAGTCTCTCTTATATCTAACTCATTTCCCCCTCCCCTTCTTGCAGAGTGGAGAGATTGGAAAGGAAGGGAGAGAATATCAGCTGTTTGTGACTGCCAGTGAATTGCTTTCAATGTGTATTTCCCATTATGTGCCTGTTCACTCTCTTTTAATCTCTTCCTATCCATTAAATGTAAATATAAACAATAATTCATTCTTGCTAATTATACCAGTGTCCAAGTTAGCATTCTAAACAGCGAGGGAGTGGTTAGGAAGCAAAAAAAAGCCAAAGTGTCAACTGATTAGCTTTGTCAGTTTTGAGTTGGCTATCTTAGCACTGCTGGGATTGTGGGGAGGAATGGAGAAAAGGATAGCATAGTTGCAGCCATGTGGTTTTCCACTTAGCAACTACTACACTTAGCAACAAAACTGCCAGTCCCATTTGCTGGCAGTAAATGAAGCCTATCTGTATTTATAATAATAACAATGTAGGTATGATAATTGTAAAAGTATTAATGGTAATAATGACACAATTCTGAATATACAATTCTGAATATATATATATATATCTGCAAATGTTATCCTCCTTGTAGGGTTTCTTGAAACACTTAAAATCTTTTAATTCAATCACATCTGTTCTAACTTAATAGGCTATTAATACAAGCTGGGTATGATGTAAATATTAAAGATTATGATGGATGGACACCACTTCATGCAGCTGCTCATTGGGGAAAAGAAGAAGCATGTCGAATACTAGTTGAAAACTTGTGTGACATGGAAACTGTCAATAAAGTGGTAAGGTTTCCATTTGACTTTATTCCCAGTTTCTAACCTAACAAAGATATTCTTTAATGTTAACATTTGAGCTGTATATCTGAGCTACAGTAAACTGAACCCGTGCTATTTTTTAAAAAAGGTTTTAAAGCAACTTAAAGCTTCTGCAAATATTTTATGTTATTTGCTTTACCACACTTCACACTTTCATTTGTGACTTTGCCACAGTCCCAACTAAAATTATATATAAACATTTTTTTCAGGAATTAGAATTACGATATTTACATATTTTAAATGCATAAAGTATGCTCCCCCATTCCATTGGTTTACAGAAATTTGTTATAATGGCAAGTACAAACTTGTAAATATGCTGAGACATTGCAAGTAAATAGTACTGTGATAATCTTGGTCGTTCAAATAGCCTCTTTGTCATTATGTTATTTCAAAGCATTAGAATAGTATTGATATTTAATGTAAGCTTCAAAATGTATATATAAAGGAATATGCATAGGTTTTTTGTTTTTAAATGTTGTTCTAATAATGACTGCAAATTCCCCTATATAATTTAAATTCTGTACATTTCAGTCTTATAATGACTACACATTTTCGTATGCAATGTATTTTAAATACTAGATACGATTTCAAAAGTTAAGATACTTCTCAGTGTTTTTACATTCTGGGTGTTCAGCATACATGAAGCCCTTGTAGCAGAATGTACTGATTTACCATTGGTAAATTCTCCACTCATGCTTCAGATATACTGTAGTGAATTGGAGCATCTTTTGGAACATAGTGGCATTTGGGAGAGGTGATGAAAGTACAGACACAAGAGTGCTTGCAGAACATTATAAGTATCTTACAGTAAGATAAAATTACATATCAACAGTAGTATCCTGCTGGAGTGTCTGCAAAGATTGTCTACAACTGCTGAGTGAGAAGTTCCAATGTATATTCATGAGAGAGCAGTGTTCAAGGCTGTGTTTGGTCCAGTAGGTAACTAGAGTTACTTAACTCTGCTCTCCTCTGTGTTATTTAATATTGTATAAAGTCACTTGGAGAGATCACATGTTAATTTGAGGTGAAGTAGCATTAATATGTTGATGTCACTCAGCTGTACATTGCCACCCCAGAAAGGACTGATGATGCCATGGATAGCTTAAATTGGTATCTCAAGGCTATTGGATGGAATAAAATAAATTAAGACTAAATCCCTCCAAAATCAAGTTATTTTTCTTTGGTAAACATCCAGGAACACTGGCCCTAGAAATTACTTTAGATTGGGTTGCGCTTTCTTTTAAGGAGATAGTCTGTGGAATAAAAAAATAGTTTTCCTCTTCCTTCCACCTTTCTATGCTGCAAGCCATCCTTTTTCATCACATCTAAACCTTTTGTTCTTTAAATTTATCAGTGCTGTCTTTCTTTCACTTCATCATTTTACTATTCAACTTTCATTTCATCATTCCAACAAGCATTCTTGTTCATGTTGCCTCTTAGGAAAACTTTCTATGCTTCGATGGCATTCTATAATATTCTTTTCATCTTGGTCCATGTAGTTTCGACATCTTTTTTTCTTACATCCACATTTCATTCATTCTAGTGGAAGAAATACCGGTGTAGTTTTTCTTCCTGCAGTCATTTTATACTCTCACTATTACTGCTTTCTATTCTTTTCTTGTATTTATTGCTTCCAAATATGTACTCATTAAGCTCCCAAATAATAGTCTTCTTAAATTTAGTGTCTTTTATTCTTATATCCTTCACTAATATTATTTCATCATAAAAAATAAAATCTTGCATATTTTTTATTCATTCCTTGGCCATCTATATTCATGTTTAAATCTATATTTAAACCAGGTATTTGAAACAACCATTTTTTACTCACTGGATGCTTCCTATTCTCATTTATTACTGGGTCAAATAGCAATTTAGTTTTACTGTATTCTCTCATCTTATTTCTACTCGTTCATTAATGTCACCTAACATAGATCACCCACAATATATGGGTGGGGTCATGAAATAACTGTGAGAACACCAGAGGTTGTTTGTTTTTTAACAAATTTATATAGCTGCCCAACTCACACATAGGTGACTCTGGAAGGCTTGCAACATTTAAAAATACATCACATAATAAAAACCCATAAAAATTTCTATTCTACCCCCATTGAAGCAACAACACAAGCAAATCGGCCACTTGATCAGCTCCATTTTCATTTGTCAGGAACTCCTGACAAAGCCATGTTTTTACGGCCATTCAAAAAGCAAGAGGATGGGGACCAACTGTATCTCGGGGTGAATGATGTTCCACAGAGAAAGTGCTTTCACCGAGAAGGCCTTTTTCATGGACCTACCAGATGAGACATATCCTGCTTTCCCATCCTGGTGGGCTGGGAGTATATAATAGCGGAGAGGCAGTTAAGTTTTGTATTAGGAATGTGTAGATTTAGTTGTCCATATACTGATTTTTATCTTTTTACGGTTGTTGTTTTTTTTAGAATTTTTAGCTTTTAAAATTACTAACTCTTTGTATTTTACTCTTCCTATGCTGGTCTATGACCATAATAAAGTTTTGAACTGAGGGGAGAGGCAGTCCTTCAAATAGCCTGCCCAAAGCCATGTAGGGTTTTAAACGTGATAACCAGCACCTTGAACTGTACCTGGAAGCAGATTGGCAACCAGTGTAGCTTCCGCAAAATACATGACACATGCTCAAGTCTAGGCTTGCGCAAAACTGTTTGGACCATGGCATTGTGAGTCAACTTAAGCTTAGGGATATTCTTCAAGGCCGCCCCATGTAGAGTACATTACAATAGTCCAGATAGAAGGTGACCAAGGCATGGGTGCGAAGGGCATGTTGGTCCAGGAATGAGTGTAACTGGTGGACAATGTGAAGTTGTGCAAAGATTCTCCTGGTCATGACTATCACTTGCTCCTCAAGCAGGAATCAGGAGTCCAGGAGAATGCCCAGATTATGCCAATACGTTTTTCCTTTGGGGAGGATGGGAAAACTGACAGTATTTCAGAACAAAGCTTTAAGCTGTACCTCTGATTTTAATTTCTTTAGAATGCATTCAGAGCTTTTGTAAGATTTAGTGATCAGAACTACAGTTAAAACGATTGCTAATTTTCACTCTTTTTTTTCAAATCTGTGGGAAGGAGTTTGGCAGATATTTCAAGAAGTAGTTGAGGATAGATTGGTATCTAGATTTCCTGCTGGCAAATTCTTGTTCTTTGTTGTTATTAGTTTAATTGCACCATAATCTGTTTTTTCCTCTTCTGTAGGGTCAAACAGCATTTGATGTAGCAGATGAAGACATTTTAGGTTATTTAGAAGAGCTTCAAAAGAAACAAAACATGGTAAGCTCTTTTAGTGTGCAAGAACAAAATGTGAACCAATATAAACCTTCCTATTAGAATATATAGAACAAAAAAGGATATCCACGTTCATATTGAGTTTAAATTAAGAGCTGTTCAAATTGAATATTTTAATAGCCAATGCACAAAATGTTTTGCATATACTAACTTAGGTCTTGCTAATATTTTGGACTTTTTAGCACACTAGTATCTAATCTAAAGGAACAAAAGAAAATATGGATTTCTGTATTGTTCTTTTTGAGGCCACATTTACTTCCTACTTCAAGCAGCATGGGAAGGTTTGTATTTATTCCTTGTTCCCAAATGAGAAGCACTGCTTGATCCTTTAGCTTTGTAAGATGTTGGGAAGAAGTTTAAACATAGTAAAATTAGTCCATCTTATTTCCAAGGCTTTATTTAACTGCCATCTAGAGCAGCGGTTCTCAACCTTTTCCGGGGCTCGACCCGGCCCGCATCACGCATGCGCGGCGCAACGGGCGCATTGCACATGCGTGGCGCGATGGCCCACATCGCAAAGGAGAAAAATGGCCGACCCCCCCCCCAAAAATGGCGGGCGAGCATGCGCGGCGCGACAGCCCGCATCGCAAGGGGGGAAAAATGGCGGACCAAAATAAAAAAAAATTAAAAATGGCCGACCCCCCCAAAATGGCCGACCAAAAATAATGGCGGACTGCGGTGTTTGGCGACCCCCGTGAAATGGTCGTTCGACCCCAAATGGGGTCGCGACCCACAGGTTGAGAACCGCTGATCTAGAGCTTGTGGCCCCATATTATAAGTTGTCATGATTTATCATTGTAAGTAGGAAAGTTTGCCTTCTCCATGCTAAGCTACAACAACATATGATCTGATGGGGATCCATTTCTGTTCAGGGAGTTTGGTATTAACTCTTAAGACTCATTTTCTAATAATTGCCAACTCTTAGCTATTTTGAAGTTCCAGGGATCCTTATATTACTGCTGCTACCAAATACAGAAACTTCACTTCCATAGCAGTTTCTCTTACAATACTTCTGGATCCTTTCTAAAAGCAGTGCCTAATAAAATAATTCCTTGGTTGTGAGCTAGCTTTATTTTACTTTTTTTCTATTTTATTTATTTTTGTCTTGCCTTTGTATTTATGGAAATCTTTATATGATCTTCAGATATGAGAGATGGGGATGGTTTTAGAACAGTTTGTTTGCTCCAGGTCAGGGTTGCTTTTTATTCTGAAAAATTAGTCTTGGAAGATTAAAGGATTTTACTTTTTGAATTAATAATACTGCAATAGTAGAATTAATAATACTGCAATATATTAATTATATATAATAATTAAAAATCTAATTGACTATTTTAACTTATCTTAAAGCTTCATAGTGAGAAAAAGGAGAAGAAATCACCTTTAATTGAATCAACAACCAACATGGATAATAATCAGTCTCAAAAATCATTTAAAAAGTAAGTAGCTAAACTGAAACTAACATTGGGAGAGGGGCAAAGAAGGATTAAGACTACAAAAGTTTGGATTAGAATATGCTGTGGAACAAACAGTCCACCTTGATATTCAATTTTTTCCCTAAAAGTAATAAATAAATATTTATAATATCAATGTTCCAGTAAAGATACTTTGATCATTGAGCAAGACAAGAATCCATCAAACATTGAGTCTTTAGAACAAGAAAAGGGTGATGAGGAGGAAGAAGGAAAGAAAGATGAATCCAGTTGCTCTAGTGAAGAAGATGAGGAAGAAGATTCAGAATCAGAAGCAGAAACAGGTAATGTGTAAAAATACTTTGTTTACTTTTGTATTTACTTTCACTTCATTTTAATTTATTGTTTAACTTTTGTTTCTTGTTTTATGTTTGCTCCTGCCTTAAAATAATATGAATTGATGGGAAGGGACAGATGGAAGACATTAAGTATTTTTAAAGACAGCTCATACTGCATTGGATTAATTTTTATCTCTTTCCATGTTTTAGATGTTCTTAAAACATCTGTACATAATTTTTGAATAGTTCAATTAGCTTCACAAATGGCTAATTAGGAACTAGGTAAATGTATGAGAAACAAGGTGCTATATTGCATGAGAGCAAAATGAGTAAGAAACCTTGCAGCAAGAATTGAAAAATCAAGGATTACATGCACATATTATAAAGAGACCTGTATGGTAGAGGGTTGTATTGATTTCACAAAAACATGAGGGTTGCTAAAGTTAGCTTGTTTAAAATTGCTATCTCCATTAAGGTCAAATGTGGTCTAAAAGTATGTGAGCAATGGTGATGCATGTTGAGATTGTTTTGTTGAAAGTCTGAACAAATGGATGTGGGAAAATATATGTTTCAAAGTGCTCTATTTATGCAAATTACATTGGTCACTTTATTTTGTACACTAATAACTTGATTATTTGTTTTTAATCTTAATGAAGAATTTCAAATTTATACACAAAATACTGGATATGCTATTTTTTTAAAAAATACACAAGCAGTTTGCAGTGAATATACTGGAAGCTGAGCTTAGAAAATTAGAAAATTATTTCTAGTAGTCTAGTAATTAATCTGTAGTTAGAAAATTATAAAAGAGTAATGCATAAATTGGCCTTTGAGATTGCTAAGGTTATGCTTTGGAAAATTAACTTCTGTTGTTTCAAAACAATTTCAGCCTTGTAAACTTCTACAAAATTCATTCTTATTTCCTTCTTTCCTTCTTTCCCTTTGTTATAGGCTTTATGGTTTTGCTATATAGCATAATATGATTAATTTTTAAAATAATGAACCAAAAAAGTATACTTTTAGTTCACTTAACTATAATAATGTAATATTGAAAATCTTGCTGCACTGTACATATATGTCTTCCAATAATGACTTAAAGGTTCAGACTTATCACTTCAGCATTTCTTGAGTTACATGACTTTCATTACTGTGTTTTCTTTGTTCCTACTATGCAATCTTGTGCCAGGAAAATATGACTGTGATACAAGAATTAATTTATGTAAACTTGGAGATTTTAAAATATCAGCAGGACTTTCATCATACTTTATTTGGCATGCTAGAGAACTTAATTTTTCCTGAAGCTGAATATCTATGTTCCAAACTTGTACTTTCATTTTTCTACCCATTATTTATTATAAGGTAGATTCAGAGATCTACCATAAGTACTAGTACTTGGAAAAAGTTTCTAGAGGATTAGAGACAGAAAGGAATTTCAACTCCATACATCAGCATTTTGTTTTTTAATGAAAAGTACTGGGAGTATTAATTTTTTTAAATGTGCAGAACATAAAAAGATAATTCCCTAATTGTCCGTTTTTAAATCTACTCCAGTGTAATTCAGTATCCATTCACTGAGACTAGATTGCACTTCAATTTGTTGAATATTTGTTTAGTTATTAAAATATATTTACTGTTATATATTGACCTATTGTATATAATTATATCCCATGTAGTCAATTGTTTTTCTGGGTATCTTTGCTAAGAGTTGTAAAACATGAAAGAGTGCCTTCTTAATTTGGGATTGAAAGCCACATTCCATTTTGCCTGACTCTTACATCAAAGATTGACAATCATGATCTGTGGAGCATAAATTATTTCCCAGTCATGTTTTTGCAGCTCATGAAAACTGAATTTATTTTTTTTTACAATTTTTATACCGCCCCCCTCCCGAAGGACTCGGGGCGGTGTACAGCCCAATTAAAACAACAACACACAAAAATTAAAATTATTAAAAATAAATTAAACAATTTGGCCTAATATTTAAAAACCCAACTGAAAACACAATCCCCTAAAAACAGTTATGGCCATTGTTGGAGCTGGAGCTATCATCCCAGGCCGGCTTGTCGGAATAAGTATGTTTTTAATTCTCGACGGAAGGAACGCAATTCCGTCATCGTACGGAGTTTGGGGGGGAGCTCGTTCCAAAGCGTTGGAGCTCCCACAGAGAAGGCCCTCCCCCTGGGGGTCGCCAGCCGACATTGTTTGGCCGACGGCACCCCGAGGAGACCCTCTCTGTGGGAGCGTACCGGATGGCGGGAGGTATTTGCTGGCAGAAGGCGGTCCTGTAGATATCCGGGTCCGATGCCATGGAGCGTTTTAAAAATGGTCACTAACACCTTGAAACGCACCCGAAAGGCCACCGGCAACCAGTGCAGCTCACGCAGGAGCGATGTTACATGCGTGAGCTGCGGCCGCATTCTGGGCCAGCTGAAGCCTCCGGGTGCACCTCAAGGGGAGCCCCATGTAGAGAGCATTACAGTAGTCCAGCCTGGAAGTGACGAAGGCATGAGTAACTGTGCATAGCGAGTCCCGGTCTAGGAAGGGACGCAACTGGCGTACCAGGCGAACCTGATAGAACATCCTCCCGGCCACGGCCGTTAAATGGTCCTCTAAAGACAGCCGTGAATCCAGGAGGACTCCCAAATTGCGAACCCTTTCCACGGGGGCCACTGTTTCGCCCCCAATGGACAACGAAGGAGTCAATTGACTAAACCGGGACGACGGTAGCCACAGCCACTCGGTCTTGGAAGGGTTGAGCTTGAGTCCGTTCTTCCCCATCCAAACCCGGACGGCCTCCAGGCACCGGGTCAGCACGGCAAGAGCATCGTTGGGGTGGTTCGGCGTGGAAATGTACAGCTGAGTATCATCAGCGTACAGATGGTACTCCACACCAAAACCACGGATTATCTCACCCAGAGATCTATTACTAATATTTGATGGCATCTGGAGATTATTAAAAGAAGCATTAAAATGGTACATTATGATTCTAATAGGCTCCAAAAATTAAAAAGCTCCTGAAATTCTGTATCGTTTTGTTTATTAAAGCTATATCTTTGACTGGAAGAAAACAGTACCACTCATCACCATTACCCTAATCTGTTTAGGAACTATTCTTGTGTTTTTAGGCTTTTGCACTATTTATTCTTAGATTTGGCTTTATCTTGTTTTTATTGTGTAGTGTTTTATCACATTTGTATTATTATCTTAAATGTTTATTTTAAACATCCCTCCGCTACCTAGAACACATTGATAACTTAGGAGATGAACATATTAATTAAACAACACTATTTTCCTTGTTGCATCCTGTCATTAATTAGCACCATGAATGATCTAATAATTTGATCATTTAATAGCAAAATATATTTTACTGCTGTGAGAATGTATTGTGGGAAGTACTCCTCATAATCCTCCCCTCCCCTACCCCAGCTTGCAAGAAAGATGGAATCTTGTTTGGTGCTTTAAAGTTAAAGTAACTCACTTCATTATTCTGCTTTGCTTATGGTTATGCTTATGCAACATATAAGATCAGTACTATTTATTATTTTTAAAAAATAGATGAGATTTGACTGTGATGCCTCCTATCTTGTACAATGACCATCCCACAGATTTTCTAATTAATATTTTTCTAAAGAATAATATTCCTAGCAACTGAGTCATTCATTTAACTTAAAGAATAGCTATGCACTAGAGAAGAGAGGCATAAAGGGGTTGGGCATGACTTGTAAAGTGTGGCCGCTACAAGTAGTCTATGGCTTATGACAGCAATGGGAGTGGAATTACTACCGGTATCACTACCAGATGTGGTTGTAAAGTGCAATCTCGTGTGACCATGTTGTTTAGTGGCAGCAATCCCAATAGTTTCAGTTGCCATCATTAAACAAGGTTTATGCATGTTAAATGAGAACCCACATGACCCCAGTTTCCAGATTTCTGCTGGCTTTCCTTTTAACTTTGTGGGAAGCTGGCAGGGAACATTAGAAATAACAATTGTGACCAAAACTTACTGTAACTTCATGATTATAAGATGGACACCAAGCACCCAATTACAATAATGTGACCGCAGGGATGGCTAGAACTGTGAGGATCCATCATAAGTAATATTTGGTAATAATTTTGCGCGTAGCTATAATAATTAGAAATATTTCTTAGCAAACTTAGCTTTTTAGTTTTGGGGTTTAAACTAATGCTTTTTGATTCATATATTTCTCTCTAAGAGAATGGAATAGTTACGTACAGTATAGTACATATTATATAAATTGTGAATGATTTTTTTTATAGAAAAGAACAAATCTACAGCCAATAATTCAAGTACCATCAATGTGCAAGCTTCCTCGATTGTTGTAACAACACCATCTGTTCCTACTGGTCAAGTGACACCTACATCCCCTCTTAAAAAGGTAAAAGAGGCTTTTATTTAGTTACTAGTGCTAAGATTTAATTGTATGTAATTACATATCTATTTAAAAAGCAAAATTTTAATCATTATAAAATTTTTCACTAGTGTTTCAATCTAATGATATAAGACACTTTGCCAATCTGCCACCTTGCAAGTGTGTTGGTAGTGCAGCTGCCAGAATTTGCAGGTAGCATAGCTTCTCTGGTTATGAATTCTGAGAGTTTCAATGCCAACACTTCTCACTTCCCCATTGGGAAGGTTTGTGGAAGGCCTTAATTTTCATTGAGAGAAGAAATACTAAATATTGTTGAATCATCACTGTCAAGTAAACAGATCCAAACTCATAGGCCACACATAGAGCAGGCCCTGGCTTCTTTCTGACAGGAAGTAGATTTAATGCTTTTCTGTTTCGAAGTAGTAGAAAAGCAGGAGTCTGGAATAGATTGTTGGATGGAAGAGTCTCCATTCTTAGTATTGGTGCTTCTTCACTCTCTTTAGCAACTGGGTAACAATTATCTACAGAAGAATCACTTAGATCAGTGGTTCTCAACCTATGGGTCGCGACCCCATTTGGGGTCGAACGACCGTTTCGCGGGGGTCGCCGGACACCGCGGTCCGCCATTTTGTGTTTTTTTTTTAAAAAATTGTTTTTTTTCGTCGTGCGTGCCGCGCATGCGCAGATCGGCCCGTCACGGTCTGCCATTTTGGTTTTTTTTTTTTTTTAAATTGATTTTTTTTTTTGGTTATTTTTTCGTCGCGCCGCACATGCGCGGTTCGGGCCGTCGCGCGCGTGTCGCGCATGCGTGGATTGGCCCGTCACGCGTGGATCGGCCCGTCGCGGTCTGCCATTTTGTTTTTTTTATTTTTTTATTTTTTTCGTTGCGCGCACGCCGCGCATGCAATAAATAAATAGCGGACCGTGACGGGCCGTTCCGCACATGCGCAGCGCGCGCACGCGCCGTCCGAACTGCGCATGCGTGGCGCGCGCGCGACGAAAAAAAAAATAAAAAAACACAAAATGGCGGACCGCGGGTCGGGGTCGCGGCGCGCATGGGCGGCGCAAGTGGGGTCTCAACCTGAAAAAGGTTGAGAACCACTGACTTAGATGGACAGTGACAATGTCTGTTCTGTGTGTAGCAGCCATAGAGTGACAACGTTTAAATAAATGTGTGCTATATGTGAAGAATGTGCACATATAAATTCAGGGGAAGTTTTGGTACTTAGCCTATACAGTGGTGCTTGAAAGCTTGTGAACCCTCTTGAATTTTCAATATTTTTGTATAATAATGATCTAAAATGGTTTGTTCTTCACGTAAGTCCTACAGCCAGGTAAAAAGAACCCAATTAAACAAAAGAGTCAAAAGTAATAATACTGAAAATAATATTGAGGAAAATGACAATGCTACATATTTATGAACGGCAAAAGTATGTGAACCATTTCTTTCAGTAACTGATGTGTCTCCTTGGGCAGCAATAATTGCAACTAAATTGTTGATCAGTCCTAAAGTCAGCTTGGAGGAATTGTAGCTGATTTTTCCTTACAGAACAGCTTTAACTCAGGGATGGTGGTGGGCTTCCTCACATAAACTGCCTGCTTAAGGTCCTTCCACAACATTTCTATAGGATTACGGTCAGGAGTTTGATTAGCCATTCCAAAACATTTAACTTTCTTCTGCTTTAACCATTGTTTGGTCATACAACTTCTATATTTTGGATTGTTATCTTGCTCTTGAGCTTCAATTCATGGACAATTATCCTGACATTTTTCTGTAGAATTTGCTGAAACATTTCATAACCCACAGTTCCATCATTGAGAGCAAATTGTGCTGCCACAGAAACAAAAATATCTGTTCCAAATTCTGATATCGCCACTACCGTGTTTGACACATGGGATAAGTTCTTATGCTGAAATGCAGTGATTTGTCTTTTGCCAAACATAACACTTTTCATTCAAGCTAAGAAGCTTTATTTCGGTCTCATTCTTCCAATAGCCATTTGGCTCATCCATGTGGTCTTTCACAAACTGTAGATAGGCAGCCATATGCTTTTTGGAGAATAATAACTTTCTCCTTGCAGTCCTACTGTGCCCACTATTGTTGTTCAGAATCCTGCTGATAGTGGTCTCATCTTTGCCAATACAAGAGAGGCCATAAGTTCCTTAGATATTTAAGACCTTATGAAATATTGCGTGCCTTGTTTTTGGTGTGATCTTGGTTGATCAACCATTCCAGGAGAGGGTGACAGTGCTGATGAGTTCTCTCAATTTTTACACAGTCTGCCTGACAGTGGACTGTTGGATTTCAAACTTTTCCAGCATTGAGAGCATTGACAGTGATATTTTGGGGGTCCTGAAATCACCTTTGTTTAAGCATGACACATTTCCATATAGCCATGTTGTAAAGATCTGACTTCGATTCTAATTTTCCCTATAAACTAATTTATAATCCTAGAGATTCACATACTTTTGCTTTGAAGAAATATATAGCTTTTGTATTGTTTGTATGTTGAAGAGCAAGCATTTTTATTACTTGCCAACTGTAAAAAAAATTCTCTATGAAATCTTAAATGCTACAAATTGAGCTGGAAACTGTTGTTTACTGTGCTGTATAGTTGCATTCGCAATAATAAAGAAATATTGTAGAATATTTTTTTAGTTTCCCAGTCCAACATACATCCTTGGTTTCCTTGATGGTCTTTCATCCAAATACTGGGTAGTTTTCAAGATTTGTTAGATGCTAAGAGTGAAAGATTGCTGAGTCAGTTCTCAGTCTGCTTAATTTAGAGATCTGTCAACTTGTTTAATCTGTTAATTTGCCAGTAGGTTTGAGAACACACTAAAAGAAAAACCCTAAAGAGTAAGAATTCCTGGTAAATGCTCTCAGCAAATCTCAATAACTTTCTAGGGATATGGTTGGTGTGCATCAGATTTGAAGCTGAAAATATACATCAGAGCATTTCTTAGTGTGCTTACTGCATCTCTTGATGCAGCTATAAAGAAGATGTGTCTATCTGCACTTGCATGATAACTTTCCAGTCCAAGGAAAAAATATTTTTAAGCTAAGGAAGGGCCAATAGCATACTCACACCTTTTCTGAAACTACTTAACACTGTTTGTCACTTTCTTACATCAAACACTTAATGTTCTTGGGAAGCACAGCTATTGTGTATTCTTTAATGAGGTGCTGATACATGCATCTTTTAGGTTTAGATTCAGAACATTGTATATCTGTACTTTCCTATATTTTATGTGAATATGGAGAAGCATAAATTATGTCAGCTAATTTATAAAATAGCATTAGGTTTCAACTATTTCCACATCTAGTTGCAATACTAAGGAAACCTTTAACCATACTTCGATAAACTTGATCAAGTAATGGTGATCCTTAGTGAAGAAGAAAATAGAAAAAGAGTACCTCTGAGTCAATTTTCTTCTACAACTCTTTTCCTTCTGGCTTTCCTTTATTTCTAAATGATTTTCTCACTCTTCCCTCTCTTCTCTTCCCATTCATCTTCTTTTTTCCTATATGGTTGGGGGGTCTTCCAGCACTGGAAGTATTAAAGTGAATTCCTCATTCAAAAATATGTCTGGAGTCAATAGATGTGGAGAAACTTTTGTGAATCCTTACATCAACATTTTAATATATTTTAATTTTGTAATTCAAAAATTCTATTATCGTTAAGGATTTTTGATGAAATAAATTTAAGCAAAGTATCTAGTGCATTTTTGTGAAAAATAAATAGGGTAGAAATGCACATAGCTTTTTAAAGCAAAGACCATTTTTTTCTTCAATCTTTATATCTCTTGTGTGTGTCTTGTCCCAATTGGCTTTAGTATGACTCTCCCTCTCCTCTCATGCCTATGATGGACTCTGTAGATCCTGCATCATGGAGGCAGGGCTTACATAGAACTGGCATTGTTCTTGTGCCAAGTAAAGGTGAAAAGTCTCTGGTGAGGGCATTGTATGTTTAGCTTCTTTTTCCAGATTACCAAATAACAACTGCTAATTTAAATGTTGGCATTGTAATTGCATGATTTTAAACAGTGTTATTTTAGCATCATTGCAAGTGTGTATTCATAGTGCAACATTGAAAGCTAACCTTTGAAAAAATAATTAGTTTGAAATTTTAACTTGCTCAGGAAATGATAAGCTTTTCTTTCTTCTCCAGAAATATGACATATGTAGAGAAGCTACCATTGAAAAAAGCTCATAAAACATAGAATTCTAGAATTAAAATGATTGAAAATTAGAATGTCTTATGTGACCTGTTTATAGATCCAAAGAAAAGCTCAAATTCTTGAGGTTTGACAGAAACAGTTACTGTTTGCATTCATTCTTATTATTTGACCTTATTTTCTCAGGTTAAATAAATATTACTGTTATAAAATAAAGCACCAAACAAATATGGACTACCAGAAATATTGCATTCACACATTATACAAAGCCACATTCATGGTTTAGTGTTTAGCACCGTTGAAATCCAGACCAATGTATCTTACTGACGAACCATGATACCTCATAATCACAGTTTAGTGCAATGTATGAATCCAGCCAATATTGCAATATTATTGCACATAAGAAACCCAGCATCTTCATAGTTATATTTTAAACTTTTTCATTGCTGTTGGTTGGCTAGGAAGGAACCCTGCCTTTCATTTTGGAGGGGGGACAAGTCTATTAACAAAGTAATACTTTTGAAGATAATATATTTTTCACTATTGCATTATTTTGGAAGGTATTCCTTGGGTGGGGGTCAGCATCCTGGGTAGCATCATGTTTTTAAGAGATTTTTTAAGGAGGCTTGCTAGAATTAGTTTCCAAATAATATATATGGAAACAAACTTCATGTAATTTTGAACCAGGCTTCACATAGTTGCTCTATATAACCCTCTGATGAGGTCATCTGTAATGTTTATTTTTGCACCTTTGAGATTTTATAAAGATAAGTGGAAGAATGCAAAGATTAATTGCCACATTCCTTAAATATAGCATGTATGTTGTGTAAATGCATTTTGAATAAGGTAAGAGTTCTAACCTTCACAAACCCCACAAAACTAAAAGCAGAGTTGCTTGCCTGAACTTCTGTTCTCTAAGTGTTCATTGTGTGATTGTGTGATACCTTCATCCCGTAACACAGAAACTTAGGTTGTAGCCAATATTGTTTGTTTTGGTATTGAAGATGGTTGCAATGTAATTCAGCAGAATGATGCTATTTCCCTGATTTATGTACACTTGCCAGTGAACATAGCAGAAAACCTGTTATTGTTGTTGAGATTCTAGAATTTCTTGTATTCTGGTCTATGCAGGTCCTTTCTTAAATGTTTGCACGGTGGATGCTTGAAAGCAAGATTATAACAAAGCAACTCTATGTTTTGCAGTTTCCAGCTTCAGCTAAGATTTCTCCCAAAGAAGAAGAACGAAAAGATGAGTCTCCTGCTTCTTGGAGATTGGGTCTTCGAAAGACTGGCAGTTATGGGGCTCTGGCAGAAATTACAGCTAGCAAAGAAACTCAGAAAGAAAAAGATTCAATAGGTGTTATGCGTTCAGCTTCAAGCCCTAGATTATCATCGTCATTAGATAACAAAGACAAGGTAACTCCTCCAAAATGTGCCACATAATTAAGTTATTGTTAATTAAGTTACTCTTGGTAGTGATTTCAGACCAGAGCAGTACATGTTTAAATGACAACCAGACTATAAAAATGCAAACCAGATTTTTATGTCCATAATTTATGGGTTAAGGTCTTTACCTGCATGAATGGAAAAGTACGTTTGACATATAAAATCTCAGTGAGGAGAGGATGTCAGGTGTCTTTTTGTGTATTTTTCTTTGATTCTTGTTTAGTATATACAAACTAATGTCTTGCAGAAAGATAATGGCATCTCGTTCAGTTCTCCGGAATAGGGCGGCATAGAAATCGAATAAATAAATAAATAATAAATCTCTCCCCCAGATATCTTATTAATATGCATACAAAGTTTTTACTGCTTTCTTTCAGTGTAGTAAAAGTTCTTGTTCAGCAGTTTGATGGTGCGGCGTATATCTACTGCCCTAATGCTTTGTGGAGAGAAAGTAATTCTGTGCAATTACCTTGTTATTGCCCTTCAGGGCAATTTTTAGTTCAGGTTTAGCAACTAATCAGCTTTCTAGATTTTAGTTTTGTAAGTATTTTAAAGTATAAATCAGAAGGAGTCTGGTAGTATCTTTTCAGATTAACAAATTTTATGAAAAGGCGTAAGCTCTTCTAAACTACAGCTCACTTACCCTAATGCCTGGAATAGCTAAATTGATGTAGCATTTAAATTAGGATGAGGGTAGGGGAAAAGAAACAGAAGACTAGTTACACAGATGCAGATTACAAGTATCTTATCAAATGTTGTAATTTGTTTAAAATTTATTGCGTTTATTGAGATCTTCTGAGTTAGTATATAAACTTGATAGACAAGACAGATACACACGCACACACAGTCTGGAAGTTTTTGAAGTATGTGAGTTTAGCAATTTCGCACTCATTTGTGCTGATTAAGTTTCTTTCTTCCAAAACAGCTTCTTTGAAGATCTGTAATGGTTGGCTAGGAATGATATCATTTTGTCCTTATTCTGGGACCTGATGTCAAATTTGGGTACATTAATTCTGTTGTGCAAAGTCTGACTTGATTATCCAGTTTAGAAACATGGTTTGCTGATGATGATACTTTAGAGGAAGAACATGAGATACACAGTTCTTAGATTAATTTCATGAAGCCCTTAGCTTACTCTTCTGTAAATTTGATTGGAGGAAATTGTAAATTTAATATGGAATATATCAAGAATGAATATACTTCTTGCTCTGAGGAAATTGGTTCTTTAAAAAATGAAACTTTAAATTGTGCTAAACTGAAATATTATTTTAAAATAATTATTTCAGGAGAAAGATACAAAAACAACCAGGCTTGCTTATGTGGCACCTACAATACCAAGACGGCTGGCCAGTACATCAGATATTGAAGAGAAAGAAAATAGGGATTCTTCAGCTAGTATAATACGTGGTAGTGGTTCTTATACTAGAAGAAAATGGGAAGAAGATGCTAAGAAAAATATCTCAAATGAAGGAACCACATCACTAAATTCAAGCTATCAGAAAAGGTAAATAAATAACACTTTACAATATGAGGTATTTTCCAGAATTATTAGCAAAAAGCAAGCATGTAAAAGAATATCAACATTTTAAGTGCTTGATTTTGAGTATAATTTATTCAAAAAGTAATTTAAAGAACAGCATCATTTAAATGTTTCAATATATTTCAGTACACAGTTGAATAATATATTTAGTATATATAATATATACTGAATTTATAAAAAAATAGTTTTGCATAAACAAAAAATAACAATTACTTCATTACTACAGTGATTTCTGTACTTGTTTGATGGGAAAATTCATTTTGGTCATCCCCCATCTTTTGGTATGAGCATATTCACATGTGAGATGTTGCAGGGGGGGATATTATTCTCTAAGATGGGTCCCCAACCCCGGGCCATGGACCATACCGGGCCATGGCATACCAGCAACCGGGCCGCACAAACAAGCAAAGCCCCATCAGTGGGATGCAGGCAGCACACAAAACCACACACTCTCCACACACTCTTTCTCCACAGAACCTTATTCCACAGAACCTTACCTTATTCAAAATATTGTCTTTCCTGTTACTGGAAGCAACAATAGAAATAGGATTGCCTTTCACTGATATGAATGTTTTAGGTAGGTATGAGTTCTTCACTAGTGAGTTTGCTTTATAATTTTTATGATTTTATAACTAGTAAAATATGCATTTTAATGGATTTCATTTGCTTGCTTTTACAAGCAGAGTTGTAATTAAAGTTATTAAATATATAAAATAATATAAATAATTATAACATTTCCATTTGATAAATATGCCATAATATTACATGGATATATGCAAGCATGTTGTTTTATTGAGTTAAGGCTATATAATCATATCTAGAAGAGGGGGAAAATAATAGTCATGTATTATAATTATCCTTTTTTCCTTATCTTTTAGT
Source organism: Bothrops alternatus (assembly GCA_034064705.1). NCBI lineage: Eukaryota > Metazoa > Chordata > Lepidosauria > Squamata > Viperidae > Bothrops > Bothrops alternatus. The sequence continues at coordinate 10,616,943 of JARGCV010000124.1, read as the reverse complement.
GGATTTAATTGGAATTTGGTTAAAACATCATCAGTATAAAAATATTTCAATTTCTTTTATTTGGTAGCAGTTCCTTTGGTAGAAGACAAGATGACTTGATTAATACTAGTGTTCCAAATACTACATCTATATCAACTGTTACCTCTCTCACTGGTCTTCAGAAAAATCTGCTTTCTAGTACAACCACTGCTGCAAAGGCCACAACAGGTTCAGCAACATCAGTCATGCAAAGCAGGTGAGATTAATGTGAACTTTTGTGCATAAGGTACTAGGCCTGTAGTTTTGTGCTGATTTTGTGCCTACAGGTGGATTAAAAGCATTTGAGACCAGAGTAATACCACATGTAAACTTAAATTAGTTTTCAACTCAAATTATAGTAGTGGTCTGATTCTAAGATAAATTCCTTTTTTCTTGCTGTAATTCACATATTTGTACCTGACAGTTTCCACCTTACTCTATCCAAGAGAGACCAGAAAAAAGCTTTTAGATTGACCCATTGTAATTCCCATATCTGCTTTTTTTGAGGGCAACATTCCCTTAAAAACTGTGTTTGTGTATGTATTTAATCCATTTATATTGCCTCCCATCTCACATCTCTGACTCTGGGTAGCTTACAATTTTTTTAAAAAAATACACACATCAAAACAACAGTAACTATAATTTAAGAGCCATAAAATATTTTTAAAAGGCCATCCAACAAAATCCATAGCAGGGATGTTCTCATATCCATCAAAAACAGTCAATAAGGTTACTGCACAGGCTCTGCCCCACTTCTAACTCCTCACCTCTGTTTTCAGGGCTTTATGATAAGTCAGCAGGGTTGAAGCCATTCTGATTTCTGGGGTAGGGGTAGGGGTGATGGTGTTCCAAAGGTCAGGAGCCATGATAGAAAAGGTGCTTTTTCAAATGGCATTCCTTGGTCAATGGAACTCAGAGCATGCCTTTCTTGCAGGACTTGATAGGACAGGCATGTCAAACTGCCAGCAATGGGAAAAAAGTCACGATACGTCGCACGATGTGATGTGAGTTTGACATGCCTGTGATAGGATGAGCAAATGTAATTTGAAGGAGGTCCTTGTGTCTATGTGCACGTGATTAGGGAGAAATCAAAACCATGGGTTATATACTGCTGTTACGCCCCTTTCATAGTGTTATTTGGGACGTGTGTGTGTATCCAATTAGGATATAATATTTAGATATGATTGAGAATAACTAATATTTATTTACTGATCAAGAAATGGAAATGCCAGGTAGTTTATCTGGGTTCTTTGCACTGAAGATGATAGAATATAAACATAGTTTCAACTGGAGTATTTATTTAATTATTAAATTTTTATGATGCCATTTTGCTATCCAAAGCAACTCTAGGCATCTTACAGTGTAATAAAAATAAAAATATAAAACAATTATAAATTTAAGAACAATTAAAATTACAAGGATTACAAAGATTAAGACTAAAAATTAAGCAGTGTGAAGGGTACTGTTATTACACCAACCACCTCCAGCCTAAGGCATCTCCAACTGGCAGAATATTACTGTATGTTAATATAATTTGACATTTCTTTCAGTGTATTATTTTAGCCATATTATGTTTAAATTTCAGTGCATCATTTTGTCATTTTACATATGAGCCATAGCTCAAAATCCAAATAACATTTACATAAAAAGAATAGCTATGCATACTAATAAACAGTACTTGAGAAATAAAGTGAAAAGATAGTCCAATAAAATTCACTTGGAATGTTTGCATTTTTTTTTTTTTAAAAAAAGCATTCTTTGTATCACACTCTTTTAGTGAGCTGCTGTTATTTCTCAGCCATTTTTCCTTTTCTTTTGTTGTTTTTGCTGGGATCCTGTAGTACCTCGAATCGTTTGTGGGCTGACGATAGTTCTGAGAAAGACAAAGACAATGTTTCCACAGCACTGACTGTTCCTGTTGCACCCTCAGTTCTGAATACTGGGGTTACTACTACTGCCTTGACTACAACTACTACTGGTACTGTGTCATCTTCAGAAGTCAGGGAGAGACGCAGGTGTGTAAACATAAAAATATTACTTTTATTGTATAGATAGATATTAGTATGCTTCTTGCTAAATGTACAGTCAAACCACTGTGAAGTTATACTGTACTTTTCTAAAATAAGGTATAGGTTATATATACTTCCTTTTTTTGCAATATATTGTATTGATTTTTTTAAACATAAATCACTTAATAATTGGTGAACAGTGTGTTGTCTGGGTTTACATTTGTAAAACAATCACTAATAATTGATTTCTATAATCCATAATCCACATAATGGTTTCAGTTGATTTCCTCTTTTCCCCAAAATGTCCTCTTTTGCAAACATTGAGTTAATACAATTCTTATAGTTTTGATAGATATCAATTAAATATATAACTTTTTTCCAATATTCCTAAAAATAATAATTACATCAATATTTCTTTTCTGTCCAATCATTCTGGTTGCCTCATCATAGATCCTGTTACAATCCTTATTTAAATTTGTTTCTCCCACAAAATTCAAAGTATTCTTACTGGTTAAGATTTTCTCAAAAATTAATTACATTTAAAAATTTAAGTCTATTTTTTCCATATGAACCATCTCAGCAATTTTACATTTCTTAAGGAATAGATAAAACAGTAAAAAAGAAAGAGCAAGAGTAAAGAAACAAAAAATAATATACTACTTAAAATATATGTCCCTCCTAAGCTAATATATATTGGTTTCCAAGATTTCTTATTTTTTTAACCATAATTAAAAATATGTTTAATCTTTAAATATTCCATTTAATATATCTAGTCGTCTAGTTTTTTAACTCCTATTCAGAACATTTTTTTCTTTTTTTATCCATTATAATTTTCTTAAATTCAATCATATTTAAATATCTAAAATATTTCCTTTATCTAAGCCATTTCAACTTTTTTATATTACTCATATCAAGAAATAGAATAAAAAAGGGGGGAAAGCATAGTATATTATTTAAGGGATTCATTCCTCTTAGAATGATATATATATATATTCCAAAACTTTTCTATTTCTTTAACCATATTCCAACAAATGTAAGTATTCTCTCTGGTAGGTGCCATCATCTATTTTCTTGATTTCCACTTTAGTCTTTTTCCTTTGCCCAGTATCTTTCTTGATCAATGCATTTTGCTGAGTCAAAAGGTCTTTCCATATATTCATAAATGTTGCTGTAAATATAAAAAGTAAATCAGGTGAAATGTCTTTGTACGGGGCTTTTGCCTTTCCATGTTTGTTGAAAATCTTTTTCTTTTTCTTTCTCTCCGCTTTTCTTATCATTTCCTTTCTCTCTGATGTTCCTGACATCTCTACAGTCCATTTTATCCAATCTGTTTTCTTGTCTTCAGATTAATTTTGTAGTCTTAAGGGATAAGTTGTTTTTTCCAATTCTGTGAATTTTTTTCCACTAGGATTAAATCATGTTTCCTTGTTTTGTTAAGTTCCATTTTCAAGTCTCTCTTCTCAATTTTGTATCCACTTATCTCTTTTATCTGTTCCTTCTCTGTTGTTGTTTTCTGAGAATTTTTTTGTTGTAGAGTTAACTTGGAAATAGATTGATTTATATTTTCGAAGTTATTTTGGATTTCTTTGTAGTTTAAAATAATTGTTGTTTGAATTAATTGCAGTATACTATATATCTCCTCCTGAGGAGTATTTATGTTTTCTTGATATGTTCTTTCTACATGTCTCTGATCCATGATGGCCAAGAATTTGAGTTTTTCTCTTTCCTTTTCTCTGCAAATAGCTTTAGAGTCCCGGTTAGATAGATACTTGTAATTCAAAGAGTTCAAAAAAGATTTTTTTTTCCTGAAGTTTATAATTCTCTCTTTGTCTACAGCCCACATTATTATCTTTTTTTTTGTCACAGCTGTTCTTTGTTATTAAGGCTTTGAAGGTCACAAACACAGATTAACTTTTCCCAGTTTTGCCAAGTCCTATAATGAAAGTCATAGCTGTCATAGTCTTCATCCACCACTAGGTGTCAGCATCTATTTGTTTTTCAGTTTCCAAAATGAACAATTGTCTTTAGAATGAGAGTCTTAACCATTCAACAATTTTAGATTTATCCAAATTTAAGTTTTAAATTTCAGGTTTTATTTTTATTTTACTACCATATATTTTGATCGTCCATAAAAAGTTTAATTCGCTGCTTCCGTTAGTATAAGGGTGGGGCTGAAATCCCCCTCCTTCCCTTTCAGAGGTATTTTGCTTCTTGGGGATCTTTTCCAGGAAATTAAATATCGAATAGAAAAGAGAAGATCAAATTCCTCACCCAGTTTCAAACATGCTGTTCACTGTTGTACTGATTAGTACTTTTGGACTTCGGTTGCAAGTAGCTTGGGCTGGTTGATGAAGTATGGCCAGCCTTTCTCCTGTTGGGCTAGAAAGCTTTCCCCAAGTCGAACAGAATGACCACCGCCGTTCCAGAATTTCCAGGGCACTCTTCTTTCTTCGCCACCTCTCCTGGGCAACTTAGACCCATTTAGGGTCCCCTGGCAGGGTGAAATTCGCTACAGGGGTGCGGAAAACTGCAAGCTCACGACTGGTCGCTACCATGCAAAACTGGAGGTCCAGGTTATTTGTACTTTCTGTAACTCATTGCAAATTTTAAATTTAAGATAATGAGTGGCATTTAATGTTTCCATTGTCATGGCCCTTCATTATTTGTAGATTTTTGAGAAGAATTTATTTATCCTTTATAAGAGAAGATTGATTTATTTAGTAGCTGTTTAAAAACACTACCCAATAGAAATGCAAAATAAATAAAATAAATAAATAAATAGAAAACCAAAAAGAAGATAAAAGATTCTCCAGCTTTAATAAATTGAACGTTTCAAGGTAGTATTAAATCAATCCTAAATATTAATGAGATTTTAAACTATTATTAATATCAAATCAAAGTTCAAAAATTAACTCTAATGGCCAGTAAATTATGAATAAGTCATAATAAACTATAAACATAATTTTTTATCATAATCTTTTATTATTTAGAAGTTGAATTAAATTGTATCACAGGTTCTTAAAATATGACATGATTTTTGACAATGATGGTTACTTAGTTTGCTATCCATTTAAAATGAAAATCCTGTGTGATTTCCAATAAAAGGCATAAAGTCTTATGGTAGCTGTATAGAGTTAACTTGGTAGTTTGTATAAGAATATTAAAATTAGTAAAGTTTAAGGAAGATTTTTTAAAATAGTTAAGTTTATAGTATATTTTAAATAAGTAGTGTTAATTAATAAATATTAATTTTAAAACATAATAAACTGTATAGTTGTTACTTAAACAACTTTCCAGAATCATGTGTGAAACTGATAGAATTATTACATAAATTTTCTGATGGTTGAAAAGTTATCTGCCCACAAGCAATCTTTTTTCTATGTTAAGTATCTTAAAGATAGTAGCCTCATCCCCTAGCTCAGGGGTAGGCAACCTTGGCTCTTTTATGACTCGTGGACTTCAACTTCCAGAATTCCTGAGCCAGCATGGTTGAAGTTGAAGTCCACGGGTCATAAAAGAGCCAAGGTTGCCTATCCCTGCCCTAGCTGAATGGTTCACCTGACTACTTTGAAACACTGCTCCCCAAGTCTTCTTGCAGACTGCCACTGTGTGGAGGATCTTGTGGGGTAATTCTGGGACTCTTCCTACCCCAGGAAAATCATACGAACTCAGTTTCCTTGTTTGTAAATTTAAAAAGTGTCAGTCCAGAAAAAACACCCTTTCCCAATGCTTTCCCCTGGACTGGTCAGTCAGTCATCTTCATACATTTGCTGCTGTGTATTGGGAGGTTAGACAAGGCGATTTCTAAGGTTCCTTCCAATCCAATAAGTTTGTGAAACCATTCTGAAGTACAATAGAAATACATGTATGCATATAAATTGTGTGAGTGTGCATGTGCTGAAACACACTTCAAATGCAGATTCTGAGCTACAATTAACTTCTACAATAGAGTTCATGTCTAAATAATGAATGTAAAATGATGAAGTAAACAGTAAATATTCTTAAGGTTTTTTGACCTTCCCAACACAAAACTTACGAAGCAATAACTTTCATTTAAAAAAGATAATGGAAACTCAGTTGTTATGTAATATATATGTAAGGTTAGGTGCATGATACATATAATGACTATTTCTGTTCCAAGCTTTTTATATGTAAAAAGTCACTTAATGTAAAAGAAAGGCTTAAAAAGCAAGTAAGTTCAAAATCTAGGCATTTGATTTGTTCATTGCTCTCACTAGCATGTCAAGATGTATTTGAACATTTCACAGAATCAAATCAAAGTATTTTTATTTATTAATAAATTATGTTGTGTTGCAGGTGTCTTATCTTCTTGTAAGACTGGATACTTGATATCACATTCATACAAAGTAGCAGCAATTTAAAGTTGTCTGGGTATATATGGGTAGCCCTTGACTTACAAACATTCATTTAACAACTGTTTGAAGTTAGAACAGCACTGGAAAAAGAGATTTAAAACCAGTACACATACTTAACAACCCTTGCAGCATCCCCCCGGTCATATGTTCAAAATTCAAGTATTTTGCAGGTATTAATGATGGTTGCAGTGTCTCAAGGTCATATGATCACCATTTGTGACCTTCCCAATCGGTTTACCACAAGCAAAGTCAATTGGGAATCAGATTTGCTTAACAACCATTATTAACAGCAGGTGATTCATTTAACAGCTATGGCAAAAAAAGGTTGTAAAATTGGATGTGACTCACTTAACAATTGTCTTGCTTAACAACAGAAATTCTGGTCTCAATTGTGGTTGTAAGTTGAGGACTTGTAAATTATTTTCATAGTACTTAGGGATAAAAATAGTGTATTGAGCTAAGCACGTGTGGTTAGTTATCATGCAAATGTCCTTTCAAGTTCAAGAATTAGAAATGCAACATAAGCATTTGCAGCCTTAGATTATTTAATCAAGAAACTTAAGGAATTTTGTATGTGTATGTGTGTATGTGAGAGAGAGTGATATCCAAAAGTTCAATTATTTTATACTGAGTATTACCTAGCAGATCTTTCATTCCAGGTCATACCTCACTCCAGTTCGGGATGAAGAATCAGAATCCCAAAGAAAAGCTAGATCAAGACAAGCGAGGCAATCCAGAAGATCCACACAGGTACATCAATCTTTGGTATCTTATAACCATCTCACAAAATGGTAGTATTGGGTGCTTTGTATTTTTTAGATTCTGCCAGAATATACGGTCTATAAAGAAGTGATGACATTTTATAGTGATCTGGAAATGTGCTGTTTGTCGAGTCCTTGCTGCTCTGTGGGCTAGTTGTTTGCCCACAGACATTTCATTATCAGAATAGATATGTTCATTGCACTGCATAGCACTGAAGATATTATCTAGACCAGAGGTCCCCAACCTTTTGGACACCAGGGACCGGTTCCATGGAGAGAGGTTTTTCCACAGACCGGAAGGTGCGTGGTTTTGTGTGTTGCCTGCATCTCGCGGATGGGGTTTTGCTTGTTTGTGCAGACCGGTTGGTGGCATGTCATGGCCCGGTACGGGTCCACGGACCGGGGGTTGGGGATCCCTGATCTAGATTGATCACAAAAAGTCTGCAAGCAAACAAACAAGCTCAGAAAGCATCAAGGACTCCACAGTTCAAGTCTGAGTTACATTTATTCTCCCCTAGTGTATTGGTCTTACCATATTAATCACATTTTTATTTTGACAAAATTTTATCATCTTTTTTCTAAACTTTGCCTTAGTTTCAGTAGCCACATTCAAGGAATAGTTGTTGAGATTTTACCCAATTACAGAAAAGGATGCCTTTGTAAAATAAAAGAGTTGAAGGGTGATGAAATTGGCTAGTACAGCTGTGATTTTTTTAAAAAAGCCCTCCATAATGAAATTTAGAGCAGGAGGGAATAGCTAGCATAAATAGTTCTAATTGTATTTTAAAACACTTGATTTCGTATACTAGCTGCGCTCCTTTTTTTCAATATTTTGTATTATGTTCTTTTAGAAAGAATTACCTTTCTTTCCAGCAGCCTGTGGTAAGAGTATCATTGAGAAGAAGTTCTGATTTTCATTTGATTATCCTTTCTTTAAAACTAGCAGGAAAATGTGCTTATTTTCCATAATTTCATTAAACTTGCTTGCTTTGCATGGTGACTTTTGAAGATTGGCTTCCTGGCTACATAGCCACTGAAAGCCTTAAGACACAGTTAGAAGATGAGGCAGAGGAGGGAAAGTTGCCGTTTGGTCGCCACATTAGAAGCCCTTGACAGAGCATGGGAGCTTTCCTCCTGTTCTACATAAAAAGATTAGTTATTTACTACCAAGACCCAAGTCTCCAAGTTTTATGTACCTCCTCTTTCTGCTTACCAGTCAGCAAGCTGGCTATGGAATAGGAAAAAAAGTTATACACGATTTAGTACAGGGACAAAGAATATTTTTCTTTTTAAGGCTTATGTTCATTTCAGATTTATTTATTTGTTTGTTTTTAATCCATTATTTTTTATAAATAACTCAAGGTGACAAACATATTTAATACTCCTTCCTCCTCCTATTTTTCCCACAACAATAACCCTGTGAAATGAGTTGGGCTGAGAGAAAGTGACTGGCCCAAAGGCACACAACTTGCTTTCATATCTAAAGCAGGGTTTTAGCCCGATACCATAGCTATTAGACTAAACTAGCTCTCCATTATTCTTCATTAAATATTATTAATTTTATTAAACCTATTTCTGGGGACAACCTATTTCCTTCTTTCATTGGGATCCTTCTATAGTTTCTACCCACTTTCTTGTCTTCCCTTGGGTTTTCCCTCATAAAATCAGGTTAGGGACATACATCTCTCTTTTAACTGATTTGTATTTTATGATTGCTGGACTTTATGAGCAGTGTAAATACAATGGATTAAAATATAGATATTTATGAAGTAAAACACAAATCCATGTAAAGCCATGTAAAATCAATCATGATGTTCTAATTAAATAACATTATTCATATTCACATTACAGTGTTTCTTTGAATTTAGCTACGTATACTGTGCACAAAATACAGGATTAATGTAAATGAAAACAATTATGAATTATATTAAAATATGAATATCCTGAATCATTAATGGGATTCTAGTATTTTTCACAAATGTGTATCCTTAATTGTTATACAATATAGACGTTTCTAGCATTTATATCAGAGAGAGAGAGAGATCCCTGAAATGTCATTAATTATTAATTTTAAAAACCTTCATAATAGTGCTTGAAAATCAAAATACATTAAATAGGATAAAGGCAATAAGTTAACATTAGGGATGATTCTTTTCTAGGGTGTCACATTAACTGATCTCCAGGAAGCTGAAAAAACAATTGGTAGAAGTCGTACTACACGAACTAGAGAACAAGAGAATGAAGAAAAAGAAAAAGAAGAAAAAGAAAAACAAGACAAAGAAAAACAGGAAGAAAAGAAAGAATCTGAAACTAAAGATGATGATTACAGGCAAAGATATGCACGAACATTAGAGGAGGTATTTTATATTTTTAAAATGTGTGAATAAATATTATGGTGATTCTAAAACAGTATGAAAATGATTTTGATAAATGTGCCTATTCTGATATTTCAAAACTCATGTTGATTTTTTTTTATTGACAAGCCATATCATCGTTATAGAACTACATCTTCAATTGCTTCATCAGCTTCTTCAGTAGCCACTTCTTCTAATTCTTCAAGTCAATTGAATAGACCAAATAGCATTATAGGTATAACTTCTGCTTACTCAAGAAGTGCAGCAAAAGAAAATGAAAGAGGTAAATTTTCTCCAATTTCTTTTTCTTACTTTCTTTTCATTACCAATAAAACATCTGTCCTTCAAAATATTATCAGAGAGGTTAATGAATAACTAATAAAGCATATAGAAATCTTGCAGTGTTACGGGCTAGGATACTTTTTTCATTAAAATATTTTTAATTGCATCCAATTGATCAAATATAAATTTATTCCTAGTTTCCATCAATTGACATAGACTTCAAATTTTAATTCAGGCTAGTAGTGGGAACTTTTTTTTAAGCATTTTAGATTGTGGCTGAAGCTAAGTATTGTGTCACCTTAACATAGATTCATTTTTCAGCCCTGAAGACTGGAACACTGAAATAAACAAGTACCTGGATGTTTATCATTTCTTAAATTAATTCAAGGGTAAAGACACTTATAAAATGCATGATGGCAAAGGAATGTAATGTGCTTTGTGCAGCCATGCTTAATAATTACTGTACAAGTTAATAAAAGCATTTTGAAGCTGAACAATCAGTTTGAAAGTTAAGATTTGATTTTGTTATTATCTTAAATTTATTTTTACCAATGGATCTTTATTATTTTGTGAAAAGTGCATAGAAAAGAAAGCAGATCTAACTAGCTTAAATGCAAATCTTTTTCAAAAGAGTCTGTTGCACGCTAAATCTTGATGCTTCTGGCTAAACAAATACTTATCTAAATAAGTGTGCTCTGGATGCTTTAATGAATTTGTGTTTGTAAATGTCATGATGTATGCAAATATGTTAGACTTTGATTTCCAAGATTAAAAATATACATTAGTACACTGAGGTGAAGATAGAGTTAGCTAAAATGAAGAATTATAAATAATAAGAATAATGGGGTGTCAAAAACTATATATTTTTATCAAAAACATTTAAATATTCTTTCATAAAATAGGATGCTGTCTTGGTTTCAGGAACTGCAATAGAAGTTATGTGTTAGAATGCTTTCAGAACGTCTTTAAATCATTAACATTTACTACTTATGCAGAAACAGACAAGAAGGAAGAAGAAAAGGAAGAAGATAAATCTCAAACAAAATCGATAAGAGAAAGACGGCGGCCAAGAGAAAAACGAAGATCAACAGGAGTTTCTTTTTGGACTCAAGATGTGAGATTACATTAAGCTTATCCCTAAATATGCATTTTGAAACAATTTAGAAGACTTGGATGTTTTCTAGTAAATGTTACAACATGAGATATTGTATGTAATGTGCATTATGTTGTGATGTCCATATTCAGAGTAATATGATTATATCCAGTGATCAATTCCACATCTGTAAAGTAGTTTAACTGTTGATCATCCATCTACTTGCAAGTGATAGTTCTTATATGAGCAACCCTTAAATTATACAATTTTTCAAGTAATGTTTAATTTGGTTGGTAGCCATTGCCTTATATAAGTGTGACTTTAAAACATTATTTAACAATATAAAAAAGTTATTCTAAAAGATGTGGTATTAGTTGTAATGTAATGTGATAAGGGTGAATTGTCGCAAATTATAGGACTGAAGCTTAGAGAGGCAGAAGATATATTTATTTTCATTATGAATTATATATAGTATAGTAAATTTATGTGCAATAGAAAATTCTCAGTTGAGTAAGATTTTTTGGACAAAACTGAGCTGCTTAGATATTAATGTATTAACAAACATTCTAAATATGAGTTTGGATCACCTTAACATTTATATACATTTATCATGAGTTCTATTAAATCCTGCATTCACATGACATAATTTTCTCAGTTGTGTTTTCCTTATGCCTCAAATATCTGCTCTGGAGAGTCTTCCAACAGTCTGAACCAGATCTGAATGACACATTGAAAACTGCATGGAACATTAAATCTGTTCATGCAGAAATGTTCATTCTGCTAACAATCAACGTAGTACATTCCAGTGTTAATGAAATCTGAATAATAATTCACTGAATAGTGAATTTGTATATTTTATTAAAAATGAGTTTAAATTATGGATTATATGCCTGATAAAATAAATCATGTCAAATGTTACAATAATGAGGATAAATAATTAAATTAACTAATATAACTTGTAAGAAAGCGAGATGGCAAATATAGAATATTGCTAGTACACCACAATTTGTACATAAAATGTAATGTAGATTTTTTAAAAGGTTGCAAATTGTACTGAAAATTGTCTTACAAGCAAGAAAAGAGACAAATTTTAAGCTTTTTGCAGAAAGAAAATGTATTAGAAAAAGTGTCAAGCTACAAATATTGGTTAGAACAGGCCACTTCAGTATCCTCTACTTTTCAGATAAAATGTGAATTAATCTCAATGAATTTTCTCTGTTAGAGTGATGAAAATGAACAAGAACACTTGTCTGATTCAGAAGAAGGAACAAATAAAAAAGAAGCACAGGTAATTTTTATTCTCCTTACATAAAATATAAAATCCTGTATTTTTCCTAAAGTGTTTATCAAATAAAAGTGTGCCTCCTGCATTCATACCAAACCAGTATAGGAACAGAATAGACAAAGCTGTATTGTGTTGCGCTGCAAATAAGGTGGTCCTCGATTTACAACAGTTTGCTTAGTGACTGTTAAAAGTTATAAAGACACTGAAAAAGCTGACTTATGACTGTTTTTCACATTTGCAGCCATTGCAGCATCCCCAGAGTCATGTGCTCAAAATTCACACGCTTGGCAACTGACTCATATATGACATTTATAGTGTCCTGGGGTCATGTGATCACCTTTTGCAACCTTTTGTCAAAGTCAATGTGCAATCCAGATTCACTTAATAATCATGTTACTAATTTAAAAACTGCAATGATTTACTTAACAACTGTGGCAAGAAAGGTTGTAAAATAGGGCAAAACTCACTTAGGAAAAGAAATTTTCAGCTCAGTTATGATCTTAAGTTGAGGACTATGTGTATTCTGTTTCTTTTTTAAATTTCTAACTTTATTATGAATAATTGGTTAATTGATTAATTTTTAATCTAACTTTATTATGGATAATGAGTTAACTGAAGTCAAATATTTTTATTCTATATCCCATAAATTAAAAAAGATAATTAAACAAATATATAAGGCAACCAAATATCTATCTCTACAGTATTTTGTCAACAGTATAGTCAAATGTGCTTATCTGATTAACAAATCAGGAAATATCATTTTTCCCATATAAGGCCCAGGAGAGTTGTTCTTTAAAAAAAAACATAATTCACATACTTTTATCCTGTTTCCTTTTGTTGGCAATCCTTATCATACCATCTGGACCAGAATTATAGTGTCTTAGAACAGATTGTGAAGAGGTTTTAGGGATGCACAAAATGTTCTGAAATGAATCACTTGAAATTGAAAATATCCCATTTCAGAATTGAGACTCCCCAATTTTGAATGCCAAAGAATAATTTAAGCCTTGGAAGAATATTTTAAGTTTAAAACATACTATGTTGCACTAAAAATGTAATTATTTCATGTTCAAAGCACTTTTAATATGGAGATGGCCTGAAATATGGATAGTTCAAATTCAAAACATATTGCATATGCTTCTTCGTTCCAGTCAATGAATCTATATCATCATAGTAGAAGTGCTTATTATCATAACTCTCATAGTTTTCATGGCAGTGGTATTTCTGAACATATTAGAAAGAAATATACCGAAGCATCAAAAAATCTTAAATAAAATTTGAATTAAAACCACAAACTTATGTAATTAGGTATGATGCCAAAGAATATAAATAAAAAACAAATGTACGGTAAATACAGAATTGAGAGCCAGCTTGGTTTAGGTGCTGGCCTAGAACCCAGGAGATTGGTGACTTTGGGCCAGATACTCTCTCAGCCCACCTTGAATAAAAGGCAGGAGTTTTCGGTATGGCTCTACTATTGCATTTAATATTCCAGTCTTCTATGTTTTTACTTTTTTTATATTGTCCATCTGTCTGTCTGTTGTATGTGTGTGTAACATAGAACATTTACTATTTATTCTTTTAATTAATGGATGTACGCTACTCAGAATAGTTTCTTGTGATAAGGGAAAGTTTATCAATTTTTATTTGATAAATAAAAATATTTGTTGTCTTGAATTGATCAAAATGTGTATTTTTAAAAGGCAGGATAAAAATCTTATTATAATAATACTAATTCCGGAGATGACTATGGCAACTGTGCTTGCTAATTCAGTTGATTTGGGCATTAGAGCCAACACATGGAAGCAAGCCATTATATTCCCCATCTTTAAAAAAAAGAGACACCATAAATGAAAAACCTACCATGGAATTAATCAACCCTCAGTCTGTAGTAAGATATGAGCCCTGATGGCGCAGTGGTTAGAATGCAGTACTGCAAGTTACTTCTGCTGACTGACTGCTGCCAGCAGTTTGGCAGTTCGAGTCTCACCAGCTCAGGGTTGACTCAGCCTTCCATCCTTCTGAGGTCAGTAAAATGAGGACCCAGATTGTTGGGGGCAATATGGTGATTCTATAAACGGCTTAGAGAGAGCTGTGAAGCGGTATATAAGTTTTAGTGCTATTGCTATTGCTATCCATGCCAGTAATTCATCTTCAAATACAAAAAACAACAAATGGGCTGGTTTCTATCAAAACCAGGCTTCCTATGATCAGATACTTGATACTACAAATTGTGGAAGAATGATCTGATGTGGCAAATTACTCATAGTATTTACTGACTTTATGGCTTCCTTTGACAGTATGTATCAAACCAGTTTTGGAAAGCACTGGCCATAAAAAATCATGTAGCTCAAAAAAAGAACAGTAACTTACATCAAAGGTGAACTGTCAGAGGTCTTCCCTGTCTGCACTGGGATCTGCCAGGCATGTGTCCTGTCTATTGCTATTCAGTACTACAATATGCACCATCATGGGGGGAAAAAAATCAAGTTAACTAGAGTTCTAAATTTTAAGGATACTTTGGACCTAGGTACTTTAAATAATAACTTTTAGAGCTATATGGCAAACTAACTTTGGATTAGAAAACTCTGAAAAAAGTGCTTTGCTTTGATCCAAGAAATATTTCATTATATTATTTTTTTTTAAGTAAGAAGATATCATTGGGCATCGTGGAGACTTTCTTCCATTGCTCAAACAGTCCTTGCTGTTAATCTTATTTAAATGGTATATGTTCAGTAGAATCTATATTTTTTTCCAAACTGGTTCTAGAGTTGTGTTCACTCTGTGAATGTTTTCTCATTAAATATAAATGTAATTTACTAAACTTACTTTATTTCTTCATTTTTCAGAGTGATAGTCATTCAAGGTATGTATTTTCATATTTGGATTTCTTTATTATATAATATAAAATTATATATGTATTGTAATGCTATAAAAAGCTTTAAAGAAACAAATATGCTCAATCAAAAAATTATACATAAATCCATGTAATTTAAACATGACAATATTATTATGCTCTAATACAGACATTTGCCTTGTAGGATCATAATCTTCAGGGGATTATAAAATGTTCTATTAGTGGCAAACAAAACGTCTAGTGAAATCTGATAACAGTAGTTTATCATACATAAGTCATCAAGATTTTAATTATTGTTATTGAATATTGTCAGACCTATAGTTGTCTGATACAACACATGCTTAGTCTGAAAGTATATCTTCAATTAGTCTTATTTTCATGTAGGAATGAATTAGATAAATAAGTACCGGTAGATTGTATTTTGCATTGTAAAATTTCCAAGCAAAGAGAAAGAAGCAATGGGGAAAACTTGTTTTTCAGGGGAGTTGTTGTTGTTGAGGAGGCAGGACAGGTAATTCGACTTGAATATATACTTTAGTCACATTATAGTTATAAACATTATTTTATAAAAACATTTCTAATTTTTCCGCAAATGCAGCTACATGAACTCTCAATTGTTCTAGTTCAGGAGAAAGCAGGCAGGCAAAAATTAATGAAAACAGACAAAATTCTGTTGATAACAAAAGGCAACACAACTTTGTTATATTAATTGCAATAAAACAAGGTAACTTGTTTCTGGTTATCATTTCAGCATGCTAGGTAGGAATAGGTAGCTAGGTAGCACAAAAAACTGAACACATTGTCTTTTGCATATATAATGTAAACCGTGGGTCTTTGTGATGTCTGAATTCAGCTGTGAATACTTCAATATTTTAAAAGACTTTTTTTAACCTCTCCTTTATTAATTTTATAAATTACAGTTAGGGAAAAAAATTATTTGATCCTCTGCTGACTTTGTACGTTTGCCCTCTGACAAGGAAATGACCAGTCTATAATTGTAATGGTAGATTTATTTTACAGTGAGAGACAGAATAAAAAAAATTACAAAAAAACTCATTTCAAAAAAGTTACTAATTCATTTGCATTGTAATGAGTGAAATAACTATTTGACCCCTTCACAAAACATGACTTAATACTTGGTAGCAAAACCCTTGTTGGCAATCACAGAGGTCAGATGTTTCTTGTAGTTGGCCACCAGGTTTGCACACATCTCAGAAGGGATTTCGTCCCACTCTTCTTTGCAGATCCTCTCCAAGTCATTAAGGTTTCGAGGCTGACCTTCAGCTCCCTCTACAGATTTTCTATCTGATTAAGATCTAGGCCACTCCAGGACCTTAATGTGCTTCTTCTTGAACCACTCCTTTGTTGCCTTGGCTGTGTGTTTTGGGTCATTGTCGTGCTGGAATACCCATCCACGACTCATTTTCAATGCCCTGGCTGAGGGAAGGAGGTTCTCACCCAAGATTTGACGGTACAGATCCCCGTCCATCATCCCTTTAATACAGTGAAGTTGTCCTGTCTTCTTAGCAGAAAAACACCCCCAAAACATAATGTTTCCACCTCCATGTTTGACAGTGGGGATGGTGTTCTTGGGATTATAGGCAGCATTCCTCCTCCTGCAAACACGGTGAGTTGAGTTGATGCCAAAGAGCTCAATTTTGGTCTCATCTGACCACAACGCTTTCAGCCAGTTCACTCTGAATCATTCAGATGTTCATTGGCAAACTTCAGACAGGCCTGTACATGTGCTTTCTTGAGCAGGGGGACCTTGTGGGCACTGCAGGATTTCAGTCCTTCACAGTGTAGCGTGTTACCAATTGTTTTCTTGGTGACTATAGTCCCAGCTGCCTTGAGATCATTTACAAGATCCTCCTGTGTAGTTCTGGGCTGATTACTCACCATTCTCATGATCATTGAAACTCCACGAGGAGAGGTCTTGCATGGAGCCCCAGACTGAGGGAGATTGACAGTTATTTTGTGTTTCTTCCATTTGCGAATAATTACACCAACTGTTGTCACCTTCTCACCAAGCTGCTTGGTGATGGTCTTATAGCCTATTCCAGCCTTGTGCAGGTCTACAATCTTGTCCTTGACATCCTTGGACACTCTTTGGTGTTGACCATGGTGGAGACTTTGGAATCTGATTGATTGATTGATTCTGTGGACAGGTGTCTTTTATACAGGTAACAAGCAGTACTCCCTTTAAGAGAGTACTGCTAATCTCAGCTCATTACCTGTATAAAAGATACCTGGGAGCCAGAAATCTTGCTGATTGATAGGGGATCAAATACTTATTTCACTCATTAAAATGCATTTCAATTTATAACTTTTTTTAAATGCATTTTTTCTGGATTTTTGTTGTTGTTATTCTGTCTCTCACTGTTAAAATAAACCTACAATTACAATTATAGACTGATAATTTCTTTGTCAGTGGGAAAACGTACAAAATCAGCAGGGGATCAAATATTTTTTTTTCCTCACTGTACTTCCTCTTCCTGTTTTCCTCACAACTACAACCTTGTGAGGTAGGTTGGATTAAGAATGACTGATCCAAAGTCACCTAGTCGTCTTTCATGCATAAGTCTGGACTAGAACTCACAGTTGCCTGGTTGTAGCCTGGTGCCGTAACCATTAAACCAAAACTGTCTCTCTTTTCATTTTAAAGATATGACACAGGGTCATGTGGAGATCGCTGTGATTCAGTACTAGGACGGACAGGTTACAGTTACTTGGAAGATCGTAAATTATACACCAGTAAACTAGAAAAAGAAGATACAGCTGACTTTAAAAAGGTATATGATTGTGATGGAGTAGCATATTATATCTTTTCCATTGTTCTGAAATAATTCTATATAGTTTGATATATACACACATTCTGCCCCCAAATTAATTACTGTATCAAAATAAGAATATTTGAAGGAAGGACATTTGGTTATTTGGGGGGAGGCATTGACTTGACTTGATACAAGAGAGAACTGCACATACTGTTTATTCATAAAGAGAATTGCAGAAAATATGATATGTTCCTATTTTGGGAACATAATGTCCTTGCCATTATTTCAGGAAAAACTCTAGTCTTCTTTTCAGGCAATATAGAATTAGCTTGCAAGTTTGAAACAATATTTTATTTAAAAAATCTGTACTGTTTAGCTTTATGAACAGATTATAGCTGAAAATGAAAAACTGAAAGCACAGTTGCATGATACAAACATGGAATTAACGGACCTTAAGCTGCAATTGGAGAAGGCAACTCAGGTTTGTACATTTAAACTTTCATTGGTAAATATATTGGGGAGAATTAAGTATAGAGAATTAAGTACAGTGAATAGCATTTTTAATGAAATCTTTTATTGCTTTAAGCTTGCTTGGTGGGGAGGGGTAATTCAGTATATTGCATATAACATATCAGAAAAGCTAAAGTGAGCTTTACTTCATTTGCATGGAATTGGAATCCATGGTAACTTTTTAACATTTGGTTTGAAAAAAATTACACAAATTGTCAAATACCTTTTATGATTAGGCAATCTTATAAATGGCTTTATTTTTGTATTTGTGATTTAATAATAAATCTGTTTATAAGTTCAGATGGCATAGGAAGGGATATAAATCTGAAAGCATATTGAGTTTATTACGGATTAAAGATTGAGGGAATTAATGAAGGATACATGGTGATGAATGCGTGGGACAGACCATTTTTTGGTAATCTCAGTTGGGAAACTGAAGTTGGGGGGGGGGAAATGGAAGACAAGATGAGAAATAATCCTCTCCTTATGTAGTGACTGCAATCTGTTCCTTAAATCAGATAGTGGTTGCTAAAGTGAATATATGACTCAGAAAGAGACATGCTGCCAAGATCACTGGTTGTTGCCATTTCATTTAGATAAACTTCTCTCATGTAGTGTTCTGTACCTAGCCCATTTTTTACCCTTCCCAGGGTGGAGAGATTGTTTAAACAAGCTATTTCTTTCTGAGCAGTTCTTTTCCACAGCAAAGTGTTTCCCTAAAAGGTACTAACTGCAAGTTAATAAGTTCAATTATGTGACCTTAATTGATTAGAACCCTCCAGTGGGCTTGTACTGCTGCCTGAAACTGACCAGACCTTAGTCAGTTTCGCACTGAAGGCTCTTGTCAGGCGTAAAATTTGGTCCTAATATGCACATTGGTCTTTTGGGAAATGATTTCTATTATTATTTTAGTTTGTTGCACAGTCAGCCAAATGTTTAGCCTGGATTTGGCATTTTTATCTACCTATCAAGTCCTTCCTAAGGACTTGAGATAGGCAGATGTGGACATTTGATAGTGTTATAGGTATTGTTGCAGGATGGAAGCTGTTCTGAGTAAAGCTGCCTTTTACTATTGACTGAGGGTGAATTTGTCAATGTGTATGGAGTTCTCCAGTTGTTTTGGGATTGCACCCAAGGCACCTATTACTGTTGATAACAACCTTTGCTTTCTTTTGCCACAGTCATTCTGTTTCTGTTTGCAGATCTTCGTATTTTATTATCTTCTCCAGTTGTTTCTCTACTAATCTGCTGTCTCCAGATACTATCACATCCACTATCCAGACTTTTTTTGCTGTCTTATCAAACAGTTGTTAAGTCTGGAGTGTTACGTGGCAGGTGCCTGTCTGTTTGCATTCTAAAGTCCCAAAACACTTTAGCATCTTCATTTTCAATTACTTTCTCTATTTGATGGTCCCATCATTTCTTTTTTGCAGGCAAATGGCATCTTTTGCAGATTTTCTAATGCACCATTATTGCTACTTTGTAATACCATTATTTGTAGTCGGTCTGTGCAGTCTTTTACAGCAACTAACCAGGTGGTCCACTGTTTCTTCAGCTTATTATTATAATTACTATCATACTTGCAAACAGTCACTAAATGAGTACCTCTAAACAAAGAGTGGCTGTGCATCAGCTCAGAAAGAGAAAAGTATAACTTCTATATGTAAAAGCCTATGTGGCTTAATTTCCAGGTATTTCTAGAACTGTCTCCTCTAAGTTGAGCTTGTCCACCTTGTTTCTTCAGTATCTTCCTTTAAGTAGTCCATGGGGGAGGGGTTTTGAGTGGCATTACCCTCTTTCTATATGTGAGAATGAAAAAAAATGTTTTATATATTTTATATGTTGTACTGGTACATTAAAATAGTCATTTGTAATTCTCAAAGCAAATGTAGAGTTTATCTTTGTGGATTCCAACTGGCATGATGTTAAAATATAAGAACTGTGCATATAACTCTTATCCCAGAGTGTAAAACTTATAGGAGTGAATAGTACTCAATACTCACCTACATAAGAATGTTTCTATATTCAGAAATAAGCATACATTGGCGCTTGGAAGGAGAGGTAGAAGTTCATTGTTCATAGTACATTGAACTTCTTCTTGTATTTTTAGCAGAAGCAATTATGCTTGTTCCGAAGCAGCAGTTAATGCTGGTCTATGGTCAGTTAGTGATACCATATTTCAAAGAACAAGTTCAGAGGATTATAAAGGATTAGTGTCAGAGTTTTGTCATTGCTACTTGCACTGACTGCTAATTTAGGTGAAGAGGATCTAAACATGAATATATATTCATTAGGAGGTTTAAATCTCTCTATAAAGGTACTTCCTGACATTTTAGGTACAATTCCAGAATTTTGATTTGATTGGTTACATAGAGCACATGATATGCTACAGGTAATCCCGAATTACAAATGTTCACTTAACGCTTGTTCGAAGTTACGCAATCAGCACCTACTGGGGTTTACGAGCAAGTCCCAAAATTACCAATACCATGGCAGTTGTTCGCCCTTACGAATGACTGTAGAGGCTCTGCAACGTTCACCCTATTCCCCTCCCCACGACTGCTTCCCTCTCCCTTCCTGCCTGGCGGGACTCACCTTGCAAAAATCTGTCTCCTCTCTACTGTGATTTCTTTCTCTTTGAGGGAGAGGAGAGTTGGCTTGGAAATGCTTTTCGCGCCGACAATGGAAGTTCCTGGGTGCCGTAATATTGGGCGAGTTCAAACACTCATTCTCTGCAAAAGATATCATGGCCCCTGGAAGCTTCCATTCTCTGGGGGGGGGAAGTGTTTGCTTCGTTTGCATGCCTACGGGACAAAGCGTGGAATCTGAGTCGGCCAGGTGCAGAAACCAATGCCATCCATAGCCTGGGTGCACTGCTCGCTCATGTGCATCAGCCTTAGTTTGAGGGCAGGAAGGAAGCCTTCAACTGAATGCTGGGGAGGGGGAAATCATAGCCGCTCAGGTAGCTGCTGCCACCAGGGCAGCTTGGCAGTGGAAGAAAGTGGAGGTGCAGGAGCAGGATTGATCTCAAACAATAAGACCCAGGTGCACTGCTCGCTCCAGTACACCAGCCTTAGTGAGAGCAACCCCGCTGATGTGCCACCTCTCCTTTCTTCCCCCCTCCTTCTTTTGTCTTCGGTGCAGCTCCAGCTGACTTCTCCTCCCCAAGGCTGTGCTCTGCTCCCGGAAGTGCCAATCAGCTGGAGCCCCGCACCAATCCTGGGCACTCAGCAGAGCCTCAGCAACACCACAGCTCCAGCTTACTCTCCCATAGACCAGTTTGGCGCTGCCACCGCTTTAGCTCATCCCTCCGCTACACTTTTACACTTTTACAGTGCTTTTCAACCCGTCGTACATGTACCACCTGCCAGGTGCCGAAGTACCACCAGTGGTACGCATATCACAGGTTGAAAAGCACTGGTCTAGTCCAACCTCTTCAATGCGTAGGAAAACCAAATAAACTATTCATGAGAGGTGACTATCCAGTCTCTTAAAAGCCTTCAAAGATGGAGAACCCACAAGCTTCATAAGTCAAATATTTCACTCCTATAACTTACTGTCAGGAAGTTTTCCTTATATTTAAACAAAATCTAGATAGCTTCAACTTATACCTTTTACTGTTGGCCATAGAAAAATATCTCTTTCAACTTGACCATTGTGACCCTAGAAAATATGTTTTGATCATTTTGTTGAGTTATTGTATTCAAATTTTTGACCCCTACAACTTAAGTTTTTCGTCTTTTACTTTTCCTGAAAAAAGCCTAATGTTGTCTATTAAGATTACATTCCTGGACTTTTGTAATCAATAGGAAATGTCCACCTGAAATTCTGGTGACCATGCTACCCGTCACAAAAAAATGTTAAAAATAATAGTAATGCAACAACCTATTTAATTTTCCCTGATTTCAACTTCAGTTTGTTATGAAAGCATGCAATCGCTTATGTATTTCAGAGACAGGAAAGATTTGCTGATAGATCTCTGCTAGAAATGGAAAAAAGGGTAAGTTTTTTTAAATTTTCATTTTTAATCTTTATTGTTGCTATAGTGTAAATGTTATAAAATAGTAATTTGAAATGGAAAAGAATAAGGATGTACAAAATACTCCATTCATGAACTGTACACTGAATGATCTGTGACCGAACTGAAACATGCAGTTTTAGTTGTTTTGGTCCATGCATGGAATAAAATATGGCTGTTCCAGGCAGAGGCAGTTCATGGAAGGAGAGGAAAAACCCAAGCAGCCGTGCTGAGATGGTTGAGGGGAAAAAAAGATAAATTACATGTTGCTCACATTTTCTCTTTTCTTCCCATTCCCTCATCTTCTCAGTGCATTTCCTTTTTCCTTCCCTTTTTCTGTCAATACCATTGATACCCCAGTGTAAAATATTCTCCCAGTGTCTTCCTGCCCCTTCCTTTCCTCCTTTCAGCTAACACTGATGTTCCAGTGCTCTTTTCATCATCCCCAGCCTGCTGGCAATCCCTATCCATTGCACTACATTCCTAGAAGCTCTTCCATGACAGTACTTCTCAACCTAGAATGTTCCTGAGTATCAATTCCCAGATTCATATGGCCTCAACTATGGACATGTGATGTGCAGGCCAAGTCTGTTGACTTTTCTTATTAGCTGAAATGAATATAGAGTGCATTCTGTGATACGGGCCAATACCATCATAAGCTTATGGAGGAGGGAAGGAAGGAAAGAAGATGACAAAAAGAAGATGATAAGAGAAGCTAGTAAAGTATGCTACATTGGAACGTCAATAGCCACATCTGAGAGGAAGAGAGGGTTGCAGTTAGTGGGCCTGTGTATGTGCGAAATATTTTAAAAAACAAACAAACCAAGAAAGTCCAACTGCCTCTTGAAAAAGCACTTTTGGGATTATTTGAGGTTTCAGACAAAATGAAATCTGGATAGGGTGAATCCTGGTGCATCATCTCGTCTCTCCCTTCAGAAGCTGCCAAAGTAGCATATACATCCAATAGGTTTCATGAAACAATATCAGCAGATACAGAAACACAGCTATGATCATATAGGGATGTCACAGTCACCAGCATGATTTTTAAAAGCACAGTGGGCTAGACCAGGGATTTTAAAACTTTTTCAGGATATAGCACCTGTTGTTATAAAAGTGAACCCATGATCAAGTGGCAAAAGTCCAGTGGTAAGAAACTGGCAATAAAGCAGAGCATATGCTTATGGTGGTTTATTTATACAAATGCATATATTTCATATTTTTCCCTTAATCTTGTGTGAAACCCGAGTTCTGTTTGAACCCAGTTTGAAAATCCTAGATTAGATAATAGCAATATAGAACCTTTTAAAACATTAATTCCAGTACAGTAACAGGATAGCTTTTTAGCCTAGAAAAATGTTCTCCATTTATACTTCTACGATATGTATTAATATATAATACAAAATATATATTAATATAGAAAATAGCAGACAGAAATTTTATTTCAGTCATTGACCAATAAAACTACATTCAATAAAACAAACAACAAGAAACTATCTCTAACAACAAGAACTATTAGCAACCAATTTTGCTACTTTTAGAGAAAAAAAATTATCTTGATTGTTTAACTTGTGTAAATGAAAGTTATCAGGGGGTTCCAGAAATTTAAACAATTTCAATACAAAAGAACATGAGCTGTAATTTCTATGGTACCCATATCACAGGAGCAGTATTGGTTTTCATATGGGGTTTGCCTATATTTCCCTTCCAAGATAGCTGTGGGTATTATAAGCCTTATAAATATGTAGCCTTTTTTCAGGCTTATGCCAATTAACTCACAGTTACTTATCACTGCTACACATGAACATATTTTTAGTAACTCATTTTTTTACCAGCTGGTTACATAACCAGTTGGTTTAGAAACCAGTAATAGTGGATCATTACTGTATTACATTATTTAAGTTATTTTCTTAATAACTTGGGAAAAATATGCCAGCAAATTCACTTAACTATGATTAAACTAAATTCAAATGATTTGTATCTGAAAGGTGACCGACAAGAGTCAGTATCTACGGGGCGGTATGATCTAACCAGAGTTTTACACACTCAGCTGATGCTGCTTGTTTTGCATAACACTGTAGAATGCAGATATTAATGTACACTTTGCAATAACTTGCTTTTCTCTTTCACATTTGAAAATATATGAATGATAAACACAGGATTTAGCATATGCTTTTAACTGGGCTCACAGCACTGGCAAACAATCAGCCAAAATTTAAGCTTTAAAAGCTTTTGCTTTTTGGTATGAATTGTAGTAAAATAAGTCAAGGATTCATGTGCAATATTACTGGTACACTAAAGTGTGTAAACTAACACTCGCTTGTCTGTGATAGCTTATGCTGTGTGCTTCCTTTAACTGAGTTCTTACCTCTATTGTATTTAAACTATAAAATAAAATCTAGTTAAGGGAGTAATAGTAAATGTACAATATAAAATTATTGCCTGTATACCTTTATACAAATAATTTATTGAATAGAATTCATAGAATATGATCAACATTTTGTTACATTTTCTTAATTTTAAAGTTGAATTAGTTTTTTTACACATCACTGGCCTTGCAAATTTCCCCTCACCATGCTTCTGATTAAATGTGAATGTCTTTGACTGTAGTACAATAAAATGAGAGCCATCTATCCAAATTATACATTCATTATTTCAAATGCTTCACTATAGGAACGAAGAGCTCTAGAAAGGCGAATATCTGAAATGGAAGAAGAACTCAAGGTAAATGTACATTCTTAAATTCCTCCAATTTTAATATTTTTTAAAAATTAAGCCATATATCATGATTATAACTAATATTATGATCCAATATAATTCTGCTTTTGTAAAAGAAAGTGTCATATTGTACCACACAAACAATTAATGGCAATGCGACTTACAATTCTTAAAAGTATTCTTATAGTTTAGTTTAAAATAATACTGATGATTTGTTTTATTACTATTGTGAAAAATTCAGACCATTAAGTTTAGAGTATTGCCTTGAGACTATACTGAAATTGCCCATATAAGTCAAAGCTACTAAAAAGGGAGTTTTAGTTGACAGTTATCAGTCATTTTTATTTCTTATTTTGTGGGGGAAAAGATATTCCCAAGAAAACTCAAAAGAATATTCTGCATTGCTCTTTCTTTTACTCTTGCCCCCATGGAGACAAACAAGCCATATTTCAGTTATTTTTATATTTATTATTAAACATTTTTCTACTCATGTGAGCGCTCATTTAGAACAATAGAACAGGATGTAAAATATAACACATTGAAATTATAATAACATTATTATCAATTACAGTTAAAAACCTGACCAAAGAGATGCTTCCTTATCATTTCCCTAAATACTAGGAGAGAGAATACAAAGTCATCTCCGGTGGGAGAGCATTTCATTATCCCTCATCCAGCTACTACTGCAGTTAGGCAGTGCTTAAGATGCTGAATGTTTCCTCGAAGTTAGACGGAAGAAGCAGTAAAACTGGATGTCCTCAGTGACTTTCCCCAGTTCTTTCACTTTCCCTGTGGTTTCATGTAAATATTAAAGAGCATTAACAAGATAGAAATCTGTGAGACACCATAGATCAGTGATCGCTATCAAGCAATAGTCTTCCAGCTCTATTTTCTGGACACACTCTGATGAGGACAAGAACCATTATAAAGCAGTGCTCTTAATACCCAGTCCTACTAAGCAGCAGGAAGGGTACCATGTCAATGGTATTGAAAGCTGCTGAGAATTTGTATTCCATCCCCACCTTCCATCTGGTTACCAGCAGTCATCTGCCAAGGTGGTCATAGCATTCTCAGTGCCATATCCCAGATAAAAGTTCTGATTAAAATAAAGATTGAGCTTTAATGTTACAGATTCTGTGAGCCATACAAAGCTTTTTCAGTATAGATTTTGTAATTGGCTTCTTTTTTAAAAATTTATTTTTTTTATTTTTATTTTATTTTTATTTTTTTTAAAAACACAAATTTTATTGATTTTTTAATTTTTTAGACAAAGTGCTCGAGACACACCATGGTGCTGGGGTAATCAAAAATCCAAAAACAAAACATATGTAAATAACTTAATCAATACATCAAATATTCCCTCTGTATTTCCCTCAAATAGCTTATATATTTAAAATAGTCTATTTCTAACTTAAATTTCTATTAATCCTAAACCTGTTTTACAGCTTTATGCAATTACAAGATCATAATTAAATTTAACTTTAAATAAGCACATTATCAATTCAGGTATCCCTTCCAAATCTATCCTAATTCTTTAATTTCATCATAAATCTTATTTATTCCTCCTTCCACTACTATCTCCAGTTAAAATAAAATATTAATCTATCCTATACATATCTAATCCATCAATCAATCAATTTCTTAGGCTAACATAATAATATCAACCTTAAATCATTTAAATCCAATAGACAAGGTTCTAAGTTCACCCAATTAATTATCAGACCTAATAACATCCATATTATCAGATAAAACACATCATCTTATTAAAATAATATTCAATTCATTAGTTCAATCCCAATCTAGAACACGTCTTCAGTTTTCTTCATTCCATTATATAATAATTTTCATACATATAAACCTATTATTCCAAAACATATATTCTTACTTCATTTAATATATATATATTCTAATAATCACCCATTTTTCTTCTAACACAAGAGCTTAATCCTTAGTTCAATCCATAATTCTAAAATGCCTTAAATCCAGTATATATAATTTTAAGTTTCTATTTTCAGTCTTATTCTGGGCTTCTTTTTCCGCCAAGCACGTTTCGACAACAACACTTCCCTTCCAACCGATGGGTCTCTCTTTGTTGCTTGTGATGCCAGTTGAGGCAGTAATAAGCCTCCTATCCTCTGCATTGGACCTCTGTTTCTCTTAAAGGTTCAAATCTCAGTCTTTGCTTTTTCTAATCCTCAAAAATATAGATAAGATGCTTGTAAGGTGAAGTAAGTTCCTGTGTATCCTCCATGAAGTCATCTTTTAGTGTATTTTGGTTTGTAGAATAGTCAGATGTAGTCAGAAAGTCACTTTTAGGATTTAAGGAGGAATTTCTGGTTCTTAGTTCTGTAGTAATCTCTTTCGTTGTAGCAAATTCCTCCTTAATCTCCCTTAATTCCTCTTCTGGTAGGTTTTGGTTTGTAGAATAAACAGATGTAATCTGAAAGTCAGTTTGAGAATTTGGGGTAGAGTTGACTCTTCGTTCTGTAATAATCCCTTTCCTTATAGCACATATTTCTTCAGTAACCTCGTAAATCTTTTCCAGTATAAGCTTGCAATTTAAGTGAGAGTAAAGTTTCTCCATTTTAAAGGTGGTAAAAGAAAATCCTTTCTTTATTTTATTTTATTTTTATTTAATGAAAGCTGTAATTAAACAGTGTCCACCCCCTCAGTTCCCACAGCTGCATCAAGTTATCTTTTCCAGGAATAGTTTGAAGGTCAGCTCCTTCTCTCCAAAGACTAATCCAGAGTTGCAATATTAATTTTTCACCACTAGATGTCCTCAGTAAATAAAAAAACTTTTCCAGACACCATTTTTTCCCCTTTTTTCTATCTTTTAAAGGTAAGAGTGGAGAAAGAAATAATCTTCCAATGTTAACTACTAATACAATTCAAAAAAGCGTTTTTTTCTGTATCCCAAAATGAATAAAAATAAAATGTAGTCTTTAAAGATTCTTCATTCTCAGCGCCTATCTTCCCACACAAACAGAAGCTGCTTTTTCCAAATGGGCAAATAATTCCAACCAAGTTTTTACAGGCAGTAAAAAAAGCCAAAAGAGGGAAAAGAGAGGGGCAAAAGGGGTCTCACCTGGATCCTCCGCGGTGGGTCTAATTACGCTTAGCTGTAATTGTGACTTCGGCTAGTGCAGCAGGATAGTCAGCCATCTTGCAGGACGATCATTGCTCAGTCGGCCCTAAGGAAATAGCTGGAGCCACGGGAGAAGCTGCCGCTCTCCCGCAGTCACCAGCAAGCCTCCAGGGCGACTTTCGACACCCTAAGGGGTCCACTGACACAGAAAACCTGGCCGGACTGGAGACAAGTCCCCAGACGTACCAGAACCAGAAGTCGTAATTGGCTTCTTAAACAGATAGAATACATTCAGCACTTTCGTTCAACGACAGAGCAATCCATTTTCGCAGTTTAATCAGAAGGAGCAAGAATCAAACAATCACATGGTGGACTCTAATTTTTTCATTCACCCTGTTCACATTCTCCAAGGCCACAAATTGAAAAGAATCAATATGAAAAGTTGGCAGAGTCACATAGTTGGCAAAGTTACCTTCCTATAATTGCCCCAACATTAAATTCAAAATTATAGATAGCAATGCTCATTTAAAAGAACAAGGTATGAAGACATATCTTTCAATACTCAGCAGTAATTGTATTGCCTTTCAGTTTATCTCAAACAACCTTAAATCCTGAATCACACACACACACACACAATCTGAATTACTGTCTTGTGCATTTGAATGCCCTCTTGAGGCATAATCTTCCAAATGAGCTTTCAGTATAGATGAAAGTCAGTATTAATAAGAAAAAATCAGAAAATAATTTAAAATGTATTAAATGAATTTAAGAATAAACAAAATTCCATATTTACGCAGCAAATCCAGCATACGGTATATAAAGGAGGTTGGCTACTTAATTCCCTCCTTGCTCCCTTCCTTGCTCTACTCATTTCTGAGAAGACAGAGCCTTCTTAGCCCTGCCTTCTCAACAAAAGAGCAAACTAACTCTCCCAATGGACAATTTATCTTTTCACAGTACACCCAATAATCTATTTGTTAAGAAACTAATGGCCTTTTAAGTTCCAAATAGATTATTTAGCACAGGGGTCCCCAACCCACAGTCCTTGAAGTGACACCTGTCCGCGACATGCCAGCAACCGGACCACGCAAACAAGCAAAATCCCATCCACGGTATGCAGGCAGCATGCAAAACCACGCCCCCTCTGGTCTGTGGAAAAACCTTTCTCCATGGAACCAGTCCCTGGAGCCCATAATCAGACCAACAATCAATAAGTGAACAAATACTCCAGGCAAGGAACTGCCAAGCAAGCTAATAGTAAACAGCCCAACCAAAGAAGACCAACACTGGCAGGGCAAGCCACTAGAACAGGACTTTTCAACCTTTTCACAGATTGTACCACTTTTAGGACATGATAGTATTTGAGCACCACCAGTGCTTAGCAAGGTGTCAAAAACTTGACTAAAAAAAAGTGGGGGGGATTTTGGGTTTTATTGATTAGACTCATTTGTTGTTATAGAAATGGCAAGTTTATAATATTATGGAAAGGTAAAAAGTTGAGGTTCAATGTTAATGCTTCCTTCTACTGTAACAGAGGAAGTCTGTTCTTTTCCCCCCTTTTTCCTCCCCACTGTGTCCTATTTGCTTTTGTATTTTTGTATTTTATTCTATAATCTAATAAAATATTACAAACTGTAGAAAAAAATTGCCAGTTTTAATTTCTTTGGTGGCTGTTCCTTTGCTGAATCACTTTCCCTTTGCACTGATAAATGTATGATTAATTTATCCATGTTTATTAATAGGCACTACTACCAGCTAGTTCAGGGGTCTTCAAATTTGGCACTTTTAAGACTTGTGGACTTAAACTCCCAGAATTCCTCTGCCCTCATGGCTGATTGAGGAATTCTGGGAGTTGAAGTCCACAGGTCTTAAAGTGGTTAAGTTTGTAGACTCCTGAGCTAGCTGGTTTGCTCTTCCACAATGTAGTAAGAATGCACCCCCCAATCCCTTCCATGTACCCTTAAAAATAAAGAAACACAAACTCCGTTTTTTTTTCTCTTTAAGCTTCCTCAGGTGTGTCATGTGTCGCAATGTTGCAATTCTAGACTGAAAGGCTGTGGCAATTGCAAAAAGCTTTAGCTTTAAATTAAGCCTGTTTACCTTCAAAGAAAATTTTCCAAAAGCCACAGACAGGCTCAATTAAAGGGGGTAAAACTAATTACATTTATTTAAAGGGATTAAACCTTTCCTGTTATTGTTTTTCCCTTCCCCCACCCAAACCATGTTCTTTTATAGCCTCTCCTCCCCCCCCCTTTTTCTTCAGTTCACCTCCAGCTCTGAGCTGCTTCTGGAAGCGCCAATCAGCTGGAGCCCTGCCGGCTCCTGGGGCTTCTGCCGAGCCCAGACAGTCCTGCAGTCCTCAGGCTTGGCTCGCTTAAGCTCATTCCCCTCCCCTGCTACACTTGGCTAGCAATCGCGTACCACCTGTCATGTGGCAAAGTGCCACAAGTGGTATGTGTACCACCGGTTGAAAAACCCTGCACTAGAATATAAACTTAGAGCAAACCCCATATTTTACTAGCACTGATGATGTTACCTAGTTTGGCTCATGAAACGGCTGTAAGAAAACAGCCAAGCTCAGAGATCACTAAGGACTCCTCTGAACTTTTATTAGATGATCATATGATGTAATATTTATCTATAAAGATACTTGTTTCTGAAAAAGAATGCTTTTTTAAAAAAAATCACAGTTCTATTTTTTTTCTTTTATAGATGCTACCAGATCTGAAGGCTGATAACCAGAGGCTAAAGGATGAAAATGGGGCCTTGATCAGAGTGATCAGCAAGCTTTCCAAATAGAATTTGTTTACTCACATCAGCAAATCATGGGATTGCACATAATTAGTAACTCCAGTGGACCATAGCATGGAAGTCACTGGATGCCTGGGAAGATTTCTTGGAAACTGTTGTTTTCAGATATTCTGCCAAAAGCCCTTTTACCTGGGTGTGTGTTTTTTAAACCAGGATCATATTTTCATGTGTTAAAGCAGCTGCTGAGAAGACAAAATGACTGAAAAATCTTGTTTACAGCTACTGCATATAAGGAAAGTGTTCAAGGCCTGACAAGCCTCAGATATTTAACCAGTAAGCCTTAGTTGTACATAAACATGTTTTAAAAAAAGCTTTCTGCTATCACAGTTACTTTATTTTATTGTGTTGTCACAGTTTCTGGTTTTTCCCCCCTTATTTTGATTTTTTTAAAAAAAAAAATATCTAAGTTTGGATTTGTGTGTTCCCTTCTAATTATTCATGTACCAGATTTTTCTTTGTACAGTATTCTCACAGCTTTATATCTACAGAGACACACATCCTTTATAAATTCTACAGTGTAACTAACTAAGCCTGTATTTTTCATTCATCCACCCCAAAACCAGAGCAGTTTCAAGGAACCTTTGCTTTCACAGTTGTGCAATATGCATTTATTTCTATGAAAGATGCTTTAAAAAGTCAACTGAAAATAGATTATTTGAAATTTTTTGTCTCTAGCCTCAATCGGTCACTTTTTTAAAAGAAAAGAAAACGGACTGTAGTGCAAAATATTAGATTCTATAACCTTCACATTAATTTTAGTAGGTACTGAGTGATGCTGTATATATTAATGTATATTGTTTGGATTTTTCAGACCCACATGAGATCCTTGAATAAAGAAATCATTTGGAAATACAGCAAATTAGACTGCCCAAAATTAAGTGAATATATATTCATTTTTATATTTTAAAGTTTAGAAAATGAGTTATGGAGCCACTCTTCAAAAATATGTCTAATTATAAAAGCTTTTTCCTTCCCAATTTTCATTTGAATAGTGTTCACTTTAATAAACATAAATAGAACATATTCATTACATTTCACATATCTGTATTTGAGTACATCCAAACCTGCTAT
This sequence comes from Bothrops alternatus, assembly GCA_034064705.1. NCBI lineage: Eukaryota > Metazoa > Chordata > Lepidosauria > Squamata > Viperidae > Bothrops > Bothrops alternatus. Next base: position 10,584,921 of record JARGCV010000124.1, on the reverse strand, counting down.
GCTAATCAAAGTAAACTTCAAAGGCATTTGAAAGCCCAGCCTTTCATTTAGACATGCACTGCTGTTGCCATGTGAAGAGGACCTCGGTTTATACCATCATCAAGTTAGATCATTTTATACATTTCAGTGGCCTTCTTAAAAGTTCTCCAATGAAGATAGCTTTTGTTAGAAAAGAAACAGCTTTTATATGTTCTCTAAACCTATTAAATACAATTGTCTTATTGGCCTACAGACTAATGCCTAAAAATCACAGAACAGTTCTACCGCTAAAATAAATTGTACATTGTAAAGCTTGTAGTAGCTATTGTATTATTGATTGTATGCTATATTAAATGTGAATTTGTACCCCTTCATTTTAAAAGGTCATTGTGTTCTACTGCCTACTTCTTGGGGAACTACTTCATTTTGGGGTGGAAAGAAGAAGGATCAGGTTGACCCAAATCCCCTTTGTGGGCTGGGCAGAGGTGAGAATGGGAAGATTTTTTTGAAGATGTTGTAACATTTTGCTCTTACTACCAAGCTCAGGATTCTTGATTCTAAGGTACAGTACGAGGATAGTTCTGGGGTATCTTGTTACATACAGGTTAGGTCTTTATAACTTTAAAGATGGACATTGTCTTTCATGCTCTTAAGCTAATACAAACCAAGCAGAGAATTGTTCTACCTGAGCAACTGCAACACACTGAGAATTGTTTTGGATTGGTTGAGCATACTGTGGATTATATTTGGTAATGTTTTGGATGCCTGTGAATGATTAAATATGTCTCTAATATTTTAGTGTTTTTATATATAGGTTATTTATTCTTTCAAACTGGCTACTGTGTTGCATTGATTTTATTGGTAGTATTGAGCAGACCTTGCATCTGCATGAAACTATTTGCAAAACCCACTATTTTGCAAAAAAAAATGTATTTTGACATATACAAATAAAATGAATAAAATAATTTCAAATGTGTGAATTTGAATGAAAATACATTTGAAAGATGTGAGTTTAATATTTACTATTATACTAGTTATTGGCAGCCATTTGTTTCATTGTTTCACTTTTCTGAGATTGTATTTGCACATCCATAAACATGTAGGTAGAGCCATTTTTATGCAATCTGTTACAACTGGAGAAAGGGTTTACAGTACAGAATTTTATATAATTCTGCCTGCAGGCAGAAACTACATGCAAGCAAATTTCTATGTTTTCTAATGGTAAAAATGTGCAGACCTACTTGATTAAGTAACTGAATTCTTCTGTAGTTGAATATATTAGAGGTTTTATATACATTATTTTAATCTACACTAAGCACCTTTTCTATTCCAACAGATCAATAAAGGCTGAATCTATAATTGCATTGGATTTCTCAGTGAAAATAATATTTTGTTATCTCTACTTCTTAAATAATAAAAAACATAATTTATGTAGCATTTTTCCCCAAACCATAATGAATAGTAAATTTTTCATGCAATTAATATTAAAAAGCTTGTATGGCATAGAAAAAAATGGCTTGTGCATTGAATTGAATTTCATAATCATTTCAGTGGGGAAAACAATTTTCTTAATATATCAGCTAAAAGGAGAGGAGTATTGCAAAGAAGCAGTAGTGGATAAGAAATCCTGTGCTGTGGGAATGTTATGCTGGGCAATACGCCTGCTGATAAATGCCATACTCAGAACACAAGGTCAGAAACTTTGCTTTGGAGGAAAATTGCCCTTATGTAGGGGGAAAAGACATAGTTGTGTGTACTGTATAATTTAAAACCAGTCTAGCAGCACATGTGTGGTATGCAGTAAACAAATTGTTCTTCTAAAAACACTAAAGCTACAGAGGGCCTTTTTTAATTAAGTAAAAGAAGCATTCTTGTTTTGAAAAAGCAAGACAAGAAAAATCTTTTTTTTAGCAACAAAAAGTTAAATCAGCAATAATAAGCAAACTTCTTTTTTAGTATTACTACTAAATTGTTTTTCTGTGAATTGTGTGCATTAGTATATTATCAAACTTGGAGAGAATAGAAAAGCATCAAAGTAAGTTAATACCAGGAAAATGTAAGCATGCCTGCTGTTCAGATATAGTTTCAGAGATTTAAGTTCATCATGATTTGGAACCCTATTTCATGTATCCATGCTTCGGCTATAAGTATGTGAAGAACTGTCTAGCTAGCACTAAATTTTTGAATTGTTGTTAGTTGCGAAGTCGTGTCCAACCCATCGCGACCCCATTGACAACGGTCCTCCAGGCCTTCCTGTCCTTTATCATCTTCTGGAGTCCATTTAAGCTCACGCCTACTGCTTCAGTGACTCCATCCAGCCTCCTCATTCTCTGTCGTCCCCTTTATTACCCTCAATCTTAGGCTCTTCTCCAGTGAGCCTTCTCATTAGGTGGCCAAAGTACTTGAGTTTCAACTTCAGGAGCTGGCCTTCTAAAGAGCAGTCAGGGTTGATCTCCTCTAGGACTGACCGGTTTGATCGCCTTGCAGTCCAGGAGACTTGCAGGAGTCTTCTCCAGCACCATAGTTCAAAGGCCTCAATTCATTTACGCTCAGCCTTTCTTGTGGTCCAACTTTCACAGCCATACATTGCAACTGGGAAAACCATAGCCTTGACTATACATACTTTTGTTGGCAGGGTGATGTCTCTGCTTTTTAGTATGCTGTCTAGATTTGCCATAGCTTTCCTCCCCAGGAGCAAGCGTCTTTTAATTTCTTGGCTGCAGTTCCCATCTGTAGTCTTATTTCCTGACTCTTAAGTTTAGGTAAAATAATACTATAAATGCTATACTGCATTTAAAATCTACAAAACAAGTGCTTTCCCACATTCCTTTTGCCTCAGTCTTACTACAAAATTACCAGCTTGACAGGATAAGAATGAGTGCCATTGGTTAAAACATGATCAGTTGTGCTAATATTGTGCCCAAAGGAATTAATACTGTATAAAACAACAACTATATGATAATATATTGAATATAATTTCAATTCCTCCTGGTACTGCAACTCTTCTCATAGCAAAGAAAGAGATTGGTGGAATAATGTTTCTTCTCCACTGCATAGTGGGTATCTATTACAAATTATGGGTATCTTACTGGAATTTTCCCTATGTTGAAGGTTTATGCAACACTCATGAGAGATAAATTTCATCTTCAGCTACCCAGACTTTTTAAATCCTCTTAAATAAATGTCCCATCTACACTGAGTCATTGGTATAATGTCTGATCTGGCTCAAAAGCAGTTTTACTTACTTTAACTAAATGGTTGTGTTATAAGCCCTCTATAACCAAGCAAAGAAGAAAGCTATAGTCAGACCTTGATGGACTAAATGGAGTAATCCTGGCTCTCTTTTAACAATTTGCTATGATTATATGCATTTCTTTAAAATGAATCGGGCCTTGAGTGACAAACCCTTCCCTCCATCTCATATGAGCATATGATTCTAAAATATGGATCATATTTTGCCAAAACAGTTCTTCCTCTGCTTTAGATGCTAAATCACATAGGGAAACAATCTCTCTTTATTTAAATAAATGATTGGTTCTTAAAGGACAGAACTATTTATCATTAAAAGTATATGAATGAATCAAAGTTGGATATTTCTGGAACAGTTTGAACATTCCATACAGTACTTTAGCCTTTAATGCACTTCTGTTCCTAACAAACACTCCCTTCAGTAACTTTAAATCGAGGCAGAGAACGGTATTCTAAATTGGGACAGCAGATGGCATGCATGAACTTTCTTTTTTAAAAAATAGTTACAAATCACTAGAGAAGGATGTTTCCAAGTAACCATAAAGCAAATATATTTATGTATGCTGTTATCAAAATAGTTTTTTTTCCCTCAAAAACCATCTTTCATTTTCACAGCATTTAAGTAAAAATAAGGTGTTCTGAAATTTAGTGTGTATTTGGACTCGGAGTAGATGCAATAATTAGTAATGCATAATAAAACCCTTCTCCATTAGTGTTAGGACTACATTTTTTAGAATTGCCAGTTGGCATGGTTTGTGTTTCACTAAAAAGTTACTTGCTGTCTCCGGTAGTATTTAGCTTGTGTATGTTATACTCTTCTATTCAGTCCATTTTGCGTTTAATGACGCAGGCCTCTTGGCTAGAGAGTTTAGGTCTCTGTAAACTCACCATTTTGAAGTATCAGAACATTTTTGCTTTTTTCCAGAATAACACCGCTTTTCTTACCTTCAGCCTTATGCCTAATTCTATATTATGTGAAAATATGTCTTCTGGAAGCCAGAGGTTGTGCTTTTGGGGGGGGGGAGAAATCATTGTTGGAACTGTTAGACAAGAAGCTACCTACGCCCTTCCCTGCCATCCTTTCTCCACTCCAAATTATCTGCAAACTATTTCCTTTCAAATGCTTGAAATACTGGATAAAGTTAGAATAAAGAAACAAGAATTTAGAGAAACTGGCAAAATAAAGAATATATTCCATCCCTTTCAACTCTGCATTCACCTCCTTTACCTTTCATTCAGCTATGCATTTAATTATTGTTTATTAATTTTAACAAATATTCATGCAAGTTTAAGTTTATAATCTTGCTGCATTGCACACATGCCTGCACAGAGCAAAAATCCTAGTGCTGCACAAACCTTTTGGTCTTGGCCATGATTTCACTTCGTACTTCAGTTCAAACCACTGTTATAGCAACAGTATTTGGATGCGGGTGTTTGTGTTACTGTTTTCAACAACAGCGAAGATATTTATGTGATTTTGTTCCTCCCCCCCCCATAACTACCTGACTGGTAGTGAATATTTACAAAGCAGTGGCATCTGCATGGGACCAAAGGGGTGGGGGGACAAACTGATGGAAGAAGTGCTGTGACACTAACTTTGCTCCTTTTCTATGTGCGCTGCAATCCATGAACAACTAAAGGGGTGACGCATGCAGCACAATGTTGCTTTACTGATTCTGGCAAAAGTAAGGTCAGTGGACACTATTTATCCAAAGTAATTCCACCTATGAAATTGATACCTTCCTTCTACCAATATTGAGTAAGTTAATTGGCATTTTCTTGAACCAAAGAAGAAATTGCAAATTACTTATTGTATTGTAGGAGATGAGCAAGCGGAGCCAGAGGGAGGGATACAACGTGTCATCAGTCTCCAGTCCCTTCGCACCCACAAGAGTTCTAAGCCCAGCCCACCATGAATTCCATTGACTCCTATCACCAATTTGCTTTCACCGTTAGTAGTTCAAATTCTTGTAGAGAACATAAGCTTGCAATAAACCTTTATACTCATTTGAACTGCCTGGACCTCTGATTTTCCTGTGCTTGACAGTAGATGCTTAACAAACTCCAAATGCAGCTATGATTCTGAATTGGTTTATTTCATCTCTTATTATTTCATCTACCTTTCCTTGAGCTATCCCCTCTGGCTCCAATATACAATGAGTGTACCACATAAAATAGGTGCCAGAAGAGTGGCGTTGGAGACATGTTACCTCTGGAGTTTAGAGAGTTCTAAAGTTCACCAGACTCTTCCAACTTTTTTACTTAATGATAACATTCTTGAAAGGAAGGCAGGGAAGGCTATTTAAATATTGAGGTATTCTCATTAATATTTATTTGCTGTACAGATATTTTGAATATGCACTTATGTTTATGTATTTTATTTAAAACATGTTTATAGCCAACCATCTTATAACCAACTGAAAATGACTCCCATTTTCAGTTGAATATTAATGTGAGAATTAAAAGTTTGGGAACTTATGTTTGTTATGTGCCTTTAAAAAAAATCTAGCTTCCTCTACAAACTTAGGATTGGCCAAAAGACATGATGATTTTGGTTCACCACACTTGTAATTTTTCTCCAAATTGGGCTGTTGTTCAGCAGCTCACTTTCTTAGCCATTTAGACAGTCAGTACCACTAACAATATTGTCACCTCTTACAAATGAAACTTCCAGCAATCTAATTGTAAATTGAGACTCCCCTCATATAGTTTGTGCCCACAATTCACCACAAATAAGAATCCAAAATAGTTTATAAACTCAATATAAACCATTTGTGGATACTGCCTCTTGGTTTTTATTGTTTATTCTAAAGTTTTTGACTATAGTTACTTTTAGAAATCTCTTTTGGAGATTCCTATCTTCTGTGCTTGTTTATCTCACAAGTTATATGCCTTGAAAGCTGATTAATTTTGCATAATAACTGGTTCTATAGCACAATATTGTTTTTTTCTCTCCACCAAACACTTGCTGTATCAATTAGCTGTAGTTCTGTGAAGCTTCTTTTTTATCATCTTCTAATTCTCTTGAACAATCTTTCATTCACTGAAGATGTATAAAACATTATATAGAATACATAGTGGAGTTATTTGTTCAGGCTTCCCATCTATTTTTGTGGTATGAGAGATCCAAGCAGAGATTGCCAGGACAGTATTTGGTTTTCATTACTTTCCATTATTTGGTCCTCTGCATCTGATGTAGCTTCATCTGAACTTTACAAAGCTGATTATATGGCCATAATCTTGTACATTCTTGAGGCATTTTCATTTGGATATCACTTCTGGAGTAGATGTTTCTTTTGGCAGGACAGTGTTATTCTTTATGGCTATATGACTGATTTCAATTGAAGTAAGCTTTGATAAATCCATGTGTGTCCCAATGTCTCCAAATATCTAGGTGCAGCCCAATGGCAATGTTTCTGCAGATACAGTTACCATATTTTCATTTTTTTAAAAAAAACAAATCCTAATTTTACAGCATTTATGTGTTGTAGCTTGGCAAAAGACAAACACAGGCAGTGACAGATTCCAGTCAGTAATGGTGAAATTGAAGTAATTTGTATGAACAATTATTTTCACTTCCTAAAGTCAGGGAAAAATATATAAAGGAATGCTTCCTTTGCCTGGACCATGGATATGGGAAAAAGTAGTTTCACTTAAACTGCTATTAAAACTCTGCAGTTTGCGAAACACTGGCAGATGATAAGCTGCTTTTGGTGCTGTACGGGAAATTCTGATGCTTGGTGCAATATCCTTTAAGCCTAGTGCCTGGTATTAAAAACCTTTAGCCCTATTTTTGCAATTCCCTGTTTGCTTCAGCATTACAGCTCCTGCATCAGAAGTTCCTCTGCAGATTGAAGGTCATATCAGATGATCAGAGATTTACATAGGAGCCTCTTGTCCTCCAGACATGAGTATTCTTCCTTTTAAAAAGTGAGTACAATATTTTAAAACAGCAAAAAAAACATTTGGTGTTCATTGAAATTTGTGGAAATTTAATTTCCATTTTTTTTCTTATTCTATTCAATTGTGTCTGATTCTTGGAAACTGTCTGGACAAGTCTCTGGAGTTTACTTGGCAAGGTGGTTCCAGAAGTGGTTTGTACCTAAGGCAGACTAGAATTCACAGCCTCCCAGTTTCTATTCTGATACCTTAACTACTACAACTTGGCTGTTCATTTTGCATACTTCTACACAGAACTAGTAAGTTTGCAATAAAGCATAGTTTCTCAGCCTTAGCATCTATAAGACACGTGGACTTCAGTTCCAAGAATTGTCCAGCCAGCATGCTAGGAATTGAAGTCCACACATTTTGAAGTTGCCATGATTGATAAGTGCTGCTCTAGAAGACCATCCAGATTCAACTTTTATTGTTTTGCAATTAACTCCCCCCCCAACTCAGAGGGATTATAAATCACATTTTGAGAAATACTACTTAAAAATCACTGTTACTTTTTTTTTAAGTATAATCTTCATCATAAGTCATAATCTTTTGGGCATCAAGGATCGATTCCATGGAGTGTGTTTTTTCCATGGATCAGGGGGGCATCGTTTCACACACTGCCTGGATCCTGCATGTGCATAGATGGGGCTTTGCTTGCTTGCGCAGCCTGGTTCCTGGCAAGCCACAGACCGGGAGTTGACCTCTGTCACAAGTTGTTCTGATTGGTCACATCTGTAATACAACTGAATTCTCCTTCATTTCTCTTACTTGTCTCAATTTTGCTAATATTTATTCTGTACAAAGTTAATCCTACTGGGCCTCTTTGTGGTGATATTCTTCTATCTCTGGGAATTTTTGTCATTAATTTTTCACAGCTATCTCTTGGCTTACTTTTATGTTGATTGAATTGTATCTTTTTGTGTGATTAACTCTTCTCTGAGTTGTTTGGATCCATTACAATTTTTATTTTGCTCTGATGGCTTCAAAGAACCTCCCCCACCCCATATCTTTATATGAGCCATTATGCTACAAATGAATAAAACCAGGATCAATGAACAGTGCAATAGATAGCCTTTATTCATGTAATCTGTTTATTTAAAATATTTAGTACAACACAGATGAAAAAGAATCCCTCCCAAGGTGCAGTTTAAACTAATGAAATTTATCTAGAAAAAACTTTTCAGTAGGTTCATCGACAACATTACACAGCAGTTATGAAGCTTTTCCTATTACATGAAATAGTCTACATCCAACACGAACTGTCTGACTTCAATTTTAGCCTCTCATATCTAAAGCAGTTTAGATTATTTCCACAGATCTAGATGAAAATATTTGCTTAATCCAAACAAGATAGGCCTATAACTACACTTGAAATATTATCCTGAAGCCAAACAAAAAAGACAAAGCAATAATTAGCCCAATATATTAGGGAATTACTCATAACAAGCAAGAAATAGTTGACTAAGGGGACCTGTTTTACTATAACCTTTCAGTCATATACAGTGTATATGTGCTTATTAAGTAGCATTAGTCAGAAAAAAATGGTAATTCAGTAAAAATAAATATTAAGAATGAATTAATCATGACATTCTATAAATGTCTAAAATGAAATCTGGACTTTGTTTCTGAGAAGACTTCTTCTCAGTAGATTGATTGTGTGTTGTAGTGATCACATATGCGTATCTGTTTAACTAGCATAGTTCTAAGCTCAGAAAAACTCTTATTTGCTAGTATCAAGTAATAATACCAAGACAGAATCTGGGTTCTTATATCATGATGAATTATAATAGAGTTTGTGTAGTGTGGACTTAGAATGTTACATGAAGCTATCCATTGTAATTTAATAAATCAGTTTTCAGAGGGGGAACATGGGTGTGCTAGTCTAAAAGCAACCATGTATTATATATTTTTCTACTTCTCACATTTCAACAATTGCAAAGTTTAAACAATAGTTAGCTTACAGAACCTAATTTCCTATTTAATATAAAGCGATTCTTTCTTATACAAAATTAAAAATAAGCACCTAGCATTAACTGGTTTTTAAGTTTCTGTATACATTTTTAGCTTTGTTTAAACACAAGTTTGACTAAGATCATGTCTACATGTTTTTGTCCAAAACTCTTTTCAATTTTAGCTAATATTGCTTATATTGTTTAATGGCTAAGCATTACAAGCTGGACAAAAGATAGATCTAGCCAATATCAAATTAACTGTTCCTTTAGTTACAACTTAATACAAAAACAGGATTTCAGGAACTTACCAGAAAATTAATACAAAAATGTGAAAGCTCCCAGAGCAGTTAACTGGAATGGGGTGGGGGTAAAAGAGGTGGAGGAGTGAGTGTTTACAAACTTGTAAAAACATGATTCTGATGGAAATTGAAAATGAGCCAATAACTGTTGGATTGATATTAATATCATGGGCATTTTCATCTTTGAAGCGAGAAGGTGGCAACAGCTGGAATGTGATGTCTAAGGCTGAGGCAATTAAACAAGTTAGAACACACCTAAATAATAGCTCCCTTGCTTGGTACTGATGCAAGCAAATTCTTCTAGAAAGTTCCATCTTTAAAAAGCTATTGACTTATATCACAAAAACAGATATTTGGGCTACACTAATTTTGGCACTAAATAATGCAATAAGATTATGTGGCCAGATTGCTTTTAAGGGCACTGAATTCTACAATCCAGAGCAAAATAATTGCCTGCCAAATTAGAAACAATATAACCCTTACATATGGAAATAATTACTTTTTTTTTTACAGGAGATGTTTTGCTACTAACTTTATATATTATTTTATTATTTGAATCCCGCTTTTATTATTTTTACAAATAATTCAAGATGAAAACATATTATTTCTAAAAACTTTCATATGCCACTGCATGACACCTGTTTAATGAGTCTGGGCAGATTATAAAGATGCAGTAAAACTACATAGTGGAACACTGAAAGCAGGACAGCAACAAAACACAGAATTAAAACAGGTTGCTGGTGAACACTGGGTCTGTAAATAGTAAGATAGAATCTGTCTATGATTTGGTGGTAGATGAACAAATAGACCTGGCATGTAATATTGAGTTCTAGTCAGGCAGAAATGGGAGGCTGACCCTTTGGTGATCTGTTCTGGGTTCTAGGTACTGCAGAAACCATGAGGCTAAGATTGAAAAGGAAAATCTGTAGCCAATGGGAACACTCCAGCAATGACCAGCAGCACAGCCTCAAAGGAAACTCTGTTACATATGAATTTGGGCCACAGGAACAAGTTTCATCTGCTGTCAGTATAGTGCAGGGGTGTCAAACTCAATTTCATTGAGGGCCACATCAGCATTGCAATTGCCCTTGGGGGGCCGGGTGACTGTAGTCGATGGGTGTGACCTGGGTGGGTGTGGATGGAATGGGTGTGGCCTATTGGGTGGGCATGGCCACTCTACATCGTTCGATTCAAGGGTGCCTGTGGGAGTGGGGCAGATCTAGGGTCTCTGGCAGAAGGGGGTGGGACTGGGGCAAGTGCCAAGGCATGGTCCACTGGAGGAGCCTCACTGCCTGCTGAAACCCCTCCCCCGGAGCCCAACAAGCCGGATAGGTAAAGTAGGTGAGGGCCAATTGCTGGCCACTTCCAGGCGATGGTGCATTTCTTCACTCCTCACAAAGGGTGACACCTCCCCAGCATGGCCAACACGGCAGGGGCTGGTTCCTCACTGTTTCCAGATGGCCTTGTGGAGCTAAGACTGAATGTGTTTCAGCATAGATGGCCACCACAAAATTGTACATTGGCTCCCTCCCGGCTGGCCTGGGCCAGGGCCAAGGCAGCGGGGGCTGTTCCCTCACTGTTTCCAGGATGGCTTCACGGGCCACATGAAACCACTTCGCGGGCCACATCCAGCCCCCGGGCCTTGTGTTTGACATGTCTGCACTACAGGCTTGATCATGGGACACAAAGAACTTTAAAGCCACAATATCTAATACTGTTTATTGCAAATCTCATACCAGTTGCAAACAGGTGATCTACCAGATTTGGGAGAGAAAAATAACCTGTCCCATTGCTGCCTGGAAACAATAATATAATGGGGCAGATAAACCTAAACTGGATCCTACCATTTGCGGAAAGAAACATGCTGTAACAATCCAAGCCTAACCAGGAAAGGAACATACCAGCCCAAATTGTGCCAAACCTCAATTATCAGGAATGAATAAAGCAAACAATAAAGTTGTTTCTATAATATAAAACCTATGTTTTTATTTTGCTAAAAAAAACCATATGTAAGCTTTGGTTAACTAACACCATGATGGGTAGAAGAGGCCAATACTTATAGGTTTAGCTCATATAAACTGAGGAATATGGAAGATTGCAATTTGGGATGTAAGAGATAAAATAGTAAAATGTATGAATTGATGAATAATAAGAAATGGAGGTTTCTGTGAAACTAAGAAAAATTGTGAAAAGTGTAATGGATCTGAATGAAGATGGTCTGATCGTGTAGAGTTAATAAATACATGCATGGAAATGAAAATGTAGGTTTAAATATAAATGAAAAAACTATCAGAAAGGATGAACTGATATCTTTAGATTGTTGTGACCATATCTGAAAGTAGGAATTTCCAGGTTAGTGATAGAAACATTATGCCCTAATGAATGATCATGGAAAACTCAGGGATGAGTTCTGAGGAAAATTGCAACACTCTGAATGAGTCCAATCAATAAGAAAAATGTGTATATCATAGGTGAGATGAATAGATAGATGAGGATCAAAAATGGATGTGATTTGCTTAGGCAGTGGCTGTGAAATTTGTTTAAGGCATGTGATTGCATTACATCTGTTCTTGCCAATTTGAAAAACACTATCGTTCCTCCATACAAAAGTAAGTGTATTAAAAAAATGCAAAGACAACAGGAATATTAGATTATTTTTTTTGTTACTTTAATTTTATGCATTCATTCCCCCAAATGCTTGTAAAGTTACTTTTGCATCACCACTGTAACTGTGAATAGTCACTAAATGAAGCACTCACTAAACAAGGAATACCTGTACAGATTTAAAGGTAACAACCAGCACCTTTAATTGGACCCGGAAGCCTACTGGTAACCAATGCATCCCCTGGTCACATGTAATATGAAGATCTTTCAAGAGAAGCTACCACTGGTTCAGAATTATGATAGCACAAGCAATGATGGATTTATTCTGATATACTTTGATGATATCAGAATAAATCCATCATTGCTTGTGCTATCATAATTCTGAACCAGTGGTAGCTTCTCTTGAAAGATCTTCATATTACATGTGACCAGGGCATGAGTAACTGAGAGAAAGACTTCCTGATGCAGGAAAAAACACTATTGATGCATGAAATGTAATTGCAAAACTCCTCTCCCAAGCTATAACTATCACCTGTTTTTCAAACAGGAGCTCTGAGTCTAAGAGAACTCCCAAATTCTAGACCAGCAGTTCTCAACCTGTGGGTCGCAACCCCATTTGGGGTCGAACGACCATTTCACGGGGGTCGCCAAACAACACAGTCTGCCATTTCCCCCCCTTTTCCTTAGCTGTGCTACTCCCTTTTATTCTATTGGCTTTTGAAAGCCAATAGGAATTGTCCAGGTTGTCTCAGCCCTGCTGAGCCTGCCAAAAGTCCCAGTCTGCAAATGGTGCTGCAAGTTGTCTGCAGTGAAGGCAAGCTGTCTAGAAGTTTCTACCCCTCCCTGCTGAGCAACTACTAAAAATGTAAATAAAAGAGGGCCAGGGGTGGGAGGTGGGAGGCCAGCGGGCGCAGGGAGGGTTTCTGGCATGCGTGGGGCCTGGCGGGTGCCTTACCTCCCTTGGGCTGGGCCACCTGGTGGCCCAGCCAGTGGTCGCCCTGCGCCGTCGCTGCCCCTTGCCAGCTACGCCTTGGCTGGCACAGGGGGCGGCACCACGCATGCGCGGTGCTCCCAGGCAGGGAAAATCCTCGACTTACGACTGGCTGGAAAGTCCTCGACTTATGCCTGGTTGGGAAGTCCTTGAATTACGACCGGTTGGGAAGTCCTCGAATTACGACCGGTTGGGGGTCACGGCATTAAAAAGGTTGAGAACCACTGTTCTAGACCACTTCTGAGCAAGGAAGCACAGGTAGTCCTTGCTTACAACCACAACTGGGACCAGCAACTTGAAAGATGAATGTTCTAAAACTGAATATTATTCCCAAACTAATTTATATTCTGAGAGGAATTCTGTTCAAATTCCTCAAAAATATTTTCAGAAAATAAAAATTTGTAGGTGGTTCTTCAATTCCAAAAATACCTTCACAGAAAATGCAATTATCTAATAATAAGGGAGGATTTGGTTTTTGGACTCTGTAGTTATATATTGATAAATGAAAGCTGCGAGGCCATTTGAATAGTCTCAGCAATTTGGAGGAACAAAAAATGGAAGGAATGCAGTTAACAATTACTTTTTAGGAAACGGAGTTCTTACCCTAAAACAGTTATTTTGTTCAGTTGAATTGATACTATTAATTAAAAAGTTAAAACTTTTAATTTGCTTAAAAGTGGTATTTATTTCTAATAATGAATCTTTTGTTCATTTGGTTATATAGTGTGTTAACTTTCCCTCAAAATCTCCAAAATACTATCTTGAAATTATAGTAGTAATGAATTTTGGCAATTATTTCAGTTATCATCATTATGCAGATTAAATAAAGTTACCTATATTTATTTTGGAATATTTCATTTTTTATTAGTTTTATTCATTTATAAAACAAAATGTGAAAATACAAAAGCAAATAATAGGGGACAACAATAGAGAAAGGGAAAACAAAAAAAGTGTGAAGAAAGGGAAAGAAACAAAAGGCATTGACTTCCAACTCTCTCTGTTCAAGTAAAAATCAGATATTAAAATCAAATCTCAACTTTTTACATTTCTATAGTAGTATGCACTAGCCATTTCTGTATTGGCAAGTGTCTAATTGGTAAAACCCAAAATCATAACATCATTTTTTTCAACCTCAAGCACAAAGTCCAGAAGCGGTTTCCAAGTAGAAACAAAGGTATTTATGTTCTTTTCTTTTATCAGCACAGTCAATTTGGCCACCTCTGCTAATTCCATCAGCTTTTGTAACCATTCGTCCGTGGTAGGAATTGAGGCATCCTTCCACTTTTGTGCATAGAGCAATCTTGCTGTCATCGCCATATATAAAATCAGAGTTCCATTTTTTTCCCCAGTTCTCTTTCCATTAGACCCAGAATCTTTATGTTCACTTTAAGAATTTTCTGCATTAATGTACGAATCCTACTCCAATATTTCTTTGCCTTATCACATGTCCACCATAAATGATAAAAAGTCCCTTCTTTACATTTACATTTCCAACATTCATTTGAAATACCTTTATACATTCTAGATAACTTATCTGGTGTTAAATATCAGCGATACATTATTTTGTAAAAAAAATCTTTTAGGTTATAATTTAATGTGAATTTTAAGCCTTTTATCCACATATTCTCCCATTGTTCAACCATCACATTACACCCAAAATTCCTTGCCCACTGGATCATGCAGTATTTTACATATTAATTTTCCAAATTCAATGTTAATAATATTTTATAGATCTTGGCAATTATATGATCATCACTACCACATAGTAGGATTTCCAATTCATTTTTAGCAAACTCAAAACCATGGCCTTTTTTGTCTAGTTTAAATCTTTCCTTCATTTGTTGATATGTAAACCAGTGACAAGCATGACCTTCTAATTCTAATTCTTCGCTAGACCTGAGGATGGGGTGTCCAGAATTGGAAGATACTATTTTACCACCATTTCATTTCTAAAAAAAGCTTCTTGGGGGGGGACACCCATAGGGGCAATTTTGTAAAAAAAAAACAACCAAAAACCTTGTTTTATATTTATTCCAAACTCTTAATATGGCATGTCTAATAAAATGATTATTAAAATCAACATTTACTTTAACTTTATTGTACCATAAATACCCATGCCATCCAAATCTTAATCCATGGCCTTACAAATCAAGCAGCCTCTTATTCTGGAGGTTCACCCACTCTTTTAACCAAACCAAACAGCATGCATCAAAATACAATTTCAAATCTCTTTCCTTGGCATCTTGCAATAACTTTTATTTAATTCTTGGTTTCTTTCCTTGCCATATGAACTTAGAGATATCCCTCTGCCACTGTTTAAATGAAATGTCTGTTGCAAGTATTGGTGTTATCTGGAACAGAAAGAGCATCTTTGGTAAAACATTAATTTTACTTACTGAAATTCTGCCAGTAATGATAAATGTAGTTTGTCCCATCTTTGTAAATCGTTTTTGATATCACTCCAAAGAGGTACATAATTATTTTGAAACAGTTTTGTTTCAAAAGTTACCTATATTGATTGATTCAAAAAAATTAATTCATTAATAAAATACAAGGGTATAACAGCCTTTTTTGCCTGCTCCTTTGCTTGTGACATTTTATGTCAAGATTTACTAATATAGCCTTCAGGACTAGAAAAAAGAACATCAAGTATTTCTATGCGATCCTATGAATATTTAAGGGAGGTTTATTTCCATGGAAATTATACAGAATTTCAGTCCAAGTTTTGTACAATATTCATGTGGAACTAATAAGCAAGATATTAAAGTACACAAAATCATTATGATCCAGTCTTTTTAAATACCAAGAAAGAACATTTCACTACTTCCTGTATTAGTATCATTTATGTCTTTGGGGAAAAAAGTTTAGATCTGCATTTAGCTTTTTAAGAAACCAACAATACCGTATAGCAATACTATATAATGTAGATATGGATTATATAATACTGCCATTTGCTGTCCTCTCAAATCAATGCAGCTCAAAGCAGACTTTGTTTGCCACTCTCCATCAGTAATACCCAATTGTATCTCAATCCCAGGCTGACCAAATAAGACTTTTGACGATATGTCGCAATGCCTAGGAGCTACTCAGGCCTAGATGGGGAAAAGCTGCTTGCATTTGAATTCTATCAAGACTGTTGGGACCTCACAGACCCAGGGATTTTCCGACATTACTTCTGGAAAGGATTGCACTTCCCCAGTTAGGAGTGATGTGCAATTTGTACATTCTCTAGCAATGTAGACAGTCACTCACATCCTTGTCACCTCATGGTTCAATCCACTCTGCACATTGCTGTCTTTGAAGACCACTTGGAAAATTCAGCTAATCCAGAATGCGGCAATATGTGGAGTTATGGACTTGCCAGAATACACCTATGGTTGCCACTGTGCATTTGGGTAAGATTCAAGGTGCTTGCAGGGTCCATTTATTTATTATTGTCTTCTGTGGTTTCTGCCTATTTGGTATGATCTGGCAGACTAAGTCTCCTTGATTAAACGGTGACATCTTTCAAGACCCAGGAAGTGCACCTTCTCTGTAGTGGCATCTTCTGGAATGAGTTTCCCCCTGAGATGGGCAAATGTTTTCTTATTATAATTGGAAACATATAATAAGAACTAGTGGAAATATATTCCACTATTCCAAGAAGTGGGTGAAAAGAGCATGAAAACCTATATTTACATTTATTTAAAAGTTATCCCCAAAAGCTCCCATTAAGAGATACCGCTATTGAAATGCAAACATCTTAAGTCAGCATTTTAGCAATGGGCACTTCACCAATCTCACCACAACAGAACTTGAGTTAATCAATAACAGATCATGGGGTCAGTGACTGTTTTTGGAATTTAAAATATGCCGTTTTTTACTGTTGGGAAAGATCTACAATGATGGATGCAGATATAATGATGGAGCTCAGATATAAGAAAGAATCTGATCCAATTCCTGTTTACTGGTTTAAAAAAAATCTAGGATGTACATGAGATTATAATTTTAATTTTATATTCAAATTACTGCTGATATCTTTGAAGAGTTTATTTACATCGTGCCACAATCATAAGCAGATCCTTGGCAGCTGACATCTTGTTACAAAACAGCACATAATGATAAAATTAAAAAATACAAAAGCTTATTAGCATCTGGTAAGCAGCCTCCAAGTATTCTCTGGAAAAGTTGTTTTTAGCTGCTTCTGAAAGGTGAGGATACATGTGAGGCTAATTGGACTGTGTATAAGAGGCCATTCCAGAGGACCAGCCTGATTTTAAGGGACAAGGAAGAACATGTATCTGGACTTCATCTTCTCCAATATCCAGGATGCTGAAGATTCAATTTTGCCCCTTAAATCTTCCCAAACTGCAAAAAGTAGCCACACATTTTGCATCCCTGTTCTCTATGAAAATACTATCAAGAAAATATTGAATATGAAAATATCTTAGAACATACTTTAAAAATATATCATAAAAACTATGAATATGTATTATTGCCACCTCAACACTATTGATGCTTAAGAAGTAATTTTAAGTCTGATGATCATCAAAGCAAGAGAGTTAGTGGCTTATTCTTCAAGTCATAAGTAGGAAATGAAGTGCTTAATATTGCATTTTTATTAGACTGTATTCACTATTTTTATGCTTAATAATCAATCCCTTTTTTTGGAAACTGCTAGGTATTTTCTTATTGACTTCTTGCTCTGTTAATATCTATCAAGCCATGGTTGTACTATATACTGTATTGTTGGACTTTAATTTCTGTAATATGTGAACTCAAAGAATTGATTTCTGAAGTTATATGTAAGGCTGTACTGCAATAACACAATACTCATTTTGTGAATAGGAAAGGAAAACAGAATGAAATACTTTTCTTATGTTATTTGTACTTCTTGTTGTTGTTAGTTGCGAAGTCGTGTCCAACCCATCGCGACCCCATGGACAATGTTCCTCCAGGCCCCCGTCCTCTACCATCTTCTGAAGTCCATTTAAGCTCACACCTACTGCTTCAGTGACTCCATCCAGCCACCTCATTCTCTGTCGTCCCATTCTTCTTCTATTGCCCTCAATCTTTCCCAGCATTAGGCTCTTCTCCAGTGAGTCCTTCCTTCTCATTAGGTGGCCAAAGTACTTGAGTTTCAACTTCAGGATCTGGCCTTCTAAAGAGCAGTCAATCTGGGACTGAGATTGGCCAAATAAATTGCTTGCCTTTGGTGCACTGGTTAGGATGCTGGATTCAGAAACTAGGAAAACATAAATTCTCATTTCCCCTTAGGGATAAAAACTGGTAGTCTTTGGGTTATGACAGCAATTGAAACCAGAATTTCTGTCACTAAGTGATGCAGTCATAAAGTACAATGTCAATCCCTGAGCCCGAGTTGCCATCATAACTCCCAGATCTATGCACGAAGATGCAGGAGTCCCAAGCAAGCAGGTTGGTAGGTGAGGGCTTCAGATGAGCACTATGAGAGAGTGAGCACAGTGAACAGGTGCTATGGAGTGTACCACAGGCAGGCACTAGGAGTATGGGTGCCAATGGCAGGTGGAGATGCAATGGACAGGCGCTATGAAACACAGATGCAAAAAACCCAGAAGCAAGTTATGATCATCTGCTGGCTTCCTCACTGACTTTCCTTTTTGAGAAGTCAGCAGGGAACATTGGAAATTGGGATCATGTGATATGACTTACTGCAACATCATAATTGCAAAAAAGCACTTGAAGTGCTGAGCACCTAGATTGCAATCACGTAACCATGGAGTGTTGTAATGGGATCATAAGTCCCTGCTCATTCACATCACTGTAACTTTGAACAGTTGCTGAATTTTGAATAGTCATAACCAAGGGACCACCTGTACTTTCACTCATCCGACTCACCTTACAAGAAGGCTAATGTGGGAAAAATAGGAGGAAAGAACATTGTGATGTTTCCTAATCAAAACTCGCTGAAAAAAAAGATTCTTGAGTCAGCACAGAATCAAGCAAGGAGGGATATCCAAAGACCATAAGATTTTCAACCTTACTCTAATAAATATCTATAAAATCAATTCAGCATCAATTTCCACATAATATTCAACATTTATGTAAAACCGCTGGGTGAGATCATCTGTGGTTTTGGTGTGGAGTATCATCAATACGCTGATGATACTCAGCTGTACATTTCCACGCCGAACCACCCCAACGATGCTCTTGCCGTGCTGACCCAGGGCCTGGAGGCCGTGCGGGTCTGGATGGGGAAGAACGGACTCAAGCTCAACCCCTCCAAGACCGAGTGGCTATGGCTCCGTCGTCCCGGTATAGCCAATTGATTCCATCGTTATCTGTTGGGGGTGAAACAGTGGCCCCTGCGGAAAGGGTTCGCAATTTGGGAGTCCTCCTGGATTCACGGCTATCCTTAGAGGACCATCTGACGGCCGTGGCCGGGAGGATGTTCTATCAGGTTCGCCTGGTGCGCCAGTTGCCTCCCTTCCTAGACCGGGACTCGCTATGCACAATCACTCATGCCTTCGTCACTTCCAGGATGGACTATTGTAATGCTCTCTACATGGGGCTCCCCTTGAGGTGCACACGGAGGCTCCAGCTGGCCCAGAATGCAGCCGCGCGGGTAGTGACGGGAGCGTCATGGCGCTCCCATGTAACACCGCTCCTGTACGAGCTGCACTGGTTGCGGGTGGCCTTCTGGGTGCGTTTCAAGGTGTTAGTGACTACCTTTAAAGTACTCCATGGCATTGGACCCGGATACTTACAGGACCGCCTGCTGCTAGCAAATACCTCCCGCCGTCCGGTACGCTCCCACAGAGAGGGTCTCCTCAGGGTGCCGTCGGCCAGACAATGTCGGCTGGCGACCCCCAGGGGGAGAGCCTTCTCTGTGGGAGCTCCTGCACTTTGGAACGAGTTCCCCCCCGAACTCCGTACGATGACGGATTTACGTACCTTCCGTCGGGAATTGAAAACATTCCTTTTTAGACAGGCCGGCCTGGCATAGAAGCTCCGGTTCCAGCAAGGCTAAAATTGTTTTAGGGGATTGAGTTATTTTTAAGATATATAATGTATTGGGTTTTAAATGGGATTTATGGCCAAATTGTTTAATTTATTCTTAATTATTTTAATTTTTGTATATTGATATGTTTTTAATTTTGGGCTGTACACCGCCCCGAATCCTTCGGGAGAGGGGCAGTATAGAAATCGGAAAATAAATAAATAAAAAAATAAAATTTGAGATAGGAGAAAGTTACAGCATACCTGTGAAACAAATGATACATTATCATTAATCAGAAGAGAAGACTCCTACAAATAAAATTTCAATTTTAATCGATCAGATACTTATTTGCTTGTTATTCATAAGACAATCATCAGCACTAAACAGGTCCTTAAAGCTGAAATCTGTCTGGCTTGATTTCTCCCCCTAGCAAGTACTCAATTATCCATTTTAATTTCACTATAACATTTCTAAATCTAATGACATGTGCCTATACAGAAGAATATATTGTTTCAAAAGTATAATATTGCAAATATGCCCTTTATTCATCAATCTCCAATAAAATAAATATTCATAAATTACCTGTGACAATTAGTTATGCAGGTAGATTTTGCTGTTATTAAAGTTTCATTATTTAAACATAGGAAAGTGATGTAAAACGAGCCTGGATTCCCCAACTGTGAACTGCTGTATTGAAAATGTAATTTCAATAACTTTAGCTCACATTAAGAATCCTGACCCAAAAGTTAATACTGAAATGTTAAAGTTGCAAATGGAGGGAGACGTAGATCTCAGTTTCACAGAACAGACTTTGTACAGTACTCGTGTTAATAATGCAATGCTAATATTTGTACGCCTGATATCAATTTCCTCTGGACTAGTCTTACTTCAGGCGGAAGAAATTACGCTATCCTAGAAGAACGCAGGTATTAGCCGCCTTTCACCCGGGCGGTCATGGGAGGCATCCCGGGCGTCGTGAAAACAAACAGGCGCTGCTGCGCTCAGCTTACAAGTCGACTCGGAGGGAGTTACTTCTCCAGGCACTCAGGGTTAGGGAGGCTTCTCCACGCCCCTTTATCCATTGTCAGGGCCACCTCGGCAGCTTCC
This sequence comes from Bothrops alternatus, assembly GCA_034064705.1. Taxonomy (NCBI): domain Eukaryota; kingdom Metazoa; phylum Chordata; class Lepidosauria; order Squamata; family Viperidae; genus Bothrops; species Bothrops alternatus. Next base: position 10,563,843 of record JARGCV010000124.1, on the reverse strand, counting down.
GCTCCCGCCTCGGCTCCTTTCGTCTGGTTATCCTCCGCCCTATGGGAGACAGTCGGAAAGTTTCGGGAGCGCTGCTAAGTCTTCCGGGACTCGCTTCGGGAGTTCCGCGCCGCAACCAGGCAACTCACCTGGGGAAGCTGCAGCCTCCGCAGTCTTCTTACTAGGCAGCATCAGAGGGTAAGCTCGAGCATGCTCCGGCGCCTAACGGCGCTGGTTAGGGTGCTATGAATGCAAAACGTCGTCAACGCCGGGAGTTGGAGAAAGGAAACTGCTCGGTGGGGGAGCTTTGTAGCCCGTGGACAGGCGAGAAACACGCGTGTCCAGCAAAATTAGATTAAGACAGGGTATCTGCCTGTCTCCGAGGCTTCCCATCCTCCGTCCACATTGGTTTGAGAGGAAAGCGGAGAGGTCCGGCAAGAGCAGTTTGCATAGGAGCTTTTCGCGCGTGAGAAAGAAAAGAGTTGGCAAGATTCGCGCGTAGAGAGTGTGTGAAAATTACAGCCATTCCAGCGCATAAAGTTAGCTGGAATTTGAGTAGCCGAGGGAGTTCAGATTTGCTGGTAAACGGAGATGGGGGCGGGCCAAAAGAGAAGCGGAGCGGAGCGGAGCCCGAGGGGCTGTGGGAGACCCAATCGGGGGGCTGCCCTGGGGATCTGGAGGAGCACCTCCCTGGAGACAGCGCGGTCGCCTCACTCGCTCCCTTTTGTTTCTTGTAGAGGGTTGCGTGGAGTCCTCCCCACCCCGCTCGGTGCCTCTTCTTGGTCGGCCAGCAACTTTTGCCAGTCCGCTCGGTTAGTAAACCTCGGAAGGTCAGCAGCCACGTCGGGGCCGTTGGGAGGAGGGCGCAAAAGAATCGGCAGCTTCCCTGAAACATGGCCACCGGGGGCTATCGGGGCAGCGGCGCCGCCACGACCGATTTCTTGGAGGAATGGAAGGCTAAGCGGGAGAAGATGCGGGCCAAACAAGCACCGCCGGCCGGGGTGAGTGACGGCAAAGTAGCCACCAATGTTGCCACCAGCGGCAGTGGCGGCAGCACCGCCACCGCCGCCGAACTTAACAACAATGGCAGCGGCGGCATGAATTGCGTTCCTCTGGCCAGAAGCACTCCGAAGGAACCCCAGCCGACAGCCGGAACCAGAGCAGGAGGCGCGGAGCCCCCGGGGAGCAGAACCAGCGCGGCGCCAACTTCTCCCGAGGAGGAGAAAGTGGCTCCCAAGGGCAAAGGCTCCTCCGGCCCCAGCGCCCGGAAGGGAAAAGGGCAGATCGAGAAGAGGAAGCTGAGGGAGAAAAGACGCTCGACAGGTGTCGTGAACATCCCGGCCACCGAGGTGAGTCGGCGCTGGGTCAAGAGGGCCGGCGCTGGGGAGAAAGGGGCGGCCCAGCCCGGGAGGAGAGCCACGCCTCTCCCTTCGGCTGCACCTGAGGAGTCTGCGCTGCCTCGATGGTGCATGTGGGTGGCTGCCTACAAATTGCTTCACGGGAAGCGGGAGGCCGCTGGAAAGAAACTGTTTGAGGCGCTAAAACCACAGAGTGCTTCCTTCATTTCTGTGGTTGGGTCAATGTGGCTTGAGAATTGCAGTCGCATCCACCTAAATGGATCGAACTGGACTTAACATCCCTGTAAAGTTGGTGCCGTTGTTTTCCATTAAAGAAGGTAGCCTTGGTTTTTATTCTGTTTATATGAAGTTACTTAACATTGCTTGAATCCGGAACAGCCTTATTCTTGATCTGCTTGCAGGTTTTACAGGCTTGCAACAGTGACTGTAGATCTGTGGAGTTTGGGTAAAGTAAAAAAAAAAATCATGGTAGTCTATAGCAGGGCTTTTCAACCTTTTCACCCATTGTACCACTTTTAGGATATGGCAGCATCTGAGTACCACCAGTCGCCTAGCAAGGTGTCAAAAATTTGATGCCCCCCCCCAAAAAGGAAAAAAGTGATAAAGTACAGGTAGTCCTCGACTTACAACAGTTCGCTTAGTCCCTGTTCGAAGTTACAATGGCACAGAAAAAAGTGTCCCCCAAGCCACAGCCGAGCAAGACACCTTCCTGCCCGCCCAGTGGTGCTCTTCCTCCTGTCCGAGGTTTTCATTGTTGTGAGCATTTCTGTTGGGGATTGGCAGCGGGGGTAGGGTGGGGGGTGTTTGGTTTTTATTCCCCTCCCCCCATTTGCTGGGTGGTTGCAGTAGGTTTTGGTCACTTCACATGACCCGGGGCACTGTAACCGTCATAAATATGAATCAGTTGGCAAGCATCTGAATGTAAATCACAAGACCCTGGAGAGGCTGCAACATTCCAGCTGATCGGCACTTCTTCTGGGCTCAGCAGAAGCACCAGGATCAGCGCCGAGCTCCAACTGGAGCCTGGCACTGATCCTGGCACTTCCGCTGAGCCCTGACAGCCCCGAAGAAGCTCTGATCAGTTGGAAAGCAGCACTCATCCTGGCGCTTCCGCTGAGCTCTGACAGCCCTGCAGCTCCAGCCATCTCTCGCTCAGGCTTGTGCGGTGCTGCCACGGGTTCAGCTCATTCCCCTCCCCCACTACCACTTTTCTAGGATGGTCGCGTACCACCTGCCAGGTGCCAATGTACCACAGGTGGTACCCGTACCACTGGTTGAAAAGCCCTGGTCTATAGGAGGTCTTTTTTAAGTGCATATAACTTCTAATGAAATTAAAATTTATTATGGATTAGAATAGTTAACTATTGAATAACCCATGACCTTAGTTTTGTATATGATGTGTCTGAAGATAAAGTGTTAGGAAAGGCCTAAAAGAAAAATATCCTAAACATATGATCAAAGTCTGTCTACTGTGTTCTGTATTAATACTTTTTTAAAAAATCACTGAATTTTTAAATTGCTTTAAAGATATTGGTCTGTTAAATACAACAAGATGATAGACATGTTATAACCAATATTGTGACAAAAAAGTTCAGCTATATAGTGTTCAATATAGTTTTTTTCTTCTATAATACTAATGTATGCAGTGGCTTAAAAAATGAGAAAATAACATTTTTGTTAGCTAATATAACTGTCTTTTTTTAAAACTTACATGTATTCTGGCATTAATTTAAAATGCTGCCAAAAGTTGTAAACATGTGACAATAACACGAGTCTCTTTAAATGGAAAAGCAGCAAACTTGGGAAAAAATGGTATTCACAATTCTTGCTCTTTAGAATTCCAATAATGTAAAACAATACTGCTGTCCTTTTTTCTGGAATGTAACATCTGAAATCACCCAATACTTTATTTCACAACTGTCTAATTATTTCACAGCTACTTGATGAGAATTTTAGAAAGATGCTGTTGATGAAAACAGTCTTTAGTTTTTTTATAATATTCATGCTAGCATCTGTCCAGGAACTTGCAACAATCTTGGGCAAAATAATATTTATCTGAATCTTTAGTGTAAGGAAATCTGTTGAGAAAATAGGCATAATCAAAGTTCATCTTATTTCTCCAATTTTTTTTTGCCCTTGGATAACTCATAATATTCAGTAGCTTCTGCCCATCCTCCAAAAGCCATTTTTTGCCTAGTTATTTATTCTGACATGTGATTTAACTTGAGTTTGAAAGATAGAGGGCATGGTTTCTTTGAATATATGACTTCACAATTCTTCTTTTGTATATTTTTCAGCATATCTGATACATCAGAGCTTTGTTTCCTCATTATTATGAAAATACTGACATGGCAATTAGAAGATAGCTAGCTACATTATGTCTTACTATCTACAGATCATGAATAATTTGAACATATTGACTAAGGTATAACTTTCTCTTGCTTACCGCTAACTGGTTTTTCCAGTCTGAATTAGGTAAAACAATTTTTGTTGTCCTGTTTGTTCATTAGTTCTCTTCTCCCATTCATTTGAATTGGTATTTAGAATGCCATATTATGCCTAGTCCAATAGATCTTGCAAGCATAGATAATATCTGTTTTAAAATTTTGAAGCAGTTCTAAAGTTGTCTAATTCTTCAAAATTGGAGAACAGTTTAAGTAAAAGGAGGCATTAAATGCACTCCTGTCCTAGATAGGGCCAATTTCACATTCAGTAACAATTTATTCGAAATATGAGCCATGTAATACACCCTGAGCCCTTTAAATTGGGCTTGGAAAGCAAGTATGGAGGAATAGGTGGTTAATCAGTTAAAGCTAGAGACAGTAAGGGGAACTTCTATTCAGTATCAGCTCTGGAAGAAGGAGGACCCCCAGACTATGAATCTGTTCCTTAAAGAAGAATATAGAGCTATTAAATAACTTAAGAAACAGGACAGAACTTTGCAAAATGCAGCTCAAAATTCAGGAGGCCAGGCAGATGTTAGGTATTATCCCTGTTAGCACCCAAATAAATAAGAGTAGAAACAAAAATACTACTTCTAGTTTATTCAGCTGCTCCAAAAAGATACCACTGTCAATGGCAACAAAGGCCACTGATATACCTAAGGGTATCAGTAGAGTCATAGTTTGCTCTAGACAACTATCTAATGGGTAACCTTGGCTTTTCTGTGCCAGATACAAACCTAATCCCACATTAAAAAGGGTTTTGATAATCTATTTCCTACTAATGTTTCTGGAGCCACAACACCACTGCATTTGTTTATGGTTTGACTAAATATGGAATATTGGACACTGGGCTCCACTTGTTCAGATTATCAAACTTGTTTTTTAGTGGGTTGTTATGGAGCATTATTTCATTGTTGAAAATTATAACAGATTTAGAACAAAATCTCTGAGCAAAGAGGGACAGAAGGTTATGTGTGCATGAACAGATATGTGCCTGTGCCCTGATGCAGTCCTAGATGTGGCCTTTGAGGTCTGAAAAATTGGAGTTATGGGTTTGAGATAAGTGTGCAGGACAATTTGGAACAAAACCGCTGAAATATGGAAAGAGTATAAGATACCCTTTTGAATATAGCCTCTAATGGGGAGGAGTAGCCTTTTTATATAATGAGATCAGAGGCTTTAATATAGTTGAGGGAGGTAGAATTGGAGAACTGAATGACGTGAATGGGAATGTATACAATAGAAAGTAAAGGTTAGAAAAGGCAAGCATAGGTGCATTGATGAACTAAAATGTGGGCTTTGATCTTGAACACAAAGATATATAGAAAACCAGAAGAGAGATTTTGATTTCAGATAATTTTCAGGTTACAATGGATGTCCCAGGTAATGAACACAAAGGTGCCACTAGGAAGGCCAGGAAGGACTTGGAAAATCCAGCGCAAGCCACAGACAAGTAGAGGGAGAATGGGAGAGGGCTAGGGAAGAACTGCAGAGGCTGCGCATGGGCAGGTATGTGTGCTATGGGTGGGAGAAATTTACTGTAATAATTGGTGACTTTCCCTGCCAGGTTTTCCAATTACTTTGTGGGAAGCCAGCCGGGAAGGTTGCAAATGGCAAACATGTATTGCAGCTCCTTGCAATGTCAAAATCATGAGCTGAGTGCCCAGATTGTGATCACATGATTGTGTAGGTATTGTGATTGTCAAAACTTCAAGGATCAGTTGTATGTCCATTTTTTTCTGCACTACTGTAACTTTGAATAGTTGCTGAGTGAATGGATGAAAACTGAAGACTGCTTACAGAGCATCTTGTAGTATGAATGATGGATGTGTTGGATAAGTGTAAATTTTGGATATATAAAGGATGATGAACTTGCTTGGCAGTTACACATATTAAGCATATTTGTTTATATGTACTTTTTCATTATATTTATAATAACTTATATTTGAAGTATGTAAATATATTAATATACTTCAAAATATTGATTGAAATATTTACAAGCTAAAATATTTGTAGAATTTTAATTACAATTTCTTGGAAGCGATTCATGTTGTGCAATATGTTTTAGCAAGTAGACTAAACAATCAAATATCTTCATTTACACGTAAGAACACATGGATTTAATTAGATACTTTAGAACAGAGGTCCCCAATCTGTGGGCCGTGGCCCATTACCAGGCCGTGGCCTCTTGGTCACTGGGCTGCGTGAATGGCTGGCTAGTGCACATGCATGTGTGTGCACACGTACCCCACTTGCGCTAGTGCTGCCCTGTCGCGCAGGTGCTAGCACTGCCCCCATTTATGTCGTGTTCACGCTCGTACCACCCTGTTTGTGTCACGCATGTGCATGTGGCCCTGTGCCTGCCCCTCCCTTTTCCTCCAGGCCACCAACTACTCTAGAAGCTTCAGCAGATTCTTCTAGATATTGCTTGTTCTGTATATAGACAACATAGAATTTTAAAGTACATTATGTTGTATATTTTGTGCACAACTTTTCCTGTATGTAGTATATGGGAAGCCGGATCACAGTACATACATTAAAGTGTGTTAAAAAAAACATTTCTTCCCAGCCACTTTGGAAAATTCCACCTTGTAAATTAAAATAACCTGCTATTGGTTGTTTTTGACCACATAATTAGTTCTATAAAAATTACCCATTTTCTGTTAAAATCCAATGATATGTGATATAAGGACATATGAATTAACATTTTCTAAATAGAGACTAGTTGGTATATACCTTAACTTTTAGGTGACTGGAAAAAATACAAGCATATTGGGGAGCTTTATTAATACATTCTTGCTGCATGCACAACTAATAGCTATTGATATCTGTCATTTTTGCCAATGTTTTTAAAAGGATTTTAATGTTCATATCATGAATATTTTTTCTAATTAGTTGCTTGATAGAGAGATGAATGGCATAGAAATTTAATAAATAAAATAATAAATAATTCAGTCTTCAGGTATGTAGCAGTTATAATTAGCAGTATATTGGCATGAACTGCTACATGATTTCTGTTATTGTTGTCAATTTGATAGACTTTTTTAAAAAATACAATTCAGGAATCATTAGTACGTATGTGTGATTATTTGTTTGCTTGTTTCTATTAAACAATTTGATTATAACATTATAACAAAAAAACCAGTAATTGACTTTGAACTGCTTATTATATCCCTACTATTGTGAATAAAGATATCACTAAGAGCAAAGGTAAAAGCCATATATTCTCATGGTAACACTAAATACATTTTATATGTTACTTAGCACAATATTTGAGAAAGCTTATTGAAAATGAAGACTTTGATTCTAGGACTATAGATTTAAACTTATTCTTTATTCTTTTAAAATTAAAGCATTGCCTTGTTGCCTGAGCAGATACAAGATTGTTGGCCGAGCAGGTACAAAGACAGCCAGCGAAGTGATTGAAGCCTGGGAAACGGGCCCCTTTGTCTAAATGTGAGATCATTTAGTAGTATCTGTATTAGGAGGGATGAGAAATTAAGCCTAAAAACAAAAACATCTTATGAAACAGTGCCAAATTCTGTATGAAAATCTAGAATTTTTTTATAACTATCTGCATTTTATCTATGAAAAAGAATATTTTTGTGGAGAAGTTGTTCTGATTGTATGTTATTTAATTAAAAAATAAAGAGAAAAAAATAGTGGAAGATTTAGAAAAAATAGAGCAATAACAAATAACAACTTTCCTTCAGGTTTCCAGGGAATATAACATTAAAAGTTGGCCAGATTATTTTGGCACCTGAGGAGTGGAAAATGTTTTCTTTCAATAACACTGCAGTAAAATAAATAATCAGCTGAGGTCAAAAATAACACAAGAGGCAATCCATCATGCTACTAAGACTTCATTCTGGTGGCATTAATGCCTCTTGCTTTATTTTGCTAGCTTCCTAAACTTTAATAAATAGGGATTCAGTCACATCCGCTTTGGTAGGATGGACATATTTCTTCTTTTCTTCTTTTTATTGTCTGTTCATTTGGAGTAAAAATTATAACACATGTTTAGGCAGTCTTAACTAAATATTTGTAACTTGTGTTTCTGTTGAAAAGGATCTATAAGGCAACTGAACAATACCAGAAAAGCATAACAACATGCTAAATGACCACAAAAGCGCATTCAGCCACCTATTGTACACCAGATAATTATTTCTTAAGATGGATGAGTTTTTTCAAAGATCAAAGACAGCATTTTGAATTAAGAACTAAAGTAGCAGATGCAAAAAGACTCTGCATTAGTTTCCCTCAAAAACTGTGAACAAACATGCATGGCTGTCAAACTCAACACAAAAATAGTTTTCCAGAGCTATAGTCATATTAGTCTGTTGTATTATAAGCAGTTGTCTTAACTGCATCCTTAACACCTTTGTGCACTGCAGTCCACATCATTGTATTTCATGAAGGGATGGGATTTGGAGGTAAGCCTCTGTGGTATTTGACGGCTTCTGAAACAATGTGATCAAGATGAAATGAAATACAGAAACTACAGTCTTAGCTGATAAAAACAGCTGTTGCACAGACAGTTGTTGGACATCACAAAATAAATTTTCTCACTGGCCAGCTCATTTATATTTGGGCTTGTATTATATACAATGCTATCGCTAAATATGGTTGTTTGGTTTGGTTTGGAGCATGCACTACATGTGGTCCTGGAAAGTTAGTAATGTGAGCCCCATTAGATCATAAACTTTTAACATTATTATGTGATTTACTGTATATGCATTAATTATATACTTTATATGGAGCCCAAGATTATTCCTTTTCACCCAGTGCAGCCCAGGCAAGCTAAAAGTTGGACATTGATGGCTTGCCTTACAGAGATGTATAATTCAAGCTATTAATTTTACAGGAGGGATCTTACATTCTTGTGAACGTTCAGTTAATTATTAAAAAAGTGTTTGTGGCACCAGCATCATTTTGTATAATGCCTGAAAAAGATGTCTACCTTTACTGCAACTAAGACCAAACCAAAAACTGCTGACTTACCCATTTTTTGCAGAATGAAAATATGGCCAGTAGATGGATTATCTCTTTTTTATTTGTTTACTGTGCTTCTGAATCTTGTGTTTTCAAATAGGGTTAGTATGAGGTATAAGTAAGAACAAAATATTAATAAATATTAATAATTGATCTTTTCAAATAAAATGAGTGATAGTCTAATGTAGTTCTTAGCACTGTGCAGAGACAACCTGATTTGAAGGCAAATATATGTGTCCCAGGATAATGATGTGAGATTGAATTTGGGTCGGTCACCGGGACCAGAGATTTTGGACTCATGCTGGAGCCCATCTTCAGGGAACTTCTGTCTACTGAAATATGTGCTTTGGGCTGTTCTGTGAGCTCGGAAGAGTAAATCTCTGGTCTGACCCAAATTCAGTCTCACAGCCTGATTTGTTCAAAGGGCAGATACAGGCCTCTAGTAATATTTTGTAATAATAATTAAACGTCCTGTATTGACTCCACATAGATTTACTGGATTGTTTCCTGCCTTAAAATATGATTTCTGAAGAAATTAAGCAGGGACAATTCCTTCTATAGTATTAAAATTTTTAGGGCTTGTTTTTTTTTAATTCTGTTTTTAAAGTGGTTGAGATCCAGCTATTGCCACAGAGATATTTCCCATTTTAATCATCTGTCTTCTCAGTAGCCAGTTATCTAGAACTTGTCCAATCTGAGCGGCAAGATTAGATTTCTCGATAATGCTACTGTGCAGACATACTAGTGCATGGCTCAATTAGAGCAATAACAAAGCAGTTTGTGTGAGGAGGAAATTAGATACTGCATTCTTCTTTCAAGGTCTACTTTGATTTGGTTCTATGTAGGATTGCAGTCATGTCAGAGTCTGGCCAGGCCTGTTAGAGAAATCTTATTCAGAAAATTATCTCTTTTGATTATAGCAGGTTTCCTAAAACTTCCAGTAATCATCTGTGAATACTATTTGATGAAGATCCTTTATACCTTGCCAATCAGCTCCTACATTACCCAATCAGAAGCTTGCCCTCTATACCCAACCTTTCAAAAAGGCTGAGATATTGCAATATGATCATAGGTCACTTCTTAGCAGAGGACAAAACTCTGAATTCAAAGCTCGTTCCTTCTCCCTTGTCCAGCAAGCATTTTACGTGTTCAGACACATGTTTTGTAAAAAAACAAAAAAAACAAAACCCATCTGCATTGCTGATAAATTGGAGCCATTTAATATTTTTTTGAATTGAGACATACTATCTTTTTTATAAATAAAAATCTGCCCCAAATAGTTTCACCGTGTTTTGAATCACCTGATTTGGAACATAGCCCTAGTGTTTCTCCCTCTCACACAGACATGAATGTGCGCGCACACACACGAAGAGAGAGTGTGTGACAGAGAAATCTGGAAAGAAATTGTTCTTGTCAGCAATTCAGTGAGTTTCTAATCAAAGCTACGTATCTTTCTTTCCTCCATGCTACTTTTTAAAGTAAATATGTGCTGAAAATGTGTTTTAAAGTAAACTTACTATTCAGAATGAAGTAATGAAATACATTCCTTACTAGACATATTTCTCTTTCAAGCATGAAATCAAATATTGTTTTAAAGTTATAATGATCTTGTTTATTTAAATGAGTACATGTTCTAATTGTAGCCATTTATAAGGATGGCCAGTGCAAGTTATTTGGAGTGATGATGTTTTACAGAAATTCAGTTTTACAATGTATTATTGGTCAGTTTATTTGGTTTCTGAAATATCTCTTTTTTATATTTTGCAGAATGGGTACTCTTGTTTAATAGGATTAATTGAAGAAACATCACTATATTAATTTGAAAATATTTAAATGATGGGCTTCATAGTTCAACTTTACTTATATCAGTTGTTTTTACTGTAGAAAGCCTGTGATGATTAGTTTAAAGTTAGAAAATTGGATAATCAGTTACCAGTTTTACTAATGATGATACAGTGATTCATTCTCAAAGGATATGGAATTAATTCTGTTGTAAAATACTTTTTTCCTTTATGTTTAGAAGCAGAAGATGCTGTTTACATATACCAGGGGAAGGCAACCCAAAACACTCAAAGAGCCACTTGGACCCGTTTCCCACCGAAAACAAAACACTGGGAGCCGCAAAACCCTTTTGATATCTAAAATGAAGATAACACTGCATATATCCTTTTTTACCTTTCTTTTCTTTTCTTTTCATACACACACACACACACACAAACATATATATAAATAAAGATAAAAAGGGATTTATGCAGTGTTATCTTCATTTTATATGTCAAAATGGTCTCTCTCTCTCCCCCCTCCCTCTCTCTTTCCTCTCTCTTTCTCTTTCCTCTCCCCCTCTCTTTCTCTTTCCTCTCTCTCTCTTTCCTCTCTCATTCTCTTTCTCTTTCCTCTCTCTTTTTTTCTTTCCTCTCTCTTTCCTCTCCCTCTCTCCCTTTCCTCACTTTCTTTCCTCTTTCTCTTTCCTCTCTCTCTCTCTCTCTCTCTCTCTCTCTCTCTCTCTCTCTCTCTCTCTCTCTCTCTCTCTCTCTCTCTCTCTCTCTCTTTTTCCTCTCTTTCTCTCTTTCCTCTCCCCTCAAGATCTTTGGTTGCCCCTTTTAGTGACTCTGGGCAGCTTACAGTTCAGAAAGAATTCAGGCAAGTGGTGTTTTGAAGGTCAGGCCGGGGCTCGGTCGGGCCCTCACGGGGTACCATTAGGGGCGGCTCTGCAGAGTTCCGGCCGCCTGACTCACGGAGGAAGCCAGCTGGGAGCCCACAATTAGCGGGCCCACCAGGAGGCGGCTGACGTGGACACCCCTGCGGCGGTCAGGTGGCCCCTAAGCTCCCCGCCAAGCTGGACAGGATTCCTGGTCAGCCGGCCACGGGGTGAGAGTAGCTCCCTCACCAGGGCTGCTTGGCCTCCCCGGCTGGGTGGCCTGCAGGAGGGCGAGCCAGGCCAGGCTGGGCAGCGGGAAAGGAGGCGCGCTGCAATTTGCACAGCCCAGGTCCCGGTCCAGAGGACCGCCCCTGCCCCGGTGGACGGGGGGCTGTGAGGGGGAAGCACCTTCTGATACCCAGAAAGCAGTGCTTCCTCTCCTGCTCCGGGTGTGGGAAAATGGGCGGAGGTCCTGGTAAGGCCAAGTGTGGGAGGGGCAGGAGGCAGCAGAAGGCACCTGGGGCACCACGGACTGGCCTGGGGAGACACGTGGCCGGCTCGGCTGCCAGGGAGCAGCCCAGGGACGGCCCAGGGATCGATGCCCCCGCCAGTCACCACCCCAGCCGGGACTACCGCCCAGCCTGGCCCGGGGAGACGCATGGCCATCTCAGCTGCTGAGGGAGTGGCCTGGGGACGGCCCAGGGATCAATGCCCCTGCCAGCTGCCGCCCAGCCGGGACTGCCACCTGGCTCGGCCCGGGGAGATGCATGGCCAGTTCGGCTGCCCGGGGACAGCCCAGGGAGCGATGCCCCAGCTGGCCGCCGGCCCAGCTGGGACTACCGTCTGGCCCAGTGAGATGCATGGCCAACTCGGCTGCTTAGGGAGTGGCCCAGGGACGGCCCAGGGAATGATGCCCCAGCTGGGACTGCCGCCTGGTACAGGTAAGCCGGGAGCACACCACCTGCCCTTCAGCTGCTTCGTGGTGGCGCGCCGCAGACTCGGAGCCCCCTCCTGCCACTGACCCTCCGTCTCTGGTGCTGCTTGGTCAACAGTCGTGCCGGCTGGGCATCACAGGGACTACTCTCCCTCGGTGTGGCTTGCGGGAGGGCTGGCCCGCTCAGCAGAGGCTCTGGCGGGCCGCTCCTAGCGGGGATCCCAGGTCTTCCCCGCGCAGCTCCCCAGCCACATACGCCTCGGACAGGGCCAGCCCGGGAAAGGGACTTCCTGACTGCCCTTCTCCCAGGGGGCAGGGCACCCGGGCACAGGGTCAATCAGGAGCCCTGCGATGGGTCAAGTCCGCATGAGAGAAAGCGAGAGAGTGGGGAAGTGCAAGTGCCTCTCTCTCCTTGTCTCTCTCTACAAATGGCGGAGGAGGCTCCGGAGCTGCAGGGGATGGCTCAAAGAGCCGGGTTGCTGACCCATGGACTATACTGTTGGTACAGGGAGTTTGAAGAGATGAATCATAGAACAAAGAGGCCGACTATGGAGCAGATTATAAAGTCATGTGCAAGATTCAAGTTAAGTTAAAGTAGAAGAAAGCCAATCAATTTCCATAATATGAGCTTCAGTATATATTTACAATTCTCAAAGCATCAGGATTTATTTTGAGTCCTGAATTTCATTGATAAGGAACCAGGGGAAGTATGAAATGGTATCAAATAATTGTTATGGATTAATGAAAAAAGAGACTGCCAAAGATCAAGAAAGCAAACTGGCAGAAATAGATGGCAGAAATTGCCAAGAAAGGAAGAGAAGCCAAAGACAAAGCTTTCAGGAAGGAACTTAACAAGAATTTCAGAAGTAGTATTACAGTGACATCTGTAAAGACATTATAGATGGAAATAACAATAGCACTTAGACATAAGTTGTTTACAGAGTCAGCATATTACCCCCAACAATCTGGGTCATCGTTTTACTGACCTCAGAGGGATAGAAGGCTGAGTCAACTTTGAGCCGGTGAGAATCGAACTGCCGATCTGTTGGTAGCCGGCAGTCAGCAGAAGTAGCCTGCAGTACTGCATTTTAACCACTGTGCCACCATGGCTCCATGCCACCACAAAAACACAAGGAAAGTCTTCCAAAAGATCGACAAACTTAGAAAGAGGTTCCAACCTTGAAACAGCATTCTGAACTATTTCAATAAAGATTACTGATTCCAAGAAAACCAAACAAAGATGGAAAGTGTAAATTAACTTTTGTTACAGTAAAGAAAACATTGTGAGGATACCTTAATTACGATAATATCTAGTACAAAAAAGGAACCTAAAACAGCACCTCAGTCATTACCAAATTGGAAAGTAATAGAAATTTATGAATGTCTTCATAAATATAGAAGAAGCAGAAGAACAATCAGTAAAATTTCTAACTAAACAGTATCAGGAAATCTAGAGAACACTAGCATGGCCAATAGATTCAAAGAAGTCAGTCCATATATCAATGCCAAAGGAAGACTTACTGAATGTGTAAACTCATACAGTATCCTTAATTCCACATGCCAGCAAATATTTGTTAGAGTAATCCAACACATTAGAACTTTACATGAAAAGAGCAATGCTAAATGTTCAAGATGTGAGATCTTGTTGATGTATGTTGAATAACTGAGAAAGCAAAAGAAATCCAAATAAGCCATAGTCTGTATAAGATATGGCAAAAATACTGACTTTAGATTGGCAGAGGAGTCAAATAAGGCTGTTCACTCATTCAACTATATACTTGAATACATATTGAGGGAAGCTGTATTGAAAGAAGACGAGAATGGTTTTAAAACTGATGGAGGAAACATCAGTGATGTGCTGTGATGATGATGCTACTCTGATAGCTGAAAGTGAAATTCAGAGAATGTAGTGAAAAAAATGTGACTTAGGTTAAAAATAAGATCAAGATAATGACAGCAGAGTAACCAGTTTTAGAATTGGCAGTGAAAATATTGAAGTTGTAGTTAGCTTCTGCCTTGATTTAGCTGACAGTAAAGAAAGCAGCAGAAATAAGCTGTAAATTTTGCATTTGATGTAGCAATGAAAGCCTTGGAAAAGCTACTCGGATGCCATGATGCGTCTGTATAAAGCAGCCTTATACAGCCCATCAACATTTTTCAAAAATGTTGAATTTTGAGAAGACTTCTGAAAATATCAGCAATAGTCAAAGTAAAGTAAATAAATGTATCATAGAAGAAAACAACTCAGTTCTCACTTGATATTTTGGATTCATTAAAGCACTATGGAGTGCTATATAAGTCTAAGTGCTATTGCTATTTCAAATTGACTACTAATCAAATCTTTATTAGTCATAGACCAGCATAAATAGGGTAGGGTACACTCAATTTAAATAGAAGATGCATCAGAAGCTTTTAAAAAATGAAAAGGTAGACAATATTAAAAAAAAGTGTAAAAGTCTATACAAATCTAAAAAAAGGGACCTGAGCATTAGAGATCATAAAAGATTAATATGTGAGAGACTATATCAAATTAGAGATAGCATTAATACAGGTAATCCTTGACTTACAACAGTTTGTTTACTAACTTTTCAAAGTTACAATGACACTGAAAAAAGTGAGTTATGACCATTTTTCACACTTATGACTGTTGAAACGTCCCCATAGTCATATGATTTACACTCAGATGTTTGACAACTGATTCACATTTATGACCATTGCAGTGTCCTGGGGTCATGTGATCACCTTTTTGCAGTCTTCTGACAAGCAAAGTCAATGGGGAAACCAGATTCACTTAACAATTGTGTTACTAATTTAACAACTGCAGTGATTCACTTAGCAACTTGGCAAGAAAAGCCGTAAAATGGGGTAAAACTCACTTAACAACATAAATTTTGGGTTCAATTGTGGTCATAAGTTGACTTCCTGTATATCGACCTAAATTTTGGGTTCAATTGTGGTCATAAGTTGAGGACTTCCTGTATATCGACCTAGATGCTCATTAAGTCTAATTTTGGCCACAGGTCACATCATCTGATGAATTTTGAGTACTGCTGTGCAGAACTTTAGATGAGATGGGCAGCAGTCAAATCTAATAAATGAATAATAAGCAACATTGCATGTTGTACCATGTTGGTATCAAATAGCAACATTGCATGTTGTAGCACTGTTGATATCTTAAAAGAGCAGGGAGGTGTAGAATTGTCTTGTGTGCCCTGGATATTTATACAGTAACGGTGAAATGAGGCTAATGTGGATGTCTCCATAGTATTAGGCACTGAGAAGCACATGCTCCCTTGTTTCTGTGTATCCAGAGTCACAGGGATATTATCTTTCTGGATAAGGAATCTTCCTGTATCAGTTTTTGAGGACAGCCGAGGGGAGGGTATAAGAATCCTGTCTTTAGGGACTTCAAGTTTAGTTAGGGATGCTGTAGGGAAAGCAGATTACTTATTGGATTCACCGGCAATAAGGTGGGGTCGTGGTTAGGTCCAGCTGGTGATCTGTGTTTGCTACAAGTTGTTTAATGAGTGAAAATTGACTTGTTTAAGGTACTCTTGTTTTACTGAAGCAAAAAGGGAAAAAGTGTTTTCCTTGTTCTGCATTCTCCACGGCTCAACAAGACAATTAAGTGAGTTTTGCCCCATTTTTTGACCTTTCTTGCCACAGTTGTTAAGTGAATTTACTGTAGCTGTTAAGTTAGTAACATAGTTGTTAAATGAATCTGGCTTCCCCATTGACTTTGCTGGTCAGAAAGTCACAAAAAGTGATCACATGTCCCTGGAACAATGCAACTGTCATACGTACATGCCAGTTACCAAGCACCCAAATTTTGATCAAATGACCATGGGGATGCTGCAATGGCCCTAAGTGTGAAAAACGGTCGTAAGTCACTTTTTTCAGTGCCGTTGTAACTTTGAACAGTCACTAAATGAGTGGTCATAAGTCCAGAACTACTTGTATACATTGTATCTAATGCTGTTGTCTCCCTTTTAGAAAATCATGGCACAGGGATATTGTTTTCAGTACTGTCATAAATTCAAATGGTTGTTAAACAGGGCAGTTAATTGAGGACTATCTATATGTTATTGCTATTTAACTGGAATTTTGGCTATTGTTTTCTACGATAGAAGCATTATGATGCCCTTATTTAAAAATGAACATGACTTTCTGTTACATATTTATATGAAGTAAATCACCATGTAGGGATTTGCTTCTAAAAGACAACTGAAAATTACAAAAATAGAAAGTTACAAAGCTTCTACTTGTTATCTTTATTTGAATTTTTGGTTAAATTACCGATAGTTCTTAATTTACAATCATTCATTCAGTGACCATTCAATGTTATGATGGTGCTAAAAAAATGGACTTACAACCTGCACCCAAAGTTATGTCTGTTGTAGCATCCTTACAATCATGATTAAAATCCAGGCCTTTGGCAGCCTGCTCATTCTTAATTTACAGGGACATTCCAACTCCCACACACCCACCTATCTCTCCCTCCCCATTTATGCCCTTTTACTGCCTGTTAACCTGCCTTGTGGGGTTCCAAACAGACCCAGAACTGCAGCTCTGGGCTTACTTGCTGTGCCCTGAGAAATCTCAGCTGTCCTAGCAAATGCCAGCAAGCATTCATTTTTTCAGCTACCTTCTCTCCCCAGCCCCACATGGATCCCCAGCTTGGCCCATCAACTGCCAGCAAACATTTATTTGCTCCTGAATGCAGTGGGAAATGCCAGGATTGCCATCGTTAAGTCAATGTGATCATATGATATCTCTCTTTATGACTGCATCAACTTAATAATGGCAATTCTGGTGCTAGTTGTGGTTGTAAGTCAAGGATTTAAATATTGGTGTTGAGTCTGGCCTTTCTTGTCTAACAGTATTTAAGATGAGAAACACTTTCTGGTTTTGTTGACATCTAAATTATACTTAATCTAAAGTGGAAGCAGACATTTCCATTTTTCTTTCTGCTTCACCCAGCAAGATAGAACTTGCAAATCTAGGGAGATTCTATGTTAATTTCCATTATAACTAACCTCAGATAATAATGTTTGCCAGATTCTTTCAATTAAATTTTAATCCATTTGTCACTGGTAGTGCAGTAAAGAAATACAAAACAACAAACTATACTTGGTGCTGGAGATCATTAATGAGAGACTTTTTGAAGCTTCTCCCAGTAAAATGGGGAAGGAAAACCTGTTTCTTGATTGCCTCTTTGCTTAAATTTCCCCTATACCAGGGGTCCCCAACCCCTGGTCCGTGGACCAGCACTGGTCCACACATGCCAGAAATCGGTCCGTGCAAACAAGCAAAGCCCCACTGGCAGGATGCAGGCAGCACGCAAAACCACGGCCCCTCCTGTCCACGATAAAACCTCTTTCTACAGAACTTGTCCCTGGTGCCCAAAAGGTTGGGGACCTCTGCCCTACACTACCCTATATGCAAATTTCATAATCCAATCCATTAAATGGGGCAGTATATTGGAAAGTGTAGCAGATTCCCTCCCCATCTAATTGACCTATAAGCCACTCCTAGATTAAAGAACCTCCCAGCAGCAGAGAGTCACAAGGCACTTTCACGCAAACATGTAAAAATATAAAACATTAACAATAAGACTTGTTTCAGAAACCTCTGTCTTTTCTCTCCTTCTTCTCTTATTGGTTTGAATTACATGGCTATCCTAAAATAGACTAATGCTAAAAGGCAGCTGGATTATGTATATTAATGCTGGTTTTAGCAGTCTAAATGTTCATTTCCAATCCCTTGAAAATGCTCTTAACATTTAGAGGTGTTATGTTTAAAGGATTGTGTGTACTCTCTCATACACTTAGTACTTATAGCTATACACATAGGAATGTAAGATTGGTGCTTATGTAAATCCACTTATGCACTGTTTTTGTCATGATAACATTTAAATATGTATAGCAAAACCATTGCTTTTCTTTGTCATATAGAAATGAAAAATGACACAGAATATTTCAAAGTATGAAATGAAAAATATTTTTTAATTATAAAGTATACAGATTTTATGTATTCTGGTTGAAGGTGTTGCAAATGTTAATAACTGGATTGCAACATCTATTGTAGGAAAATATTTTTTTAGCTTAGTCAGAATTAGCTTCCATTTAAGGAAGAATGTCTGTTAAGGCCAGTGGTATTTACTAACTATGCCTGTGAAAACATTCCTTTTCACCCTCAGATGCTGGTTCAGCTGTCTTTCTTCTAAGAAAAATTATTTCAGTATATTCCATACACTTGGAAAATTTAAGCACACATTTTAATATTCTGGACAGAAAAATGTGATTGCACTTACTATGGAATATGTGACAATACTGTTATAGTTTTAATTACTGCAGTGCTTTTGTAGTAGTAATGATTTGCATTAACCATGTATTTTTGCAGAGGTGAGCGTGCTATAAAGGTGCTATAACCATTGAACCTTGGACTCAATAGTTGAATCCATATTATTTTGTCTGCAGTATATAGAAATAGAGTTAATCTCTTGAAATTTAGCTATATTATATCAGAGAGCAGGTAGCTACACTTCGCCAACTTTATCTGAGCTCAGAAGCTAAGCTGGGTTAGGCCTGCTTAGTGCTTAAGTGAGAAACCTACAGAAAATAACAAGGCTGTAAGCTTGAAGCTTTCTAAGATTGGAAAGTGAGGGGAGGAATATATAAATAGAAAACCATTTCAGTGTTGCTCCTACAAAAAAATAGTTTGTGTCCATGAAGACAGTAGATATTGAACTTATCTTATCTTTTTATATACAGACAGCAATATAAATGATAATCTTTTAGAAAGCTACATTAAGCCGCAAGCTCTTTTATCTTGGAGATCAGTCAGAAACATCTCATGTAAAATATGTAGGAAAGAAAAATGAAAAGTAACTGATTAAAAAGCAATAACAGGAAATTTGGTTCTGTATGTTTTTTGGTATCATAATTTTGCTAATGTTTTCCATCAGATGTTATCAGTTTGAGTCAAACCAGAAATGTAGTACTAGAACATTTATTGCAGTCAAGAAATCCAGTATGAAATCAGAAATATAATATATTGTTTTATATAACTTTGGCTACTTAGTATTGTTTGGAGAAACAGCTGCTGAAAAATCTGTATGGATTAACATATGAATCAATTTAATATTTTCATAATTCTTTAATATAAACAAAAATTCATAGAAGTATGCATTAGGATTAGTTCTTAGAAAAAGTAAACAACTTGAAATAATTGGACACATTTGAGAAGAGTTTGCTGATCAAAACCAGTTTAGGAATGAGTTTAGCATGGGAATCAGCACTATAAGTTCCATTTGTGCAAACCTTGCGTGAGTGGAGCTTCTTGCACATGCTCACGCTTGCCTGCAGCTCACGTGAGTGGAGCTTCATGCCCGTGTGCTTGCTCACGTGAATGGAGCTTCATGCGCGTATGCTTCCCCATTTCTCCTGGTCCGGTTTTGAACAAGCTGTAGCCCAGTGGTGCGCTGTGGCTCAGGGATTGGTGACTCCTGCTGTAAAGCTTCAGTTACGTGTTTACTTCAATATTTATTTCTTACAGCATCACCAATGCTGTGCAACCCATTTCTTAAAAAAGGTTTATGACGTCTAGTTTAGTTTCCCTCAAATAAGCTGTTATATATGTGTCGGTTTGCTGATACGGAAACAAACTACAGGACTTGAAGACACTATAATATCAGGGGAACAAAATTGTCCATATTACACCTAGCCCTCCCTCCCTTCCCCCCCAAAATTGGAAAATATATAAAGTTCTTGGCAGTATCTTATTTGTTTTCTTTTTTAAAAAACAAAGCAACTTGTACTTTTAACATATCTATAAGTAAGGAGAATGTTTGTATGCTCATAGTTATAATTTCTTCATGCTTTGAAGTCTAGCTTTTATTTTAGATGTTTAATTCACATTCTTTATTCAAAGTGATTGGAGCAACATGCATAGAACTTAACCATAGTCTAGTGATTTAGTTCTGGCTTAGAGTGATGTATGACTCCAGTTATTGTAAACTGTAAATCATTGTTTACATTCTATCTAGATGAATCAATTGTGATTTATTGACAAACTATGAGGTAACATATCCTGGCTCCGAATAGGTATCATCCTGGGAGTCAGTGCAGCGCACAAAGTAGTTACCTGGGCATACTTACTGAGGTGCATCCTTGACTATGTATCACTACATTTTAAATTAATTGAAATTTCTAGATAGTCTTTGGTAGCATTGTAATAGTCCAGTCAAAAAATGATTAACACATGAATGACTGTGAATGTTGATTTCTGGACCAGGAATGAGCACAATTGTACACTAGATGGAGTTGTGCAATATACTTGCTGGCCACAGTTGCCACAGGCTTTTTAATGAGGAGTCTCAAATCCAAGAGGAGTTGCAGATAATGGATGGACTCATTTGGATTCCAGAGGAAACTTTAGGTTTTTGCTAATGATCTAGAGGACAGTTTGGCTGGAGGCTTGGCTGCAATCTGGAATTGGCATGTGACCAAGTCTTGGACCATATTGCTACCTGTGCACTGATTTGGGGTGCAGATAGCATATACAAATACAGTTAGTTCTCGTTTACCAACTGCAGTTGGGACTGACAACTCCTTCAGTAAGTGATGCAGTTGCTAAGTGAAACATCACATGATTCCAATGGACTTACGATGTCACCTCACTTGGTCATTAGGCAAGCCAACATGGATCATTAAGCAATGAATTTTCTGCCAGCTTTTCCATAGACTCTGCTTGTTCGAAACTGGTTGTGAAGTGTGCAAATGATGATTGGATAACTTCAGGAGGCTGCAACAGTTGTAAATACTTCACTGTAGTGAAGCACCCTAATGTTGATAATTTAACTACAAGGAGGCTGTAATGGTCATAAATGTGAGGACTACTTATAAGGTTATTTTTCAGCACCATTGTAACTTCAAACAGCTACTAAACAAGTCAGTTGTTAAGCGAAATTGACCTGTATGAATACTTGTATTTAAAATTTATTCCTTCTCTGCCATAAGGCAGCTCAATGATCACCTGGTATTGATTAAGGTACATGACAGTCTCTTTCCATGTAATTCACATACTTCTGATTTAAAATCTGTGTTTTGTCTAGTATCAGAAACTATAGCCAAATGTTATTTATTTATTTCTTAAGATAATTAGCTAATTTCAGAAGATCAACTATTTAAGTATATGGCCATCTTCTTTCTACTGCACGAGGACAAATCGTGCACTACAAAGATTGTTTGGTGGTGGAAGAAACTTCAAATGTAAACTTCAAAAAGATTCCCTGCATGGATTGCCCCTGCCACTATGTGGGACGGATGGAGAGGAGGCTAATTACCAGATTGCAAGAGCATGAGTGAGCAGTTAGGCGAGATCTGAACTCATTGATAGCCTCACATTGAAATGAACAAAGCAATACTTTCAATTCTCCAGCTGCTATGATTATTGGCTGAGCAGGAACAAAAGTAGCCATAAAAATGATTAAAGCCTGGAAAACACCAGTCTATCGGGTACTTCGGCGCCACGGGCATAGCATCGCAAAGAAATCACATTAACAACTTGATAGCCAGCCATCAACACCCCAGTTAAGAACTACACAAAACCAGTAACCATATGCGTAGAGTCCAGTTCACATATTCTGGAGAGAGAGAAATTCCCTGATGATGGGCTCCAGCATAAGCCCAAAAGCTTGGAAGAATAAACCTTTGGTCCTGGTGACCAAGTCAAATTGGATCCTGTACTGATTTAATTACTCCCATACCTATAACATTTATATATAATTTTTATTAAAAACTTTAAAAATAGAGTAATATAGACTATGGAAGACACAAGGAATAGAGCTAAAGGTTGAAAAAATAAAAAAAGAATGCCATGCCATGCCGTGATGAACAGGTGGTATATATTCCCAATCCCTCAGTACTACCATTCCTAATTATGGAGTTTGACTTTTTTATTGACCTTTTGAAACCATCAACCTTCTATGGAAAGCCTCCGACTTCTTGCTGGTTTGCCCATTGACTTTGCTTGTGGGAAGTTGGCAAAGAGCTTTGGAAATCACAGTCATATAACCAGGGCTTACTACAATGATGCTGCAGTGGCCACAACTTTGCAAATACACTATTGTGAAGACCCTTGAAATTTCAATTATGTAGGAATAATGGTTACAAGATTTTGTATGCATTCTTTAAGTTAGATTTGAGGAATCTTGTTCAAAACCTTTTGCACCATGATGGACCATTTGGGCTTATCGAAGATTACAAACAGTAGAGTTTTAGTAGTGTATAATTACAATTTACAATTTTTAAAATTAACAATCAGAATTTTAATTAAAAGGTTCTATAATGTCTGCAGTTGATTTATTCCTTTCTTTTAAAACTTATCCTCAGAACTTTTCTTGCATTGAATCTCAATCACATACCAAGATAGAGTTTACCTTTGAAATATTATATTGCATTTAACCAATCAAGTATTTGGCAGTCTTTAGACTAATACATTCATTATACGCAGCTTAATATGGGCAAATGGTATCTGTTAACACCCAAAAGGCCATATAGTATATAGATAAATTTTGCAATATCCAAAGTCTGCTGAAATGTAGCACTTCAGATTTAATGTGCAAGTTTGAAAACACTGATTTGTTTTATTTTAGAGTTTGGATGAATATGATGATGATGAAGCAGGACAAAAAGAACGTAAAAGAGAAGATGCAATCACACAACAAAATACAATACAAAATGAATCCACTATTTCGGATCCAAATGCTTCATATATATTACAGGTGAGATGTTATAATACATATCTACAAATATCTTTAACTCTTATTTTGACAGATTTTAGTGCCAATGTTACATTGGGGGATAGATGGGGAAATCATAAAATTTGCAGATGACACCAAGCTGGCAGGAATAGCCAACACTCCAGAAGACAGGCTTAAGATACAGGAGGATCTGGACAGATTTGAACACTGGGACCTATCTAACAAAATGAAATTCAGTGGTGAAAAAAGTAAGGTTCTGCATTTAGGCAAGAAAAACCAAATGTTCAGGTATAGTATAGGGGGTACCTTGCTCAATAGTAGTAACTGTGAGAGGGACCTCAGAGTCCTAGTGGACAATCACTTAAATATGAGCCAGCAGTGTGCTGCAGCTGCCAAAAAGGCCAACATAGTGCTAGGCTGCATTAACAGAGGGATAGAATCAAGATCACATGAAGTATTAATAACACTTTACAATGCCTTGGTAAGGCCACACTTGGAATACTACATCCAGTTTTGGTCACCACGATGTAAAAAAGATGTTGAGACTCTAGAAAGAGTACAGAGAAGAGCAACAAAGATGATTAGGGGACTGAAGGCTAAAGCATATAAGGAACGGCTGCTGGAATTGGGTATGTCTAGTTTAATGAAGAGAAGGACGAGGGGGGGACATGATAGCAGTGTTCCAGTATCTCAGGGGTTGCCACAAAGAAGAGGGAGTGAAGCTATTTTCCAAGGCGCCTGAAGGCAGGACAAGAAGCAACGGATGGAAACTAATCAAGGAGAGAAGCAACCTAGAACTAAGGAGAAACTTCCTGACAGTTAGAACAATTAACCAGTAGAACAACCTGTTTCCAGAGGTGGTGAATGCTCCAACACTGGAAGTTTTTAAGAAGAGACTGGATGGCCATTTGTTTGAAATGGTATAGGGTTTCCTGCCTGAGCAGGGAGTTGGACCAGATGACCTCCAAGGTCCCTTCCAACTTTATTATTATTATTATAATATGATACGGAAATCTTATTACAATTTGTATTTATTTTGTCCTCATAACTTTGGCTATTGCCTCTTCCTTCTGGATTAATTTATAGCAGCTCTTTGTGAAAACCCAAAGAAGCGTTTGTGTACTATCATGAAGGATAAGATAAAATGGCATAGCACTCTGAGAGTTATAGGATGAATCAAGAGTACCTAGCACCACTTTTGGAGTATACTATGTCCAATAAGGAGATTCTTTAAGGATTAGATCACTTTTCCAACTGAAAGAGATGTCAAGGCTGAAATATAAGTAGGGGTGAAGATAATGCATAGATACACCAACATGTAACTACTTTCTGATAGAAACAACAAAAAATCAAATGTTATTGTGGTTGTAGACCAGGATTTAAGTATTACATTTATTAGTGCACTCTGTGAATATTCTGATTATGTTAATTAAATTCAAGTGATTAAAATTCACATAAATAAAAATCAGTTAACTGTTATAACCCACAACAACCACCTTACTAGAGCATTCCTTTATTGATAGTATACAATATTTTCCCTTTGAATTGGTTATCTCA
This sequence comes from Bothrops alternatus, assembly GCA_034064705.1. Lineage (NCBI taxonomy): Eukaryota > Metazoa > Chordata > Lepidosauria > Squamata > Viperidae > Bothrops > Bothrops alternatus. The sequence continues at coordinate 10,539,176 of JARGCV010000124.1, read as the reverse complement.
GAGTTTCTATCTGTTAATATAGGTAGTCCTCAAGATATGACATAATTGAGCCCAAAATTTCTGTGGCTAAGCAAGACAGTTGTTAAGTGAGTCTTTTCATAAATAATGATTTGCAGAGTTGGAATACACACACACACACACACACACACACACACACAGAATTAATATAATTCCTGAATGTTTTGTTACCAAACTAGGTAACATCACCAGCAGGATTCTCTTGTCCTAATATCTTTAGCTCATAAGCATCTTGTGTGCCAGTGTGGTCAGTTGTTTGGAGCTATATTTGAATTCTGAGCAGCTGATTGGTTTTTATTTCCTATTATTTCAAAGTTATATGGGCTGATGATGTTACCTATTTTAGTAATGAAACGTTCAGGAATTATATTAAAACAAGCTTGGAGAACAAACTACAGCCATAATCTAAAACCCAAGCTACAAATATGTCCTATTATTATATGATATATTTAAATGTCATATATCTTGTGCCTATCTATATCTTTCACTTTGGGATGTTTTTATAAGTTGCTTTGAGTTCAATTCAAGGCAAAGCTGGAATATAAATGAACAATAATAAGTTATATTTATTCCCTTCTTCCTTTATACAATATAACTTGTCATTAATATCACTATTTCAAAGATGCTGCTCTAGAGTTAAGCCTCAGAATAATTTCTGTTCATTGCTCTTTATATTTCTAGTATGTAAACTCCTCTGTCTATGGAATTGTTCTAGAAACAATTCTCGGCAGAATTTTAAAATTTCCCTTGGGCTCTGTGGGCCAAAGTGTATTGGATCATTTTGTAAAAACCTTCATGATTGTGAAGCAGTATCTCACTGTACTGGATGTTTATATTGACCAAAGAATGGTATTCTGAGACATATAAGGCACACATCGCCAATTGTTTTAAGTTATACAATAATTATAAATCAGCAGTTATAAATATTAGATACTTAATTATGTTTTTTAAATATATTTTAACAGGACACATCTAGAGCAATTGGAAACAGATACAAAAGGTAAGGAATTGCTTAGTAGATTACTGATTAGTGAAGTATAACTATGATTCTAGAAAACAAATACTCAGACTTGGTACTAAATTTCCTTGTTTAATAGTAGATATTATTTCAACTCTATAAAACCTAGAATTTGTAAGTTAAGGCTCTTTCTCAACTAGTTTTATATAGCCCATGATGAGACCCCACAATAGACTTAGTGTAAGCTATATCTTACTGAGCTACCACCTTTTGGACTGGAGGAGAGAAGTGGAAAATAAATTTTAACATTAAGAAGTTTAATTGAAAAGATGGGACACTAAATGACCTCAGGAAAATAATTCACGTTTTGTAGGATACTAGATAGAAATACCTAAGAACCAATATATTAGCAAGCTTTCACTGGTTATCTACAGATGCAGATGCATTCCAGTCATATCCACTTCAGGACATAGAGGGTCTCCTTTTTAATATGTTATGTATGCTACTGCTTTTAAGTGCTACTGTTTAGGTAAACCAAGCTTTCTTAATCTATTGTGTCCTAGTCAGTGGTACTCATTTGTACCGTATCAGCAAACAATCACTCTATCAAAATTGTAAGTCCATCAACATAGGAACAAAAAGTCTACTTTTATTGATACAACCTATTTTTTCAATAATTCTGTAATTATATTTAGCAAATACCACAGTTTTAAGGAGCTAAATACGCCAGTACTATTTTTATTACAAAGTAATAAATAAGAAAGGTGACTAAAGCAATGTTGCTTCTATGAGAACAGATGTTTCTTGGATGTAATCCGAAAAAGACCCCCAAGACAGAGCAAATTAGCACAATATGTTACATAATACAGTGTGAACTTATTTTTTTTTCAAACTTAAAGAGAAAGTAATGGCAATAAAGCCTGACCCTTTTCTCTTATCTTCCTATTCTTCTATTTTCTTGGTACCTAATCCCCAAGAAACTGTGACACTGAAAATAAACCTATCTAAGCCAAAGATTTGGAAGGGAGATGGCAAAAGAAAAGCCATTATACAATGACAGAAGGTAATGATAGTATTACCTTCCTAAAAGAAATCTACAACATCCAAAAGAAGCATAACTTTCAGAGTAGTAAAAATATGGTTTTATTACATTAACATGAGAGAAATCTTTTGCAAGATGAGTCTTCCTTTTCATTCCACTCTAAGTATCCAACATCCTCCTTTCTAGTTTTTAGAGTGTTGAACATCCTATGCCATACTCTGAAGTGGATTGTATCATTGCCCATCACAGGAAGTTTTAATGAACCTCCGTTTTAGATTTTGCATGGATCAACTTCGCAACACTCTAAAAATGGATTATCTGGACCCTTTTCTGGCAGGGTTAAGGCCTGATTTTGTGACAGATTCCAGTGGTCACTCTACTGCATGACCTGGATTATGAGCTGGATGGGGAAGTGTGACATTCCTAGTTGCTTTTGATATACAATTGACTATGATATCCTTTTTATACAGTAATTTTATTAAACAGTATAATTACAACAGTGAAAACTAATACAAGTTGAAAGAAAAAAACTAGAATAAATGAAAATAATAGAAGGTATAGAAAAAAGGGAAAAGGTAGAAAAAAGAAAAATAAGAATGTAGTAAAAAAATTATAAAGAAGTGATTACCCACATTTGTCACAAGTATAAACAATTTTAACAACTTATCTATTTCTCTTAAAATACAACAAATGATTCCCTCTTCCCATATTCTATCTCTTATCTGTAAACAAATTAATAAATTATTAATAATTTAATTTAATTATTAATAATAAATTACTTCATTTCTGATATCAGCAAAAGTCCATTAAGAGTTACCATAATTATTTTAATTTTGATCAAGTACATCAACTTTACATTCCTTTTATTTCTAACAATCTTAATCTTTAGTCCCTTCAAACAATATCATAGAACTTGATTTCTTTTCATTTTTTTTCTTTGTCCAGTTTCGCAAAAAATTTCAAACCTTTAACAAGCCTTTTTTCTAAACCCAATATAGGGATTATGACTCAGGTCACTCTTTCTTGATTGGTTGTGTATATATCCTTTTTATTTATTAAGACATTAGCTAGAGGCAGATACTATTAATATTAACTTCTGAATTCATTGTTCAAAAATGTCCTTCAATTTGCCCAATGTTATAATACTTTTGCTTCATTCTATAATTGTACATTCAGTTTGAGTGTTCTTCTCCTTTATTTGAACACCCTCTGGTGTTCAATTTTTACAGTCTTACCCTTTAATGATTGTTTAAATTCAAAACAAAAGCAGTTTTCCATGGGGAGGGTTCTTTATAATTAATTCCAAAATCTTACTTCAAATTTATCTGGACCCTTAGTCCATCTATAAACTTCTAAAATCAAAGTTTTAATCATCCTTTTGCTGTTTATTTAAAAAATAAGCTATATAACTTATACTTAAAAGTTTTTTTTGTTAAGGATTGAAGGAACACTTACCCAGTGCTGTTAGACCTCTCAGTACAGTACAAAAATTCCCAATAGTTGAAAAGCAATTAATAAGCAATTTCTGAAAGTAATTAGAAATGGAAGTTTATAAACCTAGTGTCCTTTCAGAGGGGCTGATCATGATTTCAACAAGATGGTTATTCCCTCATCTCCCAGAGCTCTAAACCTTTCAGAGACTACTGTCTTTCAGTCTCCTCACAAGAACAGCTATGTGGAACACTTGTGGGTGATCTCAAGTCCTCTTCTTACCTAGAGAGGAATAATAGAAGAGCTGGTCTACTCACTGGCTCTTCATGCTGCCACAGGTACCAATTCTGCTTTTTATAGACCCATCTTCAGTCCACCTTTTCTTCTTTGGAAGTTGGCCTATGGTATGTTTTTGGACTGCTTATGAAGATTAGGAAAAACAGGTGTTGTCTTGCAAGGGTTCCATATATACCCTAGTGGGTAGCTTTAATCTGTATAGGTGGGGGAGGAGAGACCAGCCCAGTGCCCATGATCTGTGGTATGCATAAAGGCCAGTCCTGTCTCTCCTGCTTTTTAACATTTATATAAAGTAACTGGAAGAGGTTATCAGGGTGGGGTATCATCACAACACTTATGATACCCAATTGTACATCACCACATATTGGGAAGTTGCTATTGCTACTTGTTCCTGGTCTGTATTGGAGAGAACAGACTGCAATTTAATGTTACATCTTAGTTGCTGTTGATAGTTTGGGGTCCTTTGTAATCATCACTGCTACTCTTTAATGGGCAGGCTCTATTTATCAGGGTGGTGCTTCATGACTTAAGAGTGCTTGTGGACTTAGAGATCCTTCTAGATTTGTAGGTGGAAGTCATAGTGAGAGGCCAATGCCCAGCTTTTTTAAATTTGTATTTCTGATTGTAGCATTTTGTTTTGAAAAGAAATTCAATCTATTTTATTTTATTTTATTTATTTTATTTTATTTTTATTAGAAAAATATATCTAAACACCTTTGAATCCTAAAGCCAATGCTAAAAAATAAAAATAAAATTTTCAAAAATATAAGACTAACTATATAGTCAATAAAGAAGAATATTTGTATCTCAGAGTTAATATGAGGGGGTTTTGGTGCTCTCTCAGCTTGTAGACATTTCATTACCCAAACTAGATAACAATATCAGTGCTGGAAAGGGAATAAATATAATGTTTAATAAAATTACTGTATAAAAAAGGATAGTCAATTCTATATCAAAAGTCACTACTAATACTATGAAGGTCACGATGCAGATCATTCAGTAAAATGACCAGTGCAATCTGTCACAACATTTCTTTCCTTTTCCTGGCCAGATAAAGAACTTATTCAAATAGACGTTAATCTTACAATTTGCTAGTTATGAACCCACATAAAACAGAATCCTGTGGGTGAAACTGCAAAAGACACTTACTTTTTTACAGGGAAACTTCAGTCATGTGAAATGTATATGAAAACTGAACAGGTCTTTTACAAAGTATGAATTCAGTAAACTTTCAAAAGTTGAATTCTAAACTTTATGTTTAGTGTTGCAACAGACACTTCCTGTTTGTAGATAATAAAGTCCAGAACAAGGAATGCCAAATATGGTAATAGTATTAAGCTGCAGAATTCCTTACAGCTCTGTCATCATGCTTTAAAACAGCCTTCCCCAAACATTCATCCTTACACATATATTGACTTCAGTTTCCTTTATTTCCAGCCAAGATGGTATTATTGGCTGAGGACAATAAATGTTGTCGTCCATCTTAAAAAAGTTCCAAGTTGGGTAAAGCTACTTTGAAAGAATCTTGTTTATCCGGTAAACAAGGCTTGCTACATCCACAAAATAGTTCACTGTATTATTTTAGACATAGGGTTTAGGAATTTTTCCCAATGATAAAATAGACTCTCTTAGACTCTCTGGAATATGTTTACAGCATTCCTTCATAACTCCTTAGCGTGGAGGAATTCTTGAAATAATGTTCAGCTCTCTGGGAATCCTTGGATTAAAAATCTCAAAAAAATAAGAACATTTCCTGGTAGAATTCATTGTAACCAAAACTACCCATGTTTTGTGATAGTTATAACAAAAGGTGTAAGGTTGGCAGCGAAAAAATTGCACTAGTGCTAGCATAGTGGAAAAAATGATTTTCACCCTACCTCCTGGTCATAATCTCTAACACATCCTTTAGTGATTTCTCATGGAATTTGCAGAGCCCCATTCGAACAAGACTGCCTTAAGAAATCTCTTTTAGTGGCAATATAGTAACAGTCCCCTTCATTTTCCTAGAAAGCTGAAACCATATTAACATCCTCTCCAACTTCCCCATTCACACATTATAGAAGATAATGTATGCATTGCATAACTTACACAACTTTGTTTTAAACACTGTAAATATAGTTACATTTTTGTTTGCTAGATATGGTCACTCCTAGCTTTGTGGCTTTCTTTGAAAACGCAGAAGTGGTTTAGTGGAAGGTAGCCTAGCAATTCATAGACCTCATGCTAGTGCAGGTTAGGAGAATCATGGCACTTGTATAGGGTGGCACGTCTGGTGAGGACAGCAGCATATGGCAATGGGAAGCAAACTGCAGGAAGTGCAGCAGCCACCTTAAGTGTGCTATCATTTGTACTATGTAATTAGTGCTATTATATCTGGGCTGTAAAAATCCAAAGGTTAATAACTGACAGCAAAAGAGCAGAGAGCTCTACCCCTTTTAGAGTTGAGACCATGGGAAGCAGGAGTCAGTAAGCCTGAATCCAATATCTGGATAAATATCTCTACTAACTAAAACTATATCCCAATTCCAGTGAACTGACTAAGATTGACAAGAATAACAGAATAACAGAGTTGGAAGGGACCTTGGAGGTCTTCTAGTCCAACCCCCTGGTCAGGCAGGAAACCCTATACCATTTCAGACAAATGGTTGTCCAGTCTCTTCTTAAAAACCTCTGTGTTGGAGCATCCAGTAATTCTTGAGGCAAGTTGTTCCACTGATTAATTGTTCTAAATTGTCTTGAGAAACAGCTATCCAAAAGAAGCTCAGCCACTATGGCTTTTCCAGTGAGGCTGTTTTGACTTTTAGGGCTAGATCAAGGTAGATCAATATTAAGACAGAAGATCTCATACATAGAAAGCCAAACAGTAATTGTTACTTTCTCTCACAATGCACTTGAAAATAACTAGGTTTTAATTCCATACAAGCTTCATATTTACATTGCATCACAGTTTCAGAATTGAAATTTTGGGCTTCTGGTTCCGGTTCACGGCGGTACGGTCAAGCGAAGGGCGTCATCCCTTTGCTGATCGAGTTTCCCCTACCGGTAGACCCCTTAGACTAGGGTTGAAAAGACGCTCTAGAGGAGTGTCTACCGTTGAGGAGGCTTCTCTGATAGTTGCAGAGGAGCGGCAGCATCCTCTGTGTACCGAGTATCTCCTTTGGGCCGACAGGGTAAAGATCAGCCAGTAAAATGGCCAATCATTTAGCTGCACCAACCGTAAGCTATAAGATCATCTAAGCAAGCAGACCCACCGTGGAAGATTCGGTGAGGTTTTTTTTTACCTCTATTTTCTTTTTTTTTCCTGTGAAAAGTTTTTTTTTCTGAAATTATTCCCCTTTTTGTTGAAGCGGCGTTTTAAATGGGGGGAGGAGAAGCTTAAGAAAAGGACGAAACCTATTTTTGTTTTAATGGCTGATTCTATTTTTGAATACTTTGGAGCCCCAAAAAAATTTTCTTTTAGAGAGACTTAAGAGGCTAAGCATCTGGAAAGTATTATTTTTCCTTATTTTTTATATTTTCTGAAAAGACTGATTATTTGATTAACTTTGGGGGACATTTTCTGCTGAAACTACATATTGCTCTTGCTATTTTTTTTCTTTTCTCTTGGAATTTGCATAAAGGAAATAGACTAAGAAATTTGGGAGGAGATGGATATTGAGTGACTGTGTTTAAATGTAGTCTCCCCCAAAAAGAGAATGTCTTCAAATATGATAAAAATGGAGGAAACTCATTCAGACTCTATTTATAAATATATTTTGGATAAAATCTTAGAAAACACGGAGATGATAATTGCTTGTAAAAAGGAGATTTCTTTACATCGACAAAGTCAAGCACAAGCTTTAAGTGAAACTGTAGTTTGTATTCAAAAGACTTGCTCTCAGCTTACTGAGATGGAAGAAGCAAATGGATTTGCAATCGATACCGGGAATAAGCCCTGATATAAATGGTCAGATGACCTATAATATGGAAATGGAGGAGCTTACTTCAGAAAGTCAAGCTGATTTGTAGATACCATTTGACTTTCTGAGAGAGGAAAAACTATTGGAAGAAGAGCAAAACTTGACTAAAGAGGACTATACAAAAAAAAGGATTTCAATTAAAGTTTATGCAACCTTGAAAAGGCTGGGAAATGATGTTTTGGCACGAGCTTTTCAGAATGACTATAACTCTTATACTAGCCTAAGAAAATGGATAATGGGAGACCTCTTGCTCCTATGCACAGTGTGGCAGGAGACAACGGGAGAGCTATTTGCGGGACTAGAGATTCGACTATGGAAACCTATTTGGAATAGAAGGAAACCCAGAATAAGATATAAATATTAAATTTGAGATGATAATTATGGATGGTAAAGGTTTTATAGCGATTTGGACTGTCTTGGATTTGGTTTGTTTTAAATTGGAGGCTATTATGAAATGATTTAGAATTTAATATTGAAGTATAGCAAGAACATGTGTTCTTTTTTCTGTGTGTATGTTTTTCTTCTTTTCCTATTTGTGGGTTTTGTTTTGGAATGAGATGGAATTAATAATTGGAGAATTATTGAAAAAGAATAGAAATATAGTTGAGAAATGTAGGAATTTAGTTTTGGAGCTAATATGTTTAAATAAGAGAAATTTGGGGCCCCTGAAATAGTTAAATAATTAGGTTAGCTTAAATTCAAATATTTGGAAAAATTAATAAAGTTTAAAACAGGATCTTTGGGATAGATAAAGAGCTTTTATTATTGACTAATGAAATTTATATTTGGTAATATGCTTAATGAAAATCTGTGTTAGAAATGTACTAATGAGATTCTAATAATTTAAATAGATAGACCTTTGCAGGGCAATGCCGAAGAATTTAACAGCTTTTTCGCAGACAAGGTCGCTCAGATCTGGGCTGACTTGGACTCCAATTGGAATACAGTGTCGGCTGACAATGAGTCAGTCGAGATGACAGAGGCCCGTCTTAGTCCTGTTGAATGGGAGGAGTTTGATCTGGTAACTCCTGATGACGTGGACAAGGCCATTGGAGCTGTGAGCTCTGCCACCTGTTTACTGGACCCGTGCCCCTCCTGGCTGGTTTCGGCTAGCAGGGCGGTGACACGGAGCTGGGTCCAGGCTGTTGTTAATGCTTCACTGAGGGAGGGGTCCTTTCCGGCTCCCTTAAAGGAGGCACTTGTGCGCCCCCTCCTCAAGAAGCCTTCCCTGGACCCGGCAGTTTTAAATAATTATCGTCCAGTCTCCAACCTTACCTTTTTAGGGAAGGTTGTTGAGAAGGTGGTGGCACTCCAACTCCAACGGTCCTTGAATGAAGCTGATTATCTGGGCCGTCAGCAGTCCAGGTTCAGGTCCGGTTACAGCACGGAAACTGCTTTGGTCGCGCTGACCGATGATCTCTGGCGGGCCCGGGATAGAGGTTATTCCACTATCCTGGTGCTTCTTGACCTCTCAGCGGCTTTCGATACCATCGACCATGGTATCCTTCTGCGCCGGTTGAAGGGGCTTGGAGTGCAGGGCACCGTTCTGCAGTGGTTCACCTCCTACCTCTCTGGCCAGTCGCAGTCGGTGTTTGCAGGAGGTCAGAGATCGGCTCCGAGGTCTCTTCCATGTGGAGTCCCTCAGGGGTCTGTTCTCTCACCTCTGCTTTTCAACATATACATGAAGCCATTGGGTGAGATCATCCGTCGACACGGGGTGAGTTGTCATCAGTATGCTGATGACACTCAGCTCTATATCTCTACCCCGCGTCATTACAGCGAAGCAGTGGAAGTGATGAACCGGTGCCTGGAGGCTGTTGGGGTCTGGATGGGTGCTAACAGGCTCAGACTCAATCCCGACAAGACGGAGTGGCTGTGGGTTCTGCCTCCCAAGGACAATTCCATCTGTCCATCCATTACCCTGGGCGGGGAAGTCTTGTCCCCGTCGGAGAGGGTTCGCAACTTGGGTGTCCTCCTCGATCCACAGCTAAGTTTAGAATAACATCTTTCGGCTGTGGCGAGGGGGGCATTCGCCCAGGTTCGCCTGGTGCGTCAGTTGCGGCCCTATTTGGACCGTGAATCACTCCTCACAGTCACCCATGCCCTTGTCACCTCGAGACTCGACTACTGTAATGGTCTCTACATGGGGCAACCTTTGAAGAATGTCCGGAGACTGCAGGTGGTTCAGAATGTGGCCGCGCGAGCCGTCTTGGGTCTCCCAAGACATGCTCATGTCACTCCAGCCCTCCGTGAGCTGCACTGGCTGCCAATTGTTCTCTGAACACAATTCAAAGTGTTGGTTATGACCTATAAAGCCCTATATGGCAATGGGCCAGGATACTTGTGGGACCGTCTTCTGCCTCATGAATCCCAGCGACCGGTTAGGGCACATAGGGTTGGCCTCCTACAGGTCCCGTCTGCTTAGACAGTGCCGTCTGACAGGACCTAGGGTTAGGGCCTTCTCTGTTGCTGCCCCAGCCCTCTGGAATCAACTTCCCTCAGAGGTTCGTACTGCTCCTTCCCTCCTAGCTTTCCGTAAACTTTTAAAAACACATATTTGCAGACAGGCCTGGGGCGTGTGAGCTGTGCTCTGCCCCTGGGCCTTTGATTGGGAGTGTATGTTGTATGAGTAAGTATAGTTTTTATAGTTTCATAGTTTTATATTGTACCATTTTTTAAGTGACCTATGTATTTTGTACTTATATTTCTGTTGTGAGCCGCCCTGAGTCTGGGGAGAAGGGCGGTATATAAGTCGAAATAAATGAAATGAAATGAAATGAAATGAAAATCTGTGTTAGAAATGTACTAATGAGATTCTAATAATTTAAATAGATAGAGAGCGTTGGTTTTGATTTAAGCATTTAATTTATATTTAGCGACATATTAAAGAATGAATTGGCTATAGGATTGTATTAATTTGATTATTATATTGATATTGAGCGGTTGAAAGTTTTTATTGATTAAGGAAATTTATATTTAGATATATTAATGAATGAACTTATTTGAACTTAATTGATTATAATTTCTATATAGATAGAGAGGGAAGTTTTAAGAAATATTGTGTGAATTGTATACATATAATGTTATTGTTTTCTTTTTGTAATTGATCACCATATCTCCACGCTGGTTCTTAAGCTTCTGTTGGTAATAAATAATAAAAATTGTTTATAAAAAAAATAATTAAAAAAAGAATTCAAATTTTGTATTTTATCTATGGCTTAGTGCAGGGGTTTCAAATTCGCAATGTCACGTGACGTGTCGCAACATATCGTGACTTGTTTTCCATTGCTGGACAATGATATAGGCATTTTTGTATGTAAATTGTTGAACATTTGGAAGACTGAAATATTTTATGGCCTGTTTCGATTACTTGATGCTTATCTGTAAAACAGATGTAATGTGGAATTGTCTTATGGGCATGCTACAATAAAGAAGATGGGAATAATTTAGCACAGCCATTCCAAATGCTTGTTGCAAGTAGCTTAACACAAGCTGCTATTTACTTGCCTGCAATGATTTAGTATCGATATTGCCACAACTAAATTGGGGAACATGGAAATAATTTTGATAATTCTATTATGCATCAAGTATGTTAAATTGTAAGTTGTATTTTTCACAGCACAACACCAGATGATGAAGTTTCTAATAGATGTTCACGTACAGATAGGACAGGATATAGCAGATTCAACAAGGATGCAAATTCTTCTGGAAACTTTGTATCAGCCAATTCTTTGGAAAAGAAGATTGATGATCTTGAAAAGGTAAATATAATCAATATGAAAGCTGCAATCTAATGTCTATTGTTTTTACTGTTTTTAAATGAACTATTTTAAATTTTATTTTTTGAAGGATCTAGCAAAGGAGCGACAAGAAAACCTGAGACTTGTGAGGATAGCCCAAGACAAAGAAGAGTTGATTGGAAAATTAAAGGAGGAAATTGATTTATTAAATAGGGTAAGTTTTTCTTCAACCTAGCTGTGTTTCCTAAAATTTCTGTACAAGTCATACATTCCCTCGCCCCCCCCCAAAAAATTGGATTTACATTTGTGCATAATCCGGCACATTGATGCTCATTTATTTGTTCACTCTTTTATTCATTCTTTCTTCTTTCAAAGAATCCAAGAGAGAAGCGTACTTGCAGTTTCTTGTCTTTAGAAGAGAAGAGTTTTGGCAACAGAATGTTGGCTTTCAAATCTAGTGTTTAAACTTTAGATTTGCAAGCCAACATTCCGTTGCCAAAATTAAAGATCTTGCCTAACTTAAATAAAGTAGTTTGAGCGTGCTTGGAGTAAAACTGGGCTTGGGCTGTATTTGTAACACAGGTGAAAATACAACAAAAACACCTGGTACAATTTTTATCAGGAAATTCTGCATGTGGCAGAAGGACAACTAAGACTGGTGCCCTAATCTATTCCTTTTCTATTTTTCTAAAAAGACTTATGGGAAGGCTTCAATTAACCAAATTGAAGTGTGTGTGTGTGTGTGTGTGTGTGTGTTTGTTGTTGTTGTTGTGAAGATAAGAAATGGGAAAGGATGTAATAGTTCTGATAGAATTTCTTATGGAGTTGTGTTGATGAATATACATAAGGGATGAATGCATATGTTTAACTATGATTTGGAAATATATGTTGTAGATATGTCAGCTAGACTTGTGAGTGCAGGTGAAAGTAGGAATGGTATGAAAATAATAGTTGAGGTATTAGGTGAACAGAAGGTAACTGAGAGCAGTGCAGAATGATAAAGGAAAAAGTACAGCAAGTTCATCAAAGATGGACAGAGCAACAGTTGCAACATGCAGCAGTGGTGGGCTAAAAGAGTGAATAGTGATAAATTATTAACAATTTGTAAATATTGTTTATGAATATAGAGGTAAAAGCTGTTTTAATGCTATAAAAATGATATGTTAAGCAAGCAAAAAATTAATGAGAATAAATAGAATATTAGAAGTATATTTGTGTGTACTTTTACATGCAGATATACAAATGATGACTGAGGACCCAGATACTTTACACTAAAAATTAGCTTGTATAATGCAATGAAAGAGCATAATTCTGAAAAATAATACTCTATTTGACAAAAGAATGCAGTGAACGCAAATTACAGTTAGTAGTGAAAAATCAGAACAAATATTTTGGAAAATGGTGTAGGAAAGATGGGGAAATGGGTAGAGAAATTTGAAGAAGGGAAAATACTGGTAGAATAATGGGAATAAAGAATGATGAAATAAGTGTAAATGGCTGTATAAAAGAGCATACTATGCCCATTTGGTCATCTAAACTTGAAAATTGGATTTATTAGGAAAACACAGTTGAATTCAGTAGGTGTGCATTACTTAAGTTTGTAAGATAAAACACGAGATAGAACTAATTGTAATTAATATGGACTTGGTACAAAACTGAAAGAAGAATATTGAGATTGTTTAGTTATATATAGAGATTAAATAAGGGTCAAATTGTAACAAGGAAGAAGAGTGAATGAATTGAAAAGAAAGGGAAGAGTGAGAAACTTGTGGATAGAGATGAGATTCACAAAAGTATCAGATTTAACAAAAAAGCAATATATGGTATGTTTACAAAGATGGTGGAAATGTGGGTGTTCGCAAGAATAGAAAATTATGGAGAAATATAGTGAGTGTTCTTGTTTTAAAGTAGCTTGAATGCAGTTCCTTTTTTAATGTCTTTTCTCTTACTTAATTTTTGCATTTTGGATAAGGTTTCCTATGCTCAGAAGGATGGGTATGTATAATGGATAAACTATTACTGATTTATTGTTAGGCAGTTGAAACATATTAGAAATGTTAAATAAAATGGCCAGTTCTAGTGGGATTCTAAGAACTACTCTTGAGAAATACAGCATGAGTTCTTTAATCATAATAAAGTAGCTGTTCTAGGTGTCCAATATTTTCTTATTTGAATTTTATTGTGTATTACATGGCATTGCTTCTTAAACACAGTTTGTAATTTAGGAAAGGAATTTCAGTTCATTGGGAAACAAATCCTGCACACAATTCAATTAATTTGTTTTTGTTTTTAATTGTTTGAATATTTAAATTTCAGCCAGTGGTTGTGATTGGACCTAGTCCAAGTACAGTAACTCATATACTTTTAGTCATTTTGGAATGTTACTTGTGCTAGATAAACATTCCAGAATGTGTTTATATCAAATATTGAGTAAATTTTTAATGTTTCTGTCTCTGCTTTAAAACAATTATTTTGATCTGTACTTGTGACACCCATCTGAAAGACAAAGGTAAACTTAAATTGTAGCTTTCTTGATATTTGAAAATCCTAGATATGGTCCATACTTTTTTCAGATATTAAATAGAAACAGTGGTGGACTTCAAAATTGTATTCTGACAATGCTACTTCATTTTTCAAATGTGAAGTGCTATATTGCTTAAATCAGCAGCCCCAACCTTTTGGTCACCAGGGACCGGTTTCATGGAGAGGTTTTTCTGAAGGGGCGTGGTTTCGCAGGCTGTCTGCATCCTGCAGATGGGGCTTTGCTTGTTTGCGCGGACCAGTGCTTGTATGCAGACCAGTGCTGATCCACGGACCAGGGGTTGGTTTAAGTAATAAAACAATATCATGCTGATAAGTTTAGTGTTGCTCAACAAAAAACAATGCTGTTGAACATGTATTTCTCAGATGAGTTCCCACAAGCAGTTTTGATAAGGTTTTTTAATTTATACTGATGCTTAAAATTTCTGCTGCAAAGAGCAAATACCAGAGATAACAATTCAAAAAGATAGGGGGATTACATTAGATATTGAAATAGTTGTCATCTTAGCCACAGTTGCTAACAATGCACATAGTAAAGCCATAAAATGATGCATAATTAAAATTAATCAAGGTTCCACAAAACTGCTTTGTCCTGGGGTCCACTAACATCCTGATACCAGGGCTTGAGGAAAAAGCCAGGTCTTCAAGGCTTTCCAGAAGGTCTGATGCAGACATGTCAAACACAAGGCCCAGGGGCCAGATGCGGCCTGCAAAGTGGTTTCATGTGGCCTGCGAAGCCATCCTGGAAACAATGAGGGAACGGCCCCCACTGCTGTGGCCCTGGCCCAGGCCAGCCAGGAGCCAATATACAATTTTGTGGTGGCCATCTATGCTGAAACACATTCAATGTTAGCTCCACAAGGCCATCTGGAAACAGCGAGGAACTAGTCCCTGCCACGTTGGCTGCACCCCTTGGGTGCATGCCGGGGAGGTGTCACTCTTTGTGAGGAATGAAAAAATGCACCATCGCCTGGAAGTAGCCAGCAAATGGCCCTTGCCTATTTCACATATCTGGCTTGATGGGCTCTGGGGGAGGGGTTTTGGCAGGCAGCAGGGTACTCTCACAGCGCCGAGAGGCTGAGCCAGGCAGCGCAAATCCAAAAAGAAACGCAAGGCCGCCCAGCTCCTAGCCTGCCCGGTTTCAGCAGGCAGTGGGGAGCTCTCCTCACAGCGCCAAGAGCTGAGCCGAGTGGCGCGAATCGGATGAGAAGTGCAATACTGCCTAGCCCCCAGCCTGCCCAGTTTCAGCAGACAGCAAGGTGCAAAGCTGGTGCTGTGAGGAGAGCGCCCCGCTGCCTGCCAAAACCAGGCAGGCTAGGGACTGGGCACCATTGCGCAGGTAATGTTGACTCTCACGCTACTCATGGCATCCCCTCCCCCAGAGCCCACCAAGCCAGATATGTGAAGTAGGTGAGGGCCATGTGCTGGCCACTTCCAGGCGATGGTGCATTTCTTCATTCCTCATGCAGGGTGACACCTCCCCAGCTGCGTTTCTTGCCTGTTTTTCTCCCTCCCTCATCTTAAATATTTTCCCACCACTCTATACTTAGAAAGGAAAAAAGGAAAGAAGGAGAGGGAGGGTCTGAGGGAAGTCCTGCCTTATTGCTGCCCTTTCACCATCCCCTTGCCCCCTCCTCCTGGCCTATCCTGGGGGTCTCCCATCCTATTGCTAAGGAAGCTTTGGATACAAAGCTGTGTCTCCTCCCATGGAGAGGGAATGGGCCTCCCTCTGACTTTGCCCTCATACCCAGTATGAGCAACCTGGGTAAGGAGAGCAAGCACAGCAGCAACAGCCTTGAGGAAGAGGTAAGTGCAGCTGGGCGCCCCCTTTGGGAAGTGCGGCTGGGCTTGGTGCCACGGGTGCTTGAGGGCCAGGCTGGTGTTTGACCTCTGCTGCCCAAGTCTCCGGGCAGCCCGTGCCACCATCCAGCCCACCCGCATGGCCTGAGAGGAACAGTGAGTCTCCTCCAGTGGACCATGCCTTGGCACTTTCCCTGGTCCCACCCCCTTCTGCCAGAGACCCTCAGATCTGTCCCACTGCTGCCCAGGCCCCCACAGGCACCCTTTTTTAAAAAAAAATTTTTTTTATTGGTTTTTTAATTTTTAACAGAAAAAGAAAAATGCTCAAATCAAATCATAATGTTAAAATAAACAATAAACATAATCACAACATAAATACATATTTCAAAATCATCCATAAACAAAACATAAATACTTATTTCAATACATCTAATAATAATAACTCAACTGAAAATAATCATAGACCATATTTACCAAACAATTAACATTACTGCTCGGTACCCCCACCACCACATCCCCCTAACCCTAACCTTCCCCCCTCACTTACCAACTAACTACCTACTCTCCTCCCTCCTTCTCTATCTCCCTCCTTCTACTCCACCCAACTATCCCTACTCTTCCCCTTTCTTATCAACTTTCTACTTACATAAGCCTTCACTCCTCCTTCCTCTTTCCATCAGATGTGGTGCCCAGAGGCCACCCGAGCAACCCCTTAATAACAATAATTACATATCCTTGCATCAACCCCATTGCAGTTGAGAAAACATAGTATATAAAATTATAAACCCTCCCTACCCCCCCCCTGACTTCCCAGAGTGAGTACAGGGTAAAACAAAAGAAAACCCCCTACTTCAAACAAAATTATTATATAATCCTAACAAGAATTTTAAACTATATACTAAATACAATCTCTACTTAACATTTATTCAACCTTATCAATTCTAATACATATCTAATCCCTCAATCAGTCCATCTAATATCAAACCTTAAATCATTTCAATCCACTAAACAAAACAGACAAATCATCTTGTTAAGAGTATTAATTTTCATTTACATATCTAAACCATCAATCTAACGATCAATCCATCATATATGTCTTAATCAATTTAGTATATCTTCCATTAAAAAACCTCTCTTACATCTTACTCATAAACTTGGTCCTTGATTCAGCCCATAATCTTAGATTGGCTTTAATTCCTTACACTTAATTTTAAATTTTCACTTCTTCAATCGACTTCTGGGCTTTCTCATATGTCTAATAAACCTAAATAACAAATACAATCTATTTAATCTATTTCTAACTTAGATTCCTTCAACCTTATCAAATCACATAATGCTTATCTATCCCATCAATCAGTCAATCTTATGTCAAACCTAGATCATTTCAAAGCAAGTACATTCTTCTTCAATTTAATTATATCTTCCGTTAATCATCCTCTTTTACATCTTAATCATAATCTTAATATTATATCTTCCGTTAATCATCTTCTCTTACATCTTACTCATAATCTTAGTCCTTGAGTCAGTCCATAGTTTTAAATTATCCATAATTCCTTGCATACAATTTTAAATTTCACTTCTTCAGTCGTACTCTTGGTTTTTTCTTTCGCCAGATAAATCTCCATATCGAGGCCTCCCTTCCAAGTAATAAGTCTCTCTTTTTTACTTGCAATATCATTTGAGTCCATATAAAGCCTCTTAACCTTTGCGTTTGTCCTCTATTTCTCTTAACCATAAACTTTCGTTGAGGTAACATTTCAAATCTTTGTCTTTGCTTTTCCTGGTCCTCGGCACCATAAATAGATTGCTTCTTAAACTGGATCAGTTTCTCTTCTTTCTCAGTTAAATCTTCTTCTTGCTGCTTGTCTGAGAGGAATAGCCATCCCCTCCTGTCCTGAAACAAATCCTCTTCCTCCACTCCGTAGATGAACTGTTTATCAAGCAAGATCCATTTCCCATTATTCTCTTTATTCTCAATACTGTCTACTTCTTGTTTGGGTTGTTGTATAAAATGTTCAGCAATCGATTGCAAATCAATTTCATTTAGAAAAAAGGATCTAGTTAATTTTAATATTTCTATTTTAGTCTCTTTCAATATTGCAATCCTTTCTTCTTTAAATTCATCAATGCGATCCAAAATAGGTTTGACATTAAAACGTAAATTCCACTCCATTTTAAATTTTAAAACAATCGCTCTGGCTTTAATCCAATTTCTACAACCGTCTCTCCAGCTTCGCTTACGAGAACAAAGAGAAAAAAATGGAGAATTCACTTTCACTTTCAAGCACTTTCCTTTAACAGTGAAAGTAGTGAAAGCTATACGCCATCTTGAATGCATTATGTTAAATGTAACAGTTAGAAATACATAGCCAGGAAAACAATAAAAAATACTTGCAATCCAATAAAAACTCCTGTATTCACTCAGTCTGCAAACAGTCTCTCTTGTGTTCTATTTTTAAAAAGCAGAGGCGGTCGCGGCGTCTTTTTCTGTCTGATGACAGAAGCGTCTCTGGGCAGGAGCGTCTTCAGGAGTTATGGGGAGCTCGCACTCTTAATCCCTGAAAGCTTTTTTCAGGGATATTAGAGGAGCTCAACCCTACTCCCGATGCTCTGCACCTCTTCTTCGCCCGAAGAGGGGATTTTTCACCGCAAAAAACAGCTGATGTTCGCTATCTTTTGCGGCTTTACATACCCAGGGAACGGAGCCTCACAGAGGAGACTCTAGCGACGTCGGCGGAGCCACTGGAAGTCCCCACAGGCACCCTTGACGGGAACAATGTAGAGCTGGCCACACCTACTCCATCCACGCCCACCCAGTAGGTCACCCCCACCCGGCCCCCCAAGGGCAACCACAATGCTGATGCGACCCTCAGTGAAATTGAGTTTGACACCTTTGGTCTAATGGCTCAAGGCTAGTACAGAGTGATGTGTATGTGAGAACGCAGATCAAGTCACCCCTGCCTCAAGAGGCAGAAAAAACATCTGGTGTAGAAACCCTTCCAGTGAGTCAGACCATCTCTACCCTGGATCAGCTTCGCAGTTGCCATGGTGACAAAAGATCTCTTGAGCTGCCTTTGATCCCAAGCTGGGAGAAGGCAAAATCATATCTCAACCAACCATCAAAACGGCACAAGTAAGAAAGTACTGCATTAACCATTAGGTTTGGGGTGGACATGCCATGTCAGCTATTATACTATATCTTTCTCAGGTTTAACAGGTTTCTGTAAGAGAATTTATAATTCTTAAATCCCTTTTGTTAACTTTATTCTTTTATTTTCAAATATACATGGTATATAAATTTGTGTGTTTGCATGTATTTGTGTATATGTAGTATATTTGTATTTTATACTGCTATTTCAAAGTTTATATTATTAATTTTAATCTTTTTTCTCCTTGTTGCATATGTTAGCCTGAGCAAGCCCTTTAGGGTATTTTTTATTTAATAATTGGTTTTTAGCCTATTTGTTTTGTCTGTATGTACTTTTCTTAACTATCCTGACATTGTCAATTTAATTTTGGATATTCTGGATGCTTAAATACCAATTTTCCTGTGCTGGTTAACAGCCATAATAAAGTTAAGTATATAAAGCATTCATATCAGAGTAAATTGTTTGTTACAGAATATAAATTATAAGTTTATTAAGTAGCTCCCAACCAGTTTGTTAGCCATCTCAATCTGTATTTCACCATTTTTTGGTTTTTATGGACTAAAATTCATATCATGTATTGCAGAGTGAATTATTAACTGAATGATTAAAAAGAACTTAATTAATAGCAGTATATCTTGTTTTATTCTCTCTCAAAGGATCTAGATGATATAGAAGATGAAAATGAGCAATTAAAGCAGGAAAATAAGACACTGTTAAAAGTTGTTGGACAGCTGACAAAATAGAAGATGGAAGCTGCCAAAATAGAAGATGGAAGCCTCAGTGAGGAAGGAAATATGAAACTACTGATTTGAATGTTTAAGGGTCAAGATTAGGATATTTCCTTTGTGGCAATATGTCAAAACAATTGTCTTTATATTTATTATTAAGGAGCAGGGAGAAATGATGAATGTTTTACATGATGCTGTTACTTCTAAGCTCATTCCCTTGAATTTCCCAAAGTGATTCAAATGATGCTCATTGAGATGCATTAGGTGTTTCTATATATTTGACCCAGTTATACTTTTTAAAGAATTCCTGATTACAAAGGTCACAGTTAGTCAATATGGAGATTACTTGTAGGGGAGGGATTTTTTCCTGCTCTATGAATAGAAGAAATAGGAATAAAATCTGTTTATACAGGGTCAAAATAAGTATTTTGGGAGGTATTTGTTCTTTCTTTGAACAGGTATAAAGTGCATTACTGATATAAAAATTTTTACAGAGTGTTACTCTGCAAAAACCTTGTATGTTGTGATTTTATTTTATACTTTATCTGAAGTACTGACAGTAATAGATAGTATTTTCCTGTATAGATGCTGTTTGATGAAAATGTTTTATAAATCATAAATAAATCACCAATAATTATCAAAACTAATAAGTAGTTTTTAGAAAAATGTGTATATTGCATACTGCCACACAGAGCTTATGTTTCCACAGGAAGAATTCAGAGGGTGCCATTTTTTGAAATTTATGAATACTGTGAAGTACTTCAAATATTACAATCACAGTTTATTGGACTAAGAACAGTCTGGTTTTATATATTAAGTTACAGTTTTCTGATCTAGATACAATGGGAATCATTGCCTAACAATAGTTTAACAAATCATATAACCTTTGCATTGGGTTGAGAAATATTAGTGTTCTTGGCCAAATGACTATAGACCAAAACTGTTCATTTAAACCATGCCTGTATGAATGGACTTCATCCAAAATACATGTATTAGGTTAGCATCAAAATAAGTATAATGGATTCGTTTTGCAACACTATGATCTACCAAGCTGTTATATGATTCATAGTGGTTTTTGTATTGTGATAAAGTTTTAATTGATATAGTTTACAAAGGAATTTTATGATTGTTCACCCCTTTAAAAGTATTATAGAAAACATCTAGAATAACACCAATGCTTTTTAAATAAAGTATGTTGCATATTCTATTATAGTCTAGTGTCAGTTGTCTATGTCACTGTTGTGCAACAATTGTCTCTTCTGTATAAGTTAGAAAACTCCAAAGTTGCATTTTAGAGAATAATTTTTAGCAAGGAAACTTAAATATAACATTTAAGCTTTCAAAATACCTCCACTGCTTTGTCAGGCAAATAGGAAATAGAAAAAAGTGGAGAAGGAAAAGTAGAAAAAAAATAATCAGCTCCCCTGATGTAGAGCTCTGAAAAACTCAAAATCAGCATTTCTGACTTTTCAGATAGTCTTACTCTTGACTCTGGATGTTTTTCTTTTGAGCAATACAGCTACCTTTCCTTTTGCTTGAAAAAATATAATTGTGTTTCTAATGATCTAGCCTTTTCTGTTTTGAAGTCAGCTATATAGCCTTGAAAAATACTTTGTCAACTGGACCTCTAAAGTAGCACTGGAATTCATAGGCATCCTTAGTTGCTTCCTAATGCCAATGTTTATGTACGAAAAGTGTATTAATATTGCAAAGGCAATCTCTATTGAACAAAGTTAATGTAGTAAACTTTTCCCACATGACTCACTATTTGAGAATATGCACTAATTTGTCCATACCATTTTTTCTCTAATGATTGCAGTTATATATGCAGCATACCAAAAACGCTCTATTAGTAGATCACAATGCTTAGCAACTATATAACTACTCATAATAGATTACATTTTTGTATTTTTAAAGGCTGTATAGGTGATTTATGACTGTAATTAGGGTTCAGATCTTGCCTGTTGAGTGAAGCAGTCATTAAGTGAGATGCCACATGGCTGCTTTGTCAATTACTGCAATCCCAGTATCTGCCAATCCCAGTTGCAGTCATTAAGCTAGTTGTAAAGTGGATGGAGCAAAATCTTCCTGGCAGACAGCCCTTTTACTCTCAAATGTTTCTGTACACTACCAAAGGATTTCAGCTCCATTCCAAGCATTGAGAGGAAATCCTTTTTGAGACTGCAGGAACAAAGCTGAAATCTTCACAATTTCACTAACATTTCTGCAGTTTTAAAGCATTGTGTGGTGCTTGACTAGCAACAGCAACTGGGACTGCTAGAATTGCCATCAGTAAGCAATATGGTCACATGGTATCATATTATGCAGCTGCGTCGTTTAATGATGATAATTCTGGTCCTCGTTGCTGTTGTAATCTGAGAATTATCTGTAGCCCAAATTAAGATACTCACCAGGAAAAAAACTGTAAAACAAAGGAGAATGAGACAAAATAAGTTCAAATCCCAGTGTAAAAGTCTTTAAGTGTCTTATTTTGAGATGTTGGCAAAGAGAATTGTAAGGATATATGTCCCCAAATAAAATGTACGTATTGTTCAAAAAACTTATAGCTTCTTTACAGTCTGCAAAAAGTAATATATTTAGCTGAAAAACTACATTTTAGATGTTCCTGGATGAGCAACTCTTATGATTAAAATAAATAAAGAACCTAGTTGGGTACTCAAGTCGTTTCTGCAAGATAGTAGCTTCCAGCTTAGTTTAAACTGAGTTCAATCATTCCTAAACTATCCCTAAACTCTGTAGTTTTCATCAGTTACAGTGATTTATGTTTGAAGAAATGCAATAGACAATTCAATAGGAAGACAAACTGATCAGTTTTTCATAAAAAGTTTATATTAAGTACAACATACTATTTTAAGAGTCTCTTAAACTCTGGAAAGATTATTTGGGATTCAAGTACCAAGTATTTTATTACAGCCAAAGGCCACACATAAATCAAACATCCAAATAAAACAAAACTAGACAGAGCCATCACAAGAGGACATAGCAATACATCACAATCAATGGGCGACCAAGGTCTGCCTAGTTTTAGAGGCAGTATATCAAATACAATGAGTATAGTCTAAAACTGGATAAAACACGTAATAAAATCAATTTTAAAAGATTATTTTTTTTTTCAATTTTAAAAGATTATTAAAAAGATCTGAAATGATTATGTTTCTGGCAAATCCCCAATGCTGCTGCACAGAATCTGGCCACCTGCGCCTTGATCTCTGCCTGCTCATCCTTAAGCAGCCACTGGAGATAGATACTTTCCGAACGACCAGGATATCTATCAATTATGGGGAGGATACGGTTTTTCCGAATGGCTCTGTAGAAGGAATATCGAAGGAGTATGTGTCCAATGATCTCCACCTCTCCTGAGCCACAGGAGCAGAGTCTTTCAGACAGTGGTTTCTTTTTGTACTTGCCATACAAGACGGCCAATGGAAACGCATGGCACCGTGCAAGCGAGAATGCTTTCCGATGGTTTACTGACTCCAACTGACTAAGATACCTGACAGGTGTTACCATGTATCTAATAGAGTCTGGAGCCAGAAACAGCGGAGCTATACCTAAGTCCGCTTGCCTCTCGATGTCCTCTACCCTTTGACACAATGTTTGTTTTGCTTGGTCGTCCAATTTGAGAATTGAGGCTGATGAGAAGCCTAGTTTGGCAAGGTTGGACTCGACTGCCTTGATCCATGAAAAGGAAAAATTATCTTATAGAATTAATGGAGCAAGGCCTTGCAGAAAGCAATTAAGCCTTAGCCAGATGTTTAAGGAAGCTATACAGATTCTTGCTTCGACTTTTATCAATCCTGTCTCCAGGTGCAGAAGTGCATTGGGAACACAGCGTGGCATCTGGAGAATTGTTCCGATAAATTTGGATTGAACTCTTTCCAGTGGTGTAAAACACGAAGCTGAGGGTCCGAGCAAGGTCTCGTAAAGAAGCTGTGCTAGCAACTTGGCCAAAAAGAGCTTAATTGCAGCTGGAACATAGTGTCCTCCCTTTGTGCGGAAAAATTTAAGAATGGCATTCGCTGATCGTTGGCCAGAGGCAGCTGCGTATTCTCCATGGGCTTTTTGTGAGCCGGTGGCATGGATGACCACCCCAAGGTACTTAAAGGTGGTTACCTACTCTATTTTGTAGCTATTTAAACACCATGTGTACTGTTTTGGCCTTTTTGCAAAAGCCATAACCTTTGTTTTCTCATAATTTATGTCCAGTTTATTATATTTGCAATACTGGACAAGAGATCGCAAGGCTCTTTTAAGGCCAACTGGAGTCCTGGAGAGAATCACAGCGTCATCTGCATAGAGCAGCAGAGCAATGTTTCAGTCACCTATTTTTGGGGGGTGGTAATTTGGATTGTTTAACCATTTTACCATATCATTTATGTAAAAATTGAAAAACAAGGGGGGCAAAATGTACCCCTGTTTAACCCCCTTTTGAGTTTCAACTGACCTCAAGAGAGACCCTTGCATATTACCCCCCACCTTGAGCGATGTTTTCATATGTAAGGCACGTAACAGATGGAGGAGTCTGTGATCAACTGAGGCAGCTTCCAGCTTCTCCCAAAGCTTAGTCCTTGTAATCGTGTCAAAAGCTGCCTTAAGATCTATAAAGGCAGCGTATAATGATACAGGTCTATCTGATGCATATTTTTTCAATCAAATGATGAAGAAATAAGCACTGATCTATGGTGCCTCTCCCTTCTCTAAACCCAGCTTGTTCTTCAGCAATCAAGTTCTCAAAGTCCAGCCACTCCTTTAATTTATCTTTTTTTAAAATATACATTTTATTGGTTTTTTTAATTTTAACATCAAAGTGCTCAGGAAAACACCATGGTGAAAAGGTAATGAATCGTAACAAAACAAGTCATGTGTGTGTGTGTGTGTGTGTGTGTGTGTGTGTCTTTGATAATTTTGAATATTGGAATCCCAGGTATGGACATTTAAAGTCAATCAGATAAAAATAAAGAGCTCTGGGATGTAAGGTAAAAGGCTTTTTTTTTTATTAATTGCTGAGCTTTCGTTAACAACCAGTTAACATCATCAGAGCAAAGGGCTAAATGAGAAGGGGGGGAGTATGCGCATAAATTTACATAACAGTTAAACAACGGTTGCAGCGAGGCATGTGCACATAGCATGCTTAAGAAGCTCTTAAAGGCATAAAGCAGTCAGTCTCAAGACCATTTTCAAAAGTCGCGCTTGTCAGCTGTTTGGCACGTAGATCCAGCGCGCCTATCAGCTGTTAGGGCTTCCTGCTCAGTCTTGTGCCGGATGGATTCTTTCCGCGAGATGCAGCCTGGGGGCTCGTGTCGCTCCATCGCATGCAGGAGCTGCGGGACTGGATCTGTAGGGAGAGAAAGCAGATGCCCTCGTGGGGCATGTGAATGATTTGCCTGCCCTCGCTCCCCCTTTATAGGAAGCTGTGAAATCGTCTCTGTTAAAGAAGCCAGCCTCTTGGATTGTATAGTTTCTTTGGTGTAGGGTTGCTGTGTGTGTGTGTGTTTCGTTGGGTACGGTCCTTTGGAATGTTTGTGTGTGGTCGTTTGTTATGCTTATTAGTTGTGGGTGGTTTTGTGGTGTTTGGGAATTGGGCTGTAATATTTTGTTCCATTGAATGTGATAGGTTATATTTCATTGCAGGGGGGAGTTTTGGTCTTGGTCTTAATATTCTGTTGTTACTTAGGTGTTGTGTGAGTATGTTTTGTTGTGTGTGTCATGTGAGGTTGCAGGATTTGTGTTTTGGATGTTTGTGTCCTGGATGTTGTGGTCAGGGGGGTTGTTGTTTCTGTGTGTGAGAATATCAGAACGTGGTGTGTTGGTTGTGTGTGTTGTCATGGTTATGTTAGAGTTATATTCTTAAGTTTGATGAAAAGGATTGTGTTGTAGAAAGGATATATCTATTGTGTTGGTTTGGGGTTTGATAAGTGGGTGGGGTGGTGTTTTTGTGTTATTATTGGTTGGGTTGAAGTGTCTTAGGTATTTTATGTTTTTGTAAATGTCTTTTTAGGGTTTGGTAAGGAGGTAGTAGGTCTATGTGTCTATTAATAGAATTAATAGAAAGACGGCCTCCTTTGGTGGAATCATGAGCAATGACTTCTGCTCATTTAAAGTTGAAAGTGTGGCCATGCTCAGCTATATGGGCCCAGACTTGGGAGCGTTGTTCTTGTCTTCTTACTGCCAAAATATGCTCATGTATTCTGGTTTTAAGTCTTTTTGATGTTTCTCCAATGTAGTTACATTGGCATGCATTGCAGTTGATCTTGTATACGATGGAGGACAAATCACTGGTTGGTAATGGTTCTTTGGGTCGCATCAACTGGGAACGTAACGTTTGGTTGGGTTTGTATGCTATGTTGATATTGTATGGGGCAAGGATCCTGGCGGTTGCTTCTGAGACTCTATTGATGTATGGGATTGTTGCCCAAGTTGTATTAGTTGGAGCATTGTAGTTTGAGTGTGGTGTCTTATCTTTGCAGCAATGTTTAATGAAACTTGGTGGGTAATCATTTTATTTGCATATGCTGAGAAGATATGCTTTCTCTTTAGATGTTGCTGTTTCTGTGCTGCAGTGGGTCTTGATTCTTTTGAATAAAGTTCTTAAACAGCTGATTTTATGCGATACAGGATGATTGCTTTGGTAGTGGAGAATTCTATCAGTGTGAGTGGTTTTGCTCTAGATGGTGGTGGATAGATTGCCATCTGGAAGGCGATGGACCAAGACATCCAGGAAGGGTAAGGTGTTGTTGTCCTCCTCTTCTGCTGTAAATTGGATGTCTGGATGGAATGAATTCAGTTTCTGTAAGAATTTGGTGGTATCACATCGCCAAATTCATTCATTTAAATAAATTTCAGGCTTTCAGCAAGAAATTAGCATGAAGATCATCCCTAGATGACACTTCCTCCCAGTAAATTGCAATCTATAAACTAGAATCTTTCCAGAAAGACTCCAAGTAGGCTTGTACAAATATTGTACATATCTTTGTTGTCAATGCTCAATTAGTCCCCATGGATAACATTTTTTGGAAACAAAAATGCAAAAAATCACCAACTCCCTTTTATAAGTACTTTGCTGTGGATTATTATCCATATTCCTAAAGATATTTAAATTGCAGCATAAGATATTTAAATTGCAGCATAAGAAAGAAAGTCATTAGGTTAGGTTTATTTTGTTATTGGAAAGGTCAAAATGCATATTTCATTGGCTAAAAGGTACGTAAATGTGCAAATATTTACTCTGACATAAATCCTACAGTGACTAATACATTTTGTTAGATCTGGCCACTATTTATTTTGTTTTGTTTCTAATTTATTGGTCAAAAACTCCTTATAGAATTACTGATATTTATTATAATTTTAGAATACTAGTTGCTTCCATTTTCTAGATCATTCTTTTTAACCCTGTAACTTTAAAAGAAAAGTTTTTTTTTAATGAAAAACTGAGACATCAAAAAGATAGTGTTATTTTTCTCCCCTTTTTGTTATGGCAGACACATATACATTACTGTAAATGAGAAGACAATCAGCATCTTGCAAATACTGCAAGAGTCTAGCCAGCAAATCAAATTTAAATAGCCGCTGAATCCATCTTCCTAATATTATCTAGTTAAATGACTTGTTAAATGACTCTGACTTGTTTTCACAAATCATGCCATTATATATAGTACAAATGATTACATAGAGGTTTTGAGGCCTCTCAAAATATCTCTGTGTACCAATTGTTTCAGGTGGCACTATTGCTAGATTCAGAAAGAATACACATTCTGAGAGGGAGAGATAGAGACCGAGACACAGAGAAAGATGGTTCTTTTCCAGGTATACAGAGATCACCCAATCGTTCACTTTGATAGATATAACAAAACTATTCTTTTAAAATGAGAGTCAGAGTACTAAAAGCTATGAAGCAGGGGTGGGAAAAAACAAAGAAAGAAAAACAACTAAGATCTCTTCACCACTTCATATTAAAGTTTTGAATTCCAGGAAAAAAAAGTAAAATGAAGCAGAATATATTTGCTTAGGAGCACCCCGTTTCTAAGGAAATTAGTAAATATGTCTAGCACAAGGACTTAACTGTCTCTTGTCTCCTATATTCTTAAGCTATGATGTGTGATGGATTAAAATTTAAATATCTTATTTCCCTGTACAACTTAGAAAATTGATTTTTATGCGAATCTTGGATCATACATTAGGCACTATTGGCTTTCCCCCCCACCTCAATCATCTCGTGATTTGAAACATCTTTTTAGACCTTCTGTAGTCTGTGTGAAGGTTCTGGGGGGGGAGCTATTTCTAGCAAGCAAGAAGGATCTTGTGGCCTGGTGCATTGCATTTTCTTTTGTAACTCTTTTAAATTGCTCTCTGTTTACATTTTAATGTTTAAAGTTAAAAGAGGCATTTATATTTTACCTTTTCTCTTTTTAAATAAAGTTTAAAATTTGCCTCCTAAGAAAGGATTGAATCTTCTAGTCATATGCCTTCAAGTACGTTTCTCTCTTTCTCTTTTTAGTTTAAATTTTTAATTTTTAATCACCCCAAAATGCAGCATGGAGTATGAAAGCACTATCATTTTCACACACAAGGATTGGGGGAAAATAACAGATGAGAAGCCCTCTAAAATGGGCCCCCAACCCTTGATCTGTGACCTGGTGCTGAGCCGTAGCCTGTTTGGAACCAGGCTGCAGCATTGGTGTGTGAGTGTGCGCACGTGTACACACAGGTGTGAAGCATTTGTGAAAGCAGTGCACGTGCATGCAAAACTATCCCATCTCCCCTCACCACTGCTGTGGCTCCCCCATCAGTCCGCCGAACCAGAAAGATTGGGGACCGCTGCTCTAAAAGACAGACAGTGGCAGCAAAAGTGCCAAGTCACTATCCAAATTTGAAGGTGGGCTGGAATGTGGGGACCCAGAGGGCTTCTGGGAAAGGTTTGGGCTACTCATTCTGCTAGAGATTCCTTACAAATCTATGATTCCAATTTATCCTAGTCAAAAGTGGTCATTTTTCAAACTCTAACCAAAGCATGTATGTTGTAACACAAATGCCTACAAACCACAGGAGAACAGCTATTTATATTGTATACACATTTTTTTCTTATAGCTTTCACCAGGACTGACTCTAGTCAAACACAATGAGTATTTTGAGAATGTGATGTCAACACTGTTTCAAAATAGTTAAGGGAGCTCAGGAGGAGGGTATCCAGTCACAAAATGGGTTCTCCGGAATAGGGCGGCATAGAAGTCAAACAAACAAACAAACAAACAAACAAACAAACAAACAAATAAATAAATAAATAAATAAATAAATAAATAAAATGGAGAGTATACCTAGTTACAAAGTATTAGCTTAACAAATGCTGCCCTCCCCGTCCCTCAAAAAGAAGCATTCAACTATTTACATAGACATACTTTAACTATAAACAGTAACCCATTCTGAATCCCGAGACACTCACAGAAGTAAAAAACAGCTACAGGTTCCTGTTTTGCTGGGTAGCTTGTCAGCGTCCCATTTTTATTAACTGATTTGTTTATATGTAAAATATTATGTACAACAAGATGTCTGATAGGTGCAAAGAGAGATTTATGGGCCACATGAATGCCGCACCTGAAAATGCAGACATAAGCTTAACATTCCTTATATATAGGTAAAACACACCGAAAGCTAGATCTAATGGAATACAGTGAATAAATTGAGTGTCTGTTCCCTAAGATTGTAAAAGAATATGTGAAGCAATTAAAAAAAATCTGAATATCATTTTCATGGCAAATTTTCATCAGTTAAATACTTTGTACTTTATATGTAACCATTTACTATGACTAAGCTATTACGGACTGTCAAGACATAGTTTCTAAATGCATAAATATTTAT
Source organism: Bothrops alternatus (assembly GCA_034064705.1). Lineage (NCBI taxonomy): Eukaryota > Metazoa > Chordata > Lepidosauria > Squamata > Viperidae > Bothrops > Bothrops alternatus. The sequence goes on along the minus strand of JARGCV010000124.1, from coordinate 10,509,640 downwards.
AAAGCTAAAAATTACCCTGACAATTTTATTTAAATATACTGACATTTTTCTTCTAGCTTCTTTGAACAAAAGCCACTTATAAATGTCTGTTCATCAGATGCAAAGAATTTAACAAAGCCTTTCTTAATTAATATACAGCAACATTTTTATTAAGCTTTTTGTTACATTTTCAAACATTTTGTTAATTCATTTAGAGGTACCCAAGAGTAAAAATCCCTCATAATATAAAATATGCACTTGTTTTTCAGAGCCATAAGTACCATCATATGCAAGGTTACATTGGTTTTTGTGTGGCTTCTTTTTTATTAATCTAAACGAGATGGTGTGTTTAGAACTACAATAACCAGTATCAATAAATACTGAGGTAATATTTTTTTATGAACATTAGAGAGCTTTCATCCCTACCAGTATAGTCCTTTACACCTGATAAAGTATGACTCCTGAAACAACATGGTCATAGTAGCTGTAGTAAGGTCTTGATAAATTGCATGGAAAACAATGGGTGAAAATAAGAACAGGAATGCAAATTTAAATTTTGCCTATTTTAATAGGGTTACGGCTTCAAATATTTGCTTCCAATATCCTTAAATGGTAGGAATGTTGCTCTCTGCTTTAGAGAGTTTTGTTGTATATCCTGTTTAATTTATTTTTTTTCTAAAAAGCACAATCATAATTACCCAGAACCAATTTCCATTTCCAAATCTCTTGAAAATTACATAGCTCTTGATCTTTTTCCTTTATTTTTATGCTTTATTATAATTTCTTTCTTTGATTGCTGCGAATGCCCAGAAAATCCTTGAAAGTTGAGAAGCATGCAAGTTTATTAAATTATCATTATTACCTGCCACTAAGCTAATTATCTGAGTCAAAGAGCTATCATTTAGCCACATTGTAATAAGACAATGTTAACTTTATTTCTTCTTCAAATTCTTGGAACATTTATACTAAACAAAATGCTTTTGTTAACCATAAAGGGATTTTCATCTCTTGTGTAAAGCTGGATTCACAAAAGACTTTGGTTAAGTATTGGCTATTTGACATAGCCCATTATTATGTCTAATTTGGATGGATTTTGTAGACCAAAAGTCTGTTCAATGACAGTTTTTGTCTGTAGGAAGAATGTTAATCTCTTCATTTGCCTGAAGGGTTTTTAGTAACAGCCCTGCATTTTCAGATTCATTTGCAGCTGTCTATCATGTCTGTTAGATACATTCAGCAGCCTTGCAGGTCGGATGTAGGCGAAAGGAGGAACTGCTGGTAAGCAGTAGTTAAAAAGGCCAGGGCAATTAACCTGTTCGGTCAATTTCTTTCCCAACTTTGCACTTGATGAGACTATTCCATAGCAAGTGACATTTTAAAGATATACCTACTCTTGTGTGGTACTCAGTATCAAATATATCAAGTGATAAATATACACAATTGTGTACCATATTTGCTAATTATAGTTCAAAAGCTTTAAATGAAGTGGGAGAAGTTTAATGAAGATAATTGTGTTACGAGAAGAGCCACAGAAGTGGAGTAAAATACCTATTTTGAAGATATGAAATCTCCCTTTTGTTTTTGAACTCAACATTAGAGAGCTCAAAGTGATCTAATTCATTTAGGAAGTGAGAGTCTTTTGCTGACCAACTTTAAAAGTAATTTGTTAGGTAACCTAACAAAATTCTAACTCCATATACATATGCAAGGATATAGGCGTGTATGGTATATGTATGTGAGTCAAGCCTTGAACTGAAACTCAACTTTTGATACATTATGACTTCATTGGAATCAATATAGAATATGGAAATGGTAAAATGGTCTTTGCCTTTTAAAAACATTTCCCAGTCTATTCTATAGCCTAGAATCTCCTAATATCTCTTATCCAAATACTCACTACCCCAAACTCTGCTTTCAGGCCCACACAATATTGGCTGGGTGCTATTACTTCCTGAAATGAATTCTGAACTAATGATGGTTCGATGGATATTATCAGTGAAAATGTCAATACAGTAAGTAGTGAGAGTCAAAATGGGAAATTTCCTTTACATGAAGTTCTGGCTTCTACTGGAAATAAGTCTCTTATTTAGATAATGGAGTGTTGTAAGGTTGCAGAAAGTGTCAATGAATGGTCAGAGCTTCTTGACTATCTGATGCTCTCCAGTTGATCTGGATTACAACTTCTTTCATCTTTGAGAGTCTTTGAAGCTTTATCAAGCTTCTCCTGCTGTTATTAATGTCAAGATGACTCAGTTATTTCATGCACTACTGGCTGTCAAGCACCAGGGAAATCAGGAGATCCAGGCAGTTCAACTGTGTATAAAGATTTATTGTAAGCTTAAGCTCTCTACAAGAATCTGAACTACTAATGATCAAGGGAAATTAGTGGGAGTTAAGAGTAGAAAGGAATTCAAGGTGGGCTGGACTTAACTCTCTTGTGGGCATGAATGGACACATTTGACCCCTCCCTCAGGCTCAGCCTGGTCATCTCCTATATCTGGTCAGACTACTTGCTCAGACTTTCTTAAATTCTGCAGCTTGTTTGAAGTTTTTCCACAAGATTATGCCACAGATTTTTGTTCACTTGTGCCTAGGAGTTGTCCTGGTAGGACTGACAGCCTTTAGCACCTGACCTCTCTTTGTTCAGTTTTTATACTCTCACCTTGAAGTGTTTCTCCCATAGATATTATGACCATCATAGCATTGCAAAGAAACAAACACATTTCTGGCTGATTCAGACTATAATCTCATATAGAAATGCAAAGCAAAAACAAAAAGTTATTTATTACACAAAAATGCCAAATTATAATTTTGACTAAAAAATAAAAGCAAGGTCTGTGTGGATACATGGTTAAATGTATCATTATTTTTTACAGCATTTGGTGACTTCAGCTGAGATTGTACAAGTGGTAAAACATTGAATCAGATGTAATGAACATGAAGGCAGAAAAGTTATCCCTCCAAAAATGTGACCATTGAATTTCTCGAGTATTTCACACAAACTGTTTGCTTTCATAGAGGAACTGATGGACGAAATGGCTATATGAGAGACAGACAGATAAATGCTGTTATTTAATTAACTCTAAAAGTGCAGTTAACAGTATTTTAAAATGCAAAAGTAGCATGAAAGCATACTCAAAGTATCTTTAAGTGCATTAAGATGATCTCAGCCATCCAACTTAATATCAAAGCTACTTATACAACAGAAATCTCTTTTGGGGGCAAAATAACCCCAAACCTAGACAATTCCTTTGTTGAGAGAAAAATACTGCAAGGAAAAAACAGCAAGGTTATGTCCAACTGTTTAAATACATTCCTGCACAGCAAGTGCTTTAACTGTAAACAGAATAAAGAAATTAGCTTTGTGTGCATGGGCACCTCCTTTCCAAAACTTTTATTCATTTCATGAATGTTTATATTGTTTTGAAGAGCAAATGTCATAAAAGAAGAAGTGAAGTAAAGTGATGAAAAGGGAGAAGACAACGAGTCATTCCTGATGTGAATGTAGAAAAGTTAAGGTCATGACATTAGCTGGCCTCACGTGGTTTCTAATCCTGGTTCCTATTTCCTATATGACATGGCTGTGTGGCAAGAACAGTCATTCCAGTCATTTTTGTTAGCTAAAGGAAATAACAATTCTTTTTCTTTCTCCAAAAAGAATGTTTAAAACATTTATGTAGAAGAATAACATAGTTTCCGGTTACTTGAAAGGCAACACTAGGAGCATTAAAACAGCTTTTCAGATTGAACTTCATTGGGAACATTATTTGCCATCATGTTCCTTATTAGTGCAGGATAAATGCTGTGATTGATGGAAGTGTTACATTTATTTTTAATAAAACCATTGGAAATGTATTTTTAAACCAACGTATATAGTTGCCCATTAAAAACAGCAAATACTGTACCACCCAGCAAAAGAATAACACAGAAAAAAGTACTCTACATTAGATGCCACCCAAACAACCAGAAACAATCATAGAATCAATCAAGAAGAGCTACAAAACCATCTGACCCAATGGCTGGCCTTTCAGAAAACATGACATTGATGAAGACATATTTCTTGGCTCCCAGCAGATGTGGCTGTTTATGTGTCTCAGGGCATTCCACACCTGACAGACCTTGCGAATAAGTAGACTTAATAGGAGATAGGAGGGTCCATAAATAACCAGACCATGTATAAAGAAGAGTTTAAGACGATAACTAGCACCTTGAATTGTAACCAGAAGTTTATTGGCAATTAGTGCAGGTTAAAAAGTAGTGGTATCGCATGGGTCTATCAATGTGTGCCTAGAAGCTTCTTTCAGTGCTGCATTCTGGATCACTTGTAACTTCCTACCGTAGTAGTATACAAAGATAGTTCCATGTAGAACATATTGCAGTAATCAAAGAAAGAGATGACCTTGAGTAAATTTTCTGATCCAGGAATGGCTACAACTAGTTTGCAAGATGGGTTTTTTTAAGGGCTACTCCAAGCCACATTTGCCACCTGCTCTTCAAGTAGAAGCCATGAGTCTAGGAGGACTCCCTAGGTATGCTTCGAGTAGTCTAGGAGAGTATGACATCATCCAGAACAAAGGATGGAAAAATCTGTGGATTAAGACAGCCGCCAAATCCATAACAACTCAGTCATGTTTGAGTCTGAGCTTGTTCATCCTTTTCCATACCTATGCAACTTACAGGGACCAGGACAGAACCCCAATAACAACTTTTGACTGCCAGGGATAAGATGTATACTTGGGATTATCAGTGATGAGAAGGATAGCATGAAAGCTGGTAAGAGGAAATAAGGGATCGGATGTATGCACCATTTCCACCTCACTCCTTCTGAAGTTGCATCCCAAACACCTCATCAAACTTCTTCAAGTTGAAAGTTGGAAATGGATTGGTAATGCTTGCCACTCTTCAAGTTGTTACTAAACACTCAAACTGGGCACCAGATCCTCAGGAACTTCTCCAAACACCTCTGAAACCTAATGAGATTCATTGGGTGTCTATGGCAGACCAATTGAGAAGGTTCCACCTGTGGCAGGAAGCTGGTATGGAAAATTCCAAAGCAATCAAAGAATGATCTGTCCATGACAAAAGAAGAATGCTACTATCCCCCAATTCCAGATCATGGTGGTATTTCACTGAGATTAAAATGAGATCCACCATGTGACGTTAGGCAAAAAGTCCTTGATGACTTACATTGAATCCATGGTTTCCATGATAACCATGAATTCCTGAGCTGCTTTTGACTCTAACCTCATGGAAGGTAGATTACAGTCTCACAGCATCATAAATCTGGGAAACTCTGCTGACGACCTAGCACAATGTCAAGCAATTCACTGGAGAATCTTCTGTGCAGAAAGAAGGCCAGTATAGTAGCAGCAATCTCATCTGTTCCACAGACCCCCCAACTTCCTTTTACAAGGTCTCACATACAGTTATCTGAGGAACAGCACATTGGAAAGCCATGAGGATTTCAATAGATAACAATAGCTACTCTCTCATTGCTGTCCTGGGATTTTCAGTGATGCCACCCTTGAAACTCAGATGGGCTCATTTTTGAAAGGGGAAACTGTGTCTTTCCAGGTCTTGGTAATATATACAAAGTGTATTAAAGCCACACAATGAAGATCATTGATGAGGAATTCCTGATTATAGTCTGACCTGGCATTAAGCAGCAGCAGCCTAAGCTGTTAAGTATCTAGAGAGCAGAACTTTATCAGTAAACTTGGTGTGAAGTCTGATAATATCCCCCCTGCCAAATGCATGGGATTACGATTTCAGACAACTCCAGTCAGCTGAGACAACTCCAATAAAAAAAACATTTTAACTATGGAAGGACGGTATCATATAAAAAAACCCCTGCTCTTTGGTTAAGTAGCAGGAAATAACAGTGGAGAAGGAAAAAGAAACTATGGAAATATGGGCGAAGATATTCATTATAGTGTTAGCTATTTCTGAGCCTCTTTGGGGTTTTAATTAATCTTATTTCCCTTTACAAGCTTATTAGTTTAAAATATCATATTCATTTTAATTAAATCCTACTTCCAAGAAAAATTAGTTTAGTTGAAGATAAGATCTTTTATTTAGTAGCACTTCAAATTTAAAACAACCTCTTCAATGATATAAGAGTAGTATCATCCTTATTAATTTTAGGATAATTATTAAAAAAAAACCCCATTGAGAGCCAGTTTGGAATAGTGGTTACAGGTGCTGGGTTAGAAACTGGGAGACCATGAGTTCTAGTCCTGCTTTAGGCTTGAAGCCAACTGAGTGACTTTAGGTCAGTCCCTCTCTCAACTCTACAAAGGAGGCAAGAGCTCTGCAACTGGACAAGAACTCCCTATAGATGGTGCTAGAAAGAAGAAATTTAGACCATCTTTTTAAAAATTCATACATCCACCTTTCTTGCTTCCCCTTCTCTGGTTGTTTGGTTAGTTCCCCTCTCTTTTTATTCTTTCACTTAGGAAGAAAGAATTAACCGGCATACATGCATGGAGCTAAAGTAATTCGTATTTTAGAATCTTTTCAACCCACTAATACCACACTCCTGTAATTGAATCTGGCTATTCATAGACATTCTTGAATGCCTATGTTCACTCGAAGACAGGAAACTAAGCCAAAGTTTGACTCTTAGCTTTTCTTCCCAGAGTAGGCTAGGCAGCCACATTGTTGAGTCTGTGACCAGACTTTTAAACCAGTCCAGTAACAGGAGCCCGGTTCCTGGTAAAGGAAATGAAAGCAAATGAAGCAAATGTTTTAGAGTGGGAAGGAAGCCAATTTCTTGCTTTATCATTTTATTTTTATTTTAATCCATTCTCAACAGTTGCGATAGAGTGCCCAAACTAAAGAAAACAAGTTTCAGTTTTTGTCTGATCATTTTTTTCTGTGTCCTGTAAAGTTGAAAGATGGGATACATTTCTTTAAAAGTTGGCAAAGAAAATGTTTGTTTTCCCTGTCCACAAATGGTTCAAAGCCACATTTTGTTTGCTAATAAACAGAACTGATTGAGCATCTTTTGTGAGAAAGAAAAGTGGAGATATCCATGACATTTAAAGCCCCTGGTGTTACTTTTTAAAGAAGTATATTTTATTATAAATAAAAAATATAATTCCACAAAAAACATCAAGATGGAGCTATCAGTGTTAGACAAGAGAGTGATGCAGCACAGTGAGCACAGAGAGAGAAAGCTTAATAACTAACAGGGATATTGGAGGGGAATCAAAATTGGATAAATCAGGTTCCTGGCTTAGATTAAAATAGCAACAGGAATTTATGGCAAGTATTTCAATTTCTTAACAAATTTTTTGATGTTTATTTTTTTAAAAAAAAACAAACACCAAACAGATTGCACACTCCTGCGTTTAAATGCAATATCTGCGTGCCTAATCTGCCAGATGTCATTTCTTTATGGCAGCTACACTGTGAGCAACTACAGGAAGTAAAATTCCATTGCTCAGTAGGACTTACTTTGGAATAAATATGCAAAGGGATTGTGTTCTGTCTTTATGTATGGCGTGATTATTGTCTCCAGTGTGAAATCCACATTGTGAAATACTTCTCAGAATACTGAAGAACACTGATTAGTTTGACATTTAACTAGTTTAACAATAGTTTCCAAAGACACTGAAAATATACACCACCACTGTTGTCTGTTTCATTCTAAGTAAAACAAATGTAGAATGAGAGTATTAAAAAATGTTTTATTACAAATGCTACTACTCTGCCCTTTGACTTTTGCAGCTGATGACACAGGAAACAAAATCTAGAAGGAGATCTGCCTATACACATTCACTCATCTCAGTATTGCTGATCTCAGAACGGCAGGTAGGGGAGAGAATTCAATCATGGCTCTGAATGTCCTTAATTATAGAGCTGGGAGGGCTCTGGGGTTAGAACTGGCAGAACTTTTGAACTGAATTCAGGTCTTATTTTGCCTCTACTTTTTTTAGGGCTGCTCTGAGCTAAAGGGGTCTTTCTCTTTGGGCTATTTGAAAAGGTGGGTCAGTGATAGGCAGACACTTTCCTCAAGGGCATTCTTGTTTAAAACAGAAAAGGGAGTGGGATGGAGGAGAGAAAGGGAATGAAAGATATGAAATGAAGGAGAAGGAAGTATGATTCATCATGGCTTGTGTGGTACCTGTCTGTTTGGGCAGGGAGGAAATTCCCAGTCTGGGTGTGGCAATTTGTAGCTTGAAAGAAGGCCCAAAGACAAATCTACTTCTGGAGTAAGCAAAGAGGAAGAAGCATTTGCGGAATCCAGTTCTTCTCTGCCTAATTTGCTGGAGGTCATACTGTACTGGAAGGGGGAAAAAAGATTGTGAGCTATGATATTCTTATTTGAACTGCCTACTTCCTCTTCTTAAAGAAAAAAAATAAACATTTCAAGTCTACACCCTGTTTATTCTTTTTAGTTTAAAATCATATGGAATGGTTTGCAGATTTTGTGTGTGTGTGTGGGTAACCTTATGGACTGAACACTTTGGAATCTTTAATTTATTTTGTCATAGAAGTAGCAAACTAAATGAGATCATTGACTTCTCTTTCTTGAAAAAAGGTAATTTCTCTGATTACAATGGCACACCCTCATTTGAAATTGCCTAAATTATTTTTTTAATGTAATTGATACATTTATAAGGTTGCTCACTCAGCACATGACTCAGGGTGCCATTCTCATTTAAAACAGTAGTAAGAGAATAAAAACCACACATTAAAACAAAACATTATAACATAATTTAGAACAAAAATAGGCATAGAGTGCTGGGAAAAAACCCACATCCAATTGGTCATACTATTCCCACACCAAATGCAAAAAAACAAACAACCCCGCCCCTTAACCACAGCTCTTTAATGCTTTTCAAAAGACTGGCAGAGTTGAGGCCAACTGAATCTCAGGGACTGTCCTTCAAAGCAAATTAGTTTATTACAGTCATAAGGCTAGATGCAGCAAAATATCTAAAACATTTTCTATAGAAAACAACAATGTGTATAATAGGATCTAAAAATAAATAAGAACAAATATAATATTAGTGATGAATAAATGACTATCCAAAGTTAATTGATCATACAACATATTGTATAGGATGGTGGTAGCACAAAACTGCACTTTATAGGTGGTAGCACTTTGTTTTGTGAGAGTTAAGTCTGAGTTCTCCCTCATTTAGATCCCTATAGCTTCTAAACACTGAGACTGAATCTTGATGGCATCATGATAGCAGTGTTCCAATATCTCAGGCGCTGCCACAAAGAAGAGGGAGTCAAGCTATTCTCCAAAGCGCCTGAAGGCAGGACAAGAAGCAATGGATGGAAACTAACCAAAGAGAGAAGCAACCTAGAACTAAGGAGAAACTTCCTGACAGTTAGAACAATTAACCAATGGAACCACCTGCCTCCAGAAGTGGTGAATGCTCCAACACTGGAAGTTTTTAAGAAGAAACTGGACAGCCATTTGTCCAAAATGGTATAGGGTTTCCTGCTTGAGCAGGGGGTTGGACTAGATGACCTCCAAGGTCCCTTCCAACTTTATTATTATTATTATTATTATTTGGAGAGCTATGATTGAGATGTACTGAGGTAATAGAAAAGGTAAAGGTTTCCCCTATCCAGTTGTGACTAACTTTATGGGGCAATGATCATCTCCGTTTCTTAGCCAAGAGAGCCAGTGCTGTCTGAAGACATTTCTGTGGTCAACCGGACAGCACGGCTATACACCGAGGTACTTGGAAAGCTGTTACAGAACAAAGTGGTACCTATTAATCTATTCACATTTACATGTTTGCGAATTGCTAGATTGGCAGGAGCTGGGGCAAGCAATGGGAGTTCACCATTACTTTCCAGCTAATAAGCTCAGTGTCTTTAATTACTGAGTCCTCGTGCCCCTGTGCTGATAATAACTAAACCCATGTCAGTAGATGACCTCACTGAATGGTCTCATTTTGTAGATGTTTAAGAGAAGCTGGGAGAGAAATGGACCCCAAAGTACATCAGTAAAGGCCTTCGTCTGGAGCTCTCTATCAATGCCAATTTAACTGGACGCTGAGGAAGGGGGGGCAACTGCTACAACATTCTACCTCCCATTCTCAATTCCTATCTGCTCTTCTACATAGGGAAGAATTAAATTTTCCTCTGGCTTTGCCCAAGGTCCTGATCAAATTGAGCCACTCTGTGTGGCCATAAAGACTAAAAAAGGATGATATGATTGAAGAGACTAAGAAAGGTGAATCATTTCTCTCTTTGGCTATGAGCAAAGCAAGTAAATAAATTCCTTCAGCCTAAGTCCTAAGAGTTGTTCCTTAACATTTTTGATTGGTGGCATATTTGGTATTTTGAAAGTAGGTTATGATCACTGTAGTAAATTGGCTGCTATGATATTGTAATCAATAAGCAAACTTATGAGACTGTTCCCCAGCTACTTATTGTTGCCTCCCAACATGTTCTTTACTATTTCAGTTTTCCTCTGCTTTATTTTAGGTGTCTGAACATTGGGCCACAACCTCAATAATTTTTTTTATGAGTGCCACTGTGGTCAACATGGAGCTCTAAAGCTTTGTTGGAAAGGCATTACACTGGCAGCCATGAGTTCTATAAATGGCTTTCCTATTGACCTTATTAGACAATCAGGAGCATTAACATTACTATATTCTGCTAAAGCATAGTTAATCTGTAATTAATGCAAAACATTGTGAACCTGTACTTAAGGAACATGGAAAGAAAGGAACGTGCAGTAATAATGTCTGTGTCAGGGATCAATATTTGAATGTGTTGATCCTTCTTTAGATTGGGATTTCTGAGCTCACATTCCATCCATTCCTCGCATCTGTGGGAGACAATGGATGAGAATGCATGCAACTGAGCAAGGAGCTAGACAGAAAGCAAAGCATAAGTAGAGGCCTCTGACTCAGAAATCAGAACTGGCAGGCGGCATTCCTTCCCAGAGTCTTTATGAAGCAATTACTGTGGTGGGATTTTACAAGCCCTGACAGGATGAGACAATTCTTCAGAGAGAAGAGAAGAAGAATGTGCAAGATGGGTATAGAGAGAGAGCACTTGAGGTGAACAAGCAAACAAATTAACTAAAAATGCACCACCATTGTCCATAGGATCTTTTCCATCATATAATCTCAAAGCCGTTGATGAAAATGATTTTTTTTAGTAAAATAGCTGCATATGTAGAAAAAGAGGTGAAATTGATTTATACATAATCAGTCTATTTATCTCTTCACTTAATATTCTTCAAATTACTAAAAGAGTCTTGGGTTACAGATTGGAGGATATTTTTAATATTAAAATGCCAGGTATTGAACTTGGAAACTTTGACATGCATTTTTTCTTATCATTTACCGAGCAATGCATATATGCCTGTTGCAGAGAAAAAACCCCCACATATAACTAATGTTAGATGGCCTATATCTTCAACAGGTGCACTTTCATAAAGTCAGTACTGAAAATTCATCATCTGCCCAATTCTTTTATCTTTCCCCTTATCAAGTCATAACATTTAAATTGTCAAAAAATTATAGAGGTTGCTATAAAGTATTTTCAAAGGAAAAGAAAATTCCACTGAAATTATAGGAGGTCTGGGGGCTTTGCATTTCCTTCATGTATGAGCAAGCGGGCAAGCAATGAGTCTTTTTTAAAGTGCAGATGGCAATAACAATTGTATGATTTAAGTTCCATCTATTTTTTAAACATGGGGCATTTCTTTCATTGCATGGTATTGGCTACCTTCTTGTGGGTCCCCTCAAAGGATGTGTGACTGTGCACTGTCTAATCAACCCTGTGATGGTCTTCAGAATCCATCCTACAAGTCAAGATGTAACTCCTGTTCTCAAACTTTTTCAACCCAGGAAGTGATGATAAGCAAGGAAACTATAGAAATGTATAAAAAGTTATAGCGCTCTTCACCCTTTTCACACTCTTCTTATACTTTATTGTATAGCACAACAATAAAATGGAGAGTAACAATGGGAATAGGAGCAAGCACAATGCCATGGAGTCACAGGTGAACATGGAAAGACTGGGAGTGGTGAGATGGAGAACAATGCGACAGAAAGTGTTGCAAAATTCATGGGAACAGACAGTCTGGGAGTTAGGATGATGAGTGCTAGAGAGTGCTAGAAGAAGCAGAAGAAAAAGTCAGAAAGGGTTTGTATGTTTTCATTGGTATATTGTTTTTTTTCTCAGTGTCAAAGACATGTAATCTTGAAAACGGAATGGAAATGCAAGATCTTGCATGCTGTGGGTGTAGAATGAGTGATATCTGTTGGAAATTTAAGGGTAAAAATCTGAGTTGAGAGTGATTTTGAGTGAGTGACAGGATTATAGGCACAATGGAATGATTTTGTGTAATAGGATTTTTCTATCCATTTGCAATAAGATTGATTATGTTAGCAATTTGCTTTTCTGAGAAATGTGTTGGAGGTTATCTACCTTCATCAATGCAACCATTTTGTCAGGATAGCTTATTACATTACATACCACTCTAAGTCAAAACAGGATATGAATGCAGTTATAGTTCCACAGATTCATGGAATACACATTGCAGCTTATATTGGAGGTAATAGGCAATTATCAAGATCAGTAGTTGTTGTCTTCCATCATTTTAAAAATCATTCAGGTTGGGGCCCATCAATGGAGCATGGGCACATTTTATAGTTTGGCTTTGTCTTGTACAAAGAAAACTTTATTTTGCTTGCACTGATTCCTCTCTTTTAATTTAAAAGTACTCTGGGCAAGAGTTTACACTGATACATTGTTGAAATATATCAAAATGGCCATTGGCTTTTAATACAAATGTTACCAATCAATTCTGTATGTTTTATGAAAATTCCCACAGATGTATCTGCTCCTGACAGAAAAAATGGAAAGGGAACTGATGGATACAGGACAATGCTAACATTTGAGCTGGATTTGTTTATGAACCAAGCAACTTCGGCAGCTGTTGTAAACAGCAATCTCAAGGTTTTCTTGACACTGAGTAATGCTGCAAATCTTTAGCATAAACACATCTAAATTTCAAGTAGACGTTTTTATCTTCTCTTGCTTTGTGCAGAAGCATAAAAATGCTTCATGAAATGTGAACAGATGGACCACAGGCAGTTTAAAGTCAACCTGTTCTGGCCATGGAGCTTGGGCAGGAGCGATAGACATCATACAGAAAGGCTTGCACTGTCAACTCTTATTTTTCTCATTATTTAAAACAGCAGCTCTTCAGACTCTCCATTTATGGAAGAACATTTCTATCTGATTAGATGCTACATATAAAGCTAACTCTTAGCAGCCTCCTCTCAGGAATACAACTGTTCCTGGGCATCACAACATAAAAACAATAAAAATATACAAATAAACTGGTACTAAATATGGCCAATGTTATATCAGTCTTATTAATGTAAAATGCAAGAAATAATACAAAGTCTGGGGTTTAAATTATTTTATTTACCTATTAGTCACTAGAAGCTGAACGGGACTCAAAGAAGATTTAACTTAAAAAGCATCCAAAGGCAGGGCTACGTACCCTCATAAGGGATGGCCATACATCACCACAAATGAAATCTGATCAGAACATTGGGGAAAATATTTCAAGCAAGAAAAATGTCCTACATTTTGCATATATAAAGGAATACAGGATGTCTTATTCAGTTTAAAAACTATATTCTAAGGTAATACAGGAAATATAGTTCTCCTGCTATAGGGATGAACTATATGTATTACCTTAGAATACATTTTTAGGGGAAAGGTGTCCAAGAACCCGGAACTAAACAACAAAATGTCCTCTTGTCATATCATATGGAGTTTCTGGCAATGAAGAATCCTTCAAAAGAGCTTTCCTGCTGATGTAAATAACCAGTTAGATCCACAGTAGGAATGATATCCTTCAGACTGGCAGGGCCTAAGTCCTGTAGATCTTTAAAGGTTCACACATGCCCACACCTGTCATTGTGCTTAAACAGTTGGAAAGTAGTGCAGATCTTTAATATAATCAGATTAATGACTCAGTCACTGCATGTTATACCAATAGTATTTTTTCAAGGGCAGTTCTACATAAAATGCCTTGAGGTAATAAAGAGAGGATGTAATCAAAGCATAGGAATTTGCAGCTAAATTTGTAATTCAAAACATATCAGTTCTAGAAAAGGAATTGTGTCTCTTGGAAAAGAAGGTAAAGTCTTTTGTTAGTCCATTTTTACACCTCCAAATATCAATCAAACCTAAAGTATTGGTCAGCTTGAAAAAAATTTGGGGCAGTTTCCCTTGTGTTTCTTTAATTCCTTTATCAGCTGATCTGTCCAGAGGCTAAATTTGATCAGCTCAGGAAGATTCATTGTTGGATCCCTAACTGTAGCCATACAAACATATTCCTGAGCTCAGCCATCAGAAAGGCCCCTCAGACAGCTCATCTCTTTATAAGAAGTGCAACCACCCAGAGGATGCTTCACTTCAACACCCCCTCTAACTTTCTCTTTACCAGCAGCCCCTTGGTTTTGTCTGCATTCTGTCCTCCCTCATCCAACCTGTTATGGTGCTTCAATGTGTTCAAGGATCTTGATTGCTTCTTTAGAGTTAGATGGGTGGGAAAAGTAGAACCAAATGCTATTACTACACTGAAGCAATGTATTCCAAAGCATTAAATCATGTCATCTAAAGAATCACATAGATATTAAACAACATAGGGAACAGGATAGAACTCTGTGGGACACCAGAGTTAATGACTTTCCCCAGCACCACATTCTGGATGAGTCCCAACAAAAAAGACTGCAAAATATTGCTCAAAAGCCCAATCCTGCTCCCAAAAAACTATGGACAACAATATCAAAGGCAACTGAGAAGTCCATGCGAACTAGCAGGGTTGCATTCCTCCACCTGGTTTACTGTGTAAGATAACTTTCAAAGTGATTAAAACAATATCAGTATTACCATATCATGAATGACATCCTGATTAAAATACTGTAGGTGCAGATAATCCATTTCATCCCGGCACATTTGGAGTTCCAAATTATTTTTCCAGGTCTGGGTCCAAACTTATTAACGGTTGCCAAACCTATTATAAAACCAACTGTTATCATGTTTAAAGATTTTAACTTTTTTTTTTAAGGAGGATCTTCCCAAATTACACAACCTGGTAAATTCTCTATTCACTTTATGAGGAATATACGTGGAATATTTTTTCAGACTATAATTCAAACTAAAAAAATAAAACAAAGTTCTTGGATCTACCGTGTTTCCCCGAAAATAAGACCCAGCTAGAAAATAAACCCTAGCATGATTTTTCAGGATGCTTGTAATATAAGCCCCATCCCAAAAATAAGCCCCAGGTAAGATTATCAGCCAGACAGACACATTTAGTACTGTATTTCCCTGAATATAAGTCCTAACTAGAAAATAAGCCCTAATGTGTCTTTTGGAGCAAAAATTAATATAAGACTCGGCCTTATTTTCGGGGAAACATGGTATTCCAATTGTGTTTGTGTCTTGACAATTCCATATATGAAGTACTGCACGGCAACTTAGATTATCTGCATTTCTTTATAATCAGAAAGAGAATTATTATTCCATATACAAACCAAACTTCCTCAAACTACATTCTTCCAAAATTATGACTTTCAGTTCCTAAATTCCTCAATGAATTCTATGGAAGGGTCTTAGATTAAGAAAGGCTTAATAAGATGGCAATCTTTTTGACTTTTTTGTCTCTGAGAGATGCATGGGCTATTGGTGTGATAGCTAAGGACTGTATAGACTCATTGGGACGTATGCAGATATATATCTCTTCATGTAGCACACACACAGACACACACACAGACACAGAAGTAGTCAACAGGTTAAGCTAAACATTACACTAATCTTCAAATCCCTCTATTAACCACCTGTTATTATATTTAGACCGTGAAACTTTCTTCTTTCCTGGGAATGGAAACTTAGATTTTTACTTTCTACATGAAACTATCAATTGAACAGAACAATATCTTTGGGTAAGCCTATTTATTATCTTTTTTCTTTCAAGTGTATTACCTATTTGTAATCTTATTGTATATAATGCTATTTATAAATCCCAGATACACAGGTCACTAGAATAGTGGTGCTCATGAGTTTAGGAATTCAAAGTTGACTTGGCAAAGAATAGAGAAGGTTATGGTTTAGATTCATATCAAATTCAGTTTAATTAATCCTGATTTGGCTGAGGTTGGTATGAAACAAAATAAGGAGAAAAGAATCCCAGTATGATAATCAGCTTTTGTGAGTCTTGCACAATACTGCCAGAGCATATAATGATAATCAGCAAACAGATTTAAAATGCATGGGAAATTATCAGGACTTGACCCAAGAATGCTTCCCTCCCCCTTTATAGTGTATTTGATTTATCCAAGGAAAGTTGGAACCTAAAGGCAGTAATGGTTGAATAATAACTATTCCTCAATTGAACAAGATAAACAATGTTGAAAAATTTGCAGCAAAGGACTTGTGAGTTTCTGGTTCTATTTCAAATAAAGTGTTTGGGTTTATGAAGCTGACTCTCCTAAAATAAGAAAACACGGACATATTTTCCTTTTCTTACCCTCTCTCTTTTGTCTCTCCCTGAACTGCCTCTTCAAGCTGTAGATTTGGCAGCCAAAGTTTTCTGCCTGGGGATCTGGAAAAGCTTTTTGGCTCTTCAACTGAGATTCAGAGTGTTTTGTCCCAGCATTCTGTATCCCTGTGGGAGTCTCCACAGCACAGTTTGCCAAATGAAGCTTTGTGGTGTGTATCTATAGATGTGTCAAATAATTTCCTTAAAAGTGCCCTGACTTTCTACTTGCTTAAGTCAGTCTGTGTTCATGGAAACTATAAATTTGCTAGAATTAGACAATGTGTTGCAATTTGCACAGAACATTCTGACAGAGGAGATGGGGGCAATTTTGCTTGACAAGCCTGAAGGCTCAACTCAAAGCACTGCCTTAAATTAATGCCACCCTTAGCATCAATGACTCCAGATAAGGTTTTTCACTACCTGTATCCTTTGAAAATAGTGGATGCTTTAAATTATTAAAACTCCTGGTTCTTGTAACAAAGGTCTTTTTGCTAGTGGAGACTGCTCTTCCTCCAGGATGCAGGAGAAAGGTTCAGTATGAAAAAGGCAATTTGGGATTTGTGATCCACAGCATACCCAGTTTGATTCATTTTTATCTCCTATGACTGCAGGAACAAAATTGGATTCTTATAACTGTAGTAGCTTTCTTCAGTTCACTTCTGTTCAGTTCTCAAAGGAATGTGGAAGAACTGAAAATGAAATATTGGAATTTCCTTTGCAGATATTCTCCCAAAAAAAGTCCATATTACGTTAAAAACCCAATTTTCTTCTCTGTTTAATATATTGTTTCAGTTCTGTTTCCTGTAATAGATCCTGACAACCTGTCTTTTGGTCACTGAAACTGAATCCAAAATAAGCATTTAACATCCAGTTGAGTATGAATAGACAATAAACAACAATGGGGGCAGGGTTGAAAAGAAAGGCTCCCAAAATGCATCAGGCCTGCCTGGTCTACCACCTCTAGACCCAATACCAGAAGGAAAGGTATAAGCTAACTGTCTTACAATAACATGAATGAAAATACAGTTCAAAGAAGATGATGTAAAGCAGAGGTCTCCAATCTTTTGGGCTCCAGGGACCGGTTCCATGGAGAAAGGTTTTTCCATGGATCAGAGAGTGCATGGTTTTGTGTGCTGCTTGCATCCCACAGATGGGGCTTTGCTTGTTTGTGCGGACTGGTCAGTGGTGGGATTCAGCCGATTTGCATTACTTCGGCAGAACCAGTAGCTAATTTTTTGTTGCCCAGGCCCAGAATGGACTTCCAGAAGCAGCATCCACACAGAGAACCGGTTGTTCACATATTTGAATCCCACCATTGGGACCAGTTGCTGGCATGCCGCGGGGACTCCTGATTGTAAAGGATGATTCCTACTAATTAAGGCTACCATATATGAGCTACAAATATCTGGATGGTGACTATTGGACTGATATATTCTGTCTTCTTTGCTCCTATTTATCAAAGATGTGATTTTGTGCAGTTCAGGCATGGTAGCCCCTAATTAATAGTATTTTTTTTTATTAAAACTGCTTTATTATTCAGCATTAACTTTAAATATTTTCATCACATTTTATTTCATCACAGCCTGAAAATGATATGCTACTTTTTGTTTAGTTTCTCTTTTGTTTGATAATGTCAGAACCCATATATTATTAAGGGGAATTATCTCTCATTCTATTTCTTCTATTGCTCTGGGTTCTGTCATACTCCTGGAGGGGGAGGGAGGAATTGCTGCGGACTGTCTCTTTGTTTTCTTTATTGCTACAATGTATTTCTTTCACTTTCTCTGCATACTTGTTGTTTGAACTGTTTCTCCCTTGATGTCACCTGGGGAGGGGGGAGAAATGAGCCTCCGGCCATCTAGCTTATCTCCCATTTCGGAAGGGAAGGTGCGAAGCCACAACAACTTCACTACAAGCCTGGGAAAGACCAGTGTTATCAGCAACTTTCCCACAATGGACTTAACACCTGAGGATTGGCCCATTCGTGACCGGATGAACTATTGGGTTGGGGTTTGCTGGGGACTCCTTTAACCTATTGGTCTGAGTGGGAAACCCTCAGATCCTGTCTGTTATGTCTGCCATCAGCTTCTCCTAATAAAAGTACTGCTTTCTTAGGATGAAGTATTGAAGTGGGTCCTGACAGATAATATGAACTGAAGCATTCTTAAGACAGTAAAGGTCACACTTCAAAGCAGAATTTGATCTGTCAGGTTAGTCTTGTGTTACAGTAGTGTTGTGTTACAGTTCCCCATAATCCCCTGTAGTACCCATGTTGGCTAAGCATATGAAAGTTGAAATTCAAAATATCTGGAGCATTTTTATTTATTTTAAGCCTATCCAATAAATTGTACTTGGATAATTTTTAGGCTGGCTTGATGGGGTATATATAAAATTAAACTTTTGTGATAGTATTTTTCTGCCATCTTGTGACAACCATATTTAACTGCAGTCTAGAGCTCAGCAATGAAATTTACTTCAGTTAGAAAATATACTATATATGTATGTATGTATAACATTGTCACAAGAAATAAAGGAGCTATAAATAAGTTTTGATATGTTAGTTAATTAAAAACTTTAATTTTCCTCTTTAAAAGCACTTAAGAGCCACTGAATTTTTTTTTTAATGTTAAGCATCACTATTTTTAAAGGGCTAAAGCATATGGGATGAAAAAGAAATTAATTTGATTTCAGTTTTAATATAAACTTCCCTAAATCTTAGTTCCTGAATCAAAATGCAGTTATTACTTGGTATTTTCCATATCTTCAAAGTTTTTGATGCAGTTCTCTGAGTTTTTTTTTAAAGCATATGTATAAATATTTATTGGGAAAGTCTGTATAAGAAGATGAATACTTCTTATATTCAACAAAATAAATTGTAAGAGTGCATTAAAAGTTGTGTAGTAAAATATATGTGTGGATAGGTGTGAAAAACACACAAACATATCAAATGTCAGACATTAAAATAAGTATTTAAAACATTATGTAACATGACTCAGTCAAATTGAGCTGAGCTGGACATTCCTTCCTTAGTAGGAGCTTGTATTTTGACTTTAGTGTTGCAGTACAAAATGTGGAATAGAGAGTATGACTCTGGAAAAGGTTTAGCCCTAAAAGAAGAGTAACTAGCTAGTTAGTCTCTATAAATAATAATGTACAAATTTGTATTTGATGTTGAGTAACTAAATAGCTCTGAGCCAGGCCTTTCTCTTAATTTATCTTACAGAATTATAGTGACATCAAATGACACATGGAAGGATGAAATAATCTTGAACCTTTTGGAAGAATACAAAATTTTTGCTTAAAGCAACACCATGCAGACTTGCTGGTAATAAAGTTGCACTAGGCATTTTATTCATATGTTCCTTTACTGAGTATCTGCCATTAGAGGCAGAAAATAAGTTTTCCTCCTCCACTTCTGACAAATGTTCCACATATGTTCTTATCCCTTGAGCCCAGGGCTGGTTCTATCAATAGGTCAAAGCAAGTGGCAGCTACCATCAGTAGATGGTAGGAAGCAGAGGCAAAGTGACAAATTCCTCTTTGTGCTTCATATGTAACCTAGCTGCCCAATTGTGTAGTGGACCACAACTTATATATGAGTCGGCAGTGTGTTGTAGCTGCCAAAAAAGCCAATGCAGTCCTAGGCTGCATCAACAGAGGGATAGCATCAAGTTCACGTGAAGTGTTATTACCATATTATACTGTATTGGCAAGATCACACTTGGAATACTGCCTCCAGTTTTGGTCACCATGATATAAAAAAGGTGTTGAGACTTTAGAAATAGTGCAGAGAAGAGCAACAAAGATGATTAGGGGGCTGGAGGCTCTGTTCTAACTCTGTTATTTTGTTATTCTGCCCCCATGTTGATGGATATTGCTACCAAATCCTTATCACTGAATTAAGATTCACCTGCCAATTTAGTTTGCCTACTATATATATGTAGCATGGGAACAGGAACATCTTATCTTTAACTCAGGCAGCAAAAATATTTTCAGTCTTAACTCTGACTTTATGAAATAAAAGCATGATCATATTACAATAGTTTCATAATTTCTGGCACACAAATCTGCAAGAAAGTATATAAATGTAAACAAAAGAGGGGGGGAGATCTCCCCAGCTCCGCTCTCTCTAGAAAACCCGTGAAGTCCTTAGATGCTCTGTTCACTATTTTTTTAAAGTCATGACTCAAATCTTTGAGTAACTGATTTGAGGAAAAATATGCCAAATTGTTACAGTTCTGCATTGCTTCCAATGAGTTCTCTGGAGTTCCTTTGTTGTTCTGATGATAAGATAAGCTCACCATGAAACTAGGTTTAGGACCTGAGAAAATTGATTTCCTCACATTGCACTTCTGCACCCCATGTCTGGCTCCTTTGTTCATGCTTTAACTTGAAGGCATCATTCTGTGGGCAGTGGGCGGATAGTGTTTTTAATGAGAAGGACTCTCACAGACCTGCCTCTCTGAATTGCCCTTTCTTTCCAGGTCTTCATTCCACTCCGCATTCCAGTCATTCTGAGACTAAAACTGTTTACACGGTCTGATGCCCTGAAGTTATGCTCTACTGTAAAATGGAGAATATTTTGTTTTAACAAAAGAATGATCTGTTCTGGGAAATTTCCCAGCCAGGATTCATGAGCTTTTGTGAGCACCTGGGAAGAATTTAAAACATGTACTGTTGAGAATTAGTAAGGCTCACTTACAGAGGAATTGTGGAATAGATTGGTACAAAACCTGCAACAGCTCTGTTTTGGCAGCTTCAGCTCTGTTTTATTAGTTCAGTCTAGCCTTCCTTGTTTTAGGCTCTGTTGTGGGATACAACATTCAGATTTTAAGCAAGTGCCAGATAATTCCTGGACAAATTTTCCTAGCACATTAAGCTAACAGTAGTAAACCAACGAAGGCTGTTCAACGTCATCAGTCATATTCTTCATTCCAGTCACCACTAAAGTTAACTTTAATGTGGTACCTTACCTTGTGTCTAGCTCTGTTTGTACATCTAATTGCAGAAATCAGTGATCACAAGAACCTGGTTGCAGACTGTGGGACGAACCTGATTTTTTTGAGGGGGGGGGAAGGGGGTATATTTTCTTATCCTAGAAGCAGAAGAATTATTAAAAATAAAGCAGACCACTGTTTCACAAACATTGTGCCAAAATTAGGTAGATGGATGAATAAACAGCAACCAGGACATTGCAGCATAGTTTAAGTAAGATATTCTGATAAATTTTCAATCAGTGTCTACTTAACTAATCTGAGAAATCTTGTGAGTGTTCCAAAGAGCAGGAATCTGATCAGAGCAATGATTAGAAGAGCAGGTTTTATAATTATAAAAGAAATAAAATATATTTACAAGAAATGCCATCTAGCAACAGGCAAAGCCTAGGTACATCTTATAGAAAAGAGTTATTAGAGCATGTGCTATGTGAAGCGTGTTCCTGTGAATATAGGCAGAAATATAGGAAGAAATATTAGCAATCTCTTAGAAGAGCAGGTATTGGGGACCAAGAAAAATCCTTAACTTTGTATCTATCCTGCACTGCCCCCTAGTGGTCAGTGTGGCATCAGGCGCTGAAGAGTTACTGCTGTTGGAATCACACCTCTGGCAGTGTCTATTGTGAAACTTTAAGAAAGAATGTGAAAATGATCTGCAGTCATGACCTCCAATCCTTGTGGCATATTTCTGTTTCTGTCTAAAAAGAATCTGATGTATATGTCCAGGAAGGGCAAGATTGAAATGATTGAAGCAGAGGAATAACAAGTGTCCATATTTTAGAAGGCGTGAGAGGATGGAGATTTATTAAATCAAATAAAGGAGGCACCCCAATAAAATCTGGCAGATAAAGTAATAATTCAAAAAGATAATCAGACCAGGTAACAAGTCCAGGAAACTAATAGATGTGCTAATTGTACTCAGAAACAACGGGAAAAACAAGCTCTGAGTCTTCGGGATAAAATCTATTTATCTTCTTGGGAAGTTTGTTACTGCCAGTCAAAGAGCAGGGAACAATGAATGTGACAGAATAACTTCCAAAGCATATTGAGCCTAATATATTGTTCTGTTCTGTAGACATACAGTGGGTGATGGAATAAACATGTATAACATATTGTATTGTAATTATTTGAAGATCTAGCAAAGAAGCTCAAGACCCCAGTGGCTCAGGTTCAAGCAGCACTGTCCATCCTTTCAGTCCAAGACAAATAAATTGAAAGTCCATGTGGAAAATTTGTTTCTTGCAAAAGAAAGTGGGCATTTGTTCAATTAAACAATTCTGAGCAATTAGGAAGAACAATCACTCAAAGAATGTGTAGACTTTGTTGTCTGTAGCAGTGTGTCTCAATTTTGGCAACCTGAAGATGTGTGGACTTCAACTTCCAGAATTCCCCAGCCAAGCCCTTGCTGGCTGGGGAATTCTGGGAATTGAAGTCCACACATTTTCAAGTTGCCAAGGTTGAGAAACAGGCCTATACACTAATGCTCAGGGCATGAGAAATAAGCAAAATTGGTTTGAAATGTGAGTAATAAGAAGGTGAATATGATTAAATAAGTAATCTAGACCCTGGTGGGAGGTTTTTCATGATTAGAATAGAGCAGTTGAGTGATATAATTTCTTTCAAAGGAGCAGAAATATAAAAAGGAAAGATCAGGAACTGTATTATTTGCTGAAAGTATTTACTCTTGTTCATCAATCCAACTAAATAAATGATACTGCAGAATGTATTTTGATATTCATACTAGAAGGGAAATATTGGAATGGTGGCAAACTGAATATGAACCAGCGGTTTAATGTGGCTGCAAAAGGTCAAGTATAGTTTTAGGCTTGATAGAGCTTCCCAATCAACGAAAGTAATACTTCACATCCCAAATCAGAGGACTTGATTGTTGCTCTGCATTAATTCACTCTTTCAGTTGTGCACAGTTTTAGGCAGCATATTAAGATAGATTTAAAACAACACAACAGGTTCAGAGAAGGACAACAAGGATTATGAGGGGGATTAGAAAGTAATTCTATGAACAGAGAGTGAAGGGATTGGGAGTATTTAGTGATTAGGGGATTAGGGAGGATAGATCAGCCTTTTAAATATACCTATGCCCAGTGCATTTTTTGTACGAAAAAAGTTGCTGGAACTCACATCTTGTTAATCTTTTATTTATCTTTCGCATGTAGTCAATCACTGTACACACACCCACACACATTAGTTGTGTAACGAAACATAGTGGTCATCGCTCGCAGTAAGCACTCAGTGTGCGATCACATGACCAATCATAAGTTGAGCAGTGCCACAAGCCGAGCAACCGGACATACATTGGACTTGACACACAAGCAGCCCGCAGGCACCATTTTAATGATTTTGCTGCTGACCTGCTACGCTCGACAGGGCGATTCAAGTCCACATGGATCAAACATCAAATTTTCAAAAGTTTCTTTTAAAACTTGGAAAATCTGTCAAAAAAGGGTGCTGGAACTTTGTTCTGGTGAGTTCTATGACAAAAAACCCCCACTGCCGATGCCTCTTAAGAAAAAGTCAAGGTTTCCCCCCCACACACACACTATTTCAGAGTGCAGGACATGAAATAATGGATTCAAGTTTCAGGAAGCCAAATTCTGAATTTAGGTTATGAAAACAGTACCAGCAGCTTGACAGTGGAGCCCATCGCTCAGAGAAGACTGTCATGGACTTCCTTCAATGGAAATGTTTAAATGGAGACCCGTTGCTGCCATGGGCAGGGTGAGCTCCCATCACACAGTCCAGATCCCACGAACCGAGCGGTTCGAAAGTGAGCAACCACAAGTAGATAAATGGGTACCATGTCAGTGAGCAAGTTCACCAGGATGTGAAAGGAGCCATCCCCCAGGCAATGGTGATGTCACCGGTAAATCCTTTCACATGGAAGCATTTCAGTGCTTCTAACATGAAAGTATTCATATTCCTGGAGCCCAAGCATGGAATTGGGTTTGGCTTCTTTCAATATTATAGTTCTAGAACTTTGTAATAACTACTACTTTGTCAAAAGTTTTAGATTAGGCTCCAGTTTTGTCCTTAAATAAGATTTGGAATATTGCAATAACACAGGTATTACATATTATATCTGTAATTATTATATATGTCATAGATATTATATAACACAATAATACAGATACTTCTTTTGAAGTATTTTTTAGCAGAACTACCTGATTCTGTAATAGCTGTGTTCCCTAAGCCTGGTAAACTCGCAAGATTCATTTTTCTCACCATGCACATGTATATATAATCCGAATTAGACTGTTTAGTTTCTCTGTGTCATATAATATATGTGGGTATATGCATATTTCTGTATTTGTTTTTATCATATTTATGTAGTGTATATTGGAGGTGGTGACCCTTTGAGAGCTTTATGCAACAAATTTCATTTTAATGTTTGCCAATTAGTGTACAATAAAGTGACAATAAAGTTATTAACTAGAGTAATTGGTAAATTTTCAAGGCAGGCTGTCCCAAGAATTTGCAAGGTGGATATAGTTTGTATGATATTCATTGTGCTAAAATTTTATGTATGATTCCCTTTTAGAAAATAAGAGATACTGTTGATTATCATTTAGCTAGGGCTGTTAGACTGTTGCTGATAGACTCAGGTAAAGCAAACCGAATAAAAGCTGACACTCCACTTGTTCTTCTTTACTTTCTCCTAGAAACTGATTTCTAGTGTTCATCCCTTGAGGCTGAGACTGTCGGAGTGCCTTACCAATGGTTTATGATGTTTTGTGGCTGTTAACAGTTTTTATTGCTCTGCTCTTTAGAAGGTTACTCTCAACTGCCTGATACTTGCTAGTGCTCCGTATTTTTCTGCTGTCTCTTCAGAGTGCCAGAGAGCCCAGTGGACTTCTGTATTGTTCTCGAATGCATTGTAAAAACCATTCCAGGCATCAGGCTTCATCTCTTAAAGCTTTTCCTTGCCCTATAGTGCAAGTGTCTAGAGCTCAGGGCTAACCATCCAGGCTGACATCCCCATATTGTCTTACTTCACACTGTTTACGTCTCTTCCTTTCCAGTCCTCCTTTTTTGCTTTATTACGTGGTTGTTCCTTTAAATAAAAAGTGAAGAGAAGATTTGAACAGTCAGTCTACCAGAACTGCCTTTTCTGCACCTTTGCTTGGAGTCCCACTATGATCCCTTTAAGTCTGCATAGCATTGCAATTAATACTGGACTAAGACACTTCTTTCAAATGACAGAAAATTACTTCTCTTGTGAAAGAAGTTTCTGTTTTTCTGTTTTATTCTGGTGCAGCTCTAGAATCTCTTTAGAATGCATTTGGGTGGCATCTGTGAGCATAATTTAACTACCAAATGACAAGGACTTGCAACTGTTCTTGCACATTTATGTATTATTTTTCTGGCTATCTTTGGTTTTGAATCTAGAACAGCCTTGTGGGAAATCCTTTGGACATTTTCCTTGGAATTTAATGAAATGTGGGTAACCAGGAGATGATTGACTACTAAATAACAGAATAACCAAGTTGAAAGGGTCCTTGGAGATCTTCTAGTTCAACACCTATAAATGGTATAAATTTCCAGACAAAAAGCTGTCCAATTTCTTCTTCATATGTTTTTAGCCTCCAATCCCCTTATCTATTCTGTTATGGCATATTCCTTCCTATTGTGGCTGTAAAAAAGCTATCAATTATTTTCTTAGAGGACATCTCTGAATATCTGGTTGTTGTTGATTGGCTGTTCTTATGTCCCAGATCTGGACTCCTTGAGGCATCTGGTTGACTATGAATTTCAGCCTAGATGCCCTTTGTTCAGATTTAGCTGGACATGTTTTTACATAGATATGAAGAACTGTAACATTTTCTTGTTGAGAATAGATTTCAAGCAAATGGATGTTAAAACAGCTGCTTTTTGTGGGAGAAATTTATAATTAATATGAATATCTATTTACATTAAGGTATATGTGTTTATAGGTTTGTTTTTATCTCATCTTTCAGACTACAAACATTTCCACGACGTGAAGTTGCATAAATAAAGTACAACAAACCATATTAAAGATAACAGCTCAAATATAACAAGTCAGATGCTTGAGATGGTTGTCAAAGGGTCTGTTCTAAGGTTCTTCCCACAAAGCAATTGATGGCTATGGCTCTACTTGGAAAGGAATTTCCCTCCCCAGATCTCTCTTTAATTCTACAGATGGACAATGTTGGCCAAAGAGAAAAATGAAATTTGTTTACAAGTAAATGGGGCATTTAAAAAGGAATATTATGTTTTGTCACTTGGCAGGTACAAATTGACACTTTTAGCAGGTTCTGCAATAGCATCTTTCTTTATTTAGAAGGGTAGAAAACACATTAATTCGCTGAAGAAAAGAAACATAAATCACTTGCATCCAACTGTGCCACCTGGCTTGTTAAATATGGGGACTAATTTACACATTTCTTTTGGCTCTTTATGTTAACGACAACTCTAAATAAAATAAACATAAATGTGACTTTTTTCTTCTTTTTTGAACTGGTCAACACTTTTAATAATATTTATATAAGCAAATATACTGTATAAGCCAAAGTTTTCATAGTCTTCAAATTTTACTCTGGTGCAAAGAGGTAGTCTTTATGCATCCTCAGTATATTTACATTCTTTATATGACCTTACAGGTATCATACCTGGATCTTTTCTTGGATTCTATTCTTTTCCACTAAGTGGAGCTGCAGACAAGTGGAATTGGGTGATAAAAAAAAAGAACGAAAGTGAATCAGTCCAAGATTCACTTTCTGGCTGACTAGGAAAGAGGAACATCTAATCAGTATTACTCTATGATATTCCAGGTACAGCTTGCAAATATTAAGTCAGGATGAATAAGCTGTGGAAAAAGAAATACTTATTTCTGAGATTTTTTCCCCCAAAGAAATGAATTGCATTTTAAATGTTTTTCCATTTAATACACTAATTAATCACACTTATTAGGTAACATTTTGTTAGTTAGGATATAAATGTACAGCGTTTTTTTAACCTTCACTAATATCAATATAGCCCATATCTCCCCCCCCCATACAATTGACCCAATATGTTTTTTCAAATTTGTTACTGGCTTCAATGAGAAAGTAAATATATTTAAGGAAATGATTGAATTTTTAGTTCTCTAAAGGTACACAACTGACATAGATATGCACAAACCTATTCATCTTAGGAAGGCTTGGGTTATAGTTGCTATTGTGTATGGTTTATCACTTTTGGGTGGATCACAAAAAGATTAGTTGGACAGAGAACAATCAGAAAGTGAACAGCCTAACATTTTAAATGGATGTGCCATGATGTATATTATCCATTGAGGAAACTGAGAAAGGAAGCATTTGATGGAACAATTTTCCCCAGGAATTGGGTCAATGTTGCCTATAGTATTGTTATCTCAATAGCATTGTTTTGGGCTGAGGAAGCGGTAACTTTTTCTTTCTCTCAGAGAAATCTCACCCTCTTCCAAGTAAGATATTCATTCTTAAAGAATAATCTGTCAAAGAAGCATAATCAAAAGAAAGTGATGGAAAAGTGAAATGATTTTTTCCTAAAACATTTTTTTTAAAGGAGACATTGATTTGGGCATTGAAAGTGACTGATTTGCTTCTTAAATTGCTGCTGGATGGCACTGCAGAAGGATCTTTTCTGTCTCTCCACCCCCATCCCCCACATCCCAGAATTGGTTCAAGTACTTCCAGGCTCAGTGGTCTGGAGATGGCTTGAAGAGTTCATCAAAGGTTCCCAACAGGAAGATCTTCACCTTAAGGCTGGCATCTTCAGTATACACTGTGGGCAATTGCCCTGTGTTTCTCAGAGCTTCCCAGCTGCTCAAACAAGAATAGCTGTCAGCATATGCCAGGGAACTTTACAGGTTGGACACTTTTGACTTGCATTAAGACATTTCCTGTTGTCCCCACCAGTATAGCCCAGTTTGGGAGGCTCCCTCCATAATCCTGCAAGGGATGATTCTGCAGAGCTTTCATCTGTAATATGAGCCCTGTGAGATGAATTAGAGGTGCGTCAAGGGACAATAAAGCCAAGCAATATACCGTAGTTGCTTTGCTTGACTCAAAGCACTAATGCTGCTTCAAGGCTTTGCACAAGACCTACTTTTTCATATACTGGTACTTAATCCCCCTGCTAACTCCAGTGAAAAATCACAAGTATGTTTCCAGACTATGCCCGTGTTGATCTCCCTTAATACTTATCACCATGGTGTGGTCTCCATATCTGTCCAGTGATCAGTTACTGCAACCTCTTATTAGTATCATTTTTCACTGTAAGGCTTTCAGAGGATTGACTGAAACTGCTTAAAGAAAAACTTTATTGTCACCTACTTTTTCTTAGAGGGATGCTTCCTAGAGGCATGGCTCACATATATAGCTGCCAGTAATTCTGCAATTGCAGGCACTGTAGTTTGAATGAATGCGATAAAGTTGTTATGTATTTGATCTTGCTCATATCTCATTTTCTGGGAGATGCTTATTAGATCCTGCATGCCTTGTCTCCAGTGCAGCCTCCTCCTCTTTATGTACTCCAAATGTCTGATGGGGGTCTCTGTAGATATCCCTGCAGTCAGGAAGAACTGCTTGGTTTTATGGAAATTTCTGCTTGACTTACAGCAGGGGTTCTCAACCTTGGCAACTTTAAGACTTGTGGACTTCAACTCCCAGAATTCCTCAGCCAGCAAAGCTGGCTGAGGAATTCTGGGAGTTGAAGTCCACAAGTCTTAAAGTTGCTAAGGCTGAGAACCCCTGACTTACAGTAAAGCCTCTGCAAATTTTAGTTTCAACATCCAAATGTCATGGCTAATCATGGTGAATAAATGTAATAACAGAATCTTTATACTGAATATAATAAAGATTTGTTCAAGATAATTTTTACTTCAGTGAGAAGTTTAATTTATAATTAGCCATCTTGTTGGAAATTTCTGTTGAGATTTGTTGTACTAAAACAGAATGGCCAGCTGTACTGGCGAGTAACTGAAATGGCAAACAGAAGTGATGAGGCTCCTTATAAGGTCTCTCGTTAAGACATAATTTGGATTTTCTTTTGAAAATTAGGAATCTGGTCTGACACCTTAAAAAAAGAATGCCACTGCAAACATAAATCAGCAAACCAGCAGGTATTAGAAAATATAAATTATTTTTCCTGTTTTGCATAAATTAAAAACAATGAGTGAAACTTGATATGAAAGGCATTTGAGAAAGGCATTGTCAAGATGCAAAGAGACATAAGGCGAGGCCAATATATACTGCTCAATGTTGAGCTAATTGATCCTCCACCTGAAGGTTTGTGTTAGAGATCTATATAAGAGAAAATGTGTCTATTTTGAATCTACTAACAATTGATCTATTTACAGTCTAGGTCTACCTTTGAAAAATGCTAGAACTGATATTGATATACTCTGGGTATTCTGATAGAGTAGGCTTTGGTCAATCAACGGTTAAACATTTTTTGCTCCAATTAACTAACACAGCTAATCTCTCTAGTATCTAATTTTGTGCTTGTTAAATTTTAGCTTATCAATTAGCACTTCACTTTATCTTGTCATGACCATTAGGCTGCAGTTTTATATTCTCTTTAGACATTAATGTCTAATCAAGATCTGTTGAATTAAAGGCTGACAGTGAATGTATTAGAATCTTTACAGTCTGTCTACCTATGCTTCAGTAATCTTATCCCTTTGCTTGCAGTAAGCTTCTGTTGCTTTTTTCTTGACTTTGATGTGTTAAAAGGATTGTCATTCTTTAATAGTTTTAGCAATGGAATTATTTCTTTGGTTGCTTTGTCAGCAGTACATTTGTTCCCCTCCAATCTGCTACCAGAGTTTGTTTTATAGTCTTAATTAGGGCAAAACTGCTTCCTGGATTTTGTTTTAAAATAATACCTTGATTCCCTTTAGGTATGGAAGTGAATAATTTTTATACTGATTTTATATTTTAGAATCTGTTGCAGATTTTATGTCTAAGTTATTCTTTGTATGCTTGCAATAGCAATAGCAATAGTACTTAAGACTTATATACCACTTCATAGTGCTTTACAGCCCTCTCTAAGGATGGAAGGCTGAGTTAACCTGAGCTGGTCAGGAGCGAACAATACTGCATTCTAGCCACTGCACCACCATGGCTCAAGCAATTTACAATCAAGTAGAAAATGTTAACTTATGGGGAGGCAAAACATCAGAAACCTGCACCTTTTCTAATACATTTTATTAAAAGTAATATTTCATGAGCTCAAATTTATAAATTGGAAAAGGTACTACTCAATTTTTTATGACGTTTTGCAACCAAAGTGCTTTATCGTGTAGTATGTAGGTCTTTCCTCTTTTTCTGTTTGTATGTACATTCAAAGCCAGGGAATATTTGTGTAAAAAATATGTGCCCATGCACCTAAGTTCTCAGTTGTGAAGGTGTAGGCATTCTCATGGCCTTTGGAATAGTTCATATAGTAGTTGGACACTGCTTAAAGCTATATGAATGCACATAGACAATGTCTTACTATTGACAGCTTTTACTTCCACTTACTGAAGAACTGAGTTTTAAATAGTAAATTCTTTTGATGTGACAACTTACTAAGCCAGGAATACCAACAACCATTTGGTTGTTCTGTGTTTGGCTGTCATTTTTATATTTTGTATTTTATATTTATATATCACATAGCTTTAAAATTATGTGAAGGGAGCCAGTTTGGTATAATAGTTAAAGTATCAGGCTAGAAACCAGGAGATTGTGAGTTCTAGTCCCGTCTTAGGCACAAAGTGAAATGGGAGACCTTGGGCCAGTCACTTTCTCCCAGCCCTAGGAAGGAGGCAATGTCAATTCACTTCTGGAAAATCTTGCCAAGAAAACTGCAGGGACTTGTCCAGTCAGTCTCCAAGAACTGGATGTGATTGAACAGGAGAATAAATAAATAAATGTTTTTTTTAGTTCGTTTTTTGTTGTATGCCACCCAGAATCACATTATTTGAGATGGGTGGCTTTATAAATCTAGACTTTACAAATACAAATAAATAAATAATGCTGAGAACACTTGAGGCATCAACAGGAAATAAAACATTTTATTGGATATTGTGTAGTATGTATGTTTTATTTAACAACACCTGGAAAATTCTACTGTGGGATTCACTACACAAAAGTGAAACAAAAGATAAACCACCTTCATCAAAACTAAATGTAAAATACAGCTAAACTTGTCAGCTCGTGGGTCACGAGCAGTATGGCAGGATAGAACACCCCAAATGTTTCTACAAGATACAGAGAAAAAACCCCACACAAAGAAACACTCAAGCAGGCAGTAAATATACACAAAGGCAACTAGGATCTTTCTACAGCATCAGATTCTAATACTTTACACAGCTTTGTCAGGAAGGTACATGTGGCTTCTTTTGAGGATGAAAATGTCATCTTGGTCAAATAGCAGACTTTTCTGCTAAAAATGATGGAACATTACAAGCCAATTCCACAGTGACATTCATTCTGGCAGTGTAAAAAGAGAATCAATTTAGAATACCTTCACACAATGAATCAATTCTGGTAGCTTCGGTCTGAAATTTCTCTCCCATTATGCTGATCAACTAAAAGAAGTTACAGCAGAACTGAACCCTCTGTGTTTAGGCTCACTCTCTTTGAGAATTGGTGGTTGTATACAATTACAAAAGGACCCTCTTATATATAGTTCAGCTTATCTGATTCAATTATGTCTTTTCCTCTTTGATGTAGAATGGTGTTTCTCAGTGTCAGCAACTTTAAGATGTGTGGACTTCAACTCCCAGAATTCCCCAGCGAGCAAAACTGCTGGCTGGGGAATTCTGGGAGTTGAAGTTCACACATCTTAAAGCTGCTTAGGTTGAAAAACACTCATGTAGAGAATAGAAAGAGCACCAGAATAAATAAATGTTGCTCCTTGTGGAAAGTTAAATAGAAACTGGATTAAACTGTCACAATCCATTTGTGGCTTGTGAGTTCAATTCTCTACATTTCGTAAGTAACATGCCAGCTTAGAGCTCTGAAAAAGGAGATCTGTCATAAAAAAACCCCACGACGGGGGATGCCTTTTTTCTTAAAAAAGAAAACTATATTTTGAAATTATTTCTGAGGAAATTCCACACTTACCACCGAAAGTTTTTTTTTTTAAATGGGAAGGGGGGGGAATGCTTTCTTGGATTTTTTATTTTTATTTTTGGTGCTTAGTGTTCCTGAAAATAGAACCTGTGTTTCAACATATTAAAATATATTTACAATCTTTTAAATAAATATACAGCATTTAAATAAATTAATAAAGGAGTTTCCAAGGAAGAAACCCCAGTTGCAAAAATAATGCTCCAATGCGACACAAGGAAATAATATAAGCTAAAGTGACCATTGGTCTTGTCTGAAGGACAGCCTTTACCATCAACCTGGGGAGAGATGTGGAATATTGCACAGTGTCGACAAAATGCTGTGTTGTCAGTCCATTCTATATGATGCCTTGTCCTGTGCATAGCTCTTCAGTTCTGAATTGGTCCATAGCTATAAGAACATCTTGTGCTATGCAATCCTTCGGCAGTGCAGTAGAAGGGAATGGCAGTATTTTTACAATATCACTACAGAATAAATTGATTGCTATCCACTGAGAAAACTACAGTTTCCAAGCACACACGGCAGTCACAGTGATACACAGAGCAGTCTTTTAAGACGCTTATGGAATGACTAATAGCTTCATAATTGTGCCATTTACTACATAGTAACATTGAAAACATTTAAAAACTCCTCCTGAAACGAGCATCTAGTATACATAAGAGGTTGCTTCAGTTTGCTAGAACTTGTTCTTTGTTTTGTTTCACTTTTTTTAAAGGACAAATTAAAACTTATTAGTATAAATAGTATATAAAAGGTCACTAGCTGTTATCTTTTGGCTTGCTTTGAAGTGCATTCAGAAATATGGCTAATTTTTTGTCCTCTTTTGATGGGATTGTACAATACTGTCTCGTCACCATGAAACTACTTTTGTATAATAAACACACACGGCTGTGATTTTTTTTTGTTTTGCTTTAAAAAATATTCTGCATTCCTTCTCATCTGGCTTAGTATAATAAAATATTTTGTTACAAAGTCTAATGTGCAAACTCATTAGAATTAGAGAATGTGAGAGCACAAATGGGATTCACAGTATGCAAATTCGTATAAAGGTGATAAAAGGAGAGCTACTTGTCTTCAAGTATATATGTTTGCCATGGGTAAGAGCAGGGCGGCGGCTGCTGCTACATAACCCTGAAATAATTCCCACACATAGTTTATATGGTGCTATGTGTAATATTTCATGCTCCCACCTCCCTCCCTTGATGCAACTGTACCTTCATTTCTAAGTGTAAAGCCATGATTTCAGTTTGTTTATACACACATATATACACAGAGAGAGAAAGAGGAAAAAAAGTGATATATCAGCTTCTGCTATGCTTCCTAGAAGTCAGTCCTACTCAGATCATGCAAAATTGCCCACAAGAAAAGTCTACCAGTGGATTCATTCCTTCAAGAACATATCTTGATATTGTAATGGTTCAGTTGAAAGCTCAGATTTAAGTTGTCCTTTAAGATGTCAGTGTAACACTACTAGTGCCTTACAAGTTGGAATTTTTGCTGGAATGCAGACAATAGTTACCCTATAATATAATTATCAGCTCTCCTATATCTCAGTCAATTTACATAATTTAAAATATAACATCTTATTAAAAACATCTAGATATACACAGATTAGGAAACATTTACGACAAACAAATAAATGGACTAGAAATAAATTTTTAGATACTGGTATGTACAACTGTGTGATACAATAAATAATTTCTGTCATGCTCTATCTACACATATTGCTTAAAAGAAGAGTAGATCTGAGGGCAGTGGTGAGATGGAGTGCCTTATAGGGCTTTTTCTACATTAAAGTTGTGCAAATTAAAACAAGAGTAGAAGTACCACTGATCTGTGTTGGGGATGCATGGCTGGAAATAAAAGGACCCATATTACTGAGGTATTTACAGATACTGGCTAAAGAGCACTATATGGGCAAATGCAGAAAGGCCTTCTTTTCACATTTCACTTTCTTCCTACTTCTTGACAGCAAGCATGGCATCTACTTCTTCCTCTGGTTGTAAGGTATGCCACTGTGCAATGGGTCGCCTTGGATTGGCCAACATGTCTGACCAATGTCGCAGCTCTGCACCAGTGCTGTTGTAGCCCACAAAGACTTTGCCAATGGCATCATTCTTGCCAATCTTGTCATAGTCCAAAACAGTCACAACAATTTGCACTTTCTAAACAATGGGGAGAGAATAAAGCAAAGTTGAAAAATGCAAATCCATACACTTTGCTGCTGAGGTTGTCAGAGCTAACACAACCCATGTGGTAAGTGGGTAGCAATATATGGGAAGTTCAGATCTGGTTTACTCTGGTTCTCCTGCAGCCTCCTAGGAATGATATTCTATAAATCCCCCTCCAAAAATCTTATCATTGGCAGTTTTTCAGTTATATAACTGAGCCTCTTCTTCTATTATAATTTCTCTCTAAACTGGATACTGAAAAAGTTGCAATAATCTTGCCTGGGATAGTGCCAATGCTTCAGTAATGAGATTGCACTGCCAAATCCCTCTTCTTAAATATTTATGTACTGGCAATGTAAGTCTTATGGTTGAGCACAGAGACACATATTTTTAAATCAAAACTTTGTGTTTAAATCAACAGATACAATATGAACGGATGAATCTTCCTGCAGTCTGTTGTAACAATGCTTCAGCCTCAGTGGCTTGGTGAAATTGTGCTGAAGAAGACAATGACCCTTATCACTTCATTTATATATCAAACTGGAAAGTTAAGCTGTAATCCTATAAATAGGGATGGACAGCCCTGCTTTTTTGCCAAGCGCTGCATTCCCTTGAGACAGTGGTGGGATTCAGCCAGTTCGCACCAGTTTGGCACAACGGGTGGCTAATTTTTTGTTGCCCAGGCCCAGAATGGACTTCTGGAAGCGGCATCCACACAGAGAACTGGTTGTTCACATATTTGAATCCCACCACTGCCTTGAGAGTAATTTATAGAGGACTATATGCTAAAAGTGACTGAAATTTAAGGAAGCAAGAGAAGGGCCACAGAGAAAGATGGATGACCATTTTTTCTTTCCTAAGCTTTTTGATGTTTCTTTTTTTGTCTTCAGTTTTTATCTCATATTTCTTTTTCTGTTTACTTCCAGAGGGCTTTTGAAATGAGATAAAAGCACGGAACTAAGCTTAGTACTCTGGATTGTCAAAACCTACTATTTAGTTATGTATCTTATTATAAGTATGGTTTTAGTTACGCAGTTTAGGAGAAGCAATTTATAATTATTACTGCTCTGCCTTTAAATAATTTTGATTTGTTAATATTAATCAAATCATCTGAATAAATGGAAAACAACAAAACTGATTTTATCCTGAACTGCTGGAATAAAATCACCACTGAATTTTCTATTTAGCACCCATTGCTGCATAATAAAGTACTCATTATGTGTTGCCTGTTTGAAGAACTGACGTTCCTAAGTATTGTATTATTTATTTTTTACCTTTTGTAGCTTCCTCTTTTGTTTCACCCCATGCAGGACTATTGTATAGGTATTAATGAAGGTTCCTGAGAAGAGGAGCAGAACTTTAAGGTGAAGAAGGACTTGCAAGTTTGATATTACCTGGATTTGCTCAAATGGTACTTCAAAGCTGAATGATTCATTGTAATAAGGATTCAGAGTGTTCTTCTTAATTGTTGTCTTCTTCTTCTTCAACCGTTTTCCATTCTGCATCAGATGAATTTTCACATAGGGATCTAAACAACAACAGATACACGTTTTTCAGAAATTTAAAGCCCTAGTTTAAATCTACATAACAACACATCAGTCAAATTTTGATCATATGACCACAGATGTGCTGCAATAGCCATAACCTCAAGGACCAGGCATCAGTACCATTTCTTCAGCAATGTCAATGTAACTTCAAATGCTCACTGAATAAATAGTTATTAAGTGAGGTCTATCTGTATTCCCAAGTTTTTTTTTAAAAAAAAAATCAACCCAAAAACATTTTTTCTGTACAACTACTAATAGCTGCCTCAATTTCAATTAACTAATAATAAATTACTAGTAGGTTTGCATTAATCAATGGCAGACATACAGCATTTTCTAGGAATAAGCTATATTTCATAATTCTTGTCCTATTTCCTAATCCAGTAATCAAACATTTTTATGCCTCTATTTAATTGCTTAAATAGAAATTATAAATGGTATCCAAATTTTATGATCGTTAAGTAAATCAGGAATGGAGATCAACTGATTAATGCATTCATATTTAAAGAAAAGGATAAAAATAGTTTAAATCTACATAACAATACAGCATGTCAAATGTCAATTGGATGGACAGGAGGAAAAAATGTAAAGCGATTATAATAATTGTTTTTGCAATGCCAGGAGTCTGTGGCCAGGCAATCAGTGCACTTGTACTGATGGTTCTTTCTTTTCTTTTCTTTTCTTTTTATCACACTAAATTTGGACTCCTGTTGAAGCACTGGGCTATCCTTGAACAGTAGGAGATGTAAGCCACACATCCAGTTAATAAGGAAAAGAAATCTAAAATACAGAATCTGAAATCACTGAAATCTCTTGAGTGTGGCCACTGGCCGTTAGTGCTAGTGGTCTCTTTTAAAGGTTGGTACTTCTGATCCTCCTGATGAGGCACTCCCTACTATATTGTAATGAGAAGGACTTGGCTTTTCATTATAGCCCTATCCTAAGGAGAAGGAGAGTTAAGTGAAACATATTGGTCCTTCGGTTGCTCTAATTAACATTCAACACATGGAAGGCTGGCAGAAGATGAAAAATTCACAATTAGTATTGTGCATTACTGATTTTACAAGACTATCGCAAAGGAGGACTAATAGAGAAGCTTTTAAAAACAGTGCAACTGACATGCTTTGTTTTACTGCCTTTTAATGGCAAACAATATCAGTTCATTACTTAGAGGCAAACAAAAGACTGGTGTCTCAATTGAAATGAAAGCTGAGGAATATGTACAGAAATCTTGATCTCAGAACCGTCACTGCTCATTTACAAAATGCGTCTCCAATATCCATAGCAAGTGGCTTTGTGGACAAGAGAGATTTCATTTAGAAAATAATGAACAAACTTCTTAATGTGATAGGCAAGTGAAAAATAAAGTGTTTTGTAGGCAGTAGCAGTTACATGAATTATGCATCAGAAGCATCAAATGTACACGGATAAGGTAGAATCTGTGGATGCATCAGGAGAGAATTAAGTATTCCTTCAAATAAAAGCTTGAGTGACAGAACTTTTAATGCGAAAACTAAACTATATATAGTTAGGTACTATATGTTTTTACATTCTCTTCTTCAGAAAGAGAAAAACCTATTCTCATGAATAGTCACTTGGGCAGAATACTAAAAGACAGTGAAAGTGAATGACAAGGCTAGGACACAATGATTATACCTTAAATGCAAAGATATTGATCTTTAATAAAGGTGTGCAAGTCCTGTGGGCTGATATATATAGTTCAGGTAATATACTGAAGTACATTCTGCAGCTTCTATTTGTTTGTATTTTGAGGGGAAGAAGTAGGGGTTGATATTCATGAATCTTCCATCTTATTACAAAAAGAATTGCTCTGCAGATTAATACTGTTGCAATATAGTGAACAAACACTGGAAAAAGTAGTTTAATAAGAAACTCTATCTTATAATTTTCTTGCTGCTTTGCCTGGTTGTGAAAAATTCTTAGGGCTTAGGGCTCAACTATGTACTATCTTGATGGCATAATTTTGTATTCAACAGAATACAAAATAAGCTTTGCAGATTGCCAGGACAGGCTTCCAAATTCAGAAGGTGTTCCTAGTATAAAGGCTTAATCTTTGGTATTCCAATGCGGTCCCCACCCAGTTTTGAACTCACATTGTAATCTCTTTCACTCATATTTTTTGCTATGCAGACTGGAAATCTATCTGCATATAAACACTGAAGGCATCTGGTTTGGGCCTGAAAATTAGGGTGTGGGAGAAAGGTGTGTACTTTGATCATTACAACACAGTTGTAGACAAAAACATATTTCTGATGGTACTTGGCTTATCCAAGTTAGTCTAAACTACCATTCCTAAGAAATGTCTTCATACTTCAACATCTGCAGAAAGAATAGGCTAACTTGGGGAGATGGTTGTGGTGGTGGAATATAAATAATAATATTAATATTAATAATATTAATAATATCACTACTACTACTACTACTACTACTACTACTACTACTACCGGTAATAATAATAATAATAATAATAATAATAATAATAATAATAATAATATCGTGACCTGGCCATCGAAACTGCAAGATTATGGATGAAATGTGTAACAGTGATACCCATTGTCATCGGGACACTGGGAAATATGTCCAAAAACTTTGCAAAATATTTCAAGAAACTGCAGCTTCCTGCAATAACTCCAGCAATGCTACAAAAAACTGCACTACTCTAAACATCTTACATTTTAAGGAGGTATCTGGTTGATACCTAGGATACTGGCAGCAACCCGTGTCAACCATCAGCGCCAGTCAATTTGAATGTTCATTTGACTGAGGTTCACATAATAATAATAATAATAATAATAATAATAATAATGATGATGATGATGATGATGATGATGATGGAAGGGACCTTGGAGGTCATCTAGTCCAATCCCCTGCTCAGGCAGGAAACCCTACACCATTTCAGAGAAATGGCTGTCCAGTCTCTTCTTAAAAACTTCCAGTTTTGGAGCATTCACAGCTTTTGGAGGCAGGCTGTTCCACTGATTAATTGTTCTAAATGTCAGAAAATTTCTCCTTAGTTCTAGGTTGCTTCTCTCCTTGATTAGTTTCCCTCCATTGCTTCTTGTCCTGCCTTCAGGTGCTTTGGAGAATATCTTGACTTCCTCTTTTTTGTGGCAACCCCGGAGATATTGGAACACTGCTATCATGTCCCCCCCCATCCTTCTCTTCATTAAACTAGACATACCCAATTCCAGCAACCGTTCCTTATATGTTTTAGATATAAATATGTCATTAATTTAGGGTCCTTGCATTGGCACAAGAAATCCAAGTCCAGCCCTCCTCCCTTGAATTCCACTGACCCTTATCTATCACCAATTTAGTGCTGACTGTTAGTTGACCAGATTCTTGTGCATAAACTTCAATAAATTGTTTACATTGCAACCAACATGAATGATCCTGTTTATTTATGCCTGGTAGCATCCTTTTATTTTGCAAGAATCAGATTCTTAATAATACCAATCATAAGATACTAAGAACCTATCCCATTTTCCCCATCTTACCAGATACTTTTTTCAAGTAAGAAAAATGATGGAATAAGTAATGCAAAACATGGGAGAATTACAAATGGAAGGCATCGTATACTTCATTTAAAATTTCACAAATTAAAAACTCTGATTCTACAATAAGGGTCTGTTTGAGTTATATTGCAACAACTTATAGGGAAACAAAGGGGAATAAAGAGAGATCCAATTTTATGTTTCTATCATGAGATCACAAAGGAACACCAAAGTTTGAATAAAATCTCTAAATATCCTTAATCGGATTCAAAGAAGAACAAGCATATCCTCTGTTTTAGAATAGATCTGTCTACTGTTTCCCCTCTAATGGCTGTGCATGGCTGGGGGAAGATTGGGCAACTGACAAATAACCAGTCTATCAACCGGACACAGCCATTATATCTTGTATTAGTAAATGTTCAGTTATACTTTGATAACAATAGCTTTGTGAGTGAAATTGTCTGTCATACTTTTCCATACTGCAAGTCAAACTTTGTAGAGAAATGTGGTTGTAGAAGGGCTGGCTGGCATCATGTGTCCTTACAGACAAGTAGGATATGTTTATAGCCTTCAGCTGTATCAGAGGGTTCAAATGCCCCCATAAGGAATTAAAAGACAAACATACTTCAAGGTGATCAGCCAAACCCCCTCCCCCTCTCTCTGTCTCTCTCGTGAGAAGATTATTCAGGACGTGGCTTTAAAGGAGGGATAATTTGTCTTAAGAATTTTCTTCCCCTATGTTTGTGTGTAGGAACAGATAATGAAGGCATCAGAAATAACTTCTAATGAGATTAGAAAAATCACATACATGACTGGCCTAAATTAATATCTATTACATAAAAGGAAAGCTATGGTGGAAAGGAACTAAATTTCTTCAGGAAAGGAACAAGGGGAGGCACCGTTTCCAAGGAATGGTGCAAGAACTGGGGTTACATCAATGTTGTACTTCACAGCACTCTGTCTATAGGTTTCTATGGCAACAATAGTCAGAAGCAGATCCTGGAGATGAAATCCAGGACTTATTACCAACAGGAGCAGGAGGGCCCACATACACTACAAGACTGGTTAAGGACAGCAACGTACATCGCCAGCTAGCAAACAGAAGTCAGGACTTAAAACAACCTAACTGAATGTTGAACCTCCCAAATTCAGAGCAATGCATTTCCTGTTTATTGTTTATTTCTGAGACCCTTTACCCATTATCCTTATAACCTATTGCCTTTACTTTTATTCTTCTTTTGTTTCTGTCAAAGGCATGTCAAAGGAACAGTTAGGTGGCAAACGTTCCTTTCAAAATTTGAGTAAATTGTTTATTTCTACTTAGAATGCTACCTATAGCACTTTGAATCTTAACTGGGCACTTAGAATAATTTAAAATGTTAAATGATGTTTTGGGAAAATTGAAAGAGAGAAAGTTCTCCAGACATTTATAAATAATTGAAAAAAAATAACTGGAGTATCATGTCTCCTGTATAATATGGTAGGGAATAAGTAAATATTGATGATGTTCATGTGTCTGAAGTGCAGAAACGCCAATCTACTTACATATTTATTTATTTGTTTGGGCTTGTATGCCACTCCTCTCCGGAGACTCGGAGCGGCTAACAACATATATATAAACAACAAATTACAATAAAAATCCCAAACAAGAAATATCTAAAAATACAATAAAACACCCACTCAAATTCAACAGTCAACCACAATCATCCCCAGGCCTGCCGGCAAAGATAAGTTTTAAGATTTTTTTCGGAAGGCCGGGAGAGTCGGAGAAATGCGGACTTCAGGAGGCAGTTGGTTCCAGAGGGCGGGCGCCACAACAGAGAAAGCTTATAATCTCATGCATCTCTCACTCATCTTATGCATTACAATGGCTTTACAACCAAGATCTATGTTATTAAACATCCATTTAAAATTCTGTATTGGAGCAAAATTTGTCTGCCTATCATAAATGCCAAGCTTTGGAGTAAAACATGCTTCCTCCTCTTCCACCCAACATTCTTCTACATATCTGGGACTGTATCTAGAAGGATAAACACTCCTGAAATTGGAACAATGGATGGGAAGGCAGTGCTGTTAAACTGGCAATGAGCCAATGATCTATTCATTGGGGACATTTTAGTCTGGGACTGTTATTTGCAGATGGTCAAAATAAAATGATTCATCCCGGTTTAAGACTAATTTGAATAGTTACATTTTCAGTTATCTCATCAGTTAGATGAGGTTCTAAAAAGGTAGAAAGGCTAAATACAAAAGGGTAAATTAATTTTAAAGGCAAGAATT
The DNA here is from genome assembly GCA_034064705.1 of Bothrops alternatus. Taxonomy (NCBI): domain Eukaryota; kingdom Metazoa; phylum Chordata; class Lepidosauria; order Squamata; family Viperidae; genus Bothrops; species Bothrops alternatus. The sequence continues at coordinate 10,467,491 of JARGCV010000124.1, read as the reverse complement.
CAAGAATCATTCCTGACTGACTCCTTTCATCAATCATAAAATAAAGTATGGATGGACAGATGTGGGATTCAGGCAAACTTTGCTAGCTCAGAGTAACCTGCAACTCAGTAAAATACATTTTATCTCAAATAGTCTTTTGGGGATAAAACCCAGAAGGAGCTGGAACTTTCGTGCTTAAATCGTGCTAATATTACCAACTTAGCATGATGGGAAAAAAGTGCAACTAAATTACTTGGAGAAATGTGCTTTAATAATACTCTACACAATAAAACAATTATCTTTACTCATCAACTAGGGACCAGTTTCCTATGCTCAGAATTGACATGAATGTTTGTGAGGGTTGCACATTAAGTATACACCAAAAGGGAGAAGGCACGAATAATTTCGATTTCCAAATTCTAACATATACACAATCATGGACATGGATTCCCGTGCTTGAATTGCAAGGAACTGGGTATGCTATCCTGAGGATTTAGAGGAAAGGTGAAATATGAAATCTAATGGATGAATAAGAAATAACTTAGTGATTACATTTAAGGAAGTTTTATATTGTATATTGTGGAGGATATAATGAAAGTAGTTGCAAAGGGAGATGGTTGAAACAATCACATATAGTACATAACATTAATGAAGAAGCAAATTAAAAATTATGGTAAGATGTGGAACTCTGGAATAAATATCCACATGAAATGATAAAGACTTAACGCTGGTTGTTTTTGCAGGATCATGTAATTAATGATCCTGCACACTATAATTTTTTCTGCTGCTGCACATGGCCTTTTAATCCAGCTTTACAGCTTTCCAAAATGTATAACCTAGGTCAAATGTTAGGAACAAGTACAGTTTTCAGAAATCCAAGCAGTGGCTATTACACATTTCAATGACATATCAAGCCAGAAAGCTTGGTTAAAAAGCCAAGAGAGTATGGAAACGAGTACAGTTGTTAACTGGACTTTTTTTTTACTTATCATGTGAACAGGCAGGGTTTGGAACATTTTGTTTCAATTCAAACTATACCTTGAACAGGATTGGAACTTGGAGGGAAGTGCAACCATCAACACAGTGCGTGAGGTACATCAAACTGCCCAGTTAGAATTTACTACTTTACCAGCAATTGAATTATGCTCCCAGGGTTGTCACAAGAATCTCTTCACATCCACATTCTTAATTTCTCAATCAATTTTGAGAGCACAGGGGGAAATGTTCACACAGGAAACCTCTATAAAACTGGTAGTCTGACAGAAAAATGGTTGTGTGAAGCAATGCCCTCCATACTAAAAGGGGTCAGTATAATGGATGTCTAACCTTAGTACCTGCAACGTTCAGTTGGGTTCTTAACTCAGATTCTTCAAGGAGAAGTAGAATAGGAAATCATTATCTACTCCTAACAAAAACGCAACCTAATGTGCTCATCACCGGTAAAATAAAGAAAGCAATGAGACTATTCTTTAGATACAAGGAACAATATAAATACATTCTATAGATATACATTGCTGTTTCTTGTTTTGGATCAAAACAATAAAAAAACCATCATAAAGATTAACAAATATTTCATCGCGTAACTTGCATGATAGAAAGTATTTCATTTCATACACATAAAAAAATGAAAGAATTATTTCCATTGCAGAAAGATGGATATGTAAACACACTGTAGTAAACCAAACAGGGAAATGAAATTTAAAGATAATTGAAGTGAAAATGGTTAACACAGCATAATACTGTAATTCTAGCAGTGACAAATCACTGTTCTTAGTTTGTGTACTTGCAATGATTCATAGGGTTGGATGGGATTAGAGATCTTCTAATCCACCCTTACCAATGCTTAATAAGTGATATTTTTGGAATTTTATTTCCAACTGAGCTCACTGTATACATTTTTCGACATGCAACTCATCTATCTTGTATTCAATGTGTGACATGCATTTCTATGAAAGTCTTAGTTTGGAAGAATAGTTGATGGGAAAATGAGAAAGAGAATGGATTATTAAATATTCCATGCATGTAATTTCAAAATAACACAAATCCCAAATGTAAAGAATAAACTGGGCTGTAGCATCATTTTATATTTAAATAACACTTCTTGCATTGATAAAGTTATTATTCTATTGACAATACTGTAAAAGGTTTAATAAATATGCAAGACTTTGATATCAAAGAATGTGGGTGTTTTAAAATGCAATTTATCAAGCTCAAAACCATGACACAGGAAAAGCATCCAATCAAAGAACCAGAAAAAAAGAAAATAGAGGCACCTAATTCTCTCTGTAACTTTTTATGCAACAATACCATATAACAAACTTGCCAAGTTTGTCTCAGCTTTGAAACAAACACATTTTATTTTTAACTAAACAAAAACCATATTTCAGAGCTAGACTGTGTGACTGATTGTATTGTTTCATTTGTTTGATTTATTGACACCTATCTCCTATCTCCTAAATAACATTAAGCAAATCTCCAATACTGTACATATTTCATTTTGAAAGCACATGGAGGTCAAGCTGATTTTTTATTTGATGTTTGCCATCTTTGGTAATTGCAAGAACTTGGCAAAGGCTAAAACAATAAACCTTTATAATGCTCATTCCCCAATTATCTATTAAGAATTTGGTACTGGTTTGCAAATTAAGGTTTCATCATCAATGAAAAATATGTGATAGGGTTTTGTTAAAGTTTGGCTAAAAATAACATACAGTAGTATATTGTAATCTCAAATAAGACTTCAGAAAACAGGCTACATTAGCTGTCTGAATCAAATGAGGAATTAAAAAACATGCTTCCCAGAACAAGCACTAAGATGTAATATTGTTTTAAAATTCCAAGAAATCTTCTGTACAAGCATTTAAACTGTGTAACTCTAGTTATGCTGAATGGAGGATTATATAAGTATGCAAAACAGTGTCTACAAATTTTCAAACAGACTGGAATAAAGAAGTCAATGCCAAATTGGATACTTATCCTGCTCTTTTTAATAATAATCTCAAAGTTCCTGTTTACAAAACACTATTGACTGAAACATAGGAAAGGGGGGATTATCATGTTCTGCAAATGACAAAATCCAGAGCTACAATTTCTGACTTTTAAATTGGACAACAGGAACAAACTAGGGATACTACTCATTGCTCATGAGCATTTTTGTCTTTTAACTCTGGAATTTCTGGCTTGTAATCTGAGAGTGAACATATTTCTGTCATGCCATTCTTGCGATCAAATCACTTTATATTAATAATGAGATTTGTTGGCACCACTGATTTCTGCAGGTAGATAATTATGATGGGCTGTGGTAGGTATCTCATGGACACCACTGGTTTTCTACAGGTTTTGGGGGATTGTCCCACTAACCTAGGAGCAATGCATTGGAATTCAAAGAGAGCAAGGACTCTCTAGACAACCCATGTTTCCAATGCACTAGTGATGTGTTTAGTATGAAACAGCAGAAGAAATGAGATAAGGGGTAAGTATGACTGGCTGTGGGTATGAGCCCAGATCTGCTCCAAATTCTAGCAATAATGTTGGCAAAATATATTGCTATTCTTGCATTCGCAGAATGTCATCCAATAGCAAAATTTATGTAGGGTAATCTATATCTATACAAAGAAAGAAAGATTTCTGAGGCTTGTTTGTTAGATATTTTGTAGACAAAACACTCAAATCTAGTTGGATTTAGATGCAACATGAGCAGAAACAGTAGGATGACTGGGTTGGTATGTTATGAAGTCGTCGACCTTGTAGATTCTGGGGAAGTGCATAGGGTTCTCTGAAACATGATCTTGTTTCAAGGTGGATGCTAATCTTTGCTGGCTCCTTTGGTTAACCAGGGAATGGTGGTTGACTGGATTTGAGAACAGAGGAATCCTTTTTTTTTTTGACAGAAGGAGTCATTCCTACTGCTTCAAAGGAAAAAGTAGTGCACCCTGTTCTAAAGCAACGCTCTCTCAGTCAAGTTCTGTTGGATACATTTCCAGTCTCCAATACCCCTTTTTGGAGAAGTTCTGGAGAAGGTAGTAAGATGTTGATTGTAAGGGCTCATGGATGAAATAATTGGGATACTTATAGCTCCCATCCCCTTTTTTTCTTATAAAATATATTTGTGCACTTTACAATAAGTATATGAAATGCAACAACAACAACAACAACAACAATAATAATAATAATAATAATAATAATAATAATAATAATAATAATAATAATAATAATAATAATAATGTTGGAAGGGACCTTGGAGGTCATCAAATCCAACTCCCTGCTCAGGCAGGAAACCCTACACCATTTCGGAAAAATAGCTGTCCAGTCTCTTCTTAAAAACTTCCAGTGTTGGAGCATTCACTGCTTCTGGAGGCAGGTTGCTCCACTGGTTAATTGTTCTAACTGTCAGGAAGTTTCTCGTTAGTTCTAGGTTGCTTCTCTCCTTGATTAGTTTCCATCCATTGCTTCTTGTCCTGCCTTCAGGCACTTTGGAGAATAGCTTGACTCCCTCTTCTTTGTGGCAGCCCCTGTGCAAACTATTATTAAATTGTTCAGATACACTGTTAAAGCTATTACAAGTTCTTAACTTAACATAGAAGACCGGGCTATTTCTCCAGGTATTTGAGACAGGATATTAGATGAGCTCTGTTGTTGATGATGCATTTTTCTATAGGTAGGGTCATTGTTTTTTCCTCTGATGCCTGTTGTGAATTTTTTTATGTTACTCGTGGGAGATGGGCAGCTATATAAACTTCATGAATAAATGAACAAATAGTTAAGTTAGCAATCCATTTCCCTGGATGAAAAAAGATACCTATAGTGAATGTGGGAAAATTCCACATCAGAAATTAGACGTGTGAAGAGAAAATAACTTGACTTGTCAATCCAGGTATTAGGCTGATAAAACTGAAGCACAGGAAAAGCAAATGCTAAAACCAATTAATTTTATTTCCCCTTGAAGGAATACATTTTGCTTTTGTCTTTGGTGAGCTTGAATAAATCATTGCTGTGGTTATCTAGAAGCCACATAAGAGAAAAAGCTTCCACTGACTGAAACAAAGTTGGAGTTAGCAATTTGGAAATCAAGCTAAAATCAGTGAAGCTAGTTACATTATAGCTTTACTAAGATCTGCACTGTGTGAAATTATTTTGGTGTGCTTGTGTGAGAGATCTTGAAGCTGAGACAACTTTATTTAGAAAACATCTGTTCATTGTCTTTTTTGCTTTCCACTTTTTTGTGAGCTCTCTGCCTTTGCTGTTGTAGGAAGTAAAGACTAAAAATTCTTATTGAATAAATAGTGCTTCTCTCATCAGGTCCAACTACAGAACAATGGGAAGGAAAGTGTAATTCAATGGCAGAGAAGATTTTTGTGAAGCATAGTGCCTGGTGAGAGCACCATTTCAACTGTACCCAGGAGTTTCTGGGGGGGGGGAAGAATGTTGTGGGATAAGGTGTTGGATCAGAGAGGGAGTCAAGCCACCTTATTCCAAAGGTGCATTCGGTGGACAACGCTTGTAGCTCTGGACATTCACAAAGAGGCAGGACACATCACATTTCTATTATTCCACAAACATTTGGTACATTGTAAAATATACGGTGCAAAGTAAATTTTGCTCTTTATATTATATGTATCACAGAATGAATCTCTCTCTCACCTACTCTCTCTATATATCATCTATTTATTGCATTTAGCATGTAAAGCATTGTACAAGACTTTTAGTACCTTAAACTACAATCTTACATTTTCTTTGAGTGAGTTATAGGATTGTCACCTAAGCTATAAAACAGACATGGTATCCAATAATGTGTTCATCAGCTTACAGCCTAAAGACATCTCAAAATTTTCCAGTGGTGCAGTGATACAAATGGATAGTGGATGTAACAATTTTGCCATCTGATACACATGATTTTCACCAAGAAGACAGTGAAATGTGACACAAAGCATGAGAAACATGAAGAAACAAGATAGTTTCAATCCAGATATTGCAGATACTGGCTTCAATTTTGAAGAGAAAGATCCATTTTGGTGAAAAAGAGGGTAAGAAGGCATATCTTGTGGTTCATTGACTACATTATTGAATAAAGATTTTGACATACCTGAATCTAATTAGGAGCCATATGTATATGTAGGTCTTTGGTTATTCGGGTTTTCTCCCACGTAAAATTGGAAGTGTCTTGGTGACGTTTTGACGAAGTCCCATTCGTCATCTTCAGGCTGGTGTTTTCGGCTTCGTGCTTCTAGGAGCAATGTGTGATCATAGTTGTTTCTTCCTTTTTACTGCCAGTGGGGGTATGAACTGATTGGGTGGGAGCTTGGCTGTGTTCTGATTGGGTGGAGGTGTGTTCTGATTGGTTAGGGGCTTGGCTTGCTCTGATTGGATGGGAGGTTGGCTGTGCTCTGATTGGGTGGGGGAGTGTTCTGTTTGGGTGGGGGCTTTGTTGTGCTCAGGTTAGTCTGAGTTGCAGGGGGATTTGAGATGGTGAGCTGCGTTACTGTTGTTTGGCTTCGCGTTTGTGGTCGTGCCTCATCTTCATGGTGGGATGGTGGAGCACAGGACCAACAGAGTCAGTAGAGTGTAGGGCAGTCAAAAGAGCAGAGATAAGAGGGAGATAGGCAGGTTGGGGGAAATGAATTCCCCCTCTGACTGTAAGTATGGGTGGGCTGCCAAGTGACCAAATTTTGATCATGGGAGTGCAAGGATGCTGTGATGTCCATAATTCCAGGGACTGGACATAACAACCATTTGTTCAACACCCCGAATGTTCATTGAAAGTAACTTCAATACCAAGGCTTGAGGCCGGAAGGGACCAAGCCAGGAATGGCTTGGATTAGGATCTGTCCTCATCTAGCAACCAGTGGGATTTGATTAATGACAGCAGTGAGGACTATTAGAATTGCTACCATTAAGCAATGTAGTCAAGTGACATTGTGCTTTATGACCGTATTGTCAGCAGTGGAAATTCTGGTACCATTTACTATCATAATTTGACGACCAACTCTATTACATTAAATATATTAAAATAGATTTTCTTATATATATATTCTTTATAAACTTTCTTCTAGCATTTCATTTTCCAAAACAAAAAAGGATATTGATAGCTGGAGCCTCTAGTACAGTTGCTGGAGTCAATGTAATTGTTTCGAGTTTAATTTAGAATTAACTTTTAAGTAAATAGTAACATTTGAAAACTCTACTCTCGTGGTGGCGAACCTATGGCACGCGTGCCAGACTGGCCATGCAGAGCCCTTTCTGTCGGCACATGTGCCAGAGGGATGCTCCCCTCCCCCTCTCTACGTGCACCTGACTAATGGGAACTGGAGATGGCAGGGAAACCGAATCCAGCAGCACTCTCACAGGAACAGCTGCAAGAGCTGGGTGGGGAGAGGGGAACCTATAAATGCAAGTTTTGGCGGGAGTGCAGTGAGAGAGTGAGTGAGTGAGCAGACGGCCTTTGGAAGCGATGGTGGCTGTGAGTTTGGAGAAGACAAGTAGGATGCTGTGTCTGTTTATGTTTTGTAGAAGGCTAGCGGGGGAAGTTTGGACTTTGGAGAAAGGGAGAGACAGAAGAAGGAAGGAGGGGAGGGAGAAGAAAGAAAGGAAGGAAGGAAGGAAGGAAGGAAGGAAGGAAGGCCGGGCCCGCCAGCGCCGCTGGGCAGATGTGCGGCCAGGCCTGCCCAGGTGACGCTGAAGCCAGCCAGCCCTTCTGTGGGAGCATGGGGACGGGGGAGAGCGGCTACCCCCGAGCACCATGCCTGCCTTCCTTTGGGCTCCCTCAGCCTCCCCCCTCCAGGCCGGGGGTGGTCAGATTCCCCCCATGGGCAGCACTGCGCCCATCCCCGACCAGCCCTCCTCTTCCTTCTGTGGGAAGACCACAACTTACCGAGTCAGGCAGTACCTCTCCCCGCGCACATCCTCAGGCAGAGGAGCTGGGCAGTCGTGGCTCTCACTCCCCTTTGGCCTCCATCTGCCTGAGGCCTGAGTTCAGTGCGCCTGGTTGGCCAGGGACAGGCTGGAGAGTACGGAATGGTGGCAGCTGCTCTGGGATGAGGGCTAGGTGGGATGGGCGCTCCCAATGTCCGCAGGGGAAGAAGCTGCATGGAAGCTCCATGCCCAGTCCAGCCCAGCCCCGGCATAGCACGCAAAGTGAGGCAGCAGCTCCATGTGCATCCCCGTGCACGAGTACACCCCCACCCTGCCAGGCAAGTGGAGTTGTGGCGGCTGCCCACCTACGGTCTTCTGCCGCAAATGCCGCAGCTCCGCTTGCCTGGCATGGGTGACACACATGGGGCTGCTACCTTGCTTTCCGTGCCGGGACTGGGCTGCGCACGGAGCTTCCTTGCCGCTTCTTCCACCACAGACCTTGGGAGTCCCACCCCACCTAACCGCTCGTCCCAGGGCAGATATCACCATCCTGTACTCTCCAGCCTGTTGCTGGCCAGCCAGGCAGGCTGAGCTCGGGCCTCGGGTGGATGGAGGCCGGAGGGGAGCAAGAGCCATGGCTGCCCACCTGTGTTCATCTGCCATAGATGCCACAGCTCCGCTTGCCTGGCAGGGTGGGAGTGCACTCACACATGTGGGGAGACGCTGAGGGAGCCCAAAGGGAGGCATCCCGGCACGCCCAGCTGGCCAGCAATGGACTGGAGAGCACCGGATGGTGGCAGGTGCCCCAGGAGGAGTGGTAGGTGGGGCAGGTGCTCCTGATGTCTACTGGGGAAGAAACAGCAAGGAGGCTCCGCGTCCAGTCCAGCCTAGCCCCGGCACAGCATGGAAAGTGAGGCAGCAGAAGAGCGCAGGCAGGCAGAAGGCACAAGGAACCCCGATCCCAGCACAGCCTCTCCCCACTCTCCTCCTCCCCCCCTCAGAAGAGCTGCATGGCTCAGGAGCCTCCCCCAGGCCCCCCATCCCCCAGGGAAGAAAACCATCACGAGACACTCTTCTGTTTTAACTTTTTTTCCTTGTCACTTTTTGGAGTTCTCATCCTGCTTTCATGAGATGGCAGCATTTGGAAGGGGGTGTAACTGCCCCCTTTCCCCCCAAGCCATCAGCTGAGCAAGACGCCCTTTTGCCCATTGCCCCACCCACTAGAGACGCCTTGGATCTCCCCCAACCCTGCCCGGCCCCAGAGGCATCCCTCCCCAGGAGCAACATTGAGCTGGCCACGCCCATCCAGTCTGCCATGACCAGTGTAGCCACGCCCACCCAGTGGGCCACACCCACCCAGCAGGCCACACCCACCCAGCACCCAGCGATACATAAGTGGGTTTTGGGTTGCAGTTTGGGCACTCGGTCTCTAAAAGATTTGCCACCACTGCTCTACTCATTTCCATTTGTGATTTTCTATCTTCTGAGAATGGCTTGTCAGAAAGAAAGGAAACTTGGGAAACATGATGTGGGCATACTTGTAACAAGGTTGGAAAGAGACAAAAGCTGTTCATAGATTCTGTTTATGACATTTGTAAGGTGCTGTACTGACTCGCCTCCCTGACTGGAAGGAGCTATTATCATTAAATTATATGTATGCCAGTTTCCATGTGGAAAAATAATATAGAGTTTATCAGGTCTGACAAATAATGAAATCTCTTTTGTATCAATGTAATATGTGAATCAGCATTTGCATGTTTTATGCAAGCAAACAAGAGTTCTAGCATGTTATTTTTGGTGGGACAAACCCAGTAATGTCACTTTGACATGATTACTGAATCATTGAACTTAAAGAACCTCCCCCCCAAAAATAATATATGATAAAGTTAAAATGAAATGAAACATACCCACGGAAATACTTTTATTCTATTTTTTTCCCAACCTTTTGTCACTGCTGATGTGTTCCTCCTTTCCCTTCTCCTTTCATGACATTTGCTTTCTTTTCATATCTTCTACAAGCTTGAAAGAGCATTTTGGAACTGATACAAAACCCTTTTCTGCTACCATATTAGGAAAGAATATGTGGAAAAGAATCCAATAGCGGAGCGGATATAATAAAGAGGGAATGTGTTTGCCAGAAAAAATAAATAACATACTTACTGAAGGAATGAATATTTAAAAACCTTGAAGCACATGTGTTTCAAATTCTGTTTAACTATTTTAAATTACAGCCCAAAGTAGCAAAGATATCATGAAATTATTAAATTCTTAATAATTTGAAAATCTGTTTAATGTATTATAACCCATATACTGAAAATTGTTCACACAGACTTCCTTTAAATAAAAATCACTGATGATAAATTCAGAGAATAAAAAGAAGCACTCCTGGAATGTCTATGCTGGCCTAGAATCCCAGGCCAACGTGGCCTGCAGAGTCCTTCCATGCAGCCTGCATATCTCGTATTTCTGTTGAATAGCCGTAACTCATAGCAGACATTGTAGGATGAGATGTGTGTCTGTCAACAGTAGCCAAAAATCCAAAGAAGCCAGCTAGCATTTTTATTTTATTAAATGCATAAGCTTTTGTAAGCTACTGCTCATTATATCAGTTGTAATGGAGTGACTAAATGGCTGTAGGATTTAAATTGGGACAATGGTGGGATGGAAGAAAAAGAAAGTAGGCTATATGCAGATGCAGATTACATGTGAGACAGATTGCAAGTATGTTATCAGTTAGCAATTGTTATGGCTTATGAATCCATTGTGCTTGACTTCCTGAGGTAATCAAAACCTTTGATGTAATAACTGAATTGCTGATCCTAACTATAGTCACCAAAAAAGAATACCTGTATCAAAAGAATTTGAGTAAAATTTGTTTGTGCAACTAAAAGATCAAAATAGAAGAAATTTTTGAGTATGGTTCACAGAAGGGTAAGTCCTTTCCCTCATTTTCATTGTTTAACTGCCTTTGGTGGGTGTTCATTGTTGTTTAAATTCCACAGTATAAAATCTACTCATTTATTTATTCATCCAGCCATCTCTATTTCATTCACAATTGTCCTAGTTCCTAGATATCAAAAGTGAACTGTTCCAGTTCCTAGATATCCTATGGAGAACTGCTGAATAATCTTTTCCCATTTATAATTATTATTCTAAAAAGAACAACTATCTGATTTATAAATACCCACTGTGTATAAAGCTATATGCTGTTTATCAAGGCTTCTCAACTTAGTGTACATTGGATCTGTAGCAATGACTTTTGACCATTGAAGTCAATGATTTGGATTCTAACCACTGGAATGGAAGAGACTGACATACAGGGATTTTCTTGACAAAGGTACATTTTACAGCTGCTTACAGAAGGAGCTTCAACCCAGTTTGGGGCAATGACCCTTTTCCTGTCCACTTGATTCCACTTCCAGTTCAATGTTTGAAATGGTAATGGTCTCCCACAAAGATTTTGGTAAATGCTAAAAACTAAAAGGATTAGATATGGTAAAGTCTTGTTCAATAAATTACCTTCTGTTCACGTTGCTCATTAGATTCAACTAATAAATCCAATTCAAATTATTAAATATACTTTCTTGATTTTGTTTGCCTTTCTGATTATTTATACACATTTCCCCAATACCATATATCCCTCCATAGACATAAAGTAGTATATAGTTTTTTTTGCTTATCATACCTATTTAACATTTGTACAAAATAATACAACCTTTAAAGGAGTGCTTTGCTTCAATGAAAATGTATCTGAGGGACCCCTTGGGAGAAATATCTTCAAGCAACCCCCCCCCCCTAACTTTGGCTCATGGTTCTCAACCTGGAACTCATCTAAGGATGCTGTGAAGATGTACTTTTGTTTCAAAATGTTTGACTGTCTTACAATAGAATGGTTTTAGTGTTTTGAGTTGAGACATTTTCATTCAGTGCCACACATTGAAATCTGACAAGATGATAAGACAGGTTCACTATTCATATTGATATTATAGTATAACAAAGAACTGCTAATTTAACTTCTGCAGTTTTCATCATTTGGCAATGCAGCTATGTAGTCAAATGGCTTTTAGAGTTTTTTCAGGCAGACTAGACATTGTTTTGTCTGATGAGGAGGTCTAAGCATACTAAAAGAGGAAGAAATTCAGCATGGGAATTACTAAAAGATGATAATCATATTCACACTTGTTGGGAACTGTTAGGGTTTAAGCATGTAATAATAAGCATGATTGTGTAGTAACTGCTTATTGTCTGCCACTTCTCCTCTACCGGTTTTCTTTTCTAAGCCTCCTTCTCTCCACAGCTACCGGTAGATTTAATTTCAGTTAATTGCTTTGTCACATTTGTGTGAAAAGGTAACTAATGAAACTGAAGGAGCTTCTTTCTTTTGTCACATGTTCTACCACATGTCTGCATTACTCATCAGGACATAAAGAACAAACTTAGCATTTGACAGGTGGAGGGGAAGAAACAATTAAGCCTCAGAATGATAATTATTTTTGTTGAAATCTAATATTTCTACAGAAATCTAAGAAATCTCAATGTGGCACCTTGACTGCACTAAAAAGCTAAGCAGGGACAGGCTGGATAGTTAGACTGGCAATCAATTAGGCATTTTAGGTCTATAGATTAGACTGGGAAACTGAAAGCATATTCTGAGAAAAGGCTATGATATATCTTGACTCTCCTTCAGGCAGTTCTTAACCTAGTAACAAGACAATTCTGGAACTATCAAGCCATTATAAATGGTTTTTGTGAATAGTAAGTTTTTCAGCTTTTCAAGTAGGCCCCAAATTATACATTGCTAAATCCTAAAAATCAAAAAGCTATCGTAACAGCTGTTTTCCTTTTTCCTTCTCTATACTACTGGACAAGTAACTTCTGAACTGAGAAATTTAGCAGTTAACCATCTTCTTTGCTATCAATCATGTTAGCATTTAGTTTGAAACTATTTCTCATATATTCTAAAGAGCTTTTTACTTATTATCTTTCTTATTACTCAGCAGATAAAAATAAAATTTATCTATCCATCCATTAGTAAATTAGCAAAAAAATGTTTTATTCAGAGCTATTCTTTTTAGAACAAGGCTCAACAGTAGACAAATTAAGTACAGAAATGCTTTTAATATTAAAATTGTGAGTATTGTATAGTGTACTTAATGAAGTACTAAAAATAAACCAGCTTAAAACTTATTAATAAAACTGTCCAATAAAAAAACAAATGACCTAGACACTTGTGATATAGTTGAAGCAACTTGCCTAACTAATATCTTCAATTCAATAAAAAAATCTGAAGATGAGAAAACTTCAGAGAGCAAAATATTGCAAATCTTTATAGTCTGTCACAGTTAGCTTTATGGAATAATTCAAAATAAAATTTTAGATCTTGTAAGTGCCTATGTGATGGGTAGCATATACACACCTATTCCATGGGGATCTTAAGGTCAATAAAAATCAGTTGATTACTTTCAAATATCTTGTAAAAACAGCAGGGGATGAAGATACTCTTAGCAATACAATTGCTGAGTACTATTAAACAGGTTTTGTTTTTTAAAAAAAACCCACATTGAATAAAAAGATAATTGATAGGACATTAGCATTTATCAATTTTTATCAAGACATTCTTTTCAGATTATTCTGGCATAATTATTAGAAACAACAATGCAGTTTATAATTATTAACAAAGTTGACAGTGAAGAGTTGGGTGTCATACATTTGTTCCTAAATTTCACTGAAACTGGGAAGTGTTAAGACGTGCTCTGAATATGTATCTCAATAGCTGCTATTATGTGACCTAAATATTAGTGTTAGTCTGCGTTTCTCCCCCACCCACAAGAATGCATCCCTCTCTAGTATAACGCCAGATTGAATAGGAATATTGAAATGAACTATGCAATATGCAGACACACTGACAAAATGCATTTTTGCAATCTAAACAAAAATGAAACATTCCAGTCCAAAAGGATTCTAAATGTATCCTAAAAATTATGTAATCAGGGCATCTCCTTTTTTTAGCCCCAACCTCCACTCTCCTTTGATCCTTTCCAATGATTTTCTCATTATTATTTTTTCTGCTCTTTTGCTTGTTGTTTGATTTTCCAGAATGTAATCATGAGTTGTTTTCTCATGAGTTTTTAGCCTCTTCTAATCTCAAGAGAAATTTCTGGACAGCTTCCTGTTTCTCCAGGGTACTTAAAATTTCAGATTTTTTTTCAGTTCAATGAACTGTTGTGATTTAAGATTCTCCAATTCAGAACTTCCAGTCCTGCACAGCAATGCAGCAGTTGAGGGATTCAGGACTCCGTGCCCTTCGGCTGAGTTTCTTCCTGTTAGGGGACCCTAAATGGGCCTAACTTCAGACTCTAGCCCAAGCTGCAAGCAACCAAAGTCAAAAGCACTATTTTAAGCTGATTGTAAACAGCATGTTTGAATCTGGGTAAGAACATCAATTTTCTCTATCTTATCAACTTTCCTGAAGAAAAAAAATCCCAAGAAGTAAAAAACCTCCGAAAGTGAAGGAGGGGTAATTAATAATAATAATAATAATAATAGTTGTAAAAGTTGGAAGGGACCTTGGAGGTCATCTAGTCCAATCCCCTGCTCAGGCAGGAAACCCTATACCATTTCGGACAAATGGCTGTCCAGTCTCTTCTTAAAAACTTCCAGAGTTGGAGCATTCACTACTTCTGGAGGCAGGTTCTTCCACTGGTTAATTGTTCTAGCTGTCAGGAAGTTTCTCCTTAGTTCTAGGTTGCTTCTCCCTTTGCCCCACCTTTTTACTAATGGAAGTGGTGAATTAAACCTTTTATGGAAGCCTAAAACATATTGAAATGAAATGACTATAAAACCTAAATTTGGATAAGTTTGAAATTACTGAATGGTTAAGATTCTCATTTTAAAGGCAATTTGTTCATTTTGAAAATTTGAAAAACAAACTAGTGCTGGTATCTAGTAGTGGATGAAGACTATGACAGCTATGGCTTTCATGCAGGACCTGGCAAAATCTGGAAAAAACTAATTTCTACTTGTGACCTTCAAAGCTCTTTTTTGAACTTCCTAGATTACAAGTATCTATTTAACTTTGACCCCAAAGCTATTTGCAGAGAAAAAAAATTTGGATTCTTGGTCATCATGGAAAATCATAGATACTTTTCAAAGGAGACATATGATATATTGCAACTAATTCAAATAGCAATGATTTCAAACCACAAAGAAATCCAAAATAACTTTGAAAATATAAACCAATTCATTTAAACCTGACACCAACTGGGAGATAAACTCTGCACCAAGTGGAAGATCAAACAGGTTCCTGGCAAACCTAGCAGACAACTTTGTCTCCCAAAAAATAGAGAAGGGAAGTAGGGGATTAGCCATTTTGGATCTAATTCTCACTAATAGAGATTAAATGATAGAAGGTGTTGAAGCCATAGGAACCCTGGGAGGAAGTGATCATGCAATACTGGAATTCAACATTATGGAAGCACAAGCAATAGAACACAGTGAAACTAGAGTCTTGGACTTCAAGAGAGCTAATTTCAATAAATTTAGAGAGGGCTTGGGAAGGATCCCACGGATGAGAATCCTCAAGGGAAAACAACTCAAGAAGCTTGGGAAATTTTGAAAAATGAGATAATAAAAGCCCAGTCTAGCACAATACCAACAAAGAGGAAAAATAACAGCTCTCAAAAGAAACCAGCATGGCTGCATAAAGAACTCTCTGTCAAATTGAAAGATTAAAAAGGACAAGTATAGAAAGTGGAAAGAGGGGCACATAACTAAGGCAGAAAATCAGCAAATAGCCTGAGCCTCCAAAGATGAAGTGAGGAAAGCCAAGGCTCAAAATGAACTAAGGCTTGCGACCAAAGTCAAAAATAACAAAAAAAAGCTTCTTTCAACATGTAAAAAACAAGAAAAAAGTGAAGGAAACAATTGGTCCATTAGTGGGTGAAAGTGGCAAGAAGGTGACAAGCAACAGGGAGAAAGTAGAACTATTTCACTCCTTTTTTGCATTTGTATTTACACAAAGGGAAAAAACAGACCAACCTATCAAAAATAGTGCCATAAAAAACAGAATAGAAACACAATTTAAGATAGGCAAGAAAATGGTAAGTGAGCACCTGTCCAGCCTAGACGAGTTCAAATCGCCAGGACCAGATGGATTACACCCTAAGGTTCTCAAGGAACTGGCAGATGTGATCTCAGAACCACTGAACTATATTTTTCAAAGATCCTGGAGCACAGGGGAACTACCCAGAGGATTGGAAAAGTAGTTCCCATCTACAAAAAAGGAAAAAAAAATGGACCCAGGAAATTACAGACCTATCAGCCTGACCTCAATACCTGGGAAGATCCTGGAAAAGATAATCAAACAATGAATCACTGAACACCTAGAGGCAAACAAAGTCATTACTAAAAGCCAACATGGGTTTGTCAAAAATAGATCATGCCAGACAAATCCTATTGCATTCTTTGACCAAGTGACAAAATTAATGGATCAGAGGAATGCTGTGGACATAATTTACTTGGACTTCAGTAAGGCATTTGATAAAGTAGATCATAACCTACTACTTGACAAAATAGAAAAATGTGGGGTAGACAGCATAACCACCAGATGGATCCATAGCTGGCTGACTGGCCGTACTCAGCGTGTGGTCCTCAATGGAACCGCATCTACATGGAGGGAAGTGTGTAGTGGGGTGCCCCAGGGCTCTGTTCTGGGCCCTGGGCTGTTCAATATCTATATCAACGATTTGGATGAGGGGATAGATGGGGAACTCATCAAATTTGCAGACGACACCAAGCTGGCAGGAATAGCCAACACTCCAGAAGACAGGCTTAAGATACAAAAGGATCTGGACAGACTTGAACACTGGGCACTATCTAACAAAATGAAATTCAATGGTGAAAAAAGCAAGGTTCTACATTTAGGCAAGAAAAACCAAATGCACAGGTATAGTATTATAGGGGGTACCTTGCTCAATAGCAGTAACTATGAGAGGGACCTCAGAGTCCTAGTGGATATGAGCCAGCAGTGTGCTGCAGCTGCCAAAAAGGCTAACACAGTGCTAGGCTGCATTAACAGAGGGATAGAATCAAGATCACGTGAAGTGTTAATACCACTTTACAATGCCTTGGAAAGGCCACACTTGGAATACTGCATCCAGTTTTGGTCACCGCGATGTAAAAAAGATGCTGAGACTCTAGAAAGAGTACAGAGAAGAGCAACAAAGATGATTAGGGGACTGGAGGCTAAAGCATATAAGGTACGGCTGCTGGAATTGGGTATGTCTAGTTTAGTGAAGAGAAGGACGAGGGGGGACATGATAGCAGTGTTCCAATATCTCAGGGGCTGCCACAAAGAAGAGGGAGTCAAGCTATTTTCCAAGGCGGCTGAAGGCAGGACAAGAAGCAATGGGTTGAAACTAAGTAAGAAGAGAAGCAACCTAGAACTAAGGAGAAACTTCCTGACAGTTGGAACAATTAACCAGTGGAACAACCTGTCTCCAGAAGAAGTGAATGCTCCAACACTGGAAGAGACTGGACAGCCATTTGTCTGAAATGGTATAGGATTTCCTGCCTAAGCAGGGGGTTGGACTAGATGACCTCCAAGGTACCTTCCAACTTTACTATTTTTATTATTATTATTATTATCTCCAATTTAACTTTACAACAACAAAAATCCCAGGAAACAACAACAGAGAAGGAACAGATAAAATAGACAACTGAATACAAATTTGAGGATAGAGACTTAAAGATGGAACCTAACAAAACAAAGAAGTATGCTTTAACCCAAGTGGGAAAAAAATATACAAGAAATACTGGATTTGGAAAAGACAACTTATATTTTAACACCACAAAACAAATTTGAGGATAAGAAAAAAGATTGGACAAAATGGACTGCAGAGATGCCAGGAAAAACACTAGAACTGGAGAGACAAAAAATGATAAGAGAAGCAGAGAGAAAAAGAAAGAAAAAAATTTTCAACAAAAATGAATGGGCAAATGCCTCTCACAAAGATATTGTAGTTGACTTACCTTTTATATCTATAGTAACACCTACAAGAATATGGAAAGATTCTTTGATTCAGCAGAACATATTGATTAAGAAAGATACTGGGCAAAAGAAAAAGGCTAAAGTGAAAATTAAGAAAATAGACGATGGAACCTATCAGAGAAATATTTAAAAAAGAATATGGTTCTTTTATGTTCGGTTCTGTTCGAATATGGTTAAAGAAATAGGGACTTCCAGTTCCGGTCATGGCATCGCTAGTCGAGCGGGGAGATTGCTCTCCTCGCCAACTAGTTTTCCCTCCGTCGGCGGACCCTTATGCGGGTCCAAAGTCGCCCTGGAGGGCGCGACTTTGCTACGAGGACGCAGCGTTCCAGCAGTGGAGGAGCAGCGGCTCCTCCAGCTGTCCGGACGGAACTCCGAGGGCCGACGGAGAAGATCGGCCAATAAAATGGCCGATCACTTTGCCCCAAGAAACCGCAAGTCCAAAGAACTTCTAAGCTTCAGACCCACCGTGGTGAATCCGAGTGAGACCTTTCCTTTTTTTCCCCTCTCTGTTTTTTTTTTTGTTTTGTTTGTTGCATGTAAGAGCTGTGTTGGAAAGATTTTCCTAGCTCGGAAAGGCAGCTTTTACTCGTTGGGGAAGAAAGGCGAACAAAGGAACAAACTAAAGTTTTAGAAATTACGTTGCTTTTTTTATATAAGTACTCTGGGGTATCGGAAAAACTTTTTTTACGAACTTTATTATTAGCCTATGCTGTTTTGTTTTGTTTTTTTTTTTTGTTTTTTTGAGTAAAGAAAGAAGAATGAAAAGTGAAATGACTTTGGGGGGAAATGGATTTATTTCCTTTTTTTAGCTTTCTGAGGACATCTACTGGTTAAAAAGTAATATTGCAATTGGAGAGGAGATGATCTTTTTATATGAAAGTTAACTGGATGTTTGATTTTTTTTTTCTAAAATGGAGCTGTACTCACATTTAAATTGCAAACTTATTCTGGAGAAAATTTATGAGACTAAAGAGGAAATATGTGCTACAATGAAAGAGTTTACTACAGAATTAAGAGCCAGAATTTCTTCCTCAAACTTTAAAACTGACTTTTAGACTGCACCTGATTCTTCTATTAAACAGACTCTACAAAAAGAGGACCTAACTGAAAACAAAGAAAAATTTACTCTGCCTTATATGCAACTCAGTTATGGCGTTGAGAATCAGGAAAAGCAAATATTGGGACTTGGAACTCTAAAGCAACGAGACTTTATGCAAAAAAAAATTAGAAGGCCAATTCAGAGGTCAAGATGGTTCTCACTGATTCTAAAGATATTACAAGCAATAAAGAGAGACTTATCTGTTGGAAAGGAAGCTTTGCTATGGAAACCTACTTGGCATTTGAAAAAACCCAGAATAGGATTTTTTTTTTTTTAAAAAAAATGAAAGTTAAAGTTTTGAGTAATGGACTAAAGGCAATCTAGAACTATGGACTCACTTAAGGACCAAGATTATAAGTTAGATGTAAGAAAAATGGGATTAATGGAAGATATAAAATCTAGCTACATGGAAATTACTGATGATTTACTTGTTTGATGATTAATGAACTGAAATATCTTAAAGTTTGATGTTATCTTGTTAGTTTAAAGTTGATTGATGGTTTATATAGCTTTAGGACAGATTAATACTTTAGTTTAAAAAAAAGATATAAGAGAAAAAAGGAGTGACTAATGAAATACATATTAAATCCTTTAAGGATGTATTTGTTCTTTTTTCTTTTCTTTCTTTTCTTTTTTTTGTTTAGGATAATAGGGTTATTTGTAAGAAAATTATTATGTAATCTTGAACTAACTTAATAAGATGATTTCTGCTTGATAAGATTGATGTCATTGGTTATGACAATGTAATTGGATATGAGCTGAATTATGTTCAATGGATTGAAAAATTTAAGATTTGATTTTATCTGTTAGCTATAAGAGATTGATTAGTTGTTAGATTAGATATATATAGGATAGATTAATGTTTTAGTTTAATTAAGGGATATTAGTGGAAGAAGAGTTATATAAAATTTACAATAAAAACTAAGGTACCAGAATATATTTGGAAGGAATACCCGAACTGATAGAGTTTGTATTTAAAGTTAATTTGATTACGGTTGTATAAATTTTTTAAAGTGTTAGAAACAGGTATAGGTTGACTAAATTTAAACCAGACTGAACTATTTTAAATAAACTATGTTAGTTAAGGGGAAAGAGAGGGAATACCAGAGGTATTGATTGAAGTATGTATAAATGTTTTGCCTTTGGATGATTGTTTACCCCATGGTGTGCTTTGAGCATTTTGTTGTTAAAATTAAAAAAACCAATAAAATTTTTCCAAAAGAAATAAAATAGAAAAATTTTGGATATGAATTTGATTTTAAGAGGGAAGAGCCCCTCAAATAACATAGTACTTTCTTTTTCTTTTTTCTTTTTCTTTTATTTCTTGATATGAGTAATATAAAATAGTTGGAATGGCTTATATAAAAGAAATGTTTTAGATATTTAAAGGTGATTGACTTTAAGAAAATTAAATTTAAATTAAATTAAATAAAATATATTTTTAATGACGGTAAAAAAGAATGAGAAAGTTTTGGAAATAAATATATTTATTAACTTATAGGAAATAGGGATTCTAAGTAGCATACTATCTTTTTTTTAATTCTTCTTTTTTTTAGTCTTATTTATTCTTTAAGAAAGGTAAAAATATTGCGTTGGCTTACATAAAAAAATACTTAAATATTTAAATGTAATTAACTTTGAGAAAATCTTAACCAGCAAGATTGTTTTGAACATTGTGGGAAAAACAAATGTAAACAAGAATTGTAAACAGGATCTATAATGAGACAACCAGAATGACTAGATAGAAAAGGAATATTATATTGATGTAATTATTATCTGTAGAAATATTAGAAAACTTTTATATTCAATCGTCATTCTCTAAAATAACAAGAATTGTATTAACTTAAGTCTGGTAAAAGAGAACATTATGCGAAAAAGCGGAAATCAAGTAAAATTATTATGTGGATTATAGAAATCAACTGTTAGTGAATATTTCTTAAATGTAAACCGAGACAACACACTGTTTACTGAATATTAAGGTGATTATGTTAAAAAATTAATAAAACATATTTTTTAAAAAAATAAGATTATCCAATTCAGAGCCAACACTTATCCAATGATACTATTAAATTGCAAACAATTTTATACTTTTAATGTTATTTTTAAGCTTCTTCTTTATGGAGGATATATTTTCTCTTAATCCAAAAATTAAGACAATGTCTAAAAGTGCAGAGTTGTTTTAAACAACAAATCTGCCTGCCATCTTTTGGATGCCTAGGGCAGTGATGGCGAACCTTTTAGAGACTGAGTGCCCAAAAACTGGCCCCGCTCCCACTCCACCCTCCTGCCTCACCCCTGCTCTGCCCCCTATCTCCCACCCCCCCATGCCCACAGGACCACTCATTGCCTCCACGGCCCGCTGCAGATCGCCCAGGCAGCCCAGCAGCGCTATGGTGACCACACCCTCTGCCCGCGCCCTGCAGCATCAACTGCATGATGGGGTGCGAGGGCAGAGTCTTGTCTACACTGCCTGGCTGCCATGTCCTTGGCTGCGCTGCTCCAAGTGGGCCACGCTCAGGGGCGAGTCTCCTTCAGGGGGACTGCTGGAGAGGAGGGAGTCACGGGGGGAGGCAAGGCTGGGGTAATGGCATGTGTGCCCTCAGAGAGGGCTCCGAGTGCTGCCTCTAGAACCCATGCCATAGGTTCGCCAACACTGGCCTAGGGTATACTATTTTACATGAAAGTGGGCTTACTGCTCAGTATGCATATACAGAGTGGCAAATCATGAGGTTGAATGATGGAGATACATTTTAATTCCATTTAATACTTCTCACTATTACAATTTTGTCTTGCAAGACTTTTCCCCCAAAATTGATTTGGTCAATTTATCACCCCTGATCTACAACATTATAATTTACAGCTGTAGCAATAGCCACTGAAAAGTTCTCTTGGGCAAACTATAGAACAAAAAAAATGTAATAAAAGCTTTATGTAAGGATTTTTCAGAGTCTTAGGTGCTTTATTTCATCTCAGCAAAAAAATGAGGATGGCTTAGGAGAAACTCTCAGTGGCTCAAAGTTATTATGGATAAGAATAACCTAAAGAATCCTGACATACTTCAAACTCAGAATTTTTCCTCAAGGTACAACTGTTGACCATCAATCTATAAGAGAGTTCTTTTATTAAGATTTTAAAGAACATTATTATCAAATATACTTTCCTAAGAAAAAGCTTCAAAACCTTATATACCTATATATCTCTGTATCAATTCTTTGGAGATATTCACAATTGGTGTGAATTGTGGTTTGTTCTCATTTTCCTGTTACGTTGAATCAGTTTCATTTCATTTAATATTTTAAGTAGGTTATGTCCTCCTGCACTTTTAGTCAATAACGTAGTTACTCTGTAGCTGATAACTATGAATGTTTAAAAGTTGCTAAGTACCTTTTACCTTTTACACAATACCAGTATCCATCTAAGGCAGAGGTTCTCAACCTGTGGGTCGCGACCCTTTTGGGGGTCAAACGACCGTTTCACAGGGGTCACCTAAGACCATAGGAAAACATATTTCCGATGGTCTTAGGAACCGAGACACCGCTCCGCATCCGTCTCCGCATGGCCTCCTCCGCCATTTGCAGAGAGAGAGAAAGAGAGGCACTTTCACTTCCCTTCTATCTCTCTCAGGCAGACTTACCTCCTGCAGGGCTCCGGATTGGTCCTGTGCCCTGGTGCCCCACCCCCTGGGAAAAGCGCAGCCAGGGCCTCGTGGCCTTGGAGCCACCCGGGGAAGCCCCGGGATACCTGTTGGGAACGGTCCACTGGAGGCTCCGCTGAACGGGCCAGCCCTCCCGCAAGTGGCGGCCCAAGACCAGCCCCTGTGATCCCCAGCCAGCCTGACCATTGGACCCGCTGGCCAGGAAGGCGCGCCGGAGTCCAGACTGCCAGGAAGGAAGGAGATTCAGCAAAGCTAGGAGAGAAGAGCCGCCTCCTGGGGCCCAGCGCTGGTGGCGGCTTCCTTGCCATCCTCTTCCTCCTCCCCTTCTTCCTCCTGCTGCCCCCAAGGTGGTTCAGGTAGGCGCCAGGGCAAGAGGGGTGCCTGGGGGGGAGCAGCCAGACTGGATGAGGGGTTGGTGGGCTGCACGGCACCTGCCCCCATCGTGGCTCTATCGGATGGGCAGAGGGCGAGACCAGGCAGCAGGGGGGCAGCGGAGATGGCGGCAGCGGTTTTCTCGCCCTTCTCTCCTTCTTCCTCCTGCTGCCCCCAAGGCAACTTGGGAGGGCGCCAGGAGGAAGAGGGCTGCCTTGGGGGGAGCAGCCGGGCTGGCAGGCCGCACGGCACCAGCCTCCACCACAGCTCCATTGATGGATGGAGGATCAAGCCGGGCAGTGCAGGGATGGCGGGGACCCTCGATGATGCAGCAGCCGCCATCCCCGTCGCCCCTGCACTGCCCGGCCTGGTCCTCCGTCTATCAATGGAGCCGCGGTGGGGGCTGGTGCCGTGCGGCCCGCCAGCCCCTCCGCCAGCCTGGCTGCTCCCCCCAGGCACCCCTCTTCCTCCCGGCTCCCGCCCAAGCCGCTTTGGAGGCAGCAGGAGGAAGGAGAGGAGAAGGGTGAGAAAACCGCTGCTGCCACTGCCGGCTGAACTGAGCTGCGGCGCCGAGCTGGTCTCCATGCCTCCTGGTTGCCCGGCCGTGCTTCACCCCCGGCCACCCTCCGCTCCACGCGGGAGTCTCCCCCACGCCGCCCAGCCCACCTCCCTCGCCATCAAAGGCTGCCTCGGCCCTCTGGCACCCAGTGTGGCCATGGGGCTGCCGGGCAGGAGTGGCTCCTTCCCGGCTTGCCAGGCTCTGAGCCTCAGAAGCAGCCAGGGGGTGGGGAAGAGAGCGAGGCGGTGGCGATGCCCGCATGTGCGTCGGAGGCCAGCCAGCTGGGCCGGGAGGGGAGCAGCAGCGTCTTCCGAGCGGGAGCTGGCGCTCTGGACGTACCCCTCGTGTGCAATGGGCTGCGCGACATGGAAAGGGGCTCCCGTGACCCCGCCGCTGCGATAGCTGGAGGGGCGGGCAGGTCCCGGGGGCGGCTGGGAGAGGGCAAGAGGTGCCGGGATGAGGATGGGGGGCTCCAGGTTGGCGGGTGTGAGAGGGCAGCTGGCAGCTCCAAAGCGCGCTACTTCCGAGGCCCTGAAGGTGCCGCCGCTTGGCTCTCCACCAGGCTCTTTGCCAGAGCCTCCCCCCTCCCCGGGCAATTATGCGGAGCTGCTTGTGCGTCCTTGGCAGTGCCTCCCCTCTTCAATCTCCTTCCTTCTCCATCTCCTTCCTTTCCCCTTCAATCTTCCTTCCTTCCTTCCATCTCCATCCCTTCCCCTTCAATCTCTTTCCTTTCTTCCTCCTTCCTTTCCCCTTCAATCTTCCTTCCTTCCTTCCATCTCCATCCCTTCCCCTTCAATCTCTCTCTCCTTCCTTCCTCCTTCAATCTCCTTCCTTTCCTCTTCAATTTTCCTTCCTTCCTTCCATCTCCATCCCTTCCCCTTCAATCTCTCTCTCCTTCATTCCTTTTTTCCTTTCCCCTTCAATCTTCCTTCTCCATCTCCTTCCTTTCCCCTTCAATCTTCCTTTCTTCCTTCTCTCCCAACTTTTTTTTTTTACTTCTGTCCTCTTCAAGGTATTTTATTTTGTTCATACACACTATGCCATGAATTCATAAGGAATTGGTTCCAGCAACTCTGGCTCTTTGCCATTAGTTCTAACAAAGTGAGCTTCTCTTGGAGGTGCAGGCTGGCGTTTTAACTCAAACCAAGTGCCCTTTTCCTTTGCTTCCTTTTTCTTTCTTTCATTTTCCTTCACACGCTGCAAAAAACTGTCTCTGCTCTTAGAATGCTTAATGTGTTCAATGCGCACATTGATTCTACCTTCTTGTTCACAATAATGCCCACAGCATGCTGAGTAATCTTATATACTCTTCCAGTCTTGCCATGGTAACATTTGTGGGGCATGCCTTTTTGAACTGTCCCTGTGCCCTTAATATCAACAATATCACCCTTCTTATAGATTCGCATGTAGGTAGGAAGAGGGACAACACCATGTTTGCGAAAGGGTCTTGAGAACATGTAACGTGTCCCTCTCCTCTTTCCTTTTGTGTTTGTCATCTTGATTGATCACGGACCCGACGAAAAAGAGGAGCAGCCGAACTCCTCCGGGGACCTGCAAGATGGCGTCCAAAGGGCGAAAAAAAAAAGCTTCTCTCCCAACATTTTTGAGCAAGGAGGAGTAAGCTTCTCCATCGAGCATTGCTATATTGTTTTTGTGATTAATCACTATGCTTTAATTATGTTCAATTCGTAACAATGAAAATACACCCTGCATATCAGATATTTACATTACGATTCATAACAGTAGCAAAATTACAGTTATGAAAATTACAGTTATAATTTTATGGTTGGGGGTCACCACAACATGAGGAACTGTATTAAAGGGTCGCGGCATTAGGAAGGTTGAGAACCACTGATCTAAGGTTTGATTTCTAACTTTTGATTTGTTCTAACATGTATAGGCAACTTGTACTGTATTTAATCTCTGCAATTCATTAAATTAAGCTGAATAAGGGAATAAAAATGTGGCTTGTTATCATTATATTAGAACATATAAAGATCAATGCATGATCAGAACAAAAGGCTATTTAATGCAGTATTCTGATCGCCTAATGCTCAACCAGATGATTTTTGGTAGCCTACTAGGAGTATCCAAGAAAAATGGCATCTTTCGAATATCTTTGTCTTCCTTCTCTCTTTTCAGACACCATCAAAGTGCATGTCTGTTTCTTATGGCAACACAGTTTCAACACTGAGAAAGAAGTATTTTAATTGGAAAACATATCTAATCTTGAGTCACTTCTTCCTCCATTGACTTATGGAAAGAAGAAGTTAAAGAACAGAAGTTTTAATTTGGAGAAATAAAAAGGAATGGAAGACTGCCATGTGTATTTAGGCCAAGATATGCAACCTCAGGATTTAACTTCATCTCCACTCCCATTTCCCCAATGTTCTGCCACTTCCAAAGGAATGTCCTTAATGCAAAAAAATGCAATGGGGAGTTTCTGCAAGAACTATACCCTATGTAAATATTTTTATTTCTTGTTCTTGACCTGGGATTCAAATTCTCAATTTTCTTCAAAAAGCAAGACAACAAAATAGAACACTGCTATGTTCTACAACTGTAATGCCAATAAACCTTCAGATAGGGCATAGTTTATGATGTTGAAATTCTTTGAAAAGGCAGAAATGATTACTCTTCCCATCATTTAGTAGCAATAAAAATAGAATTTTATTCAAATATGATTTAGTTCTTGATATATCTTCTTGATATAAAGAACTGATTGCCAAAATTGCACCATGATAAATTCATAATTTAATTAAATTCATAATATAAATAAAATAAATAAGAACAATATTCTGATTTACAGTCTACATTCCAGTTACACGTTTAAATAATATTAAATATTTGCAGATTAGACAATCTGAAATAGTTAATTTTTTGTTATTTTGTTTAATATAGACTCTAGCAATGAAGTCACTGTAATTAATGTGTCATCACAGAATTTAATATATATATTTAATATATATATATATTCATTACATGGGAATACAGGGTAAGAGGAACTTTGGTTGAAAGAAATGAGCAATGAATACAAGCCATCCTTGTTTGTAGATATATGGTGATGAGAGGGGTGTTTTTGTAAAACAGATAATTTAATCTAAATCTGTATTTTGTCATTAACAGAGAGTCAGGTTAGTCTTACAAGTCATTCACTCGGTAATATCGAGGTTTCACAGGAGCAACACAATGGAATACTATGGAGCTGTATCATATTTTAGTCTTACAGGTCAAAGTATTTTGTTCATGGAAGATATGCCTGTATCTGAAATTCTTGTGTGTTTGCATATTATTGACCCTAAAATTGAGAAACGACTCCAATATATCATTATACATATTATAACTGCAGCACGCATTGCATATGCATGTTGGAAAAGGGAGAATATACCAACAAATATAATGATTATAAGTAAGATATTAGATTGTGCGGAGATGAATAAACTTACCTTAGAAATAAAAGACAAAGAAGCTACAGAATTTTAAGAGATATGGGATATGTATTATAACTGGTTAGAATTGAGGAATAAAAAATATAAGAAGTAATGTAAATAAATGTAACTAAAAGTAAGAGATATAGGGCATAGTATTGTTAAGAAAATAGAAAAAATGTACTGTGTATTTTGTTTGTAAAGAGAAAAAGAAAAAAATAAAATTAAAAAAAAGAAAATCTGTACAGAAAAATAGCAGGTAACGCTATTTAGCTCTTTTTAGTTTAGCTCTTTTCCCTCTGGTCAGCTTTCCAATCCTGTTCCTATCTTGCTGTACTTTCATCATATAGAGGGAAATATTCAGTACTTTGGTTGTTTTATAAAAATGATAAAATAAATAAATAAATAAAAGCACGAAGAGGCTTGAGTCAATGCATCTGTTGTGCAATCCATGGATTGACCATAAACTAGCTACCATGGAAGAAAAACATCCAAAAATTCATTGTCATTTATTTTTTAACAAGTTAAGGAAACATTTTTCAATACCAAAGTTGTAAACATTCAGAACTAATGTGATGTGTTCTTTTTATTTGAAATTATAAGGTTTCTGTATGCTTGAATACTCATTTGATTTTAGGTCAGGCTGAACTTTATATATTTATATTTCACAGTATTTAATTCCTCCAGTAAGTTTTTTATCCACTGTTACTATTTTTATTCCTTGCCTTACTTTAATCTTGATGTTGGCATTCTTCTTCACATAAGTTTTGCTGCATTTACTTTCTCAATTTCCAGTGAAGAAAGACTGTTCAAATACTAATTATTTTCTGCATTTCAACACCAAAAACTGACCCGATCTCTAGTTTGATCTGATACATCTGTTCTTGATAAATATTTTTTAAAGTCCCGATTTAACTTTTGTTTGACAACATGTCTTTGTCCCTTTGCCAATTTATGAGTGATAATCTCCAAGAGATTTTTAGCAATAAAACAGATTCAGCGAGATGTTTGTACATTCAGAAAATAGTTTAAAAATCAATTCTTTTATTTTTATCAAAATACTCATATTAAGGGACTGTCATTCCTCTGCAATTTGCATAAACCTGCAATTTGTAACTGGGGTGCAGATTTGATAACCGACTGATAGAAATACTGAATAACATTCAAACTCTACTATGAAGAACACCATCAGAAAACCAGTATCCATGCTGATTACAAAGCTCTTGGAATAGAAGCTCAGAAATTATTAAAACACTCTATAATTACTTTGTGATTTTATCATTGTAATGTCACCAGAAGCAAAGGCGAGGCCACTCTTGAGGTAATTGTATCACAAGGCTTGCAAAGATATTAATGTAAGAGCTTTTCATTGTCTAAGAATCCTTTACCATAGCAACTTAAAAATTCAGCAGCTTTCAAGTAATTTTAAGCAAAACTATACTTCCTAACCTTTTAGCTACAGATTACATATTCTAAGAATTATAATATTTCTAATTTGAATCTCTCTCTCTCTCTCCCCCTCCCTCTCATCTCCAAGAATGACCACATAATGAACTATTTTCAGTTCCTCTTCTTCAGGAACAAATGTATAGGGCAGATGTCACTGCATCATAATTTCATATTAAAATTTTCGCAGTTTCCTTCAACACAATGCCTTGATGTGTGAGATCTTTCTTGTCTTATAATGAGACTGAGGAGTACTGTTGCCTTAAAGATTATTTGATAAAAATTACTGATTCAATGGCAAACTGAAATAATTTCAGCTACAGAAGTACCAAAGATCATGTAAATTCAGAAAGAAAATTATATGTCAGTGTGATTTATGGTCTTGTGGATTTCCTTTTCCAGCATTGGTATTTGAGCTGCTAATTTCTTTATCTCCTGCTAGTAATTTAAAAATAGGCAGTGGAAATATTTGGTAATAGCTAGACAAACAATTTTTAAATTGATTGTCTTAAGTATTGCATTCTTTTTTAGTATAATTTTGTAAATGAAATACTACATATTTGTATAATGTTTGTTGGAAGGGAGAGAGAGTGAACGGAAGAGAGACTGGAGAAAGAAAAGTTAGTCAGAACTGACATGACCCAGATATTGTATCAAAAACTACTTGACATCTATAGTTTGCTAGAAATCCTATTTTTCTGTTAATCATTAAAAAGTGTTGTTAAAATTTTGAATGTATTTCATTATTTTTTTTGTTAAATCAGTGTAGTTCTAGTCTGGTCTACTTTGAAGGGCTGACAGGTGGTGGACACAAGATGACTCCTAAATCAGAACATGCTCTTTTTCTGGCAGTGATGGCATGGCCAGTTTAAAACATAAGCAAATCTGATTGCTGGTGGTTCCAGCACTGAAAAAGGAGCTCTTAATTTTGCAGTGGCATGTATAATTGCAACATGGAATAATAGCATGGAAAGACACACAAACCACGGAAAACTTGAAATCATCAAATGGAAATGAACTGTACTAAATTAAATGATTTAGGAAGACGTAAACTTTGCTAAGCCATCCATTTAATTCATGATATGCATGAGATCAAGCTTAACAAAGATATCACAACAACACTGAAAATAATATCATTAAGTTGGTATTATTGTTTAACCATTTATAATAAATGATTATGAAATGACAGTCACATAAATCTCTGCCCCTATTACAGAAACAGTATAGAAAGATACTGATGAATTGTATGATAAACCGCAAGAAGTGTTAAATGTAACATTTAAAAAGGACACATTAATATGTTATTGGAATGCCAATTGGAGAAACAAAGGAATCTAGAATTACATGTAAATGAAAACTAGATAAGCAGAACAATTCAGGAAGTAAATTAATAGGATTTTACCAAGAAAATTCGTTATTCATTGCCAATGGTTGCTTCAGTGAATATGAATACAGACTCTATTATTATTATTATTATTATTATTATTATTATTATTATTATTATTATTATTATTATTATTATTATTATTATTAATTTAATTTCTATGCCGCCCTATTCCGGAGAACTCAGGGCGGCTCACAGCATAATAGAAATTACATACATATAAAAAACCCTTAAGTTAAAAAAAAAAACAAAAAAAAACAAAAAAAAACAATCATTCCACAAACATACACTGGCTAGGGGCAAGATGTTAGCTGCCCCAGGCCTGCCGGCAAAAGTGTGTTTTAAGCAATTTACGAAAGGCGGAGAGGGTGGGGGCGACACGGATCTCCGGGAGAAGTTGGTTCCAGAGGGCCGGGGCTGCAACAGAGAAGGCTCTTCCCCTAGGCCCCGCCAGGCGACACTGTCTGGCTGACGGGACCTGGAGAAGGCCCACTCTGTGGGCCCTAACTGGCCGCTGGGATTCATGAGGCAGCAGACGGTCCCGTAAATAACCTGGTCCGATGCCATGTAGGGCTTTATAGGTCATAACCAACACTTTGAATTGGGTTCGGAGACCAATTGGCAGCCAATGCAGCTCGCAGAGTGATGCCGAAATGTGGGCATTTCTAGGCAAGCCCAACACTGCTCGCGCGGCTGCATTCTGCATTACCTGAAGTCTCCGAACATTTTTCAAAGGTAGCCCCATGTAGAGAGCATTGCAGTAATCGAACCTCGAGGTGATAAGAGCATGAGTGACTGTGAGAAGAGACTCCCGGTCCAAATAGGGCCGCAACTGGTGCACCAGGTGAACCTGGGCAAATGTTCTCCTCGCCACAGCCGAAAGATGATATTCCAAATTTAGCTGTGGATCGAGGAGGACGCCCAAGTTGCGGACCTTCTCTGAGGGGGTCAAAAGCTCCCCCCCAGGGTAATGGACGGATAGATTGAAATATCTTTGGGAGGCAGAACCCATAGCCACTCCGTCTTGTCGGGGTTGAGTTTGAGCCTGTTGGCACCCATCCAAACCCTAACAGCCTCCAGACATCGGCACATCACTTCCACTGCTTCACTGAAATGACACGGGGTGGAGATGTAAAGCTGGGTATCATCAGCATACTGATGATATCTCACCCCATGTTGTCGGATGATCTCACCCAGTGGTTTCATGTAGATATTAAACAGCAGAGGGGAGAGGACCGATCCCTGAGGGACCCCACAAGGGAGGAACCTAGGGGTTGACCTCTGACCCCCTGCCAACACCGACTGCGACCGACCAGTGAGGTAGGAGGTGAACCACCGCAAAACAGTGCCCCCAACCCCCAACCCCTCCAGTCGGTGCAGAAGGATACCATGGTCAATGGTATCGAAAGCTGCTGAGAGGTCAAGTAGCACCAGG
Source organism: Bothrops alternatus (assembly GCA_034064705.1). Lineage (NCBI taxonomy): Eukaryota > Metazoa > Chordata > Lepidosauria > Squamata > Viperidae > Bothrops > Bothrops alternatus. The sequence goes on along the minus strand of JARGCV010000124.1, from coordinate 10,436,235 downwards.
ATAGTGGATAATCCCTTATCCCGGGCCCGCCAGAGATCATCCGTCAGCGCGACCAAATCAGTTTCTGTGGAGTAGCCGAGCCTGAATCCTGACTGTTGAGGGCCCAGATAATTGGCCTCATCCAAGGACCGTTGGAGCTGGAGTGACACCACCTTCTCAACAACCTTCCCTATAAAGGGAAGATTGGAGACAGGACGGTAGTTGTTTAAAACAGCTGGGTCCAGGGAAGGCTTCTTGAGGAGGGGGCGCACAATTGCCTCCTTGCAGGGAGCCGGAAAGGACCCCTCCCTCAAAGAAGCGTTGACAATCTCCTGAACCCAGCCCCGCGTCACCTCCCTGCTGGCCGAAACCAGCCAGGAGGGGCACGGGTCCAATAAACAGGTGGCGGAGCTCACAGCTCCAATGGCCTTGTCAACTTCATCAGGTGCTACCGGGTCAAACTCCTCCCACACAACAGGATCAAGACGAGTCCCTGTCATCTCGACTGAATCATTATCAGCCGATACTGCATTCCAATTGGAGTCAAGGTCCATCCGAATCTGGGCGATTTTATCCGCGAAAAACTTATTAAAGTCCTCAGCACTACCCTGCAAGGGTGCATCCACTCCCCCCTGATTAAGGAGGGAGCGAGTTACCCTGAACAGGGCAGCTGGGCGGGATTCCGCAGATGCAATCAAGGCGGAATGATACGCGCATCTTGCCGCCTTGAGCGCCACCTGATAAGTCTTGATATAAGATCTTACAAGTGTTCGGTCAGATACGGATTTACTTTTCCTCCATCGCTTCTCTAGGCGTCTCTTCTGGCGCTTCATCCCCCTGAGTTCCTCAGTAAACCAAGGAGATCTCCTGGGTCTGCTACCACAGAGAGGTCGCAGCGGCGCAATCCGGTCAAGAGCCCCCTTCGCAGCCATATTCCAGGCCGTAACCAGGGACTCTGCCGAACTGTGAATGAGAGAATCCGGTATTTCCCCAAGCGTCCTCTGAAAACTCTCTGGATCCATCAGACGCCTGGGGCGGAACCACCTAATCGGTTCCGCCTCCCTGCAGGGGAGGAGTGGAGCCTTAAAAACAATCTTCATTATCCATCTGGACATCACCAGATGGATAATATCAGAATAAAATTAAGTACATAATAGGAAATAGAAGTTGAAGAAGTACAATCCACAATTCTTCCAGATGGAAATTTTGGAACAGATCATGAATTTTATTGTCTTCTCTCTCTCTCTCTCTCTCTCTCTCTCTCTCTCTCTCTCTCTCTCTCTCTCTCTCTCTCTCTCTCTCTCTCAAGGATTAAAGCCTTGAGCAACAGAAAATAAGTACACACGCTGAATACAAACTTTCAACATTAAGCAAGAAAAGAAAGAGAATTCAGCTGAGGATGCCACGAATAGAGGAAAAATACAAGAGAAGAAAAATAAATTATTTTATAAAGATATCAGGAGCATCACAAGAATAAGCTATGGCAGAGGTCTCCAACCTTTCTGGTCTCGCAGACCAGAGGAAAGGAGAGCAGCTTCAAAATTGGTGCGCACGCATGAGCGTGCACGCAAGGGGCCACACACACTGGTGCTGCACTAGCACCCCAGTTCACGCATGCAGCATGCGCTGGCACCGTGCGCAGGCACCGTGCGCTTGTGCGAATGGCTGCACACACCCCACGGCAGCTAACAGCCCATTTGCGCATGCATGAACAGGTCATGCAAACTACCTGGGCTAGCAGTGCAGATGCAAATGGGCGTGAACACCCGCCCTGAGCTAGCCTCCCTGTTTGCGCCTGCACACATGCGCAAATGAGGCCGCGGGTGCTAGCACGAGTGAAGGGAATGCGCGCCCACATGTGCGCACACCGGCAAGCCATTTCTGTGGTCCACTGGCCAAGAGCCTGGGGCCCAGTCCCGGACCATAAGTTGGGGACTCCTAAGCTATGGTAAAACTACCTTAACTCAATTCCTCATATAAGTAAAGATTTTAGGAAGGATAGAAGCATGCCATGTAGAGATCTACAGCACTACTCTGAGGCTGGAAAGAAACAAAAATATTTCAAAACATTATTGATAATATTTCAAAAATGAATATTTTTTTCTGGAAAAAAGTACTAAGCGTCCTTTTTCCAAGATAAGTCTGTTCTCGAAGTATCTACAGGTAAGTCCTCAACTTACGACCACAATTGTGCCTAAAATTTATGTTGCTAAGTGAGAGATTTGTTAAGTGAATTTTGCCCCATTTTACAACTTTTCTTGCCATATTTGTTAAGTGAATCACTGCGATTGTTAAATTAGTAACATGTTTGTTAAATGAATCTGGTTTCCCCATTGACTTTGTCAGAAGGTCACAAAAATGTGATCACATGACCCTGTGACAATGCAACCGTTAAAAATATGAGTCAGTTGCAAAGCATGGAATTTTGTTCTCGTGACCAAGGGGATGCTGCAATGGTCGTGTGTAAAATAGTCATAAATCATTTCTTTCAGTGTTGCTATAACTTTGAACGGAACAGGAACCCCTAAAATGGATTGTTCAATTCACTCTTATTTCTTACATTATATAACCTATGCATTATAAAATTTGATATGAATATTTGGAATTTTAATCACAATTAATAATTGATGGACTGCTACATTTATGGCAAATCTGATATCATTTGCTAATCATCTTCTCCTGAATTGCCATGTTTTTTCCATTCCCTTAATTCTTAGAAAAGCAGCATCCAGACAATGTCATAGTTATATTTCAGTGACTTCTATCTGGCTTTTTGTTATAAGTCTGATCTGTATGTCTTTTTAACAATATAAAGATATGTTAGTTTCAGGCTGCCTAGATCAGTGGTTCTCAACCTTTTTCAGGTTGAGACCCCACTTGCGCCGCCCATGCGCGGCGCGACCCTGACCCGTGCGCATGTGCGTGCCGGGCCGATCCGCGCATGCATGGCGCGCGCGTGCTGAAACAAACAAACAAACAAACAAAAAACAAATGGCGGACTGCGATGGCCCGAACTGCGCATGCGCGGCACGCGACGAAAAACAAAAAACAAAATGGCGGACCGCGACTGGCCGATCTGCACATGCGCGGCGCGTGCGCGACGGCCTGAACCGTGCATGCGCCGTGCGCGCGCGACGAAAAAAAATAATGGCAGACCGCGGTGTCCGGCGACCCCTGCGAAACAGTCGTTTGACCCCAAATGGGATCGCGACCCATAGGTTGAGAACCGCTGGCCTAGATGGACAAAGTAGATTCTAAGGCTATGTTCCCTGGGGAGATTTCCAAAAGATCACAGAATGATTTCCACACTGACACCACAGAACTCCAACCTAGGAGGCAGAAATCTACTGTGGAATTAAATTCTAATAAGCCCCTGTAGCCGATGTACCTTATTCTTGTTGATCTTCATATCCAGAAGAGAGATGAAGTTTCTGAGAATCAAGCAGGAGATATGCTGCTTGATCCAAAACTCTACCATATCACCTCCATAACATTACCCCAATGAAAAACTAAAGTATTTTAAGTGGCCTAATTGCTTCCTTCCCAGTGCTTGGAACTAGGAGAAAACGGAATGACATTCAGTTCTGCAGTCTGCTGCCAGGATGATTTGAGAAACCTTGGAGTTCTTTCAGGTCAGGAAGGGTACAGGACTGCCCTATTAAGGACTTATCATGTTTTAATGAAAACTTAGAGGGACCCTTCCTTGTGTATTGGCCCTAGTTGAGATATCCCGTTACAATTCACCTGAGATTTTAATGAAGAATATTTTTTTAATTAGTCAGTACATATTCCTCAGGTGGTAAGCCTTAATTATTGACTTAATAAATGTAACTATCATTATAGCTGTGAAGAAAAAGTTTTTTAAAATTAAGTGTAATATTTAAAAGCTGCACTACAGGAACTGATTAATTAATGGACAATTCATAATTAATCTCCAGCTATGTATTCACTCTCAGGTCCCAATAACTGCAATACAAAACAAAGATGCCTAGCTGAGAACACATCCCCACAAAGTTGCCATTGTTTTAGCCTTTGGGAGAGCAGTCTACAATCACCTTTAGGTACTCTGGTTTGAAAATAGTCTTTTCCTTCTTCTTCTGACATGTCTTGTTGTACCAACAATTTGCAATGTTTCTGCTACAATGCTAAGTGACAGTGCATCAGGGCTGAGAACCACCTATTTCTCAGGCTGCTGCAGGCATGTCTTCTACTCTTATCACTAACTGATCTCTCTCCACCCTCACCCCCCCCCCGCAGTCATTTTGGCTTAGCTTGCAAGGGGAGGACAGAAATCTGGTTTATGCATAGTCTGCAGTTTGCACTTCGGTAGTAGGCATCGCAGGTGGCCCTTAAGTACATGAAGGTAGTATTCCTCTAAAAGACCAGTAGTCCTTTTCTTTTAAACAGGGATCTAGTGGGTTTTTAAATACAGGTTTTATTTAAAAAAATAAATAAAAAGGAACAGGACTGTTGAAAAGACTACTATTCCCGTTTCTGTGCTGCACAAACATCAGTTTGCACTGGGAATTAAAACTCAGTTCTTCCAGCATTGTGGTGTTGGTTTTATTCCAAATGAGCATTACAAGGGTTTTTTTTAACAGTTTCATGTGAACATACTATTTTACTGCTTATTCCAACACCATTGTTTCTTATTCCATGGTCTACTTTCAGGGGTTGCTAATAACTCATTAGCAGCATTGTCATTGCTTGCACCAATTTGGTGTAAAACTATTGATTTTCACTACAAATTGAAGTTGGAGTGAAACTGACAATAGTTCTGCCTGTTTAATCTTTAACACAGAATGACAGGTCACAAGTACAGTCCAGGACTAGGGGTTAAAGCCATAGAAGAAAGATGCTCTTCAGAACCTGTCCAATTATAAGTTATTATTCAGATGATTTCCATACTTCTATTTAGCAGTCTTCTGGAAGACTGTTATACTTATCTCCAGATATAAGGAGTTGACAGGTCAGTGGACTGGAGGAGTAATGTAGGATAAAGTAGGATTAAATTGGCAACCTAGCACAAGGGCAACTTGAAAATTGGTTAAGCCTCCTAATATCTAATGTTGCTGGAAAAGAGAAATGCAACAGCGGAATCCAAAATTGTTACTCTTAAATTATATTGCATTAAACCAGTAAAGTCACAAGGCTCACAATAATAATTACTTAGGCTGTTCATTCATATAATGCTGGCATACGTTTTTATCATGGGCACATTAATACAGTATGAGAAAGATGAAGTATTTAAAAAATGCAGAAAAGAGAGAGAGCAAGAGAGATCGAGACAGCAAGTGCCTCTGGTCTTGCTTTGCCACTAGAATAATTAAATTCAAATATCAGGAACTTTGCAGAGTAAAATTATATTTTGAGAAAACCTTATACAGTGGTCTTGTGTGTATGAAAGGAGAAACAATTATTTAACTTGCAGGTGATTGCAGAACAGCAACACTGAAGTAAAAGCACCCTGTGAAATTGTGTGATGCACAGATGTTGACAGACTATATGTCTCCTACTTTTTGGCAGGCATATAAATTTAATACAGGTAGTCCTTGACTTAGAACAGTTCATTTAGTGATTGTTTGAAGTTATAATGGCACTGAAAAAAGAGACTTATGACTATTTTTCAAACAATCCTTGTAAGCATCTCTGTGGTCACGTGATCAAAATTCTGACGCTTGGCAACTGACTCATATTTATGATGGTTGCAGTGTCCTGAGGTCATGTGATCACATTTTTGTGACCTTCTGAAAAGCAATGTCAATGGGGCAGCCAGATTCACTTTGTTACTAATTTAAAAACTGAAGTCATTCACTTAACAATTATGCCAAGAAAGGTTGCAAAATGAGGCAAAATTCACTTAACAATGGTCTCGCTTAGCAACATAAATTTTGGGCTCAGTTGTGGTAGTAAGTTGAGGTCTACCTGTAATTAATTAAATTGTATTTTTTGTAAAACTATAAAAAAAATTTAAAAGATGTTGACTGCTACAGCTCTCTGGAGACAGAAGGTGGCAGCACCTAGCTGATCTTGGCTGTTTTCACAAACTTTACGCAAATTTGAATACTTGGATGCAAGACCACAAGGAAATCCTGGGACAGGGACTACCTGGGAAGTATAAAATAAACTAAAAATTATAGGAAAAAGCATTGATAAACCCCATGAGAATTGGGTCTAAGTCCCCTTTGGGTTGTCACTGATAGGATGCACATTAAACTCTGAAATATGTTCAGGCAATATGTCTTCATTAAGTCTACAAATCAGAATCAAATTTTATCATACAAGAGAATAATCACAGTCATAAAACAGAGAAGAGATGTGGCAGGTGTTTAAGCCACATCTGCCTTTGGTTACAATCTTAAAAGGGTATTGGAAGGATATTAATGCTTTTATTTCAAGGATGACACATTCAGAAGCTATATGTTTTATTTAGAGGGTAGCACTAGGCTCATCCTCACTTCTCCCCTGCAAAACAATTGGCACATTTTTGGCTTATTACATGCTACTATCAGAGACAAATTATTTCAACAAGCAGAAAATATCCAGTTTTTTCATGGTGATGCCACCATTGTATTTGGAATGCCTGCTTGCTGCAATTTAAGACAATACAATTCCCTTAGGCTTCTCACATTCAGAGGCAGATTTCATGGAAATTTAACTTAATTTTGGAAATATAATTGACTAACAGTTTGTTCTCTCAGACAGGATGTCCCTGCTTCATATTATGCAGGGCTGGACAGATGCCAAAACATATTTAAATTTTATTTCAAAGAATGCCTGGCTTTTTCCAAAAGCAATATGTATGCATGAATTGTCATAGACCAGGCAGAAACATATGATTTCTTTGCTTTTCTATCTTCTATTAGTATTCACTGTGGTAGAAGTATAAGCAAGAGATGAAAATATCTAGCAGAATGTAAACCAGCTAAAAACTACTGTTTTTTGCATACGTGTGTGTATGTGTGTTGCAGATTTGTGTGGGGTTCCCTCTATTAGCTACAGTAATGATTATTCTTTTACAGAAAAGCGTTGTCAAAAAGCCTTAGATGTTTCCCGTTTCTTACAATCATGTTTCTGAAACTTTGTGTTATAATCCTACAATGATAAAGTAATTTGCGTGATATTCCTCCGATAAAACTAACACAATAAAATAAATATACCACTTTTAAATTACATTTTACTCTTCATATCAGAGTTTCTTAGGTTCTTTGCCCATTAGAACTCACATAGGTCAAATGAAGAGAAAAACTCAAGAGTAAATTTTGACATTTCTCCCACTTTGATAGCACAAACCGGAATATGCTTTTTTTTTTAAAAAAAAATCATGACACTTCTCAGTTGCTCTGAGAAGAACCACTTTATGGGATTTCTGGCTGGTTGTAGAGTATGGAACTTCATTATGAATTATATTTAAAAGCTGATGTAACAAAAATACCTGAGATATGTAAACAAGCCAAATTGATGCCACTTTCCAAGTTATACCTGGAGAAGCCAATTTATTCATTTACCATATGACATTGGTGTATGAAAACCATGAGTCTACAATGTTATTACAGAGTAGATGTTTGCCTGCCTAAGATTGCTAGTTTGTTCAGTTCACACTTGTATGCTATCTGGGATACACCACAGAGGGCAAACTAACTCCACACACAAAGCAAGTAAAGGTGTTGTGTGGGAGTGTCAGCATCATCTGGGTTTTTTTCTCTGCCAGTTTTCACCTTGCATTTGGGCCGGTCCAGCACCAGTTAGTTTCTTGCTTCAACCATTAGACCTACTAAAGTGGTACCTATTTATCTACTTGCATTTACATGCTTTTAAATTGCTAGGTTGGCGGAAGCAGAGGTGAGTGACAGAGGCTCACTCCATCACACAATGCTAGGGCTTGAACTGCTGGAATGTAGAGAGATGACCTTCTTCAGCCAACAATTCCAGTGGCTTTAAGCTGCTGAGCCCCTTTTAAGCCTCTTTGTAGAAGCCAATGTGTATAGTGAAAACAATACTGACTTTGGGTGATCTGAGATTTAATATTTCTAAAAATAAATCCATTCCTTCTCAGTATTGTATATGCAGACATTAACTATTGTTAACTGGTCTGAACTTGGTTTTTATCAGCTATGCTGGAATCACAGAAGCTACATTCCAAAACATATCTGGGGGAACTTTTGTGAAACCAAGGTTTTTGTAAAAGTTTTTTTTTTTTTTGTAAAAGTTACTAATAAAGTAACTGAACAACAAAACTGTGCCTTCATCAGATCCGAGGTTTCAGGTCAGTCTTGATATTGCACTGAATGCTACCAAGATATAAATGAAACCATCTAGCACAGCGGTTCTCAACCTATGGGTCGCGACCCCATTTGGGGTCAAACGACCGTTTCGCGGGCGTCGCCGGATACCGCGGTCCGCCATTTTTTTAAAAAAAATTTTTTTGGTCGCATGCGCGGATCGGCCCGTCGCGGTTCGGCCCGTCGCGCGCGCCGTGCAAGCGCGGATCAACCCGTCGCGGTCCGCCATTTTGTTTTTGGTTTTTTTGGGCGTGCACGCGCCGCGCATGCGTGGATCGGCCCGTCGCGGTTCGGGCCATCACGCGCGCGCCGTGCATGCACGGATCAGCCCGTCGTGGTCCGCCATTTTTTTTGGGTCGCATGCGCGGATCGGCCCGTTGCGCGCGCGCACGCGCGCACCGGGGTCGCACCGTGCATGGGCGGCGCAAGTGGGGTCTCAACCTGAAAAAGGTTGAGAACCACTGATCTAGCAGGAGCAGTTAGCGTGATTTTTATGGATCAAATAATTAAAAAGTCAAGTTTCTGATGTTAGACACACTAACAGTTTCTGCACAGACTGTGCATGATTTGGGGCTTTGCCTGGTAGGGATTATATGCTTTTGGCAAAACTATATTAAATATAGCAGTATAGATCATTGGGCAGCTTTGTCATAAATATTTTTATTTGAAAACCATAAGAGATACAGCTCTCTGTAAATTATAAGGAGGCTCAGCAGAATGAAAGGAAGTCCTATAGAAAATCTTGACTAGCACATTCATCATATCACAGACCAAAGATGTCATAAAAAACATAAACAGGATAAATACTCTTCTCCTTGAAAGGGAAAAACATTAGAAAGGCAACACATTAAAGTCAGACTGTTTATTAATGTTCAACAATGACCGGTCAGGGGAGAATATCATCTTATCAAACTGGCATATTCTTTTGGATATTTTTTTTTTTGTTCAGGGATATGCATCCTACTATCATCCAGATGTTTTGGATTTCAATTATTATCAACTTCAGCCAATGATAAAAATTGTAATCCAAAAACAGATTGCTGACTCACAGCCAGCCCATAAAAGTAGAGCTCCTTTGTTGAATTTAGAATTGGATTTGAGAAGGGAAGGCAGTTAAAAAAAAAACTGCCTGGTCCCCTGCAGCTGTTAAAAAAAACCCCCATGTTCCCAAACACTGAGTTTAATTAAATACAGAGATAAAGGAGTCTTTCTTTGACTTAAATGGTTTTCTGGTAATGATAGCCTTATTCCAGTGCTAATGGTCCCATAAACAACGTCAAATCAAAGATGCCCAAGTAGCTTTACCCTGATAACACACACAACATGTAATCATTCTCTTGACATCCTTATCCTGAAATGCTTTTGTGAACAATTTAATACATCACAGAATGTGGACCATGAACAACTATTCTCACTGTGGATAAATATCAGACTGATGAACACAAGTGATATGATTCTGTCCCCTAGAAGATCATAAAACGGTGCTTACACTTTATACTATGTAAATTTGTTGACAGGGAAAGCGAATGAGGGATAGTATAGAGCTGGTTTGGTGCAAAAGTTCATGTGAGTTTAGAATTCACCCTTATGCATGAAGAACATCTATTTTTTTCCAAACCAGAACCACTGTGCAACAATTTAAAGCAGTGTATTTAAATTCACTGACAATGAGAACAATTAATCAGTGGAATGGCTTGCCTTCATAAGTTGTGGATGCTCCAATCTCAAAGAAAAGATTGGACAGCTATTTGTCAGAAATGATACAGTATAAGGTCTCCTACTTGAGCAGGGGGTTGAACTAGAAGACCTCCAAGATTCCTTCCAACTCTGTTACTTTGGTTTTCTGTTATTCTGTTAAACTGTGTGTGTGGGGGGTTGGTCTCTAAGCTCATAGATATACAGTGCATTTCTGCTCTGAGCACACTTTTATTGAAATTCCTTGAAAACCTTTGTATGCTTATTTGTGAATGTTCTGAGACTCAGACATTCCGTTCATTAGTATAGTCAATACCATATATTGTGAGGTGTATGGTTGGGCCATAAAGCCTAAAGAAAATGAAATTTCTTAATTTTTTTAAATAAAAACAGGTCAATAAATTACAAATCAATCTTATTTAAAAAATGCAGTGAGATATTCTTTACTGTACCAAAGAACAGATGACAAAGAATACACTAGGTTAAGAAAGTAAAGGCAATAAGTGTGGCAATAAGTGTTATTGTGGTCTCCTACATAATGTATTGCAGAGAGCTGCCACATTTCTTTAATGACAAAAATATTATGGAAGTAATTCTGCATTATTCAAATCCCACACATTCACCAATAATATAAATAACAGCATGCAGATATCTACGGGTGAAATCATTTATTAGCCTCCAAGTTTTTAATCAATTTTAAGAAGTTCCTTGAAAGTAGTATATCTTTCCAGGTATGGGCTTGTTAATAGAACATTTACTTTGCAAATAAACCATGTATCTTAAAGAAAATCACATCTTCTTTTTAATCAGTTCTTTCAGTTATTTGTGATACCTTTCAGCGTTTTAACTATTTTATTTCCAAAACAAGAAATAATGACTTTTCCCGCAAGTTTTCAAATAACCCAGTAGGTTTCTACAATATTAAAAATGAATTAAACCTGTTGATGAGTTTACATTTTACTCTGACAAATTGCTTCAAGAAGTGTACCAACACTGACTTCTGTAATTGGAACCTGCATGATTTATGAATTTAGTGCCTGACTGCTCCTAAAGTGAAGACAATTTATTATTATTTATCTTCTACTGGGAAAAGTGGTAGCATCTTTATCTTAACTTATTCTTGTAATGTAGCTAATTATCCTTTGCCTTTTATAGACAGAAGAAACCAAAGTTGAGAGAAATTTCACTGTGGCCACAGAATGACAAGTTATAAGCTACACGTTCAGCTTAAGGGTATGCTTTACAGCACTAAATCATTAAGGCATATTTGGCAAGGTAAACTGAAGTTAGCAAGTTGTAACTTAAACCATATATTTTACATCATAATATGGCTGAAAGGCTTATACAAAAGGGGCGTTGTCTTACTGAACGCCTTTTCTCAGCACGGAGATGGAGAATCCACCAATGGGTTATGATTGTATTCCTGCCCAATCAGATCAAGTCAGCCAAAGCTGCCACGCCCCTTCCTGGACCTTATCCCAGGTTTGACGCAAGTGTAGCCCTTGACTGACCGTGTGACGTCATGACTCCTTCCACTAATGCTAGTTCTAGGCCTAACTGACCTACCAGGGTGGGGGTGGATTCTCCATCTCCGTGCTGAGAAAAGGCGTTCAGGTAAGACAACGCCCCTTCTCCAGCACTAGGAGATGGAGAATCCACCAATGGGACATACCAAAGCCTACTGTCCCTGAGGGTGGGCAGCAGACTGGTCCGGTGTGGCACTTTGGCGAATAACCTGTTGGAGAACTCTCCGGCCAAAGGCAGCCTCGGCCGAGGCAAACCTATCAATCTTGTAGTGCCTAATGAAAGGGGATGGAGTAGCCCATGTGGCTGCCCTGCATACCTCCTCGATGGATGCCTGTGTGGACCAGGCTGTGGAGGTAGCTGCACTTCGTGTGGAGTGGGCCGTGATCCCTCTTGGGACTGGCAAGGCTTCCGCCTGATACGCCCCGGCGATACACGCTCTGATCCACCTGCCAATTGTGGAGGAGAATGCCTTCCGACCCTTGTAAGAAGGGTGGAATGATATGAACAGGGCTTCGGACCTACGGAATTCCGCTGTACGTGCAATGTAGCACTTCAGTGCCCTACGTACGTCCAGGCTCTGCCATTGTTGCTCCCTATCATGTGATGGATTGGGGCAAAAATCTGGTAGCACTATGTCCTGCGACCTATGGAATAGGGAATTCACCTTTGGGGTGAAGGTGGGATCCAGGCGCAGGGTCACTCTATCTTGATGGAAGACGCACAAGTCCTCCCTGACTGAGAGCGCTGCCAATTCGGAGATGCGCCGTGCGGACGTGATCGCCACTAGGAACGCCACCTTGTGGGACAGGTAGCGCACGTAGCATGTCGCTAAGGGTTCGAAGGGCCGCTGAGTGAGACACCGGAGGACCCGTGGTAACTCCCACGAGGGGTACCTGTGGACAGTAGGGGGTCTGGAGTTGGAGGCCCCTTTTAGGAAAGACCGGGTGAATGTCTCCCTGACTGAGCAACACCCGTTCCGGGGGAATCCTCCAGGGTTCCCCCAGGGAGAGACTCATCAGGTCGGCGAACCATGGTCTCCTTGGCCAGTGGGGGGCCACTAGGAGTACCACTGCTCATTCCCTGATGATCTTGCGTATCACTGCTGGGAGGAGAGGCAGGGGGGGAAAGCGTAAAGTAGGCCCTGCGGTCACGGACTCCGGAGGGCGTCCGTCTGTTCCGCCTCCCTGGCTGGAAAGCGGGAAAAGAATCGGGGCAGCTGAGTGTTGTGTGGGGAAGCAAAGTGGTCCACCTGTGGCAAGCCAAAACGGTGACAGATCTCCTTGAAGATCCTCGGATGAAGTCGCCACTCCGAGTGGTCCACTATTGTTCTGCTCAGGAAGTTGGCCTGAGTGTTCGCTTTCCCTGATATGTGCTCAGCCCTGATGGAGGCTAGGTTGTGTTCTGCCCAGGTTCCCAGAAGGAGAGCCTCTGTCAGGAGGCTTCGGGACCGAGTGCCCCCCTGACGGTTTACATGAGCCTTGGCTGTCACGTTGTCGGTGAGGACCAGGACGTGTTGGCTCGCCACTCGGTCCTGGAAGTGACTGAGGGCAAGGTGGATGGCCCGTAATTCGAGCCAATTGATGCTGTGGTGGAGGTCCGCCCTGGACCACCGGCCCTGTGCCCACTGTGAATGGAGGTGCGCTCCCCAACCGAAGAGGCTGGCGTCCATGGTGAGTATTATCCGGTCCGGCTCCCTGAAGTCTGACCCTCTGCTTATGGCTGGTGATAGCCACCATCTGAAGGAATGTAGTACCTGTGGCGGGAGGCGAACTCTTTGAGGGGAGGCACTAAGGTTTTGCCTCTGGAAGGGCAACAGGAACCATTGCAGCTCCTGGAATGGAGCCTGGACCAAGGCACGATTGCAATGGCCGAAATCATCTTTCCTAGCAACTGGGATAGGTTGGCCAATGTTACTGATCGACTCCTGTGAATCTGGAGGATCGAGCTTTTTATGCTTTCCCGGCGCTCTTGGGATAGGTAAACCCCGCACTCTACGGTGTCTATGATGGCGCCGAAGTGGAGTAACCTTGTTGAGGGGACTAGGTGACTCTTGGGAAAATTTATGGAGAACCCGTGGCTTTGGAGTAGCCCTACCACCATCTGTAGGTCCGACTCGGCGGCCTGGGTGGACGCGGACTGGATTAAAATATCGTCCAGGTAGCACTGGACTCTGATCGGCACCATCCGTAGGCTGGCTGCTAGGGCTGCCAGGATCTTGGTGAAGACCCTTGGGGCGGAGGATAGGCCAAATGGGAGCGCCCCTTGTAGGCGAACCGCAGAAACCGTTGGTGGGCCAGAGAGATCGGGATATGGAGGTACGCCTCCGTGAGGTCAATAGATGTCAGGAGGTCCCCCTTTCTGATGCTTCCCAAGATGGATCGGAGCGTTTGCATCTTGAATTTGTGGTATGCCAGGTGGTAATTTAGCCCTTTGAGGTCTAGAATGGCTCTCCATCCCCCTGATGCCTTTGGGACTACGAAGAGGATGGAGTAGAATCCCTGGTCTCTCTGGTCCATCGGAACCGGTTCTATGGCCTGTATGTGAAGTAAATGGTTTACTGCCTCGTCCATCAACCTCCTCCTTATTCAGTTGCGAGGGCTTGGACAAGGGAGGAACCGATTTGGGGGGGATACAAATTCCAAGGAGAGGCCGTGACGGATGGTGTTGAGTACCCATGCGTCCGTGGTGGTGACCTCCCACTGGTGGGCAAACAGGGAGAGTCTGCCCCCGATGGGAGGTCCTGATGGGGTGTCATTTGGAGCACCGGAAAAGCCTGTTGGCGCCTCGAAAGGGCCGCTTGCTCTGAGGTTGTTGTCTGGGTCTGGGGCTTTGCCTGTCAGCCTGTCTCTCCTGTCTGTCCTGCCTGGTCGGAAAGAACTGAGATGTCTGGGAACTGCTGTACCTGGCTCCGGCCCGAAAGGGCTGTCGCCGTGGGTAGGCTCCGGCGCGCCTGTCCTGTCTCTGAAACACGTGTTTAAGGACCCTGCATTTGTCCTTGTTTTCTGTTGTATAGGGGTTCAAGGCATCCCCGAACAACTTTCCCCCTTGGTAGGGGGCTGCTGCTAGTTTCCACTTGGACCTAGTGTCCGCCTGCCAGTGTTTCAGCCAGAGCAGACGCCTGCCGGTGACATTGGAAGCCATAGCTCTGGATGAAAACCGGGCGGCCTGGAGAGTCGCGTCTGGTGCATACTCTGCGGCCGCCACTACCTTGCTGAGATCCTGTTGCGTGCGGAGGTCCTCCGCCGGGATCTTTCCCTGAAGCTCCTGGAGCCAACCATGGGCGGCCCTAATGAAGAATGAGGTGGAAGTCGAAGCTCTGATCGCCCAAGCGGATGCTTGGTGTGTTCTGCGGAACGTGGCCTCGCACCTGCAGTCCTTAGCCTTGAGGGCCTCCGCGAGGTCTCCTGAAATGGTGATGGACGACACTAGGGGTGCTAGGGGCTCGTCCATGGTAGGTACTTCCAGTGTCTCTTCCAATTTCGGGGCCACCCTGAACAATTTCTTGTCGGTACTGCTTGGCATGGGAAGAGAGGCCGGTGATGTCCACTGTGTTTTGATCGCTTTCAGGAACATGGAGGGACAGGGGATGTGGTGCTTGGTCGTTACCGGTTCCACGAAGCTAGGGTGTGCCTCTGCCTCCGTATCCTGTGAGTCGGAGGGTGTTGCTGCTGGGATTTCGGGTCCCAGGTGTGCGGTGGATGCCGCCTTGCGTAGCAAGGTCAGGAAGGACGAGGGGTTGAATAGTCCTTTGGAGGCGGGGGCCTCCGGTGGATCCTCCTCCTCATCAGACATTGGTACCCCCTGATCTGCCATTGGCTCCTCTAGGTACGAGTCCTCTAGGTACGAGTCCTCTGATGCCTGGGATGCCGAGGGAGATGCGGGGTTATCGTACGCCCTCGTCTCCCAGTCTGGGCTGCGTTTCCGGGTGGTGGATGCCTGCGCTCTGACCTCCAGGGCTCGATCCACTGCCTGGGTGATAAGTAGAGCTAGATGGTCCTCACTGGGGAGGGCCGCTTGCTCGCTTGTACGGAGCCCCGCTGCTGTGGGAGTGAACGTGGCCTCGGGGGACCCTTGAGGGGCCCTTGTGCCTGGGACTCAGCCCAAGGGCTGAGGGTCGTCTGTAGATAGCCCCAGAGGTGATTCCGGCGCTAATTTGGCTCTTTTCTGCACCTTGGAGAACTCCCTTTCCAAGGCCTGGTGTCTCCTTTTGTCCTGTCTGTCTGCTCTCTTAGAGGTCATGGTGGCAGATCTAACACTAGATTTGGCTGCCGACCTGTTGGTGCCTTCTAGACCAGGTTGACCTGATGAGGATGGAGGGGCTCCTGAAGAAGGCGGGGTGGCCTCTTCCATTCTCCGATATCGCCGGGGCACGAGGGGGCCCCGGGTATCTAGAGAGTATAACCCACTGGATAAGGACAGGCGCATGAGAGGGGATGCCTGGAACCCAGGGACAGCCTATGTGTGGGTAAGGAGCGCACTGCTGGGACGTCTGGAAAAACCCACTGCGGCTGTGCTCGGATAAGGGCAGACACACTATAGGGGGTGCCTGGAATCCGGCTAGAATACGGTGGATAAGAACAGGCCCACTGTGGGGGGGGCGCCTGGAATCCACGTAAAGTTGCTCAGATAAGGACAGACACACTAATGGAAGTGTCTGGAATCCGAGCGGAGCCAAAGGAGTTAGCAAGCAGGCAATGGGAGACACCGATCTTGGGAAGGGGTTTTTGGTAGTATGCAGTGGCCTAGGTAGGCCTGGCTACTGGGCCTGGCCCCCTGCTGGAGGCTTATGCCTGAAGGGGGGGAGGGGGGACCCTGGTCGCCTCCCGCAGCCTTAGTGCCTGTGCGGGAGGGGGAGGCCTTGTTCGCCTCCCGCGGCCTTACTGCCAGTGCGGGAGGCCGCGCCGCGTGGCCAAAATGGCGTCCGCTGTGGCCTCCCCACTTCCCCCATGCTTCCCCTTAGGATCGTGCATTCGGCCTCTGTGACCGTTCGCACCGCGTGGGCAAGATGGCGGCCGCTGCGGCAACCGTCACTTCCCCCTCGCCTTCCTTTGTTCAGGAGGCCGGAAGCTGTTGTGAGTGTCCCTAGACCAGCTTGGGAAGTATCAGAGGATGAGGATCAGCAGCCAGGTCCCTCTGGGTGTTTTTCCCTCCCGGCAGCCGAGGATCAGCAGCCAGGCCCCTCTGGGTGGTTTCCCCTCCCGGCAGCTGAGATAGACAATGAGGAGCTTTGTATGCATTCTGAATCAGACTCTCAAAATGATGAGTCAGATTTAGAACAAGAAGATAAATGGATTGATCCGAGGTTCCGAAGGTTTGATAAGCGAAGGTGTCAGTTAACTGGAAAAAGGAAGTAATTGGGGAAGTGACGTATTGGACACTATATTAGAAGGGGAAAGAAAGACTACGCCTTTGTCACGAGCAACGTTAATCAAGGAGTGGGCTGAAAACTTTGGCAGTGCTTTGGAACTCAGTTTTCTGGTGTTTTGAAAACCTACCGAAGAATAATGAGGTCTTGGACAATGTGATAAAGAAAGAGTGAGTAATTGGAATGTGGGAGGAGAGCATGTTTAATCTAAATGTACATAGATCTGATTTGGCCGTTCAGGCCAACATAATGCCAGCAGCTTGCTTTGAAATGAATCCTTTTGAAATGTGTTAAATAAACCTCTTAAAGACATATTTACGTGGATTTTAATGAGCTGCGAGAGGCCAGACATAACAGAAGCAGGAGGCGATGCGATGAGGCCTCCGACCGGCCGCCGATCAGCTGATCGGCGCCGGTACTCTTACTGTGCCGGTTGCCGCTGTGGCCTCCGCAGCTGATCGGCGCCGGCTTTGTTTAAAATGCCCGCGGTTCCCATGGGGAACCGCGAGCCACGTGGGGCGCCGATCAGCTGGTCGGCACCGCGTTTGAATTTCTCTGCGTTTGGAGAAACGCGGCACAAAGTGAGGCTGCGTGGGCCGCCGATCGGCTGATCGGCGCGATCCCCGCGGTTCGGGAACAAGGCAAGGCCGCGTGATCCGCCGATCAGCCGATCGGTGCGTTCCCTGCGGTCCCTGCAGTCCCTGGAAGGGGGGGGAACGTGCGAACGGCGAAGGGTGAGGGGACCCCCCTCCCCTTCGCCTCCCCCTACCTTCTGCCCTCCTCCCCCCAACCAACAATTTACCTACCGGGTCTCTTGTCGTCTGTTCTAAGAGTGGGGGAAGGAAGCTTGCTTCTTCTAGGGGAGGCTAGGAGCCAAGCTCCCAACCCCTGCTTAACTGGATTAATTTCCTAAAATCTGTTCTAACCTGATGAAGAATCCACCAATAGGTGACTGTATCTGCCTAGGAGCCACGCTTCATGTCCGTCGTGGGCGAGATCAAGTCAAAACTGGGATAAGGTCCAGGAAGGGGCGTGGCAGCTTTGGCTGACTTGATCTGATTGGGCAGGAATACAGTCATAACCCATTGGTGGATTCTCCATCTCCTAGTGCTGGAGAAACAATTGATATGGTGTTTGTATGCTCTTTGTGCCATAAATGAATGAATAAATAAATATATTTGTAATTGATACTTCATCCTAGAAATAAGTTTTTTCTTAATTTTGTAAGACAAAGAAGTAATGTTACTGATGCCATTTAGATAGTTTTTCATGAATATTTATATTGAAAATTATTAACAACGTACTTCAGTTCAGTTCACTTATAACATTAACTTATCATCACTAACACACACATATATATGCACGTTAGAAAAAACAGTGATGAATTTGTGCTGGGACACATTACATGGCTTTTTCTTTTGTCTTTTCCTTATTGCGCTCATTTATTTCCTATTATTTGCAAATTTTGGTTGTATCTGTTTGAATGACTTTTCCTCAAATTCATAGGTCAGAAAATGAGATTTCCCAGGCTGCAAAGTCAACAATGCATACATCTCTTATGGGCAAGCTGCACCTCAATTAAAAAATCCTTTAAGCCACATACATGCATACTTAGATACACTACACATATATGCATGTTTTGCATTTAAATAGAGATGGGACTAGCACAATTATTACTTTTAACAGGTTCTCTTATTATATCATATTATAGATTTTAATGACCAATAATATATAAGGCAAATCAGACAATCATAGGATTATTTAAATTTCTGTACTTCTGAATGTACAACTTTCTATACTTATGAGGAATCTCATTTTGGAAATCCCTTTTTGTTTTCAATGAAAGCCACTGACAGACTGACAGCCGTTTTTGATTGCACCTTTTGGGAGCCCTGGTAGCGCAGTGGTTAGAATGCAGTATTGCAGGCTAATTCTGCCCACAGTCTGGAGTTTGATCCTGACAGGGCTGGAGATTGACTCAGCCTTCTATCTTTCTGAGTTTGATAAAATGAGGACCCAGATTGTTGGGGACAATATATATTGTAAACTGCCCAGGGAGTGCTGTAAAACACTATGGGCAGTATATAAGTCTAAGTGTTATTGCTATTGTTAGCTTTTGAGATATTTCAGTTATTACTGTTTAACTTTTCCCATAATGTATATTCAAATTTTATTTCAAAACTATTGGGAAATTTAGGATACTTGTAGTATTTCTATAATATTAAGTTTACACTGCTACTTTCTTAAGTTTTTTTGTATTTTCATCTAGATATCAAAATAGAATGCCTGATTTGCATAATTCATGAGTTTTCAACATCTCTATAAAAATCATAGTCTAAAGCCTTTTCGTAACCCTTTTTTAAATATGAATAGTGTGTTTAAAATAGATTTCTAATTGAAGAAAAGTGTAGTTTCATTTTACATGCAATATAATTTGAGCCTTGGAAAGCTTCATTTACATGCTGTGAAAAAGGGATGCAAAAGAATTGATTAGATTTTTAGCATATAACATGAATAAAATTTGTTAGAAATGATCTAAAGATAAATCCAATATGCTGCAAAAATTGTTAGTTCTAAAATGATCACAATTAATTTATGCATCACAGAAACAGCAAAAAGGCACACATGACCCAATATCTGACATAATTATGTTAAGGTGAGAAACAAACCTAAGTAAACAGACTCAATTCTGTATGGATATAGACATTAGGTAGGCAAATGATTTTTACTTTGTTTGATTTCTCCACCTAAGACAGAGGTGGGGAACTATGGCCCCCCTTCATGATCTGTGGAACCAGCATGGCTGGTTCAGGAATTCTGTGAGTTGAAGTCCACAAATCATAAAAGAGCCATAGTTCTCCATCCCTGACCTAAGAAATGAGAATAAAAATATGCTATATAAAGTTTTTTTTTCATATGATTGTATATGCAGCAGTATGTGAGAAAAATGCAATAGGAAGTAAAAAGCAAAAGAATCAGAAAAACAAAAAGTGTGGAAACAGCCTTGAAAACCGTATCTATTCTCTGACCAATTATTGGTTTTTTTCCATACAGGTTTGTTCTCATTTAAATTATGGGCAGGTAATATGAAAAATCTTACAAATGTTGTCCCTTTTTAAAATTCGTAAAATACTGGATAGTTCTTGGAACTTCCTTGTATGAATATTACGGATAAATTATTTTATTTAATTTCCTTTCCTTTCTCTCTCTTCCCCCTTTTAATGAATATGTTTTTCTATTGTTTTAACATATTGCATTTGAAAATAATTTTCTTTGTTGTAAATCATAAAGATCTGATATCATATAAAGTAATATAAAATAAAATTTAAGATGGTTTAAACAGATAACTATTTAGTTTCAAGAATATATATATTAAGAACCCAGCCCATATCCTATCAGTAACAAGCATGTGCTAATAATGGATGAGTTACTTTAAAGTAGAGATGTCCAACTTTTTAGGATTGACAGGCATATTTGAGAACATTGTTAAGTACTTCCACAAAATGTCAATTAGTAGGCTTGTTCATTCACAAATGGATAACATGCATGGATAGATGCATCAAAATGTAGGCTAGTCTGAAAAATTAGAAAACAGAACAAGCTGATGGCGAGCTGCTTTTGTAACTGTTTACATGGAAATAATATAGAAGTAATAGCTTTCTCTGACTCTAGAACACTGCAGAACAAGAGCAGATGGATAATACATAGACAGTTCCCCCTTAAATCAAGACCTTTTTATTGCTGTTAGGAGGCTTGATAGTGGACAATCCATGTTGTCCCCAGGGCTGAGCTTTATTTGAGGGAGGCTTGACCTATTGGCCACCATACCCAGATACCATTCCTGAAGGACTGGGTACGGGCATTCCTCACTGTCATTTTTAAAGAAAGTTTATGGGATTATTTGAGGTCTAAATACATATTTGATTGTGGAGGTGATGAAGAAAATTCATACTTTGCAATATGTTAACTTCCGACTACATTTGATTTACATTTTTTCCCAATCAGGTAACTAATGAGACCAAGACATAAATGGGGAGTTATCTGCAAGGTGGTGGCACAGATGCAAAGTGACTTAAGATTATCAGTTGAAAATTAAAGCTACAAGGTGAACCTCCAACAAATATCATGAAAACACAACTGAACTGCGAAATATTAACCAGTTGACAAAATATATAACATATAGTTAATATGAATTCTGGGAAAAGTAGAGCAAGTGCTTAAAGAATCAATATGAAAAATGCCATGTCACTGAAAATGTAGCATTTTCATATAGTCATTTATAGAGTATGGATGAAATTGTTCAGACAATTATTATTATAAACAGGAATAAGAGAGAAGTGAAGAAAGTTCATATGACCATCATAGGTCATCTCTATATAAATTTGTCCAAGTGGAGAGCTGAGAAAACTCAGCAATTATGTAATAAATAGGGGCAGCGTATTGGTGTCTGGCAACTACAGTTGCAGTTTCCAATTTTCTTGATGGAGTTTTTGGCTGGACTGAAACAACGGTAGCTCCTTCTACCACTTATTATGTAGTACAAGGGACATATTTGGGTGCCTATGCTTTGCCAGTGAATTTGAGATCCCATGATGGATGGCTAGCACACTATTTCAAATTATAGCAAACACAGGCCTATAAAATCTCATTATATTATTAAATTTGAATCTGTAGAGCCAAATTAAAAGTTACTTAAAGGTATATCTAATAGGTGTACCTTTCTTCCTGCTGTGGTACCAATATATATCAAGATCTCGTATTTGTTAGACTTTAACACTATGCCAATGAAAAAAATGGATCAACTATCAGGTATAAACAAAAATAGCGCTCTGACCTGGACTACATTGAGAAGTAAAGCAAATATCTGAGTTCTCAAACCAAAGGATTAGATTCTTATACTTATTCTTGAATAAATTTGAATAAAAATACTACTTAAATAAAACTACATCTGTACTCACTTTCATTTGGAGCAAAAGTTTGAAGATTCCTGTTCTCCATCTGAATTTGGCTGTTGCAGTAAATCACTTTATCTTTCATTCAGAGACAAAGCATATTAGCTGTTGGATTATATTAGCTAATGGAGTCCAGGTGTTCAATTTAATTAAAGATTAAACACGTAATTTATATCCAATGGGGCATTTTTTGCTTGTAGAGATAATTTTCATCAACAGTAGTAAATAGTTTCTGTAAGTAGCAGAGTATGATTTGTTTTGAGCTTTCATTTAATGTACTTTAATTAAATGTAAGACATGAATGTATTTACTGCTAAAATGGAACTCTCTGGATCTATTTCAAATGGATCTATTCAGGGCTACTAGTAATAATAATTCAGAAGCCACTAGATGGCAATAAAGATATACAGAAATCCTTTTCTTTTTTACCATCTGAGACTTGATGGTAGTTGGAGCTTTAGTCCATCTTCAACTGGAAGGATTTGAACATATTTTCAAAACAATGCTCATGTGAAGAAACTCTAGGTTATTAGCCTTCAGGTTCTCATATTCTTTTACAAAACTGGACAGGTAGGATTTGGAAATATTTGCTTCTACTGTTGACCTAACTTAGCATTGCTAATTGTGTTATAGTTTGAGAGGAATGAGCTTGTTTTAAGGTTTACTCTGTCACTAGATATTCAAAAAGAGGTATATTATGTGTAGAAGGTTAATTTCATAAATTAATCCAGACAATTCTCCAATGAAATATATTATGAATACTTAGTATTTTCTAAATTATGAAACATTACAACTCTCTGAACCAAGGAAACACAGTATCTTTTGTTCCATGCTCATTAATATAATAAGAATTGATCTGCCTTAAATTCTTCTGCTTGTAGAGGTAAGCCCATATGCAGATGATTATGCTATCTGGGTTAGAAATAGGAAAATGGTCATTACTTGAGCAAGTTAAATGAAGTTCATGGAATAGATTGAGATGCATTTTAAAACAAATTCGTATGTAGACTTTTCAAAATTTAATAACTCTACAAGAAGTAGGACGAATTGTGTATGTGTTGTGTGCTGCCAAAAAAGCCAATGTAGTCTTAGGCTGCATCAACAGAGGAATAGTATCAAGACCATGTGAAGTATTAGTACTGCTATATACTGCACTTGGAATATTACATCTGTGATATAAAAATGGCATTAAAAATCTAAAAAGAATACAGAGAAGAGCAACAAAGATTATTGAAGCACTAGAGGCTAAAACATATGATGAATGTTTGCAAGAGCTGGGTATGTCTAGTCCCGTGGTGGCGAACCTATGGCATGGCCGGTTTTGTCATGGCGCAGATCATTGCCTCTGGTGGCGGCCGGGGGCAGCTCCGGGCAAGGTGGGTGGCGTTTTGGCGGCTCCGCATTGGCGACTATAGCCGGGCCAGCTTTGAAAGAAGCGAGTGGGACGCCCGGTTGGAAGAGTGAGCGGGCAGGCGTGGCTCCGGTCCCTCCCTGGTGGGCCGCCCTTTGTTCACTCAGAGTCCTGCGGCAGGCACCTCCCTCGCGGCCACTTCCCTTAAAGTGGCAGGCAGCAGTCCTGGGTCCACCGCATGGCCGGGAGGAGGCAGCTGGAGGGCTGAGTGGTTCTGGCCATGCCCACGGTCCAGCCATGATCCCGGCCTTATTTAGCTGTGGGGGAAAAGGGGCCACTGGGCCACAGAGCCCAGACAGCCAGCAGCGATGAGGGGAAGCCGGGCCGTCTCACCACCACCTGGTGGCTGTCCGGGGGTTCTGGGCATGGACGGCTGCCCTGCCCTGCTGGGAGCCCTTCCGCAGCCTCAGTCAGGAAGCCTCTGATGGAGCTCCATCCTCTGTGCAGAGCGAGGCCTGGGTGGTGATGGCCAGACCCCCGGTGTGGCCTCTCTGCCTCCAGCCCCAAGACGCTGACAGGGCAGCACCACCGGGCAGGTTGCCAACCAGCAGTTGGCAGCCTTTTGGGAGAGCAGAACCCCGACCACCCGTGGCCTGTTTGCCGTCTGCTGCCCAATGCCGCTGCCATGAGAGCACTGAATAAGCCGGGTGGAGGCAAGGAACCGGGTCGAGGCTCTGCAAGGGTTGGGTCGGGCTGGCGGGAGAATGGCCAGAAACCAGCCAGCTAGCGAGAGGGGGGATCGGGATCTGGCCCCTTTTACCTCATCCAGGGGGCAGGGAAAAGTTGCAAGCTAAGCCTCGTGGGCAGCAGCAGCGGCGTGTGGGGCGGGGGGAGGAGGACACACATTTGCAGTTTGGAGGAGGCAGGTGGGATGTGGTATCTATTTGTGCTTTGCAGAAGCTCGCATGGGCGGGGGGGGAGGAGGACGCACGTGTTTGCACTTTGGAGGATGGTGGGAGGTTGCATCCATTTGCACTTTGCAGAAGCTCATGGGGGGAGGACGCGTATGTTTGCACTTTGGAGAAAGGGAGAGAGGAAGGAGGAGGGGAGGGATGGAGAGAGGGAGAAGGAAGGAAGGAAGGAGATGGGAAGGAGAAGGAGGGAGGCACATGACCCTGAGGATGCTGCAATGGTCATAAGTGAAAAATGGTCATAAGCACTGTATTCAGTGCCTTTGTAACTTCGAACAGTCAATAAGTTAACTGTTGTAAGTCAAAGAGTACTGTACTTTATCACTTTTTTCCTTTTTTGGGAGGGGGGTGTCATCAAGTTTTTGACACCTTGCTAGGTGACTGGAAAAGCCCTGAGTAAGAGTACTCAGATTGCAGCTGCTTTCTTGCAGGTATGTGGAATGGCATGGGACCCACAGGTTTTGCAAAGTTAAGTGAGGAAGTTGGTTACAGCTTATTAAGAAAGATAAAATAGACAACCAAGAATGCTTTATTGACCATTCTTCGTCCAGATTTTATATCAGTTGCATCTGCTAGTACAGGCATTCTGCTTCAGATTTCTGTTATTTTCAGCATCTGGTAAAATGAATGAACACTTTTACAACAACCTATACAATCCAAGACTCTGTGCTTTCATTGTTTAATTCCCCCCTCATACAGTAGTGGCTAAAATTGTGGAAACCTTTTGGGAAAAATGTACAGTAGAAATGCCACCTTTGGTTAAGTTTCCACCAATTTTTCTTCTAATTTCTTTATAACTGTACCCTTGTTCACTTAATAATACTATTTTACATCACTTTCTGGGCAACCAGTCAACTCTTTGCACCATTACTTTAATTTTATTACGTTTTACAAGCTCACTAAATGAAAGAACACACACAAACTTGGTAGTGATCACATAACACACTAACAAATGTCCTCATCTCAGCTTCAATACATGACATCAATAACTGAATCCTACTGTTATCTGATTGACTCATTGCCAAAACAAGATGACGAGCCTCCTCCCCACTGCTCCACCCACCAGAGGTCCCCTGGATCTCCCCCAACCCTGCACGGCCCCCACAGGCATCCCTCTCAGGAGCAACATCAAGGTGGCCATGCCCATCCTGGCCACGCCCACCCACACTGCCATGACTATCATAGCTATGCCCACCCAGTGGGCTACACCCACCCAGCACCCGGCGATACATAAGTGGGTTTTGGGTTACAGTTTGGGCACTCAGTCTCTAAAAGGTTCGTCATCACTGGTCTAGTCTAACGAAGAGAAGGACTAGTAGCAATATGATAGCAGTCTTCCAATATTTGAGGGGCTATCATACAGAAGAAGGTAACAACGTATTCTTCAAAGGATCTGGGGGCAAGACACGAAGTAATGGATGGAAATTTACCAAAGACAGATCCAACTTAGAACTAAGAAGAAATTTCCTGACAGTGAGAACAATTGATCAGTAGAATGGATTGCCTTCAGAAGGCAACATTGAAGGTTTTGAAGAAGAGATTGGACAGTCCAGAATGATATAAGGGTTTCCTGCTTGAGCAGGAGTTGGACTAAAACAAGGCTTTTCAACCAGTGGTACGGGTACCACCTGTGGTACATTGACATCTGGCAGGTGGCATGCGACTATCCTAGAAAAATGGTAGCTGGGGAGGGGAGTGAGCTGAATCGGTAGCAGCACCGCACCAGTCTGAGTGAGAGATGGCTGGAGCTGCAGGGCTGTCAGGGCTCAGTGGAAGTGCCAGGATCAGCGCCAGGCTCCAGCTGGAGCTCGGCGTTGATCCTGGTGCTTCTGCTGAGCCCAGAAGAAGTGCAGATTAGCTGGAATGTTGCAGCATTTCCAGGGTGTTGTGATTTACATTCAGATGCTTGGCAACTGATTCATATTTATGATGGTCACAGTGTCCCAGGGTCATGTGAAGTGACCAAAACCTGCTGCAATCACCCAGCAGACAGGGGGAATAAAAACCAAACAGCCCCCCACCCCACCCCCACTGCCAATCCTCAACAGAAATGCTCACAACAATGAAAACCTCGGACAGGAGGAAGAGCGCCACTGGGTGGGCAGGCAGGTGTCTTGCTCGGCACTTTTTTCAGTGCCATTGTAACTTCGAACAGTCACTAAGCGAACTGTTGTAAGTCGAGGACTACCAGTACTTCATCACTTTTTTCCTTTTTTTTTTGGTCATCAAGTTTTTGACACCTTGCTATGCAACTGGTGGTACTCGGATATTGCCATATCCTAAAAGTGGTACAATGGGTGAAAAGGTTGAAAAGCCCTGGACTAAAAGACCTCCAAGATTGCTTCCAACTCTGTTATTCTGAATTCATTCTCAAGTGTTGCAAAATTGGGAATTTCCAAATAATTATAGGAAGGCACCTTTCTTCCTTTTGTAAGGATCCATCTGATGCTGTGTATGTTTTGTAGGGACGAAAGGAATACATATTTTGTAAGGTGATAAAACTTGGTTCTATCAACTAGCTTGGGCCCCTGACAGTATTCATGATTAACTTCAATGTGGGATGTTATGAATGTCCTTGGCAGCTGTTTTATATTATTGATGTTGTTTTCTAAATTTTGCTTGTTTTATCTATCGTTTATTTTTTAATTGTTAGCTGCCCATAGTCATTATATGAAATTAATAGCTATATACATTAATAATAAATAAACAGCTTGGCATTTAGAATTTAAAACCACTGGAGTATATGTCAGCACTGGAATCAATAATATTCAAACTATATTGACAGTTCAAGGAACATAGTTGAAAGTGAGGGCAGCTTTTTATTTCTATTTTTAGAATTTGTAGGACTTCCACTTTCTGAATGGCTTTCAGTTATGTTGTAAATTAATAACAATGCTTTTAGGTATGGAAGGTATTTGGGATGGTGATTTGAAAGAACAATAATTACTTGATTCTCTGTACAGTATATACTGGAAAAGTAGGATATTACAACACAATCTAATGAATATTATTTGGTTTTGAAGCAGACCATTACAATGATTGTTTTAAATTAATTTTTGTTGGGTCCCAGGACGCATAGGTGTTATGAAGAATGAAAAAGGAGGATTTGTTTACTTCTGATATGCTTGTTCCTTTACTTTTAACTCCTTGAGAAATCAAATGTGGACTTAAATGGCGGTTCAGAAATAAATAACAGACAGTGGTAAAAAAGACATATCGAAAGACACTTGATTTCTGCCCTGATTTGGATGTTTTTGGGGTTTTGATTATCAGGATCAAGTGAAGCATGTTAGTCTTTTCAGAGCCAATCTAGGTTTATTATACATTAAGAATGAGTCTCTTCAGATGGGAAGAGGTACAATGGAACTATATGGTGATGTTTGTGGAACAGAAGAAAAATGTGTTCATGTTCTTCAATACTCCTGGTGTTAAAATGACAAACATCTACTATTTCAGGGACTTTCTAACTTGTGTATTTGAATTCTTTCTTACCCAGTGATATACTAGCTACTTTGCCATTCTTGAGGATAAACTTATGGCATTTTAGGATTTGTGATTTTTTTTGGGATTAATGGAATGTAAAGATTATATTGATAAGTGAAAATGAAGCAGTAAACTGGTGATAAACTTTGCTTTGCTTTGCTATTTCTCTCAGGAAGAACATGAGCTTAAATGTGCCAACAATCTTTCCCCACACCCACATCTCAAACTGTGTTAAATAAGGAGATTTGCTAAGGAGCATACTCAAACAAACAAAACTCTCTGTGAAATGAGGAATCAGAATGCAAGTTTCTGGCCCAATACAGGAGTAATTCCAATTCCTCTTACTTGTACTGCATAAACATACTCAGGCGTAACATCTGAATAGAAGTCTTCTGGATACAACTCCAAGCTTCACTATCAGGATTTTACATGCCACTCTGCTTAATATTATCTTTTTTTTTAAACATAATTTTATTGATTTTTAAAATTTTACAAAGAAAAAAGAAAAGAACCCATAATAACTCAACTGAAAACAATCATATACCACATTTGCCAAACAATTAATATAACTGCTCGATACCCCCCACATCCCCCTAACCCTAACCATCCCCCCTCTCTTACCATCTATCTACTTTCCTCACTCCTCCTCTATTCTCCACCCACCTCTATCCCCGCTCTTCCCCCCTCTTACCAACTTCCTACTTACCTCTACCTTCACTCCTCCTTCCTCTTTCCAACAGATGTGGTGCCAAGAGGCCACCCGAGCAACCCCTTAATACCTATTGTTACATATTCTTACATCGACCCCGATTACAGTTGAGAAAACATAGTGTATAAATTATAAATACCCTCCCACCCCCCTCCCCGACTTCCCAGAGTGAATACAGGGTAAGAACGCAAGAAACCCCACTAAACTACTTATTATATAAATATTTAACTATATACTAAATATAATTTCTTCAATTGATATTTCCCTTGTATATAGTCTATCCATTTTTTCCAATCCATCATAAATTTTTCATTTGAGTGATTCTTCAAATCTTAGCCATTTCTGCCATATTTATAACTTTTAATGTCCATTCTTCAATAGGTGGTAATTCAGACGTCTTCCAATATTGTTCCACCAATAGTCTTGCTGCAGTAATCAAATTCAAAATCAGCTTAGTCTCTATGGTGGTACAGTCTTTTATAATGCCAAGCAAAAACAACTGTGGTGAGAATTCAATACGCTTTTTCAATATATTCTGAAGAATCCACCATATTTTTATCCAGAAAGCCTTGATTTTTTTACAAGTCCACCAAATATGAAAATAAGTAGCGTCCATAGATTCACATCTCCAACACTTGGGTTGCACATCTGAATACATAAGTGATAATTTTTTCGGGTCTAAATGCCATCTATAAAACATTTTGTAAAAATTTTCTCTTAAGTGTTGTGCTTGTGAAAATTTTACATTTTTCACCCATATCTTTTCCCATGTTTCCATCATAATTGGTTGTCCAAAATTATGTTCCCACTTAATCATACAGTCTTTAACTAATTCAGTTCCAGAATCAATTTCAATTAATGCATTATATAATCTTTTAATATGCATAGTTCTTTGATCTCTAACTTGTTTAATTAATTTATCATCCTTTGAGGAAAAACCCATCTTAACATCTTTTTGCCATCTAGTCTGAAGTTGTACATGTGAATACCAATTATGAGCTATTCCTTCTTCCCTTAACCTATTTAATGATTTCAATACTAAAATATTCCCTTCTTTAGTTAAGAGTTTCTCATAGGACACCACATCTTGAATTTGTTGTCTATTTACACTCTCTATTGCATGCCTGGGAACTGTCCAAAGGGGAATCTTTCCATTTAACTTGTAATGAAACTTTTTCCAGACACGCAACAGAGCATTTCTCAATAAGTGCTCTTTAAAACTCCTGTCCAACTTTTTATCATAGACTAAGTACGCATGCAACCCATACAATAACCCGTACCCTTCTACATTCAATATTCTCTCGTTAGTTAAGTTAATCCAATCACTTATTGCTACTAAAACTGCAGCATAATAATATAACTTAAAATTGGGCATTTTCAGACCACCTCTCTCCCTTGTATCTTGAATAATTTTTAATTTGACCCTTGGTTTCTTGCCATTCCAAATGAATCTATTAATACCTTTCTGCCACTCCTCTAGGTTCCCGTCCTTTTTAAGTATTGGTAACATTTGAAATAAGAATAAAAATTTCGGCAATACATTCATTTTAATTGCAGCTATCCTACCCAACATAGATAATTGTAATTTTTTCCATTTCTCCAATTCTATTTGTATCTTGTTCCATAAAGATTCATAGTTATTCTTATATAATTTCCCATTAGAAGCTTCTATATAGATTCCTAAATATTTAACTTTCTTAACTATCTCACAACCCGTTATTCTTTCCAAATCTTGTTTTAATTTATCATCTAAATTTTTAACCAACATCTTTGTCTTAGATATGTTTAGTTTAAAACTTGATACCCTTCCATAATTTTGAATAATCTCCATCAATCTCTGAACCGACTGTATTGGCTGAGTCAATGTCACAAGTAAATCATCCGCAAAAGCACATAATCTATAATCATGTTGTCTAATCTGTACACCTTTTAGTTCATCTGAAGCTCTAATCCTATTCAATAAAACCTCTAAAGTTAAAACAAACAATAAAGGGGATAAAGGGCAACCCTGCCTAGTACAACCCTGCTTAATATTATCTTGTGCAGAACCAACAATGTCTTGAAACTGTTTGTATACCTACTTTGTTGACATCGCCCAGGAAGTCAGAAATTCTACTTAAATTAAAAGAATTGGATGTGGGAGGAAGAATGTGTCATCTCTATCTTCATAAGGCAGAATTTGATCCCCTGCTGTGTTTCCAATATGCTTCCCATTTTTTTCTACATATTTCTTCCCCCTTTCTTCACAAAACAGCAGCTTCATTTCACATCGATTTTTTTCATATTCTTTCACATCTTCCCACTCACAGATACACACAAATGCAACTTTACATTATTTTCTTCTGCTGATAATGGAGTTCTCTAGTGACAGCAAGTGCTGCCAAATATGTGGGTAACATTTAGTTTAAGTTCAAACTGAATTCTTCACCTCTATCATGATGTACAACTTGCTCAGTAGAAAAATTGAAAAAAGCAATTTTGTGTTCATAATAAAATAATGTGCTTATTCCCCACCTCTTTTCTATATATAAGACCTTGCAGTTTATCCACAATAACTTGCATGAAGACTTCCAAAAGTGAACTCTTGGGAGCTAAGAAATGACTTTACTATTAAGGAAGGAGGTTGACATGAAAAAGATACTCTTCTGGAAAAATGTATGTTGAAAACATGCATACATACCCCACAATTCTAATTTTCTTGGGAAATGTGCTAGTTTCTACTTCAAGTGTCTTATTTACATTTACTATGTTTCAAATTCTTCTGTAATATCTGACAATTCAGACTATGAGATGGCAAGATTACTCTGAACTTTTTAATGCTACATTGATCAATTCCTACTCTTGCTTTAGATTAACAAGAAGATAGTTCTTATAAAGAGAACATAAAGCTAGAATTACAGATTTTTACCACAATGTTTTTAAATATGGTTTTCTAGAGGTGTGTGTTGTATGTGTATGTATGTATATGTGTGTGTATATATTTATACTTTTTAGAACTGAAAGATATGATTCCCCTAAGCAAGCAAATATATAGTTTTCTAACTATTTCAGTCAATTATATAATCAGAAAATACATAATAATCATTATTTTCATCATTGTAATAGTTATAAAAAGTGATATATTTTGTACACAAACATCTTGATATTCAAGCTTTATAATTAAGATTTTGCTAATTCCCTAACAAATAAACATTGGATACTTTAGTAGAAATGGCTGGACATTGATCAGACAACAAATACACATAAAATTTGAACACCAGTCTTTCATAAACACTGAAATGGGTTATGATAAAATTAGAATGAATACTTCTGTAAGATAGCATTATGTGACAATGTAGAAAAATATATCACCATCTCTGTCCCTTTAGCGTTACATGGACAATATATTGAGAAAGATGAACTATTTTATATCTGGCTACCAAAACTGCTAAAGGCAAGACATTAAACCAACCCAGTCAAAAATCCCTATGCAACATTGGCAACATAATAGATGATCATGGTAAATCTTATATTCAATTACAGGTAACTGTATTTTGGAGCTAAACATTTTCCTACATTTCTGGAATGTGTTTTCAGTACTACAATGTATTACAGCATTCAAACAAAGCACTGGATCTAATTTCTGTGCTGCTCTTGATAAGCACAGGTGAGGAATTAAGAAGGAACAGATGTGATGTATATCCAACCCCATTCAAAACTCACATAGCTGATTTAGCTTTCATACTGCATATACATTTCATTCCTGCATATTAACAATAACTCACATACTCAAACAAGAAGCCACTAGGCATTGCTATGCAGTGCTTCAGCTTTTATTTGTAAGACATGTTTTGTAATGTGTGCAAGTGCAAACTCAACATGTCCAACTTTAATGAGGTGCAGACTGGTGCTGTGTTTATGTTCTTGTATGTTCTGGAGCACCTCTTTGAATTGAATTGGAAGCTTGCACGGCTCCATTACTAAAAAGCATATCAGGCATATTTACTACTATATGCTTCCTGCCATCAATTTACCTGATAAGCCTCCCACATCCATCTTCTTCAGATTCTTTGCTTCTAAGATGACAACAGTCAACTTGCCAGCAGTAGGCACATAGCGGAGAGAGAAACAGATGTCACCTAGCTTCTCTTGC
This sequence comes from Bothrops alternatus, assembly GCA_034064705.1. Lineage (NCBI taxonomy): Eukaryota > Metazoa > Chordata > Lepidosauria > Squamata > Viperidae > Bothrops > Bothrops alternatus. The sequence goes on along the minus strand of JARGCV010000124.1, from coordinate 10,403,789 downwards.
TGCAACAAAGCAAAGGGAACTGTAAGTAGATATATATTGCTTAAAACCAAAGATTAACACATTTATTTTCTAAAACACTGTTGTAAAATACTGACCTCTATGTTAATCTGTTAAGAAAATGAGGCATCTCAACATACCTGAATTCAAAGTATAAATTGCTTTGTTATATCATGAATCTGAATCAATAACTAGAAAAAGATTCTATTATTCCTTATCAGTTCTTGTGATATTATACCTGTTAAAAATACTGGTAAATTCACATTCAAATTTTCAGGATTTATAAGTGGAGCCTTTCCCACTTCTGTAACAATGAGAAAACAAAATGTGGACAATATGTGCAAATATACACTTATTTAATTAAAAGCAACTGTTAAAACTTTAATCTCTTTGCAGATGAAATTGGTATATTACATTTTTGAAGTTTATAAACATGGAATATTTTGTATGTAAAAAAGATCTCAATATTAATCTGGCTCAAACATCATCTTTGAATTGAACTTGGAAATAAAGTTCTGTGCCCAAACTCAATTTCAGGTAGCACAAAATTATCTTCAATACTAGACCATTGTTTCTCACCCTTGGCAACTTTAACATGTTTGAATTTCAATTCCTGGACTCCCCAGCCAACCAACTGCACTAGACATAATTCATCATCCTATTGATCTAGATCTTTTTGTTTATAATAGCACTTAGATTTGAGTAATAATTTGAATTGTGGGCATACATTTTCATTAAACTTAATATAATGAAAATATTAATCAGTTCTTCCAATAATACTGTACTGAGGCTATATCTAAAAGCCAGACAATTTGAGAATCAGGTAGATCTTCAATTTTATTTTTTTCACCTTTCCGTGACTGTAGTTATTTTGTCTCTCACAGTTGTTTCAAATATGTTAAATATACTAATTCCATAGCAATTTATAATAGAAAAATGCAGTGATAACACGACTTTTCAGTATGGCAGCTGATGCCTGATTCATTTCAAATTTGTATTTTTCTGCATCCACAAATGTGTCAATTGTTAGCTCACTGCTTGCTACTGTAAATTATTAGCGACCCTTTTAGCACCAATATTAGATTAGTTGCGATAGTCATCAGCACATCATTAGTTTTGTTGTCAGAAAACAGTGAACTGTACTGAGCCTTGCTATGTTCAGTTTTGAAAGATAAAACATCATTCATAAATTAGCAAACAACACAAGTGTTGTCCAAATAGACACAATGGCCTCTTCCAAATGTCAGCATGAGTTCAGAGTTTAACTAAATATATGAGAATTCTCTACGGTTATGAATATGATGAACAATATTGCATTACTAAAGGCTTTCAGCACACAAAGATTAAGCAGCCATTGCAAAATGACAAAAGCTTTCTATTAAATGTACAAAAATATGTATATCTGAGGCTGGAATGATAAGAACAAGAAAAGACTTCATGCTGCTCAGTAATGATCATTAGGAATAGTCTGCTGTTATGATCTTAGATCTATGCTACTTTAGTAGGGTAAGAATATTACTTAAAAAAAAACCCTACAGAATTAGGTTGTGCTTAAAACAACTCTAACTAGGCATTTTAGGCCTCTGATCTTTCTTTGACAGATAGCTCTCATTAAATACACTCATTATGAAGTGTAGTATAATTACACATTTACTTTAGGGAACAGGATAATAAACCTCCTTGAAGATAGTCTTCTGTATGGTACAAGACAACTCCATAAAAGGATATAAGTTAAGGGTGTGCCAGTAACCACTGAATCATGTGTCACCTGCTAAGGATAGTTCTCAGTTTCTGTCTAATTTTGTCTAATAGATTTAATTACAATCAGGTTGTATATTAACACTGATTTCAGTCATAAATATAAGCCACCAACAAAGCCTTCTCAACTGGACTCTCATTTCTATACTTTTTGGGTATCAGCTAAGGCTAGAATATCTCACTGGATATACAACATTGTACTCTCATAAATGGCTGCTATTTGAGATTTTCTATGGGAAATGATGGACTAAAGAAATTGCTGAAGTGGCAGCCCACACCCAACTATATTTTGGGGACCCAGGCAGGTTTCCTGGAGCCTGACATTCAATCCAAAAAATTGACCTGAAAGCTTTCCAGAGAGCCAGTGCTTTCGAGAAAGAAATTGGGATAGTATAGACAATAGAAAAGTTTGGAAAACAACCATATGTCTACTGTATTTTGTTGGTTTTTTTTGTAAGAATCTGTAGCTTAGGGTTCCCTGAAACAATATTTTTGCCTAAAAAGCAAAATTAGAAACTATTTAGCACAGTCACAATTAGGAAACATATTCTTTAGTACTAGCTGTCTTCAAATCAGTATTCTGAATTCTTAAGTACTGTATTCTGTGAATATTTAGATGTTAATAATCACTGTCTTGCTACTTTGCAAATCCCCCGTGGTTGGAATTCAACCCTGCATTTCAGATTTTCCTACTGCATTTTATGAGCACAACCAAAAGAAAATACAAAATCATACTGCTAATGTTGCTTTATCAAGTACCAATCACAGCTATAGAACTTTCTAAATATAAGTTTCTTCATGAGAAGAAAGTTCAAACGTGAACAATGCACATAGATCATTTGTCCATTAAGTAGAAATTTGTTTCAATGTATTCCTTGTATACATCCATATTTTTTAAAAAAATGTGCTCTCACCTTGCTGGTGCCCCTACCCTGGTGATGTTTTGAAGGGCCTTCACCAAGGCCTTTGCAGAGGATGACTCTTCTTCCATTCTGTTCCTCTCTGGGTTTTTTAAAGAATAGAATAGAATAGAATAGAAGCTGGAAGGGACCTTGGAGGTCTTCTAGTCCATCCCCCTGCAGCAAGAGAACCTATACCATCTCAGACAAGTGACTGTCTAGCCTCTTCTTAAAAATCTCCAGTGATGGAGTGTCATTTTGTTTGCAATTCTTGTTCTTCTGCCTTCTGTTGTATTTGTTTTTCCTACGGTTCTTTGTTTTTAAATGTTTTACCAAGTGTAAGCATCCCCGAGTCATTGGGAGTTGGATGACACATAAATTTAATAAATTATTATTATCAAATGTGAGTGCTAGAATATAGTATGCTATATCTGTTTATATAATCTATTAAAATTATGTGGTGGTTAATATGCTGATACAGAGTCATGTATTTGTATTTTTCAAAGATAATTGAAAATCCCTACCAGATTAAGGAACAGAGAAGTGTCTCTCTAGGGGTGATTATTTCACAGAGGTATGTTATTGTTATTATGATCAACTTTCATTTTTAGATATAATTTAGTTTAACCAATTGCTGGGATCACTGGAAGGAAACTTCCACCTGGTGTTAGAATGGTCCTACAGGGAGATTCACTGAGGTTAACTTCTTTCTTTTGAATGTTCAATTGCCAATCAATTCAATTGCTCCTTCTGCTTTAAGCAGCTTGATAATATACATAAAATTGCTCCCACTGAACAGAACATAAATTAATTCAAAGCTTTAATAGATCACACCAGAATAATTTTCTTCTTTACAAAAAAAGGTCAGTTAAAACCCACTGAGCCAGCAACTGTTCTGTTAGGAAAAGGCTCCAAGTGATTAACATTTTGACAGAGAAATATTTTTTTTACTTTCCCTACTGGTATTCATTTTAATAAAAGGCAGATACAACAATAAACAACAAAACACATAAAATTCTCATTTACTTTATTGTCCTTAGGATTATGATTCATCCAGTTGTTTATGGTTCTTTGGGGACCAATAAACAACAAAATATTTCAGCATTATTAATAGAGCTTAATTTTTAGTGCCAAATAATTCTTCTATATATTTGTACTAGATTATTTTTTAGATATTGTTTTTCCAGTAGATTTTTGTTTTATTTTTATTGTACCCATTTTTTCATAAAGTGTCCCTTCTTTTCTGTAATTTTCTTAAATCAATCCATCCTCATTTTGTTGTTCCTTTCAGTTTCTTTTCATTGCTTACTTTGTTGCAACTATTCATATCTTTTTGTTCTTCTGTAGATCTGGTTGCCTAAATTTCTGCCTAGCTAACATTTTCCTTTCTGTTTTCAATGTGTCAGAAGACAGCCATTTTGCTTTCTTTCAATTTTGGAACACTTCTACATGCAAATCTTTAATTGGGTTACAAATTTTAGTCCAGAATTGTTCAAACACTCTATTTAATTCAATCAAATAATGACTTAGATAAGGGAATTGAAAGGAAACTCATCAAATTTGCAGATGACACCAAACTGGCAGGAGTAGCCAACACCCCAGAAGACAAACTCAGGATCCAAAAAGATCTTGATAAACTTGAACAATGGGCCCTATCCAACAAAATGAATTTCAATGTGGAGAAAAGCAAAGTCTTATATGTTAGGCAGGAAAAACCAAAGGAACAAATACAGATTGGGAGAGACCTGGCTTAAAAACAGTAACTGTGGGAGGGAACATGGAGTCCTAGTGGACGATCACTTGACTATGAGCCAGCAGTGTGCAGCAGTAACCAAAAAAGCTAATACAATCCTGGATTATATAAACAGAGGCATAGAATCAAGATCATGTGAAGTATTATTACCGTTTCATAAAACCCTAGTAAGACCACACCTGGAATACTGCAGCCAATTTTGGTCACTATATCACAAAAAAGTTATTAAGAGTTTAGAAAACATTACTAATTCTATTCTTTACCTATACAAGATGATTGTGTGGATTTTTTAAAGAAAAATTATATTGATAAGATGTTCCAAGTTGCCATATTGTACAACCGTTTAACATCTATTTGACTGGAGCACAAACATAGAATCAAATTGAGATCATTTTACCATAGTTTTGATTGAACCAGGCACTGGCTTTGACATCCTTTCCTTAATAATAATGGCTTGGTTTCTTCAACAAGAAAAATGGTTTTCTTGTTGGCAGCAAAAAAATCTAAGTATCTCTGATGTGAAGTGATCCATGCTAGTACATTTCAGAAAGGTGATTCCAGGAATGCTCAGTATTTCTGTTCCAAACTTAATCTTGTCTTGGCTCATTTTCAAATATTCCATGTTGCAATGGAATACATGATTTTCCAACATCAAGCTTTCCATTCACATCAGTAGTGGGATGTCCTTTGGATTTCCATCCAGCCATATTTTATAACTGCAGTGGTCCTGATACCCTCTCCTTTTTTCTTAATAGTTCATTAGATACTTTTTAACCTGGGGACTTGTCTTCTAGTTTCACAGTCACATTGTCCTGCATGCAAATGTCCATTTGGTTTTCTTGCCAGAATAATGGAATAGGACGCCAGCTACTTTTACAGTGATCATATTTAAGTTTTTTATATGTTTATTAACATAAACTTACTAACAAAACCATTATTTTATGCCTTGTTTTTTTTTTTTTTTTTGAAAAAGCACATGTTCAAGACTAAAAAAAAGAGGCACAATACAAGGAAGGAAAAACACAAAACAAACAAAGCAAAAGGTGAAATAAATGCACCCAAATAACAGCTTCCTTGGTATATTTGGTTGGGTTGGGTCCAGAGGAAAAGGAGAAATGTTGGCAATGGAGATAAAGGTAGTAGGTGACACAGGCAGGTAACAATGGGAAATCATAACCCATTTTATTGTTGTGACTATATCTTCAAGAGAATCTCTAATTCTTTTTTAATATGATAAACTGATTGTTAAAATAAAATAATCTACCAACTTGTTGAATCCAGTGCTAGTGATATCTAAATGGCTAGGGCACTTGTTTGTAAAGCAATGTGTACAGGCAAGAATTGTGCCAATTGACTGCCTATAATGAGTAATTGATCATTCTGATCATATTAGTTTGAGTGAGTCATCTATCACAGGGCTTTTCAACCTTTTCACCGATTGTACCACTTTTAGAATATGGCAACATTCGAGTACCACGAGTCACCTAGCAAGATGTCAAAAACTTGATGACCAAAAAAAATAAATGGAAAAAAGTGATAAAGTACAGGTGGTCCTTGACTTACAACAGTTTGCTTAGTGACTGTTCAAAGTTACAACGGCATTGAAAAAAGTGACTTATGACCATTTTTCACACTTATGATCATTGCAGCATCCCCAGGGTCATGTGATTTACATTCAGATGCTTGGCAACAGATTCATATTTATGATGGTCACATTGTTCCAGGGTCATGTGACCGCCTTTTGCAACCTTCTGACTAGCAAAGTTAGTGGGGAAACCAGATTCACTTAAGAACCATGTTACTAATTTAATCTTTCTTTCTCTCTCGCCCTCTCTTTCCCTTTTTCTCTCTCCCTCTTTCTCTCTCTCCCTCTCTCTATTTCTCTCTCTCTTTCTCTCTCTCCCTCTCTTTCTCTCCTTCTCTCTCTCTTCCTCTCTCTCTTTCTCCCTCTTTCTTTCTTCCTCTCTTTCTCTCCCTCTCTTTCTCCCTCCCTCCTTCTTTCTCCAATCGGGGAGCAATTTGGAGGCGCAGAGGGGAGGGGAGTGGCAGAGGGTTGCCCGTGAGAACTTGAAGCGGCCACCTTTGGAAGTACCAACGCTGCTCCAGCCAGGCTCGAGCCGGGCAGAGCAGGCAATGGGAGAAGAGCGACCCGATCATCTTCCTGGTAGCCGGGACTCCGGTGCGCCTTCCCGGCCAGAGGGGCCTATAGGATCGCGCGGCTCCCTGGGAAAGAGACTTCCTGGCTGCACTTCTCAGGGGGTGGGGCACCCGGGTGCAGGGGAGGGGAGTGGCCGAGGGCTGCCCGTGTGACCTTGAAGTGGCCACATTTGTAAGTACCATAGCTGCTTCAGCCAGGCTTGAGCTGGGCAGAGTGGGCAATGGGAGAGGAGCAAGCTGATCACCTTCCCGACAGCCGGGACTCCAGTGCGCCTTCCCGGCCAGTAGGGCCTATGGTAGTGCTGGGATCGCGCGGCTCACCGGAAAAGGGACTTCCTGGGCTCACTTCTCAGGGGGTCGGGCGCCCGGGCACAGGGCCAATCAGGAGCCTCGCAAGGGAGCAAGCCTGCATGAAGAGCCATGCCCTTTCTGTGGGGGAGGGACACAATGAGGGAGCCAACCAATCACGGGACATAAATTCTGATGGGTGGCTGGCGTGAGCCCAGGCGCCAGCGATCGCCTCAAGCCACTACCGCGGCCCGATGAGACTGCACCGCGCCCGACAGTGCGTAATGGCTAATGAGTGCTGGGTGGTGGTGGTGGTGCTTGAGAGATGGCTACTGAGTGTACAGCACCATTGTGACTATCAAGCCCCATGGGCTCAACATTCCTACGAGGGAGGGGGCCCACACAGCCGGCCACCGAACATGCAGCCAGCCAGCCCCCAAAATGCCATGCAGGAAGAACAGCTGACAGCAGCCTACTGGGCGGCATGTGGGACTCTGGTGCACCCTAGGACAGCCCACCGGTGCCTGGTTAGAGCACCTGGCTGGCACTCCATTGTGGCCGGTTCCGGCGGAGTTCCCTGGTGTCACAGAACATGGCAACGTCATCGATGGGTGGGGCATTCCGAGGAGGCTGCTGGCACCTGGTTGAAGCAGCTGGCTGGCACTTGGTTGTAGCCGGCTCTGGCTCTGGTGGCAGGGATCCCCCACAGCCTGCGGCTTCTACTGCGGTGCCCGGATCGGTTTCCCACCGTGTGGGTGTTGGAATGTTCGATCGGTATCGGAGCTCAGCGAGCCCAGAGCAAGAGAGCAGCCACCCCCACCCACGGCTGTCCCCCGAGTCACCATCAGATGCCTATCATGGGCGGCCTGAGCCAACGAGGCGCCGATGATCGCCTTGAGCCATCGCTGCAGCCTGATGAGACCGCACTGCACCCGACAGGCAGTGCGTAGTGGCCAATGAGCGCCAGGCGGAAGGTGGTGCTTGAGGGGTGGCTACTGAGTGTGCGGCACCATTGTGGCCACTTCGATCAGTATCGGGAGTGGGGAGCAGAGAGCTGAGCTCAGCGAGCCCGGAGTAAGGGAGCAGCCACCCACCCATGGCCAGCCCCCAAGTCACCGTTCTGATCAGCATCAGCAAAACAAACGTGGGCCTCGATTCCCACCTGCTGCCGCGGGATGAGTCCTCCAGGAGGGTGCGTGCCATCTGGCCGCTTTGCTTTCCCCTCTGTAAAGCTGGGCACCTCGGAAAGAGGAGAGGGGAAAAAGATTTGAGTCCCGGGAGGCAACATGAGGGCCGTGAGGGGTATTGCAAGCTCATGGGACGGGGGAAGAGGAAAAGAAAATGGAAGAGAGTGAGGCCGCAACAGAGAGAGAGAGAAGGGGGAAAAGAAGGAGAGGGCGGTTGTGAGATTGGCGCTCAGGGCCACGACACGAGCGGTCTCAAACACCTACCTGCGAGTGGATAGCTCTGTCCATTCAGGCTCGCGTTTGCTTCTGAAGTAAGAAGGAAGGGGAAGGGCGACACGGATCCTGCACAAGTCCCTGGGGAGGGCGGGGCCTTGCTCTGCGCCTGAGCTCTTCACATGTCCTCAGTAGGGTTCCTGCAGGCCGTCGCCAAGCAGCATGTTTTCAATTTCAACAAGCAAGTGAGCTGGGAAGGAGGGGGGTAGGAAGCCAATGCTGCGGGGGGGAGGAAGGCGACGCCACATACCACCAGCCAGGTGGTCGCGTACCACTGGTTGAAAAGCCCTGATCTATCAGGCTTATTGTTCTAGTATTATTCATCACAATTTAAGCAATGTCTTATAAAATATCTACCAAAGCCAAGTCTGGCCCAGGAAAAAAAAGTAGACTGATGGGAGAAAGTAGTATTATCAGTTGAAAGTACTACTTTTTAGTCATCAGTTTCCAAATAAATGCAATTAGTTTTCTCTCCCAGAAGCTTGGCTAAAAATACTGAGGATGGAAGATGTAACAATATACACTTTCATTTTTAAGAAAGGCTTTTAAAGAAAAGCCTTAGTCATTAAATTGTTAAATTTAATGACTAAGGGGGGTGTTAAAAGCTTAATATCCTCATTTTCTAAATCAAAAAGAAAAAAGTTGATTTGCCACATTAGTAAAAGTGGAGAAAATAAAGAATCAATTGAACTAATCCTCTAAAAGTATCTGCATGTTCCATTTCCATTGACTTTCTCAAATACACATTCTTCTATCCAACAGCTTACTATGTTTTAATTACTGCACTTCATACCATTTTACTACTCAACTTCTTTCAAATTTTATACAATTTTCTTACTAATTGTCTCTACATTTATGCAAGCCACTGTGCAAAACACAGTTAACTTAATTTAAAATGAATGAGCCATCAAGATTAGTTGACAGCATGGAAAATCTATTATTGATAGCATGTTGCAAGTCCATAATGCAGCCTGTGTGTGTGTGTGTGTGTGTGTGTGTGTACACATACACACATATACATACATACAAACACAAATATCATTCTATTCCCTTTCAAAATGAGACACAATAAGACAAATAAATTAAAGGCATGCAATAATAATAAGAAAACATTATTAAATCTAATTTTATACCAACAAATATCATTATACCTCTCCATACATTCCTATCCCTATAACTGGTCTTTGTTTTCACCATATCTGGTTCACACAGTCTTTCTAATCCCTCCGTTGTCAGGATCTTATCAACTAAACATAACTTTTTCTATTGCCACCTTCTTCTAGATGTATTATCTCTTCTTTCATGCATTTATTTGACAATTTGATTATCTTTATTTTTTTTATGAACAAACTGCTTCAATGTATTCATTTCATTCATTCACTTTTATATTTACTCTAATTCTTATACATTCTTGGCTCCCCCCTTTTTATTTTAATAATAAAAATATTTGCATTAGCTATTGCCTTCCTATTGCATTCAGCTTATTTTTAGGTCTTGCCTGACATATTGAAGTGCTCATTCCCATGTAACAAAACAGGCAAAAGCAGAGCTATTTTTACTGTAAAATATGAATAATATACAGCACACTCTTTTCAGATGATATGGGATTATAAAACATGATTACCTTCCCATAATTATGTACAAGTATATGGTGAGTTTAACCAGGTTAAAGGTAATCTATGTTTTATTATATCAGTTGAAAAGAAGCAATAATTGGTTGCCCTTGCCTGATCTTTAAGAGCCCTTTTGCCTAAAGCTATATATTCATTTAACAGTTACTTAATGCATTTCACATTATCAAGAGATTGCCTTGGAATTTAAAAGTAATTGGAAACTATTCTGTAGAACTGAAAAAGCAGAGTTCAGAATCTCAGAAGCAAGATAATATGTCTTTTATGCCCAAATCTATAAGAAGAAATCTTTCTTATCTGTACCTGTACTAATGGTACCTATCTCTACTAAGCGATTCAAGGTAGAGCAAAATAACACAGGAAATTTCATTTGGCCCTTAGATTAGATTTTGGATCCTTCTCAATTCTAAAATCAAAATGAAGTGCTAAAATGTACACTATTTTAATTAGATATAATACAATAGAGATGAAGAAATCTGCCCAATATATGGCTTCTCTGTTCATCTGTAAATTATTTTATTAGATACACACAGAAACACACATAAATAAGCACATGTTTATTTTGTAAAAAAACCCAGACCAGTTTAAAATATAAGATGATCTAGTTATTAAATATAAAAAATATAGCACTATTACATAATCTGGCAAACAGGTTTTGAGAGATGTTGAACCAATAAACAGATAAATAAGTAAATAAAACATAGGTGGAATTATTCCAGAATGGAACCAATTTAAATAGGAGCATACTTGTTTCTTGTAAGGAAATAATATTCAACTAATATTGCACTATTTCAGGGGTAATGTTAAACAGGTACCTCAAGTTTTTATGGAATAGCTCAGTGTCTTTATTTTGTTCACGTTGTTTTTTGCATCAACTCCAATGTGCTGTGCACATGCATCAGAAGCCTGTTGTGGCTTCTGGACTTCAAAAGACATATAGCATTGATAAAGAGAAAATCATAGCGCCTAAAGCACTAGCCTCTTTTTTATTTATTTCTTGTATTTATTTAAATGATTTATATGGCCACTCAATTTTCAAGAAGTTAACACTGTATGGCTGACATGTGGTGAAAAACATAAAAGAGAAGTTAAACAAAATACACAATACAGAATAACACAGATAAAACATACCATATTCCAAAATCACAGTTATTATATGGACTGGCTAACAAGATTGGAGCCATCTTAATCTTGGGAGAATGCTGTTATGTAGAGCAAGGTTGTTGTAATGCATCAAAATCACTTTATAAGCTCTTCACAAAATCATCCACATTGCAATAAGTAATAGAAACTGTCATTTGAGTATACAGTTTTTCCATTACATTATCCTAGTAGGTACTATTTAAATTTAAATCCACACCTTGATTATCTCATTTCTCCCAGGTACTGCATATAATATTAATATATGGAGAAGTCATTTGTTCAATCAGCTATATATCCAAAGCTATCTTCATATGAATCCAAAGAACAATTCAGGATGAAGAAATATTTGAAACAAACAAGTTGGAATACATATTTTAACTTAAGTAATAATGTACATTTCTTGCAGAGTCATAAATAACCCAAGTGGCTGCTGTTTAGTAGAAAACCTCAGACAATTTTATAAACAAACCAACAAATAGAGCTAAGTTGTTGTTTATCTTTTCTACCACTGCATTTATTCATACCTCACCTTAACAATCAGAGATGCTTAGCTATAAAAAAGAATGTTTAAATGTGTTAAAATCTTTTGATCTCAGTTAAAAACATAAATTTGCAAGAATGAGAAAAATAAAGTAATGAATATACTGAATGTGAAGATTACAAAAGTCATATCATATATTTTTCTTTTTTAAACAAATGCCTGACCCTTAGTATATTATTTGGTTTTTAAATCAAATGCCATTCCAATTTAAATATATTATTTGGTTTCAGCACCAATATTCAAGCTTCACTTCAGCTTATATGTTATTTACTGGTGCACAACGTGTGTAATCTAATGTTGACTAAAACCTTAGAATACAAAGAGCTTAATGTGTCAACAGTAATGAAAGTGAAAAACCTGAAATCAAATAAGCATGCATATACTGTCAAATTTGCCTGAGACTTTTTACAAGAAAAATCCAAAAAGAAAACATCCTGATGCAGGTCCTCTCTATGAAGTTTCATCTGATAAGACCCAAAGACAGCCTTTTCATGGCAACCAGCCTCTGGAAGATCATCTACCCCATGGGCTGGATGCGTCACACAGAAGCCGCATCTACCTCATTGCTGGAAAAGGCAAAACAGTCCTGATACGTCACACAATGTTATTATGTATGTTATTCTGTATTGTGTGTTTTGTTTAACTTCTCTTTTATGTTTTTCACCACATGTCAGCCATACAGTGTTAACTACTTGAAAATTGAGTGGCCATATAAATCATTTAAATCAATACAAGAAATAAATAAAAAAGAGGCTAGTGCTTTAGGCGCTATGATTTTATCTTTATCAATGCAATATGTCTTTTGAAGTCCAGAAGCCACAACAGTCTTCTGATGCATGTGCACAACACATTGGAGTTGATGCAGAAAACGACGTGAACAAAATTAAGACACTGAGCTGTTCCATAAAAACATGAGGTACCTGTTTAGCATTTCCTCTGAAATAGTGCAATATTAGTTGAATATTATTTCCTTACAAGAAAAAAGTATGCTCCTATTTAAATTGGTTCCATTCTGGAATAATTCCACCTATGTTTTATTTACTTATTTATCTGTTTATTGGTTCAACATCTCTCAAAACCTGTTTGCCAGATTATGTAATAATGCTTGGAAGGATGGAAGGCTAAGTCAACCTTGAGCCAATCAGGATCAAACTCCTGGCAGTGGGCACAGTCTGCCTGCAGTACTGCATTCTAACTACTGCACCACCATAGTATGACTGTTGGCAGTAACCTCTCACTCCTAAGAGTGGCAATATTCAGTTAACAACCAGATACTGTCTAGAAGACCTATTTAACTAGATTCTGCAAGGCTTTTAAAGAAAAACCAAGGCTAACTTCTTTGGGGAGGGTTTTTTATACGACCAGGTAAAATAATACCTCCTGGCATCAAATCTTCTGACATAATAATAGATGGGGCAATCAACAGCTTCTCTGGGAATGCATACATTGAATGGGTCATTTCTGATTGAAGAAGGAACTTCTGCAGATACCTAAATGTTACAATAATTTATAGTAAAATAAACAGTAAGCTCTTTTTATTAATTAACTAAGTCTAACAAAGGGTGCACAAGGTGAAAAAGTCATAAATTTCTTTGACAATTACTACAGAAATAGCTAAGTGATAGAGAACGTATTAAATGTTCATGTTATAATGTTTTTCTGTACTACTACGATATCAGGTTAGCTGTGGTTGAAAACAAAATACCACTGGTCTGTTTTGTTATTCTAAGTATCCTCCCAGATGAATTAGGACTGAAAGACCAACATTTATTTATTCTAGATGGTACATTCTCTATAAATCCATTTCAGAATATTTGCACTGAATATTTCCTTTTACTCCATAGCCTGTCTAATTTACAGTGCCAAACCAATTTTTGCTCTTTTCATTATTATGGTTTATGTGTTTTTTTTTGTTTAATAAATATTCTGTCTATTGTAGCCTGAGTGCAAAGTGCTTTAACTGTCAGTTTAGCATATATCTAAACCAAAGGAAAAATACTGGTTAAATAGTTACTATGGTAATCACTGACATGGTCCAAATTGGCATTTAGAAACTGGCAGAAGAACTCTGAAGAAAATGACTAAGATTTCTTCTTCTCAAACGTCTCTCAGTTTTTTGTCTTTAACCTTTTCAGGTATGCATTTCTTTTTCCTATTACCTATTATTATTTGTGATAATTTGGATGGTGATGAAAGGCGTCTTCTTCAGAAGACTGAAATAAATGTTTAACTGAATTTGGAGCTTAAATGCTTAGAATGCCTACAAGGCCTTGTCATCTTTAATTTTTGTACAACAGCAGTAGTCAGATTGTAATAGCAGCACTCTTTATAATGCTGCTGTCCTTAGAATACTAATCGACAGAGAATGGGTTGTTTAGAGGGGGAGTGGGTCTTTGAAGTCAATTCTTTGCTCCCAGCCCATGCAAACCTTGATAACATATCCAAACATCAAAACAAAACTTACACAAGATGGCCAAGTCCAATTTGTATATGCTTCACTGGCATAAGGTTGTTATTGTTTGATGCTTTACTAAAATCAAAAGATTACTTAGTAAATCAATGAACTATAGAATATTGTTGGTTAAATAAACTAAACAACAAAACATTAGATTTGTAAACTCCTTTCCTTCGAGAGCTCAAATTGGTATCTGTAACATACAATTTCATTTCAACGACTATCCATTGAGCTGAGAGATAATCCTGGTTCAACATTCTACTAGAGTTTTCCATAGGTGAAGGTGGATTTCAATATGCCCTCTTGGTCCTAAGCAGTACCAAGGTTAGATATTATATTGCATATCCCAAAGGTGGTTTTTCAAAAAGCAACTGGACTTTGAACAGAACTGAAAAAGCTTCTTGGATGAGAAGTGAAAGGTCTTCAAGGAAAAACAAAATCCAACTAAAAGAGCAAGCAAAAGACACAATGTTAACGTGGAGTAAAAATTTTGGTTATGGTATTGATTTAGATAACTGGCAAGAATTATGGGAAAGGAATAGGAAGCTCACATTAGCCACTGCGTACAAAGAAAACTTATATAAGATGTTTTACAGGTGGCACATTCCCCCTGTGAGATTAGCTAAAATGGACAAAAAGACCTCACCGAAATGTTGGAAATGTAAAGAATCGCTACCATATTTCGTGGGAATGTTCAAAAGTACAAAAATTTGGGCATTTGATAAAACAGTGGCTAGAAGAGATACTAATGCAGAACATTGAGCTAAAACCAGAACTCTTTCTGCTGGGTATCACTAAGGATAGATACAATAAAGGATCCCTATATCTATTACTACACTTGCTAACAGCAACAATATTAGCCTTTACACAGAGATGGAAGGATAATGAGACACCCCCAGAAGAAGAGGTAATAAATAAGTTTTATCCTGTGTGGAAATGGATAGGTTGACGTTAGAACTCAAGGATAAGAGTGTATAATTGTATAATTGGTTGGGGAAAAATAGACGGAAAAACTCTCTGATTTGGCAAAACATATTGAAAATATTAAAATGAAAATTAAGAATATAGATGACGGGACCCACCAGAGAGAATATTTAAGAGAAAAGGAGACATTTGTTTGAATATGTGGATTACAAATTATAGAAATCAATTGTTAACGATCTTTCCTTACAAATGTAAACTAAGCAAACACAGTTAACTGACTATTACGTGATTTATGTTTTAAAAACCAATAAAACTTATAAATAAAAAAAAGGAAAACCAAAATCCAGTTGCCTTTTGGAAAAGCACCTTTGGGACAACCATGACCTGGATGACTGAGAATTTCCGTAGACATTATATTGCATACTGTTTCCTTTTAAAATATTTAAAATATTTTTAAAAATGTATTTAACATAATCTGTCATTCAAATATTTAAGTTTGTACCAAGGGATTCATAGGGATTTTATCTCCCTATCAGCTCCAGCTATGCTAATGGCCACATATTGTAGGCTCCAACAATTTTTGGAAATGACAGCATTGCCTGCTATTGTTTATATTGCCATCTATTAACCAACAGTAATTTGAAGAAGTAGAATGTAGTAAGTAGAAATCGTATACAGTATGATATTAAGGAGGCTAAATGAAGTCAAATAAAAAAAATCATGACTTTTTGTTCAGATAGAATTTATCTGCTCGGTAACCTAGTCTTCTGCAGTTGCGCCCCTTCCTAGATAAGGACGCGCTACGCACGGTCACCCATGCCTTCGTCACTTCCAGACTGGACTATTGTAATGCTCTCTACATGGGGCTCCCCTTGAAGTGCACGCGGAGGCTTCAACTGGCACAGAATGCAGCCGCGCGGGTGGTAGTGGGGGCACCCTGGTGGGCACGAATGGCCCCCATCCTGCGCGAGCTGCACTGGTTGCCGGTGGCTTTCCAGGTGCGCTTCAAGGTACTGGTTACCACTTTTAAAGCGCTCCATGGCATAGGACCCAGTTATTTACAAGACCGCCTTCTGCCAGTAAATACCTCCCATCGACCAGTTCGCTCCCACAGAGAGGGCCTCCTCAGGGTGCCATCGGCTAAGCAGTGTCGGCTGGTGGCGCCCAGGGGGAGAGCCTTTTCTGTGGGGGCACCGACGATGTGGAACAAGCTCCCACCTGAACTCCGGACGTGTCATGATCTCCGCACCTTCAGAAGAGAGTTGAAGACTCATCTCTTCAATCAAGCCGGCCTGGCCTAGATCTCCTCGGGTTTTAAATTTTTAAACAAGGCTGTTCGGGTTTTAGAATTGGGTTTTTTAACAGGTTTTTAGTAACAGCCTTGTATTTATTTAATTTAATTTTAAATATTTATTGTTTTATATGTTTTTATTGGGTTGTAAACCGCCCCGAGTCCTACGGGAGAGGGGCGGTATAGAAATTGAATAAATATAATATAATATAATATATATGACAGCTTCTTAAAATTCATGGAAGTTATTAAATATATACATTTGCTTCTTATCTTTAAAATATTTTTTAAACATCAACACTAATGTTTTGTGCATGTGTAGAGAAATGGAAAATGCCATAAATCTGTTTATAAATTTACTTGGGTCATGAGACACTAAGGACAGGCTCCCAGACTGCTTTAAAAACCCATCTTTTGATTTTACTGCTGACCCTTTTAGGAAGCGGATTGAAAATAGGGTGAATTATCAATGAAGAGGGCAACATAATGTCAAATCTTTTTGTCTTGTAGGTCAATGCATTGCTCATTAAAAGTAGATGTTATTATGTATAGCAAGTGAATCAGCAAAGAGAGAGAGAGAAACATAAAGAGAGGGAAAAAAATCAAGTAATTAGAGATGATTAAGTGAATGGCCAAACTGTCATTAGAGGGGTTGCAAAAGCTTTTTTCCCTCAAGGTCACAAATGAAGCATTTTATGTGATTGAGTCCTATTGTAATTTAAGGTGAAAACTAGACAACCTGTAACTATTGGGCAATCCTTTCAGGCATATTTCCTTACCTAAACAGAATGATCACAAGTGGGCAAAAATGCAGAGGGAGCTGGAGTTCCAATTTCCTCCCAGCTTTCCCACTGAAATTGGTGGGGAAGCTGCCAAGGAATGATAAGAAATCACTCCTCTCCTCCTTGACTAACTTGAGGAACTACCTCCTCTTTGCTGAGGGAAGGGAGGACAAAGGGAACTATGGATCATGAGGAGAACTGTACCCCAGCATCTCCCATCCCTGCATGTCCCTAAGGGCTCACTCCAGGGAGGAAGGGGGTTCACCCATTGACTGCCAGCATCCCTCAACTAGTCCCATCTCACCAGAAGGCATCCAAGTTGTTCCCTTACCACCTTCTGCCATTAAGAGATTTAAAATTTTAGCCTTGATTTCAAATACCCAATTGCCATTCACCTGTCAATCTGTGCTGCCAGGTGATTGGGTGCAGAGGCCAGAGGGAGGTGGGACAGATAGTGAGGATAAACCCTCCCATCTTCCTGTGCACTACAAAACCTACAGGTTTTGGGGAAGTGTAATTGGAAGGAGTGGTGGTGCTGAAATGGCCACAGCTTTCCCAAATTTTGTTCCCACAGAGTCATGGATCTTGGCATTCTGTAAGTTAGCTCATATGAGTTACATTGGTTCCATAACTGTGGTCCTATACATTCCAAGTTCACCCAGTTGAAGGTTACACAAGACACAAGAGTTTTAGTAATATATTAGATAACCCATACTCATTGGGTGATCATTTCAAAGATATTTGCTTATCTGAAGCAGAGAAACAGAATGACAAGGGCAGGCAAAAAACCATTGGGAGCAGGAGTGATTTCCAACTTCCTGCTGGCTTCCCCATTGAATTTCCTGGTGGAAATCTGGCAGGGAACACTGGAAATCTTCCCTTCCCTTTCCAGCAAGCAGGTAAATTACCTGCTGTTGTTGCAGATGGCATGGAGCAAGGGATTGTCTGGTAAACTGTCATGAAACACTGGAAATGAAGAGCATGTCAGCGTTGCAGCAGCCCTGTAGTTCACCAGCAGCCAGTGGCATTAAAGTAGCCACAACTTCCACAAATTTCATTCCTTTGGGAATTATGGATCCCAGATTTTAAACACATTCTGTAAGTTAGCCCATTTGAGGTACCTTGGTTCAAAAATTGTTGCCCTATGATGCACCATTTTGCTCAGTTAAAAGTCATGACAGTGAGGGTTTTAATAATATATAGATATAAAATGAAGAAAAAAAATTCTCCATAAAATGTATATCCGCGTGAATAGACTGTACATTTGGTTTTTGATGACAAACATTACATTCAATAATTAAAAAAAGAAAGGAAATGAAGTCTGTTATAAAATGTCTTTGCAGTAATGGAACATAATTACATTTGTTGTATAATTTGGATGGAATCCAGTTGCTTAGGGTTTTAAGTTGATTTTAATTATGTTTTTACAATAATTAGTGGGCCAGGTTGTGGTACCATGCTGTTGAGCACTAACAAGCCAAACACATACCCACTGATGCACATCTGGCCTCAGCAATCTTTGCATGATTTTTTGCTGTTTTATTTGGGTAGCTCATGATATTTTATTGTTTCAATATAACAAGCCATCTTGCTGCTTATCACAACTCACATACTCACAACAGAATACCTATGGCTCATATCAAATATAGACAACCAAAGATGGTCTTTCCTAACCCAGTGGCCATTATTGAAGCCTAAAATTGGAAGGGCTATGCAGGTCATTGAATTGTAACTCACTGCTCACTACAGGGATCCAAATGAAATTATCAGGTAGATTACTGTCCAACTGTTTGACTACATACAATAAAGGGGATCAGATCAACTTTTTAAATAACTGGCAACCCTGACAAATTTCTCATATCATTTAGATGCTTTTTTCCCCTCTAATTTTCATTTTCAATTCAGCAATATTGTTGAATGTCCTGCATCCAGTATTGGGCAGAATATTTTATAAGGATGTCATCAAGACAAAAATCAAGATGAATTTATCAGAAACTAAATTCTATCAAGATAGGTGGAAGGAACAGGATATGTTTAAACTAATTTGAAGACAGAAGATATATGGGTGATATAGAATATGGACTTTCTTCACTGTATTTAGACAAACATAAACTGTACCATTTCACATGGTTCTGCAAAAATACAGGCATAAGAAAAATCTCCCTACAAATGGAGACATATAAATATCTTATTAATTTTATTTCAGTCTAGTACTATTGAAATCTGTATTAACAACTGTGTATATAAGCACATGATAAGTCAACTTTGGGCAAACAATTCTTCCTTCTGGACTCTAGGATATTATTTCAACTAGTCCTAAATATCTATATATGAACTTATACATGATCAATAGATATTCTCTGATTATATTTCAAACAAACTACAGTTGCAGTTGTACTTTTTATAATTCTTCAGGGCAAATTGTTTAGCATCCTTTTCCAATGGCTTTCTAAACAATCTTAACTATTATATACCGGTATCATTCACATGGGGCTGACTTAAATTCCCATCATTCCCAATAAATATGGTCATTGATTTAGGCTACTGTCAAGTCTAGGATCGCAGAAGGAACATTAGTTTATTTACTGCATTAGTTTCCATAAGATAGTTCTTCTATATTTTAGGCCTGGAAGATTCATCTACACCACCACAATGTGCCACAAATAAATATGGAAATGAAGCCCCAAGGAAGAAATGCCAGTAGCATATAATCAAGATTGCAAAGCTGTTTTTGGCCATTTTCCTTAGTATATTCAAAGCTCTATTGTTTCCCGAGAATTATTTCTGATTAGAAGAAGAAGACAGAAAACTGGTACACACATCATAAAAAGATAGACAAAGACTCAAGCACTGGGAAACACTTTCCAACTTGCTATCTCTTTGAAAACAAATCAATCAAATATCAATAATAAAAATATTTTTGGTTAACTTTACTCTTTATTTTATCTATCAGGTTCCCAAAGTTCGATTTGAAGAGGGGGAAACAAACACAAAAAGTGATGCAACTTTTCTTGATGTAACAGAACCTATCATATTGATTTTATTTGAATCAGCATTTGGCCAAACACGCAATCAATAATGTTCCACATATATAGATTTTCGTCTAAACTCAGGTGACCTTAAAAAATTACCTATATTACACTATCCTAGCTACACTTAACTTCTGTATGAACTATCTTGCATCAATAAGTGAAAACTTTCCAGGTCCCAAGAAATGAGTAAGATCCTTTTAAAAAAAGATGCCCAGTATTGAATCAATAAAAGTCTCAATGCAAAGCAATTCCTTGGCACAGGAGCAGATTACTTGCAGGACTTCTCATCCAAGGAGTTGATACCCTGAATGCTTGCATATTCTGTGTATATCCCATGTTCAATTGATGTACAAGTATTACTCTTCTGCATTATAACCATGATGTTTAAGATCAGAATATTGCAGCTAAAGGTCTGAAAATTTCATTTTGTCTGTTATGTGCCCTAGCTATTCATTTCTATCCTTCTTGCTCTTCTAATAGGTACAATCAAGTATTTCTTTAATTTGTTTTGTGCTATGGAGTCTCTTCATTAGAAAAAACTATTCTAAGATTAATCTGAAACATAGAAGCAGAGAATAAAACTGAATTAATTCTAACAAAGGGTATAATTCTCTTACCTCTTCTTTTTCAGCACTCTGCAAATCTCGCCATTCTTCAGTCACATGACCAAAATCTACAGTGTTCATGGCAACTTTGTATTCTCCAATAATATCATGCTTAGAAAAGCGGTCAAAGTCATATACTGCCATCACTAAAGTTTTTCCTCCTAGTTCAGAATACGGCACCTAAATTAGAGAGAGAGAGAGAGAGAGAGAGAGAGAGAGAGAGAGAGAGAGAGAGAGAGAGAGAGAGAGAGAGAGAGAGAGAGACATAAGACACATAAGACACGTAAACTTTCAGTACTGGAGGAAGTTCCTTTCAATAAATCATGCTGTCACTTTTCTCTTCTCAAAAGTTATAGGATGATAAAAAAGCATTGATCTGATTTTTTTCTCTGTTGGCACAGAATAATTAAAAACTAGATAGCTTTTTTGAAAAGAACTTTATTATTTTTCTCTTTAGAATTTCATTTTGCTAATGATGAGGCTTGCCCTTTAGCATGATATGTTGCTGTATATTTTGGCAACAGAAGGCCATATTTTGGATTATTTTTCATATGTTCTCTGCTACCGTAGAATAGAGTAGAAGGGTTGTCATTAGTTATATTACATTAAGAAGAAGAACATATGCAGTTGATGCATCTTTTATAGGGTTATAGGGTAAAATCTATTTGGATTTGTGCTCAAAACATGGCTACTTTTATTTATTTTCAAATATGAACATTTCCTTTAACTGTATTCTTAAAATAAATGAAGTTTTTGGCCCATGTTCTTCATGTATATTTAGCTTTTATTTGTTTTCAAAATGGTTCTCTTCTTGTAAAGTTTGTCATTTATAATGGATGAAGAAACTCTCAGATTTAAAAAAGAAACAGGAAAACTTCCTTTTAAGATAAGCACGAAAAACATATGCACATTAATGTACATGTTTCCTGATATTATTGAAGGATACTAGAACTTTGGTATTTGTAGAGGCAGTGACTGGATGTTTTGATTTATTTAATCTTAGTTTAATCATTAGCTTAGACACCAGAGCTATTACTTTTGTCAGCTTTGAAGCATCCCAGCAAAACATTTTTAATATATACTACCATATCATAGTAATACCTCTAAAATTATTTTAGGATCAAGGAAAATATAGTTCCTTAACCCAAAGAGATGGAAAGTAATTCTGATTTGTTCTTCTTTAATGTGAAATTCTATGTTTTAAAAATGGTGCTTATTTTTGGGTAAGTATAAAAAGATTTTATTATTATGCTTTATAACAATGCATACAAAGCAGAACATGTGACTGTGCTGAAAGATTTCCTGGCCTATAATGACCTGGTTCCAAACCTTCAGAGAAAAATATTAAGTTTAAGGCTTCTCACTATTTTCTGTGAATATCACTAAGTTTCTGAGATAGCAGTTACGAATTCCAGTTTGAATCTCATTTCATTGAAAAGACTAGGAGGCTTAAGGAAACCATTATCTCACATGGTGTCAATGACACCAATTAACTATCACAGAGTATATGGAACACAAAAATACTAATATAAATACTGTACATGTGTATAATCAAATTAATCAGGTGCTATTTTTTAAAGAGGGAATAATATTCTATTGGGAGTGAAAAATATAGATCTAGTAGAAAAGGAATTGTTTAACAATTCTTTGTTTTACTGCATTTATTACGTTCCTTTCTAGGCAAATTTGTAACCCATCTCCCAAGTCAGATCAACTTTCATAACATCCAATCAGTCAGTATGACAGCATCACAGTATATTGATATTTTTTATAAAATCAATTAGATTCAAGATAATATTAAGGAAAGATAAAAAGCAGCAAGCACACTTCTGACACCATAAAATGTTATACAGGTGTGCTCTCAGATTCATCTTATGGTCACTCACACACACTCACTCACAGGTGTCATGCCTCCCTGAAACTGCTGAGGAAAATGAGCTGGAACTGGAGCTTATGGAGGTCGAGGGAGAGATGTCTATGGCTTTAGAGAAATGTGGGGAAGAGCAGGCGGAGGCAGGCCAGGGCCTTTCAGGATTGGGACAGGATGAACATGAGAGACAGAGCTCAGGCAATAAGCAAGGGCCACCCCCTCCTGATCCTAGAGCACGGAGAGTGGAGAGACTTGACGCAGGAAGGCTCAACTACTCAGGAAGAGAGCTCTCCGCCCCTCTCCACAAGGCACACCTGGAGACTGAGACTTAAGGAGACGCTTGGGGAGGGGCATTTGTTGGGAACAAACACTGAATGCTTGGAGTTTTGTGTGCCATTGCTGATCTTGGAAACAACTCTGATCTCTTGTTCTGTGTTGTGATTTCTGCTTGGAAACCCTGAAACTCTGACCATTCGACTGGCTGACAAACTTGATTTGGTGTTCACAGACCTCGATTGAATTTTGGCTTCTCTTCGAAACTGCTCAGGTAAGCTTGCATTTCCACAGACTCCTTAGATTTTGGATGTTTGTTTCTTTCCTTGTTATCTATGTGGCCTTGAGTAAATTACTTTTCTAATCTAACTGTGTGAGTTGAAACCTGAAGGAGGACGGCTTGTTCCATACACACACACTTCCTGCCTGAAGAGTTAAAAATTTGTGAAACTACTTGCAGCCAGAGGCTGCTGAAGGTGTGTGCCTCTTACTTTGTTCTGTGGCTTGCCAGAAATGTGGGAGCATTTGGGGGAAATTGGAGCAAATAAAGAGCAGCTTGAACTGCCAGTTGACTGTTTTGCCTCTGTGCTGTGCCCTGGGTCATCACAGCAGGTCTGGAAAATTGCCACACCCAATCCCAAATTAACTGAACACTGAGGCACAAACGGTTCTTTAAAATACACAGAGACCCAGTGAGTTTAGAATAACAACAAACTTTTACTGATATATTTTTGCTCTTACACACACACACACACACACACACACACACACACACACACACACACACACACACACACTTACCCAGAGTCCACTACTAGGCTGCCAGGCACTAGCCAGAGGGATGGAAGCTGCCAAGTTTGGGATCCAAAAGCAACTCAAAAGGGCTGGGCTGACTTGAGGACTTCTTTTTATCTTCCCCGGAGTTGGTTGGGGAGGGGCTTGCCATGTACTCAGACCCAACTTTTGTCATTTTGTTCCCTTTAAGACTTGGTTCCATTCCCTAGGAGAGCTTTTCCTGCCTTTTGTCTACCCTGCTTACGTACCTTTGCCACTTTTAGGTATGGTGGCTTTGGCCTAGTCTCACACATTTCATCCCCTGGCATCGAGTTAAACAGGAGATGCCACAAAATGGGGCTCACTCATCACCTGCTCAGAGCATTACAGGTTTTTGTATGTATGTATAGGTTTGCTGTCTAGCTGGTATTTTAGGAAAACAAATATAATCTTGTGAGTACAGCTGGAATATTGTACTTCAGACATGTCAAACTCAAGGCTGTGAGCTGGATGTGGCCCACAATGATCCCAGATCTGGCCCACGTGGCAGCCCTGGAGATGAGAAGGGATTAGCCCCTTTGCCCTGTCCCACCAGTTTGGACAGACATCCCCCTGGGCGTGCGCACAGGAAGTAGCAAGTGCGCGAGGGCCAGTGGTGCCTGGCAGCAGCCACAACCAGCCAGTCCCTTGGCTGCCCATTGTCTGCCACACCCTGAGATCCTGGGCCAGTTCTCCAAGCAGCAGGTGGAGGAAGAGGTGTGGGGGACATGATCCAGCTTGCTGGACATTCTGGGCAGCTGTCCGCCCCACCTAGCTGCAGCAGGAGTGGGCAAGCAAAGACGGATGATGGGTCCGAGCAGTGTGGCCGCTGGGCCAGCCCTCAAGCGGCAGGTGGAGGCAGAGGCATGGGGAGGTACGCAATCCGATATACCTGTCTTTAAGTATATTTTACAAGAAGGCAACCTCTGAAAACGTATTATTTTTTTAAAAAAAGTTCATTATGTTAACAGTAACAATTAAGTAGGCTATAAACAATTCCTTGGTGAGGTATAGGGTTAATCTTTAGTAAACATAAGTCATGAAAAAGTAAGTACATTATAATACCTTGAATGTAAATTGTTCATTGAAGACAGGGTTAAGGGTTTTCCTGTGAACTTTTGTCTCATATTTCTTTTTCTTATCAGGAAGCAGGAAAACCTTCACATATGGATCAGATGTACCACCCATATCTAAAGCAGGCAGCTCAGCAGCTTGAATTATCCCTACCAGAAGCTGGAAAAGGAGATGAGACAGAGGGAAAGAATTAGTTCAGCAAAATTTTAATTAGACATTTAAGGAGAACTTATTCCTGACATGTCGTTGCATACATACTACTCTTCATTTTCTGATGCTCTTTGAGTCAGGAATATGTGAGAATAGTAAGGCCTATTAAGTTCTGGACCAGATGAAGCTTTAATCAAACATGCTTCAGGAATGAATGAACAAAAAGGTTACCACAGAACAGGAGCTGAAATACATGAAGCCTTACTCAGGCTGTATCTGAACTAGAAAGATGTACTTGGAGATCCATGACTACTCTAAAAGGACTGAAATGTCTTGCTTTAAGCAGCTATAATCTGAACTAACCTTTGCCTTAAAACAGGGGTGTGAAACTCGCAATGTCACGTGACGTGTCATGATGTATTGGGACTTTTTTCCATTGCCAGCAATGGGGTGGGCACAGTTTCGGCATGATGCATCTGGCCCGCGGGCTGGCAGTTTGACACCCCTGCCTTAAAGAATCCATCTTGGTCTTTTTTTCTCTCATTATTAAAATGATCAATGATCAATGATCATTTTTAAAATGATCAATTAAAATGATACAACTGATTTTTATTTATACTATCCTGTCTATGACTATCAGACAGATAGACAGATAGAAATAGTATTAAGAACCTGGCAAGTATATTAAATGTACATGTACATGAAGGCTGCATTATTATTGTAGTAAATACTAGCATAATCTTTGTGTACATGCACATGTAATGTAAATATAATTTAATTATCTTTTGCCTTTAGCTATGTCACAAATATAGTATTTTGATAAAGAGTCTTTTTAATAGACTATAGAAACAAAAATTGACATATCTCTATTAATTATGAAAGTTAACAACTTTTATTAGCTATGAATGTGAAAATAAGATTCATTACTTATAAATTAATAACTGATTTGTGTTTGCTTAATTGGTATAATTTTGTATTATAGAGTTATGTTTATTTTACTATTTTTAAAGAGAGTGTTTTTAAGTTTTCATGTCAAAAGCACAGTACAACATACGCAATCTGTTAAAGATATTTCTGATATAAAAACAAAACACCTGTAATGAACTTTAATGATTTGGTTATGAAAGTCTAGGTATATGATTAAGAACATATATTTTAATAAATAATATTTTAATCTAAAAATCAATATACTGTTCATTTGATAGATTTTTAGGATATAACCAATAGCCAATGATAATCCAAATAAGTACTATTCAAAGAAATTCGACTTCCAAGGGAGAGAGGGCAAATTGAAGAAGTGAAGCCAATAACTACTGCAAAGACCAAGGAACCAGTAATGGGTCCATGGAACCTCTCCAGATAAAGGAGAACTGGAGATCACCATGTGTGCTCTAGGAGACCTCAGGACAGCACTTTTCTGCAGGTTTTAAAATACTGGGTTTTAATTCATAAAATTCTAAGATCACATTTGTTTCAAACCTGATTGTTCTGAAAGTCATAATCCAAGGAATATTGGATTTTCCCTAATTTCTCCTCTTCTTTGGCTTCTTCTTTGTCTTCTCCATCAGTCAATCCAGTTTCAGCATCATCATCATCCTTAAGGGCCTGTAGACAATTAAGAGCAATAAATGTGTCAATAAGAATGACTGATTTATAAGCAAACCCCTAAAATAATCTCATCAAAAAATAAAACCAAGCACTTCTGCTTAGTCATATAGTGAAGCAAAAAAAGCAAGCATGATGGCATTATGTTGTCTATATATATTTAGATTGATCCAAATATACAAGAATTATCAGCAGCAAGCAGCAAAAAAGCTATGAAACACCTCTGGGGGGGGTATTGCAAGCAACAATTGTTTCAAAGCCTGAAACATAAAGAGAATGTCAACTTGATACTTAATTTTTTAAAAATAAAATTGAATCAAATTGCTTGTCCAAAGACAGTTGTGAATAAGCATGCTAATAAATAAGCAAGGTTGCAAAGTCTTCCAATTTAAACCATTGTGCATGCTGTGAATTACCTATATTAAAGCAAAGTGCTTCTGCAGAATTACTGCTGTTTTAATGTTATTGCATATAATTTCTTCAAAAAGTGAAATGCCAAACAGCTTCAGTGTTTTTGTTTTCATTTGGGTTGAATGTAGAAGCAAAGGTACCACTAAGACATTAACAAATGAATGGTCACAAAAAATTAGGACTCCTTTCATTCTCTTTTTCTTTTCATTTGATATTCATTTAAAGATTGGCTGAACCAAAGTGATTTAAAGATATCTCATTTTTAAACAATTAAGGATAACTAACACTTGCAAATTTATCTGAGATAAAGTATCATTAATTTTAAGAAGGCACTGGGAGCAATTTCCAACAGAGACTTTATAAAAAAGAAAAAATTAAAAGTATCAATTGAAGCAGTATTTGAAACAAATTTCCATCGTATTATAATTCAGATTTAAAAATGGGCAGACAATATTTTGTATGCCAGCTCTTGAGACTTATTTCCAAATATCTATGCTTAACATTTCAATCAACAGGCATGGTTTCTCAAAAAAGTATGTTCAAGGATTTAATTCAGTTAAAGTTATAATCTGATACTGTATGTATCAGCTACGCTGCATTATTTTTGATTTAAAACAATGGGGGAAAAGAGGTCCAGTGATTTCAGCGTAATCTTAGGATTGTCAACTTTAGTTAGAATGAAACTTAAATGTGTTTCATCATGTATTTGTTAAAACAAAATAGGTGATAGAAACTGTATGATTAAATGTATAAAAATATTACATCAATTGCTTCTTTTGCAGTATGAAAATAAATTGGGGTGTATGAGGAGAAAACACTCATTCTCATTCTGACAATTTACCTTCCTATTTTACTCTCTACTCTTTTTCTTTATATGTATGCCCACTGGCACTGATGATTATTTGAGCTAATGGAATAGAATTATCTAATTTCTATAAAATAAATCTGATTCAACCTCATTTGGGATTCACAGATAGTAAGAATAAAGCCACAGATCACATATTACCAAATCATTTAATAACATGTATTAAGAATACAAGATAAAAAAGGATTTTTAAAATGTGCAACCCAGACAAAACCAAAAGCAATCCTAATCAAGAAGAATATTTGTAGCTCAGGGTTGACATGAGGGGTCCTTGGTGCTCTCTGAGCTTGCTTGTTTTCTTGCAGACATTTCATTATCCAAACTAGGTAAAGCCTCAGTGCTAGTCTGAATCATAAGGCCCTATGCACAGTCACTAGCACTGATGATGTTACCTAATTTGGGTAATGAAACATCTGCAAGAAAACAAGCAAGCTCAGAGAGCACCAAGGACTCCTCAAAAACAATCCTTCCAATAAAAATATTTTTTAAAAAGCAGTCTAAAGAGGTAGTGCTTGGGGTTTGGAAGGGGGACAACAGGCTTCATCTGAATCCTGATAAGTCTGTGGGTTTGAAAGGCCTCAGGATCTGGGGGTTCATCATCCTTAATTTTGGACAGGGTTGCACCACAGATAGACCATGTGCACAATCTGGGGGTTCTCCTAGATTTGTGACCAGTCATGGCTGGCAGAGCCTTTGCACAACTTCGTGTTGTACACCAATTGCACCCTTTCTGAATCATCAGACACTGTGCACAGTCGCTCATGTCCTTGGCATTGCCTGGTTGAAGTACTGCAACATGTTCTACATGGGGCTACTATTGAAGAGTATTTGGAATTACAACTGGTACAGAATGCAGTGGCATGGACAATTCTTCAGGTGGCACATATGGCAAAGTTATTACATGAGTTGCATTGGCTGCTTCTGGTGATTTGCTTCTGGTTCCAATTCATGGAACCATGGTCATAACTTTGAAAACTTTTATGGCATGACTCCAGGATATGGGTCCAGAGGAACTGCCTTACCCTGATTGAACTAATCCACCCCACTTGTTCCAGCAGAAAAGGCCTACTTTGGATCCCATCGGCCAACAAATTTTGGCCAGTGAATCCAGGACAAGAGCCTTTTCTGCTGTGGCCCCTGTCCTCTAGAATATTCTCCTATTACAAGTGAGATTTGCTCCCACAGTCCTGGCTTTCTGAAAGAGCCTAAAAACTTGGCTCTGCTGTTTGGCCTGGTGCCCAACAGGGGCCTGCTACATTGGGAGTGGCTGATGGGATAGAGAAGATTCTCACCCTAGGCTGCCCATCATCTCTGTTCTTAACTTTAATATTTTTATTCTAATTTTGATTTTTAGCACTTTTTAATTGGTTATTATATTGTAAGCCACCCAGAGTTGCTGTATTAGTGACAATGGCTACATAAAAAATTAATAAATAGATAAATAAAGATGGGAATAATATTATTGATCATGAATACAAATTGATTCAGTCAGAAATTTTCTTTGGGAGCTTGCTGAAATACTATATTCCAAAATTTTCTATAGTGCTGTAGCTATTCCTTTCAGCCCTATATGGTAAATCAGATGGAGAAACCAATGCCAGATAGCTTAACTATTTTAGTATAACAGCTCACAGTTACAGAATCTTGCAAGTCTGAATAGGCTTCTACCTCTATCTTTGTGTGAATCCTCAAGTTAGTTTCTTGGAATGACCTAAACCATGCTTGTCTGTTCTTTGTCATGGTTACAGATCTTTTCACTGTCATTCAAAGCCATTCCTATGCTCTCTAGAGTTCCATTGGAATGTACTACTTTGGAGAATTTTGTATTTTTTTCATGCTCCATTGGGAATTGAATAGAGGCACTTGATTGGTGGAAAATATGATGGTGAATTAAATTAGATTAATCACAAGCATATTTGTTCATCTTCTCCCATACATATTTCCTTTTTTCCCCTTTCCTTTTAAAATAAATAGTATTCATCTTGATCTTTAGCAATGTTAAGTTTTTACACATTCTATTACTAGAACTTATACTGAATCCCAATAACTCAGTTTAAACATGAGGTATACTTGCCATAAAATTTATAATATAATTATAAATTATAAAATTTAAATATAATTTAAAGTGCTCTCCTCTCTGTTAACAAATTGTGACACAATAAAGGTTAGAGACCAATGATGCAATTATTTCTGAGACATATTGTTAAATTCCCTTTTTTTTTCAGTTTATCAGTTATATGATTAGGTCACCTCTTTTCACAAAGGTTGAACTAAAGCAAATTTCCTTCCTCTTTCATACAAGAAAAAATAGCATACAGCCATTCTGGTACTTTGACATATAACCAAAAAGAAAACAAAATCAGTGCATATCAAAACCTGAAATGTCTAACACTTTTCAGCTTAGAATAAGTTACATAGAATAAAGGAAATGAGTATTAAATCCTTTAATATAAATAAATCAATTTAGTTCAGCCTCTTGATGTGTGTAAAAGCTTTGCATAAATCTCAGGCTGAGGAGCCACAGCTATTGGGACATTAAGTACATTAGAGCTTTACTTTACATGTGTCCAAAGAGCAAAATAAACCTACCGCAAGTGACAATCCAGAACAGTCATGAGACACAACATAGATAAGGAGGACATAGAAGGAAGAAATAAAAATTAAAACATCCACACAAAAATAGTAAAACTATGGAGAAATGACCTTTTACATATATTCTTTCTGCTGAATCTTTTAACGCACTTAATTTATAATCTTTGACTTTTCTTTTATAGAATAGTTGTAAAGAAAATATAAAATATCCTTCAGAGGAGCTTACTCATGGCATCTTCATATTCTTGGTAACTGTGTGACAATGGTTTGCCCTGCTTCTTCTGGGATATCTTTTTTTTCCATTCCCCAGTGGAAAAGATACACTTTATTTTCCCATCCCTGTATTAACCAAGACTGATATTTGGCAATAGATATCAGCTAGTGTTGACAAGTTGCTGCCATCTGACTGGAGTAAACCATTGGTTAGAAAAGGGAATCTGAGTAGATCTACAGAGTGTACTTTCTGAATGGCAAGGGTCTGAACTCTTATGCATCTGGCAGTGAGACTTATTTCTGAATAAGCACATTTAAGGTAAATCTAATCACTATACCATTGGTTTTAAATTAAATTATATTCATGCTGTATTTATATGGAATCTATTCATATGGACCTTTAAAAAAGATCCTTTGAGTAATGACAGCATTTATCGTGCAAAAGATTAGAAAACATTTTTTCTTGCATTCTCAAAACAGCCGTCCCAAATCAAGTGCCTTCTAGAAAAAATGGACTTAAAATTGCATGATCTTCACACAAGATAACCAATAAAGAAAATGGAAAATGTTTCTTGCTGATGACTATAAAACAAGCTACTATAGGCTGTTATACTTCTTTCCCCCGTTACTGAATTACTCTTCTGGTCAGCTATGTTTTTTTTTCTTCTATGCATATTGTTTCCTTCTTTTTTAACTGTAAGTTGACCAGAATCACCATATAACTTTTTGGTCATTTTTCCAGATCTCAACAAATATAATGGAACACATTTAATAATATACTGTTATCATAGAAAAATGCTTTATTAAAAACACACAACAAACTGCACAAAAATGTAGCAACAAAATACATTCAGTTTGTCCTATTAAAAACACACAACAGATGGTTATCATTAGAATTATTACCAATATACAAAGTTTCTTTTCTTTAGATCCCTAAAAGGGTAGTTTCAGACTATCTTCTAATGAAATATTGATTATGATTACCATAACTGATCAGCAATTAAAGAATGAGTCACAATTAGCATGTATATTGGAAAGAAATCTTTGTTACTGCCAGAATGGGTATCTGCTAAATCAGTTCTGAACTGTAACTCACTAGTTAAAATTGCTCTTAAATTTTAAGGTTCTCAGTGATAGGCCTACTGATTTCAGAATTCTCTGTTGAAATGAAAACCTGTATAGTGCAGCTGACTAGTGCAAGATGGATGGGATATTTTAAGCATCTAACTCTTTTCTCTCATCTAATAGGAAATTCACATAAAGATATTGTATATTTATTTATATATACAATACATATAAATATATATATGCATTTATCTGTTGGAAAAGTGAAACCAATTCTACCATTAAGTAGAATGAGACTTTATCCAGGAAAGTGATTTTTTTAAAAAAATCACATATAATTAGTTATTTTTATTTATTATTGTTTAATATCTGCAGCCAGGGACAAATCCTTGAGGGAGTTTCCATGTTAACTGCTGATGATCAAGGTGACTGAACAATATTTACTGTATTACTTTGCCTCAAGCAACAAGTAGTTTTGGCTAATCCTAAAATCCCAAAAGAATCTTTCCTTAAACTTATCCAGATTAGTGGGCTCATACTTGTTTAATCATAGAGCTAAGTAATAACGTTCTATAACCTTTTCATGTTTCTACCAATATGTCATTAGTATATAAATAATAGGACAAATTTATCAATTCTTTGTGTGTAACATATAATAATAATAATAATAATAATAATAATAATAATAATAATAATAATAAAGTTGGAAGGGACCTTGGAGGTCATCAAGTCCAGCCCCCTGCTCAGGTAACCCTATACCATTTCGGACAAATGGCTGCCCAGTTTCTTCTTAAAAACTTCCAGTGTTGGAGCATTCACTGCTTCTGGAGGCAGGTTGTTCCATTGGTTAATTGTTCTAACTGTCAGGAAGATTTATAACAAGATTTCTGTCCTCCTGAAGCAAGAAGTGCTTATTACAAGAATATACCAAAACTATCAAATAAATTTTAATTCTAACTTCTTCATGTGGGTTAGTTCACCTTTCTTTAGGCGCTATTCATTTGTTCTTCCATTGCAATAACTCTCCTTTAGAATACCGGCTTTATCAAATTTATAGAGCATTTTTGTTTTCTGGAAAATTCTGCACATTCTTGCTTGACAAATCAAAAAGATGCATTTCCATGACACCAACATTCCCATTTCACTAAGAGGAAGGGTTCTGTTGTTAAAGGACACTTATGTAGTATCCACAATAGAATTTATCAGTAACTAGCAATATACATAACTTAAGGGCTACTATTTATTCATAAAGCAGTGATATAAATTGATTACAGATAATGGAATCAATGAAAAGCTATTCTTCATACTCTTCTTCTTTCATCAGATAATGAAAATTTGATATAAGAGGAGTAACTTTAACCTTTCATATTCTAGTATTTGGCAATAATTACTTCAAAAAGAAATGAAAAAAAAATCAAATTCTCTGACCAAAAAGCCTTATTCATGTTTTGATGTTAATAAGATGTGCTGAGGTTTATTTGTGATAAAGAAATGGCAGTCCCAATAATCTTAGTACAAGTAGGCTTAAGGAGCCAGAAGAACATTCTACAGAAGGAATAACAGATTATCTTTTATTTGTGCTCTAGATATTAATTTGGTGGTTCTTATTTCTAATTATACAGTATATTTATTTATTTATTTATTTATTTAATTCGATCTTGTATGCCGCTCCTCTCCGGAGACTCGGAGCGGCTAACAACATGTATATAAAACATCAAATTCCAATACAAGTCCAAATAAAAAAATATCTAAAAAACAAACTAACACCCACTCATATTCACCATTCAATCCACAATCATCCCCAGTCCTGCCGGCAGAGGTAAGTTTTAAGGTTTTTACGGAAGGCCAGGAGCGTGGGAGAAACGCGGACTTCAGGAGGCAGTTGGTTCCAGAGGGCGGGCGCCACAACAGAGAAAGCCCTCCCCCTACGGCCCGCCAGCCGACATTGTTTCGCTGATGGGACCCGGAGGAGGCCAACCCTGTGTGCTCTCACTATATGCATATAAAAGAATAAATCAATCTAGAGTTCTCACTAAAAGCACAAATGATCAGGCTCAAATTATCATACTTTGGATACATTATGTAAAAACCTAGCTCTCTGGAGAAGGTTCTTATGTTGGGACAGGTGGAAGAAAGAAAAGAAGAAAAAGACGAGCAATAAGGTGGACAGACTCAGATACAGTGGTAATGGGTGCACCTCTGGAAGACTTGAAGGACCAGGTTAGGGGCATATCATGAACAAATTTTTTCTATAGGTTTGCTAAGGGTCAACACTGCCTTAATAGTAGATAATCAATACAATAATACTTTTCTTGGTTGTGCACTGGTTGACAACCATTTCAGACAGTGGATTCCAGCATACAATACAATGGCTAAATATTCTTAAATCACCTCAAATGTCATGACATTTTAACTAGTAATCACAAACTCTTAAGCAACCTGATGCCCATTTTTGGTGTTCTTATCTGGTGTTTTGGCTTTGTCAAGATTATCAAAAGATTACCAAAATCTTACTAAACTCAATGATCCTGCAAAATTTTAGACCAAATAAATAAATAAGACATTACCTTGGGGGAGATCTCAGTGTAGTTTTGGTTACTATGTTGTGAACTCCTTCTCAGAAATATCAACATCTATTATGTGTTGTAAACTTAGTACACCTAGTAAACTGAACCTGAGCTACAAATCTGAAAACATCCAGGAGTTGTACCTGTAGCAGCCCAAACTCAAATTAAGGGTGCTGATCAAGAGAATAGTGTGATAGAAATTTTCCATTGTAACACTTGCAACTAGTCAATTTTCAATACAGTACATAAAAGCTTAGCTCTTCCTCTCAGTCTATGCATTTAAATATTCAAATACAGTATAAATTTAAGAACACAGTATATACTTTACCTGATCTTTCAAGTTCTTGCCTAAATCTTTCACATCTTTCATGTTAATTGCATTCTTTCCTCCCTTCTCCTTGCCCTTCTTCTTGTTTTTCTTTTTGAACAAGCATTTCTTACACAGACAGAAACAGCAGGTAAGGACTAATAAGATGGCAACTATGGCTATGGCTATTAAGGCCCAAGGTGGCACTGTAAAGAGAAAATACACACAAAATAGAGTAAAAGATTGTTAATCAAGAAGGCAAAGACAGAATCTATATTTTTAGTAAATATAATTAGCAATCATTTACAGTATGTCTAATGATAATAGAAGATAACAAAATATAAAGACCTGCAAATAGAACTAGATTGACTGTGCAAAAGAAAGCAGAGGTAATACCAATAGTAATAGGTCAATATAAAAAAGAAAAATGCATTGCTATTGGCATATACTACAGGTGACCCAACAAAACAGAAGAAATAGATGAACTTTTTGCTGATCAATTAACAAATGTATGTAGGAAACATTCCACAATAGTAATGGGAAACTTTAACTACCCTGATATCAACTGGAGACAAACTCTGCAGCAAGTGGGAGATCAAACAGAGTTGACAACTTTGTCATCCAAAAGAATAGAGGGAAGTAGAGGAAAAGCAATACTGGCCCTAATAAAGAAGAAGTGATAAAGGGAGTTGATGATGCTGGAACCTTGGGCAAAAGTAACCACGTCATATTGGAATTCAACATAATGCAAACACAATCAATAGCTTATAATCCAACCAGTCTCTTTAACTTTAAAAGAGCTTATATTAACGAACTCAGAGAGAGCCTAAGAAAAATTCCATGGATAAAAATCCTAAAGGGGAAAACAACTCAAGAAGCATGGGAAACTCTGAAAAATATGATCATAAATCCCAGTCCAACATAATACCACTTAAAAAAACCCAAACAAGAAATCCAAGAAGAAATCAGCATGGCTGCACAAAGATCTTCCTGATAAACTGAAAGACAAAAAGGATAAATACAAAAAATGGAAAGAGGAATAACAAAGGCAGAATATCAGCAGATAGCCTGAATCTGCAAAGATTATGTCATGCCTCCACCTGAGCCTGAATCTGGGGAGGAAAATGAACTGGAACAGGACTCTTTGGAGGCTGAGGGAGAGGTGTCTGTGGCTTCAGAGGAATGTGGGGAAAAGCAGGGTGAGGCAGGCCAGGGCCCTTCAGGATTGGAACAGGAGGAACAGGAGAGGCAGAGTTCAGGTGAAGAGCAAGGGCCACCCCCACCTGATCCTAGAGCACAGAGAGTGGAAAGAAGAAGGGAACAACGCGGGTAGGCTCAATTACTTGGGAGGAGAGTGTCCCGCCCTTCTCCACAAGGAAGAATGAGATTTAAGGAGACGCTATGGGGAGGGACATTTGTTGGGAACAAACACTGATTCTTGGAGTGTTGTATATTGTGACTAATCTCTTGTTCTGTGACTTCTGTTTGGAAACCTGGAAACTCAAACTATTGGATTGACTGACCACATTACTTGAATGTTTAAAGACCACGGACTGTATTTCGGATTCTCTCTTTTGAAAACTGCTCAAGCAAGCTAGGATTCAAACAGACTCATTAAGTTTATGTTTTCTTCCTTGTTATCTCTATGGCCTTGAGTACTTTCTTATGCTTTTAGCAGACTGTATTTGAATTTACTTTCAGCCAGAGTCAGCTGAAGGGGTGTGTGTGTTCTTTTGTTGGAGGCTTGTCAGCAAACGTGGGAGCATTTTGGGAAAATGTGGAGCAATGAAATAACTGTTTAAATTGCCAGCTGACTGCATTGCCTCTGTGCTGTGCCCTGGGTCATCACAGATTAAGTCAGGAAGGCAAAGGCTCAGAATGAACAAAGACTTGCAACAAAAGTCAAAGATAATAATAAAGTTTATTTCAACATATAAATAACAAGAAAAAAGGCAATTGCGCCACTAAAGAGAGAAGATGGCAAGAATGTAACTGGCAGTACAGAGAAAGCAGAGCTGCCTAACTCTTTCTTTGCATCAGTTTTCACACAAAAAGAAACTATAGCCCAAACTACCAAAAATATAACTATAAAAGACAGACTAGAAATAAAAATTAAAATAAGCAAGCAAATGGTGAGAGAACAGCTGTCTGATCTTGCTTAATATAAATCACCAGGACCTGACGGACTACATCCCAGAGTTCTGAAGTAGCTGGCAGATGTTATCTCAGAACCATTATATTATATATTTAAAAACTCCCGGAGCACCGGGGAGTACCAGAGGATTGGAAAAGAGATGATGTGGCTCCCATCTTCAAAAAAGGAAAAAAGAAAAAAAAACAGACCCAGGAAACTACAGACCAATCAGCCTAACATCAATACTGGGAAGATACTGGAAAAAATAATTTTAAAAACTCATATCTGTGAACATCTAGAAACAAATAAAGTTATAACTAGTAGCCAGCACTACTAAACCAATCTTATTTCATTCTTTGACAGAGTGTCTAAATTAGTAAATCAGCAAAATGCTATGGACATAGTATACTTAGACTTCAGCAAGGCAAAGTAGACCATGACCTATTCCTTGGTAAACTAGAAAACTGTGGGATAGACAAAATCACCACCAGATGAATTTGTAACTGGCTGGCAAACTGTACTCAATGAGTAGTCCTTAATGGTATTACATCTACATGGAAGGAAGGAAGCAGTGGGGTACCACAAGGTTCTGTATTAGGCAAGAATAGCCAACACACCAGCAGACAAGCTTAGGATTCAAAAAGATCTTGATAGACCTGAGCTATGGGCTCTATCCCATTTAATGTGCAGAAAAGTAAGGTTTTACACCTAGGCAAAAAAATCCCCAAAGCTACAAGTACAGATTAGGTGAAACCTGGCTCAAAAACAGAAACTGTGAGAGGGACCTTGGAGTCTTAGTGGACAATCACTTAAACATGAGTCAGTAGTATGCGGCAGCAGCCAAAAAAACTAATACAATCCTTGGTTGTATAAACAGAGACATAGAATCAAAAATCATGTGAAGTATTAGTACCGCTTTATAAATTCTTAGTAAGGCCAAACCTAGAATACTGCATCCAATTTTGGTCACCACATTACAAAAAAGATGTCAAGACTTTGGAAAATGTGCAAAGAAGAGCAACAAAGATGATTAAGGGCCAGGAGACAAAAGCACATGAAGAACAGTTGCAGGAATTGAGTATGGCCAGTCTAGAGAAAAGAAGAACTAGGGGTGACATGATAGCAGTATTCCAGTATTTGAGGGGCTGCCACAAAGAACTTATTTTCCAAACCACCAGAAGACAAGACAAGAAACAATGGATAGAAACTACTCAAGGAGAGAAGCAACCTGGAATTAAGGAGAAACTTCCTAACAGTGAGGACAATTAACTAGTGGAACAGCTTGCCTTCAGATGTTGTGGGTGATTCATCACTGGAGGATTTTAAGAAAAGACTGGACAGCCACTTATCTGAAATGGTATAAGCTCTCCTGCTTGAGCAGGGGGTTGGACTAGAAGACCTCCAAGATCCCTTCCAGCTCTATTCTGATTGATAGATGCCTTGGATGCAATCCCAAAACAACTGGAGCACTACTTGAATGACAAATTCACCATCAATGAATTGCAACAGGCAGCTTTACTTGGAACAGCTTACATCTTGCGACGATCTAACACCATCAAATATCAACATCTACCTATCCCAGGTCCTTGGGAAGGACTGAATAGGTGGATAAAAATGTCAAATACAGTCTAATCAACAAACCATAATAATAATTGCAAAAGGCAGCTTTACTGAAACAGCTTACATCCTGCAGCAATAGCTTTAACAACATCAAACACAAGATCTGCATATCCCAGGTCCATAGGATGGGCAAAATGTATAAAAATGCCAAATCTGCTTTAAACATCTGGCTGAATATGCAATGAATCACAATAATAATAGTGACCTCTTATTGGATTTTATAGTCTCACTAGTTTAAGAAAAATTGGTACACTAATAAATCTGAATTATCCATCCAAACCAACAGAAATCACAGTGCATAAGCAATTGCATTTCTTCAGAAAAAACAGGTTCTAATTGTTCTTCTACTGAGGGAAGCATGAGTTTAACATAAAGTTATCCTTATAACCCACCTTGCATTGTGGCCAGGAAAATAAAGCAAGCTTTAAGTCAGCAGGAGCTGGTTAGGAACTTGTGTCATCCAGATCTTAAGAAAACAAGCGTATGTGATCTGAACAGTCAGATATAAGCAGCATTTATCCATTTGCTGTTGCTTTTTCTTGACAATGACTCAGATGCAGGTCAAGATCATATTAAGTGAAGGACAATGACTATCCAGTAAAAAGAAATTTATATTATGAATGATCATAAATTACAGGCACTATACAAATGAAATAATTATGTCTGAAAGTGGGATATGTGTATGGTCCATAAAAGAGAAACAGTCTATTTAAAAAACCCTTTAAAATCAGAATGATTCCCTTCATATAAATTGGATGTGTAGGCTGTAATATAAAGCAAAGTTCATAGTGACTATGAAGGGAAGCTTTACTTAAATGGAATCAGAGTTTTAAGCCAACAAAGATCATGCAGTGAAATAAATCATGTTACTTTGATGGTGTTATTTTATTTAGCTTTCCTATATTACTATCACATTTTCCTGAAATCTTGTAAAAAGATTTTAAAACAAGCATATATACTTGCTCCCAGAAAAATATACGATCTGTCCGACATAGAAAATATTCTTCCAAACAGCTTACACAAAAATCTCTAAAAGTATGTTTTGTAATATGCAAAAGTGAATGGCATTTGATAGACATTACCCAAGAATTATAAAAGGAAAATGTACAGAGTAAGTGCAGATCAAATTAATTGAGCAACATAGTAAGTATCAAAAGTTAATATTTCATTGTTGAAAGTTTTATAAAAGGAATTGCCAGTACAGACATTTATTGTTACTCATTAATTTCTAGCATGAGGGGTAAAAGTACCGTGACCCACCCAATTATCAGACCTATGGATTACTCCTTTTTGTTAGCTGCTATCTTTGAGCATTGGTTGTGATTATTCTTTGGGAATTGGATTTTGGGAGAGATTTTGTTTTATTTCCCCAGCTAAATGAATAATTAAAAATGGTTTTCTTGTGCATCAGGATCTTTTCAAGAAAGCAACTATCTCAGGAAAAGACATGGGGAGAGTCCATTCATAGTATTTGTCAGTATTTAAAATGATCAGATGAATCAATACTCTTCTTTCAAGACACTACTTTGTTAAAACATAAACTCAAGTTATCTCAGTATTGTGGATATGCATACCATTTTGACATCTCCATTTACAAGACATTTGAAAAAAAATTCTTTGTGCATTCAATCTGAAGCTCTGAAAAAAGTCTATAGTGCATTTGGGTGACCTTCTTATTTTTGACTACGAACTTTTTCAATCAGGTGAACAATTTTCTGTTCCAACCAAGTGAATAGAACTGAAATTGAAATAATAAATGGGTAGAGCTGCTAAATGTGCAAAGCTTTTAGCACATGACAAGGTACAGAGACACTGGTAGCTACTGTCCCTACCATGCTTCTTTAAGAAGTCATTAATTGTATCATTAAAGAAAGTTACTGAAATCTATATGTCCATATTGATTATTTGTGATTCTGAAATAGTCTTCCTTTTCTTTAAAATCTACATAAGCAATTCTAATAGGGCATCTCACAAAAAAAGAGAAACAAAAACTATTGAAAAAAAAAACAGTGTCTAGAAGCACCTTTTCTAACCAACAAATTTATTTAAAAATTATTTTATTTGCAGCTCACAAAAGTTTATCCCTTTCAATATAATTTGTTAGTTAGAAAAAGTGCTGTCAGACTTCTGATTTTTATTGTTATAAACTAGTATGGCTGTCTTCTATAGTGTCTAAAAATAATGAAAAGAGACTATGACAGATATATAAAGCTAATGATACAACAGCTAACAATTGGGTGGATTAGTTACATGCAACTACTAATACATACATGATTTATTCTGCATTACACAGCAATTATCAGCTATACTTGAAATTAATCTCCTTACAGATTTCAGTAGATAAACTACTTCAAGCTTAAAGCAACAAAACCTTGATGCAGAACTTTAAACCAGAGAACTGTTATCTTCATTTTTAAAAGCCAAAGGGGGAAATGCTACATCTGCCTTAACTGGATTGAAATAAATATTGCCATTATTATATTTTTATTGTATTATCACAATTAAATGCACACTTTAAAAAAGCTACATTTTTTTTTGGTTTGGAAGAGAACATCTAGTTCTAGAGCATACAGTCACAAACTGGAATTTGTTTGGTCAGGTCAGCAATGTGATTTTTTTTTATAACTCTCAAGAAATGCAATCAAATTTGTTAAATAAACAAGGGGAAGCCTTTAATAATAAGTGAACTATGCAGACTCAATTTGACATGAGATTATACAAATATTATTCTGCTTTGTTATAGTTATCACCAAGATATCTTGAATTAGAATTTGTGAGACATGTCACAACAACAACAACAACAACAAAAAGCAGCAGGATTTTTGCTCTTTCTGAAAACAAAGTCACTACGAAGAATGAAAATCACCCGACTGGCAAAGTGGGAGAATGACAAAAGACTCAGATTTCTGGTTCAGAACAATGCTACTTCTCAAATACCTTGCTAACATTGAGTGCTTTTGAAAGCTTTTTGGCACAGAGTGAGTTGTCACTGAAGATTTGATTTAAGTATGTCTCTGAATTGAAAAGAGAAGCAAGGAAGAAATTATATTAGATGAGTCACTCTACACAAAAAAACTGAAATAAGAAATAAGTGCCATTATTATATATCTCTTACTATCTAATCTATCTGTCCATCTATCCCTGCCCCATACACACATAAAGCACTTAAGCAGGAACTTCTTCCTTGACAAGAGTTTTCAGTTATTTCATGCTGCAAAGAATGCCACCTTCCTAGACTAACCATAAATGGGTTGTTCTAAACACAAAGAAAACCATTTCCGAAATGCATTTAAAGATAATGGCCAGGTTGCTTTAGTTTCCATTCCAGAGTATTTAACAGTATTATTATGTCGTCAATGATTGATTGCAGGATTTAGCTTTTCTGCAAAAAAAAGCAGGATTTTTGACTGGTTTGATAGAACAGTAGTGGTCATTAACTTTGTTGCAGGAACTACAGCCAGGGTGATAAATGGATTTTGTTTGCATTAGTTTCTGGAGACAGAAAGCAACATTTAATCTCATTAATAAAAATTAATCAAGTGCAAACTTAGATCATCTCCAGAGCTCAACAAGAAGACTGTTTTTTCCTATTTGTTTGATTTAGAAAAAAATAAAATGTGGAAATAATTAAAAATAACTGTTAATCAACCTGTATATTAAAAATTTCCATCTTATTTTCAGTGATCTCTCTCTTTCCCTCTCATCATTTATACAGAGGTGCGTTCATCAATTTAGCAGCTATTTCTCAAGTTCAATTTATCTTATTTAAACAGAAACACTACCAACCTAATAGGCCAGTAATTGTTGCTTTTGAAGTGCATTATAAGACAATGAAAAATAATAGGGTCCTTGGGATTGTAAACACATCCACCTATGAACTAAATATATGCCTCTCCTGGCTGGTCAAGGCTGCCTGGGAGATGACACCTGGGTGGGTCTAAGCAATGATTAACTTATCCTTGAGGGAGTGGGTCCTTTTAAAGTGGCATTGGTTCATCATCTTCTCAAGAAACCATTTCTGGACCCCACGGTTATA
Source organism: Bothrops alternatus (assembly GCA_034064705.1). Classification (NCBI taxonomy): domain Eukaryota; kingdom Metazoa; phylum Chordata; class Lepidosauria; order Squamata; family Viperidae; genus Bothrops; species Bothrops alternatus. The sequence goes on along the minus strand of JARGCV010000124.1, from coordinate 10,361,478 downwards.
GATAATTCAGAAACATTGTCTATTTCTCACTTTCCCTTTTTATGGAAGGTGGTTGAATAGATGATGATATTATAACTCCAGAGTTCCTGGATTAAAAAATTATCTGTACTACTTCCTGAGAGGATTCAAGCCTGGATATCAGACAGAAATAGCACTGGTTCTGGTAGTACATCCATCTTGGCTCTTCTTAACCCTTTTGGCAGCTTTCAGTACCATTGATCAATGCATCCTTTTTGGTTAGACTAGCAGAGTCAAGGAAGAGAGCTTTCTCTGCCCTCACCCCTGACCTATGGAACATCTTGCCCCCTGAGGCAAGATGGGTCCCCACTTTTCTACCTTTTGGAGGAGCGTTAAGACCTGGCTCTATCAGTTAGTATCTGACATGTAAATCTGGGGGTGGTTGGTGGCTTAAGGGCGCTCCCTCTGTCCTTTTATCTTTTTATCTTTGTTTTAAAAATGTGTTTATTTTTCTATAGATTTTATGGTTTTTATTTGTAAACTGCCAGAGTTTATTGGATAGATGCAAAGTGTATAGATTTAATATACCTGTGTCAACAATGCTGCACTTACAAAATCCATTCCTTTCTGGGCAGCTCCCAATCAAAAATTAAAACAACATAAAAGCCATATTAAAACTATAAAACTAAACACATTAAAAATGATAAAAAAGAAGAACAAGTAAAAGAAACAATGATAGTATGGGCAAATAATTTTGGATATTCTATAGACTTAGAACACTGGCAAAAACTTTGGGATAAAAACATTAAACTTACTAAAGCAGCCTCATACAGAGAAAACTTATATAAAATGTTTTATAGATGGCATATGACACCAGTTCGATGTATCGAATACTTGTTAGAAATGTAAACAAAAGCCAGATACCTATTACCATGCCTGGTGGATATGCCCTAACGCAAAGAAATATTGATCTAAGATTCATAGATGGCTGGAAAAGATGATGAAAATACAGATAGAATTTAAACCGGAATTGTTTTTGCTAGGAATATTAGAACCTAATTATGGTAAAGTGAATGATTATTTAATACTACATGTTTTAACAGCTGTAAGAATAGTATTTGCCCAGTTCTGGAAAAATGAAAATCTACCATCTGATGAGATTATAATTACCAAAATTTTAAAATGTGCAGAAATGGATAGATTAACCTTGGAGATGAAAGAGAAAGAAGATTCAATTTACTTTAAAACTTGGGGAATTTTTTATCAATGGTTAGAAATATGACAGAATGAGAAAAGAGCTTGAAATTAAATAGAATATATGGTTTTAGGTTTTTTTTACTAAGCTCTATCTTCTATGTTAATAATAGCGTTATTATTAGTGATTTTAAATACTAGTGGCGACAGTCAGAATTAGTTGATATTTTATTAATTAAGATTATCTACCTAGAGGAATTGTATTTACTTATTAATTTCTAATTATATGATTATAGCCAACTCTACTCATTATAATTGTTTAGTATTATATAAACTATGTTTACTCAATATGTATATCCGGATGGTAGTTTGCTTGTTAAAGCATGAGATTATTGTTGGGGGTAACCTCATTACTGTACCTTCCCCTACACTATCTTCAATACCTTATTCCTACCCCTTCCCATATCCGTATTTACCCTATCCTTTCCCTACCCGTACAAAATCTAATAAAATATTTATTTAAAAAAAATGATAAAAATCACCTCCTCTTATCCCTTGAGAGGAAAGCCAGGTCTTCAAAGGTTTATGGAAAACTAGGAGGGTAGAGGGCTTGCGATCTTTGGGGGCGACAGTGCTCCAAAGAGCAGGGGTTGTCCGCAGAAAAGACATGCTTCCTAGCTCCCATTAGATGGCAAAATTTGGGGAAGGGACTATAAGCGTGCCCATCCTATCTTACTGGGTAGGAGAGGTAGATATCCTTAGGCAAAGATGTCCTATAGCTAATTTGCCCCTGTGCCATAAGACTTTAAAGGTAATGAGAAAGTAAATATGAATTTTTGAATGGATATTTGTTTTCTGAGCCCATCATTGCTAATAATGTTCAATAATGTTTATTGAAGATTATTTTCCTGTCTTTTTACACTCTCTTGAAAATTATGGTTTCGTATTGCTTAGTCTACATTTTTTCTTGCAGCCACCTTACAATTTTCTGAAGAGATACAATTAATGGTACATTGCTGCTAATGTTACCGGTTCAAATAATTGTTGATTACCTCTAACAAAGTTTTTATTAGGAAATAAGCAAGAACATAACTGCCTCTTTAGTTAATGTCAGCATACTTGCCAAAAAAAGGGAAGTGATAGCTAGATTTTTGCAACAAAAGCAATTACTCATAAAATCTTATATAATTACCCCATATAGCCCTAATATATCAACTGTTTAATAATTTTAATTAAGAATAGGGCTGCTTTGTAAATGGAACTATAAGTAACCTGCATTTTTTATTGGCTTTCAGGAAGAAATGCAAACAAAGCGACATAACATTCAAGTACTCTCTTGGTCTCAGCATTTATTCATGGCTTGTAACTTTCCCCAAATAATCTCAAATTATTTATGTTACATTTATGAAAAATTGTGGAAATTAAGTTTTAAAACAACAAACCTACCATAAAACAGATCAAATTGTCACACATCTGTATAAAACAAACTCACTAGCATAAAACAGTGTTTCTCTCTCAAGACCCTTTCCCACTTTTAAAAATTATAGAGCACCTTAAGAGTTTTTGTTATTATGGGTTATATTAAGGATCTGCAAACTTGGCAACTTTAAGAATTGTGGACTTCAACTCCCAGAATTCCCCAGCCAGCCAAAGTCTTAAAATTGCCAGGTTTGGAGACCCTTGCAATATATTGTCAATATTACCACTGCCATTACTGCTTCTTGTGAATGTTCGATGGGATTATTTTTAAATATACGCTGGCAAACATTTTGCCAATTCACGAGAGGCTCTTGGGACATTCCCAGATTCTCAAACCACACTTGGAGAAACATTATTATACAGTATAGAGCAGTGGTGGCGAAACTATGGCACAGGTGCCAGAGGTGGCACTCGGAGCCCTCTCTGTGGGCACATGTGCCATTACCCCAGCCTTGCCTCCCCCGCAACCCACTCCTCACCAGCAGGTCCCCTGGAGGAGAGTCGCCCCCCGAGTGTGGCCCATGCGGAGCAGTGCAGCCAAGGACATGGCAGCCAGACAGAGTAGATAAGACTCTGCCCTCATGCCCCATCATGCCCAGTTCATGCTGCGGGGCACGGGCAGAGGGCGTGGCCGCCATGATGCTGCTGGGTGATCTGCGGCGGGCCCTGGAGGCGGTCAGTGACCCTGCGGGCAGGCAGGGTGAGGGCAGAGTGGGGATGGGGCAGGGGGTGGAGCAGGGGCGGGGCCAGTTTTGGGCACTCAGTCTCTAAAAGGTTCGCCATCACTGGTATAGAGAAGGGGCATTGTCTTACCTGAACGCCTTTTCTCAGTACGGAGATGGAGAATCCACCAATGGGTTTTCTCTGTCTGCCTGCTCTTGAGACCAAGTAGCCAAACTTGACACATACCCTCTTGCTAGGAGATCCAGTCTTAATGAGGGCGAAGTGGCTGAAGGTGGATAAGGTGTTGGCTCTCAAACCCTTAAATGTGGCCTAACTGACCTGAAGGATGGGTGTGGATTCTCCATCTCTGTACTGAGAAAAGGTGTTCAGGTAAGACAATGCCCCTTCTCCAGTACAGGAGATGGAGAATCCACCAATGGGACATACCAAAGCCTCACTGTCCCGATGGGAGGGAAACAGCTCAGGCCGGAATAACATCCACGGAAATCACCTGCTGAAGGACCCTCTGACCAAAGGAGGCGTCCGCTGAAGCAAAGCAGTCTATTCTGTAATGGCATACAAACGGGGAGGGCAAGGAGCATGTTGCAGCCCTGCAAATCTCCTCAATGGACGCCTGAGTGGCCCATGCCGCAGAAGTTGCAGTACTGCGAGTGGAATGGGCAGTAAGATGACTTGGAGCTGGCAGGGAAGAGGACTGATACACCTCTGCAATACAGTCTCTGATCCACCTGCCAATAGTACCAGCGGAAACCTTCTGGCCCAGAGAAGCTGGACAGAAGGAAACAAACAGTGCCTCAGACTTACGAAGAGGCTCCGTGCGCTTCATATAAATCCGCAGTGCCCTGCGGACGTCCAACATGTGCCACTGCCGCTCCAAGTCATGGGAAGGATTGGGACAAAAGTTTGGTAAAATAACTTCCTGTACTCTATGGAATAGCGAGTTTACCTTGGGCACAAAGGTGGGATCCAGGCGAAGGACCACCCTATTGCTGTGGAAGATGCAAAGGTCATGCCTGACCGATAAGGCAGCTAACTCAGAAATACGTCTGGCTGACGTGATGGCGATCAAAAACGCCACCTTAAGGGACAGATTCCATAACGGAATAGTTGCTATGGGTTCAAAGGGTGGTTTTGTTAAAGCACGAAGGACGTGAGGCAATTCCCAAGAGGGGTACCTGTGTACCACGGGAGGCCTGGTATTGCACGCACCCTTGATAAAGGCGCGAATCCTGGGATGGTGAGCTAAGGGAACTGAATCTGCACAAGTAAGTATTGTTGATAGGGCCGCTATCTGTCGGCCTTTGTCCAGACCCTCCAAAAGGTAATCTACTATCTGAGGGATGGTCAATTTGGAAATTCAGTTGTCGCCCACGACACCAATGGCAAAAATTCTTTCAAGTGGAATTATAAATGTGATTGGTTGCTGGACGACAAGAGGCCTGAATCATGTCAATGGCTCGAGGAGAAAATAATTCTTGAGTCATTATACTGCGCTCAAGTGCCAGACGGTCAACTGCAACCATTGAGGGTCTGGGTGTTGGAGGGTCCCCTGGTGTAATGACACGTGATGAGGAGGGATCTGTCAAGGGGGAAATCGGGAAAGATTCAGCAAATCGGCAAACCACGGTCTCTGTGGCCAATAAAGGACCACGAGGATCACTTCCGCATGCTCCCGGAGCAGCTTGCGGATGGTCGCCAGTATGAGTTGGAGGGGAGGGAAGGCATAAAGGAGGCCTGGTGGCCACTGAGTCCGCAAGGCGTCCGTCCCCTCCGCCCCTGGGAGGAAGTAGCGGGAATAATACCTGGGGAGTTGAGCATTGGTTGATGACGCAAACAGATCTAGTAGTGGATGGCCGAACCTGTGGGAGATCTCGGAGAACAGATCTGGATGCAACCCCCGAGGGATCCATCATGGAGCGACTCAAAAAGTCCGCTTGCAGGTTCATGACCCCCGAGATGTGTTCGGCCCTGATTGAGGCTAGGTTGGACTCCGCCCAGGAATCCAGGAGCCATGCCTCGGACATGAGGGACCTGGATCTGGTGCCCCCTGCCGATTGACGTGCGCCTTGGACGCCACGTTGTCCGTGAGGATCAGAATGTGACGACCCCTGATCCAGTGTCTGAATTGGCGTAGAGCTAGATGAATGGCCCTGAGCTCCAGCCAATTGATATTGTATCTCAGATCTGCATGGGACCAAGGGCCTTGAGCATACTGAGACTGCAGATGGGGTCCCCAGCCGATCAGACTGGTGTCTGTTGTGATTGTTCCTTGAAGGGTGAGCCTTTGGTCACCGCTTGTGAAAACCACCAGCGTAGCGCCCTGCGAATGTGGACCAGTACCCTGACCTGATGGTTGGATGCTCTGGCATTCGCCCGCTGGAATGGTAGAAGGAACCATTGGAGGTCCCGCAAGTGAAGTCTGGCCCATGGGACAATGGCTATGCAAGAGACCATCTTTCCCAACAATTGGGAGAGTAAGACCAATGGAACTGTGTGTTTCCTGTGCACCTGACGAGCCAGGTCTCTGATGCTGATTATTCGCTCTTGGGATAGATAGACCGTGCACTTTGTGGTGTCTATGACGGCTCCCAGGTGCAGAAGCCTGGAGGAGGGAACTGTCTGGCTTTTTTGAAAATTTACCGAGAAGCCATGTTGTTGCAGGACCTGAATGGTGCATTTCAGATCCGCCTGAGCTGCCTGGAATGTGGATGCTTGAATCAGGATGTCATCCAGGTAACACTGGACGCGTATTGGTATTTTCCTTAACTGGGCGGCTAACACGGCCAGGATTTTTGTGAAGACCCTGGGTGCCGAGGAAAGGCCGAAAGGAAGGGCCTTGTACTGGAAATGCTGCCCCTGTAGCAGAACCTTAGGAACCGTCGGTGTGCTGGATGAATGGGAATGTGGAGGTACGCTTCCGTGAGGTCTATTGATGCCAGGAAGTCTCCCTGTCTTATGCCCCCCAGGATGGACTGGAGAGAGTGCATCTTGAACTTTTTGTAAGTGATGTAATGGTTGAGATGTTTGAGGTCCAAAATTGCTTCCACCCTCCTGAGGCTTTGGGGACCACAAAGAGGATAGAGTAGAACCCCCGCCCTTGTGGCCTGACGGTACGGGTTTTATGGCCTGAATTTCTAGAAGGTGTTGGATGGCCTCCTACATGAGGCCCTGTCTGAGTGAGTCCCTGGACACGGAACAAGCAATGAATCGGTCCGGTGGTGTGGCTAGAAACTCTAGGGAGAGTTGGATGGTTTGTAAAACCCAGCTGTCTGTGGAAGTGAGTTCCCAATGGTGGAAGAAGTGGGTTAGCCTTCCCCTGATGGGAAGTTTTGTATAGGAGTCACTTGGACCTCCTGTAGGGGCGTCCTGCCTCTCGAAATGGCCGCTTAGCCTGGCCCTGTTGTCTGGGTCGAAACCCAGGCCTGTCATAGGGACGGTCATATGGCCTCTCCTGTCTAGAGTGTATGAGCAGGAGGGCTGAGCGACTGTTGCATCTGCTGCTGGCCAAAAGGACTGCCTGCGAAAGTATGGAGTGGGATGCTTGTTGGGCTTTTTGTTTAAACGAGCCATGACCTTGCGCTTGTACTTGTTTTCTACAAGGTACGGAGCCAGGCCCTCCCCGAATAGATTGTTGCCCAGATAAGGGGCAGTCGCTAGACGCCATTTGACCCTGGCATCAGCCTGCCAGTGTTTGAACCACAGCATCTGCCTGGCGGCGATATTGGATGCTATGGACCTAGAGGCAAAATTGGCTGACCGAAACGTTGCATCCGCTGCGTATTCAGTGGCCGCAGCCATTTTACTTAGGTCCTGGTGGGTCCGAATGTCCTCAGCGGGGACTCTGGCCTGTAGCTGTAACCATAGCCGCCCTGAATTTTTTGGAATAGGGCGGCATAGAAATCAAATAAATAAATAAATAAATAAATGTGTAGTCCTGACAAAAAAGGACGTGCAAGTGGCTGTTTTAATTGCCCATGCTGCAGACTGATGGGTCCTCCGGAAGGTCTGCTCCCATTTTTTATCATCTGCTTTGAGCGCCTCTGACAGGTCCCCAGCTATCGCAGTCTGGGATACCAGAGGGGTCCAGGCCTCATCTACCTTGGGGACCTCCAATGCATCAGTGAGATCTGTGGAGGTGCTAAAGAGCTTTTTATCAGTCCCGCTTACAGAAGGTAATGAGGAAGGGGAAGCCCATTGTTTTTTGATCCCTTTAAGGAAAATAGAGGGGCACGGGATGTGGTGTTCTGTTGCCACCATTTCAAAAAATATAGGATTGGGACTGGAATCCGATGTAGCCTGCGGTTGCGGGAACTGATTGACTCCTATGTTGGCCGTTGATGTGGCCTTGCGCAGTAGAGTGAGAAAAAGGGCCGGATTGAATAAGCCTCCCGAAGGGGAGGGCTCAGGAGGAAGTTCCTCCTCCTCTGACAAATTAAGGTCCGGCTGCTCCTCACCTTGAGGGGAAGAGTAACCGCTCATGGAGGAATGCGCGGAAGAAGTGGGCTCCTGAATCATGGGGAGTTCCGTAGGAGGACCATAAGTTGGCATTGTTGAGGTAGAAGCCCCCTGATCGGGTGATTGAAAGGAACGCTGCTCTAGCGCTCGGTCCATGACCTTGGATAGCAAGGCCTCAAGGCGACCGTCGAAGAAAATGTCTCCGAAGTCTGGCCCCCTGAGTCCTGCAGCCATGGGAGTGAATATGGCCTCTGGGGCTGGCCCTGGAACCATAGTTGCGTGTTGAGCCAGTGCGGATGGTGAACTCAACGTGACCGGCGTCCCTGAAAGGGACCACACGCCATGAACTGAAGTTGATGGACGTAAGGGAAGGTCAATTTCAGGGGCCACCAATTGATCCGTATCTAGTCCGGCCTGCCTCTGTGCCCTGGAGAACTCCTGCAGGGCCTGGTGCCTATAACTGGCTTGCTTTTCTGCCAGCTTGGAAGACTTTTTAAGCATGTGCTTTGTCTTGGATTTGGGCTTGCCTGCCGCCTCCTGTTCAGAGGATTTTTGGCAGCCGTAAGTGGAGGATGGAGAGACGGTACTCGAGGTTTGAGGCATCGAGGAGCCCTCCATCCTGGTTGAGCTATCTCAGGAGAACTGAGATGAGAGCTCTGGCAGGCAAATAGCTGGTGGAAGCGGGATTGGAACAAGCAACAAGACTGTTCCCCTGACCACCCGACCAGAAAAAAATTCTCTCTGGGCTTAGGTCACGGCAATTTGAGTTAGATGCCGGAGGCACATTTGGGGCCACTCTCTGGACTCCGCCCGGAGGCCTTAGGTGGCCAGTCAAGGGGCACCAGTGAAAAAATGGGAAAAAAGGAAAGAACCCCCGAAAGGGCTTAGAGGCCTGAAAAGGGACAAAGAAGTCCTGACAAAATGAGACCAGATCAATTGGCGGCTACTCTACTTGTTTCTATGTTGTAATAGAAAGGCACCCCCTGTTGTGGCTTGAATCTGCAGTTTGTCTAATGTAGCTCCCACATGGCCTTCAAGATGGCCGCTCCTACTACAAGTAGGTCTCGTTGGGCCTACAGAGGCTCCACGTGGGAATTGGGGTAGTGGCATTCAGGAGGTAAAGCCCCCAATATGCCTGTGGAAATGGCAAATTTCTTGAAATGAGGCCCTGAGTCACTGCTTAAATCGAGCCACCAATGAAGCTGTAGTTGCAGGAAACACCTGGGGAAGCTGTTCGCGTCTCCCTGTTGTAGTTGGTGAATCCAAAATGGCAGCCGCGACTCGTTCTCTGTTGAGAACGGTCTTCTTGGCCTGAAATATTTGTCCCTGGGGCCGGTCTAGTAACAGTGGCAGCGCTAAGCGCTGTGCCGAAATGAGCTCTGCGGGGCTGCCTCCGAACAGCAGGCAAAGCAGGAGTCTTAATTTGGCTTCGTTGCCTGTAACGGCAACCAAAATGGTGCCCGTGACTATTCCCAGCTGCCTGAGAGATTGCCGATGGCCCGAAGTCCAAGGACTTACAGACCTGTAGCCTGGAATCACGATCCAGGAACTAAATGAGAAATGGGGGGGAAGAAAGGGTCTGGAAAAAGTTCCAAGCAGACCCTGCTTGGAAGCTTTTCCCCAGAGCCCTGGGGAAAGTAATGCACGGAAGCTGCAAGGGCCTCCCCCCCTCACACCTCAAACACGGTAATTAAACACTGAGCCCAGTGTTTGTGGAGAAAATTTGGTCAAGGGGAATGCCAATTGTATTTTAATTTAAAAAAAATTAGAAGGAGAATTCACCAATGGAGTTTTCTAACCTGCTATCTGCTGAGAGCCAAACCTGATACGTCTTCAAGAGCTGAGACCAAGTTAAGACTGGATCTCCTAGAAAGAGGGGGCATGTCAAGTTTGGCTACTTGGTCTCAACAGCAGGCAGACAGAGAAAACCCACTGGTGGATTCTCCATCTCCTGTACTGGAGAATCACTTTTATATCTACTTATGAGGAATTCATAAGAAAAAAGTTCTAACAATGAATGTGAGTACATTCATAAGTATTCCTATCTTTACTGAAAAATAAACTTTGTTTTCATATTTTTTTGTTTTAACGAAGCATATTTTACTAATGAAAATGGATTTTTAAAAAAATACTGAATAAAACCTGGCTATTTCTGAAGGAACCAACAGAGACAGCTTGAAAAGTGAAGCATGTAAAGTAGGAGGAGAAAATTGAGGTGGAGTCTCTGTTGAGCTAAGCTCAACATCTGAGATTTCATGAACACATCCACATAATGTTATTGGCAATAATACCGAGGTGCTTGGACTTTGTCTTCTCAATTTTTTTTGATTACGCAATCTAATATATAGCCCTAAGTTTCCCAGGGTGGTTTCTCTTCCATGTATCAATATATCTGTGAAATAAATTGTCTGCCTGCTTGCCCGCCCGCCCGCCCGCCCGTCTATCTAAACTGACTAACTAGAGGAAAACAACCAGAAAGCTTATGAATTCTTTACAGATTGAAATATTTATGCATGTTAAACTTTATTCATTATTACTTCACTTTGCTGCAACACTAATTTTAATATTAACCTGGATTGATACAGAATAATTCTGGATGTGTGGATTTGGGCAATATCATTTTCAATGAAACCAATATACAAAGCAGCAGTAAAAGTAAACAATGGCATCATTAATGCTATTTTAATTATAATACTTTTCTACGTTTCAATAAATATAGCACTTCTGCTCATATTTATAGTATCTAAAACTCAAGGATTACTTTGACAAACTAGAAGAAATCTGTTGAAAGTGAAAGAACTGATAAAAAAAATGAAAACAGGCTAAAGGGACTGGGAAAAGAGCTGCTGGGGATCATTTACTTGTTTACCATGCCCCTGGGATGAAGCTAAAGAGAAATGAAAATTAATATTGCTGCCATTCTTACAATAAGCCTTTATATCACAAAATGAATGGATTTTCTTCTCACAATTGGTAAAATAAATTCCACATTCCCTAAACTCTTAGCCAAGAATGTTTTATAGTTATTACTTATTTAGAGTTAGTCAAGAGAGTAAGGTTGCTTGGGCCTTAGTTTTTAAGTTTTGCCAAGGCCTCATTAGGTACCTGCCCAACAGATACCTCTGAACTTTTTCTTAAAAAAACAACAAAAACCTGTAAAACATTAGAAGGGGATGTCTGAATAGAACATCAAGGAAAAAGGAGCATAAAAACAGCTGGATCTCAGAATATAAAATATGCTTGCACTGCATGAGGGTACTTGTGTGGGGAATCCCATTTGTTCTGTTACATTACAAAACTGCATATTCAACAGCGGTGACTTGGATGAAAAGTCACGTCACAGTATTTGGTCAGAGACATATGGGCTTTATGGGGCCAGGGTATCCCATTGTGGTGCTCTTAGTGACTGGCTGTCCTCAGGGATAATTGCTTTCCACATGAAGCAGAACATTAATGTCTTGAACATTTGTGTGGCTTCATTTACAGGAAGGAAATGCTAAGTACAAAGGCTAATTTTGTGCTTTGCTTCATTTCTCATACTGCTGAACAGGGGTTACAGAACGTGATTCTCTCTCTAAAGCTACAAACAGAAGTTCAAATCTGAAGGGCAGGAAAGATAAGAAGTTAGGTTAGGATATTTTGAAAAGGACAGGATAGGATATTTTGAACAGTCCAAACAAGTTGGATTGGCCTCCACAGAGCAATTCAAATCCTCCGTCTCACCCCTAAACCAAAATACAATTATATCAGCTTGACAACATACTTAAATATATCCTTTCCGATTGCATCCAAGGGAAAGATTTTTAACAAATGAAAAAGGGCAGGAAAACATTCACATTCCTTCAACTTCATTTCTGTCCTGCTGGGCTTCAGCCATTAAGACATTAGAACAGTTAAGTGTTTTGATGTTGAAGCACTCCAATTTCAGCCTAGGACTGTTTGATTGCTTTGTTTCAGCCTATTTCCACATTACTTTGCTAAACCTTTTAAAAACATCAACAGAAAAATTTATATGTTTTCAGGTATGGATCTCCCTTAAGATGCATTTTGAATGCACATTTATTCTTTTGCACATTTGCAACTAAATAATTAATTTGGTGACATATTATCCCCAAACATATATTTTCTGTATGGTTGTCCTTAACTACATGTTTGTATGCATTTTATTTGAGTAGGATACTGAACTATTCATAAGGTGACCAACTTTTATACAATAAAAAGGAGGACACAAATAAATTGAAGAAAAAAATATCGTAAATAAAAGAAACATTTTATTCATTGCAACAATAATACAGAATACACTATAATATGATAAATACATAATAAAAACATTTGTAACAATAACATTTTATATTGTAATTATGCTTACATGCCTATTAATTATTATTTAAATGAGTACTTTTCCATTGAATGAATATTTTTTGTCAATGTATCATCTTATAACAGTATATTGGAAATATCTGAACAAGAAATATCCTTCATATTGAATTTTACGGCAAGTGCTGCAGCTAGAGTATCAACATTCAATCTTGATTTCTCACTTTTCCAAAAATCATTAGCAATTGAAAAAACCCTTTCAACTGCTGCATTAGTTCTAGGGCAGCACAACGTAAATTGAACAAGAATAAATACATTTTCATATGGAATATGTTCATTTTTGAAATGGCTGAATATTTCCACCCATCTTTTATCAATTTCAATGTGTTTATTTTCCTATTGTATTAATTTTTCAGAATTTAAAAATACATTCAGTCTTCTAATTTCTTCAAAGAGGCAATTGTTGTCTATTTTAATGTCTGGCATTTCTTTAGATAAAAACTCAACACAAGATTCAATATCTGTCCAATATACTTGTGATGAAGTCAAAAAACACCACTGAAAACTGTTATTTCCTGTGATGTTTGTTTTAGACCATTCTTCGATATATTGAAAACATGTTTGGTAAAAATTCTGCACTTCTTTGATAAACTTTTCCGTTATGCCCGGATTTGATTCCTCTAAGTCTGACAATTTTCTTTTTATAACTAAAGGAAGAAATTTTTCTTCAAATGGAGTTTTATATTGAAGGATAAAGTCATTCAAAATAAGACTAACTTCTGTAGCTGAAATGTATTCACCTTCAATCTTTTGAATCATTTTGTGAAAAATAGATGCTTGATTATGTAGAAAATACATTAATATCTCAGATATTTCATTACTGAAAAATGATTCCAGGATTTTAGGACATTTGTCTAAACTTAAAAAATATGAACGGAGAGGCTCAAATAATTGTAGAACACGCTCTATAGCAGATGTTAGAGCAAGCCATCTAACTTTTGAATATCCTAAAAGTTTTTTGTATTGAACGTTCACTTCTTCACAAAATTGTTTTAAAGTAGCCACACAAACGGTAAAACGACTAAAATACAAATAAATTGTAGTTACCGTATTATTACTTCTACATCAATTGGCATGGCACATGATGCCGTGTTGATTGCATTTGACAAAATATGTGCATTACAACCTATTCCTAGTATTTTCTTTTGGAGTAAATCTTGTAATTTTACATACACATTATTCACCCCTTTGCATCTTCGCCCACCAAAATTTGTGTTTGTATTATCAGCTGTTAGTGCAACAACTTTGGATTTCAAATTGTTTTCATTTATTACTCTGTATAGCTGGTTTGACAAACTTTCAGCAGTTTCGCCCTCAATGGATTCTAAATTTAAAATTTTTACTTGAATGCCCTTGGCAAAATTAAAATATCTTACTAGTATTGGATACAATTTAGTTTCAGATAAAACCATTACAAATACTGCAGTTTCCAAGTCTTCTGTAAGTATTTTGTCACAGTATTTTTTAAATACTGATTTAATAATAGCCTCGCATTTTGTCCTGACGCATGAAAATTTAGCATCGTGAAACTTTTTCAATAATTTAGTTGTACAATCCATACTACGAAAACTTTGATTGTGAATTATGGTATGGTATGGAATGCAAATGTTCCCTCCATTGCAGCTAACTGTTTTTCATTTTCAGAATACTTTGAAGTTTTAAAAAAACTTGTTACTTTACAACTGGAAGCAGATGCATCTGATGATTGCTTATGTTTCTTGCTGGTGAAGTGTTTCGTAATAGCTGCTCTGCCCCCAACTGCAATACAAAATTATCCGCTGCAAATATTGCAGAAAACAATGTTATCCTTCTTTGATGTGATGAATGGAAATTCCTTATTCAATTTATCGTTGAAATGGTATTTCCTCTTTTTTTATTTTTCCATCCCTAAATGGAAGTTAGTCTCCTCCAGGTATCTTCGGGACTAACTAGGAGATGATGTAGTTGGGTAGAAGGGAGGGGTGCAAAGTTCCTACCAATTCACCTTTGCTACAGACAACTTGCATGTGCAAAGTTTGCTGGCCGGGTGTTTTGGCACGCTCAGCAGCAATTCCTATTGGCTTTCGAAAACCAATAGGGGGAGTAGCACAACTCATGCAAAAGTTGAAAAAAAAACCATCAAAAAAGGTGCCGGAACGCATTCTATGAGAAAAAAAAAAGCCCTGCAGAATAGTCTTCAAATATCAAAAAGGAGGGCATGTAGGAGGACACTTTTCGAGGGAGGACAGAACTTACAGAAGGAGGACTGTCCTCCCTAAAGGAGGACGGTTGGTCACCTTACTATTAAGTTATAAAACATACAGATTTTAATATAAGAATGCATCTTGGTTTGAACATGCATTCAGGAAACATGAAATTTCCAAATTATTTCAACCATTTATCATTATACTTATATGATTATACAACAAGGTTTCTGGTGCTGCATGTGCTACATTGCCTGATTTAGATATCTAAGTCAAATTTTAAATAATTGTGTTAGAAATCAGTAGCTATTAAAACGTAATTTACCAGAAAAACTTGTCAGTTTTTTCCCCTATAGGAAAAGCAATGAAATGTTGAACTCTTTCTTGAAGGTTTAGAATATAAAGATATTTGTATGTTGGATATAAAGGTTTTGAATATAAAAATCAGATTATGTTCAGCCAAAGATTGAGGAAAAAGAGCCAAATCAGATTTAGAAATATGCAAATATCATTTTTAAATGGGCCACATCATTTGTTTCTTTTGGAATTGGGACAACCATTTATTTGGAATGTTATAGGGTTCCCTGCTTGAGTGGGGGGAGGGGTGTGTTAGACTAGAAGACCTCCAAGGTGACTCCCACCTCTGTTATTCTGATCAGAACCTAGGATCTGTCTGTCATTCACAATGGCCAGTCAGTTACATTTGGATAGATCACAGTTATGGGCAGTGGGAAGTGATAAAAGGTGTGAGGTGCAATTTTTGTGAGAGATAACAAAAGGACTAGTAAATCATTCAGAAAATATTAACATTGTCAGGTTTCAGATTCCCAGTGTATTTTTCACATATTCCCCAGTCCCTTGAAAATAGATGTCACATAGACAAGAGTAGGATATCATATCAGATTCCACACTATCCAGCAAAAAGCATATTCAAAGGTTTTGCTGAACCAGGGCTGATAAAATCTACTACTACATTTCACATGTTATGTATATAATAATAATGATGAATCACACTTTTCTTGTAGGCCAGTTTGGTCTCTCCAGAAGTCAGTAAGCCTTCCTGATATACTAATTTCAGTGCATCTTCATCACTGTCCTTCAGATATTCTTCCAAAGCCATTTTTCTTCTTCAACCATCTGATGTACTTGCAGCATTCCATGCCCACCTATTTGCCTTGGTAGATAAAGTCTGTCAATGTCACTGCGTGGATGAAGGGCATGATTCATTGTCATTATTTTTCTGGTCTTCCTATCCATTGCTTTTACTTCTGCTTGAGTCCAGTCCACTATTCCAGCTGTGTATCTAATGACTGGAATTGCCTAGGTGTTGATTGCCTTCACAGTATTTCCTCCATTGAGTTTGGACTTTAAGATCTTCTTCACTCTCTTGAGGTATTCACCTCTAATCTTTTTCTTGATTTCAGTGTGCTTGATGTTGTCAGCTTGAAGGATACCCAAGTATTTGTCGTGATCTTCCTCATCCAGACTCTTAATGTTATTTTTGTGGGACATCTTGATTCCTTCAGTTTTCACTATTTTTCCTTGTTTGATAGTAAGTGTGGCACATTTGTCCAAGCCAAACTCCATTGCAATATCTTGGCTATATATACCGACAGTGTTGAGCAGCGATTCTATTTCACATGATGTTTTTCCATACAGCTTCAGATCATCCATGTAAAGGAGATGGGATAGTCTGGCAGATATTTTTGATGTTTGATAACCATGTCCTGAGTTATTCAGTATTGTTGACAGCAGAAACAGCGCAATAATAAATAGTAATGGTGATAATGAATCTCCTTGAAATATTCCTCTCTTGATGTTAACCTCTCCCAGTCTCTCACCATTGATCTGCAACTGTGTCTTCCATTGTGCCATTGATCTTTGCACAAATTTTCTGATGTTTCTACTGACTCCTGTTATTTCTAGGCACTTGATTATCCAGTCATGTGGCAGAGAGTCAAATGCCTTTTTGTAGTCAATCCATTCCACATTCAGGTTGGTCTTCCTTTTCTTGCAGTTTTCCAAGATCATTTTGTCTATTAGGAGTTGATCTTTTGTTCCTCTACTATTGGGGTGGTCTCCTTTCTGCTCCGGTGGAAAGAGATTGTTTTCAACTAGATGCTGTTGTACTGCATCAGCTACCACACCAGTTAGCAATTTGAAAGTTGTTGGTAAGCAGGTAATTGGCCTGTAATTGCCTGGTGTTGCCCCTTTTGCTGGATTTTTCATTATTAGGTAGGTTTTCCCAGTTGTTAACCACTTTTCAATTTCTCCTCCTTGTAGTATATTGTTGAACTGCTTGGCAATGAGTGGGTATAGAACAGTTAGATGTTTCAACCAAAACCCATGCAGTTCATCTTCACCTGGTGCTGACCAATTTTTGATCTTCCTTGCTCTTTTTTCTACCATTTTTGTTGCTATTACTAGTTCTTTCATTTCACTTTCTGTTTTATTTGCATCCACCTCTTTTAACCAAGCTGCATCCTTGTTGTACTTCTTTGGGTTATCCCATATCTTTTTCCAGAACTGCACTGTTTCTTCCTTGTCAGGCACTGACTGATTCATTGCAGTTTCTCCATTGATGGATTGGTAGAAACGTTTCTGATTGGATTGAAATTGGAGGTTCTGCCTATAATTTGCAATTTGAGCTTCGTATCTACTGATTTTCCTGGCTATAGCTGTTATTTGCTGCTTTATTATTTCCAGTGCTTCCTTGATCTTCCTTGTTTCTAAGTGGTATTTCTTGATTAGGTATTCTTTGGTCTTCTCGTTCTTCAGCTTCTTTTCTTTCATCTGTTCTAGCTTGCTTGCATGTGATCTTAATTTGTTGATCTTATTTTCTAGCCTAACCTTCCCTTTTTGTGGTGCATTATTTATTTTTCTTCTTTGTTGATTTTGCATCCCAGGTATTCAGTTATAACTGCAGCTGTGCTGTACATTAGTTGGTTTGTTTCTTGCAGTGAATTGGTGCTTATACTTGATATTGCAGTATTTACATCTTTTAAGGCTTGTGCTGGCTTCAATGCAGGCAGCCTTATTCTGTTCTTTTTGTGCTGGTTTTAAAAGTACTGGCATGGAAACTGGCCTGGCACAAAAAGGAAGCCAGAGTTAGATTTAAAAATGGGATCTAGAAAGCCATCTAATGGGTTAAGCAGTTTTTTAGAGATAATGATTGATTTAATATTTAGGATTTAGATTTATAAGAGGAATTTAAATTAACTGTTAGATTATAGCTTTAATTGTTATATGGAAATAGATTTGCAACAATGAAGGATATTTTGTTAGTAAATGAGGAGTTACTAGGATGAGAAACAGAATATATCAGTTAATAAAGTAAAAAGCTAAATTCTGGAATAACATGTGTATTTTAGTAACGTTAATTATCTTATAATGAAATGAGGGAAATTAACTAATGAATTAAAGCTTGTGACCAAAGTCAAAAATAACAAAAAAAACTTCTTTCAACATGTAAAGAACAAGAAAAAAGTGAAGGAAACAATTCGTCCATTAGTGGGTGAAAGTGGCAAGAAGGTGACAAGCAACAGGGAGAAAGCAGAACTATTTCACTCCTTTTTTGCATCTGTATTTACACAAAGGGAAAAAACAGACCAACCTATCAAAAATAGTGCCATAAAAAACAAAATAGAAATACAAGTTAAGATAGGCAAGAAAATGGTAAGTGAACACCTGTCCAGCCTAGACGAGTTCAAATCACCAGGACCAGATGATTACACCCCAAGGTTCTTAAGGAACTGGCAGATGTGATCCCAGAACCACTGAATTATATTTTTCAAAGATCCTGGAGCACTGGGGAACTGCCAGAGGACTGGAAAAGAGCTGATGTAGTTCCCATCTTCAAAAAAGGAAAAAAAAGTACCCAGGAAATTACAGACCTATCAGCCTGACCTCAATACCTGGGAAGATTCTGGAAAAGATAATCAAACAACGAATTAGCAAACACCAAGAGGCAAACAAAGTCATTACTAAAAGCCAACATGGGTTTGTCAAAAATAGATCATGCCAGACAAATCTTATTGCATTCTTTGACCAAGTGACAAAATTAGTGGATCAGAGGAATGCTGTGGATATAATTTACTTAGACTTCAGTAAGGCATTTGACAAAGTAGACCACAACCTACTACTTGATAAGATAGAAAAATGCGGGTTAGACAGCATCACCACCAGATGGATCCGTAGCTGGCTGACCGGCCGTACTCAGCGTGTGGTCCTCAATGGAACCGCATCTACATGGAGGGAAGTGTGTAGTGGAGTGCCCCAGGGCTCTGTACTGGGCCCAGTGCTCTTCAACATCTTCATCAATGATCTGGACGAGGGGATAGATGGGGAACTCATCAAATTTGCAGATGACACCAAGCTGGCAGGAATAGCCAACACTCCAGAAGACAGGCTTAAGATACAGGAGGATCTGGACAGACTTGAACACTGGGACCTATCTAACAAAATGAAATTCAATGCTGAAAAAAGTAAGGTTCTACATTTAGGCAAGAAAAACCAAATGCACAGCTATAGTATAGGGGGTACCTTGCTCAATAGTAGTAATTGTGAGAGGGATCTCGGAGTCCTAGTGGACAGTCATTTAAATATGAACCAGCAGTGTGCTGCAACTGCCAAAAAAGCCAACACAGGCTGCATTAACAGAGGGATAGAATCAAGATCACCTGAAGTATTAATACCACTTTACAATGCCTTGGTAAGACCACACTTGGAATACTGCATCCAGTTTTGGTCACCACGATGTAAAAAAGATGTTGAGACTCTAGAAAGAATACAGAGAAGAGCAACAAAGATGACTAGGGGACTGGAGGCTAAAACATATAAGGAATGGTTGCTGGAATTGGGTATGTCTAGTTTAACGAAGAGAAGGACGAGGGGGGACATGATAGCTGTGTTCCAATATCTCAGGGGCTGTCACAAAGAAGAGGGAGTCAAGCTATTTTCCAAAGCATCTGAAGGCAGGACAAGAAGCAACGGGTGGAAACTAACCAAAGAGAGAAGCAACCTAGAACTAAGGAGAAACTTCCTGACAGTTAGAACAATTAACCAGTGGAACAACCTGCCTCCAGAAGCAGTGAGTGCTCCAACAGTGGAAGTTTTTAAGAAGAAACTGGACAGTAATTTATTCAAAGTGGTTTCCTGCCTGAGCAGGGGGTTGGACTAGATGACCTCCAAGGTCCCTTCCAACTTTATCATTATTATAGTGAGAACAATTAACCAGTGGAACAATCTGCCTCCAGAAGCGGTGAATGCACCAACACTGGAAGTTTTTATGAAGAGAGTGGACAGCCATTTGTCTGAAATGGTATAGGGTTTCCTGCCTGAGCAGGGGGTTGGACTAGATGACCTCCAAGGTCCCTTCCAACTTTATTATTATTATTATTATTATTATTATTATTATTATTATTATTATTATTAGGTTATCCGAAGTTTAACATTGATTATAAAAGGCTAAATTAAAATATTCTAATTGGAATTAAATAAAACCTTAAAACAGGACTTGGATATGTATAACCAAATTGTTATTGACAAATGTATTGATTGACTGAGCTTTAGCTAGAAATTTATTAATATGAATACGATATAATACTTGTGGGAAATAGAGAGGGAATCGTTATTGATGTAACCCGAGACATACATGAATGATTTTGTTATTGGACTATTGATTACCCTATCACCATGCTGCTTCCTGATTACTGGATGTAAAAATTTGAAAAATTAATAAAACTTGTATTAAAAATAATTACTAGAGATAGGCTCAATTGAAAAAAATATTTCCTTGGACTGAGAAAAAGATGTGCATTTTAATGAATTAATCAACTACTTCCCAATACCCAATTATTAACAATGGTATTTTCATAAATAATTTTGATCAACTGCATTCATACATATCACAATGCAGATTGTTTAATTATGTAACATCTGGATTGAGATGGTGCAAGAACCTTTGGTTATACATAATAAAGCCATTCAGTTCAAGCATCAAAAAAGCTATGGAGTTATTTCACAAGTTTAGCATCAGTTATAATGCTCATAGTTCCAGACTCATCTACCATTAAAATAAATGGAAGAATTGTTAATTGCTTCTGTAGGCGTCTGATCTGTCTGTTTAGGGATCTGGCCAAGTTCCAGCCAAAGCATTAATCCTTCCTGCTGTTTCAGATGGAAAAACTTTAAACAGCATACAAAATAATTAAATCAGAGCAGAACAATATTGAATGTAACAATTTGTTAAGACTGTCTCTTTGGCACCAGCATATAAAGGATATTCTGATAATCAGACAGAGGGATAGTGAGGCTACAGTTCAGCTGAGGAGATGGCAGATCTTGTCCCACAGTCAACTTTTAAGCCAGTCTGCTGACCTTCAACCTTACCCTTCTACTCAGCCTCAGTTTGTCAGAAAATATACAAATGCCATCCATATTATTTCCCAATCCTATCTGTTAACATTTGGCAAATTGGCTTTTTCTACCTCTAACATGATTTAAATTTTAAATTACTAGGAATTTACCAGAGACAATGAATATATTTTCAGGCAAAAAGAAAATAGAAGATGGAGTTCCAACCTCAATCTTTATATAATATCAGTTCTGTTTTTGCATTTTCTAGCAGCTGAAAAGGGGAGTGATTGGATTGATAGTAGAGGAAGGACAAATGGATCGATAAGAAGAATGTTATCAGTAAAAGAAAGATTGTGGTATCAATTCTGATAGGATTTTTTCTTAACTTGACTGCATCTAACGGCAGGTGAGTATAGTTCTTCAGTAGGCTTGTGACCAGAAAAATAAATTATCTTGGTGCTTTGGCTGTGGAATTCTTTCAAACCAATATGGACAAGATGATGACTCTTTTGTTTTTCTAAATATGGAAAAATCCAAGAGACAGAGAAGGTCAGAGTGACTTATAGATCTCTCCCATCATTGTCTTTTGAAGGCGGAATCCAGTATCTTCTATAGGGATTTGCTTAAGACTGCTCAGTTTTAGAAAATTAAAGTTTCCCAGTTCTTCTCCAACAACTGGAGATATGTTTATATGTTTAATTTAAGTAAGAATTTGAATAAGAACATTAGAAATATAAATCTCATGTTCCTTTCAAAAAAAATTTTTAAAGTTCTTTTAAAAGTAAGAAGCTGATATTCTGAATATTGAAAGGTTGAATAGAAAAGTATAGGAGGAAAATTATTTCTCTGATAAGATACACAAATGTAATGAGGATTCCAGGAATTCACAAAACATCTAATTATGTTAATTACATTGGATGCTAGGGTTTTCTTAAAAATTAAGTTACACATGAGAACAATCACTACTGTTTCTACGGCTTATTACAAGTGTTGCAGCTGTATTGGCTTGAGAAAATGTAGATAACTTTTATCTTATTGAAAACTACGGGACTATAATTCTCATTTTCTGATTATTGACCATTCTGGTTGAAGCAAATGGAATTGGTTAAGAATTATATATTAATTACAGTCAAGCATCTGAAAGCATCCATGAATATGTCCTTTACTCTCTCTCCTACTATTTCTGGAAATAAATTGAAAATTCATTATGACTAATCTCTGATTTCATTAACTGAATAAGTACACTATTATTATTATTATTATTGTTGTTGTTGTTGTTGTTGTTTGATTTTTTGGAAGTCTCAATATTTATATATTATTTGAGGACAATATAAGAGCTGAAAAAAATAAAAAGCAGTATCAAAAGTGGCTAAATGTATTACATAAGCTGTAAAATCAGCTTAGGTTCTGCCTTTTTTCTGAAGCCATTGTCTATCTATATTATACTGCTTATTCATAAACTGTAAATAGCTATTAAAATTCAATCTATTGCTCAGAACAAGCATCCTGTATACTGTTCTTTGAAAATACTGAATGAGAAATATTCTAAAATGCATTAAAATACAAGAATTTTTTAAGAGATTTTCTTAACATTAATAAAATGTTAAGAGGAGGAATAAAACAGAAAAGAAGAAATTGCATTCACATTAAAAATATATTTGAAACACACAAGGTTCCATGTTGTGAATAATAACAGATAAAGAACTTGCAGATTTTACCATTAAAGTGCTAGGCTCTAGAAAAAAATAGTAATATCTTAACCAAATTCAGTTTTCCAATAAACTAATGAAATACAATGTCACACTCGCCCAGCTGCAAATTTAATTCTCTATGCAATTTAGTAACTTATCACATTCATAATACCGCAAAATACCAGACACTGTCTATAATCATGTTCTTTAATAATTACAATGAAGCACAGGGAAGGTCTTGAGCACCTCAGGGGAACTTTATTAAAATCCTATGAAAAGTAAAATAAGTGATTTAATACTTTTTTTTGTCAGAAAGTGATATTAGTTTCCAGTAAAGGTACTGCCATTATTTTGCTTCTGAATTGGTTCAGAAATAAAGATAGACTGACTACAGGAATAATATTTATGCTTTCAGCATGTAAAATGCTATACAGGTGGTTCTTTAATTTTCTTTTAGTGATCTTTTTCTACTTTAAATACATTATTAATTTATTATTGTTTTGATCTTTTGATTATCCATCCATCTGTGCCTGTGCTAGCATTTGAATTGTAGAACAGTCTTCTAGAAAAACACCATAGATTAATTTTTCCCAGTTGAAAATTCTGACTATTATATTCTCAACTTATCTGGTACAGGTAGTCCTTGACTTATGATTGGGACTAGAACTTCTGTTGCTAAGCTATGCAGTTATTTTATGACCTTTTTTTTTACTGTGGTTGTTAAGTGAATAATTTGATTGCTAAGTGAGTCCAGCTTTCCCCACTGACTTTGCTTATCGGAAGCTGGCTGAAAAGGTGCAAATGGCAATCATTTACTCTTGGGATGCTGCAATTGTGGTAAATACATGCTGGTTGTCAAGTTTCCAAACTTTGATCAGGTGTCTGAGGGAATGCTATGATGATCATAAGTGCAAGGACTGGCCAGAAGTCACTTTTTTCAGCCTCATTCTAATTTTTTTATAACAAGTTTTATTAATTTTTCAATTTTACATCCAAATATTTAGGAAGCAGCGTGGTGATTGGGTAATCAATAATCCAGTAACAAAACCTTTCGTACATATCTCAGGTTGTGTCATTAAAAGTTCCCTCTCTATTTCCTTTAATTATTATATCACATTCAAGTTAATACGTTTCTAATTATAGCTCAATCAATCAATACATTTGTCAATATAATTTTACTTATACATTTCCAGGTCCTGTTTTTAAGTTTTACTTATTTCAATTACCATGTTCCAATTTAGCCTTTAATATCCATAATATTTAGACTTCAGGTAACCCAAATTTTCCTAATTACATTACAAAATAGTTATCGTATCTAAAATACACATATTATTTGATTAATTACATTCTTACTTTATGTCAGAAGTATATTCTATTTCTCATCCTAATACCTCATCATTTACTAATAAAATATCTTTTATTGTCACAAACCAACTTCCATATTACAATTCAAAACTATAATCTAATGGCTATTTTTCATTTCCCTTAAAAATCTAAGTCCTAAATATTAAATCAATCAATATCTTTAAAAATCTCCTTAGCCCATTAAATAAAATTTTAAACTCTTCCATTATCAATCAACAAAAAAAGAAGGAAGATAAAGAAAATCCCATTTTTAAATCTAACTCTAGCTTTCTTTTTGTGCCAAATAGGCTTCCATACCAGTGCCTTTAAATCCTCAGATGAATCTCCCTTCATTCCTACACACGTTATTTGAATCAAGGGAGAGCATCCAGTTATCAATTTTTCAACGGAACTGGCCCCTTTGTGATCATTAGATTGTTGCCCTAATAGTTCAAATTTCCATGTTTGATTTAAAATATTTGTTGTCAGTTCAGTCTGGTCTTCTTCTTCTTCCAGTTTCATCTGACTAAAATAAGAGGTCATGTTCAGTGTTGTAGTTGTTGTTTGATTGTCTAGATTGTCTAGGTTCTCAATATGTTGTGTTTGTTGATCTTTAGCATCCTCCATCTCAGTGTTGCTTTCTTCACTTTCAGTTGCTTTTTGAGTTGTAGGTTCTTGAATTGAAATCAAGGTTTGACTGTCCAAGTTCTCAGTAAATTGTATTTCTTGTTGTGTAGAATCCTCTTTGATATTAATTTGTTCCTCTTCTGTTGTTTTTTGGATTGCAAGTTCATCAGTTGGAATCTGGGCTTCAATTTGTAATTTTAGGGTGACATCTTTGTCTTTCACTTTAGAATTCATTAGCTCAGTGGCTTCAAGGATTTTTTCAAGTATGAGCTTATAATTAAGTTGTGGGTAAAATTCCTCCATTTCTATGATGATTAGAGATAGTCCTTTAGCGGAGGCTATGTTTAATAAAAGTCAGCAAATGTCTACCTCCACTATTCCTAGAAGTTGTTTTCACCACCCAGCTGTTTCAAATTCTTATCTTTGTTTTGATAGTAGGAAGGACAAATCTAGGGAGTAAGCAGGGCTCACAGTCAAAGAAATTCAGTTGCTGTACCAGGCTTCACTACAAGATGTCCCCGATAGCATACAAAATCTTTTTCCAGACACAAGTTAGGCTTTTATCCAATTAATTTTTTCCCCTAACTTAACAAATAGATAAGGTAATAGGTCCCTGTAATAATAGGAACTTTTTGGGACCCCAAATATCCAAAAAGTACAAGTCCAGTTATTTAGTTGTTTAGATTACTTGTTCTTTTCTTTTCTTTTCAAAGTTTTAGTTTCCCAGGGTAGGCAGACGCCGCTATGTTAAAAGCGGGGAAGAAATTTCAGGAGGCTTTTACAGGAAGGTAGTTGGGATAGAAGAGAGGTAAGGTAAAGTCTCACCCAATTCCTTCGCAGTGCTTTTGTTGTGCTTGGTGGTGATTTTTGCTTTCAGCTGGTACGGCTTAGTGATCGGCCATGTTAATGGCCGATCTTTTCTCTGACAGTCCAAAGGAGCTGCCTCGGATCAAATGGAAGGGCTACCGCCCTTCTACGATCTGTCAAGGGTTGTCCTCACAGTTGTCACCCCTCCAGGGCGACTTACGACCCTTTTCAGGGTTGCCCAACGAAGGAAACCGGGTGGTGGAGAGAGTGCTCCCCTGCACATCTGCCTGCACCACGATCCGGAACCGGAAGCCTCAGCCTCATTCTAAATTTGAACTATCGTAATAGTCGTAAGTCAAGGATTACCTGTAGGTTGAATGAATGAACATAAACTCACTTCTGTATATATATGACTGTGAGACATGGAACACTATGGCAAATCCTCATTAAAAGTAGATGTGATGCCTACAGTAGAATCAGTGCCTAAATGGAACATGCTTAGGATAGAATACATTGTACTGTTTAAAAGCCTTAGACTTGTGAAAAGCATTAGAAAGTGGTGTTGCAAAGTATTAAAACAAATGTGCCCTTTTGGAAGGCTTATACCTTGATTAGAATGCTGCCCCTAGATACTTGTAAATATATCTGTCCAAGTACACCTGCTGATATTATTCATTTGTGGGTGACTGCCAGGTAATAGTTTGTGTATCCAGGCAGTTTAATCAGTTAGGAACACTTATCTTTTAAATAGATAAAACACTGTTAGCAAGAAAAGTTAAATGTCCTCTTTTGAACTGTGATTCTCTTTATGATTGCAATTCTTATTGAGCAATTATTGCCTTGTACCATATCCATTATTATTTCTATTTCTTGATACTATTTTTCTAATATTCCATATTTACCTACCATAATATTCTCTTTAGGTAGAAACAGAAAACGAGCAAAAATACTAAGTGAAAAAGTAAAGACTTGAGATTAAAAAATAAGTGGAACTATAGTTAAAACAAGTTTACATCAACTCAGGTTACTACAGTTCTCCAGTCATTTCTCTCCTTGCAAATTACTCCTGCTATTACTTCATATACACATTGAGCTATGCATTGTGCTTTGTTCTTTAAATTTCTTATCTGTCCCTTTTTGGGAACCTCATTAATTTTATATAACCACATCTTTCTAATTATTTCCCTTCCTCTTGCCCCATTCATTTTTCCTTCATATGTTTGGTTTCTGATTCATTCTTTTTATATAAACAAATCATGTCAACATTTTTTTATACTGATCTATGACTAAAGCTCATGAAGAGCGTCTTATTTTCAAGCTTGTGCCTTTAACCACTTTTCCAACTCATGGCTTATGCATGAGTTACTTCTCTTCAATTCTGCTATTATCATTTTAAGTTGTGTGCATGCATGCTTGCTTGCTTAGTTAGTTAGTTAGTTAGTTAATTAGTTAGTTAGTTAGTTAGTTAGTTAGTCTTGAATTCTGTAAATTACCTGGTCAAGTTTCTACAGCTTTTTGGCAAGGTTATGGAAGTGGTTTGCTGGCTTCCAAAGGCTGAGAGTGATTTGCCCAAAGTTACCCAGCTGGCTTCATGCTCCTCTGAGCCTGTTTACTTTAGCATCCACAATTTTTAAATTAAGAAAATCATAAACTTTCTTTTTCACATTCATATTTTGGTGACCTGCAGTCCTCCTTTGCATGTTAAACAAGCTAATCCATAAAGAAAGCACATACGTACTTTAGTTCCCTTTATTTTGCTAGAGGGTGTTTGTTTAACTTCTCACAATAAAAGAGAACCAATTTACCTGGTGCTCTGAAAGTTGGCAAAATCAGGTTAAAAAAAGCAACTCAATTTCTAGATCTGTCTTCTCCAATGAAAGACATAGGTGTTTTACCAGGCATTTGTCAAGAAATTATTAGAGGAGGATGAAGAAGAAAGTTTGAAGCCTTTTCACCTTAAGTTTATATGCATCGTTGAATACTAAATATATGCATCCTTGAATACTAAAGATATGATGATGATCTCTCTGAATTATTAATATTTGTTTCTGTCATCTCTTTGAGAAATCTTGGCAAACTGTTGTGCCTATCTTTTAGAATAAGGATCCTCAACCCCCGGTCCATGGACTAGTACCGGGCCGCGGCATGCCAGCAACTGGTCCGTACAAATAAGCAAAGCCCCATCTGTGGGATGCAGGCAGCACTCAAAACCACACCAGTCTGCGGAAAATCTTTTCTCCAAGGAACCGGTCCCTGGTGCCCAAAAGGTTGGGGAATCTCTGTTTTAGAAAGTGAAACACAAGGTTCAGGAGAAACTATAGGCCACTCAGTGCCTGTTTTCAGACTAAATTATTTCAGTTGTTGATTGGGCAAGTTCTTTAGTAGATTGTGGGAATGCTGAATACTGTATATAGGATTTCTACGTTTACAAAGCTCTTCATAATATTCTGATTAGTAAGCAGCTTAAATATGACTGGATGCCACATGATTCAACCTTCAATGTTTTTATTAATGACTTAAACAAAGGGATGGAACAAATGCTTATCTACAGATGACACAGAATTGGATGGGACAGCTAGTACTTGATAACATAGAAATAAAACTCAAATATAATTACATATATATATATATATATATATATATATATATATATATATATATATATATATATATATATATATATATATATATATATATATATATATATATATATATATATATATATATATATATATATATATATATATATATATATATATATATATTAGAGTAGTGTTTCTCAAGCTTGGCAACTTTAGGATATATGGACTTTAACTCCCAGAACTCCCCAGGTAGCTTGGGAAATGAGATCTAACAGAGAAAAAGAAAAGCTAATCAGAAATCAAATATATACAGGATGAAGAATGCATGTTTCATCTTGATAATAATATATTTTGAAAAGATCTTAGAATAATAGTTGATTACAAAATGTGTTTCAATCAGCAATCAGCTGTGGATAGAAAAAAGTGAAATACAGTATACAGTACAAATTACCCAGAATAATCGTTCCATTTTATTCTCTGTTGATCAAGCTCTGTCTTGGACATTGTGTCCAACTCAAAGCACCCCACTTTGAGAATGTTCAGAAAAGCAATGAAAATTGATTGAAACTATTAAGAGAAAAAGAAGAAGCAGGGTATCTTTAACTTTAAAAAGAACACCAAAAGGGAATATAATAGCACTCCATTGTTCAGAATGTAGGACTTGGAAAAATGGATTTTTCTTACGGAAGACTGATTCTGATTGAATGTTAGAGTAGCAAAAGTATTAGAAAAACTAAGAGCAGCTTGACAATGGAACAAATTTTGCAGGGAGGCAATGGGTTGCCCATCATTGGATATATTGAAATATAGGCTAGTTAGCCATCTGTATGGGGATTCTTTAATTTGGATTCCTGCATTTTGGGTTGAATTTATTGTCTTATGGTTTTATGAGACAGGAAGAGGACAGACCAAAAGCACAGAAAGTATTATGGGAAATCCCTTATTAGCATTGTTAAAAGGCAGATTATGCTACATTCAAATTGGGTAGTCATGTTCTTTTAAAATTCTTTCCAAAATTCTTTCTTTCCAGTTGCTTTGTCATTTATAAAATATAAAACTGATCTGTTTTCTCATTTTCCTATTCCATGTAGCTAGCAAATGTTGAAGATCAGATGGTAATCATGAGAGCCTCTGTTATGTTCCCAAGGAGACTCTATACTCACGTTCCCAGAATATATAATTCTATTTTGTATTTAAAGATTTATATACAGAAAGGTCATTGGAAAAGATCCTGATGTCGTGAAAGATTGAATGCAAAAGGAGAACGGGACAGCAGAGGATGATAGTGTCATCAATACAATGAACATGAATCTGGGCAAACTCTTGGAGGCAGTAGAGGACGTGGGGTGGGTGTCTGGCGGGCTATGGTCTGAGGGAACATGAAGAGTTGGGCATGACTTAGCTAGCTTTATATGGCTATAAGCTATGCACTTGGCTTTTAAAAAAACCTTCAATCTGTAGTTTATGGCAGGACATGGTCTAGTCTTAAAATGACAGTCCATACAAATATAATGGATCCATTCTTCAGTTATGAAAACTAATAAAAATGGTTTGGCCAAATTCTTAATGGATGCAGCTATTTACTTTCTTGTGAAGTTTCTCATTTCAGTGAAAATATCAAAGTTCTAAATGCTCTGTGGAATATGGATACGGTGCAGGCAACTATGTTATTGCTCCACAATGCCTGTTTTCCTGTTCTGGACATGGTAGATTTTAATCAGCTCCTTGTTTTAATATAGAATGGAGAACGATGGAGTACAAATATGCTAAGAACCAATTGAAGCTCACTTAAAGGCCTATTTAAATTCTTAATTTCTCTCCTTTCAGTATGTCCCACAAAACACTCTGGCAATGCATTGATGTATAATGAGGCATTTCTTTTGCTAAAATATTGAAACATGAAGGGTGAATTAGAATAGTCAGTAGTTCATTATAAACAGCTCCTTGTCCTTCTGTGCTGCCTCATTACATCAAGGTGTTTGTGTGCATGTTCCTGGGAGAAAGGACCATAGAATGTCAGGTGTATTGGCCAAAAATATATATGCAGAAAGGTCACACAAGGTGTGAAGGTCATCCCATTTACCCAGCTAAAACAAGCAGGGATCTACAATATTACGAGGCAACAGTGATATAAGAAGATGGAGGCAGATTATTTATTTATTTATTTATTGATTTGATTTGATTTGATTTGATTTGACTTCTATGCCGCCCTATTCCGGAGAACTCAGGGCGGCTCACAACATAAATAGAAATCACCAGTTAAAATACATATATAAAAACCCCTAAGTTAAAAGAAAACCAATCATTCAACAAACATACACACAAACATACACTGGCTAGGGGCAAGATGTTAACTGCCCCAGGCCTGCCGGCAGAGGTGTGTTTTAAGCAGTTTACGAAAGGCAGAGAGGGTGGGGGCGATACGGATCTCCGGGGGGAGTTGGTTCCAGAGGGCCGGGGCCGCAACAGAGAAGGCTGTTCCCCTAGGCCCCGCCAGGCGACACTGTCTGGCTGACGGGACCTGGAGAAGGCCAACTTTGTGGGCCCTAACCGGCCGCTGGGATTCATGGGGCAGCAGACAGTCCCGTAAGTAACCTGGTCATTAATTACTTTAATGATAAGTCAAAGGCATCTATTAAGAAGAAGGAAATTGTAAACCATTCTCTTATTTTTTACTAAGAAAACCATATGGACCAAAAATGATAGCGTGCTGGATAATAGGTCTCTCAGACCATATGGCATTCAACATGGTTCTTGGGCAAGAGTTCAGGATTTTTGTAAGCTGAATTCTAATGGTGTTTATAATGTAACTAGATTAAAACTTTCAAGATACAGGTAGTCCTTCACTTACCATAGTTCATTTAGTGACCATTCAAAGTTACAACGCCACTGAAAAAAGTAACTTATATCCATTTTTCACACTTATGACTGTTGCAGCATCCCCATGGTCATGTGGTTTACTGTACATTCAGATGATTTAGAATTGGTTCATATTTATGATGGCTACAATGTCCCAGAGTCATGTGATTATCTTTTGTGACCTCTGACAATCAAAGTCAATAGGGAAGTCAGATCCACTTAACAACTGTGCTACTAATTTAACAACTGCAGTGATTCACTTAACAAATGGGGCAAGAAAAGTCATAGAATGAGGCAAAACTCACTTAACAAATTTCTCACTTAGCAACATAAATTTTGGGCTCAAGTGTGGTCATAAGTCGAGGACTGCTTTTGCAAAGGAAAAGAAAATCTGAAGCTGCAAAGACAGAATTACAGGAGGCACGTGGAATGTAAGAAACATGGTTACAGGAAAGTTCAAAACAGTGGAAGATGAAATGAGACAACTATAAATTGATATTTTAGGCATCAGCAAATTGAGATGTACAGGTATTGGACACGTTCAGTCAAAAGATCAGACCTTTTATTACTCAGGACATTAAAAAAAGTTGCAATGGCATCGCTTTTATAGCTTGAAAGTGTATAGAAATAACTATACTTGGGTACAATGCTATCAGTGATCCAGTAATTACACTTTGGGGGTCAACCCTTTAATTTGATGACTATTCAGGTTTATGCCCCAACCACTGATGCAGAAGAAAAATGACTGCTAATTTTAGATCAAGTTCAATTTGAAATCAACAGAACACTCAAGCAAATTGTGCTACTTATGATTGGAGCCTGGAATGCTGAAGTTGGAAACATTAAACAGAAACATGTAGTTGAATTATACGGCTTAGGAAACCAAAATGAATTTGGAGAACAACTTATCAATTTCTGTCACTCCAATGATTTCACCATAGCTAACTGTCTTCAAACAATTAAAACAATGCCTGTACACATGGATTTACCAGGTGTGTATATAGGGATAAAATTGATTATACAGTAACTAAAAGGAGATGTAGGGGCTCAATTATAGCATTAAAGACATGATCAGGTGCTGACTATGGAACAGATCATGAACTGATGATCATGTGCAAGTTCCAAGTTAAACTAAAGAAGAAGAAGAAGGAAGTATTGATGATTAATAAAAAAAACCAGGACTTCGGAATTGGTATTCAATTTGTTTTAAATGCAGTTTCATTCCATCAAAAAAAGGTTCAGTGATGGAGCTTCATCTTTAGCTTTCATGGTGGCATCAGTGGCAAGGAACACATATTATTTACAGTTAATGTAGCAGGCACAATCCTTTCTGAGCTGAGATTTGGCAACACTTTTCACATCTTTTTTATATTTGCTTTAACTACTATAATATATTCTGGTTGCGACTTCCCTTGAAAAATCTCTGGAAGTTACAGTTCACGAATATGAGACAATTAGTTTGATAACTAAAAAATAGCAAGAGCAAGAGCATTTAGACTTATATACCACTCCATAGTGCTTTACAGCACTCTCTGAGTGGTTTATAAAGTCAGCATATTGCTCCCAACAATCTGGGTCCTTGTTTGCTTTTCTTTGTATTAATGCACTGTTTCAGTTGCTACATTTGCCACCAAGTTTAATTGTTAATCAGTTTTGCTGTATTAATTTACATTTTAACATCTGGGATATTTTTGTTCTTTAATTTATTAGCTGCTCTCAGTACTCATTTGAGTGAAAGGATGGGGTAAAAATAGAATAAGGGAAAAATAGTCAAGCTGAACTTCTGGTAACTACAGGGGCACTTCCATGTAATTTTCTTGCAACAGTGTTGAAATGCTTTTACACTGGCTTCTTTAGCAATGTTTTTCTAATCCCAATTTAGCTTAGAGTGCTGGGATGTTTTGGCAATTTTCCATTCATGTATCAACCAAGTTTGAAATTTATTAAAATATATTTTGGACAATGGTTTCAAATCTACTGAATTTCTACAGCTGTATGTATTTTGTTTAATTTTGTATTGTGACTTTTCTCCAAAAGCTCTAGATGAATATATAATATTCCCTCTTCCAGTTTTTCCCATAACAACTCTGTGAAGAACTCTATGAAGGTTGAGAAAGAGTTACTGAACCAATATTATCCAGTGAAATTTCCATTTGCTAAGAGTGATCTTGATTTGGAATCTCATAGAACCTGGTCTAAAATCATAATCACTACACCCCACATTTGTCAATACTTGATAAAATAATAGTCCTGGATGAAACTTTTTTCTTTCCTAACATTTTTCCAAATGCAGTCTACTTTTTGAAATCAACCAACTTACTTCATTGGTTACAACAGGAGTTGAATGACCAGCATGTCACCTAAACCTTATGTCATGTGCTAACTTTAAAACACATAATTTAATTTAATCTAATATTTCTATTACACTTTCTATGCCAGTGCTGGTGAACCTATGGCATGAGTGCCAGAGGCGGCACTCAGAGCCCTCTCTGTGGGCACGCACGGCGTCACCCCAGTCCTAGGCCTTCAGCCGGGTTTTATAAAACCTTTTCGCTTTAGGCTTCCACCTCTGTGTACAAAAAAAAGAGGCTCAATCAATCAGTCAATTTCAACTTCTCACAGGGAAAAAAAGATCTTGCAAAGTTGGAATTGATTGATTGAACTTTTTAGTCCCATCCAGTCTGTTACCATCTCAGTCACACCCACCCAATGGGCCACACCCACCCAATGGGCCACACCCACCTGGCACCCGACGATGCATAAGTGGGTTTTGGGTTGCATTTTGGGCACTCGGTCTCTAAAAGGTTCGCCATCACTGTTCTATGCTGTACATACCTACTTTTTATAAAGACTGAAGATGAGATTGTTGGGGGGGGGGAAATAAGCACTAAATCTAACATATACTATTCAATTATTTTCTTACATTGGTACATAAACAATTAGGATTTATTTAAGCAAGGTTTATTGAATAATAACAAGTACTGCACATAATACCATGCCAGAATGGATGTATTTATATTTAGTTCAAAAGAAAGTGCCATATAGTTAAACTTAGGCATGGGCTAGGCTAGCATGCTAGATTTAAATTTAATGTTAAATTTCCTTTATTCTTCATTTGGATTTTGTCTGCATTCGATTCTGAAATTATCCCTTATTTTCAAGGGCTTGTAATTAGTAAATATTAATAAACAAATAGTTCTAAAGATTATTTTTACAGAATCATAACAGCAATAGCAAGTTTACTTACATGGAATTTTGGTTAGTTCATTCATAAATTTCTCCTTTAAATTTGAAAATGAATGTTCTTGTGCACCGCCTTTTCCTCCTCCGGGTATCGCTGGTTCTGTCGCATTATTTGCTATTGCAGTTGCAACAGTAGTACCTGGTAGTGCTGCTAGTGCCTGGTGTTGACTTTCTTTTGCCATTTTAGGCCCAGGGGAACTAAGATTGAAAACAAAGCAGAGAGAAAAATGTTCAAAAGGTTAAACTTCATCGTAGGTCGATAGCAAACTAGAGAGCAGTAACCCCAATTGGTGCACCTGCTTCCTGGATAAATATCACTTCATTAATACATTGCTTCACATTGGCTCATACAATATTTATTAAACCATTGGGGTAAAAAAAAGATTCTTTCAGAAGGTAAAAACTGCATATTCTTATATCTTCCTCCTGAGTCCAAAACAGTTATTTCTGTTTTCTACCTCAATATGGGCTTAGCATCTGTTGTTTAAACTTTGAATTCTGCCCTTTCATTTTGAATAGATAAGTAATCTGACAGTAGTTTCATATATACAAACATTTCAGTGCATTTGCATAATTATTTGTACATGTCTCTTGGATTGAAAACTTTCACAGCACAAGTAGAAATGAAAATAGAAAGCAATTACACCCAGATAATTAAAGCACCTCTACGCTCTCTTGAACTCTTTAACCAATGTGCTCTCTACTTAAGCAGAACTGGACATTATTTTAAAAAAATGTTCCAGCTTACTTTTGAATCACATTTATTGAAAGCAAATTTTCTTCCACTGACATTTGTTCCCAACAATATTCAATTAAATTATTGACTTTCCTCACTGTTAATAGGGTTAAAATCACTGCATCTGTGGGTTGTTTAGCTTCATCCAAATTACAACTCCAGGCTGTTGAAATAAATCCATAGCTACATTAATGTATTTTTGTTTCATGGGCTTTGGGGAAATATTTTTACACAGATTTAGCATACAAACAATGTACGTTTATATGGACTATGAAAGAATCATCTTGAATACTGCTTAAGGGATAGCTCAACATTTGTTTTAGGAGACTATTTCAGTCTTGGGCTATCTCTTAAATAATGCTGCTTTGAGGACTAATTCCTATCTTCTCTATTTCAGAAAACTATAGAGAAAATGAATTTAAGAGATAAGGATAATTCATTATTGCTCTGGTTTAAATTTTTTTGTACTTTTCCAGAAACAACTAACTTCCCACTGGGAAATGAATTAGTAAAAACCCAATAACTAAAGTTGAATAAAATAAGTCTTCTCAAACAGACGGTGCAGTAAACAAAAAAACAAACCCAACTTTTATTTATTTTTTTAAAAAATCACAAATATTACACATTCTGACATATTTTGATCATACAAGCATTCCCTTTAATACCACTGGAACTGTTCAAATGAAAAACTGAATCAAATGATAAATGCTATTTTAAAACTGTACTCACTATTTTCATGCTTATAAGTCATTTAAAAATGGAGATAAACACTGCAATTGTGCAGCCAATTATTTTTAATGTGTTTAAAAATCATATGGTAGATTGAAAAAAGTAAATAGTGCAGTAGAAGAATAGACACTAATAACAAAGTTTTTTGTTACTTTGTTTTCATGAATTTCTGGGTGATGGGTAACTTTTTTTTTTCCCATTGGTGCATCTTTGCATGCTGTGTTTCCTGGAAGATCTGTTCTTCCCACCTTTCTTTTCTTTGATCTGCTTAGCGGTACCACTACCAATAAAGGAGAACATTTGCACCTCGGGGTTGAAATACTTTATGGGTTGTAACCCACCTGTTCTGAGGTTGTTGCAACTCTGAATGGTAATAAAATGACCAGTCATAAGTTGAAGGCTACCTGTAGTGCAATATATTTATCTTCTCCCCCCCCCACAAAACATTTTTACTATCACGTTGCTTGAAAACCATGATTAAAGCTTGATTATTGCTTGTCGAATTA
Source organism: Bothrops alternatus (assembly GCA_034064705.1). NCBI lineage: Eukaryota > Metazoa > Chordata > Lepidosauria > Squamata > Viperidae > Bothrops > Bothrops alternatus. The sequence goes on along the minus strand of JARGCV010000124.1, from coordinate 10,325,667 downwards.
CTTGTTTATCCTGTATAAAGGTCCCATGAGTCCATAATCAGTAGGGAAGTTGTAGGGAATGAAACTGAAAAGGGTCGCATCCCCAAAGCACTGTGTGAGAGTATTCTTTTTCACCTGTTTATTGCTGCAGTACTGCGAGTATAAAGGAATCTTAAAGAGGACATTCAGATTGAAACTAACCAATAAAATGTCGTAGACTGATTACACATCAAATCTCATCAAATCTTTGATTATCTACTAAGAAAACAATGACACAGTGATTAGTACAAAAATATAATGATGTATGGAGATTCTATTATTCACATTCTCTACTGTGTATTAGGTTGAAGAGTTCTTCCCTATTTACCAACAGAAAGATTTTGGCAAGGGCAGCTATCCTCATTACTGCAGCTCTGTGACATGACTGAGCAACAAGTTTTTTTCTCTTCTTATGTAAGTTCAGAAACAATTTTTATTATTTGCTCAAGCTACGCTTTTCATTCTGCATACAACATATCTTAGCGCTTTGTCTTCTAAATCTAAGCAGTAGAATGTAGGTCCCCCTACATTTGCTAAGTAAGTTTTGCAGCCGTTCCAAACAGTTCCTCAGATGTTGAGATATGAGTTGGATGAGCCTGGGGTTCTTATCACCTTTGTCATGACCTTGGACTGTGAGACTCAAATATTGTTACCGCTGTTCCATAAGAAGTCAAATTTAGTGTCTTGTTCTTAAACAGGATCTATTTACCTTGAATCACACACACAGAATCTTAAGAAAACACCACTAATCTATAGTTCCAATAAGTGAGTTTTAGGCTTCTCTAAAGAGTCTCTAAAGGTTATGGGCCTTTCCTCCAAATATAGCCTCTGTACTCAGCACTTGCTTTGGACCGGTGTTACTTGAAGTATGGTCATAGGACCTCTGTGGGTCCCCCAAGACCCCTTCAGAGTCCTCAAAAATCAACATTATTTGCCTATATTGAAAAATAATACCATCTAACAATATTGAGAAGCTGTAGTAGTTCAATACATATTACATTAAAAATTGTACTTAGCTACAGTAATTTTAATTATCATGTACAAAGCAGAGATAATGTCATGATGATAACATCATCAATATCAATATCATGTTACACCAGCCTGGTGTAGTGATTATCATGTTGCACTAGAAACCAGGAGTCTATAAGATCTAGTTCTCTCTTGGGCATTGAAATCAGCTGGGTGACTTTGAAATAATTATTCTCCCTTGCCCAAAATATCTCAAGAGTTGTTGCTGTGTGGAATATAGGAGATGGGAGCATTATGTATGGCATTATGTATTGAGTTGTGCAAAATAAAGGCAGGATATAAATCAAATAATTTTAAAAAGCAACCAACTAACCAATCAATCAAATGTTGTCCTATGCCCTGCACATATCTTAATGCAATCAGAAGCAATGACTATTCTCTGTGTTTGAAGTTACTTTTTGTGCATGGGTCCCAAACACTGAGTGATGCATATTCTTGTAGAAACACTGAGACAACTGTCAAATATAGAGGGGTGTGGAACTTGATGTTATATCTCTATCAGCAATCCAAGGATAACTCTTAAAGGATCAGGAAACTATTGAGTTGCTTTGATAGTGCCTTGGGAAAATAGCCTTGTTTATTGTGATTACTTTCCATAATTTTTATGTCACTAAAGAATGGTTCATCAAAACAGTATTCTAGTAATCTCATCTAAAGGAAATAACCAAGAAAATGTTTTTAGTTTCAGATTTCAGTTACCTGAAGATGTTGATGGAATGCATAAAAAGGTAGAATTTATCCAAAGTTTGCTTTATATGCTCTCAGAGGAATACCAAATTATCTTCTAGAGAATATTACGTTTAGTTTTTAAATTATCTACAGCCTTACTCCTGGATGGTTTCCCAGATAGTTTTATTGCTTGAGTAGATTTTCTTTTCTACTGTGAGCCAGATAGAAATGATAAGTAATTAAAATGAAAGAAAGTCACTATTCTAGGCTGAATGACACAAAAGATAAGATACTGCTGCAATATTCTTTGTCCTGAAATGCTAGAACAAATGTATCTTTCGTTAAACGTCAGATATTTCAATAAATATATAAAAGTACAAGAGAAGGATAAGGTCTATTAAAACTGGAAGAAAAACTATTTCATTTACAAACTTTGCTGTGGCAATGCGAGCAGTGTTGGGCTTGCCCAGAAATGCCCACATTTCGGCATCACTCCGCGAGCTGCATTGGCTGCCAATTGGTCTCCGAACTCAATTCAAAGTGTTAGTTATGACCTATAAAGCCCTACATGGCATCGGACCAGGTTACTTACGGGACCGTCTGCTGCCCCATGAATCCCAATGGCCGGTTAGGGCCCACAGAGTCGGCCTTCTCCAGGTCCCATCAGCCAGACAGTGTCGCCTGGCGGGGCCTAGGGGAAGAGCCTTCTCTGTTGCGGCCCCGGCCCTCTGGAACCAACTTCCCCCGGAGATCCGTGTCGCCCCCACCCTCTCCGCCTTTCGTAAACTGCTTAAAACACACCTCTGCCAGCAGGCCTGGGGCAGTTAACATCTTGCCCCTAGCCAGTGTATGTTTGTGTGTATGTTTGTTGAATGATTGGTTTTCTCTTAACTTAGGGGTTTTTATATATGTATTTTAACTTGTGATTTCTATTTATGTTGTGAGCCGCCCTGAGTTCTCCGGAATAGGGCGGCATAGAAGTCAAATAAATAAATAAATAAATAAATAAATAAATAAATAAATAAATAAATAAATAAATAAATAAATAAATAAATAAATAAATAAATAAATAAATAAATAAATAAATGTCCCTTATCTTTCTTAATTATTGTCTAAACTTAGTGAATTTTCACCCAAAAACTGAAGTGCTTTTATCATTCATACAAAAGAATATAAAATGTGGTAAAAAGAATCAGTTTAACTGCACTTGTCATGCATTCTTTATAGCATATATGTACAATTTGGATTAATGTTCCGTAGTTTCTAACATTCATAGTGTTAAGCACCTGATTTATGATTCACTTTTGATGAACATAACAATGTTTAAGAGGCTGCCTTGATAGCGGCCTCTCCAAATGAAACTCTACCTATCTAATCTCCTTGTGACCCTGTCATTACTGAAGTTGATAGGATTCTACTCTCTGCTTTGTATTTGGCTCCTATTTCCAGCTGAATGCCTACCGGTATCATTTTTGCTGGGTGTCCTGAGTCCTTTTTATTAAACATTGTCAATTGCTTGTTATCTTTCTTTTGCACTCCAGTTAAAGGTTGTGCCCTTTTGTTCTTAGCGGTTATGTCTGTTTTCTCTGTCCCTTGAGGGCATTTGAGTTTAAATTTAAAAGTCTGTAAAAATATTGTTTTCCTTTTAAAAAAAAGTATGGATTTTATATGGATGAAATAGATATACTAGGATATATTTTCTCTAGGAAAGATATCTCTTTTTATTCTTTATTAATCCTTTCAATTAACAGCACTTTTAGAATGTATTTCTTTTTCTCTTTTTAATAAACTGTTAACAGTTACTTTGCTACTAGTACTTTTTTCTCTCTGTATTTTTGTATCTGTGTCTCTCTCTGTGTGAGTAGTTTTGGTTTGTCAGAAAGGAAAATGATTTTTCCTGTGTAACCAATGGTAATCATTACTATTATTATTTTAAATTATTCCCAAGCATTGCTACAGCTTGATCACAAAATGTGACATCAGTATGGGAACGACAACTTAGCATAAAAAATATGTTAGTTTATTATCAGAGTTGGAATAAATTGCCCTGTGGTGTTTAGTTGACTTTGTGTAGTGCTTGCTGGATACATTAATATTCAGTAAATGTATTTAATACTTACATTTAACTCCTAAGTTGGGAGTTCTGGCCAAGATTACAGTTAGGAAAAAACTGCTTAAATTAATTTCAATAATGAATGACTATGTATGAAGTAGAATTCAGAGATATCTTTCTAGCCTTGTTCTGAAGGACGTGCAAAGAAGGTAAAAACCTGGAAATGTAAAAAGATGATAAAGCTTGAAAAAGCAACAGAATGTCAAGAGAAAAATAGCAACAGAATAGAATTGAATGTCTTTATTGTCACTGTGTAACTCACAACGAAATTAAGTGCTGTCCACAATGCACACTACAGACAAGTAAAAACCACAAATAAGAACATACATTATACACACACATCCTTCACATTCTATTCACCATTGTGCTGCCCCTAATATTGCACTTCAATATTGCACTATACAGTGGTATTTAAAATGGTTACAGCACTGGGACAAAAACTATTTTTCAGCCTATTTGTCTTTGTTTTTATTATCTTGTACCATCTGCCAGATAGTAGTAGTCAAAAAAAAAAAAGACTGTCCGGGATGAGATGAGTCTTTTAAGAATATTTTGAGCTTTCCTAAGACAACAGGAACTGTACATTTCATCGGGGGGGGGGAGGAGAGGGCAGCAATTAGACCAGGGGTGTCAAACTCACAACGTCATGTGATGTGTCATGATATATCGCGACACCCGGCAGTTTGACACCCCTGACTTAGACTTACAGTATATACCATGTCATAGTGCTTTACAGTCCTCTCTAAGCAGTTTACAGAGTTAGTATATTGCCCCTAACAATCTGGGTCCTCATTTACCGACCTAGGAAGGATGGAAAGCTGAGTCAACCTTGAGCTTGTTAGGAACAAACTTCTGGCAGTCAGCAGATTTAGCCTGCAATTCTGCATTCTAGCCACTGCACCACCATGGCTCTTTAATGAAAATAAAAAACAAAATCCATATACTGTATTTATTATCCATATCTTAAAAAATGTCTTTTAAAATATATATAAAATGATATTATTAGATATCTAGATTAAATATTTATAGAAAAAAGAAATTATATGTCAGTTTAGGGATGAAAGACAGCGTTTGTTTTCTTCTCCCTATTCCTAGGTTGCTTTCCATAATGCTGTGGATGGTTACATTTTGTGATCATTGACTTGGTTTATTAAAGATATTATCTTAATACTGGAAAAATACAGATTTGCTGAAAATTTAGAAAACTAATTACTATATAAGTGTAATAAATGAGCAATTTTAATGTATAAGGGAATATAAAGAAGAATTACTGGAGATATCCTGAAGTGTTGAAACAAGAAGCAAGAAGAAACATTCTTCAAGAAAAGGCAATTCTTTTATAATTTACTATTGCCAGTCCATTGACTGCATAATTAGCAGAACACATTCCTGCTCTTCTCTCCATCTTCTGCACAGCTGTCAATCTGTTTCAAGGGTTGGGGAGATTCCAGAGCAAATCTGGGATAATGCCCAAGTGTAGAGAGAGGAAAGGATTGAGGCAACAATCTTATTTGGTGATCGGAAATCTGCATGTTTAACATATGATTCATTTAAATTGGTTTAAAAAAATAAGTATCCACAAAGAAAGGAAATAAGGAGGAGAAATTATATAATGGCCAGTATGACAGAATTTTCCTTTTTATATTTTTAAAGATTTAATTATTTAAAATATTTACATGGCCTCCCATCTGAAGCCCACCCATCTTAAACAACTCTGGATGGTTTATAACAGAGGTCTCCAACCTTTTTGGTTTGGTGGCCCAGAAAGGGAGGCAGGCACTGCTATGTGCACAAATGGGCCGCGAGTGTACAAATGACCCCCATGCGTGTGCACACAAATGGGCTGTGCATGAGCGCATGCGCACATACAAATGGCTGCATGTGAGCACACAAGCGGGGCTGTGCAGGCGCAGGCGCATATACAAATGGGGCTGCTGGGCACGAGTGCTACAAATGGGATGTTGCTAGTGCTGGCAGGATGCTATGGGCAGCAGTAGTGCTGGTGGGACGCTCTGGGGCAGGACGGTGCTAGTGCTGGCGGGATGCTTGGGGCAATGCCAATGCCGGTGGGATGCTCGGGGGTGGGGTGGCTCTAGTGCCAGTGATATGCTTGGGGCGGCGCTAGTACCAGTGGGATTCTCATGGGTGGGGTGGTGCTAGTACCAGTGGGATTCTCATGGGTGGGGCGGTGCTAGCACCAGAGGGATGCTCAGGGCGATGCTAGTGCTGATGGAATGCTCGGGGTGGGGTAGTGCTATCTCAGCACTAGTGCTGGTGGGATGCTTGGGGCGGGCCAGCACTAGTGCACGTGTGGGGCAGTGCGTGCACTGGCCATTTCTTCACGCGGCCTGGTGGGCCGTTGCCCACAGGTTGGGCACTCCTGGTTTACAACATTAAAAGCAGTAATTATAAAACCAGAAAACAAAACAAAAACTCTATGCTTTAATTATCCTCTTAGGATGTCCCACTGCAAACTCCAATTACTCTAATTCCATTCTTCCTATCCTACCCTACCCTACCCTACCCTACCCTGTTCCAGTGACTTAGAAAAAGCTGGAAGTCTGGAAGGGTGGGGATCTGCCAAATCACCAGAGGGAAGATATTCTATAAAATAGGGGCAGCCATGGGATAGAGAAGCTTCAAGGTCCCACTAGGTATCAGGATATTAAGGAAGAATTCTGTAATATGCCTACCCTGTCTGATCTAATGGGATTGGCAGATATTCTAAGGCAGGGCTTTTCAACATTTTCACCCATTGTACCACTTTTAGGATAAGGCAATATCTGAGTACCACCAATCGCCTAGCAAGGTGTCAAAAACCCGATGACCAAAAAAAGAGGAAAAATGATAAAGTACAGTAGTCCTCGACTTACAACAATTAGCTTAGTGATTGTTTGAAGTTACAACGGCACTGAAAAAAGTGACTTATGGCCATTTTTCACACTTATGACTGTTGCAGCATCCCCAGGGTCATGTGATTTACATTAGCATACTTGGCACAGTGTCCCAGAGTCACGTGATCACATTTTGCAATTTTTTGACAAGCGAAGTCAATGGCCAGGGGGCGTGGCAGCTCATCACTTAGGTTGCAGAGCGCCTGTGGGGAGCGCAGGCGGGGCTGTGGGGGGATCCATGAGTCTCTGGTGGAGGGGGATGGGCCTGGGGTGGGCGCCTTCCTTCCCTCCTTCCCTCCCTCTCATTGTCCCTTCCTTCCTTCCCCTTGTCCCTTCCTTTCTTCTCCCTCCCTCCCTCTCATTGTCCCTCCCTCCCTTCCTTGTCCCTTCTTTCCTTCCCTCCCTCTCATTGTCCCTTCCTTCCTTCCATCCCTCTTTGTCCCTTCCTTCCCTCCCTCCCCTCTCCTTCCCTCTGTGCCCAGGAAGGGACAAGGGAAGGAGGACAGGCTGCCACCGTGGCTGGTGGCTGTACTGTTGATGACCATGGCTTGAAAGGCCACTGTAAATTGCTCCTCCTCCTTTTTTTTTTTTTACCTTTGGTGCAGTTCCAGCTGACTCTTTCTCCTCCTCCCAAGGCTGCATCTTTTTTTCCCTCTCCCACCCAAACTGCCACCTTTTATATCCCTTCCTGTCTCCACCCCCTCCTCCTTTCTCTTCCAGGGGTGCCAGAAGTGCTGATCCTGGGGCCTTTGCCTCACACCAAGCAGCCTTGCTGCTCCTGAAGACTCGCTCACGGCAAGTCCTGCACCGCACCGCTTTGGCTCAATCCCTCCCCCGCTATCCTGGGCTGGGCAGGGTCTGGTGCCACCTGCCAGTGTACCACAGGTGGTACACGTATCACCGGTTGAAAAGCCCTGTTCTAAGGGAGGGGTGGTGCCATAAGTTTTAAAGTGATAAGCGGCACCTTGAATTGAACCTGGAAGGAATCTGGGAACAAATGCAGCTTGTAGAACAGAGGTGTGACATGTGACCTAGGAACATCCATTAGTGTGCATGCTGCTGCATTCTAGACCAGTTGTAATTAGTTGTCCTGAGACATCCTAAAGAACAGCCCCTGTAAAGCACATTGCAATAATCCAAACTGGAAGTGACCAAGGCATGAATGACCATGTATCCCAATCCTGGAAAGTGAGTTGCAGAACAGGTCTAGGAGAGTGCAATCCCATCAAGAGTCGAAGATGAAAAGACACCAGATCTCGGAGAGCTAGAGCCATTTGTCTTGCCAACCTCCAAATACTTGGACAGCAGCACAACATCACTCCCAGGGTACAGATGTATACTTGCGTATTATCAGAGTACTGATGATACAGTACAGCCATTGGATGACTTCAAAGATACTATTATATCTTTATGTCAATGGAAAATAAAATATTAATAGAAAGAAAGTTTAAGAAAAATTCCTTGATATCTATACAGCAGTTTACAAACATACCTTTGTTATATTTGTGAACTGATATGTGACTAAGCATATTAGATAGACTTCTCTTTGCCCCCCCCCAACTCCTTGCTGGACTGATTCAGAGTGATAGAAGTAAAGGAAAGGTCTTCAAAAATTTAATATTGAAAGCGAAATCTAAAATTGAATTTGCTGCAGTGGAAATTTACTCAGTAGAGAAAAAAAACTATAATATATGGGAACCAGGAAAGGAGAGCATAAAGAAGGGATGTAAGAGAAATATGTAAGCAAAAATTAGCTGGGTCTTAGAGTGGGAAAAGGAAGAAGACAAGCTATAAAAAAATAGCTGTAAGAGGAAATGGCTAGTCAGGAAAGGCACTGAATTGAAAAACAGGAAAGAACCTATTGTTCTAAAAGGGGGACATAAATATCACAAAGTTTAAAATAACCATTTAAATGTCTAATTTTTCTTATTATTATTGTATATGTGAATATGATTTAATATGTCATCAGGAAATGTGTAAGAAGCGGACGGAAAGAGTGAAATCTCATAGTACCTCAGCCAATGGGGAAAGAGGAGGGATGTGCAGCCGGGACAGGGATGTATAAAGAAGGAAATATTTTGGGTTGGAACTTTGGAGAGAACCAAGCTTTGATAGCTTCTCTTCCCACTTATTGCAATAAATGAAACAAAAGGCCTTCACTGTGTCTTGGCTGGTTATTGGTCAGGCGAGCTTGCCTCTAGTCACAAAGGAAAGTAGCCAGGAGCACATAACAAGACTATGAAATAACATGTTTTCTACAAATACTACTTTGGGACCATTTGTGTTCCTTCTTCATTCAGCTCTCTCATTATTGAGACAGTGAGTAGTTCAAACGGAGCAGTCCATTTGGATATTTAAAAGACAAAGTGGTATGTGAAGAAAAAGTTATTCTTGCTATGTTTTATTTATGTTTTAATGAAGGCTACCTGCATAATTTTCAACTTTTGTAGTAGCTACTGGCCTTCAATATTATATCTCTGCTTTTCCTAGAGGAAGCATATCAGTTCATTTAAATTCAGTAAGTAAAATCCCTTGCTTTTATGTTCTGCATATTTTCTACAATATTTGTTTAAAAATCACTAGTTGCAACCAATAGCTGGGATTATTGAACTATTTACATGTTGTATAAATAGCTGCCCTGGGATCAGCTCAATAGCTACTGCTTTGCTTTTGGAAGTAGCATGCCTATGGAAACTACAGGAGATTAAATCCCAATATATTGCCATTATTAACTCTTAAATAAAAATGGGGACAAGTGAATGGATATAAAATGAATGCACACATGTTACATTAGTCAGACTAACCACTGGATGGCATTGTAGATCCACAAAAATATTAGAAAGGCCAAAAGTCTGACTCTAAAACAGGGGGGAAAGGGGAGAGGTTTTTTGTTTGTTTAGTGGTTATTTTTTATCTGAGTGAAATGCGCAACAATCAAGCTTTGCAGTCTTGATATTTCAAACTTCTGAGTACCTCAGACTTAATTATGATTAGCATATTACTGAAAAGCCCTGCAGAATATTACAAATAATCAAGTCATCACAAAGAACACACTCTATGACTCATTTAGAATGCCCAAGTAAACTGCATCCACTATACATGTCAATGAAATGCTTCTGCATAAATATGTTGGAAAGGCACTTGAATAACAGTTAACCCCTTTCAAGCCTATTAAATTCTGCTTCATTTCCAAAGAAATTGTGCGATTTGGAAATAATAATTCTAAACCAGTAATAAGAACCAGGGTGAAACCTAGGATCCCGTGTTCCATTTATCTGCTCTTGGTGCATCACATTAGGGATTTATATCAGCCTGAATGAGGAAGCTGGGTGGGTTCCAGTGTTCAGTATTCATTTGTCACTCACTAGTTGACATATTGGCACATAGATATGTGTCATGTAACTTTTCCTGTTCTAAAATTTGTTCTCACAGCTTCCAAAACTTACACATTGTTGATAGCAAAACATTACAAGTATGATTCTACATTGTTTATCTTGTATAACTTATTTTATTTTGTACCTTCTATTTTGCAATTGTGTTCTGTAGGTTTTATTTGATAAGTCTTATTTAGTCTGGATCAAGAAAGGTTTCTTAAAGAATTTGATTGATCGACCAGTTGACAGTTTATTTCTGATGCTTTTCAAAAAGATAATTTTAAGGGGAATGTCTTTATTCACCCAGCCTCGTGGCCCCTAGCCACACGGCTTGGAGATCTTATGCTTATGCCAACATGTGATGCTTATGCAGAAGAAGAGGGGAAAATCCATTATCAATTTACCTATGGAAATGAACAGAGAGATGTAATATACAGAAGCAACAAAGTAAAGGCTTTCAAAAAAATAATAATAATCCCGAGCGACAAGCACCGGGAGAGCAGCGGGGAGGTCTGGAGCGGCAGACTGAGGCGGAGACAAACAAACAGAGCTGAAAGTAAGCTGGCTGGAACAATAGAGGGGAGGAGAGAAGAATCAAGAAGGAAGAGGCAAGGAAGCAGACGGCGGGGGAAGACATAGGAAAAGAGTACCCTGAAGGCAGAGAGACTGGTGAGTGATACCCCACGCGCTGTGCCCTAGACCCCCCAGAACGAGAGCCCCAGGGGTTCTGAAGAGGGCAAAATCTACCAGGGAGGAAGGTAGGAGTAAGAGGAAGATTGGAAAGCAACCTGGGCCACGGCAAAGGGAAGACAGAAGGGACCTGTAAACACAAACAAGCAGAAGACAGCAGAAAGTGATCTGGGAAAGTAAAGCAAAGAAAGAGGGGCAAGAGGGAGCCCCCAAAAAAGTGCAAGGGGAAGAGACAGGTTGGCAGAGGTGAGAGAGGAGGAAGCCAAGGCAGAGGCACTGAACAGGCTCCCTGCACACAGAACTGCCTGAATATAGGCTCTTAGCCCTGCACTGCCTGAACCCTGAAGCCCCCTCCCCTCGAAAGGTTAGAGCACTGGATCACTACCAGAACACAGACTAAAGACCAATCTGGTCTAAGTTGAAAATCAACACAGTGCCAGGCCAACAGGAGGATAAGCTCAAGATGGCCTCCAAGCAGACCAAACAAACCAAACTGACACACACAAAGGGAGCTGCACCCTCCCCAGCTCAACTCTCTACTCCGCCAGGAAGCACCCCACCCATCACTACCCCCACCATCCAACTATAAGCCCTCAGACCCATCTGCCAACCCATGCCTGCCCATCAGCACACATGATGCAGGAATTAAAAGAGACGATAGAGATGCTGGTAATAAGGATGGATGGAATGGATAGAAAATTGGATGCAATGGGCACAAGGATGGAAAAAAGGTGCATAGAAGCAGAACAGAAGATGGAGGAAAGATACAAAGACATAAAACAGTTACTGGCGGACCAAAGTAGAGACCTAGAGAGAAAGTGGGAAGAACAACGTAGAGCGATGGCCACAGACCTGGACCGAATGAAGGAGGCAATGCAAGCACACTACAAGAGAATAGAGGATGAAATGGAGAAGAACCTCCAGGAAATCAGGGAGAATACGGAAAAGAGGATGGAAGAAGTGGAGAACCGCATAGAGGGACAGATAGCAGAGATGAAAGGAGTGGCCCAAGACCAGTCCACCATGATGCAATACTGGCAAATGGCGTCTGCAATCAGGTTTAGAGGGTGGAAAGAGACAACAAACGAAACCCAAGGGGGCCTGCTCAGAACCTTTGTAGGGGCCCTGGCAACATTTCTGGGTAAGAAAACTGGAGAGATTGCGTGGCAATTTGATAGAATCTACAGAGTTGGCGCATGGAAGTCAGCAAACAGGCATCAACCAAGAGACGTGGTCATCCACTTCGCAACACAGGGATTCCGGAACCTCATCTCCGTCACTTCCTACAATAAGAAATTCTACATAGAGGAGCAGGAGGTGAAGGTACTGAAAGAGATCCCCCCGGCGATGCTGAGAGACAGAAAGGACTACAAACTCCTGGTCAACGAACTGAGACCACGCGCTCTGCAATATCGTTGGGAAACCCCAACAGGGATGTCACTTCTCTATAGAAATAAAAGATACTACTTGAATTCGGTCCAGAAAGCCAAAGACTTCCTTGAAAAGGAACTGAAGTCGGACGGTCCTCAACCCACTACAAGGGAAGACGCAGAAAGACCACTGGAATGCGGAAGGGATCGAGACCAACGAGCAAACCATTCAGAAGCACAGACCGGCGCAGTAACACAAGAAAGGAATGGACCACCTCGAGATACAACGGCACAGAGAACAGAGGGCAACAAAAACAAGGAAACAGGGCAGTCTGCGGAGGGCAGGCTACTAAGATCCACTACCAAATGCACAGACCAGCAAGACAAGACCCTACTACACAACATGAGCACCAACCCGGATATCATGGGAACGAGACCAAAGAAGAAATCAGGAGAAAGAACAGAAGCGGTCTTGCAAGAGTATCCTGAAACCGATGATGACAACTAAATATCTGACTTGGAATGTTAACGGACTAAACTCCCCCAAGAAAAGGAGAAAAATATTCCACTACCTGAACCAAGCTAAAAGCGATATAATCTGCCTACAAGAAACACACATCAGAGCGGCAGACCAGAAATATCTATAACCAACTACAAACTAGGTGCGCACTTTGTGGCAGCGGCACCGGGAAAAAAGAATGGAATAGTTATATATGTAAAGAAACATGTAATACCTAAGCTAATAGAGTCAGACCCCCAAGGTAGATACCTGGCAATCGAAATAACACAAGATGACAAGAAGATTCTGGTGATGGGCATATATGCACCAAATCAGCAACAAGGCAAATTCTACAAAAGGATACACAAGAAGTTAACACAACTCAACTACAGATCTTGCATTATACTGGGCGACTGGAACGGGGTCATAGAGACTGCCCTGGACAAAAAAAGGACTGCACATAACCCGCAAAAGCACTCCAAGTTGCCTAAATCCTTCTTTGACATGACGGAGGACCTTGAACTGACGGACGTTTGGAGGGAAAGGCACGGCAAAGAACAAGAATTCACTTTTTTCTCAGACAGACATCAATCATTCTCCAGAATTGACTTTATATTAACATCTAGCGACTTGCTAGTTTGTCTAAACGCGGTGAAAATCCTACCCAAAGTACTAACAGATCACAACCCTGTGAAGATGGAATTAAGACATGGCTTGAAACAGAGGAGATCCTGGAGAATTAATGAAAACCTGTTTCGACATGAAGAAAAGGTGGCTGAATGTAAAAATGCTATGAAGGAATTCTTCAACATAAATATGAACAACGAAACACCTATAGAAATGATTTGGGATGCCAGCAAGGCATATATGCGCGGGATTCTTATGGACATGAATAACAGACACCGTCGCAAACAAGAACAAAAAAGAAAAGAGTTAGAAGACGAGATAAGTAAGAAGGAGCGGCTATTAATAAAAAGACCAGAGGACAAAATCACCAAAGAAGGAATCAAGATTCTAAGAAAGCAATTTGACATGTTGATGGCAGACCAAGTTGCGAGGAATATACAATATGCAAAACATAAGACATTCTGCAATGCCAACAAACCGGGTTGATGGCTGGCTTATACCATAAGAAAGAAGCAGAAATCCCGCATAATTGAAAAGATAGAGTACAAAGGCAAGGAAGAATTTCGACAGGAAACCATCAAGAAAGCCTTTACAGAGTTCTACTCAAAACTATACGCCGAGGAGAAGACACAAGACAAAGAGATAGATAAGTTTCTACAAGACGAAAAGATACTGGCAATCACAGTTGCACAAAGAGACGCCCTGAATGCTTTAATCACAAAGGAGGAAATACACTCAGTGATCAAACAACTGAAAAAATGAAAATCGCCCGGGACGGATGGCATAACAGCGACCTACTACAAGCATCTCCAGGAGGAGATGTTAGAACCCCTCAGAAAGCTATTTATCAACATACAAGAAGGAGGCAAAGTCCCACCATCCTGGAAAACAGCCTACATCTCGTTAATCCCCAAGGAGGGGAAGGATAACGCACAACCTGCAAACTACAGACCCATCTCACTACTAAACACAGACTACAAAATCTTCGCAAAATTTTTGGCCAATAGATTAATGACTGTACTACAAAAAACAATACACCCGGACCAAAGGGGATTTATACAAGGGCGCCAGATGAAAACCAACGTGAGACAGCTGTTGAACATAACAGAGTACTTGGAAAGGCACAACCAGGTACCAGCCACCCTTATGTTTGTGGATGCGGAAAAAGCCTTCGACAGACTGAATTGGCCGTTTCTGATGAACTTGGTCCGGAAGATGAAAATGGGAGCACAGTTTCTCAACTCCATACTGGCAATTTACCAGAAACAAACAGGCCAGATCATCGTTAATGGAGACCTAACGGACTCATTCAACATAGAAAGAGGCATGAGACAGGGCTGCCCGCTGTCACCCCTGCTATTTGTCCTAACGCTGGAGATTCTACTGAACAAGATAAGAGCGGCAGAGGACATAAAGGGCATAAAGATTAGACAACAAGATTGCAGACTATGTGCCTTTGCAGACGACTTGCTGGTGACAGTGTCGCAACCAGTACAGTCAGCAAGGAGATTGATGGAGATAATGGAAGACTATGGTAGGGTGTCAGGCTTCAAAGTAAATATATCAAAAATGAAGATGCTAGTTAAAAATCTAGACAACAAAGCAAAACAGGACTTGGAAAGAATAACGGGTTGTGAAATAGTCAAGAAAGTTAAATACTTAGGAGTGGACATAGAAACAACGAACGCGAAATTATACAAGAATAACTACGAGGTGCTGTGGAACAAGATACAAGCAGACCTGGAAAACACTCCGACTGTCCCTGCTGGGCAGGATAGCAGCAATAAAAATGAACGTCTTACCAAAATTCCTATTTCTCTTTCAAATGTTACCCATAATCAAAAAGGATGTGGACTTGGACAACTGGCAGAAGGGCATCAACAGATTTATTTGGGAGGGCAAGAAACCGAGGGTAAAACTAAAAATCATCCAGGACACGAGGAAGAGAGGGGGACTAAAAATGCCCAATCTAAAGCTATACTACTACGCAGCGACATTGGTGGCGTTGAGCGACTGGATCAATATGACGAACGAAAGAATACTGAATGTGGAAGGGCACGGTCTACTATTCGGCTGGCACACATACTTGGTATACGACAAAAAGGTGGACAAGAACTTCAAGGAGAACCCACTACGAACCCCGTTGTTGTGGGTATGGAGGAAATATAAGTACCTTCTACATGACAAGATCCCCATCTGGACGATCCCCGGACACGCAATAGGGGACGTAAACATATCCCAAGAGCAGGGAGTAGTGCCCTACAGTAAACTGGTATTGGAAGAAGAAAATGGGTTCTCCTTAAAGCCACAAACAACGCTAGCAGATGAAGGAATAGGAGGTACCTGGCTATCATACCTACAACTGCAGTCAAGGTGGCATAAAGACAAGAAGAAGGGCTTATCCCGGACTGATGAGACTTTAATTGAACAGATTAGAGAGCAGGGGATCATACATATCAAACGAGTGTACAGTGTACTAATAGAAATTGACTCTGAAACGGTGCTAGTCAAGAACTGTATGGTAAAGTGGGAACAAGACTTTGGACATCCGATCGCGATGGAAACGTGAGAGGAAATCTGGGTGAGAAATGTAGAATTTACGAAAGCGCAACAGCTAAGAGAAAACTTCTACAAGATGTTCTACAGGTGGCATCTAGACCCGAAAAAACTATCATACATCTATCCAGACACCCAGCCCAAGTGCTGGAGGTGTGGCGATGGGGAGGCTACATACTTTCACGTTTGGTGGACATGCAGAAAAATCAAAGCCTTCTGGAGGAAGATATGGTGGACACTCCAAACTATATTCAAAAAGCGTATTGAATTTCTACCTCAGGTTTTTTTGTTAGGGATCATAAAAGATTGCACTACCTCAGAGACGAGCTTATTTCTGAACTTGATCACAGCAGCCAGATTGTTGGTGGGACAATACTGGAAGAATCCAGAAATACCACCTATGGAAGAATGGACTTTGAAAGTAATAAATTTGGCGGAAATGGCGAAAATATCAGCATATTTGAAAGATCGCTCAAATGAACAATATTTGACAGACTGGAAACAGTGGATAGACTATATACAAGAGAAACACCAATCAAATAAAATGTATCTGGCGTATAGTTGAAGCTCGACGTGAAGAGTGAAGAATGTTTACCAAACCAGACGTTTACAAAGACTAATACCTAATGTTGTATTTTATGTTATATGATGATTGCTTCTTAATATGATCTTATGCTTAATGTTGTTTGCTTTAATATTGAAAAAGCGGATTGAATTTCTAACTCAGGTTATTGAATTTCTACCTCAGGATCTTTTGTTAGGGATTATAAAAGATTGCACTATTACTGAGACGAAGTTAATTCTGAAGCGCGAATGAACAATATGTGATAGACTAGATATAGTAGATAGACCATATATAAGAGAAACACCAATCAAATAAAATGTATCAGGTGTATAGTCGAGGTTTGACGTGAGGAGCGAAGAATGTTTACCAAACCAGACATTTACAAAGAATAATACCTCATGCTGTATTTTCAGGTCTTATGAGGACAGCTTCTTAATATGATCCCAGGTTTAATGTTGATTGCTTTAATATTAGAAAAGCGTACTGAATTTCTACCTCAGGATCTTTTGCTAGGGATCATAAAAGATTGCACTACTACTGAGACGAATTTACTTCCGAAGCTCGAATGAACAGTATGTGATAGACTAGAAACAGTAGTTGGAACATATATAAGAGGACTGTTTACTAAACCAGACGTTCACAAAGATTAATCCTTAGTGTTGTACTGCAGGTTATATGATGATTGCCTTCTAATATGATCTTATGTTTGATGTTGATTGTTTCAATAAAAGAATTAAAAAAAAAGATAATTTTAAAACCATACAATATGCTCCCAGGCAACACTAATCACTTGTTGTAGTGAGTAGAATAGATCCCTGTATAAGTCCCAGAGCAGGGGTCCCCAACCCCTGGTCCGTGGACTAGTACCAGGCTGCGGCATTCCAGCACAAACAAGCTGTCAATGCTGCAAATACTGTATATTCTTGCTTTGACAATATGCAAAACTGTCTGGTATTTATTGGGTTAATACATAGCTTAGAGTGGGGGTAAAAAGCCGGGAAAGAAAGAGGAAGTAAACCTTTGACCTTCACACTAATTGGGTAATGTGACTTGTGACTGCAAGATAAGGGAGGGGTTTAGCAAGAAAAGTTAGATGCCAGCAAGAGGAAGTCAGATTCTGGCATGCTGTCAAGGTTCTGACTAATGAAACACTTCAAAGAACTTTCAGGCATGTTTATCCTAAAGCCTTTATTACAGTGTTACAAATTGACAGCACATCATGGACGTTTTATGCCAGAATCTGACTTCCTCTTGCTGGCATCTAACTTTTCTTGCTAAACCCCTCCCTTATCTTGCAGTCACAAGTCACATTACCCAATTAGTGTGAAGGTCAAAGGTTTACTTCCTCTTTCTTTCCCGGCTTTTTACCCCCCCCCCACTCTAAGCTATGTATTAACCCAATAAATACCAGACAATTTTGCATATTGTCAAAGCAAGAATATACAGTATTTGCAGCATTGACATAAGCAAAGCCCCATCCGCAAGAGGCAGGCAGCACACAAAACCACGCACCCTCCGGTCCGTGGAAAAACCTCTCTCCATGGAATTGGTCCCTGGTGCCCAAAAGATTGGGGACCTCTGTCCTAGAGCAATCTGAATAAAAAAAAAGGAATTCTGGGTAGTAGTCTCCGGGCTGAGGGAGTATTTTATCTTACTGATCCTTTTAGTTTTATTGCTAGCAAATGTCCCTTATTTTTTTAAGTCTTTTTATTCCAATATAATTTTTATTCTATGAATTTCTGCATTTATACTGGTCTAAAAACATTTCAGACTGACCTTATCTAAATTATATTTTGTCAGTTATTAGCAATTTTGTTCCTCACTTGCAATAAAAATTTCAAAAAAAGCTAAAATATTTAAATATCTCAAGTTCTTCAGTTTTTCAGACATATTGAACATGGAATCTACCTAATAAATTTTATTTATTTGAAAGTTTATTTATCTATTTTTTTATTTATTTGGAAGTTTATTTGCACTGTATATGTGTGTCTGTGTGAGTGTATACATACACACGAACACAGTCAATTTGATTTGACAGCATGATTAAACAGTGCTGGCAAATTAGAATAGATGGGTTGCAAAAAATGTTCTTAAAGGTGAATATGGCTGGCAATCCCTGTATTGGATTTGTATTGTATTTATATTATCATTGAAGCATTTTTGCTTTTGTTTGTTCTACTTCACTTATACAATTTAAAAATAAAATAAAATATATATTTTATTGGGAAATGAAATTTACTGATATCGGGTAATCATGAAGAAAACCTGACCTCAAGAGGAAACTGATGGAGGCCATCCTCTGTTAATCTGGAGAATTTTGCAGAACAATTTATTCCTGCAAGCATCCCAGGTGCTAGCCTTTAAGGTTTTTGAAAATAACAAGGGATATCTTGTACTGCATTGTACTCACAAGTGGTAGCCTTATAAATTAAAATTATAAATAAACAAGCAAATATATCTGTAAACAAACTAGCAAATAGATTTCAAAATCTGTACTGTATAGAATCTTATAGATCAACTGGGTTGCAATATTTTCTACCAATTGAAATTTCTGGGTGAAACTTAAGAAATTTACCACATAATTCAGTTTTACAACCAGTTCACTTGCTACAAAAGTTAAGCATGAAACGTTTTTGCAAATTGGGACACAGTTTTGAGCAAGACACCCCAAAACATACCTCCAAATCAGCTCCAAAATGCACAGAGGAAAGAAAAGTGATGTTTTTGGAATAGAGATCCATTTCCAGGTTTTATATTAATAAAAAACTGAGGGGAGATTTTAACGGTGCTATGCATGCAAGCAAACCTATGACTATATCTCAGCTGAAGAGGGAGAAAATGTCAAAAGCAAAAATAAAAATTCTATCTGGCTACAGAAAATGCTAGGAAGCTGTTATTTCGTCCAGAGGTTACAAACTGTAACTGAAAGGGTGTCAAAACCTTTCAGTTACAGTCACATTCATATTTTCTTATTTTGAATCTGTAAGCAATTGCACATAAATAGTAAATACGCATTCGAATTCTCAGAAAAACATCACC
Source organism: Bothrops alternatus (assembly GCA_034064705.1). Lineage (NCBI taxonomy): Eukaryota > Metazoa > Chordata > Lepidosauria > Squamata > Viperidae > Bothrops > Bothrops alternatus. The sequence continues at coordinate 10,306,224 of JARGCV010000124.1, read as the reverse complement.
TTCAACTTTGTACCACATGCCAATTTCTGTTAACTTGGGAATTAATTCTAACACACAATTTCCTGATGATCTCTCCCTAAAATGTATACATTAAATATATTGGTAACAAGAATAGATCCTTGAGAGACCCCAGAAATCAGATTTTCCTTTGTAGAGTAATAGTCTTTGTGTAACATGTTCTGGAATGTTCCAGGTACAACGTTTCCAGTTCCCAAAACTGTCAGTCCAGAACAATACCATATTCAACTATCCCCAGAGGAGCATCACACTTCATCTATCTTTCTCCAGGTGAAAACTATTTACCTGTCTGACCAAGGGAGTCTCAATTCTATATAGCCTGTCCTAAAACTAGTTTGAAATGTCTCAAACATATATTATCAACTTCGTGTAAGATTTCCTGAAACTAGGAGATCAAATTCTCCCAATTATCTTGACTATAAGAACATAAGAACATAAGAAGAGCCATGCTGAATCAGGCCAAAGCCCATCGAGTCCAGCATTCTGTGTCACACAGTGGCCCACCAATTGTACATGGGGATCTTGAGCAGAAAGAGAAGGCAAAACCCTCCCTTTCCCTTGACCCCCAACAAATGGTACCCAAGGGAATCCTGCCTGCCTCAACCAACATAGAGGCGGCACATGGACATCCGTTTTAATAACCACCGATACTTTGCATCCATGAATCTATCTAGCCCTGCCTTGAAGCTGTCAAGGCTGACAGCTGTCACGACCCCTTCAGGAAGTGAATTCCATAAATCAACGACTCTCTGGGTGAAGAAATATTTCCCTTTATTTGTCCTCACTTTCTTAGCTATGAGCTTTAGGGAGTGCCCCCTTGTCCTGGTATTGTGTGATAGAGAAAAGAATTTTTCTCTATCCACCTTTTCTATCCCATGCATGATTTTATACACTTCGATCAAGTCACCCCTTAAACGCCATCTTTCAAGGCTGAAGAGACCAAGGCGTTGCAATCTGGTTTCATAAGAGAGGCGCTCCATTTCCTTGATCATTCTTGTTGCCCTTTTTTGCACCTTTTCCAGTTCCATTATATCCTTCTTGAGGTGCGGTGACCAGAACTGTACACAGTACTCCAAGTGTGGTCTCACCATCGATTTGTACAGAGGCAATACAACTAGTTACAGAAATTTAGAAAATAGCCTGCAAATATTTTTGAGGGATCAAGAAAGGTTTCTTAAAGATGTAGCCTCATAAATACCTCTTTATGTAGGAAGTCAGTTTCCCCTTGCTCAGAGAGGAATTAATAATATTTATCAACTAATCCCAGTGCCTCCCAGCAGGGGAATTTAAGCTATGTCAGGAGAATCAAGAGGACAGATGGTAGAACAACTGCTCCCAGGAATCCTCAGCAGTTATCAATGGAAACTATTCTAGTTTCATCATCTATGAAAAATATCTGGACAACTCTGACTCTGAATCAAACATCAGATTCAAGTACAAGTAACATCAAATTCAGTTTAAATCTAAGAAATGTATTGGCAAATAACTCTTAAAAGCATTATAGTAATTTGTGGAATATTCCAATTTCAAATTAAGAGGTTGAGAAACACATGCTAATTTTCTCTTGCTAAATAGGTCAGCGTCAGATGCATTATGCTCACAGAAAAACATTACTACTTCTCTGTATTTACCACCATTATGCATACTTTTAAATGAGCTCCATACTGCATCCATCAGTGTCAAGGTTAGTTTTTGCTATCTTTGTATCATGGGGCTGATTTAACGTGGCTCAGAGTAGGGCTTATAGTCAATTATGTCTACAAGTTAAACACTTGTTTGGTCTAATCATACCAAATAATATAAGTTACAGATTCAACTTTGCTAAAATAATATTTAGCAAAATATTTGTTAGCAAAAAAATACTTATCTAGCTTTTATTTGTCCATGAAATTATCCTAAAAACTTATCCTAAATTGAGAAATATTTACATCTTATAAGAGGTATCTGCCTACTGATCGCATAAGAGTTTCATATATATATTTAGTACTGAATGCCTTCCCCCCAAATTACCTGCAATCTCCAGCATATAGGGAATGTAGAATCCACGAATGGGTTTTAGAAGTCCTCTAGCCCAATTCGACCAATCAATCAAAGTTGCCACACCCCTGCTGGGCCTGACCATGCCCCAGTTTCTTTTTGGTCTCAGCCCTGAAGAGACGTGGAAATTTGGCTCCCGAATATAAATTAGGAGGACAGGTAGTATTACCATTCATGGATTCTTAGTTCCTTCTGTAATCTAGTTCAGCGCTGGGCTCAGCACTGCCCTAGCCTACATTTCAGCTTTGTTTCTCTTGCCTGGAAAGCTTCCACCACTGACCAGCTGATCGTCGCGATTGCTGCTTTTTGCGCAGCGCGGCGATCGATTTCCCTCTGGTTATAGCCTTTCCCAGGTCTCCTTTCTGTTCCTTCTACAGATTCTTCTCCTTTGGTTTTCCTTACAGTCAAAACTCCTCATTAGCTTTCGCCTGCTTTATTTTCTTTCATGGAGCGTCGCGGGCACCATTTTGAGGCTTGCCGCCCGATCGTTCTTTTCCCCCTGGTAACTTTTGTTGCTCCTTGCCTGTTAATTCCTGGCAGCGTGGGTCATCAGAAAGGGGGGGCTCTTTCGCTCAAATTATTTCTTTTTTGATCGACGAGGGACAGTGTTCCTTTCGCAATCCTCTGGGGATATAGGGGCTCCTATATCTATCCCTCATTGAGTACAGGCCCCTTTCTTCTTCTCCATTGCAGCCACCATCTTATGCCACCACGTGGCTGGCGAGGGGGATTTTTTTTTCTGAATCAATTCTCCTTGGGTTTTTTTTCTAAATCTTTTCTCTGCATCGTGCTAGTTCGTTCTCATCCTCAGTTATTATATGTACATTTGCTTCAGATAAACAGTGTTACACACTTCCACATCCCTGTCTGCTAAATTATTCTAACTATTTAGTGACACAAGTAGGGTTGTTTCTTGCTTTGCCTGATCCACATGTCTGCATCTGGTGGATGGCTATTGCTGTCCTAGCCGACACTAAGTAAGATACGAGGTCCCCCATTAAAAAAATACTGCGAATAAATAATAACAACTCAATTGTTTACAGTATTAAGAACCAAGGACACTGGACAATTGAAGGGGGAAAGGACAGCTCCCTGGGTGATGCGCAACTTACATTGCGCAGTGTGACTCCGCGCTTAACGGTGGCCCAGACTCCACAGACCCTCGTGTAGGCCTGTACCACCTAGGTGGGCCATAGCCTTATCTCCTGCAGACCAGGCAGCTTCAGAGACCTTCTGGAAAACTCCTGTTTTTTTATTCAAAATGGCAGATAACACTGTTCCACAGGCTTCCACTTCAAGTGGAAATAAGAAACGCAAGTCTCTCAACCAAGAAGTGGCCGCAAAGGTCAAGGCCAAGACTAAATGGGCCTCTAAGGCGGCTGAAAAGCAGGCAGGTAGCAGACATAGGGCACTGGAAAAGCAATTTTCCAAATCCAACAATGTGCAGCGGAGGTTCAACCTGCCTCCACTTCCCCTACTGCTGAGGGTCCACGCTCCTCACCTTCTGTATGGGCTTGGTCCCCTGAACAAGCTCTAGAACAGGGTCCCTTACTTGGATTCAACAGGGATCACCTTTCTCTTTTTGAACAGGATCTGAAATTGCAGGTCCAAGATCCGGTTCTGGTCACCGAACCCATCTCTCCCTCAGTGGCGTGTGGAACCCTGGGGAGTTTCTCCCTCACTGGTCCACCTCAGATTCCATCGGCATCTTTCACTCCAATGGCGGCGGGCCTCAGGTCCCAGGAACAACCTTCATTCACCACCCAGCTCCAGGCCATGATTTCAGAGGCGGTGGCTCAAGCCATGGCATCTTCTGTGAGGGCCCCACCAATCCCAGGGCTGTCAACCCCCCCATCTGCGAGAACTGCACGGCCCAGGGATTATGAGTTCCCAGATGTGGCCTCATCACCGCATTCTGGTGGCAGTGAGATATCTGAATATTCTGAACAGGCCCTCAAAGAGGGTCTGTGGTCAGATGACGAGGACATTCATTCAGAAGCCACTCCCCTGGTCGGTGTGTTTAATCCTACTTCTTTCCCTTCGCTCTTACGTAAGGCCTGCACCACCGGAAAGATTGAACCGGTGAAACCCCAAGTCCGATCAGGATTCCAGCCAGAGTTCTGATCCGCTGTTCTCAGAACCAGTTACAAGGACCCAACAGATCCCTTGCCCTCCCATGTTTTTGAAATCCATTCAGGATCAATGGTGATCCCCTGGTACCTTCTCGGCCCTTGGGGGAATAGATCGCAAACTCTTGGATACGGTCTCTACCCTCAATAATGCACTGGAGGTTCCAGGAGTAGACGAATCTCATACTGTCAGACTCCAAGATCCCAGGGGATATGTCGGAGGCTCTGAAGGCCGAGGACAAGAAATCTGAGGTTTCTTTCCGTAGAATGCATCAGGCCTCGGCCTGGGCGATAAGAGCTTCCACATCAAACTCCTTCTTCGCCAGGATTTCGCTAATGCGCCTTCGTGAACCTCAGTCTAGGATCTCCCCAGATGAGGTAAGAGTGCACCAGGACATCAGAAAGTTGCAGGCAGCACTAGAATACATGGTGGACACGTCCCTGCAATCAGCCAGGTTTTCGGCGCAGGCCATAGACTCTAATGTTGCTGCACGTCGGTTGTTCTGGCTTAAGAACTGGCATGCCGACACCAGACACAAATGGAGGGTGGCTGCTGCCCGTATCAGAGTGGTCGCCTCTTTGGGGAGGCCCTCACTCCTTGTCTAATTGAAAACAGAGAAGAGAGTACTCTCTCACCTCTCCAAAAGAACGGGCAGACGCTTCAATCCATACAATCGCCGTCCTTCCTTTCGGACAGGCTCAGACCTGGCGCCGGGGAGTGGCTCTCGGCCCTTTCCAGCGGGGCTGGACCGTTCCTTGGACTGTTCCGGCTACAGAGACAGGCCAAAACCACAATTTCAGGGCAAGCGGCCCTTTCATGGCAGGGGAGGTCGTCCCTTCCGTAGGACAAAATGACTTGGAATGGACCCCTCCTATAGGCAGCAAACTGGCTTATTACTTCCACAAATGGGAAGACACCACCACAGACACTTAGGTTCACACTACCATCAGGGACGGTCTGTCCCTGGAATTCTTAACATCTCCTCCTTGGCGATTCATCGGCTGCCCCCTATCGCAAAATCCCGTAAAGCAGGGTCTCATGAAGGAAGCCACTCAACACCTTCTAAACATAGAGGCCATCGAGCAGGTGCCAGCGGATCAAATGGGGCAGGGGTTCTACTCCATCCTCTTCGTGGTTCCGAAAGCCTCGGGGGGAGGGAGGGCGATACTCGATCTCAAGGTCCTAAATTTGTACCTTGTATATCACAAGTTCAAAATGCAAACTCTTCACTCCATTTTGGCCAGCATTCGTCAGGGGGATTTCCTGATGTCAATAGATCTTACAGAAGCATACCTTCATATTCCCATATATCCGGGTCACTGACAGTTCCTCAGATTCAGGTATTCCAATCATCATTACCAATACAAGGCTTTGCCATTCGGTCTTTCATCGGTCCCCAGGGTCTTCACCAAGGTCCTGGCGGTTCTTGCTGCACAGCTCAGATTAGTGCCGGTCCGCGTTCAGTGCTACTTGGACGACATTCTAATCCAGTCGTCCTCGGCACTGAATGCTCGCTCGGACATGGCACTAACAATCAAGATTCTTCAGGACCATGGTTTTCTGATCAACTTTCAAAACAGCCACTTGACTCCAGGGTGCAATAATAGATACCAACCTGTGCCAAGTCTTCTTGTCTCAGGAGCATCAGGTCAGCATATGTACACTGATCCTCAAAGGGAAAAACGGGTGACCCTATTTCTGCTCTCACAGCTGTTGGGAAAACTGATTTCCTGCATTGCCATAGTGCCTTGGGCCAGACTCCACACGAGACAACTCCAGTGGTTTTTGGTCCCCTACCAGAGGCGGGGCATAGCCTCTTTTCCCCAGAGGGTATGAGTCCCAGCATAAATGCTCTCATCCCTTCTCTGGTGGCTATCCCCAGCTTTGTCCAAGGGATCTCTTTTCAGAGAACTGGTTCGAGTGACCTTCACTACAGACACCAGCCTATTCAGATGGGGGGCACACCTCCAACTTCAGTTCACCCAGGGTCGGTGGTCCCAGCAGAATCTCAAACAAAACATCAACTGGCTAGAGCTCAGGGCCATTCACGTGGCACTTCATCATTTCCGCAAAACAACTGCGGGTGGGCACGTGTTGGTCCTGACAGACAACGTGGCGGCAAAGGCCCATGTAAACAGGCAGGGCAAAACTTGATCTCAGGCTTTGATGTCCGAGGCTCAGTTACTGGGATCACGGGCAGAAAGGAATCTTCTGTCCCTAAAGGCGGAGCACATATCGGGAGTGGAGAACCAACAGGCGGATTATCTGAGTCACTCTACGGCAAATCATTCAGAGTGGCACTTACATCCCTGCCTCTTTCGGGAGATCACGCATTGGTTTGGTCAGCCCAGGGTCGACCTATCTGCATCCCCAGCGAACGCACAATGTCCCCAGTTTCTCTCTCGGTTTCCCTCCCAGGGGTTGGAGGGAGCGGATGCTCTCCGCAGTCCTTGGCCGGAGGGCCTACTGTATGCCTTCCCACCCCTTCCTCTGATTCCGACCATCATCAGAAAACTGTTGCAGGAACAAGCGGAGCTAATATTTGTGGCCCTATACTGGCCGAGGCGACCATGGTTCGCAGATCTTGTGAACCTCGCCATAGCTCCTCCGTGGAAAATTCCTCCAGAGCGGATAATTTTAACACAAGGGGTTTCGACACCCAAATCCGCAGTGGCTCCAATTAGCCATCTGGCATCTGAATGCCAGTTCCTGACACAGGGATCTTACTCCCCCAGGGTGATATCCATGATTCAGGCCTCGAGGTGGCCGGCGACAAATCGGATTTACAATGCCACTTGGAGGAACTTCTGTAACTGGTGTGACCGCCAGGATTTGTCCATCTCTTCTGTCACTATCCCAAGAATTCTTGAGTATCTCATGGATGGAGTGGATATGGGTCTCGCACCCAGTACTATCCGTAGGCAAGTGGCGGCACTCTCCATGGTGTTCACCTGTGCCAACTCTGTGCCATTGTCTCATCATCCGAGGGTTCAACCCTTTATCAAAGGAGTTACTAATAGCAGACCTCTTGTAGTCCATCGTTATCCCACTTGGGAGCTACCCCGAGTTCTACAGGTTCTTACAGGATCCCCCTTTGAATCTCTCAGGTCTTGCACTCTTCGTCTCTTGTCTCTTAAGGTGGCCTTCCTGGTTGCCATCACTTCGGCAAGGCGAGTTTCGGAACTGGCTTCCCTTTCTGTTAGGGAGGATGTCATAGTTCCAACTAATGAAACACTTCAAAGAACTTCCAGGCATGTTTATCCTAAAGTCTTTATTAACAGTGTAACAAATCGACGGCACATCATGGAGGTTCTTTGAAGTGTTTCATTAGTCAGAACTATGACATCATGCCAGAATCTGAATTTCTCTTGCTTGCGTCTAACTTTTCTTCCTAAACCCCTCCCTTATTTTGCAGTCATAAGTCACATCTTCCAATTAGCCCGGAGGGCAAAGATTCACTTCTGTTCCTTTTTCCCGGGCTTTCCTTATGAATCTCCTCCCTCACTCTGTCATCTGAATTAACTCTAAAAATACCAGACACTTCTGTATATCTTGTCAAAGTAATAATATCATATATTAACAGCGTTGACAGAGGACCTGTGTACCTCCATCAGGACAGAGTGGTACTGTGATTGGATCCTCTGTTCATCCCCAAGGTAAACACGTTGTTTCACCGGGCTCAGGAGATTGTGTTGCTGGACTTTTGTCCCAATCCTTCACACGTCCTGGAGAGGCAGTGGCACTTCCTGGATGTATGCAGGGCGCTGCGATATTATCTTAAGAGGACTGCTCCTTTTCGTAGGTCGGAGGCACTTTTTGTCTCTTTTCATACGGGGTCCCAAGGGCAGAAGGTTTCATCTTCTACTATTGCCCAGTGGATTAAGGCCTGCATTGCTGAAGCTTACTGGGTTTGCTCTTTACCAGTTTCAAACCGTCTAATGGCGCATTCTACACATAGTGCTTCCACATCAGCGGCGTGGCAAACTCAAGCCTCCATTGTTGATATCTGTAGGGCGGCGATGTGGTCATCCCTTTCCCCTTTCATATGTCATTACAAGCTCGACAAATTTGCTTCTGCAGAGGCATCATTTGGCCATTGGGTCTTACAACAGGTGGTCCAATTCGGCACCGACACTTGACCGGCCTGCGTCCCACCCGTGGGGTCATATGGGCTTTGGTATGTCCCATTCATGGATTCTACATTCCCTACATGCCGGAGAAGGGGCGTTGTCTTACTGCAATCTGTTTTATGGGTATTACAAGCAAAAAGTGGGTGGAAACAAAAATGCCATGTCAATTTGCAATCAGTTCGCATCATATGCTCCGCAGACATAAATCTTATTAAAAAATAAGGAGTGTTTATAATGCTGTTTGTCTTTAGAAAAGAGCAATGCAGAATTGTGTCAGAGAAAGACATTAACAGTCATTTGATATAAAATAGAATTTCTGAATCTTTCAGTTTTGCATATTCCACTAAACACAGCTGTTTATTTAAAAATAGAAGCAATAAATAATAACTTCTCCTGTATCTGGCTCAATTTGTCATGCTCATTTTAGATTTCTTTACAACTCAAAGAGATAATTAATGAGCTACTCTTGCCAGGGCTGCCCCAATGGCCCCCTTCTTACATCTGTCAATAAGCCAGGCATTACCGTTACCTCAGTCAGTAGGCGTCATCATATACTATAAGACCATTATCAATACCAACCTTAGAGGAAAACAAAGGAAGATAATTTATCTTTCCATGAAGCTAAAGTGTTTAAACAATATTAAGAAAACAAGGCTTGACCATTCATTTTGCATAATTTAATTCTTCTTCATATTGTGTTATTTGGTAATAGAAAAATATGCCAGCACTTGGCTTAAATATAAATGTCTGTCATTTTGAGAACATGATAGATATTCTCTGGAGCTCAAAAGCATGTAACCCAATTTGGGTACACATATGGTAACAAGCACTTGAAGAGTAAGCTTGAATTCATGCAAGATGGTCATTTGAAGCTGTGGGACAGTCAGCTGGAAAGCTATTCTGAGAAGTCTAGCTGTGTACAATTCATGCCTTACTGACTTCTTTTGATGGATTCAAAGATCCCTTTTGAAAACAGTATTTCTGTTGTGAGGATATCTCAGATTTTAAACAACCCCTAGTAAAATGCAAAAAGTTCTGACTGCAATTTGTTTTTCATGTGGAGTATGGATGGGTTAAAAAAAATGACTAGATAACAATCTCCATGACATTAGTAGATGAATGACAAAATTTCCCCCTCAAAATGTATGTGACATGCCTGAATCATAACACAGTACACATTGTTAGTGCTGTCAATTTTCATTATTCTGTTGCACATACAATTAAATACCTAGAATCAACCCTTTCACCAGTATTTGACAAATGATGCCTCTGAAGCACATTCCATGCTTGATGGCAATTTTTTTTTCTTGTTTTTATACCTTTTAACAACAGGGGGAGGGGGTTATTCATATATATTCATTTTGCAGAACAAAATAATCTTTTTTTTAAAAAATGGGAAGTCTATTTGTAGTGCAATGAAATGTATATTTAGACTGATTACAAGCCATAAAAGGATCGAACTTATCTCCTTGTTAATTATATAACTGATCAGGCTGTTTCAATCAATTTAGGAGCTTAATGCAACCCCAAAACTGGCTCCTACCAACCATGCTCATAGCCTTGGAATAAGACTGCAGGCAGATTCATGCAAATTGAGATATTAAAATTGTATTTGAAATAGAATATTCACCAAACACAAAATAAAAATAAAGCTTTTTTTTAAGTTAGAAGAAATGTATTGGATTCAAAATTTAACTACTGTCTGCTATTGTTTTTAAAAAGTCAAATTCTTCTACAGAGAGAAATGTATTTCCCTTGCCAGCATGAAAGTGTTTTTATTTTGTTTTCCTTGCTATCTGCCCTCTTCACTTTTACAAAACTGCAGTAGCAATTGTTGCAGTTTCAGCTACACAAAGAAAACAGAATATTGAAAACTATCACAATGACAGTCCTGCTAAGTAATATCTTGGTGTCTATTTATTCTTGACATTTTTAATATGAAGGAGTTCATAGTTTATGATTGCTGGTTTCTATTTTTTATTTTCATGACTTTCTTGAGGTTATTTAGTGAACATGAAAGCAAAAGACAGATTTAAGTTGGTCTTAGACCAGCACTTAGTTACTGCATGCACTGGCTTTCTGTGGTCCATTCTTGGATATGCTTCATGATGAGCAAAGGCAAGATGACCTGAATAGGGTCCTTCCTCATCTGCACTCAGCTGAACTGAAATGCTCTGAAGCCATGTTTTGCTCTGCTGGCAGTGACAGCAGAGCAAAATAGCAAGTTCTGTTGTCCAGATTAAAACAGCAAATATTGAATCTTATTTGACATTTCAGTATGCAGGTTTGAGACAGTATCTTGCTTATGTAACCTTTCAGTGCAAATAAAACAAAAAGAGAATTGGGTTCAGTGTATAACAGCCAAAACAGACACTGAAATAAATGAGATTTCATATGTGGCTCTTCTCAAGTTATGATCAATGGCTGATATAAGAGATAATTTAATTATTTGCATTCTCTTTCCTTCTTTAATTAACTTGTTAATCTAAAATTCCTTGTTTTAGAAATATTTATGCAAATGCAGATGTAATGGTAAATTCTAACACATATTTCAATGAACATATTTCAATGAATAGAGCATTTAAGATAAAATACTGAGTGTTTATTTCTTGAAGAAATTACTCGGCTTACTTTAAACTGCACTTTGCAGCTTCCATATACTTTTAGGAAAGATCCTTGCTAGTTCAGGTCTCTTCCCCCCCCTTCCTATATGTACAAATCACTTTTTGGAAACTGAATCTGAAGCTCTCTGAATTACTGTTGTTAAGTATATCAAGAAGATGGAATAGAATGGTTTCCAGTTTTGACATCACAGGGAGATGGACGCAGGAAGACAGGGCTCCATCTTTCACATTTGATTTCGCCCCACTGGGGGACCCTGGAAAGGGTTGAAAGTCACCCCGTGGAGGCGACAAGCAAGGAGGGGACCCTCATTAATCATGGTGGGGTGGCAGCCCTCCTATTTGATCTGAGGAAGCCCTCCAACCTGGTGGGGGAAAGACTGGCTACATTCGTGTAGCCAGTCCTATGCTGCTGACAACGGAAGACAATAAGCACCAACAAGCAACATTACAGCAATGTGGATAAAACTGGGTGAGACCTCACACACACACACACACACACACACACACACACACACATGAAATTTTGTGACTAAAAGTGCTTTTAAGACCTTTTTTTAAAAAAAAGACTTGAAAAGTCTGCAATATAAGTTTTGGATTTAAAAACAACTGGAAAACAGTGTCAATGACATCTAGTGGTAAATATACAGCACTACAACTTATTATGCCTAAAATAAACCTGGTTCGAAGCCCAGATTTAGATAAGACTTTGGCTGGTCTTGGAAGCTTTTACATTTGAAAATTGCAGCTGAGAAAGAAAAGGCTTGGTGGCTGCTTATCTGTGAGGCAGAGATGATAAACTATTTTAAAATTGGCCTGTCTGAACCAGGAATACAAATACTGACTTTCAAAACTGTATTGTGGAACTATTTTCCTGTAGAAGAAATATACAGTATTGCCTGATATGAGGGAACATTTTGGATTATAAATTTTGACTGATAAACATTTTTTAATGGTTCTTTCTTCTCCCTGGACAGAAAGGATATATTTCTCATTGGACAGAAAAAATTGAATTTTACTTATATTTGCTTAGGGGAGGTTTAAGCAAGGATTGATAAGTTGGTTGGATAATTTGGTGCTCCAATAATAATTAAGTAAAACTTCCTAAGTTTTCAAACAGATTTCTATAAAGCCCATTTACAAAAAATAAAATGGATGTTCCATATTTAGCTCTAAATGGTAAAAAAACATCCTTAACGTCTGTTTCCAGAAGCCTCAGTTTGACATACTACCAAGAAAATACCGATGAATAACGAAAGAAATTCCATGTTGAAATTAATAGAAGAAACAATTGTCTTAGCTTATGATGAGATTAAAAATAACTCAAAGGAGATAAAAGAACAATTTTCTAATTTAAATCTACAAACCCAGAAAATAATCACAGAGAAGGAACTAGCAACCCAGAAAACAGAAGGAAAACTAGAGAAAGCTGACCCAAATATGGAGAACCCAAAGGAAAAAAAACTAATGGCCAGACTCAGACAAATGAAGAATTAGAAGATATAATGATAATATTGGAAATGGAAAAGACATTTTATCAACCAAGATTTCAGAGCATACTGGAGGATAAGGAAGGAAAGCCAATGGAATGGAAGATAGAGCTGTTACCAGAACTGTGGGGAATTGGAGAAGGTGGGAGACTGTTCAATGAATACCAATGGGCAAGCTCTTCCAAAAATATTTTAACTAAATTGTTTCTTTTGCTCCAAATAATATGTACAAAAATAGAGGAAGAATTATTTGATGATCCAAATGCACTGAGTCAGCTGGCCAAGAAAGCTAGAGTAAGACTGAAGAAAACAGAAGCTTTGACCTATTAGAGTCAAAGGATCGACTACTGCAATGCTCTCTACATGGGGCTACCCTTGAAGAGTGTTCAGAGACTACAATTAGTGCAAAATGCAGCTGCGCGAGCAGTTGTGGGTCTTCCTCGTTGTGCCCACATTTCATCAACTCTCCGCACGCTGCATTGGTTGCCTATTGGTCTCCGAGCCCAATTCAAGGTGTTGGTTATTACCTATAAAGCCCTTCATGGCTTGGGACCAGGATACTTACGGGACCTCCTTCTGCCACATACTTCTCTACGACCGGTGAGAGCGCACAGGGTCGGCCTCCTCCAGGTCCCGTCAACGAAACAATGTCGTCTGGCGGGCCCTAGGGGGAGGGCTTTCTCTGTTGCGGCGCCCACCCTCTGGAACCATCTACCTCCTGAAGTCCGCGTTTCTCCGACCCTCCTGGCCTTCCAAAAGAATTTAAAAACCTACCTCTGCCGGCAGGCCTGGGGATGATTGTTGATTGTGGTGTGATTGATGAGTATGTATGGGGTTTGTATTTTTAATGTTGTTCGGATTTGTTCAATTGTTTATATATATATGTTGTAAGCCGCTCCGAGTCTTCGGAGAGGAGCGGCATACAAATCCGAATAAAATAAAATAAAATAAATAGAGGGATATTATATTATCAATTAGATGTTTGAACATGGTTAAGAATAGATTGCTAGAAATAGAAATATTATTATAACTAGATAGATAAGATTGGTAATCAGAATATCATATTTTGGCATGAAAAGGGAAATAAGAAAATACTAAGAAGTTTGAATAAGGGAAGCTTTTGGTTACCCAAATATAACTTCTTTTGAAACTATAAATGATTTGGATATTTTGAATATGGATGGGAAATTAAAACTGAAAAAAAAATATGAAAATAGGATACTGACTGATATTGAATGGATATTGAATGCAAATGCAATTAAGGTATGTTTTGGTTAGAAAAGATATTTTAAACTGATATCATTGATATTATTAGAAAACTGTAATAAATGCTGATATTCAATTGTATATCTATTAATAACAATAAGAATTGTATTTGCTTAATGTGGAAAAATGTTTATTACTGGAAGAAGAGAGGAGGTATTGGTTGGTATAATATTGGATTTAGTTTGAAGAAGCTTATATGTACCATGGAATTATTAATGGACTCAATCAACACATGGTCTATTAAGCACTTGTTTGTAAAAATAGAAAATTAATAAAATATTTATAAAAGACGATGAAATAAAAGGATAGGCTTTTTTACATGTTTATGAAACTTCTCACAAATTTGAATGCCTAACAGACTCATGAGAACTCAAAAGCAAGGTTCATCAAGGTGCAGCAGGAATGCCATGACATCTATAACATCTATAAAAGTCATAAGGATAATAATAAGAAATAGATAAAAGATAATTAAGTATTTTTAAATCCATAATTGATATTACCTAAAAATTTTAGGACTAATATCATATGAGAAGAGTAGTCTACAAGCTTTTGAAGCTACGGTTTGTTTGCTGTAATTTCCTATCTAAAATGAAATCTTTTTTTAAAGCTAATTTTGTGCCAGTCACATTATTATAAAACTTGACTTGATAGGTCACCATTTACTGATCGGTAGCAAAATATGTAGGGTTCACATTGTAATTGACTCTCCTTATCTTGAAGGGTGTGATTAGAATGGACTCAGGAAACCTGGAAAGACATACCATAGCTTATTTATTTTCACTGCTTATATGAATACACAAAACAACAGAAGGGAAAAACGGAACTGCAGTTGACTTGGTGCATTCAAAATGGTCTCAAAGAACTTCTGGACATTAATGTCCTCAGCCTTTATATTATTTATTTCAGTCTAGTTACTAAAAGACCATTATTGTTCTTGGCTTACTCTGAAATTTAAGGAACGAAGAAAATTAGAAATAATATAAATGCAGGCAGTACAGCATACAACTGAGTAAGTTAATTAAATAAAAGAAAGTTGTGCACTTGTACAGTGATAATTGGAGTGAAGAGTATTTATTGAGTACATTTTACGCAATTTTTAGCCTAAATTTAGAAGGCTGCTGTAAGTGATCAGTTTGGTCTTAATGCAAGACTGACCAGACCCTTATACAGCATACTGTTTGGTATGGAGGTGAGAAAGGAAGTGATGGCAGAAAAAGGTGTCTGGTCACATCTGGCTCTCTTCTTCTATTGGTGGATTCAATCTCCTCCCCACCATTGTCAAATTACTCATCAGAGAATGTGGGTTCTGTCAGAAGAACAGTTACCAACTTTTGGTCTACATTTGTTCTCTTTTATAGTTTACAAAATTACTGATGCAAATCGAAATAAAATTTCACAGAAAGCATAATTTCACAATAAAAAGGAGTAAAAAATGAGACTATAGTTAATATGCTAACTTTTTCAGCACCACGATTGTTTTCTTGACCTTGCAGGTTTGCAGTCTTCAAACGGGGTATTTTTTTATTTCTTTGACAAAATAATTTACATATCAAGGGATTTTATTACCAAATTAATTTGTTACCTGTGTTTTGACAGAAGCAAATGTAGAATATACCGGTAGATGTCTTGTTTTTTATTGTCTTTTTCTCATGGTTCTCTATATTTTTTTTAAAAAAAATAAATTTTATTAAATGTGTACAATTTAGTTTTCAGGTAATAATTTACAATGATATTGCTGCAGAATTTAATAGCTTTTGTTATTCATGTTTTAAAAGATGATTATTTGAAGAATATAAAATATGCAGTGGCATACTACCATATCTCATTTAGATGGAAAAGAAGAACTCTCTTTGAGATAATGACCAAAACTAACTTTTCTTACATCACTGTAATACCACTTTTTGCTCTTAAAATGTTTGAGCAAACACTTGTAAAGAATTCTTTTACATATAGTTTTTGACAATTCATTTAACGACCATTCAAAGTTACAACAGCATAGAAAGCATAACTTATGACCATTTTTCACACTTATGACCACTGCAGCATCCCAATGGACATGTGATCAAAATTCAGACATTAGGTAAACAACTCACATTTATGACAGCTGCAGTCTCCCAGGGTCATGTAAATTAAGATCTAATGTTAATTATGGGTTCTAACACTACAGACAAGCCTTTCTTCATCTTTGTATGCTAAAGGTACTCTTGAAATAATGTCGAGGTCACAGGGAACTCTTGCATAAATGGAACAACAGGATGGAACAACATAGGGGCTTTTCCTGCTCGGACCACTCAAAATCTACCTTCATTATTGTTATTATTATTATTATTATTTTTACCATCACCCTGATAGAAACTTGGTACTTGGACCTTAATTCAGACTTGACTGCCTGGTTTCTTGCCGGACCCTATCGATTCATCTTACTTGACTGGCTGCTTACTCGAAGTGGACGCTTCTTGCATTGCGAGACTCCCCCCCTCGCAATTATGGCCCTCTGTTCTATCAAGGGCCCATCTCGAGGATGGACTTTGGAGTCCTGAGAGATGGCATGCATCAAAAAAGGGGCTTTGGGGTTTTTTAAATAGGTACTTAGTCAAAGTTTTAAGGGTGGGGAGGGGTGTTGAAGGAGTGTTTAGGGCAGGGGAGGAAATTGTTAGAAGGGAACAAGAAGACAGGCCAGGCGACGGAAGGGGACGGAGTCCTGAGGGTGCGGACGGGGGGCTGATTAAGACTAACTCAGTTCCAATAAGTACCGTTAGCGGGAGGGGCAGGTATGGTGGGAGCAGGGGGCCGTATCATAATAAGGGAGCGCGCTCCCGCTGCTTACGAGCGGTCATGCGCTCCGACCCCCAAGGCTCAACCTGTTCTCGGGGTTGTTCAGAACCACAGGGCCCTGGCTGTAGGCTGATGCTGTGCAATGCCAGGTCTGTGGTAAATAAGGCCCCCCTCATTCAAGATTTAATCTCAGAGGGGGGAGCAGACCTGGCGGGTATAACGGAGACCTGGTTGGGACCAGAGGGCGGTGTCCCTCTGGTGGAAATGTGCCCACCGGGTTTCCTTGCATTCCACCAGCCGAGAGCTCAAGGCAGGGGTGGGGGAGTGGCGGTCGTGATCAGGGAAAGTTTCAGGCCGAGGGAGGTCACTGTTCCTCAGACGGCAGGCTGTGAATCCCTTCTGGTGAAGTGGGACCTAGGGGGTCCGAGGGCGGTGTTGATTACGTACCTGGCGCCCTGCCACGTATCAACCTCCCTGCCCGAGCTCCTGAGCGTTGTCGCCGCGGTGGTGGTTGAAGTCCCCAGGCTAATAGTCATGGGTGACTTCAACCTGCCGTCCGGGGGCGGGGCGTCCGGGGAGGCTCGGGAGTTCATGGCTTCCATGACAGCCATGGACCTGACCCAGGTAATTCAAGGCCCCACACACACAGGGGGGAACACGCTTGACCTGGTTTTTGTCTCTGGACAGTGGCTGAGTGGTCAGAGTGTAGGGGATATAGTCATTGAACCCCTGTCATGGTCTGATCACTCTCTCCTATGCTTGGACTTTCGGACCGTTGCACCCCACCGCAGGGTGGCGGAACCGGTGAGATGGTACCGCCCCAGGCGGCTGATGGAACCCGAGCGGTTCCAGGCAGAGCTTGGGCCAATTCCTGAGGTTCTGACACACGACTCGGTTGGAGAGGTGGTGGCGGCCTGGGACAGGGCGGCTGCCGGTGCCCTGGATCGAGTTGTGCCTTTGCGGCCTCTGATTCGGCGTGGGTCTCGACCGGCCCCGTGGTATAACGAGGGGTTGAGAGAGATGAAACGCCGGAAAAGACGCCTAGAGAGCAGTTGGAGATCGAGCCGCGCCGAATCTGACCGAACATTGGTAAGAGACCATATTAGGTCCTACCTAATGGCGATAAGAGCAGAGAAGTGTTCCTACCTCACTGCTCTTATTGCGTCATCAGATAACCGCCCAGCCTCCTTGTTTAGGGTGACCCGCTCCCTCCTTCATCAGGAGGTGAGGGGAGACCCCTTAGAGGGTAGAGCTGAGGATTTCGGAAAATATCTGTATGATAAAATCGCTCAGATACGGGAAGGCTTCGACTTCAACTGGGTATGTCCAATGGGAGAGGCGGAGGCTGGTCTTGAGACTGTTACCTGGGTTGAGTTTGACCCCGTGACCCCCGAGGACGTGGACAGGTTGCTGGGGGGACTTAGGGCGACCACATGTTTACTGGACCCGTGCCCCTCCTGGTTGGTGCTGGCCTCCCGGGAGGTGGTACGAGGCTGGTTCCGAGCAATTATCAACGCTTCCTTGAGTGAGGGTGTCTTTCCCGCTGCCTTGAAAGAGGCAGTGGTGAGACCCCTCCTCAAGAAGCCTGCCCTGGATCCAGCTGTTTTATCAAACTACCGTCCCGTCTCCAACCTTCGCTTTCTTGCGAAGGTTGTTGAGAGTGTGGTTGCCCGACAGTTCCCGCAGCACCTGGAGGAATCGTCATATCTCGATCCGTTCCAGTCGGGCTTCAGGCCTGGCTACAGCACGGAAACAGCATTGGTCGCGTTGGTGGATGATCTCTGGCGGGCCCAAGACAGGGGTTGCTCCTCTGTTCTGGTGCTATTGGACCTCTCGGCGGCTTTTGATACCATCGATCATGGTATCATGCTGCAACGGTTGGAGGGGCTGGGCATAGGAGGCACTGTCTTGCAGTGGTTCTCCTCCTTCCTCTCTGGCCGGATGCAGTCTGTGTTGACAGGGGGCCAGAGGTCGACCCCGAGACCCCTCGTATGTGGGGTACCTCAGGGGTCGGTCCTCTCGCCTCTACTGTTCAACATTTATGTAAAGCCGCTGGGTGAGATCATCCGTGGTTTTGGCGTGGAGTACCACCAGTACGCTGATGATACCCAGCTGTACATTTCCACCCCGAACCACCCAAATGAAGCTCTTGACGTGCTGACCCAGTGCCTGGAGGCCGTGCGGATCTGGATGGGGAAGAACGGTCTCAAGCTCAACCCCTCCAAGACCGAGTGGCTGTGGTTACCATCGTCCCGGTACAGCCAGCTGATTCCATTGCTGTGTATTGGGGGCGAAACAGTGGCTCCCACAGGAAGGGTTCGCAACTTGGGAATCCTCCTGGACTCACGGCTGTCCTTAGAGGACCATCTGACGGCCGTGGCCGGGAGGATGTTCCACCAGGTTCGCCTGGTGCGCCAGTTGCGTCCCTTCCTAGACCGGGACTCGCTACGCACAGTCACTCATGCCCTCGTGACCTCCAGGCTGGACTACTGTAATGCTCTCTACATGGGGCTCCCCTTGAGGTGCATCCGGAAGCTCCAACTTGCCCAGAATGCGGCCGCGCGGGTAGTGATGGGAGCGTCGTGGCGCTCCCACGTAACACCGCTCCTGCGTGAGTTGCACTGGTTGCCGGTGGTCTTTCGGGTGCGGTTCAAGGTGTTAGTGACCACTTTTAAAGCGCTCCATGGCATTGGACCCGGATACTTACAGGACCGTCTACTGCCAGCAAATACCTCCCGCCGTCCGGTACGCTCCCACAGAGAGGGCCTCCTCAGGGAGCCGTCGGCCAGACAGTGCCGGCTGGCGACCCCCAGGGGGAGAGCCTTCTCTGTGGGAGCTCCCACGTTATGGAACGAGCTCCCCCCCGAACTCCGTATAATAACAGATTTACGCACCTTCCGTCGGGAACTAAAAACATTCCTTTTCCGACAGGCCGGCCTGGCATAGAAGCTTCGGTTCCAATAGGGTCAAAATGTTTTAGGGGGACTGAGTATTTTTTAAGATTTTAAATTTTGTATGTTTTGGGTTTTAAATGGGATTTTGGCCAAATGATTTAATTTATTTTTAATTATTTTAAATTTTGTATATTTATATGTTTTTTAAATTTTAGGCTGTACACCGCCCCGAGTCCTTCGGGAGAGGGGCGGTATAGAAATTTAATAAAATAAAAATAAATAAATAAAATAAAATATACCAAGAAATATGAAAGCTTCACACACACAAAAAATAGTTCTAACTTATATAATCCACATTTTTGAACATTAACAAGAAGAGCAAAATGGCAGGCTGGCAGTTGAGTCATCACCTGAAACATTCCCATCATTAGCACTGCAAGGCATATGAAATGATAATGATAATATAAAATATATAATTATATATAAAAAACAATATTCCTCACCCCAGGTGAGAAAGACTGCTACAGAGAGCAAGAAAAAAAATCTGTCATTTTCTTTTCATCTTAATATCTCCTATTAGAATTTCCATTTAAAGGGAACTCATGAAGCCTACATTCTTGGCTATTTTAGAAAAAAATATATTCTGCCAAGTCTGTTCATCTTGTGTTTTTTTCCCTTTCTTTTTCTTAATATTTATTTTATAATAATAATAATCATAATAAAAAAAAGTTGGAAGGGACCTTGGAGGTCATCGAGCCCAACCTCCTGCTCAGGCAGGAAACCCTACACCAGCGGTTCTCAACCTATGTGTCGCGACCCCATTTGGGGTCGAATGACCGTTTTGCGGGGGTCGCCGGACACCGCGGTCCGCCATTTTGTTTTTTTGTTTTTGTTTTGCCACGCGCGCGCTGCGCATGCGCGGTTCAGGCCGTTGCGCGATTTATTTTTTTTGGTTTTTTTTTGTTTTTTTCGTCGCACGCGCGCCGCGCATGCGCAGTTCGGGCCGTCGCGTGCGTGCCACGCATGCGCGGATCGCCCTGTCGCACGCACGCCGTGCATGCGTGGATCGACCTGTCGTGTGCGTGTCGCGCATGCGCGGATCAGCCTGTCGTGCGCTCGCCGCGCATGCGCGGATCGGCCCGTTGCGGTCCGCCATTTTGTTTTTTTTGTTTGTTTTTTTCATCATGCGCGCAGATCGGCCTGGCGCACACGCGCGCATCGGGGTCACGCCACGCATGGGCGGCGCAAGTGGGGTCTCAACCTGAAAAAGGTTGAGAACCACTGCCCTACACCATTTTGGACAGATAGCTGTCCAGTCTCTTCTTAAAAACTTCCAGTGTTGGAGCACTTGATGGTTTAATCTATATATCAGTTGTTAGTGTTTTATTAATGGCAGCAAAATTAAAAACTGGTCCATAAGCTGGAAGAATTTAAAACTATTTTCTGTATATTTATTGTATATTCTGACTATGTTCAATGGAAGTAGGTTTAAAAATATATGAACTATATACAGTATATCAAAGAAAGCCATCATTGATTTGTAATCAATGTCCGCATCTAATATCCCACAAAAGATTTTACAATATGCAAGAGTTTCAGGCTATCAGTTCCCAGAATTCTAGTTTTTGAAGGGAAATAGTAGCTTAATTTCTGTACATTGTTTCTGAGCATTAATTGTTGACACTTGCACTTCAATTTCTGTAACCTTTAATATTTCCCATGTGAAAATATGAATATACCTGCTTATCCTTATTACCATTCCAATACCAGCGCTTGAGCTCTTCTAGATTTTTTCATAGAAAGTAAAGTAGAATCCAACAGGTGGTAAAGCCTTTTGTGAATTTACAATAAGCCATGATTTTATTGACACATTGTTGCTTTTAAAAGCTTCAGCTATTGTCATGGGACATTAGGCTTAATAATTTCACTGGCAGATTTTATACTTTTACAAAAGGGGATGGAAGCCAATCCATTGTCTGGACACTTTAATAACCATTACCTAATTTTTAATTTAATTGGGATGAAGACTCTCAGACCTCATTCTACCATAATAGCACAACCACATTCAGGCAGCAGTTTCACATATAAGATGTGAATGATGTTCTCCACTTCTTGATTTGGGAATGGATGATCTGATAACTTGATGCTGTTTTACCATTTATACATGGATTCTCAGTCTCTGTCGCAGCAGAAATCCCCTGAGAATCCATGTATAAATGGTAAAACAGCATCAAGTTATCAGATCATCCATGCCCAAATCAAGAAGTGGAGAACATCAAGGGAATTGGGATACTGGTGTTGTAGTGGATAAATAAAGAAATGTTTAATTTGGCTTTAGTTAAAATAAAATCTGTATGAGTATATGCAAGAATCATAATACTATATTATGTAGAAAAGAAATTATATATTTTCTCTTGTTTGTGTTTGATATTATTTACTTATTTTTAAATACCTAACATTCAGCATGCCATACAGAAAATAAGCAAAGAAGATCACAGTCCATACACATATACACATCTGCAAATTAATCATTGAACTAGAGCTAACATATCTGAATTACAAAAATCTTAACAATTCTGAGATAGGAATAAGAATATATAGAAATCTATGTTTTTATGAATAATTTTCATATATAGTTTCATTTATAGCTATCTACCAGACCAAATACAATAGCCTTAGTCTGAACATATCAGTGCCATTCCAATTTATTTTATGGAGTTAAACTAGTCATAATGTTATGGAATAATTCTTTAGTTACATGACAAACAATACAAAAGATCATGCTCATATTTATCTTGCACAAAAGAGTCCTCATGAAGCACTGATGTTAGTTTCAGTAAATGGAACTCCAGAGAGTGGAAAAATGAAATCCTCATTTAGAACACAAAACAATCTTGAACCATAGTCAACAATTGTACAATCAGAACTATAAAACTACACAATTAATAATCTATAGCATTGTAGCATTTTTACTATTGATTGTTAATAAATCAGTCAGAAACTTTTCAGTAATCCACAGTAAAAGTCTAAACAATCTCACAACACACTGCAATGGCAATTGTACAGAATTTTGCAACATTCACAGAAGTTTACTTATTTTTGTGAAGGAAAAGAACAGAATCCTTGTCACTGAGGATTCTTTATGATCAGGTAAGTATAAAAGGACAGCAGAGTACAATATGGTGAACAGATTCAATTTCCCCATCTGCAACAGTAAAACCAAAGCAAACCAAACCAAATAATACTTGAGGAATCTCATGCATTTTTAATCCCTTCTGAGAATGGGAAAAGATACTGACAACTTTTCTTTCATTTATTTATTATTTGTACTTATGACACAAATTTACATCCACTGCAAATCACAGAAGACTCGCAAAGGTTCACAATAATAAAGCACAATAATCAAACAAAATATCTTACAAATGCATTAAAATATCTCCAAACAATACATGGCATCAGACTGTTTTAACTTCTGCAAACCTGATAATATTAGAGACAGATGATTGCCATGGAAGCACATTCCATCACTGAAAAACAGTACTTCTGGGCTTTGACCTTCCTAATCTCCCCAAACTGGACAATCAATTACTTCTCCTGGAACAGCCAAAGTAGTCATGGTAGCTTTTAGCCCAGTAACTCTCTACCAAGCCATAAGTTAAAATCAGCATAATTATACCTGGAGGTTAATAGGAAGCCAGATCATCTACTACTAAACAGTGTAATATATGCCTGTGAGCACTTAATCCATTGTATTCTGCCTCAGTTGAAGTTTTCAAGTGACTCTTAAAGGTAGCCCCAATTAAAGTAGTCTAAGAGCATATTAACATTTATGGGATAGTTATAGCACAAGAGCATATTGTATTTTACGGTAATTCTAACGACTGGTAGCCCAAGATTAATCCTGTGATTTATAGCATACTGGCCACTCATTTAATTTTAATGACAAAACTGAAAATATTTCAAGCTTGTGAGTTTTAAGATATCTATTGTAAATGTTTTCTTTTTGGATTTTTTTTAATGCAAAATATTTGGGAGGGGGGATAATGTGGCACGCCTTGGCATCTAAGTATTGGCTCAGTGAATGAAGGCGAATATATGTGTTCCAGAATAATGTTGCAGGATCCAATATGGGTCAGTCCCCGGGACCAGAGGTTTAGTCTTCTGAACCTTTGGACTCATGCTGGAGCCCATCTGGTGACCAATCCAGATTGGATCCTGCATTCTTAATGACTTCTAAAAGGCATCTTTTAGATGTAGGAGCCAGCATGTAGGAGCAAATGCATTCCACATGAGAGACACAATATAGAGGATGTGAAAAGGCTTCCAATATGCTGGACCAACAGTGCTATATAATCTGAAATAAAACACCTTTTAATGGATATTTTTAATTAATGCTGGGTTTACAATTTTAGATTGGATGTAATGTTTGCTCTTAGAGCAATGTATACCACAACCAGAATGATACTACTGTACATACTGCATGCTTTTAAACATGCTTTTTTAAAAAAACACAAAAAGAATATATTTAGATATTCTTTACAAGTGTAAAGTAGCCAAAGATATATTATATATACTAGTAAAAGCAACCCATTGGCAAACATATGTCATACTTGTAAAGCTTATTAAACTTTCTTCAAAATCTATTAAAGTATTGTATAATTTAAATCTTAATTCAAATCTCTGCTTTTAGCATTTTTTGTGAAGATTTAGTGAGGATGCTTTGGGCCAGACTTCATTCTGAACTCATCCTGAGTTCATTCAGAGAGATACTGTAGAATAGAAATGTATATATTTAAATATAGTTTTTTTAATATGGTAAGGTGATGATTCTTTTTAAGTCATGTGGAAAGAGGTTTACCATGTTTTAAATGAAAAAAAAAAATCCTCAGATCAAATCCTTGGCTTCTATGGGCCAGGGTTTGACCAGCAATGTGGTGAAGAGAGACAAATGAATTCCTTATCTTGACAGCAAGAAGAACTCTCAACACACATTTTTCATACTTGCTTCACTTTGGTTTGAAATGGACACTGATTTTTCTTTATACACTGAATCCAATTGACACTGAAGTATGCGCGAAGACTTTCAATTATGTACATTCAATCAAATCATCATTTGCTACACTACAAACGCCTTGACTAGCTGTGTTCTATTGGGTATTTCCACTCACTTGGTTCACACTTCATTGTCAAAGTCTTTTTCACTGCTGTCAGGATACAGGAAACAAAACAGATGGGTTTAGCATGTCCAATTTGATAGGTATTAATTTTAGAGAATTTGGACAATGTTAATCCAACTCAAACCAAGGGCCAGTTTCCAGCCCCCATTGTGCATGTGGAAAACAGGATTTCTGTGCAAGAAATCCTGTACAAATCTAGCTGGATTAGTAAGGGTGAAGTGACTAGCAGGAAAGATGATGAGAAACTGGAAAGTAAACTCAGGGAGGAGAAATGGAAGAATCGGGGTTTATTTAATCCCAAGAAAAGCCATCTTAGGAAGTGTGAGGTATCTGTCTTTGAGTAACCATTGGGTTGTCATGTACAAAAAGACCTGTTCTTTATCATTTCAGAATGCATGACATCAAATAATAGACTTAAGTTAAGGGAAAAGGGAGAATCAAAACAAAAAGAGCAGTTTAAAAAGTCAAATCAATTATCTAGGAAGATAGATATTCACTTATTAGAATCACACAGTTTGAAAAATGAGGTCATTTAGTCTACCCCTCTGCTCATACAGGATCCATTAGATATGTTAAGGCAGAGGCTAGCTATTTATTTGTTGGGAGAAAACTTTGAGCTCCTACACTGAACAGAGGTTGGTCTTAGTAGCCTAAATAGGTGCTAAAAAGGTATAGCTGTGTACTTACTAATCTTACAGAGAGATGAGAGATTACCTCTTCTAATCCTATTGTATCCACACAATACTGTCAAATAGGATTATTTTGCAGTTGATTAAAACTGTAGCAGAATATCAAATTATATTATATCTACCCTTCCCTTGAGATCCAAAGTGGTAAAAGAGGAAATAAAATTATATCTATACTGACAGCCAACTTTTTTGTACATTTTAAGTTTCTGTTTATGAATTGTTGTTAAATACCAGAAATAAAACAGAAAGTATTTATTTGATCAAATTTATAGAGTTATCCTGACTCTGACTATAATAAGAAAAGAAAAAAACCCAAGTCAAATAAAATAAGCAAATAAATAGAGATTTTGATTCAGACAACCTAAATCTTATTTAAAGAACACTCTCAAAACTCTAGCTGTTGTTTATTAAAATGTGAAATAATATGCTTTTATGGCTGCTGTTGTAGTCTTAACAAAATACAAACTGCTTCTTTCCAGTTCAAACTTTTTCCATGAGTATTAGTTAATTACAGAAATCTAATTATTCAGAATATACAAAATGGACTAGCTAGCCACATGCGTTCTTAATGCATTAATTACAGACCTAATAAAAAAACTGAATTATATATATCTCCTCAGTAGTCAGTTCAAGTAGAATTATGCATATCTTCATATCAGTTGAAAAAGCTTTTGACCATTGTTACTCCTTCAGAATTTAGTTTAGGTAAATACAGAGGAAAACTTTTGCAGAATGCAGCCAAAACAAAATCTAACAAGGATTGCTCCTAACTGGGCAAGTTAATGTCATTATTGTTTATTTCAGAGTCATCTGAGGTTGTGATCCAAGGACTAAGATTTTAACCAGCCCTCAAAGGTAAAATCCCTTGTAATACTATCACTTGTTCTATTTTCATGCTTTACCAAAAATTCTTATCCTTCATCATCAACCAAAGAGAAAACATTCAACATTTATGCTCAGTTAAGGCAAGCTGAGCATTTCGGATTCCCCCTACAGGGAAAAGTAGGATAAAAGGAGACCAATATCCTTCTAATACATTGGCTGGGCTCTCTATTACCCTCTGTTATTTATTTAGATTTTCTTTTGCACTTATCTGAGAAAAGGAGGGTAACAGATGCAAAGATAAGACATTAGGTAGATTCCGAAATATCATGAAACAGGATTTTCTACAAAAGTGTTGGGGGAAAAGGGGATTTTAAAAAACAACACTTACTTCTTTTACCCATAGAGGTGTTCACTTCAGTGTGGGAGCCCTCCGAGATCTAAATTACTTCCATAACTAGAAAACACCCTTCTATTTAACAAGTCAGGATACAAACCAATAGTGACAATACAATGAGGATAGTGATTTTGACAGCAGAAAATATCTTCTTGTTCTCTTAAGAGTTTTTAGATTTCTGTAGTTCTGCTTTGTGGTACCTTTCATCCTGACTATAGTTGTAGTACTGCTACTGTAAGCATTTATTTCATCAATTATTTTATTATTTTGATTGTTTATATGTATATTTTTGCCCATTGGCCTGAGCTGTTTCAATATTATTCAAAAATGTTAAAACTCATTAAGTTAAAATAAAAATGTAGCTAGTTAATTAATTAAATAGCATTTTTTTTTAAAAATAAAGTCTCAACATAATGCAAATTCTAACTAGTACAGAAATAAGTGAGAAATTCTCTGGTTCCAACAGAGATAGATACATGGAATTTAAAAGTGTTTGATGCTCACTAATCCTCTATATGTCATTGCCTGGGGTTAGTATTGCTCATTATTCTAATTATTTTATGGAATGTAACATACATAAAGGCTAACTACTATATGACCTTCTAGATCAAAAATTAAGTCTTATATTCAATTGATAACAGAGAAGTTTGCTGCTGACAATGTATTAGCAATGCATTCAAATGTATTTAGCAATTAGGTCAACAATACAATGGAAAAGATTATGTGTCCTTCTACAGTAAAACCATTCAAAATTGTAGGCAATTACATTTGTTCCATAAAGGTCAGTATTGAGAATGGTCAGTGTCTAAATTCTGCACTAAAGAATTATTTCTGTGTTGCAGAAGACTTTTATATATCTTTAAAGAGGAAATTTGTTCTCCGTTCTTGGCATTGCCTCTTAAAAGGTTTTAAATGAACTAAACAAGAAAGTCTGTAATTCTCATCCCCTTTTCAAAATTTTACTCCTCCAATTCCCTGTTGCTGTTTGTCTTAAGGTAAAAATTGTCCCTTTGTGGCCCTGCAATACTACCAGCTTTATTGTATTTTTGTAAATTCAGTTATATTTGCAGTTTGCTTGCTTAAGCAATTGTTCATTTCTGCACTTTTGCAATATTATAATTACACCTAACTTTGTCTTGGGTATAGTACCAGAAATAAATATGCAGCAGAAATAAAGCATAACTTGAGCATTAGCTTTTCTTTATTATTGTACCATGGAAGTAGAGAGAATGATAATGAGATGTTGGCTTTCCATTACAGTCCCAAAAAGAGAAAACAAAATTCTTATTGGTTTTGTGTGTAATGTTGCTGCCACTAGAGTAAGGCATAAAAAACCAGTGCTTTTTTTCTAAAAAAAAAAAAAAAGGTGCCGGAACTCACACATGTCATACAACCCGCCTTGCCTACCCTACAAGGTTCCATCCAAAAAAGGTGCCGGAACTCCGTTCTGGGCGTTCTATGAGAAAAAAAAAGCCCTGCATAAAACAATACAAGATTAACATTCTACACATCAAACCTACACACCATCAGTTCAATTTGGAGACAGAGACTGAAAAGGTTAGTCTTGAATATATTTTTGTTATCTGCCAGCAATTCTGGTATAAAAACTATGCCATTGTTCTGAATTTAGACTTCCTGCTATCTCCCTAATTAACTCCAATGGCAGCTATAATCAAGTTCCCTGATTACATAAACGCCCAATACCAGCTAAATTTAAGCATAATTGTAATTATGTACAAACTTACTTGAGCACAAACTCAGTGGAAGTTTATGAAAATAGAACCAGAGCCAATGGTCCTACACTAAAGAAAACTTCAGTCCATCTCAGTGTGACATTCAGTTCAGTTTATTGTTGCATACCTTACAGCTAAGCCCAAACCTCATATTCTCTTGTGTGTCCAGGCAGGGCAGAAAGGAGGAGCCTTTTTCCCACAGAAGTTGATTTATACAATTGTGGTTTAGGAAGGATTTTTATGGTTCTTCTCTTCTATATTTTTTTAAAAAACTTTCATGGGAGATATTAAAATTATACACCTTACCTAGGGATGAACCAATGAGAAAAATACCAAAATCTTTAAACAGTAGCCATATAGTAGAAATTGCACCCCTAGTTGTAAACAACTGCTAGTTATGAGAGCTAAACGTAGGCAATTATACATTATGTTTCTGGATTATGCATAATTTTGTTGCTGTTTTACTAACTAACAATTTTGAGCCTAGAACTGATTGCAGTTTTCTCTTTTCAAACCTAGTGCCAAACTGAAAAACATTCTGTTCCATCTACCTCCTCTTAGCAACACAATGGTCCTTGGCTTGTTGTACTAATACAAAATCAAATTGGCTGTCTTTTTTGGCTCATTACATCAAGGTTGTTTTCTTCACTCCACTGAATGTAGTGGTCTGCCAGATCATATTTCTATAACAGTATTATAATGACTAATAATTTTAAATGATGCTTTAACTAGGTTTCAGTCTCATTTGTAAATAAATTCTTCTGAAATAAAAAATGGGACTGCTTCCAAGTCAACAATGTTTAAATTTTACAATATGCCTGATATATCTTGTTTCATATTTCATAATCTCCAGTCCCATACGGTTTAGATTGAATTATGTGAATATAAAATGTTAGTCTTATGACTGTGTTTTTCCAGGAGTTGGACAGTTGAATGAAGATGTGGGGATTGTACAGTTATCTGCAAACTGTGATTCCTATTTGAAACTTTATAAGAAAATTCATTATGAATTCTTGAATGTACTATTTTCCCAGGTGACAGATGTTTAATTGGTCAGTCAACAGTCATTTTGCTATATTGCTCAAGGCACTTACAAGTTAGCTTTGAATGCACATTCAAGAATATCACCTCTTTTTGGATCTTATTTGAGGGGCTGCCACAAAGAAGAGGGCATCAAACTATTCTCCAAAGCACCAGAGGGCAGGACAAGAAACAATGGTTGGAACTGACCAAAGAGAGAAGCAACCTGGAATGCAACATCTTTGAGGGCTTCCCCGGCTTCCCCGGCGTGCCCGACCACCTGGACGCCGCCCTCGCCTTGCCCGCCCAGAACTTTGTCGGCTGGAACTGGAGACGCCGACGCCTGCGCTTGCCGTGGCTTGTGAGAGGATGAAAACCCGGCTGCAGGGACGAGAACTGGGGGGAAGAGGGCTTTTTCCCCCCCACACAATATTTCAAGGGCTTTCCCGGCGTGTCCGACCATCTGGACGCCGCCCTCGCCCTGCCTGCTTAGAATTAGGGACCCTGAAAGAGGAGCATTAGTCTCTCTCCAACCCAAAGTCCCATAATTGCTGGAAGAATACGAGCCCGGGGGGGCTGCCCTACGGGAACCTGGTTTGCATTGTGGCTTGGCTGGATGTGAGGGTGGAGAGTCAGGTCGGCTAAACCATAAGACCCTGTGGGTGTGGCCTTCCGTCGCTGCCACCACTATGTTAGTGGGCTTCTCCTTCGGAGCCAGCACATTGGCTTCCACTATGGCAGCTGTTGCGAGCACCGGTGGGGGAGGCGGCAGCAGAGGTTTTTCTTTTGGAGGAATACTGAGTTTATCCGAAGACTTTAACTTTGGGACGTTGGGTTTAACAGCGACTGCTTTTACAACTACTCCTTCTGTGGGTTTGGGCTTTGGACTTTTTAGCTCAAAGCCTACCACGGGTTTTATCTTAGGAAGGACTAATATAGGAACAGTTGCAATTATTGTATTAAGATTAACATTTGTTATGGTTTTAGATATTGATAGTTTTATATATTGGGGGGTTTTATATATTGGGGTTTTTAGCTGTTTAAATTGGGTGGGTGGGAGATGTATGCATGGGATGGGGATGCGTGTGATGAATGTGTGATAGATGTACAGACAGGCCTGCCGAGCCTGAGGGAGGCCGGGGACTGGGGGATGTGGACTCTGGAGTCAACGAGGGTTGGAGTATATCAGTCATTCAGGGAAGAGGCAGATATGGCGGGAGCAGGAGGGTAGGCCGCACTCGGGGAAATCGGTCCTGCTGTCTCGGTTCCTTGTTCTGGCCCTTCTGGAAAATCTAGCTCACCCTAGGACCCTGGTGATGAGCGTAGCTCGGGCCCTGGGCTCAGACTGTTGCTGCTCAACGCCAGGTCGGTTAATAATAAGGCCCCCCTCATCCATGACCTTTTCATGGATGAGACCGACCTGGCATGTGTGACTGAGACCTGGTTGGGCCCTGAGGGGGGAGTTCCCCTCTCGGATATGTGCCCACCAGGTTATCAGGTTTGGCACCAGCCGCGATCCCAGGGAAGAGGGGGAGGAGTGGCTTTTTTGACCCGGGAGAATCTCAGTCTATGCAGGCTCCCTGTTTCCGATATTCCGGGTTGCAAGTCCATCTTTATGACGCTGGACCTTGGGGTTCAGATGGGGGTATTGCTTACGTACCTGCCTCCCAGCTGCGTGGCATCTGCCCTGCCTGTGCTACTCGAGGAGGTTGCTGGACTGGCGGTGGAGTTCCCCAGGCTTATGGTCTTGGGGGACTTTAATCTGCCGTCAGTTGGTGAATCCTCGGGGTTGGCACAGGAGTTCATGGTCACCATGATAACCATGGACCTGACCCAAGTAGTGCAGGGTCCGACGCATGAGGGTGGGCACGCCCCAGATATGGTCTTCCTTTCGGAACAGTTGGGTAATGATCTGGTTTTAAGGGGCTTAGATACCTTGCCTTTGTCATGGACTGATCATTTCCTGCTACGACTGAATTTAATGGCCCCAATCCTTCCCGGTAGGGACGTGGAACCGATTAGGTGGTTCCACTCCAGACGCCTCATGGATCCAATTGGTTTTCAGACAGCGCTTGGGGAATTACTGAGCTCATTCATTCACAATTCGGCGGAGTCCCTGGTAGCTGCATGGAATACAGCTGCGAAGGGGGCTATTGACCGGATTGCGCCTTTGCAACCTCTCCGTGGTGCTGGCCCCAGGAGGTCTCCTTGGTTTACCGAGGAGCTCAGGGGGTTGAAGCGCCATAAGAGACATCTAGAGAAGCGATGGAGACGAAGTAGGTCTGGATCTGATCGAACCAGATTGAGCTCACTTATTAGAGCCTATTTGAAGGCGATTAAGGTGGCAAGATCTTTGTATCTTTCTGCTTTGATCGCGTCTGCGGAATCTCGCCCAGCCGCCCTGTTTAGGGTGACCCGGTCCCTCCTTAACCCGAGGGGTCCAGGGCCTCCCTTGCAGGGTAGTGCCGAGGACTTTAACAACTGTTTCGCAGACAAAGTAGCTCAGATCCGGGCCGACCTAGACTCCAATTGTGAAGCAGAGTCGACTGATAACGATTCAGTCGAGGGGACAGGGGCATGTCCTTGTCCGGTCATCTGGGGCGAGTTTGAGACTGTTATGCCTGATGAAGTGGACAGGGCCATTGGAGCTGTGAGT
This sequence comes from Bothrops alternatus, assembly GCA_034064705.1. Classification (NCBI taxonomy): domain Eukaryota; kingdom Metazoa; phylum Chordata; class Lepidosauria; order Squamata; family Viperidae; genus Bothrops; species Bothrops alternatus. The sequence goes on along the minus strand of JARGCV010000124.1, from coordinate 10,274,369 downwards.
TCCGCCACCTGTTTGTTGGACCCGTGTCCCTCCTGGCTGTTTTTTGCTGGTAGGGAGGTGACACGTACCTGGACCAGGAGATTGTCAACGCTTCTTTGAGGGAGGGGTCCTTTCCGGCTCCATTAAAGGAGGCACTCGTGCGCCCCCTCCTCAAGAAGCCTTCCCTGGATCCAGCAATTTTGACCAACTATCGTCCGGTCTCTAATCTCCCCTTTGTGGGGAAGGTTATTGAGAAGGTGGTGGCACTTCAGCTCCAGCGATCTCTGGAGGAAGCCGATTATCTGGGCCCTCTGCAGTCGGGGTTCAGGCTCGGCTACTCCATCGAAACTGCTTTGGTCGCTCTGATGGATGATCTCTGGCGGGCCCGGGATAGAGGCCAGTCCTCTGTCCTGGTGCTTCTTGACCTCTCAGCGGCGTTCGATACCATCGACCACGGTATCCTTCTGCGCCGGCTGGAGGGATTGGGAGGGGGGCACCATGTTACGGTGGTTCTCCTCCTATCTCTCTGGTCGGTCGCAGTCGGTGTTAGTGGGAGGTCAGAGGTCCACCTCTAGGTTACTCCCGTGTGGGGTGCCTCAGGGGTCGGTTCTCTCCCCCCTACGTTTTAACATCTACATGAAGCCACTGGGAGAGATCATCCATCGGCATGGAGTGAGATACCATCAGTATGCTGATGATGCCCAGCTGTACATTTCCACTCCTGGCCAAATCAGTGAAGCGGTTGAGGTGATGTGCTGCTGTCTGGAGGCTGTGAGGCTCTGGATGGGCGTTAACAGATGGAGGCTCAACCCTGACAAGACGGAGTGGCTGTGGGTGATGCCTCCCAAGGACATTTCAATCTGTCCTTCCATTACCCTGGGGGGTAAAGTTATAAACCCCTCAGAGAAGGTACGCAACTTGGGAGTCCTCCTCGATCCACGGCTGACATTGGAACATCATTCGTCGGCTGTGGCGAGGGGGGCATTTGTCCAGGTTCGCCTGGTGCACCAGTTGCGCCCTTATTTGGATCGGGAGTCTCTACTCACAGTCACACATGCCCTTGTCACCTTGAGGATCGACTACTGCAATGCTCTCTACATGGGGCTACCCTTGAAGAGTGTTCGGAGACTACAATTAGTACAAAATGCAGCTGCGCGAGCAATTGTGGGCCTTCCACGTTGTGCCCACATTTTGCCAACTCTCCGCACGCTGCATTGGTTGCCTATTGGTCTTTGAGCGCAATTCAAAGTGTTGGTTATTACCTATAAAGCCCTTCATGGCACTGGACCAGGATACTTACGGGACCGTCTTCTGCCACATACTTCCCTTCGACCGGTGAGAGCGCACAGGGTCGGCCTCCTCCAGGTCCCGTCAGCGAAACAATGCCGTCTGGCGGGTCCTAGGGGGAGGACCTTCTCTGTTGTAGCGCCCTCCCTCTGGAACCAACTGCCTCCTGAAGTCCGCACTTCCCCCACTCTCCCGGCCTTCCGAAGGAATCTTAAAACCTATCTTTACCGGCAGGCCTGGGGTTGACTGTGGATCGTTGAATGAATGATGAATGTGTCTGGGGTGTTATTTTAATGTTTTTTAGTTTTGGACTTAGTTTTGAAATATTGTTTTATTTATGTTGTAAGCCGCTCCGAGTCTTCGGAGAGGAGCGTCATATAAGTCCGAAAAATTAAATTAAATTAAATTAAATTAAGGAGAAACTTCCTCATAGTGAGGACAATTAACCAGTGGAAAAGTTTGCCTTCAGAAATCGTGGGTGCTCCATCACTGGAGGTTTTTAAGAAGAGATTAGACAGTCACTTGTCTGAAATAGTATAAGTTCCCCTGCTCGACTAGAAGAGGCTGGACTAGGAGAGCTTCAAGGTCCCTTCCAGCTCTATTCTATTCTATTCTATTCTATTCTATTCTATTCTATTCTATTCTATTCTATTCTATTCTATTCTATTCTATTCTATCTAACACAAGTAAACATAACTTCTCTTACACTTTAGAATCAATAGCATTCTTCTTATACTATGGTAATATGTTATTAGATTATGGATTTCTACCTAGCTGTTACAAAATTTATTTATTTTAAATGTCACATCAAAACAACTAAATTATATTTCTCATTTTAATACACATAAACACACACACAAACACATATAGATGGTTTAAAGTGAATTGATTATGCACTTGAAAATTGTATTACAAAGTATTTATACTGTATATATTAGAGTAAGAAAACAAATGCAAAAACTATTTTTTTTTATTTTTTTGGGATGTTGGATTTGACACAGCTTATTTTTATGTACCTGGAGATTTCTTCCCTCTCTTTCCTAATGTGCTGGGAATAATTTTTCCTTCATACAATTTATGTCAAAGCCAGATACATGTTTAATTGAATGACTGGAAAATAATCAACTGGCCATGTGTTTTGTGTAAGCTACCTCCAGGGGAAGTTTTGAACATTTTTGCAAGTATTTAGCATCTCATTCATGAGCTTCATTGCTAATTGTTTCTAAATTAAACATAATTAAAATAAAAAAAGTATATTACTCTAGCTTTGGAATGTTACCCACATGAAACTTGCTGGGTTATGTTGATCAACATAAAACAGCATTTTTCCAAATCTTTTCAATGGACTAATTTATTACATTAAATTTATATTCTGTGGAGTCCTTGGTGCTCTCTGAGTTTAGTTGTTTTCTTGCAGACATTTCATTACCAAACAAAGTAATATCCTCATTTATATTTTGGAATATGTAAATTATACAATTAATTTAATATAACATATTTTAAAATATTGTTATTTTTACTTTGTATTTTCTTTTTAAGTATTATCAATAATTCATACATGTATCATATTTTAATAGGTTGAAGTATGTGTGAGTTATACTGTAAGTACTATTAACAATGAAAGTACTGGGAAAAGCTTTTTTTATGATATAATATAATACAGAAAAAAATTAGATAACAGAAAAAAAGACCATTTGGTACTTCCAACAAATTTCTTTTTCCAATTTTGCATAGGTGAAGGGGTAGGTCTGAATGATGCCCTCACCTCTGTATTTAAGCAATTTGGAGCCACAGATATTATAATTACCAGCAAAATTATATTGGTTGTCTTACTGATCTTTCGTTGTGGACCATATTCATACTGGATAGTTTTTTTATTTATTATGCATATTGCAAATGAAGCCCCAAGAATTATCAGTTTGTATTCCCATACAATTCCTGCAATGTTTTATTACATTTTGTATTACTTAGTATTTGATGACTAAGTATATACATAATAAAGATTGAAACAATGATACTGTATATAGCAAATCCCAAGGTACCCTATTCCAGAAAAGCTGAGTACAGGTATACCACAGTAAGAACTTCATTATGTAATGCAGTGCAATATAATGTAATATAATGCTTATAATGCCCAAAAGATCCAAAAGGGAAAAGCAATTCATATAATAGTAATATGCTTACTATGTGTTTTAGGGTAACCAATTGCTTAAAATGTTGTCTTTAAAGAATATTAAGTCTGGACATTGTCAAGCCCCAGGGAAATCAGAAAATCCAGTGATCATAAAGATTTATTGCAAAGCTTAAGCTTTCTACAAAAATCTGAACTACTCATGGTCAAAGCAAATAGATGGTGGTAGAGTCAAAAAAATTGCCTATGGAAATTCTCAGTCATTAGGTTACATTTATCCCAAAGATGCTTTTTCATGAGGCAACTGGACTTCCTTTGTTTTTCTTTTTGCTTCTCATCCAATTGTTAGCAGTATCAACTCTGTCATCTACAAAATTACAAAATATCTAACCATTGTATTAGCTCCTCTAGTTGTCAACACCACTCATCACATCAATAATTCACATGACTTCACCAGCAAGGTTTGGAAAATAAAGCTGGACCCAGATGAGACCATGGTTTTCTATGATGTGACGTCCCTCTTCATTTGCATTCCAACAACAGAAACTGTCACAGTAGTGAAAAAACCTCTGCTACAAGACAGCACCCTAGGTGACAGAACCAACCTCAGCCCAGACCACATATGTGCCATGTGTGCCATATGGACCTCTGCCTGACCACTACCTATTTTAAATACAGTGAAGGTTTCTACAGACAAAAACATGACTGCGCCATGGGCTCATCTGTGTCCCCCATTGTGGCCAATCTCTACATGGAAGAGGTAGAAACCAAAGTTCTAAACTACTACACAGGAATTTCACCCACTCACTGGTATAGGTATGTGGACAATACTTGGGTCAAGATCAAAACACAGACATTTGAAGCATTCACCAAACGTATCAACTCGATGGACAGATACATCAAATTCACACTTGTAATACTGCATCCAGTTTTGGTCACCCCGATGTAAAAAAGATGTACTCTAGAAAGAGTACAGAGAAGAGCAACAAAGATGATTAGGGGACTGGAGGTTAAAACATATAAGGAAAGGTTGATGGAATTGGGTATGTCTAGTTTAATGAAGAGAAGGACGAGGGGGGACATGATAGCAGTGTTCCAATATCTCAGGGGCTGCCACAAAGAAGAGAGAGTCAAGCTATTTTCCAAAGCGCCTGAAGGCAGGACTAATCAAGGAGAGAAGGAATCTAGAACTAAGGAGAAACTTCCTGACAGTTAGAACAATTAGTGGAACAACCTGCCTCCAGAAGCAGTGAATGCTCCAACACTGGAAGTTTTTAAGAAGAAACTGGACAGCCATTTGTCCGAAATGGTATAGGGTTACCTGCCTGAGCAGGGGGTTGGACTTGATGACCTCCAAGGTCCCTTCCAACTTTATTATTACTACTACTACTATTATTATTACTATTACTACTACTACTATTATTATTACTATTACTACTACTACTATTATTATTATTACTACTACTACTACTACTACTATTATTATTATTATTATTATTATTATTATTATTATTATTATTATTATTATATGTGAAGATGTTAAGAAAAATAGTCTAGCTTTCCTGGACTATACATTGTGTATACATTAAGGAATACAGAAGCCTTCACATTGAAATTTACAGGAAACCCCCACACACAGATCAATATTTACATTTTGATTCACACCACCCAGTGGAGCACAAAATAGGAGTCATCAGAACCCTACACCCCAGAGCTGAAGGCCTGCCTACCAGCAAAGATGGAAAAGAAAAAGAACTAAAACATATCAAGGAAGCCCTTAGAACTTGTGGCTACCCAAGTGGGCCTTCATCAAATCTCAAAAAAGACCCAGCAGGAGCACCTCCATAACAGATGAAGATAACAATAAATGAAGCAATGTAGTCATTCCCTATGTTGCAGGAATATCGGAAGGAGGATCTTCAGCCAACACAATATACATGCACACTTCAAACCCAAGAATGCACTAAGGCAGAAACTTGTCCACCCCAAGGATAAAACACCCAGACTGAAACTGAGCAATGTGGTATATGCAGTACAATGCAGTGAGCCATATGCAGATCTGTACATTGAGGAAACAAAACAACAACTACATAAACGTATGGCACAACATAAGAGAACAAACCCATCAGGATAAGAGTCAGCAGTCTGCATTTAAAAGACAAAGTCTGCATTTAAAAGACAAAGGCCACTCTTTCGAAGTCAGCAAAGTTTACCTTTTGGACAGAGAGGACTGCTGGTTTGAAAGAGGGGTTAAAGAGACCATCTATATCAAAACTGAACAGCCCTCTCCTAACAGAGGATGAGTGATATGATATGATATCATCTGTCTCCAGTCTACAACACAGTCCTTTCAACAGTTACAAGAAGGCTCCACCCACATTTGTATTACTCGGGTGACCCTGAAGAGACAGATAAGCCTCCAGGTAGCACTAACAACTCCTGAAAATAATGCAAATGACCAGCTGTCTGCAAGGCATATACATCTTTCCATTCCCCACCATTCAGTCAGAGCTGAAGAAGCTTCTTGGATGAGAAGCGAAACATCTTCAAAGAAATACAAGAAAGTCCAGTTGCCTCGTGAAAAAGCTTCTTTGGGATACTTTAAAGCAGCGGTTCTCAACCTGTGGGTCGCGACCCCATTTGGGGTCGAACGACCATTTCACGGGGGTCGCCAAACAACGCAGTCCACCATTTTTTCCCCTTTTCCCCTCGGCCGGTGCAGGGGGCAGCACCGCGCATGCGCAGCGTAGCACCGCACATGCACAATGCGGGCCGTCGCGCCGCACATGCGCAGTGCGGGCCGCCGCGCATGCGCGGTGCAGGCCATCACGACGCGCATGTCGAGTTCGCGGCCTGAAAAAGGTTGAGAACCGCTTCTTTAAAGAATTCAAGATGGGCTGGATTTAGATTTCTTCTGGGTGCAAAGGTATTCATGACTGATGACATGCTTGATCGCTCTCTCAGGCCTGGACATCTCCTACAGATATCACATTAATGTTTATTTTTATGGTGACTGCATTACTACAATAAGGTCTAGAATGCAGAGTGCAGAATGTAAGCCTGAAAAAATACTATAAGGAAGTCAACTGAGCAAATTGTTCATGATGAAATTACATATGGACAAAACCTTAATGAAGTCTATTTCTGCATAAACCAGTTTTCAAATTAGATAATTATTTATAATGTGCTTTTGTAATAATCAACATTATCAAAATCAACTTTATTTAAAAAATAATAATCTCAGTTTATAATAATACCAAAGTATGAATATTAATATAAAATAGGACAAATTCAGTATTTACAAGCTGCTGTTATAATAATGAATACAATTAAATGTCTTCAAATAGGAAAAGCTGATAGTCTGGATGGTCATTCTATTTAATTGCTACAAGACACATTGAGCTCTTCACTCCAATATTAATAGAGATGTGTAATTTCTCCTAAAACAGCGGTTCTCAACCTGTGGATCATGACCCCATTTGGGGTCGAACGACCATTTCACAGGGGTCGCCAAACAACGCAGTCTGCCATTTTTTCCCTTTTCCTTAGCTGTGCTACTCCCTCTTATTCTATTGGCTTTTGAAAGCCAATAGAATAGACTCTCTTGAATAGAGTCTAATTCTATTGGCTTTCAAAAGCCAATAGGAATTGTCCAGGCTGTCTCCGCCCTGCTGAGCCCGCCAAAAGTTCCAGTCTGCAAACGGTGCTGCAAGTTGTCTGCAGCAAAGGCAAGCTCTCTGGAAGTTTCCACCCCTCCCTGCTGAGCAACTACTAAAACTGTAAGTAAAAGAGGGCTAGGGGTGGGAGGTGGGAGGCCGATGGGCGCAGGGAGGTTTTTTGGCGTGCGTGGGGCCCGGCGGGTGGCTTACCTCCCTTGGGCTGGCCCAGCTGGTGGCCCAGCCTGTGGTCGCCCTGCGCCGTTGCTGCTGCGGCCGCCCAGGAGCGCCTGGGCCTGTCTTCCGCCACCCCGAATGGGCGGTAGTGAAGGTAAGGCTAGCGAGGCAGCGGCGGGTGCAGGGAAGGTTTTTGGCGCGCATGGGGCCCGGCGGGTGTCTTACCTCTCTTGGGCTGGGCCAGCTGGTGGCCCAGCCCATGGTCGCCCTGCACCATTGCCACCGCGACCGCCCAGGAGCACCTGAGCCTGCCTGCCGCTGCCCCGAACAGGCGGCTGCCTACGCCTCGGCCGGCGCAGGGGGCGCACCATGCATGCACAGTGCAGCACGGCGCATGCACGGCGCAGGGGGTAGCACCACGCATGCGCGGCGCAGGTCAGGGTCGCCGCCTGAAAAAGGTTGAGAACCGCTGCCCTAAAAGAAACCTTATCCAAACCTTTTATTAAATTCTATATTTGGAGGAATTTCAAAGGTAGGCAAAGATCCCACTAATGTGGATGTATTTTTGTTTATATATATATATATATATATATATATATATATATATATATATATATATATATATATAAAGTTTCTTTTTTTTTTTTTAGATTGGCAAAGGAAAGTAAGATTTCTTCCTCCCATATTTGGGTTTACAGGGTGCAATCTAAAAAAAAAAAAGAAATACTTGATATACATCTTCCCTCCCTGACTACTGACAAAGCGGGAGAGAGCCTGTGGCTTAGAGGTTAAAGCTTCTGCCTAGCATGCAGACTGCCCAGGTTCGAATCCCGGAAGGGTGAGTTCTGACTGAAGAGAGTTAAGGAACTCGAAATAGCTATATCAGAAATCCCTTATTTCTTTGTTAACAATTCTAAAAACATATATATATATATATTTGTGCCTGCAGATGGCTCTGGGTTGAGCTGAAACAGGCAAAGGAAAGTAAGATTTCTTCCTCCCATATTTGGGTTTACAGGGTGCAATCTAAAAAAAAATACTTGATATATATATATATATATATATATCATATATATATATATATATATCATATATATATATATATATATATATATATATATATATATATATATATATATATATATATATATATATATATATATATATATATATATATATATATATATATATATATATATATATATATATATATATATATATATATATATATATATATATATATTTGTTTTCTGAGGTTTTCGTATGTAGGTCTTTGGTTCTTCGGGTTTTCTCCCACGTAGAATTTGAAGTGTCTTGGCGATGTTTCGAAACTTCGTCGAAATCAATTACTTCTGATTTTGCATTTTTTAATGTTTGTTATCATTTCCTCTTTTTCTTCAGTTTTTGTATATTAAACATATATAATACTTATAACTGAAAAGGGAAAAATTATTTAGATGACCTGAAGTTTCAATTTAAAACATTACTCAGCTATCAGTTTTGTGATGTCTTTCCATATTGTATCATCACAATAATGGCTGAATAATGCTATAAATTGCTACTGTGAATAGTCTTTGTTTCACTTCTGGTTTAGTTTTAAGACACTGACATTTTTATTCTGCATTTGTAGACTTGTAGAATTTTTCCTCATTACTAATCAATATTGTGCAGCAGGTGAGCTCTCAATTTTTAATTAATTTCAGATCAAAATTCTAGCATATTTTTAAATTGCACTAGCACAAATTATATGTAATTAAGAAGCTTTTTTACTTAATCCAAGCAGTGAAATGAAGTTATTTTACTCTTAGCACATTTATCTTCCAGTATGTTTTCAGGATTCTTGTTGACATTAAAAGAACATATTTTTTTAAGCTAGGATGTTCAGATGAAGACTATTTATGAAAATATAAATAACTTTCAATGATGCAGTTATGTAATTCTAATGGTTCTAATTTATTAGATGTTCCAAATACTTTCCTTTCCCTATTACTGATACTGTACTACTGTAATTGTTTCTTTAATTCTGTAACTTCTTTGACAAATTGACATTAAAAAAACATAACAACTTCACTGGCTTGGAGAAAAAGAATAACTGTTATCCACAATTTTTATTTCTTTTTCAAAACAGTAAAAAAGTAGTGTAATAAGTAGAAGTCATTTTGTACATGAATATCCCCCTCCCCCGTTTGGCTTCCTGATTCTAAAAGATGTTTCAAACAACCCAAAAGGTTCATTGAAAATTGCTTAACAGGGTTCAAATGGAAGGATGAGATTTGCCTGAAATGGGACAAAGGAATCTGCATTAAGTTCCTTAATCTCTCTTACAGGCTTAGAAGTTATAGCCACAATGGTTATTATACCACTTGGATTGCTTAGAGCAGCTTATCAAGGGTTACACAAGGGAAAGGAAAGATCTGTTGCACATGTTTTCTTTCTGCCGTAACAATATATAGAAGAAAAAATAAACTTAATAATTATAAATAGTCCAGTTATAAGCAGACTTGTTGATCAGGTGTGAGCAATTCTGTTGCTCAATAGTAGTAACTGTGAGAGGGACTTCGGAGTCCTAGTAGACAATCACCTAAATATGAGCCAGCAGTGTGCTGCAGCTGCCAAAAAGGCCAACACAGTGCTAGGTTGCATTAACAGAGAAGAGTAACAAAGATGATTAGGGGACTAGAGGCTAAAACATATAAGGAACGGTTGCTGGAATTGGATATGTCTAGTTTAGCGAAGAGAAGGACGAGGGGGGACATGATAGCAGTGTTCCAATATCTCAGGGGCTGCCACAAAGAAGAGGGAATCAAGCTATTTTCCAAAGCACGTGAAGGCAGGACAAGAAGCAACGGGTGGAAACTAATCAAGGAGAGAAGCAACCTAGAACTAAAGAGAAACTTCCTGACAGTGGGAACAATTGATCAGTGGAGCAAACTGCCCCCAGAGGCAGTGGATGCTCCAACACTGGAGGTTTTTGAAAAGAGACTGGACAGCCATTTGTCCAAAATGGTATAAGGTTTCCTGCCTGAGCAAGGGGTTGGACTAGATGACCTCCAAGATCCCTTCCAACTTTACTTTACTACTATTATTATTATTATTATTATTATTATTATTATTATTATTATTATTATTAAAGCCTCACATTAGTGTTTTGGGCCTCCTACAGTGGAATATGTGATCATTAGACTGGGTACAGCTATAATGTTGTGTCCTTCTGGAGGTACCAATACCCCGCCCCCTCAAAAAAAGAAAGGAAGCCTGATAATTTTGGATCATATCCAGGGATGCTCTGGAAGCTGCAGTGTTACTTTGGGTGTAATATGGTTGGGGTTCAATGCAGTTTTGATTCCCAGATGCCTAATTTGTGGTAGAATAAGGCCTCTGAACATGATGTAAACTTGAACACACAATAAATAAGATACGAGTCTCTGACTAGAGTTGGCAATTGGAACAAGAGCAAAATCTGATAGCTTTATTCATGAAATGGGGAGAAAGGATGACACTTGCTGTCTTCATCCAGATTTATTGTTCTTTATGGCAATGGACCAGGATACTTGCGGGACCGTCTTCTGCCTTATGAATCCCAGAGACCGGTTAGGGTGCATAGGGTTGGTCTCCTACAAGTCCCGTCTGTTAGACAATGTCATCTGGCGGGGCCTAGGGCAAGGGCCTTCTCCGTTGCTGCCCCAGCCCTCTGGAACCAGCTTCCCTCAGAGGTTCGTACTGCTCCCTCCCTCCTAGCTTTCCGGAAACTGCTGAAGACGCATCTATGCCGACAGGCTTGGGGCGTATGAGCTGTGCTCTGCCCCTGGGCCCTAGGAGTGTCCCTCTATCAGCAACTGTCAGCTGATTGTGTTTGTATGTGGTGTGAATGAAATTAATTTTTAAATTTTTATTGTATTATTGTGTTGTTGTTGTGAGCCACCCTGGGTCTTAGAAGGGCGGCATATAAATTTGATTAAACTTGAAACTTGAAACTTCATGCTGGGTGCCTTCATTCCTAAAACCCACTGAAAGTTTACTTGTGCATCCTGTGTATCTGCAGTCTTAAAAAGGTAATAAAGCTTTTCTTTTTCAGCAGAAAAGACATTGTAGAATTTAGTTTAGGTTGTAATTTGGATACATATCACTAAGATAAGGTTGCTGATTTATTCCTTTTTTTGAGAGAGAGAGCTATTATTTAAAATATTTCTCAGGGATTCACTATTATTCACTGCTGTGAGAATTATATTTAAGATGAAAAGCAAATTAGATAATGAAATATAAAAACAACATGTTAAAAAAAGTCCATACGCACAGAACAGATGACAATGTTTGATGGAAGCACATTTCTGAAATGTCAGAATATTTAGATTGCTAATCCTTGTACCAAAAATATAACCTAGTGGCAAATGACATCATTACCATACCCATAACAGTTTTCAAATCTTGGCCAAAAGTAGTATATATGGAGTCCTTGGTGCTCTCTGAGTTTGATTGTTTGCTTGCAAAAGTTTCATTGCCTAACTAGGTAATATCGATCAGTTAGGTAATGAAAGGTATGCAAGAAAAAAACAAAACAAAACAAAAAGCTCAAAGAGCACCAAGGACTCCACAGTTCAATCCTGAAGTATATATATCTATGCTCTCTTCTATTAGAGTAGCATATATAGTTACGTGGAAAATTATGTCTTCAAGTATAACATCAGGTAATATAAATAATATTTCAATCTGGGTATGGTAATGATGTCATTTGCCACTAGGTTATATTTTTGGTACAAGGACTAGCAATCTAAATATTCTGACATTTCAGACATGTGCTTCCATCAAAGATTGTCATCTGTTCTGTGCATATGGACTTTGATCCAAACAGGCTATCATCAATGCAGTGAATGAAAAGGGCAACTTTATTAGCTATAAAAGAACATATAGGATACTTATTTTGGCTGTAGAAGTCATGATTTTATTTTGTTCTATTTGCTACCTTATATATATATAATGTGCTGTATTATCTATGAGCTTCTTATTTTTGGATATTTGTTTATTCTTAAATCTATTAAGAGTTAGAATTTCCAGAATTTCTTTTAAACAACTGTGAAATGTTACAGTTTATTTCAAAATATATAACTGAAAAAGCTAAAAAAAAAAAAAGTAATGCTATAGTCGCTAGCTTCACTATAAAGTTTGATCCACTCTGACTTACATGATGATTTTTAAAAGAATACCAGAGTCATTTAAGTCAATGTTTCTCAGTCTTGGCAATGTTAAGATGTGTGGGCTTGAACACCTAGAATACCTAGCTAGCATGCGGAATTCTGGAAGTTAAAGACCACATACTTTAGGTTTGCCAAGAACACCTATTTAAGTGACTTGATTAAATGTTAATAGATACTGTATTTGACAGTTACTGGATTGGAATAAGTTTCAAAGTTGAGCTGAAAGGTACTTTCAATGAAGGGTTAGGACTTAAGAAAAACTAGAAGCAAATAATATCTATTTCATCATGAGGTCAAATGAAAATCTGTGATTATAACATTGTGGTGGATCCACCACTATATGGTCCGGATTAGGCAAAAAATCAGCTGGAATTTCTAGAGGTGGTGAGGTAGCATTTTGTATTGTGTTATTTGCAGTATAGTACAGTATTATTATCCTCCAAATTGCAGATAAATGGCAGCAAGTTACCTAGTGAAGTAGTTCCATATTTATCTATTGGTCTCTCAGCCGTGAACATCATAGCAGCTTTGGTTTTTATTTTGTTTTTCTTCTTTGTGCAATGATGATGTTTCTAGCTATTCGGGTTGTAAAGATAACCTTTCCAAAATTCTATCAAAATGCATACTGGAGACCATATCACGTGAAATAACCAGAAATAAGCTACGTCATTACTCTTCTTATTGTCTTTGCTCAGTGTGGAAGAAAAGGCTACTAGTGGACAAGTGTTGCTTCCGCCACTCCACAGGGTGTCAAACTGCATCATGTGACGTGTCGTGATATATCACAACTTTTTTTGCATTGCTGGAGCCGGGTGGGCTCAGCCTCCGTATGATGCAACCAACCCACAGGCCGGCAGTTTGATACCCCTTCTCCACTCTAACTTAAACTGCAAAAGTGGGAGAAGAGAAAATAGGTTGTGTGTAAAACAACAAAGAAGAAATCCCAGAGAGGGAGAGGATAAAAAGAGACCAGAGTCTATAAGCGTGTAGCACTGTTATATGCTAGTAATAGTAGTTGTAACTGCAGTACTAACAGTATACTTGTAAGAAAAATAGTACAATGTAGAATAAAAGTACAAGTAATAGTACAGAGTGTAATAGAATAGTACTAAAATATAGTATACAGAACATTGTAAAGTATTAATAGTGTAGTATAAGAGAGTAAATTTGCATAAATATGTTTCATTTGTACTTTGGATATTTTTTCAAATAAAAAAGTCCCCAAACTCTCATAGGAAGATAAAAAATCCAATTGCCTAGGGTCCAGTGCTTTTGATAGATTTTTTGAGCTTCAGTCAATCAGATTGACTTTAAAAAGAACCCATGACACTCGGGAACTAATGTTGTGAACTCTTTGAAGTTAAAGTAAGATGCAAAGGATGGACTTTAATCACTACCATCTCCATGGAGCTAGCCAGCACCAATATTCCATTAGTTGAAAATACATTAGACAGAAAATTGTTGGCAAAATGCTGGCACAATCATAAGAACAAACTGGAACAAAAGGAACAGCTGGGTGGATCTTTTTTTTTTTTAATTCATAGGCCTATACAAAAACAAATATCATGACAAGTCAGAAAGGTCATAGCTTGCCATTTCTAGTGTCATTTATCTGAAATAAAAGATAGAACTTCAATGCAGCTAAAAAGTAGAAACATTATTTCCCTTTATTTTCATGTGACATGGTAGAAAACTGAAAGATACATAGATTAATGATCTTGCCTGAAAAATCTTGAGAGGTACTCAATGTTATTATGGGCAGACTATCTTACTTCATTGTGCTGCAGTTTACTGAAAAGAAACCTTTCAGAACAAAAATAGTTCAGTGAAATGCAATTGTAATTCAGAACAGAACACAAAAACAAACACAACTGAAGACCAGCACAAAACTATGATAAGATATATAGAATCCTGGTAATTTAGAGATATCTTTGTTTACTTATGATTTCAGTGCCATCCATTCCCTTAAATAACTTAGCTGATTACAAAGATGCAAATCAAAACATTCAGTGCCATGCATGTCCACTTACATCAGAAACAAGTTTCATTAACCCAGAAGCAGAAGCAGATCATTTTGATTTGATGATTTTATTTGTTTGACATAAAAAAATTCTTAGAAGTTTCTGAAGATTTTGGGTTTACCCCAAATTTTATAATCTGGATTTTTGCATTTAATTTCTTAAATCAAGTATGATTACCAATAGTATATAACCACTTTGGTTTAAAGTTATGCCACATTACGTGATCAGGATGACATCTCTGTCCTTAAAAAATGCCTTAGAGCAGTGGTTCTCAACCTTTCTCAGGTTGAGACCCCACTTGCCCCGCCCATGCGCACCGCGACCCCGACCCGGGCGTGCGCGCGCAAAATTTTTTTTAAAAAAAAAAATAAAAAAAAATAAAAAATGGCGGCCGCGACGGGCGGATCCGCGCATGCGCGGATTGGCCTGTCGCACGCGCCACGCATGTGTGCATCCGCCCGTCGCGGGCCGCCATTTTGTTTTTTTTATTGTTTTTTTAAAAAAAATTTAAAAAAGTCCAAAAAAACCCCCAAAATGGCGGCCGCGAGGAATAAAAATAAAAAAAACAAAATGGCGGCCGGCGGTGCCCGGCGACCCCCGCGAAATGGTCGCGCGACCCCAAATGGGGTCGCAACCCCAAGGTTGAGAACCACTGCCTTAGAGTCTTACTTGTGCTCCCAGAATATCTCAAAATATTAAAGAAATTACAATAGGAAACAGAGAAGATGTTTCTGCTTTCAGACAGAATGTTATATACTTCATAGATAAGCCGAAACCTTCAATTTCCCATTGCATTTTACTAACATGTGAGTTTAGTATCCTGTCTTATTCACTCCATAAATTGGAGAAAGTTGGACTTAATGCCATTCTTACATGTATAAAGTTTGAGCCTTTTCCTACTTTATCTTTCTACAAAGATTCTTGGGTAGTTTTTTCCAAATTGAACTTATGCCTGATTTTGACATAAATGAAACAATATATAGACATATATAGAATATATGTCCTTCAGGTGAATTTAATTCATCATATATGTATATACTTTCACACATTTCATTCTATTTATGGTTTATTAAATGACTTCATTGGGAAGCAATCCCTTAAGATTAAATAAAAACTTAATGTTTTTACTGTTTTAATGCTTTTACTGTTTTTATTGTATTAAAATCTTTTTTAAATTTTAATTGTACTATATATTTTCAATTGTAAGCCGTCCAGAGTCATTTGCTGAGATGGTCAGCTATAGAAATAAACAAACAAACAAACAAACAAATAAATAAACAAACAAATAAATTAAATAGATTATAATTACCTTTCTGGGAAGTATGACTTTACATTTTCATTGAATTAAAGACTTTGGAATTTAGAATGTCTTTGAATTCAACTTGAAAGTTTAGCTGTTTTATTGCATTAAATAATGTAAAATTACTGTATCCTGATCATAAAATGAAATACAAAACAACTTCATGTATGTATAGCATCTCAGAAGAAATTTAACAAAGGCTGGATATAATCATGCTGCTGTTGGGAATGCCATTCAGAAATTGAAACATATATCTGCATGAACTTTACTGCTACTGCCATACTTTTAATTGAAATCCACAGGATTGTTCACACAATGTAATATCAACCATTGTTAATAATATTCTATATGAGAAATCCTAACCCTAATCCTCCGCCCCCCCTATAATTTAGGCCATACTATGAAACAATTTTGAAAGGACAAGTCCTTTATTGTAATAAGAAACTGTTAATATTATAGCCTGTACAATATAAATTTGAATTGTTTTGTTTTTCTGACAAAAGAATACAACTTTGGAGCAATAATGTATTATTTTTATTACTAAGATAATTTTAAAGATCTTTCTTTTATCTGTTCTCCTATTTCTTTCTTTTGGTGAATTACATATTATTTGGTAACTATAACATCAGCAATTTCTCGGCTTCCGGTGGCTTCGCCGGCGTCGCTAGAGTCTCCACTGTGAGTCTCCGTTCTCTGGGTTTGTAAAGCCGCTGACAACAGCGTTCATCAGCTGTTTGTCGCGGTGGAAAAACCCCTCTTCGGGCAAAGAAGAGGTGTAGAGCCTCAAGAGCAAGGTTGAGCCCTTCCAAGATCCCTGGAAAAATTTTTCAGGGGCAGAGAAGGTGTGTTCCCTAGGCACTTGAAATGCTCCTGCCCAGAGACGCTTCTGTCGGCTGACAGAAATAGACGTCGCGACCGCCTCTGCTTTTAAGAGAGAACAATAAGGATTTTTATACAGACGGAGTGAATACAGGAGTCTTTTGAGTATTGCAAGTATTTTGTTACTTTGTTTCTGCCTTTGTACTTATAACTTTCTTGAATCAACATAATTCTTTCAAAATGGCGATTGTTTTTTGTACTCAGTGAAAGTGAAGAAAACGAAAGTGATGAATGTGCTGGAAAGTGAAACTGAATTTTCTCTTCTCTTTCTGAAGTGATGCTTGAGAGACTATTTAGACTTGAATTATTTACTAAACTATAACGCAAATTGGACTTTAAAAGAAATTGAGAAGGGAGGAATTGGCAACTTTAAAAATCTTTCTTTTTTCTTTTTCCTTTTTTTTTAATTATGACTACGAGATATAAGGCAGCAATAGCGAAGGCTCCTTTAGAATCTCAAGAGCCTATACGGTCTCCTTCGGAAATGCTTACAATGAAAGATTTACAGATTGCATTAACTGCTGCATTATTTTCAGTAAATGACAAGCTGGATAAACTGGAGAACAAGCTGGAGGAAAAGTTGGTAGAACAGAAAAAAGATTTTAAAGCTATGTCAGAAGCTTGTAACTTAGTGATGAGAGAAGATATTATTGAAGTCATTAAAGGAGTATTTCTTCCAAATGAAACTGATCTACAAGCTGCTGAACATTTTATAATACAATCTAAACAAGAAGTAGAACAAGAGCAATTAACCAGATTCTTTTTTTCAAATGAAACTGATTTACAACTGACTGCTGAACATTTTATAATACAACCTAAACAAGAAGAAGAACAAGAAAAAGAAGATAGTACTGAGAATAAAGAGAACAAAGGATGGATTTTGTTTGATAAGCAGTTTATCTATGGAGTGGAGGAAGAGGATTTGCTTCAAGAAAGGAAGGGATGGTTATTCCTTTTAGATAAGCAGCAAGAAGAGGATCTAATTGAGAAAAAAGAGACATTGACTCAGTTTAAAAGCAACTTACTTATGGGGCTGAAGAAGTAAAGAAGAGAGACTTATTATTAACGAGGGAGGCCTCGTTATGGAGGTCTACCTGGTTGAAAAAAAAACCTAGAGTCCGACTGAAGGAATGAAATTTAAAATTGTATGCAAGGAATTATGGGTAATTTAAAATTATGGACTGAATTAAGGACTAAGATTATGGGTAAGATGTAAGAGAAGATGATTAATGGAAGATATAATTAAATTGCTGAAGAATGTAATTGTTTTGAAATGATCTAGGTTTGACATTGGATTGATTGATTGACGGGATAGATAAGCATTATGTGATTTGTTAAAGTTTAAGGAATGTAAGTTAGAAATGGAATAAATTGATTATCAGATGAGAAAGCCCAGAAGTCGATTGAAGAGATGAAATTTAAAATTAAATGTAAGGAATTAAGGCTAATCTAAGATTGTGGGCTGAATTAAAGACTAATTTTATAAGTAAGATGTAAGAGAGGATGTTTAATGGAAGATATATTAAGATATATTAAGATATATTAAATTGATTAAGAACATAATTTTTTCTTTTTGAATTGAGGGGTTTATTGTTATTGATATTATTTGTTTATCTTTTTTTAAAAAAAAGAATGGTTTGAAAGAGGTCAGTTACTGGAAGATAAATATAAAACTTGATGGTTTGGGTGATTTTATATAACCTCTCAATGGATTGAAGTGATTTAAGGTTTGACTTAGATTGATGGTTTAGATGTAAATGAAAATTATTATTCTTAACAAGATGAGTTGTTTGTTTTGTTTAATGTATTGAATTGATTTAGAGAGTGTATATAGTATATAGTTTAAAATTCTTGTTAGGATTATATAATAATTTTGTTTGATGTAGTGGGGTTTTCTTTTGTTGTACCCTGTACTCACTCTGGGAAGCCGGGGGGGAGGGCTAGGGAGGGTTTATAATTTTATATATGATGTTTTCTCAACTGTAATTGGGGTTGGTGTAAGAATATATGTAATTATTGTTATTAAGGGGTTGCTCGGGTGGCCTCTGGGCACCACATCTGATGGAAAAGAGGAAGGAGGAGTGAAGGCTGATGTAAGTGGAAGTTGATAAGAAGGGGGAAGAGTAGGATGGAGATAGAGAAGGATGAAGTAGAAAGAAGAGAAGGAGGGAGGAAGGTAGGTAGTTAGTTGGTAAGTGAGGGGGGAAGGATAGGGTTGGGGGGATGTGGTGGTGGGGGTGCTGAGCAGTGATGTTAATTGTTTGGGATGATTATTTTTAGTTGAGTTATTAGTATTAGATGTATCAAAAATGTATTTATGTTTTGTTTATGGATGATTGTTTATTTTAACACTATGATTTGATATGACTAGTTTCTTTTTTCTGTAAAAATTTAAAAAAAACCAATAAAATATATTTAAAAAAAAAGCAATTTCTTTTTCCCCCTTTTTATTAGTCTGATGCTACAAAAATGTTTAGAAAAAAATCATTTTAAACAATTTGTTTCATGCTTTTATACGTGACATAAGAAGTGAGCATAGGGTGATTCTGCTGTAGTCCTAGATGAATAGATAACCAACTTCTTGAAAAGTGAAATGCCTGCATTATGGCAATTTTTGCCAATGGAAGAATAATGATGAACATTTTGTCATATATTAATTGTCAATAACATGTTCAAAGTCCCTTAGAGGTTTTCCTTAGTAAGCCTCAAACAGTAGTTTTTCAAGAAAGTATTCTTGAAATGTATGATCACAGATAGTACTAAAGCATCAGATTTTAAAAAAAGTTTATTTAGGTGGACAGTACATCCAAGAATATAGAATGGGAATATTGTAAATTATCTGAGATACAGTAAGCACTGCATATAAAATCGATATAGTGAAGTATGGAACTGAGTTCATGTTAATTTGCTTTCTATTTAAGACAGGGATGTCAAACTCAATTTCATTGAGGGCCACATCAGCATTGTGGTGCCCTCAGGGAGAGCAGGTGGGTGTGGCCCACTGGGGCGTGGATGCGGTGATCACTGCTGACTGGGTGGGCGTGGTCACTTTGCCATTGCTCGTGGGGAAGAAGGACTGTGGGGGCAGAGCAGGCTGGGGGAGATCCAGAGGATCTCTGGCAGGTGGGGCGGTGGGCAGGAGGCTTGTCCTGCGGGGTGAGGCGAGGCAGGGGCCAGGGCGGCTGCTACCTGACACCATCAGCCCACAAACATAGAGGCCAGCGAGCGCATGGGGGCTGACAGTGTCCATGAGCAGCCACAGCCTGCCAGCCCCTTGACCGGCGCACTCTGGGGCTCCGCAGCCCTCTGCAAATACCAAGCCAACCCTCCAGCAGCAAGCGGAGTAGGGGAGGGGGAAGGCACATGATGCAGATTGCCGGATGTGCTTACTCTGTTCTATCTGTTTTTGCTTGCAGTTGGACAGGTTGCTGTGGTCATCTCCTTGACACCCTCGCAGAAGTTGCTCCTGGCCCATGCATGGAACCTGTTCCCCTCACGCACCCGATGCACCTTGGCCCCGCCTCAGGCCACCGCTGCCAGCAGTTCGTGCAGGTCCATTAGGCCACTATGCTGCCCGGAGAGGTAGGTCCACCCAGCACAAAGGAGACAAAGCGGCCAGCTAGCAAGCCCTGAATAGAGGTGGTAGAACATGCCCAGCAAGCAAAAGGCCACCCGAGTGGGGAAAGCTGGATCCCCATTGGTGCCATGGCCGCTGAGTCCCAGCCAGGGTTGTGTGCCTCCACCCCATCTCTGCTGGCCCTGGGTGGCCATGGCACTGATGGGGATCTTGCTTTCCCCACTCGGGGTGGCCTTTTGCCTGCTGGCCCTGGGCGTGCTCTACCACCTCTACTCGGGGCTTCCTAGCCAACCGCTTCGTCTCCTTTGTGCTGGGCAGGCTTGCAGCTCTGGGCAGTGGCCTAATGGACCTGCGTAAATGGATGGCGGCGGCAACTGCAGCGGGTATTGAGGTGCACGAGAATGCACTCCACACGCGGACCATGGGCAAAACCTACCAGGGGGCTGAGAAGATGATCAGTGACGACCTGTTCTCCAACCCAAAAGAGATGGGATGGAGTAGGCATGTCTGGTGGTCCGCATCATGTGCTGCCGACCCCGACTCCGTGTGCTGCCGCAGTGCTGCTGCTGCAGGGCTGGCCCAATATTCACAACGGGCTACATAGCCCCTGCTGCCGGATGCCGTCGACCCCCGCACACTCACCGCCTCCTGTGCGCACGTCTTCAGGCCTGCTGAGATGGCCGGGGCTAGGGTGGCAGGGGCAAGTCCCTCGCCATCTCTGGGACAGCCTCGGGGGCCAAATATTGGCTAATCACTGGCTGGATCTGGCCTGTGGGCCTTGTGTTTGACATGTCTGATTTAAGACATCACCCACAAGAAAAGAATAGCAACAACTGAGGTCCAGTAAAAGTGAGTGAAACAGAGAAAGACAGAAACATTGGTTAAAGTGCTGAATTGAACATGGTCTACTCCTCCCTTAGGCATGGAAGTTCTCCCTCTCTGTATGTATGCATATAGGCCAGTGATGGCGAACCTTTTAGAAACCGAGTGCCCACACTGCAACCCAAAACTCACTTATTTATTGCAAAGTGCCAGGGCTGCATCAGCGTTGTGCCCTCAGGGGGAGCAGGGGGCATGGGCCACTGGGTGGGTGTGGTTGCAGTGGTCACAGCAGACTGTAGCCGGGGCCAGTCCCTCGACATCTCCAGGGCATCCCCGGGGGGCCAACTCTGCTTGCTCGCTCACTTCCTGCCCTGTCGCTTCCAAACGCCACGTGCTTGCTACTCTGGTGAACTCTGCTGGGGCAATGGCGTGTGTGCCCACAGAGAGGGCTCTGAGTGCCACCTCTGTCATGCGTGCCATAGGTTCGCCACCACTGATATAGGCATTCAAAAGGGAAAATACCAAATGCTCTAGCACTATATTTATAAGAATACTTTTGCACCCATGAGATATTCTTAGAAAGCAAGAATGGTGGATAGATGCAACCTAGTATTTGTTAAAATATGGGTCCCCTTGCTGAGAGAGAGAGACAAGTGAAACAGGATGGAATATCAAAAAGCAATCTAATGTTTGGCACTTGAACTCTATATTTTAGCAGCTGCTATCTCCGTGACAGTCATTTTCATAAGAAAACCTAAAACATAGTTTCAAAATTATAAATATGCTCACCAGCCCAAAAGATTGAGAAACTCTGTTTGGTTAATATATGTGCTTACATGTGCACTTACATACATACAGATTAAATACTTGTGACATAGAACTTTCTAAAATGAACTACTCTATGCAACAGGAAAACTCTCTATATACAAAACCTGTTATTGTTATAGCAAGAAAGTACCGATCAGATTATTTGGGACCATGCTTGGTCTCCTTAGCACCATGTGCAGAACACACATATACTGTATGACAGATCTTAGCTGAGAGTAGAGATTCAATTTTCTTAGAAAAACATAGTCATAGTAGTTGATGTGTAATGGAAAACTTCAAGGCCTGCTCCATTTTACAATCCTTTTGAAGGCAGGTTATATCCTGTATATTCCATTTCTTGGCCTTTTCCACTAATGACATCTGCATTAAAAGAGAAATTGTATTTCTCCAGGCTTTCTCCCCTTTTTCTAACTGCTGCTCAGGGAACTGTTCTTGTAATGCATTATTTCAAAAAATTCTATCTTCCGATGGCTAATTATCAATAACTCAGAGTGAATTTTTAGGAAGATAATATAAAGTCATCTTTATAAAGGGTCCATGAGAACATTTTGCTCTGTCTGTTCTGAATCTGAACGGAAGCCTCAGTGTGAATCAGTAAAAGTAGTATTTTCAGAAATAAAAATTTGATTTATTTATCCAGATTCAGGAAGTAATCATGTTGGTCATAAGAAAATTAAAAAATCACTGTCTCTAAGGTAGGCCTCATGTCAGAAAATGGCATGGAAAATTTAGAAAACTCTGGAATCTTTCATAAATTTACAGCAATAAAGCACAGAAAGGGAGTAAAAATTGGGGGGAGGGAAATGAGCACAAAGCCATCAAATCAGTTGAATTGAATTTTAAAGGGTTTTCATTTTTTCATTCCCATTTTCCTGAAGTTGTTTGGTTTCCAACATTGCAGTTGGTGGTGAAAGGCAGGACTGCAGGACTTCTGCGGCCTTTGGTTTTCCGTGATGCATTTGGCTGCTCTAGGCTTCCCAGGTTCTAGTGGTTAGAGTGGAGGTTTTTACCTGGGCTGATATCAGATTTTAGTTTTATGATTGACCCTTTTTTTGTGGGGGGAGGAGAGGGGTAACATGATATTAATGAAATCCCTGCAAATAAACAACCAAGCTCAGAGAGTATAAAGAACTCCACAGTTCAACCCTGAACTGCATATATTCTATTCTGTTGGTAAGTGTCTACAGAGACTTGGTCTCCCTGCCAAGTGTTTGGCCAGATACAGCCCCGGGGGGGGGGGCTGAGTTCCCAACAGCATGGGGTGAGCTGTTAGATATTTGGTTGGGTTTGCATGAGGTGAGTAGGGAAGTGTAATGATATCTGACAATGACTTTGAAGGATGAAGGGAAGAAATGCTGCCTAGGAAATAATCAGATTAGGGGGAGGGAACCACAGTAGTTTAATGGTCAAACCAAGAAACTTAGGAAAGTTGATCAGGTAGTTAAAGGCGTATACCTTCAGATTTGTAAGATTCTATTAATGTAGTATTGGGAGGTTGGTGAGAAGTTGGTTGATCTGCAGGTGATGAGAATCTTGGAAGAAGCAGGTAAACTAGATCCATTACATTCAGGTTTCAGGCCAGCATTTAGCCTAAAGATGGCTAAATCTGGTTGCTGTTCTAGACCTTGCATGGGGGGTTTTTGATCAAAACCATCATCATTTTTGTTTTTTATTATTTTATTCCTATTGTATTCTATTTTTTTAATGCTGTTGTTTCTATTGTATACTACTCAGAGTCAGTAAGAGTCAGATGGTGCCTAAATTAATCAAATCAGATCAAATGTTTGTTGCTTCATTTTGTAACTGTAATATGCATACATTTTTCTAGGCATTTCTCTACAGAGTCACAATTTTGCAAATGTTTCTTACCATATGTATATTTTTGTAAGCAATTCTCCCCAGTAGATGTTTTTAAGTATAGACTTTTGTGAATAATAATTTAGAAAAATAAGAATATGTTGATAGGTGGTAGTTTTATGATAGTGTACGTTTAGGAAATACATAAAGTCTCTCAGGCTTGAAAATAAATTCAGTACATAAGAATGGAAATTTTAGCTGTTGAAATTCTTCTAATGCTGTTAATAGAGTAAGCAGCACTACAAGAACAGAACATAAAATAAAACATAAAACACCAAAGCACCTGAAGGCAGGACAAGAAGCAACTGATGGAAATTAACCAAAGAGAGAAGCAACCTAGAACTAAGGAGAAATTTTCTGACAGTTAGAACAATTAATCAATGGAACAACCTGCCTCCAAAAGCTGTGAATGCTCCAGTTTTTAAGAAGAGACTGGACAGCCATTTGTCTGAAATGGTATAGGGTATAGGGTTTCCTGCCTGAGCAGGGGGTTGGACTAGATGACCTCCAAGATCCCTTCCAACATCATCATCATCATCATTATTTTTTGGATGCAAATTCCAAGTTTCTTTTAGCACTTGCGAGATGGTTATCTCAGAGACAATATTTCAGATTACAATAGAAGTATTTAGTAGTTAGGAAGCAAGATTTGATTTTATATAGGCTGTGAAAGGTAGTATATAACAATCATTTAATGAAATTAATTAGTAATAAATAATTATCAGTATGGCAGGAGAGGGATTATATAAAAACTTTAAAGAATGCTGAAAAGAATGAATTTTGATTTATTTTGTTTGAGAACCTATAAGTCATTTGGTAAAGCACAATAATTTCTTCTGAAAAGTGTGATAGCTATGGAATTCAGCTTTAGAATCTGTTTTGAACAGTAGAGTCCTAACAAACGACAATATTGTTGAACATGTATAGAATTACAATTATAATTGGTCACAAGCAAGAAAATATGATGTCAGTTGTGTATAAAAATATGAATATAATTCAGCTTTTTCCTGAGTAAATGCAGGAGGGATTTCCTCTCCCCCCCACCCCGCAAAAGGATTAAAGAATACATAAACCCATACAAAGAATTTCACTGTACTTTAATCTGGAAACAGCCCTGCTTATACAATGATATGTCCGTATCCTCCTCCCCCAGATTAAATCCAGGATTATCATGAAGTATGACACGTGCATATTATGAAATAGCATTACTTTGTCTAACTTCTGTGTGTTGGTGTGTAAAAGTGAGATTACCTCTTTTCACTTCCTATCCCAGCAGGTGATGCCTATCATCAGAACAGAACCAGCAGGGTTGCCTATTCAATATATCTGCAGTGGCCTGTAAAAAGTCTCTGGATTTAGTGCTTTAGTCTACAAAAAGGTACACTCCTGCCTCATCTAAATACTAAGAATGAGTCATTTGCAGTTGCTTTCTTTTTCCAGTTGAGCATTTAGGCTTTAGTTTTAATAGCTGTTTGACAACTGAAGACATAATGTTCCAGAAGAAAAGAAAGAAACACAATACACAGGGTTTTATGGCACTCTCATTAGAGTGTCTAATCAGCTGCACACAGGAACTCTTCAAACAGATCTGAGGTAATGTGTGGCATAGCCAGATAATTTTGACAAAGTTCAGTTCTCTAATATTTGCAATTAAACCATCAGAACTAAAAGGGAAAACACAAATGTGCTGTTACTGCACGCAAAGGAGACTTCATTTGGTCAATACTAAGCTGTTTTCTATATAAGTGTGGTACAAAGGGTCAAGTAGCAAATGGAAACCAATGGATCCAATCAGCTCCTGCATATGTAATAAAATCCAGTATTAGCAAGCAGCAGAGGAGCAAAGCAGCCATCTCATCATGTCTGCCTCTTCAGATCTGTGTGATTAATCCCAAATGGATGTCAACAGGGATTTAGTGTAAATGGAATAGAAGGCTATTCCTGACAAAGAGGTTATTTATATTTATTTCTATAATCTCTAATTTCTTTTAAACAACATCAGCAATAAGCTTTTAATTAATACTGAAAGTCTGATAGTTCCTTCAGGATTATTCATAAAATAAGGTAGAACAAAAATATGAATTAGCAGTTGACATTCTTGTTAAGTTCTACAAGCAAAAGTCTGCAATATTTTTTTCTAAATTTCATTGTTGCACCATCTTTGTATTTTAAATTATTTTCAAATGACAAAAAATTTGCAATCAAAATTTTATGTTGCTTGTATATGTAAACAAAATTTTTAATGATTATAGTTGGGAAAATACTAAATAAGCTTTTTTAAAAAAATTAGGATCATAACATTATTGTCAATGCTGCTAACATAGGATGTTCTACATATGGAAATGTAGCCATTTTTCCTCTATCGCTTTTAGAGTTTGTTGATGCAGAGAGGGGGAATGTGGGAGAGTCCAGCTAGTCATAACAATAATAACTCAGCTGTGGGAACCCAAGGTTATTAGGTCCAGAGTTGATAGAGATTTGGCAAGCTGCAGAAAAAGCTCGAGCTTCAAGTTAATTGGGGAATGTGATTTATGACAGTTAATTGTAGGAGGGAATTGTGCTTTGCTACTTTGTGCCAGGGGACAGGAATTCAGTTTCTGGCTTCAACTATGTAGTGCCGATACTTTGTTTCTCGAATAAAAGATTCTTTAAGGAAAACAATGCCTCGAAGTTCTTTTGAAGGGATTCACCTGTCAGAACCATGACAATTACACTGAGTTATTCAGCCATCATTGGAGACATTCTATCTTGCATTAGAATTCAAGCTGTAATTAGGAAAACAGGGGTTTAATTTAAAGGTATCCTTTCATCAGCGAATGTTTCTACTTATACATAGAAAAGTTGTGAATCTAGTTCAAGTAGTCCTTGATTTACAACTGTAACTGAACCCATGAAATCAATCATAAGTCATGATGATTGTAAACTGGCTCACATGGCCACATCTCACTTTACAACCGTTTTTGCAGTGGTCATAAAATAAACACAATGGTTTTGTTGGAATATTCATGAGCAGGAAGAGTCATGTGGTAACTCAGTCAGCCAATGTGAAGAAAGTGCTACTGAGTCTGTGCAAAAGGGTATTGAGTTAGGAGCTGAATTTTCAGTCTCAGGTTTGTCTCTGTATCTCTCTGTAAAAAGTATTCACTGAGCTATGTTGCTGTAAAGAAGAATGTATGGTATTGTAAACATTTTGATATGAATATAAAAAGGTTATTTTGAATCAGCTAAATGCAGTCAACTGTGAGAGCTTCTGATTTATTTTTCACCAACAGAGAAATTAAAATTCTCTAACAGGTTATGGGCCCAGAGCTTACTAAGGACTGCATTATAATTTAAAGCTGGAAGAAATTGCTAGAAAGTATAAGAACAAGGCAGAATTAGCAGAATGGCTGCAATGGGATTTAAGGAAAACTCTGTGCCTCGTTTAGGCCAGAAGAATTACATTATATGGGCTGCTAAAATGGAATGTTTGCTCAAAGAAAAAGAGCTGTGGTATATCGTAGAAAATCCACCACAAGTGTTTGCAGCTGCTGATCAGAAAAGTCATGATCGAACAATGGCTTATCTCATCTTGAATTTAGATGATGAACAATTTCTAAATGTTGCAAATTTAAAGATTGCAAAGGAGATTTGGTTGAAATTGAGAGCTGTGCACATGAATGCATGCAATATAGTGCAATTGTCAAGAAAACTTTACTGGGCCTCTTTTCAACCAGGTGAATCTGTGGAACAGCATTTAAATAAAATGCAAAGTTTATTTTTGGACTTAAAACAACGTGGGATTAAATTCCCTGAGTCCCAGAAGGTTTTTATTGGGGTTGAACAGTTTAGATAAAACCTGGGACACAGTTTCTGCGATATTTGAGTGTAAAGAAGAGCAAGACTTAAATTTTGAGGCTTTAAAGGCATGTTTGCTTAATGAAGAAGAAAAGCAACATTTTAGGAACAGCCACGAGGAGGGGAAATTCCTGAGGAGGGGGTCCAGACTGCAAGTCTCCGGAGAAGAAACAAGCAGATGGGACCAAATTGCATCAAAAGAGAGATTTTGCAAGCAGAGAGCTCAGCAAGAAAAGAATTGCTACATTTGTGGAGCAAACACACATCTGAAAAGGAACTGTTTGCAGAGGAACAATTTACAGCGAAGGACACTTGTGCAAGCAAAAAAGGCTGATTTGCAAAAGGAATATTTTGGTGTTGCAAATGTTTGCTATAGCAACAACAGAGACAAGTGGCTAATAGATAGTGGGGCAAGTCAAACAATTGTTAATGACTCTGAATTATTTTGCAGGTTTGTTCCAGTAGCACAGGAAGTTGTGGCTTTGGCAAATGGCCAGAAAGCAAAAGTCATCGGAAGAGGTGATGTAAAAAATCCATATTTGGAATCAAAGTTTACCAATGTGCTTTGTGTACCTGAGATGGAACATAATTTGTTAAGTGTGTCTAATTTAGACAAACAAGGTTTTGAGACCATTTTTGTAAATGGGAAGTGTTTCATCAAAAGGAATGGGAATATTTGTGCAGAAGGCATAAAGGAAGATAATCTATATGTATTGCAGGGAAAAAAGGTTCAATGTTCCCATATATTTAAGAATGTTGCAGAGCATGATTCGTGTGTTCATCTTCTACATAGAAGACTTGGTCATGCAAGCTTTAAAGTTTTGCAGCAAATGCAAGAGTTTGCAGAAGGGATGCAAAACATATTTGGACTGTGCAGTATGCAAAGCATCAAAGTCAAAGGCATTCCCAGTTAGTAAATATAGCACAAGACAAACAAAAAGAGCTCTAGAACTGGTCCATGCAGATCTGGAGGGACCTATGCAAGCCAGTTTGTGAGGAGCAAAATATGCACTGGTAATTGTTGATGATTATAGCAGGTATTCGTTTTGCTACTTCCTTAGAGGTAAGACAGAGGTGCTACAACAATTCAAACAGTGGGTAAGTTTTGTAGAGAGAAGGTACAAACAACAAGTGTGTCAGTTGCAAACTGACAGAGGTACTGAATTTATGTCAACTAAATTCCAACAATGGTTGGGGCAGTTGGGGATAAGACACAGACGTACAAATCCTTACACAGCAGCAGAGAACGGTGTAGCTGAAAGAAGGAATGGTGTTTTGCAAACAATGAAAGATTCATTATTAGAAGATTCTGGTATGAGCAGGTCATATTGAGGAGAACCCATATTGACTGCCAATTATATAGTTAACAGGCTGTGGAGTTCCTCCATTAATAATACTCCATATGCTATTCTATATGGGAGAAAGCCATCACTGGCACATTTGAGAATTTTTGGAAGTACTGCATGGGTACATATTCCGAAAGCAATCAGAAGAAAGGGACAGCAAAAGGCAAGAAAGCTCAGGTTTTTGGGCTATGAGCCAGGGTCAAAAGGATATCGCTTTAACGATGGAAGCAAAAAAATTGTAATTTCAAGGTCTGCTAATTTTGCAGAACAAAATAGGGACAGAATTAATGCAAATTCTGGATATGTCTCACTTAATGATGGTGATCTATTTAATGACAATAACTCATCTAATGATAAAAAATGATTATTGAAGATGTCAATGTTCAGGGAGGAGAGGCTGAACAAGACATGAAGCCAGATAGATTTGAGACACAGAAGCAGTTAATACCACATAGGTCAGAGCGATGTAATAAAGGAATTCCGCCTGACAGGTATTCTGCCAGCAAGGTAAAGGTTTACAATGTGTGGTATGAGCCAAGAAGTTATAAAGAGATGAAATCCATGGGAGACTATGAAGTATTTAAATCAGTGACTTTGCCACAGGGAACCAAAGCTGTGGGTTGTAAGTGGGTATATAAGAAAAAGGTATTGCCAAATAATGATATACAGTATAAGGCCAGGTTAGTGGCACAAGGTTTTTCACAATTAAGGTTTTTCACAATTAAAGAATGTGCACTACGATGAAGTATTTGCGCCAACTGTGAAAAGTGAGAGTATAAGATTAGCACTGGTGTTGGCAGCGGTATATAAGCATAAAATCTGGCACTTTGATATCACAACTGCATTCCTCAATGCTGAGTTAGAGGAAGAAATTTATATGATCCAAGCACCAGGATATGAAATTGCAAAATCTAACATGGTGTATAAATTAAACAAGGCTATTTATGGGCTGAAGCAGTCAGCCAGAAACTGGAATATCTGTTTAGATACTGCTTTAAAGGGTCTTGGATTTAAAAGTTGCAAAGCTGATAATTGTATATATACTGGACAGTTACAAGGAGGGAATTGTCTACTGTTGTGGATGATCTTTGCTTCATCGCAAAGAATGCATCACAAGTCAAGAAATTTGCTGATAAATTAGGAAAGAAATTCAAATTAAAGAATTTGGGAGAAATAAATGGTGTAGAGATACAGAAAAATGAAAAAGGTGATTATATTCTCAGTCAAAGGAAAAAAATTGAGCACTTATTGGAAAAATATAATATGAAAGATTGCAGTACTGCTCCCACACCCATGAGTACGGATTTTTATAATAGTTTAAGTGCGGACAAAGGTGAAACCTGTGATCAAGAGATATATCACTCAGCAATAGGGAGTTTGTTATATCTATCACAGTGGTCCAGACCAGACATAACTTGCGCTGTAAGCATTTTGAGTCGTTTTACTGCTGCACCTACAAAGTTACATTGGATGAGTGTAAAAAGGGTTCTCAGATATTTAAAGGGAACCATAAATTTGGGTCTTCAAATACAGATTCTGAGGAATTGAAATTAAAGTGTTATGTCGATAGTGACTATGCAAATGACATAAACACAAGGAAATCAAATTCTAAGATTATAATATTCTTTGGAGGGACTCTGATTGGATGGAAATCCAGAAAACAAACAACTTTTGCTATTTCAACAGCGGAAGCAGAATTTATTGCTTTATCTGAATTGTGTTCTGAAGTAACATGGTATGTACAGTTGTTGCAAGATTTAAATATTAATGTAAAAGAATCTGTAAAGGTATTTGAAGACAATGCTGCCTGTATAAAAATGGCAACTGGTGACAGGGTGAAGAACAGAAGTAAACATGTAGACATTAAGTATTGTAATGTCAGGGAAGCTGGAAAAGGAAAATTGATTAGTTTACATCATTGTTCTTCTGAGGATAATTTGGCAGACATGATGACTAAACCATTGGGTAGTGTTCACTATGGAGAATGTATTAAGTCAATAAGTCTGATGTCTCTTCCTGTCATGAAGGGAGGAGTGTTGGAATATTCATGAGCAGGAAGAAACATGTGGTAACTCAGTCAGCCAATGTGAAGAAAGTGCTACTGAGTCTGTGCAAAAGGGTATTGAGTTAGGAGCTGAATTTTCAGTCTCAGGTTTGTCTCTGTATTTCTCTGTAAGACGTATTCATTGAGCTATGTTGCTGTAAAGAAGAATGTATGGTATTGTAAATATTTTGATATGAATATAAAAAGGTTATTTTGAATCAGCTAAATGCAGTCAACTGTGAGAGCTTCTGATTTATTTTTCACAAACAGAGAAATTAAAATTCTCTAACAGGTTTTTAAGGAGTACCCATTGTTTGCTATGGGGAATTTTTTTGGGTGGAAACTGGAAGTAAATGCCAGTTTCCAGTGAAAACACTGCTAATCGTGGTCACATAACCATAGGATATTGCAAATGACCCTAAATGTAGACTCGCTGCTGAGCCCCCAAAATGCAGTCATGTGACTATGGGGATAGGGCTTCAAAACTTTGAATTCAAGT
Organism: Bothrops alternatus; assembly: GCA_034064705.1. Classification (NCBI taxonomy): domain Eukaryota; kingdom Metazoa; phylum Chordata; class Lepidosauria; order Squamata; family Viperidae; genus Bothrops; species Bothrops alternatus. The sequence continues at coordinate 10,242,937 of JARGCV010000124.1, read as the reverse complement.
CCTAAGTTCCTTTTTGGGGCACATTGTAACTTTAAATGGTTTCTAAACAAAAAGTCATAAGTTGAGGACTACTGAATCAAATTACAAAACTGAAAAGGGGGCTGGTCTGAAAGTAGTGGGTTACCAGAAATTATTCTGTTAGTTTCACCAAAAACTGAAAAGTAAAAGAAATTTTCATCCATGTCTTTTGTAGGCTGGTCAGTCACTTTTATGAAGACTCTTTCAACCTTCTCTAGAAGTCTTTTAAGGTTCTATAACATCCTGTTCCATCAGTGAGAACCCTGTTTATGATTTTTGAATAATTTCCACATAAACAAAAACAGGACACTATGTGATTCTTAAGATGTCTTGTTTATAAATTTCATATAGACATCTGTCTGACCAATGTGAGAACTGAATGCTGAACTGGTTATTTTGTTTTAAAAGGGAACTAGGGGATCAGCCATATTGGACTTAATTCTCACTAACAGAGATGAAATGATAGAAGGTGTTGAAGCTACAGGAATCTTGGGAGGGAGGGTCATACAATATTTGAATTCAATATTATGCAAGCACAAGCAATAGAACACAGTCAAACTAGAGTCTTGGATATTAAGAGAGCTAATTTCAATAAACTTAGAGAGAGCTTGGGAAGGATTTCATGGATGAGAATCCTCAAGGTGAAAACAACTCAAGAAGCTTGGGAAATTTTGAAAAGTGAGATTATAAAAGTTCAATCTAGCACAATAACAATGAAGAAGAAAAATAACAGCTGTCAAAAAAAGCCAGCATGGCTGCATAAAAAACTCTCTGATAAATAGAAAAACAAAAAGGACAAGTATAAAAAGTGGAAAGAGGGGGCACATGACTAAGGCAGAATATCAGAAAATAACCCGAGCCTGAATGATGAAGTGAGGAAAGCTAACACTCAAAATGAAGTAAGGCTTGCGACAAACATCAAAAATAACAACAAAAAAAGCTTATTTCAACATGTAAAAAACAAGAAAAAAGTTATGAACATGGTTGGTCCATCAGTGGGAGAAAGTGGCAAGAAGGTGACAAGCAACAGGGAGAAAGCAGAACTACTTAACTCATTTTTTACTACTTAACTCCATCTTTACATAAAGGGAAGAAATAGTCCAACCTATCAAAAACAGTACTGGAAAAAACAGATTAGAAACACAAGTTAAAATAGGCAAGAAAATGGTAAGTGAGCACCTGTCCACCCTAGAAGAATTCAAATGACCAGGACCAGATGGATTATACCTCAAGGTTCTGAAGGAACTGGCAGATGTAATCTCAAAACCACTGAACTATATTTTTCAAAGATCTTGGAGCACTGGGGAATTACCAGAGGACTGGAAAAGAGCTGATGTAGTTCCCATCTACAAAAAAGGAAAAAAAATGGACCCAGGAAATTACAGACCTATCAGCCTGACCTCAATACCTGGGAAGATCCTGGAAAAGATAATCAAACAACGAATCACCGAACACCTAGAGGCAAAGAAAGTCATTACTAAAAGCCAACATGGGTTTGTCAAAAATAGATCATGCCAGACAAATCTTATTGCATTCTTTGACTAAGTGACAAAATTAGTGGATCAGAGGAATGCTGTGGACGTAATTTACTTAGACTTCAGTAAGGCATTTGATAAAGTAGATCACAACCTACTACTTAACAAGATAGAAAAATGTGGGGTAGACAGCATCACCACCAGATGGATCCATAGCTGGCTGACCGGCTGTACTCAGCGTGTGGTCCTCAATGGAACCGCATCTACATGGAGAGAAGTGTGTAGTGGGGTGCCCCAGGACTTCGTTCTGGGCCCAGTGCTCTTCAATATCTTCATCAATGGTTGGATGAGAGGATAGATGGGGAACTCTTCAAATTTGCAGACGATACTAAGCTGGCAGGAATAGCCAACACTCCAGAAGATAGGCTTAAGATACAAAAGGATCTTAACAGACTTGAACATTGGGCGCTATCTAACAAAATGAAATTCAATGGTGAAAAAAGTAAGATTCTACATTTAGGCAAGAAAAACCAAATGTACAGGTACAATATAGTTGTACCTTGCTCAATAGTAGTAACTGTGAGAGGGATCTCAGAGCACCTGAAGGCAGGACAAGAAGCAATGGATGGAAATTAATCAAGGAGAGAAGCATATTTCCTGATAGTTAGAACAATTAATCAGTGGAACAACCTGCTTCCAGAAGCGGTGAATGCTCCAACACTGGAAGTTTTTAAGAAGTGACTTGACAACCAGTTGTCTGAAATGATTTAAGGTTTACAGTTTTGTTTATCTATCGAGTCCTTACCAAGTACCTGGGATAGGCAGATGTGGATGTTTGAATTGAATACAGATATCGTCGCAAGATGGAAGCAGTTCCTAGTAAGGCCGCCTTTTGCAATTGACTAATGGCGAATTTGTCAATGCCAATGGTGTTCAAGTGGTGCTCCTGTTGTTTTGAGATTGCACCTAATTCACCTATTGCTATTGGTACTACCCTTGTTTGCATTTGTCATAGTCATTCTATTTCTATTTGTAGGTCTTTGTATTTTGTTATCTTCTCCAGATCTTTCTCGTCTATTCTGCTGTTTCTTTCTTATCAACAATTGTTAAGTCCGGGTGTTATGTGGCAGGTGCTTGTCTGTTTGAATTCTAAAGCCCCAGAGCAATTTAACATTTTCATTTTCTATGACTTTCTCTATTTTATGATCCCACCAGTTCTTGCTTGCAGGCAAATGATATTTCTTGCATTTTCCAATGCACCATTGCTGCTAGTTTGTCATGCCGCTGCTTGTAGTCAGTCTGTGTGATCTTCTTGCAGCAGCTTACCAGGTGGTCCACTGTTTCTTCAGCTTCTTTGCATAGGTGGCACTTAATGTCTCTTGCTGTCTTCTCAATTTGACTTTGTATGCATTTGTCCTTAAGGCTTGGTCTTGTGCAGCCAGTATTAGTCCCTCGGTCTCTTTCTTCAACTTTCCTGCTCTTAGCCATTGCCATCTTGTTATTATCTGCTTTCCCAGCTATTTTTTTAAATGTACTGGCCATGTAGTGTTTTGTCTTCCCATGTTTCCATTTTGTTCTTCATTTGGTCTTTCTTGTAGGCCAGTTTGGTCTCTCCAGTAGTCAGTAAGCCTTTCTGATATACTAATTTCAGTGCATCTTCATCATTGTCCTTCAGATATTCTTCCAAAGCCATTTTTTCTTCTTCAACCATCTGATGTACTTGCAAGATTCTACACCCACTTATTTGCCTTGATAGATAGAGTCTGTCAATGTCACTGCGTGGATGAAGGGCATGATCCATTGTTATTATTTTTCTAGTCTTCCTATCCATTGCTTTTAGTTCTGATTATTATTGTTGTTGTTGTTGCAATAGCACTTAGAGTTATATACTGCTTCACAGTGCTTTACAGCCCTCTCTAAGCAGTTTACAGAGTCAGCATATTGCCCCTAACAATCTGGGTCCTCATTTTACTGATCGCAGAAGGATGGAAGGCTGAGTCAATCTTGATCCGGTCATGATCGTACTCCTGAAAGTCAGCAGAATTAGCCTGCAATACTGCCTTCTAACTATTCTAACCACTGCTTATAAAATACATTTCATATTTTATTTGATTTACATGGTTTGAACAAGTAGAAAAAATGATATACTATTTGTGTAAAGATGTCTTAAGCCAGCTATGAATCCATCTGGTGGTGATGCTGTCTAACCCATATTTTTCTATCTTATCAAGTAGTAGGTTGTGGTCTACTTTATCAAATGCTTGGGGTAAAAACACTGTTCTATAAAAAAAAATCTACATGTTGCTGATGAATAAATAAGAAGAAATCATTTATAGGAAAACTGATTGTAAATGCTCCACATCTATTGTTGGATCAAGGCCACAGCCTTCACATATGATATTATTATTCAAGACAAAATATTACCAATCATTCTACAAAGGATTATCTAACTCTTGGGATATTTTGAATGTGATATATTTGTTTATTAGCTAGGGAAAAAGCTAAGAAGAATCAGATGATAAATTCGATAATAGTGAGTAATTAATCAAGTGCTAAAATGATAGATGGCAACAACTTTCCCCCAGGAAAGCCAACAGACAGAACTGTTTTGCAAAATTGGGTTGAATAACTAGAACATGTCAAAGTACTGCAGAATGCAAATCTATGTCTTCAGTCTTCCATCTGAAAATATACAGCTACTGTGTTTGCAATATCAAGTAAATAAATATAAAATCTGAACTAAGATAATAAGTACTGTTACTCATTGCTTATAAAAAAAGCAGCCACTATGTAATTGACCTAATAATAAGAACATAGAAGGAAACCTTTATAGTCAAGTGTTTAGGCCACAATCACCCATAATTAAAACCTGACTTCAATATGCATGAGACCAAGGAGCTGGATTCTTTTCTTGGAAACTGAAATCAGATAACGTACTATAAAGCAAACTGCAACTTCAAAGCTGACCTAGCAAAGCCACATTTTCCACAAAAGGACAGTATAAAGATTAGGTGGCCTTTGAAGGTATAGTCTCTGCGGAGTTGAGCTCATTTCTGATAATTTAATAGAAATGTCCATGGAATTTGGAAGTAATTTGATATTCCAGGAAGTTTTGAATTTCCCAACCAGTATTTTGGATTGCAGCAGAATACAAATTTAATAAACAAAAACTCTAGCCATGGGATTCCTAGTTGATTCTGCACCAAGGGTGAAACTCACTTTGCTTCTAAGCCCAAGGGCTATTATTTCCAAGTAACGGTAAAATGGGTATCTTAGATATATGAGCCTTGATAATTTTTCTAAGACTTTGGGAATAGAGATTATTTTGCTAGAACACTGATAGGCATAATACAATCTCCTTTCAAAAACCAAGACAGACTAAAATGTATTAATCAGGGCATTTTCCTTTCTGTAAAATATACACCCAAAAATATGAAACATTAATTTTAGCTTTTCAAAGAAAAATGTGAAGAAATAATCTACAACAATCATATAACTTTATAAGGTGAAAGAAGAAAAGAACAGAAAGACATTTATTTTTTTCTTAAACAAATAGATTGAAACTGCCCAGCATTAATGTTTTGGGCTGAATAAAATAAGATTTTTTATTGTAGCAGTTAGCTATTCTAGCAGTATTCTCATGAGCTGATTGCTAATCTGAACAATAACCTGATCTGTTAAATTAGATTAATTTGTCCTTATAATGCGTAAATAAGGTATTATAAAGAAACTGTCATTAGTCAGACAGCCATAACAAAGCATCATAGTTGTCCACTGAATCATTATCCAAAATGTTTTAGCAGATGTAATTTGATAGAACTTAAATTGTATTAGAATCATAGTCAGACACCTTTTCTAAAGCTTATTGAAATGGCTGTTTTTCCTTCATTCTGCAGGATTTTGCATTTTGAAAAATAAAGTAATTAAAGAAAAATAAAAAGTGTAGGATGAAGTTACATAAAATTTCATCATGTTTGCTTTCAGTATTGAATATAGAGAATTACATGTCTGCTTCCTCTTTATGCATATATATTCTGTTATTGTTTTAGTATATTTTGAAAATTGAACATGCATGAAAGTAATATTTGGCCATTTTCAATTGGAATATTTTTTATCATGCTTTTTAGTTATGAATAAATTCAAAATATAAAACAATGATAAGACTTCTCCAACAGTGAAGATCAATGGAAAACTTTAAATAAGAGACTATGTTTGTATGGGAACAAGGTATGGCAAGGCCCAATTGCCTGCAATGTTGACTTTTATTAGAATTATCTTTCTAACTTCTGCTGCTTTCTCATAGCCTTTTTGGAATGTACATTCATAATCCAGGTAATATAACAAAGTTTTATTATTTATAAGCAAAATAAATAGATTTTGCATATTTAAATGTGTTGGATTCAATTCCCATTTTCACAGTCAATATATGTCTGTTTAGGAAAGGCAGCTAAAATGCTATACCACAAAGAAAGGAAGCAAAATCACATAAGGGCAATATCACTAGATCTTTGCAAAACTTTCAAGGGATGTTTCAATTTGATGAAATTGTGAACAGATTCACAAACTGAAGATAGCCTCAAAGCCCTTTATAGACTTTCACATGCTTGATGTTTTCTTTAATTTCTTGGGTTGATACAGACACTATAGAATGCTGCAACTTCCTTTCCATAGATGAAGAATGTTGATTCTATGAACTGGCATCAGATAATTAGCCAATCTCTTTGCCCATGAGAACTTTTTTAGGATGCCAAGATATTCCTACTTGTTATCAGCACACAACTTTGCTCTTTCTTGTGCTAATGTATTTCTATAATTGTCATGCCAATATAACTGGGATTTTTCCAGTTCTCAGAACTTTGAAATGAGCTAGACTGAAAATTTTAGTATACAATCTTGGATCTAATTAGCATACCATTTTGGGTAGAATTGTACTTTAACTTGGCATGACTAGATAAGGATTACCTTTTGATACTACAAGAATGAGTAAGGTAAAGGTAAAATTTAAAGGCTCTGGCTAAACTGCTTTTAAGAAAAAGGGAATAGCAAGGTTATAAATAAGTTTTAGTGCCAGTTTCTTTTTGGCATTATATTTCATTAAAAATATGTTATTATTAAAACAGTTGGAGAAGAACACTTGCAGTAGTGATTCAGCACAATTTCTGCAGAGAACATTTACATAATTTGCAAGATAAAATGTTATGCTATCCCCCAACAACATTGCCTTTAAAGAGCTGGAACATACATTGAAACTGAAGTTGGATAACCCTTGAAGGTGTTCACTGAAGATTGACAGAGTTAACATTATCTAATGTTACTATTTGTTTTGTCTTCATCCCATTCTATCAAATGTTTCTTCATTATAGCATGTTTTATCAAATCAAAACTTAAGATGGTTTCAATGTTTACCTTTGAATGTCATAGTGAAAACTGGAATTGAATAATCTAGTCAAATCTTGAATCTCCAGTTCAAACCAAACCTGATTCACACAAATATAATCTGTATCAAATAATTTTTCCAATGGCTTCTCCCTTAATTGGATCAATTCAAACTACTAATGTTGCTGGAGGAATAGATTATTGACACAAATATCTGATATTCTACCACTCTACAGTCCCATATATTTTTCTTTTCTCTGTTGCTTTTAAAAGTTTGCTATGATAGAGCTTTATAAAGCAATAAAATAGCTTTCTATAGTAAATATTTTGAAGAAATAACTGTTGATCCTACATCATCATTACCTGCCCCCCACAGGTAATGTGAATTTAAGAAAGTTATTTATTTCAGGTGTCAAATGAGCTTATAGTATTTGTAATAAAGAAATAAATGATTTTGCAATTAATTTTGCAGCAACAATAAATGCTCTACTGCTAGTAAAATATTCTCAAACATTATAGTATCAGTTATTGTTTAAAAAGGAAATAAAAATAGATATAGAGGGAGGTTAACATTAATTTAGCTTTGATTTTATTTCTTGGGATTCAATCACAATAGTGTGCTAAAAAGTATATGTTATACATGTCAAATAGTCATTAAATGTGAGGGGGCTTGATGGCATAGTGGTTAAATATGCTGAGTTAGTCAGCTGGAAAGATGACAGCCCGGGTTCAAGTTTTGAGTGCCACGCAACAGGATGAGCTCCCGTTCTCACCCCAGCTTCTACCCACCTAGCAGTTTGAAAGCATGCATATGTGAGTAGATTAATAGGTACCACTTTGGTGGGAAGGTAAGCCATGCTGACCACATTATCACAGGAAATGACTTTGGACAATGCTGGCTCCCTCAGCCAGGAAACAGAGATGAGCACTGCCCCTAGCATTAGACACAACTGGACAAAGAAACCTTTATCTTTAGTCATTGCATAGTTCCATATCTATAAGTATATAATGGTTAGGCATTTGTATTCTATAATAATCACAATCCTAGATGATATTAAAAGGTTTATTTTTATATTCAGCCTAAAATAAAAAAGGTAATTATATTTATTTGAGCACCAACATAAGTCAGTCAACCAGCCAGCTTTCATGCCCAAGGCAAAACTAGAACTCACAGTCTTCTGATTTTTAGGCCAGCACTTATTATACCAAAGAATAATAAAAGAGTTCAAACTGATTTGAGACTATGATATTAAGTAGAAATAAAAACTGAAACAAGTATATATAACCATCTTCTCACTGGAAGATTCAGTCATATGTTATTTATTTATTCAATTTCTATGCCTGCCCATCCAAACTACTTGATTCTGAGTGACTAACAATACTTAAAAATGAGGGGGGAGGGAAACCAATATAATGTTACTTGCATAGCACAGAACTATGTGCAACTCTGGATGAGGTCCATTTCTAAGAAAAGCATAATCCTGAAGCAATATTACAAGGTGTCCTTTTGCAAAGAAACAATGTCACTGTCTCAGGCTGATCATATGTGACTGACCATTCTTGTATCTTTCCTACAGTACAATTATACCTCTGTGAGAAAGTGAGCAGAACTTGGCTATATTCTATCTGCCTTTCTGATTCCAAGCAGCCCTGAAGATAAATAGCAAGCAAAACTTCAAAGTATTGGAGGATATGAAAATGTGTATTCCACACTTGGCAGAAATACATCCAAAGGAAAAACATTCATAAAGAATCCCCTTAACAGGTAAAATGCATGAAAAGATCTGCAATTTCCTTTTTAATTAGGTTGCTTCCTATCACTGGTAGTATCCTTGTCAGGAAGGCAGTCTTACCAATCTTTTCCTATATGGTGGAACACAGACACATGAAAGGGATTATTTTAGTCTTTTATCTAAGAGGATTACCGGATAAATGAATAAAAAAAATCCATTCCACAGAAATGAAATTGAGTTTGAAGAGAAGATGGATATTGCATGGATGTCATACTAATTTCTTACACTATAAAAGTACAGGCAGAAAATTGAATCAAAATACTGTATTTAGAGTACGGTGAAAACTGACTTACCTGTTGATGGTGTGATTCAAGGTATCTTCTTTTTTTCTAAATTCACCTTCCTGTAAGAACAAAACATCCACGAAATGTTTTTGATTATATTAAACAATATAAAGCCAGACTTTATATCTATAAAAATAGTTCTGAACGGAAGAACAGAGATAGGCAGCTTATGGTCTTCCTGGGAATGAATTCAACAATTTAAACTAATCAAATGAAAATGGCAGCGTATAATAAATACACCCATTATGACCAATACTCAGAGGTTTATATGAGTAATTATATCTGAAAGGCCATAGAATGCCTGGACTTGTAGTAAGACCATGAAATTTCACCAGGATTCATAGAGAATCAGTTTGGAGTATATATAAGCAACAGAAGTAATCAGAAGATGGAACCTCAAAGAATAGGTCATTAGATAGAAAAGGGTATAGTTTCCTGTCTTTTGCCACCTCATTTTTTCCTTTGATATTTTCTATTCTCTTTTGCAAGCAGAAGCCTGCAGAGTAGGAATACAGAAGTCTTGGTTTCAGCTGATCATCTGCACCCAGCAGTTTAGACCAAAGTCTGCAGGAAATGAATTCAAGGATCACATATAGCCAGGGCATTTTTTTTTTGTCATAAAACGCCAAGAATGGAGTTCCGGCACCTTTTTGGGATGGAATCTTGTAGGGTAGGCAAGGCAGTTTGTATGACGTGTGTAAGTTCCGGCACCTTTTTTTTTTTTTTACAAAAAAAGCACTGCATATAGCTCTGGGGACACAAACTGGCATATATCTATATCTATATCTACCTATCTATCTGATCCCATAATGATAAACTGCCCTTTCCCATCCCATAATAGTAAAACATTCTTATCTCCAAATCTAAAAACCTGAAACCATTGCTGTCTCATAAAAAACAAGGACAATATAACATTATTTTGCAAATATAGTGTTCATTTAATTCCATCTTCTTATATTTAACCAATAATTCTTTATATAACATACTGGGACATTAAATCAGCCATCCATGGCTATGTTTCCTATGAGTCCATTGCACAGGGTGAAATCTTGTAATGACAACTGTATTTCCTAAACTGTTATTACAACATCTGTCAACTACAAGGTCCTAAATTCATTTCAATAATGTTTCAGAGGAGATAAGATTTTTGTTTTAAAAAAATCCTTTGTTTTCATAAGAAACAGAATAAAATTATTTTAGCTATAACTGCCTGCCTTTTGCAATATCACATCACAATGCCTTCAGTTTATTTTTATAACTAGAAATTATTCTTTCAAGACTCTGGAGCAATCAAATACATAATGTGCATCATATGTTTAATTTACTTGTAAGATTCTATGGATTGGGATGAGTGGTTTCACCGAGATTTGATTCTGGTGAAGCCTGAAGACAAATAGAATGAAAGAATTAGTCAACAGCAGAGGGAAGTAGAAAAAAAAACCTTGGCATTACATACTGAATGAATACTGTGCATAGGAAAGAACTAATGGCATGACATATTTAGGATTTTGTAGAATTTGTCTACTTATATATGACATCAGCCCACTATATTTAGAAAATAAAATTGTATAATGTATGTGAATTCCTAACATGAGACAATATATTATTATAGTGAGTACCACATCATTACTACTCCCTGTAGAAAGCAAACAATCTTGGATTTCTCAGTGATCCCTTCCAGCTGTATGATTTTATGTCTAAAAAGAAAACTTGGGAAAAATTCAAAATGCTCAGCCAAGTAGTAGGCTTGAATATTTTTTTCTTTTTATTATCCTTTAATCTCTTTGCTTTGGGGTAGAATAGGGGTGAGTGAGTGGAGCTGAGTTTACTGGCTGGATACTTTTCCTGATGCCTATCCAGAGTTCGCAGCAGATATTTTCTCTTTGTGTCCTGAAATCTGCCGCTGCCTAGGCTCAAACTCTAACTTTCTGAGTGGGAGGCAAGTGTCTTCACCTCTAGGCCACCACACCACTCATCAGTAAGCTTGAATTAAATGAGATGCTATATTTAGAAACTGTAACAGATAGTTTCCCCAAAATTAAAGTGGTATATAAATTAAATAAATATTGTGAAGATTTTTTTGTCTCTTTTAGTTTGTTATGTGCTTTGAAATGAGATATTATATACAGCATGTAAACAGAAGAACACTATGTCATAAAAATACTACAAATAATTCCTTATAAACCAAGACATAGAGAGACTACAAAACATATACTGTTTTCATTTTACTTTGATTATTTTTTAGGAAGAGATAGAAAGATGAATAGTCTTGCTGTTAGGCTCATAAACTCTGAAATGGCCCTTAGATGACAAACGGTGAAAATTACCAATGAACTCTCCATCTGTCTGAATTTGCCATACAGTGACAACCCCAGTTGTGTAGTATAGATGTATATACAATGATAGGAACAGAGAGGCAACCATCCAATAAAAGAACAGGCATCTCATATTCCTCTATTATTTATATAGAAAAACAATCCAAGAAATGTTCAAAGTAGAATGAACAAAATGCCCTTGGGCTTGTTCATTCAGTTAAATGGTCTATTTCAACTGAAAATAAGAAGGGCCAGCAAATGAAGGCAAGCAGTGATAGTTGTGTGGTGTATCAACATTATCTTTTAACTGCTGGTACTACTATGAAGGAAGAAAATCATAAAGCATTCTTTCCTTTAGGCAGCAAAACTCTAAAGAAGGTACTAGTAATCTAAACAGCAGTCTCAGTACATAATCCAAAATGCATGTAGCTAAGTAGCAGGATTATTTTTTGAGTAAATCAAGTAATCTCTGTTGCATTTTAATCTCCCAGAAAATGTTCAGTCCTAAACTGCATGCGATGCTTACCAACTTTACACAGTACCTTTAATAAAACTTTTGTATCTGTAATTTTAACTTCTTTAATTTTACCCTTCATTATTTCCAGAAGCTATAAAATATTTTGTAAAAATGATCAATGATTTACCAGAGCCAAAAGAAGTTACAGCACAGATCTACAGATTATCACACAGAGTTTAAATGTGGATCCCATCACAACCTCCATTTAAAATACTATCTGTTCAGGCACAGATGGATTGCTATGGCAACAGAATCCCAAATACCAGGTAACAAAAATGTAAATTATTGATGGACTCATAATTCTGCCTCTTGGACACTCTCTCCCTTAAAAAAAAAACTACCCTTATGCTAACTAGTACAGAAAAAAAGACCGATAACATTTTTTCCCGCACAGTGAATGCTTCATCTGAAAGGATTTCATTAAATATTATAGCTAAAATTTTTATTCTTGTAGTCAGCAAGTAGAGATTACAGCTGAAATGCCACCATTCAAGTCATGGTTCCTTGAAGTCAGGAATTTGCACTAACATGACAGAAACTAAATTTTGAAACCACCTGAGGAGGTTTTTATATATTTTATTTTGAACTCTGCTGACTGACAATCCTTTAGTCACAATAACAGTGCAGAACACAAGTATAACCAGCAAATACACAGTACTTTAAAAACAATAAAAAAGACAGAAAAAGAGAAGAAAATAAAATTAGCAAGTTCTCAAGAGTTAATGTGCTCTTCTGACATTTTCCAAATTTCAGAATGACCTCAAACAATATCTTTGGTCTTCTGCTATAAACTACAAGCATAATTAATCTATATTATTAAGAATAGTATGATTAAATGTAAGTACAACATAGTATATTATGCTCATACTAGCAGACTTGACAATATTTCTGTAAGTAAGACAATTAAATTTAGCATAAATTTATTACCTTTTATTGGATGTTATTTTATGATCAGTGAACAGTGATTCTTGAAACTTGTATGTGTGCTTTCATGTCAATGTCAAATCTTGGTAACTGTGTGGACAAGTCCCTGCAGTTTTCTTGAAAAATTTTTGTTTCTTTTGAAATAGGTTTGCTGTTTGCTTCCTAGGGTTGAAAGTCAGATCATCCAGCTGGCTTTGTGCCTCAGATGGAACTCTGGTGTCTAGCCTAATAACCACTATACTAGTTTGACTTTCTAAAAATATTTATGCCCTAAAAAAAATACAGTACAGTTTGCATGATCATGGATGAAGTTTCTTTGAAGTTAATGTTAGTAATTCCAAATACAGATATCAGTGAAAACTTTATGGTTATAGAAACATACTTCCAATCATTACAGGTAATGAAAGTACTATTAGTTGTACTTAGTTTAAAAATGTTATTTGGTTCAAAGGATGAATAAAATACATGCAAATATAATAAAATTAAATTTAAACTGTGTTGTTTTTCCATTTATCTTAATATTTTATGTTATTGCTTTAATTGTTCAATATTTTATTACAGCTTTGGCAGATACAATTTACATGAACCCAAAGATGAAACTTACGATTTACAATAAAAGGTAATACAGAAAATCTGTTTTGTAAGGAACTCTTAAAGTAGAATAAATATTCATATATTTTTATGTACATATATTATGTGAAAATGTGTAAAGAAAAACAGCCAACATTGCCTTTTTAAAAAAGGTATTAAAAGAGACTTTAATCTTAGTGAAAACAAGTACTAATGAGAGATGGAAGTTTTCAACATCAGTCATTTGGACAAAATATTAGTAGTGTTTATTATTTAACAATAAAAATGTGATTCTAATTTGTCCAGATAAAAGGAATGAATTTTTTAAAAAAATGTTTATTCTTTTTTTATATGAAATTCCATCGCAACAGTATACTGTCACTAGAAAAACATTTTATCTCATTTAATTAGTATGGCTATACTCTCTGTCATAATTTTGATATTCACTTCTCCCTTAGTATGTGGCACTAATATAAATAAATTGATAGAAAATTGTGACAAGGGGATATAGACGTGGGAGAGACACATATTTTGATAGTGCTCCTCATGTTATACATAGATTTCATATATTAAGAAATGAGCAAAACTCTAAAGGTATTTTAAAAATGCAGTAACTAAAAGCATAGTAAAAGCAACTTTCAGACTAGTAAAATCTGAATATTAATATTAATAAAAATGTGAGCATGCAAATGTTGATGTACTAGTCTTCAATGAAATTTTTAAAGAAGCAATTCCTGAAAGGTGCTTCATGAAGATATATTATTCCTTTACTTCTAAAAGCAAATGACTATGTCATTTTCAGTCTGGGTATAATTTCAAAGCCACCCAGCCTGAAAATGCTTCAACCAGTACTAGGGGAGAAGGATGAGAGGAGTCTTCTCTTGCAGTACTGACATGAAGTAGTTCAAGGTCAAATTGTTTTGTTGAGGTAAAAACCTCTTCACTTCAATAAGGTATCTATGTTGCTTCGCATAGACCTAATAAAAATGTCTTTGGTATGAAAAAGTAATGTTAGCACCAAGCAGATGTCTCTGAAGTGAAAAACTGCAGGAACTATTACAGAAATGAAGATTAATGCTGTGCTGTAAATATAGTACGTAAGTATGAATGTACTGAATATGTTGTGAAGAATAGCTATTTGGTTATTCAGTAGATTTGGTTATTCAGTATGTTGTCCCAGATTTTTTCTCTTCTTATAAACTCTAACAAGCGTCTATCAGGAAGGATTCTTACCCAAAAAACTGTATGTGTACATGTATGTATGTATGTATGTATGTATGTGTACACATACATAAATACATAAATTTAGTTATAGTAATGGAATATTATAAGTTCTTTTTTATTTCTTGTTATAAATGAAGTTTTAGGAGACTACAGAAAGGTTTTTAAAAAACTCAATTGTTATAAGTGCAGTTTTTAAAAACAGAATCTGGATAAGCTGTCCCAACTCAGAGCAAATGTTTTTCTATTTGAGTCACAGTTTCACAAAATTATACATTAACATTATTTTATGAGCAGTATTTCAGAATTTTAATTTTATTACAGAGATTTAAATCACAGATAAAATATTCTGCTGGCAGCAAATACGTAGCACTGACAAGGACAAGAATTCATCTAGCTTTCTTTGATTCAGGTTGCTGGATTTACCATGTGTACAATTTCTACTTTATTCCCATCTTGATCCCATGTCGAAAGGTCACATTATTTGGCAATATACTACTTTGGTAACTGAACTATAACAATGGCTTGTCTCAGTATCATAACTCCCTGATCAATAAGCAATCACAGGAGTCAGTGGGCATCACAAGACTCTCTTTTCAGTAAAGAAAACTGTTAATTACTTCACAATGACACCTTTTTTTACCTATAATCACTCTATCTTACAGCACTTCAGCTGAAACAAAATACATTTTAAAGACATCAAAAATAATGCTGTGTTGCAGACAAGTTTAGGAATTACTGCTAGGGAGGGAGGGAGGAAGGCAGCTAGCTTCCCACATGGAAACTCAATGGGAAAGATAACAGGAAGTTGGAAGTCACTCCTGATTCCCCACTGATTTTTGGCACACCTGTAGTCATTGTTTCTCTATTTAGATAAGAAAATAGCTCTTGAAATTGCCCCAATGGAGCATGAATTGTCTAGTGTTTACTAAAGATGAGAAAATGGAGAAAATTTAAGATCTGCAAATGATGATAAGTAGTAGTAGTATGTAATTTATTGTGAGGAATTAATGTTAGTTGTATAAGAGAGTTTTTCTACCATCTCTGCTATATGGAAATGAGACTTGGGTATGACAGAAAAAAATATAGAAATATATTGGATGAAGGATGCTTAAGAAGTGTATGTGATGAGACTAAAGAGACAGAATTAAGAATGACTCATGAGAGATCAAATATAAAACGTAAGTGACCAGCATGAGTCATCTGCTAGCTTGATCATTTAAACAGAATAAAAGAGAACTGAATTGCAAGATAAAATATTTGAAGGAAGAATGAATATGTTGAAAGGAACCAATAAACTTCAAGATGGAGAAGCTGATGAAATACCAAAAAAGAAATGTGAGAAATATAAAAAGCAAAAAGTAAAATGTGAACTAGTTTATGATTTATAGCAAGCATGTCAAACTCGCGACGTCATGTATCATGTGACGTATCGCGACTTTTTCACCATTGCCGGCAATGGTATGGGCACAGTTTCAGTGTGACGCATCTGGCCCGTGGGCTGGCAGTTTGACATGCCTGATTTATGGAGAACATTAGTCCAAAACAAAAGTACAGGTATTTCGTAAGAAATCCTTTAAGACCCCAATTAGGTGATTAACAGGAAACATCAAGCAGGTAAAATCCTTTAAATATCTAGATATCTAGATTCATATTTTCAGTATTCTACTGCTGGTCTACTCAAACAAGAGAATTTCTAGAAAAAGCCCCAAAAGTATCCCTTGCAATCACTTAATTTTCATGTGAATTTGGTCACAATTATGTCCCAGCAGCTACTAACTATTTAAAGCCAAAATTCTGGGTTCAGTGCTAGATAGTCCTTAGCTGTGCATTTATGAGAAATCTCCTAGGTTAGAAGCAGTGCTTTTTTTTTTTGAAAAAAAAAAAAAAAGGTGCCGGAACTCACACATGTCATACAACCCGCCTTGCCTACCTTACAAGGTTCCATCCAAAAAAGGTGCTGGAACTCCGTTCTGGGTGTTCTGTGACAAAAAAAGCCCTGATTAGAAGCATTCTAGTCAAAATTCTTGAAAATATTACCCAGAGTAAGATAACTAAAATTACCATGTTTTAACATGTTTAAAATTAGGTTGCATTTTTTCAAGGAGGGGGAACTTGATTAAGACTTTGTTGTCTTAAATTCTGCTTGAAGCATGTCTATTGGGGATGTTCCTTAGTTTCTTTAACAGGCAGGTTCTAGAAGAGAAATTAATGATGATTGGAGGTATTGCAGTCTTACCTTGTCAGTGCTACCTGCTTTGGGGCTTGATAACAAGAAGCAACCTAGAACTAAGGAGAAACTTCCTGACAGTTAGAACAATTAACAATGGAACAACCTGCCTCCAGAAGCGGTGAATGATCCAACACTGGACGTTTTTAAGAAGAGACTGGGCAGCCATCTGTCCGAAATGGTGTAGGTTTTCCTGCCTGAGCAGGGGGTTGGACTCAATGACCTCCAAGGTCCCTTCCAACTTTATTATTATTATGGATCATCGCACAGTCAGCCAGGATTTGGCATTTTGTCTACCTATTGAGTCCTTATCAAGGACCTGGGATAGGCAGATGTCGATGTTTGATGGTATTACAGATATCGTTGCAGGATGGAAGTAGTTCCTAGTAAGGCCGCCTTTTGCAATTGACTAATAGCGAATTTGTCAATGCCAATAGTGTTTTTGGGATTGCACCCAAGGCGCCTATTATTATTGTTTGTTGTTGTTGTTGTTGTTGTTGTTGTTCTTCTTCTTCTTCTTCTTCTTCTTCTTCTTCTTCCTCTTCCTCTTCTTCTTCTTCTTCTTCTTCTTCTTCTTCTTCTTCTTCCTCTTCCTCTTCCTCTTCCTCTTCCTCTTCTTCTTCTTCCTCTTCCTCTTCCTCTTCCTCTTCCTCTTCCTCTTCTTCTTCTTCTTCTTCTTCTTCTTCTTCTTCTTCTTCTTCTTCTTCTTCTTCTTCTTCTTCTTCTTCTTCCTCTTATTCTTATTAGGAAGTAGATATTCAAAATAACTAAGCCAAAAGCTTCCAGCCCTTTTATAATGCAAACACATTTCTTTTCTAGTCTGTCCCTAGATATTTATTTAACATTGTATCTGTTCTACACATAGGATGCTATTTACTTTGGCCGAAATTGGGATATTACCTATTAGGGCACCAACTGCTAGATAAATAAGCCTCTTATATAAAAACTGGATTTATTTTTGTTCAGACCCACCCAAATCTGTTCACATATGCTATTAAGTATACATTGTATATCCAATGGCAATCATGTTTAATATTTCTTATTGTTAAGAATCTTAATTTCCATTGTTACCTGGAACTTATTATCCTTCCTCTGGGTGATCACTCTTCAGAAATATCTAAAAGTTACAAAATATTTTATCAATAGCTATAGCTGTCAGAAATCATCTGGTTCCTCCTCAATATTACAAACTATTAACTGCTAAATATTTCAGGATTTCCAAGTTATAAAAAATATATAGATATCTGTACTATATCTGATCCTTTATTCTGTCTTGAATCAGAAATAAATTTTAATTAATCATTTTTCATGGAGGCAAGGATAGCTTTTAAAGATAGGAAAACAATTCATTTTATTAAATATAGCAATTATAGATTTTAAAGACTCTTTTCCCTTCTTACTTATATAAGGTAAGGGAAGTATAATATTAAATATATGATAATAGGAATAGAATTGTAAGTTTGTCTGACATTTAAATTATTTTTTTTTAAATTGTGCCTGCTGTACTTAGCCCAAAATTATTTTTTGAAAATGTAGAATTTGAAAATTAGTATTTTCTATTAATTATAATGTTCTATTCTTCCTAATTTTAGGAAGAAAACTTGGAGTTTTAAATGGAAGGTTAGTTTATGTTAGCCAGACTGAAAGTCTACTCTCAAACTAACATTTTCATTTTTATACATTGACTATGAGTAAACTCATATTAGATGTATTATCAATTTACTGTGGTATTAAGCAAGGGGAGAGAGAATATTGTAATTTTTAGAAAGTGGTGAACTACAGTTCATTGTATATCATGGCCAGTAGCTATGCTGGATGGACCATTATAATTATTTAGTTATCATTCAACGTAAAAAGAACTGCAGTGCATAAAACAGATAGAAAGCATACTTTTTCTAAAATGAACTCAGTGATTTTTGCAAAATCATTTTAATCTAAAAGATATTAAACAACACAACAAACATGACAGCAATTAACTGGAAAAAGCCAAAATAGTGTTACTCTCAGATAACTGGGCACAAAACCTCACCCTAAGGATGTTAATTGTTGCAGAAACAAATCATTAAGTAAGCCAGCAATAGTAGCAGCAGATCAAGCAATCTAATCTTATGGCTGAATTGGTTTCATAGTGCTCTTACATTACATTAAGGATAACACTAGCTCCTTCAATCTCACCTAGCCATCTAGCTATATCATTCAAAGAAAGCTATTAAGAATGAGAGGAAAAAAGCTAAGCAGCTTACAGCAAAATACAATCATTAAAAACTAACTTGCAGAGAGCAACTGGGGTTTGTAACTGACCACCTATGTATCAAAACATTGTATACTGAACAGTATATATTGAACAGTTAAACAACATTTTGTTCAGGGAGATATTTGTCTTGGGAATTGTTATTGTTGTGTTTGTATTCTGTCTTCTACCTAAAATATATATCTAGAAAAAGAACCACCTTTTATTGATTGCACAATACATGCTTAGGGAACTTCTAAGGCTAAATTACTATAGTTTTGGGATGGAGGAGACTGTTATTCTCACTGCAGTTTACTAGTCCAATTTTTTTGTTAGAAAAAGTAGTTTAATAAAGCAAGTGAGAATTATACTTTATTTACTACTACTTCTGTTAATATTTTTATATTCATTATGTTTTTGGTGATATGCATAATGGGCAGAGAAAGAGATTGAGGAAAGCATCTCCCTGACTTCTCCGGCTGTAAAAGAGATACTGGGAAATTTGTACTATCAGACTTGCAAGATTCTGTTAATGTAGCCTTAAGATAAAGTAGAATTAGATCATCTGCTCAATTTTCCTGTCCGATCCACCTAGAAAGTAAAACCATATAAAATAATATTTACAATAGCCAGATCTATGGCTTGGAAGATTTTTCTGGATTCAATGAATCTGCTTCATCAGCAGGATTGAATACATTTGCATGTATTTGTATGTGGCCATGCTAGTACAAGAATTTCAAAAGTTGTATTTTAACTGCAAATACAAGTACACATATAAAATCATATGTAGTTAGCACCCTAGAAATATAACATTTGCAGAGCTTAGTTAACAATTCTCAAAATAGCACTTCTACAAAGTAATAGTGTTTAGTATTATTATCTTAATTATGTATTTTTCAAGGTCTTTATTATTCAGTATTGCCTTTCCATTAATAGCCTTTTCTCAAAATAAACAAAAATAAATATTTTTCCCTACTGAATGTTCTTGCCTGAAAGAAACCTGGCATGGATTTTTAGTTAAGTTCAAGCAATGCTTGAAGAGTATTAGAATAGCAAGTGATAGCACTTTACTTCATAAGAAAAGATAAGAACTATTAGACACCCCCCCTGCCCCAAAGGAAAGGCTATTAGAAACTGAAAGAGGGGGAAATCTTCCTCTGCAAAAGGAAGAACCAATCCAGTAAATGAGAATGACAATTGGAAACAAAGATTAGTTTTCAGGCTTTCATAAAAGAGATCTGCAGGGACAAAACAAGAAATTGATCAGGAAAAGAGAAAATGGGTCCCGAAGAGCAGAAAAGATGCAACTACTACCAATACAAGAAGACAAAGAGAGAAGGTATTTAGTAATTTCATACTATGAAGAACAGAAGACAATGTGTCAGCAAGAAGCACAGATAAAGCAGCAGCCAAGATCCATCAAGCCCACTGACAATATTCCCTTTCTGTAAAGATCAGCTACAATCACATTTTCCAAGACTTCAATTCTTTTGATCCATGGAAGCATAAGGAAAAGGGATACAAGAATAAATAAGATGAATATGAAAATGGAATTGTAAGGTGTTTCGTTTCTGGGAATATGTTCACTGTTGCAAGCTGGAGGGATTGCTAGCAAGAAATGAATTGCCTCTCATAAAGACTGGGAACAATATGTCTTCTGGAGAATGAGTCTCAGTCAACCTCAGGTGATTCTCATTATTGGAATGTAGGAACTGAAGAATACATGTTATTAAAATAAGGGAAATAAAAATAATAAAGGAGAAGTTGCAGTGTAAGTTAAAAAATGAGGTTGTTGGTTATTTCTCATTTTCATAGTTAAAAGATGCTGAGAACTAGAGTTTTTTGTTGTAGTTCTGGTTTTATAGAATAGTTTTTCCAAAGAAATTAGATCTGCCACACTCATAGCATTATTCTGAAAACTGGTAAAATTCTCCCCCAAAATATTTCATAGTTAATACATTTCTATCATCAGTTATTTTTATTTATAATTATTGTTCCATCAATATTATCATATTGTTATTTTATTATATTAATTCTACATTGTTAATTTTAATTACTCTAGATCTTTACATTGAATGTTGCATTGCTGTAATATGCTTGTAACCCAAAGCAAATATCCATAAATAAATAGAAATATTCTGGATCCTAGTCTTGTAGGGATAATAGCAGGAAAGCTAAACACACAATGAGTTGACCTTAGAGAAAAATGTTAAGAAGAACAAGAGTATTTGTTCAAATATGTTCCAAAAGTAAGAAAAAAAATACAATATATGAACTGGTAAGGGCATGCAAATAACAAAAGGGTAAGAAGTAACAAAGGCAGTAAAGAAAGGCAGAACTGCTGAAGTCGTTTTGGTTTACTCTATTTTAGTAGGAAAGACAATTAAGGGAAGATATGTACCACTTCTTAAGAATCTGAAGGAGTTTCACAGAAAAGAATGTCAATACCTGTTGTATAACTCATAGAATATAGGACACAGAATAATATCCTTGAAAATTAAAAGAAGGCAGACGTTAGGTGACTGTTAAGTTAAACTGTAACAGTTCAACAGTAATAATAATAATAATAATAATAATAATAATAATAATAATAATAATAATAATAATAAACGTTGGAAGGGACCTTGGAGGTCATCGAGTCCAACCCCCTGCTCAGGCAGGAAACCCTATACCATTTCAGACAGATGGCCGTCCAGTCTCTTCTTAAAAACTTCCAGTGTTGGAGCATTCACCACTTCTGGAGGCAGGTTGTGAAAATCAATTACTGAGAAAGCTGGTAAGCTTTCCTTCACTTTGTGAATTCAAGAAGAAAAGGCAGGAGAGAAGCACTTTTAATTTGCATTTCTGCACTTAGTATGAGATTGAATTTAGCAATATAAATGGTATCTTCTAACTCATTATTTCCCCTCCTCTAAACAGCATTATATTCAAATGTTTCATTTGTTCATTTATTTATTTGTAACAGTTGTACAGCTGCCCATTTTAAAACCCAACTATGGGCAGCCTATAACCCAACAACAAAAATAACCCATAAAGCTAAAAGAGACACTAATTAAACATTTGTGAACCACCAGACTCGTCTTCTTCCAAGGTGTGTTTCTAAAACACAACAAATTCAAAAACACACTCACACATTGTCAAATCAACATAATATAATACATGGACAATTCATTGTACCAAAGTACCTGGGATGAGCCAAAATTGCTTTGATCTGAGAAATGAACATATCCTTGGGGCAGTGGGGGTATCAATACTCATTATCATATATTAGTTCTAGCTCTAGTCTTCACATATAGTTCCATGATTTTTCTGATATTTCAGTAACTTTTGCACGGATGTACTAGTAGGGCTTCATCAATTGCTAACCCCAACTCCAACTTTATTGGAAGCCAGGAAGCAATAGGCATAATGTGGTTATTGTAGCCAATCAGTATTTATAAGGCAAATTTTGTGCTCTCAGAAGTCAGCAAGTGGATTCTGCAAAGGCTTGTTCCTCCATCAGGACACTGTAAAGACACATGTATTTTATCTGTATAAAATTATTTGAGAACCTTAATATTCTGGAACATGAACAGCTGTTTAGGATATTCTGACTGGTTAAATCAGGCCACACATATTCAATTAAGAAAGATTTATATTTCTCTTTTGATTATTAAAAAAACCTTTAATTTGGAGTGTTGACTACTCCAGGGTGCTATCATAAATAATAATGATCAAACTCATAATAAATAATTTTTTTCAACATGTTCCTATCTATATCATAAGTTTGGTTGAATTCAAAGGGGCATTTTATGAAATAAATATAAGACCGTCTGTCAAGGAATTTTGACTTGTGAAGTCCAGGAGAAGAGTCTTTTCTGCCATGGTTCCCACTTTTTGGAACGAGATCTGCATCCAGATCTTTTGGCCTTCTGAAAGACCTGAAGACCTTGCTCTGCCAACTAGCTTGGGGCCTCAATGGGGGCACATTATTCTGGAGGTGATTAATGGACTAGATAATATTCCAGGCTCCTGTCTGCATCTTGATTCCTTCCTTCCTATCTTGTTAATTTTAAACTAATTGAATGTTATTATTTATTGTTTTTATGGTTTTTAATTATTGCAAGCCACCTAGACTCTCCTCCAGGTGAGATGGGTGGCATATAAATTAAATAAATAAATGCAAATAAATGCAATCTTCATTAACTCTAGTTTTCCAAACACTTCCTGAAATATATAACAAAGTGTTTGTGAAGAAACACTGATTGAGGCAGTATATGAGGAGAGACTTCTACAATTGTGATGCAAGGTCAGTTCCTTCTGGACCTGAATCATGACATTACATATGTTTGAACTTTACATTTTTTTATTATGGTCTTTGACCAGCATTAGAAGTAAGAAAAAGAAAATAGATTGCTATAGCAAACTTATTACCAAGAAATTATTAAAAAAAAACAATAGAACAATATGTTTAAGTTAAACTTCTGACAATTGTATAGCTTGACAACCTGGAATGGGAGTGTAGAGATGATATCCCTTAAAAATAATGACAATAATTTTTATCTACTTTATGACTTTTAATTTTGAAATAATACAGTAAAGCCAAATGCAGAGCTTCTATCAAAATGATGCTATTTTTGTTATTTAGAGGAAAGCATTGAATCCTGCAGATGTTTTTTTCTATATGTTAATACAGTATTTGTCATGGTTCCGATAGATGAGACTAGTAAAAGCAGAACTCCAAGGTAAGAGATTTCCTTAAAGAACATGTTTATTGGGTACAAAATATCGGCATAGTCAAAAGTGAAACCAAGTCTGGAGTTCCCTCCCAAGGGTTACAATGTTACAAAGTTGAACTTCCCTCCCCAGCACTATGTAATTAACTATGTTTCCCCAATAGGACACTTCAGTGGCTTTCTAACGGAAGGCTTAGCCCACCAAAAGTCAGGCAGCCATGACCTTGGTTCCCACTGGACAATTATTGTTTAGTCTAACATGAAAATCCCCCATCCCCCATCCCAGTACTGTGGCAACTGAAAACGAAGCAAAAATACCTTCAGCCAAGATCCTTGCAGTGTTGACAGTCGGATCCCTAGAGAGAGAACAAATCCTGGAAACAAAGAAAAGTTAAGAGTTAGGAATTTCCCTGAGGCTTATGAGGGGGCTTATCAAAAAATCTATGTATTAGCCTATCTGCCTTGATGTCAGTACTTTATACCCAAGTAGCTTCTGATAGTGGGTATCCCTTCCACTGTACTAAATACTGTAATTTTCCTTTGTACAATCTAGAATTAAGAATTTGTTTTATTTCATAATGGGTTTTCCCCTCCAGGTTCACTGCTATGGCATCAACCATTCCAGCCCCGTCTGGATAAGCATTTGCATAGTAATTCAGGTGAGCCCACACTTGATTCAGGAAGAAAGACAGCTTTTCGGGGTCCCCATCAAACATGGGTTTGATAGGAGGTAGGTCCACAGGCCAGTGCCCCCAGTAAGCTTGCTGTATACCTCGTCACTGGCACTGGTGCCATGGTAGGGCCCATCCCTTGGCTGGGCTACTGGGCTTGCAGGGTGTTGATCTCGGTCGGGGGTCTGCCAGAGAACTGGACTGGATGTTAAGTCTGGTCTAGACAGTGGGGACGCAGCATGAGCCATCACTATGGGACTTGGGCTTCGCTGATGAGGTGGAAAGGAAGTTTGGGGAGTGTCTGTCACCTCATCCACTGGAAATCACCTGGTGGGCAATCGGCTTTACTTCCCCCATCTCGAGTTGGTCAAACGTCTCCCTCAGCCGCTCGATGGAATGGCTGTGGATGGTGGTCAGGTATCTCCACTCCCCTGATTCATCCCACCCAGCCAGCCATTTCACCTTCCTCAGCATAGGCGAATGAGAATCATGGGATGAGATCAATGGGAATTCAGCCTCAGCAGCCTTAATGGTGCTCCTCCACTGTAGGGTAGCATCCGATCTCCAATTCTTTCTGAGGTTCAGTACTCTTCTTGCTGCCTCAGCCTCTCTGACAGGATTGTCCAGGCTTTCGGCCTCACCCAGGCTGCAAGGACTACACTCTCCACCTGGGCTGTAGCCTGCATCCCATCAGCCAATGTTGCACTGAGGCCCACGGCTGATCCTCCCTTCTTCTCCACCTTGATCTCTTCCCTGAGTCTTTGTCATCCTCCTAAAAGAGTTAGGTAGGTGACTGGGGCTCAGGACCACAAATTTTAAAATTTTAAGGAGACTTGATTTAATGTCATGGTTCCGATAGATGAGACCAGTAAAAGCAGAACTCCAAGCCAAGAGATTTCCTTAAAGAACATGTTTATTGGCTACAAAGTATTGGCACAGTCAAAAGTGAAACCAAGTCTGGAGTTCCCTCCCAAGGGTTTCAATGTTACAAAGTTGAACTTCCCACCCCAGCACTACGTAATTAACTATGTCCTCCAATAGAACACCTTAGTGGGCTTTCTAACGAAGACTCAGCCCACCAAAAAGTCAGGCAGCGAACCTTGGTTCCCATGAGACAAATTATTGTTTAGTCTAACATTAAAACCACCCATCCCCATTCCCAGTACTGTGGCAACCAAAAACAAAGCAAAAAGAGCTTCAGCCAAGATTGTTGCAGTGTTGACAGTATTCTGTCTGGAGAAAGAACAGCTCAGGTTGAAAATAAATAAACTAGAAGATAAAAATTAAATAACTATTATTTTGAAATACCCTAGAAACACAGAGAAGAAAGCCAACTTGGGAACTGTTATGTCTGGCCCTTCTCAGCTTAGTAAAATCCACAGTAGTATGTCTTTAAGAGTTTTATTTAACACATTTCAAGAGATTCATTGCAAAGCAAGCTGCTGGCATTTTGTTGGCCGGAACGGCCAATTCTGATTTATTTACATTCCGCTTAAACATGCTCTCCCTCCCTTCCAATTAACTCACTCTTTATCTGTAAAGTTGTCCAAGAGCTCATTAATCTTCCGTAGAGTCCAAAACACCAGAAAACTAAGTTCAAACGAACTGGGCAAGGCATCAAGCTACTCCTTGATAGTAACGTTGCTCGTGACAAAGAATTAGTCCCTCCTTTATCTTCTAATATAGTTTCCGATACGTCACTTCCCCCATTACTTCCTTTTTCCACGTAACTGACACCTCCGCCTATCAAACCTTCGGAATCTCGGATCAAGCCATCTCTCTTCCTGTTCCAAATCTGACTCATCATTTTGAGAGTCTGAGTCAGACTGCATACAAATCTCCTCATTATCTAGCTGGGCTGCCGGGAGGGGAAAATACCCAGAGGGGCCTGGTTGTTCTTCATCATCATCTGACATTTCCCCAGCTGGTCTAGAGACACTCACAACAGGAACTGGCCAGAGTTTCATATAAGATGGGCAGCTATATAATGTTTTAAATAATTAAATAAACTCTCTAAGGAATCACAGTAGTTGATAGATGAAAGAATTATGAATTATGAATATATATTTCTGACTGGGTATACCAAGCAGGGTCTTATGTGATATTGAGATTATGTTGGATATAATATGCATCTAACAATTACTTTTGAACATCTAGCTGAAAGAAAAACATCTCATAAAAATAATTTGTTGAGTGAGTATCTTTTATTCTAATTTATGTAAAATGGAAACGCAAACTTTTTGGTCAATAAATCAGTAAGTACACTTTCTGAAGCAAAATGTCACGTTCAGCATTTATATTACTCTCGTATGTTTTTTATCCTGATAACACCATTAAATATTATAAGCAATTTCTCTTAACATTCTTGTAGTAGGCAGTCATTTTTCTAATTCCAACAATGATATACCTAATCACCATCGTGGCTCCTTTTTACTTGCCTTTTGTCCCTTTGACTAAAATAAGATTCCTTCAAATTTGAGCAACATGGCAACTAGGACTATGTTCCATTCTCCAACTAGATATAAGTTAGCATTTCAGCCAGAAGCCACAAGTGTTATCTCAGAATGTTCATAATTGAAAAGTAGAAGTTTTGAGTATGAAATGGATGACTTAAGTTTGGACTGATATAAATTCAATTTCCATCTGATACTTCAGAATATTTTCAGACTTGTTTTCCCACTATCTATCTTAGATATTATCTTCCTATTGTATGGATTGGCCAGATGACACATTTTTTCTAGAATGATTTATCTGCTATGCTAAGAAATTTTGGATATACTGTTTTCACGTCATGTATTGTCTTTGAATATACTATATACACCAAGTCTGGATCTGATTACTCTTGAGGAACACCTTCAGAATAATATTTAGTCTAATTCCTTAATGAACTAGACAAGCATG
Organism: Bothrops alternatus; assembly: GCA_034064705.1. Lineage (NCBI taxonomy): Eukaryota > Metazoa > Chordata > Lepidosauria > Squamata > Viperidae > Bothrops > Bothrops alternatus. The sequence continues at coordinate 10,215,697 of JARGCV010000124.1, read as the reverse complement.
CAAACTTCAATTTTATCTAATTTTAAGAGAAGTATGTATAAGAACATTTGTTTTTAAAAGCAAATCACTATTTTACAGAGGTATGCCATTGGTCAATATAATTAAAATAAATCAAACCTTAAGCTCAGAAATTTGTTCATATTCAGAACTACGAGTTTTTTCTAGTCCTATGTTTGCTTTTGACTGCCTAGTTTCCAACTGAGCACAGTTTATGTACTATTAGAATACAAAGCACACAATCTTAAAATAATAATGTCACTGTCTGTTGTATTTTCCTAGTAGTCCCACAAGACATATTTTTCCTTCTGTCAATTGCACAGCAAGGAGACAAGGTATTATTCACCTAGCAGTAAATACTTCCATGCAGAGCAATTCAGACTGTCTGCCAAAAAACCTGCAAGTCCATGCCAAACCAACTAAAGCTCTGTGCTGAAAACCAAACAAAAGCAAAAAAGGAAAAATCAAATATCCATACAAAATATGTGCACTGTGTGGGGTAGGAGTGGGTGGTGGGTGGGTGAGGGTGTATGAGAGAGAGAGAGAGAGAGAGAGAGAGAGAGAGAGAGAGAGAGAGAGAGAGAGAGAGAGAGAGAGAGAATGAGAATAATGCAATCCTAGTGGACAAAATGTTATATTAAATTGAACTGCAATAAAGTGCTGCATGTAAAAACAAGACAAGACACATTATATGCGAGCTATTATGTGCTTTACACATTAAAGACAGAAGCCATTCAGAGCATAGAATTTATATGTCCCAAGTACTGGAGGCCTTTGTATAGCCTCTCTACAGATTTCCCAAAAGGTGAATGATGTAATTTCCTACTTAGTCTAAAGTACTTACATTGACAAAGTATCCAACCTAGCTAGCATATTTCTAATTTTTATGGACTTTCTGTATTCTTTAGGATTCTACCACAATACAGTAGTCTTTACGCTTTGAGACTTCATTGTTATGATCTCCCCTCTCTATAAGCTAACACTCTGGCATCTGAAACTAAAGCGAGATGGGAATTCAAAACAGAATATGAGATATGATAGCCTAATCTATGATTAGGCTGTATATCTGGACTGTGCACATACAGCGTAGGCTACCTTCTTTCAACTTTTCCATCCCAAATAGAACATGCTAAAATCTAAGTTTCTTAGGACAGGAATTATTTTTAATCAGCCTTCAGAAACCATAAACATGATTATTTTTAATAGAGAAAATGTGATTTGGACTGTAAATATATGTATTACATCTGCAGTACATTCCTAAATAAAACACCTACCTATTTTCCATGATTCATACATGTATACCCAGAAAAATACATGGTTTTTTTTAACAAGATCCTCTTTAAAATTGGATCATTGGACCAGCCCAATTATTCATTAAAAATTAGAATTGTTGATTTTAATAAATCTGAACTTTGACCTATTAAAAAAATACAAATTCTGAATATGTTTGGCAAATGGCAACTGATTATGAATTTATATAAGTCAAATGTAGCAATCTCCAAGGTAGGCTTCACACTTCATGTTAATGAAGCAGAATCCTCATTGAAGTTATGTTTTATTCACTGGGGTTTCTAGATAGATATGAATGAAATAAATTCAGTAGATAATAGCAATAGCACTTAGACTTATATTCTGCCCCATAGTACTTTACAGCACTTTCTAAGCAGTTTATAGAGTCAGCATATTGCCACCAACAATCTGAGTCTTCATTTTACCGACCACGGAAAGGTGAAAGGTTGAGTCAATTTTGAACACCGTCAGGCTTGAACTCTAGGTTGTAGGCAGAGTTTGCCTGCAATACTGCATTCTAATCTCTGCACTCTCAGGGATCATTATCAAAGAATCCAAGATTATTTGAAATGACATTAAATAGGAGTACACAAATACTCCAAAATCAGGAAACCTTTGTGGTGAAGGACATTGGAGTGGAAGTTCAATTCTAGAAGAAGGAAGGACAATTTCTTCAATACCTCATATTATTATCCCGTTCAAATAGAAAAAATAATAGTTGTTTTGGTCATTCTAAAAATGAATGTAAGGAGAACCAGATCTATCATAAAGTAAAGGTAAAGAAAAGAAAAGTAAAAACTGTTTCAGGCAAAAGGTTCTGCAAAATGGTGATTCAGAAGAGAATGATATGTATGACATGCCGTCTTCTCTGTAGCCTTAAGTAATCAGCTGTACTCAAATATGGCAAAGGACTTTGCTTCTTAGAAAGATTGGACCATCATCTTGCTTTTTCTCAGCAAACATAACAGTGCAACGTCTTATTCTGAAACTGTTAACTTTTTGAAACATCAACTATTGAAATTAGTTCATTTCACTACAGTGAGAAACCTTACTTTGTGAGACTGACTGATTTTCATAACTTGGCAAGCTAGACCTGCAGGATTTTTTTTTTTTTAATCTAACCAAGGATGCTGGTTAGAGAGATTTAAATGTTCAAGAGTGTAAAATAAACTATATTCACAGATAAATGAGCAATGTTTAGATTTATGGCCTCTTAATAGTAAATGACTAATTTATATTCTAAGCTTGAAACATTATTACTACAATTTTTGTTTTATTGCTAAAGAATGCAGTAAACAACCACTTGGCATTTTAAATGATACCACACTTTGTTTCTTGAAATGGAATTTGATAACAGCTCATAGTTCATCTGTTACAAATGTACCATTCACATGTACATACAGCATACCATTTGTGTTTCTTCTCAGCCATATGTTTTCACTATACAAGTTGAAAAGTCATCTTGAAAATATGTACCATGAATACACTGCCATGCCATGAAGGATATGAGTAACACTATCTTAATATCCAAGGTGGTATGTTCATTAGAGATCTTAGCTAGCCTAGAACATCAAGTAATATAAGCATACTTCAATTAAAATGAAGGTTTGGTGGCCTTTCTGCCAAACAGACTACTGCTAACTTTATGGTGGATGTGGCATGGATATGATTAGCTATGGAGATAACCAAATCTATTCTTTGTTTATCTTAATCAAAATTGTTAAGGTTTACTCAACCATTACTTGAACTTGAAAGTTGACCAGCAGCAATTCTTGAAGACAACTCTTTCCTGAGCCATAGTTAGTACAGTACAAAACTAGAAAAGCAGTAATAGCCATAAACAACGCCCCCCCCTCCAACTCAGGAATTGCCAAATATGTAGTATTGGATGGGTGCCAACAGGCTCAGACTCAATCCTGACAAGACAGAGTGGCTATGGGCTCTGCCTCCCAAGGACAATTCCAACTGTCCGTCCATTACCCTGGGGGGAGAAGTTTTGTCCCTCTCGGAGAGGGTTCGCAACTTGGGTGTCCTCCTCGATCCACAGCTAAGTCTAGAACATCATTTTTCGGCTGTGGCGAGGGTGGCATTCGCCCAGGTTCGCCTGGTGTGCCAGTTGCGGCCCTATTTGGACCGGGAGTCACTCCACATAGTCACCCATGCCCTTGTCACCTCGAGATTCGACTACTGTAATGCTCTCTACATGGGGCAACCTTTGAAGAATGTCCGGAGACTGCAAGTAGTCCAGAATGTGGCCGCGCGAGCTGTCTTGGGTCTCCCAAGACATGCTCATATCACTCCAGCACTCCGTGAGCTGCACTGGCTACCAATTGGTCTCCGAACACAATTCAAAGTGTTGGTTATGACCTATAAAGCCCTTTATGGCAATGGACCAGGATACTTGCGAGACTGTCTTCTGCCTCATGAATCCCAGCGACCGGTTAGGGTACATAGGGTTGGCCTCCTACGAGTCCCGTCTGTTAGGCAATGTCATCTGGCGGGACCTAGGGCAAGGGCCTTCTCCGTTACTGCCCCAGCCCTCTGGAACCAGCTTCCCACAGAGGTTCGTACTGCTTCCTCCCTCCTAGTTTTCCGGAAATTGTTGAAGACGCATTTATGCCGACAGGCTTGGGGCGTATGAACTGCACTCTGCCCCTGGGCCTAGGAATGTCCCTCCATCAGCGACTGTGTGTTGACTGTGATTGTATGCTGTATGAATGTAATTAATTTTATTGTATTGTTATTGTAAGCCGCCCTGGGTCTTAGGAGAAGGGCGGCATATAAGTTTAAATAATAAATAATAAATAAATAAATAAATATATGATTCTTTCAACCTATACAGCTTGAAAATGGGCAATTTCTCAGTGACAGAGACATCAATGCATTGTCTTGTAATGGACCTGCCTGTACTCAATCAATTTACATCTGAACATGATCCTTTAAGTCTATTTGAAAGTATCAGATAAAAACCTTGGAAAATAGAGGTCATTTTCATGGGTTCATATGTCATGATTATGGCATATGGAAAACTGCAAATGTAAGAGTTTATATTGTATCAGCGTGAATTTACCAATTACATGAAAGAAGTTCTGTGTATGCATTTTATGTCTAAACTAAAAGAAAAAGAAAGGAGTAATGGAGATAAATTAATCAGTCTAATCTTGTTAAGTAGAGCTAATAATAAATGTTGGTTCTGGTTTATTATGAACGAAAGAGATAAATTAAAAGTCAGAGAATATGGATTGTTGATATAGTTGATGTATGGTTATGTATACTATTGGGAGTATATAGATTGGTAATAGTTTTCATGCTATGCTCCACTAGATTGTGATAAAGAAAGATCCCAGGAGGAATTTTCAGAAAAATTGTTCAACATTGTGAATGAATGCAAGACAGAGGAAAAAGATTATTCTGTTAGATGACAGAAACAAATGGATGGAAATGAGATCAGAATTTGCAGAACAAAATTGTGCTGTTTGGAGACTTATATTGATTAATGAATATCTGCTTATAAAAAATAGTCCATTTTTAAATATCTGAGATAAGCACAAATCTATGTGAATAAATAACAAAGGAAAGAATACAAAAACATGATTTCTTGTAAAATTTATGATGAAAAACTGAGGGAATTAATTTTGTGATGAGACATTCTGAAAGTCAGAGATACCATTTATTGGTAATATCAAGACTGGATCCTGGGAAGAAATGAACATAGAAGAAAATGGAAAGAAACTTAAGTGAAAGGAGTTCACAGATGATACCACCGTGGTGGGTCTTATTACAGATGGAGATGAGACAGCGTACAGGGGGGGAGGTACAAAAACTATCCTCATGGTGTCTAGAGAACAACTTGCACCTGAACATCGGGAAGACAAAAGAGATGATGTTAGACTTCTGGAGGAAAAGAGAGGAACCTGCCCCACTTTACATTGAAGGGGGCTGTGTGGAGAGAGTTTCCTCCTTTAAATTCCTGGGAATCTACCTCTGTGAAGATCTTATCTGGAAAACCAATACAGCCCAGGTGGCCAGAAAGGCCCAACAGAGACTCCACTTCCTCAGGGTCTTGCGGAAGAATAGGGTAGAATAATGACTCATGAGGGTGGTGAGCACAGCACAAAACATCATGGGCTGTTCCCTGACACCACTGGATGACATCGCCAGGGCCCGTTGCCTTGGAAGAGTGAGGAAAATTCTCAGAGATGACTCACACCCTGGTTGGTACCTCTTTACTCTCCTACCATCGGGTAGGAGTGTTGTAATGCGCCCCACTTGAAGCTAACCGTAAGCATTTATTTAGCCATCGTATTTTTGTGTATTCAAACAAAAGAAACTTCAAACCGCAGGAACCTTTTGGCTGGGATAACTGCCGTGATTTACAAAGTCTTTAGGCAATTGCTCAGATCAAAAGGGGTTTCCTTGCTCAGATCAAAAGGGGTTTCCTTGCTCAGATCAAAAGGGGTTTCCTTAATTGCTGGCTAGAGTTTCCTCAATACACATAAACTCTTCTCTCAAGCTATGTTTAAAGATAACTAAGTTAGATAAGCAGCAGATGCGGAAATCACTGGCAAGGATTTATAGACCTCTGACAATTAATAGGCAAAGGTGTTATTTTATAGTTAGATATAGGAAACATATTATCTTGTAGTTTTCTTGTAATCTCCTGACCTCCTGACTAAGCAGGAAATATAATCATTGATGAAACATTTTATATTATGCTATTGTAAAACTGCCAGACTCAAACCTTTTTGTATGTGATTTATGCATGTTGTTTGATCTTAACCAAATAAAAATGGAAGGCTGATCTCATTTGAACATCAGTCACCCCAGAGGGAAGTCTTGTCTCATTGTCTTGTCTCTACATTCGGCCACCGTGTCTGATCCGCATTGAAGCTGCCTGCGGAGGGTAGGGCTTCAACTGGTGACCCCGACGTGATGCGAAGTCACGTCTTTCTGACATCCCGCGACTCACTACGCCTGGAATAAGGCCCCTTGGGCACCTACGTGAGTATGGGACAGAGGCTTTCAAAAGATCAGGCTCAACGCTTGACAGAATTGAATAGCTTAGTCAGGAGAGCAAATTTTATTCAGAAACTTAATAATCAGGCTGTTTTCCCTGTCACTCAGAAAGATTTATATCTTTTATTGGCTTTTTTGGAAAAATTTCACCCTACGTACCCAGAGAAGGGGCAATTAGATCTCGCCTCATGGAGACGCATAGGCATTTGGCTCCATACGCCGCCCAAAGCCCCGCCAAATGTTCTAGCCCCATGGAAGGCCGTACTGTCCATGTTGACTTTACACTATAAGAAAGAAGCTGATTTGATAGATCCTCAGACATTAACTAGCTCTGAGACATCAAAAAGAATATTGCAATCAGACTCTAAATTTGCCCTATCAGAAGAACCACCCCCAAGATACGAACCATTGAGCGCCAAGGTTGGGGATGGCACTCAATTGACTAATTCTGATCTGTATTCCATGGCATCAGCTCCTTCTTCTTCTTCTTCTTCTTCTATATATCTTGAACCTGCCCCTCTCTCTTCCTTGCAAAGGGGAATTGCTAAAGCCAAGGCTGAGGGGGCCATAGAACTAGATGATTTAGCAGACATTGCCGCTTTTCCAGTAGTCATGGTGCCCGATCCTGCTAATCCTGGCCGGCAAAGACCCAGATATGAACCCTTGGATTATAAAATCATCAAAAACTTGAAGGAGGCAGTGCACCAATATGGGATCTCTGGACCTTATGTCCAAGGCTTATTGCGCGCATTTGCGCTCAGCCAGCATGTTCTCCCAATAGATTGGAAGAATATTGCCCAAATGATACTTAATAACACGCAGTATCTACAATTTGAAGCTGCCTCAGGGAAGGACGGACGTTCCTCTAAACCACAAACTGTTTGTCCAAAGTGCAGCTTTCACCTTTATTTTCCGCCCTTGCTAGGGGGGTGAAACCTTCTGACCAAGTTCTCTTGCCTGGCGAGGCAAAGGAAGTTTTGCAAAACGTTTCCTTCGCTCTAGCCAAGGTTTGGGTGGATCGCATTGTTCCCAACATTTCTTTATCTCTCATTCTGAATCACCCCCCCTCAAATCTCTGCTCAGCGCTCAGAACTATATGCTTCTCTTTTAGCTTTTAACCATTTTTCTGAGATTCCTTTCAACCTGATTGTAGACAGTCTCTATGTGTGTCAAGTTATTAACTCTATTTCTGATGCTTACCTGTCTCCCTCAACTGATAGTAATTTGCTTGCGCTGTTTGCCTCTTTGCAAAATTTAATCCAAAAGCGCACCCTTCCCTTCTTCGTGGCTCACATTCGGAGCCACCAGCCATTTCCTGGCATGTTACAAGAAGGGAACAATGTTGCAGATTCAGTTGCCTCCTCTGCTTCTTCTCTGTCGCCTGTAAAATCTTCTTCACTGTTGCCTGTCAGTTCTGTCCCCCCCACTCCATGGGAAAGCCATGCTTACTTTCATCAGGGAATCCGTGCTCTGGTGCGGCAGTTCTCTCTCTCCTACAGAGAGGCAGCTGCCATTGTGCAACAATGCCCAACATGTAGTTTGCAGGGCCGTGCTGTGCCATTGGGAGTAAATCCTCGTGGTCTTGAACCCACTCAATTATGGCAAATGGATGTGACACAATGTTCTGCATTTGCCCCATGGAAATATCTTCACGTTTCCATTGACACCTATTCAGGCTTTATTATGGCATCTCCCCAAAGGGGGGAGACGGTGAAACATGTCATCAACCATTGTTTAAAAACCTTCTCAGTGTTGGGTAAGCCTCACACTGTAAAAACTGACAATGGCCCTGCCTATGCCAGTCGTGCGTTTGCACAATTCTGTCAAAAATGGGTGATAGAGCACAAGACAGGACTTCCCTATAACAGTCAGGGACAAGCTATAATTGAACGTGCAAACCAGACCTTGAAAAACATGATTGCAAAATTAGATTTCCCTCCTCCCCCTCGAAATTTGCCAGTCTTACAGAATTTGCTCAACCTGGCTCTCTACACTTTAAATTTCCTGAATGAGTCAGGCAAGCCTAGCCTCTCTGCTGCCCAGCGCCACTTCTCTTCATCAAAAACGGAGCAACGCCCGCTTGTCTATTACCGGCAGTTGCCTGACCCCACCTGGAAAGGACCAGCCCCACTCATAACTTGGGGTCGGGGCTATGCAGCCATTCAACTTCCACACTCTGCTCTATGGGTTCCTGGCCGCTGCATCCGTCCATGTCATCTTCCACCACCCGTGCCTGCTCCGGAGGAGGAGGATGCTACGCTCAGCTTGCTTTTTGGATGAATTGACTTCTCGCTTCTTTTTTTGCTTCAGGAAAACATCATGTTTTGGTCCGTTTATTTGCTTCTATGTGTCGCAGGAGGTGCTGCCAGTGAGAATCTTTGGATCTACCCTACTCATCTCTCTGAATTGCCTGGAACATTTGCTCAAATACATTACTATTCTAACATCAGTGCAGAATTTTGCCCTCTGACTTTTTTCTTTGAACCCTATCAGTGGCTGTTGGAACCAAAACCTTCTCCTGACCGGCTTCAAGTGACCACAATGACTGAGCCTCGATGGTGGTTTCCCTACCATTCTCAAACAGCCGGCTCCTGTCATCTAACCCTGCATTTGAAAATCTCTCTCACAACTATAGGTCGATATACCTGCAGAGGATTCCTCAACGGCAGTTGGAGGGAAGTAAGCAGCCTCATTGCTAGCCGTGACAGTTTTGCTTTCCCCCCAATTCCTTCCTGGCTTTTGACTGCCTCCACCATCAGAAAACGCAATTCCTTCCAAAGACGCAGTTCCTTCCGTCTAGATCATCCGGCCGCCCAGACTCTGCATCACAATGATGTTTTCCCCCTTCGCTCCAAACGCAGCTTCTCTGATCTTCCCTTTTGCATCTGGTCTACCAAGGTATCTGATGGTCAGCCCTTTCAGTTACGCACCATGGTCAATAGTGCTTGCAAATTGGTTTTGGGGGTCTTTCCTCCTATTTCTTCACATCATAAGAAGTGGATTTGCTCCAACAGATCTTTGGATTTTGTTCAACACGCACTGGATTTATGTGGGGATAAAGTCCCTCTCCGTACTTGTTCTTGGGCTGCTTTTATTTTGTGGACAGGAAATTGTGGGACTCATAATTTTTTCAATAGTCCTTTGACATTTCAATGTAATGATTCTTATGTTTCTTCTTTACCAAGGTATTGGGAAGGTCTCTGTACAGTTTATATACAATCTCCTGATAAAATTTTAAAAATAGGGAACCAAGGCATTGTTCCCACCCCCCCTTCCATGATAATGACCACCCCCTTTCAAGCTTTGACTAGCAAAAGACCCATCATCACCCCAGCGCTGCCTATCGTGCCCCCTCCTCGCAAGCCACGAGCTGCTAGGAAACCATCTGATGATTGTAGTCAATGTGTGGTTAAGGTTCGTGAAGGCGATCAGGTAAAAGAGACCCTGGTTTACTTTTCCCATCACAAATGTCCTGGTGAGATGGTCCCATGTAAAAAGGGGAATGTCACATATAGTTATTGCAAGACCACAAAAACATGTTATGATCCCAAACACGATCCGGAACAGATGTGGCTTCACCTAAAGTCTCAAGGTAAAACACTGTATCAACAAAGAATATGGTCTCTGAATACACCTGTCTCCATTATAATTGATGTGTGTGAAATAGTAGATTGTGGCCATTTAACAGAGCAAAGGGAATATGCTGTCAATGACAAGTATATTTGTCCCATTAAGGGGTCATCGGGGTGTGGGTATGGTAATTTATGCCCCTATTGGAGTTGTGTTCACTGGGCAACCAGTCTGTGGGGAAGCACAGTACCTTATGTGTGGGATGCTACATTGAGCAAGGTAGTAGCTACTGCAGACTGTAAATTAAGACATTGCAACAAAATTAATTTTACCATCAAAGGGTTCAACACCATGACTGATCTATATGGCAATCAATTTGGAATTGGGATAGATGGATGGGGCACAGATCCAACTGGAATATTCACAATAGAAGTGCAAAAATTTATGGAAGCTGAAGACCAAATCACCCATAATTTTTACACTGAATTCTGGAAAGAAATGAAAAAACCTATTGAAATCCCGGATGTTGCTAGGAATCTGTTCATAGAACTAGCTGGCACTGTAGCTCAAGCTTTAAATGTTACAAATTGTTATGTGTGCGGAGGCACAAATGTAGGAGACCAGTGGCCGTGGGAGGCTGCAGAATGGGATATTTCCAAAAAATATAACGCCACCGGGCAACCCCCTCACTTAAACAATAGTGTGTGGGAGTTACGGCAGGCATTGGTTTGCCGCTGGTGTGTCCATAGATTTGAACACAGCACTCCGTTGATTGGTGACAGCCTATGCGAAGCAATGATAAAAATTAACATCTCTGATTCCTCAGTCTCTTTTTGGCCAAATGCCTCAGTTAACAACGTTCCATTCATGTGGCCATTACCTAATGAAACAGCCATGTACAATTGGCCCACAGAATCTGGAGAAATGCTCAATGCGTCCTATAAAGGCACATGGAAAGCTCCTCCAGGATTATATTGGATCTGTGGAAAACGAGCCTATTCTCACTTACCTGAAAAATGGACTGGCTCTTGTACTATAGGGGAGATACGCCCAGCTTTCTTCCTAATACCATTGGGGGAAGGTGAACGGCTAAACTACCCAGTATATGATACTCATCAAAGAAGGAAACGTTCCCTGAATGTGGAAGTTCCCATATACGAGGACCAGGAATGGAAGGGCAAAATATGGGACGCTGAGGAAATCATAAAGGTATATGGCCCCGCCACCTGGGCTCAAGATGGCACCTATGGGTACCGAACACCCATCTATATGATTAATCGCATAATTCGCTTGCAGGCTGTGTTGGAACTAATCACTCGTGAGAATGCTGTAGCTTTAAATCTGATAGCAAAACAACATAGCCAATTAAGAAACGGCGTATTTCAAAACCGCCTAGCCCTTGACTATCTGCTAGCTGCAGAAGGAGGGGTCTGTGGAAAATTTAATCTGTCAAACTGTTGCCTGCAAATTGATGACAATGGGAGAGTCATAGAAGAAATAACTCAAAAAATTGTGCGCTTGGCCCATGTCCCACCTCAACAATGGACAGGGATATTGGATCAAGGAGGTTTTTTGGGTGGCATTTTCAATAACTGGAGGCAAGCCCTATTTATGATAGGAATTGGGTTTTTGGGTTTAATGTTTTTGCCTTGTTTAATTCCCCTGTTACATTCTGTGATTAGCAGTGTGGTTGAGAGTGCTGTTCAAAAACAAGCACTGCACATTTGGGACTTAGGGGAGAATTGGGGAGACTCCTACATCATCCCTGAGAAGGAAACTTTATTGTATTCCGAAGATGAACTAAGCTTCTAAGAAAAAAAAAATAGCAATTGTTGTAATGCGCCCCACTTGAAGCTAACCGTAAGCATTTATTTAGCCATCGTATTTTTGTGTATTCAAACAAAAGAAACTTCAAACCGCAGGAACCTTTTGGCTGGGATAACTGCCGTGATTTACAAAGTCTTTAGGCAATTGCTCAGATCAAAAGGGGTTTCCTTGCTCAGATCAAAAGGGGTTTCCTTGCTCAGATCAAAAGGGGTTTCCTTAATTGCTGGCTAGAGTTTCCTCAATACACATAAACTCTTCTCTCAAGCTATGTTTAAAGATAACTAAGTTAGATAAGCAGCAGATGCGGAAATCACTGGCAAGGATTTATAGACCTCTGACAATTAATAGGCAAAGGTGTTATTTTATAGTTAGATATAGGAAACATATTATCTTGTAGTTTTCTTGTAATCTCCTGACCTCCTGACTAAGCAGGAAATATAATCATTGATGAAACATTTTATATTATGCTATTGTAAAACTGCCGGACTCAAACCTTTTTGTATGTGATTTATGCATGTTGTTTGATCTTAACCAAATAAAAATGGAAGGCTGATCTCATTTGAACATCAGTCACCCCAGAGGGAAGTCTTGTCTCATTGTCTTGTCTCTACATTCGGCCACCGTGTCTGATCCGCATTGAAGCTGCCTGCGGAGGGTAGGGCTTCATAGGAGATATAGAAATATAATCAGCCGTACCAATAGGCTGAAGAACAGCTTCTATCCATGGGCTGTCAGGCTCTTGAACGGAACATAACTTTATGCATGATATACTCGTGAGGCCGGCACACTGTGCAATTAGCTCACATGGTGTAATAAGTTGGTGGGGTTGTAGTCACTGTGAGTTGTGGTGGTGGGCATGGAGGGAGGCTCAGCCAATCTCATTGTATACATATTGTACTTTGATAATAAAGGTTCATTCATTCATACTACTTGATAAGATAGAAAAATGTGGGTTAGACAGCATCACCACCAGATGGAATCGTAGCTGGCTGACCGGCCATACTCAGCGTGTGGTCCTCAATGGAACTGCATCTACATGGAGGGAAATGTGTAGTGGGGTGCCCCAGGGCTCTGTTCTAGGCCCAGTGCTCTTCAATATCTTCATCAACTTTTTGATTGAGGGGATAGGTGGGAAACTCATCAAATTTGCAGACGACACCAAGCTGGCAGGAATAGCCCACACTCCAGAAGATAGGCTTAAGATACAGAAGGATCTTGACAGACTTGAACACTGGGTGCTATCTAACAAAATGAAATTCAATGAGGAAAAAAGTAAGGTTCTACATTTAGGCAAGAAAAACCAAAGGTGGTATACCTGTATATTGGAGTCCTAGTGGACAATCACTTAAATATGAGCCAGCAGTGTGCTGCAGCTGCCAAAAAAGTCAACACAGTGCTAGGGGGCATTAACAGAGGGATAGAACCAAGATCACATGAAGTATTAATACCACTTTACAATGCCTTGGTAAGGCCACACTTGGAATACTGCATCTAGTTTTGGTCATCACAATGTAAAATAGATGTTAAGACTCTAGAAAGAGTACAGAGAAGAGCAACAAAGATGATTAGGGGACTGGAGGCTAAACCATATAAAAAAACAGTTGCAGGAATTGGGTATGTCTAGTTTAATGAAGAGAAGGACGAGGGGTGACATCATAGCAGTGTTCCAATATCTCAAGGGCTGCCACAAAGAAGAGGGAGTCAAGCTATTCTCCAAAGCGCCTGAAGGCAGGACAAGAAGCAATGGATGGGAACTGATCAAGGAGAGAAGCAACCTAGAACTAAGGAGAAACTTCCTGACAGTTAGAACAATTAACCAGTGGAACAACCTGCCTCCAGAAGCGGTGAATGTTCCAACACTGGAAGTTTTTAAGAAAAGACTGGATAGCCATTTTTCTAAAATGGTATAGGGTTTCCTGCCTGAGCAGGGGTTGTTGTTGTTATTATATTTGTTTAATTATTTTTTCCCTACATGATCAATCAAGATCAAACTTTTTATTGTTTTGAATAGAAAATCATTTTGGACTTCTCCATGAGTCTTATGCATTCTTTTACAGTATAATACTATTAAAAGTTAGATGGAATTATGTGGATCCATGTGTTCTAGAACTTCCTCTGGATTATCTTTTTAACAGCCATTTTATTTCATCTTTTGCTATCATAAAACAGGCAGGCACAAACTTTATTTTGGTCACTGACCAATAAAAAGTTAAGTTTCTTAAGAGAGTTTTTATGTTCCTCTAAAAGCTTCTTTATATTCATTTTACCCATTTTTTCTCAGATCACATTATTTTGCTTTATAAATATTTTCATGACAAATTTTAAAACTTTCCATTGTTCTTTTGGAATTATATGACTTTTCCATCTGGAAAGTTAATTTAAAAGATGATTTCTAATAATCTTTTTTAAACATATGTTTAAATAAAAATGTTTTTGCTAAGTCTGTAAAAACTGTGATTTAAAATTTACTGTTGGATGTGATAATCTAAGATATGGAAGTTAAGCTTTTTCAGAATTCTGTTTGTAATATATTTAACATTCAGTCAATCAGCCTCTTACTTTCTTCTTAAACTTTACTGGCCTTACATTTTTCTTTTGAGCAAGGCGAAGAGTAAGACAAAAGAAGGCAAGGGAATTCTTGATCTCTAGCAGATTACATTCCCTGCTAAGAAGCTGACAATGGTCAAAGAGGTTTATCCTTTTCAGGTAAGCTATAACTATGTACAAGGGAAACATTTATTTGCATGCGGCATATCTTGCATAATCCAAGAATATATCAACTTCCCAGATGAAAAGAATGCATAGAAAGATGGGGGAAATAGCATGTACATGGACATCATCTTTAGTTGGACTGGACCTTTTTCAGGGTCCAGAGTCAATATGAAGAAAGTAATTTCCAATTAGCATCTGGGAAAAAAACCCAGCTATTATAGAGAGATGAATTGCCAGAAATCAGAAAACTTTGAGTTTCTGCATATCTTGCATGCTGATTATAACAGGGTTAGTCATATAACTATGACTAATCATATACATATAAGAGAAATGCCTTGGCTCACCTAATTGCATATAGTTACAACAACAAATCTCAGCATTTTGATTGAAAGCCTTAAAAGATAAACCAATTACCTTGAGCATTCTGAATTCCCAGCTGATGCATTACATCAGGAAAGCAACCCCTAGGTAAAGAATAAATGTGATCCTGTTGCTAGTCAGAATAGGCCAAAAAGAATCAGACTATTTAGATCATGGCTCCCCAACCTTCTTGGCACCAGAGACCAGTTTCGTGGAAGACAATTTTTCCAAGGACCAAGAGAGAGATGGTTTTGGTTTCACTTGCTTGCCCACTGCTCACCTCCAGCTCTGCAGTCTGGTTCCTAACTGGGCCACAGACCGGTCCAGGAGTTGGGAACCTGATGTAGATGATTTCATTCATTCATTTCATTCATCTGGCCACTTGTTGGTCCTATTCTCTTTTCTGCTTTTATTCCAGCTAGTATTAGTTCTCCAATAATGTTCTATCTGATAATTTTTAGGGGGTCTGAAACTAGCTAGGAAAAGTCATCCTTGGGACTTAATGCAACACTGAAATGCTTGCTTCTGGCATTTAACTGTCCTACATCTATGAAGTGCACATATATAGTATAGTAAGGCTTTTTAATGATGTATTGAAATTACTGATCTGCACCTATAGATTTTATGATACTAAAAACATAGATACAGTGATATAGTTATATT
This sequence comes from Bothrops alternatus, assembly GCA_034064705.1. NCBI lineage: Eukaryota > Metazoa > Chordata > Lepidosauria > Squamata > Viperidae > Bothrops > Bothrops alternatus. Next base: position 10,200,262 of record JARGCV010000124.1, on the reverse strand, counting down.
TCTACAATCTCCTCTAGAAGACATGTTTTCTTGAAAATTTGCTTTCTTTCAGGACTCAGACAAACATGATAAAAATCTTCCCTTGAATTTACATTGCATCTTCAATTTGCGTCCGATTCAGCCATAGTAAGGCCATGCTTCTTTTGGCAAAAAGTAGAACTAGAAGCATACAGAAAGATAAGTATAAAACCACTTAAGATGCTACAAAAAAGTTGAAGTAATCATTATGTATTAAATGCAAGTCCTATTTAATGCAAATAAAGATTCAGATTTTTGCAACTTTTTATGCTATCTGCATGAGCTTCAGGTTTCTTTTTGGGGTACATATATCCCTTGTTACAAAAATAAACCCTCTTTATATTTAACCTTGCCAAAACTAACTTATAGCAGTTTATAAATAAATAAACTTCAATCTGTTCCACAGTAACAGAGAGCTTAGAAGAACAAAGGACAAAGAAAACAACCAATGTCCAAGAAAATCCTACCCCTATCTATTCTGCCCAGACCCCATCAAACATTTGCCAATATACTAAATCAATTAAGGTCATGATTTTTCTCCTACTGAGAATATATTGCACCTCATAAATTGTATTACTATTCTGTATTTACCATGAATGCATGAACTGCTATGATACAGCTACTTAGCTAAAATTTAAATTGGTTCTTCTTTTAGATTTCTGTTTATTTTCAAAGTTCATATCTTTTCTTAGGCTGCTCCAAGCTTCTTTCAATCTTTACCAGTACAAAAGAAACACAGCTGAAAGTACACTAGCTGTTTAAATATGAACATTTCAACAAAATGGCCAAAATTATGTTTAGGAAACATTACTGGTGTTACTAAGCAGAAAACTTTAACCTGCTGACACAAGGAGGCAAATATTCTGGAGGATATATCTCTGTTTCCATTATGGCGATGTTATAGAAATAGAAATGGATCATAATTATTGTACATTGGACATAAACCATTTTTGGTATTTTTCATGCATCTGAGGACATGAAATAATTATAGGCTGTCTTATTTCAAAATAGTTGTAGTGTATTTGATGGCTAACCAAGAGGAGCAGAAGATTACTTAACTTATCTAAATTTCAATTTTGTGTTTTATGAAGTTATGAATTTTCTTAGCCAAAGCAAATGACAAAAGGTACAAAAATGCATTGTTCATGTGAGATTGAAAAAACAGAGCCATAACTACATTGCTAAGCATAAAAAGGTTTTATCAGCTAGCTGATATTGGAAACACTGTAATATTGCATAGGTTTCTATACTAGTTTATACAGTACATTTAAAGAGATAACATAAACCACCATCAAGTCAATACTGTAACAAGAAGATATTCTGATTATAATGCCAGTCAAACACCACTTCCGATCAATTAAACAATAGTAGTTTCTACCAAAATGTTTATTACCCTGAGTTTAAGAACTAAAATATGTTGTTATAATTGCTGGAACATAATAATAATATTTAAAAAATACACATTCGGGGAGAAAGAAATCCAAAGTCAACATTTCAAATGTTGCACACAAGATAGATAGCATATGTGATATTAATGGAATGAGTGTCTACCACATTACTGAGTTACAACTAACGTATCTTTGGTCTATGTAAGATATACTAAGTGAAGAATCTCAATTTAAAAAACATGCTAATCATCATTACAAATATTAAGGAAAATCTTTATAAATATCACAATGCAAATTAAAAGGCAATATAAACAATAATTGGCAATATATATCTTTCATTTAAAAGTCTAGCAGTATATCCACATACATGTTCACAATATACTATAGGTTATGTATGGTTCAATTTACTGCTTTCTTTATCTATGTAAAGTTTAGTCAGTTGTATTTAGAGCAAAGTGTTTCATTTTTGACAATGTCATTTAACACGAAATATTAAAAGATATGTAACAATTGTAGAGATATATAAGGATACATGTTTTCATACATGTTATTAGGTAAAATTGAAAAGTATGATTTTTCAAGATGCTGAGTTAGCATTGAGGAGAAAAACTTCTTTTAACTCTCTTCTAATACCATATAGCATAGGAGCAAACATAACCTCTGTGCTTTGCTTATCAAAGTATGAAAAGCCAGAAATTCTCCCCTTATTTTCATGTCATGTTACTAGCTGCAACTAAGTCCTGGCAAAAAAATTACTGTAAATTACATCTAAAGAGGATTTCTCTATGATAGTGGTACATGTTGTACAGCTAAATGCTTTTAAAGATTCATTTTAATATCCCCTGTACCATTTTCATGGACTACAGAATGTTGGCATGACATTGAAATATGACAGTGAAGTATTAGTGTTAAAATGATAAACATATTACCTTTATCATATATTCATCATAAATGTAGGATGTGAAACATTAATGGAAGACAGGAGGACTATCTACACAGGCATATTCATTACAACCCCTCTTTTTTCCTTCTCTACATGGAAAGAAACTAAGGGCTTAATTTTGAGACTGATAGATTCATTTTTACTGAACATTTCAAAGAGACCTGTTGTTCTGGACTCAGGCTTGGAAATATTTCTTATATTGAATCTGTTGTCTTTATTCAAAGTGATGGACTGTCAATTTATGTTTGTGACATAATGAAAGCACACTGCAGGCCAAACCTCAGTGTCTCATTAGGTTAAGAGAATGATTTGTCCCTTTGTATTTGTTGGAATTTCCATATCTTTTTTCTTTGCAAAGAGTCACAAATAACATTTATACATTAAATCCCCTTCAAACCTTAAGTATTTTTTCAGGAAAATTGCAAATATTTGTAGCAGACATTTTCCATAGGCAGTTTCTGTTTTATGCCTCCAATTAACTGACAGTTATAGTTGTTTTGCTCAATTTCCCCCCCCCATTATATAATACTACTTTTTTCTAGAGCATACTATTCCATTCACTCATATCACTATTTCACTTCTATCTCATTACAATACTTGAGTACATCAATCCTAATAACTGTGCTACATCACTAAAATCAATAAATATCTCTAGTGGTATCATATCAAGAACAAATACGTGCAGGTGTGTAACTATCTCTATCATCTCTATCTCTTTTATCTCTATCATCTTTATCTCTATCCTTATCTCTATCTCTGTCATCTCTATCTTTATGAATAAATGGGGCGTTGTCTTACCTGAACGCCTTTTCTCAGCATGGTGGTGTAGAATCCACTTGATTGGGTTATTTCAGCCTTCCTGCTCAGAGACACTAAGTCAGAGCTTTAGCCATGCCTCCCTTTGGGTGTGTCTTCCCAGTTTTGACGAGGCGAAGGATCCTGACAAAGTCCGACACAATGACTCCAAAATACAAAAAAATGACAATACGCAAGCCTAGACACCTATCCAAGGGAGGGTGTGGATTCTACACCACCATGCTGAGGAAAGGTGTTCAGGTAAGACAACGTCCCTTCTCCAGCATGCTGGATGTAGAATCCACTTGATTGGGACATACCAAAGCCCCCCATGTCCCTAAGGGAGGGAAGGTCTAGGCTGGTGTCTCCCTAGAGGAAACAACCTGTTGAAGAACCCGTCTGCCAAATGCGGCATCCACCGCGGCAAACCTATCCATCTTATAGTGTGTAATGAAAGATGATGGAGACGACCAAGATGTCGCCCTGCAAATCTCCTCCACAGAAGCCTGGGTTGACCAGGCCGCAGAGGTCGCTGCGCTGCGCATGGAGTGAGCCGTGATACAAGCCAGGACCGGAGGTGACTGGGACGCGTAGGCCCTAGCAATTCAAGCCCTGATCCACCTGCCAATGGTGGAAGAAGAGACCTTCCTGCCCATGGCAGAGGGCTGAAAGGATACAAACAAGGCCTCCGACTTGCGAAAGGTTGAAGTACGCTTGATGTAAAGACGCAGAGCTCTGCGTACATCTAGCTTGTGCCACTGACGTTCCAGACAGTGAGAAGGATTTGGACAGAAACTAGGCAAAATTAGATCCAATGACCTGTGAAACCCGGTGTTCACTTTGGGAATAAAGGAGACGTCTAATCTAAGGACCACCCTGTCCTCATGGAAGGTGCAGAGATCATCTCTGACTGAGAGGAGGGCCAATTCCGAGATCCTCCTGGCCGAAGTGATTGCAACTAAAAAGGCAACTTTCAAGGAGAGAAAATGCAGGGAGCAAGACTGGAGAGGCTCGAAAGGAGCAGTGGTTAAGGCCTGCAACACAGTAGGTAAATCCCAAGATGGATACCTATGTACTGTGGGAGGACCGGAATTGGCTGCCCCTTTAAGAAAAGCAGAGATAGCTGGGTGGTATGAGAGCGGACCCAAATTGTCACAGGTGAGAACCGTGGACAAGGCTGCAACCTGCCTACGGATGGTGTTAGTGGACAAGCCCTTGAAAATGCCCTCCAGCAGATAATCTAAAATATTAGGGACTGTAACTGAAAGAGGGTCCAATTTGTGTGAGATGCACCACTGGCAGAAGTTTCTCCACGTGGCGTCATAGATCTGGTTCGTCAAAGGGCGTCTAGAGGCCTGAATCATAGAGATCACCCCGAGGAATAGGCCTGCTTAGCTAGACTCTCCCGCTCAAGTGCCAAGCAGCTAACTGAAGCCACTGGGAGTCTGGGTGCTGGAGCTCCCCCTGGCTGAGAGCTACTTGGTCCGGAGGAAACCTCCACAGAGGAGACAGGGACAGATCCACTAGGTCTGCAAACCACGGGCGTTGCGGCCAAAATGGAGCAACCAATATTACTTCCGCCTGCTCCAGGATCAGCCTGCGAATGGTGGCCTGTAACAGCAGAAGACGAGGGAAGGCATAAAGCAGACCCTCTGGCCACTTGCACCAGAGAGCATCCGTCCCCTCGGCCCCCCTTGTCGGATATCTGGTGAAGAATCTGGGGAGCTGGGCATTGGATGGGGAGGCAAACAGATCCAAACATGGCCTGCCGAACCTGCTCGTGATCATCTCGAACAGCCTCGGGTCCAGGCGCCACTCCGAGTGGTCCACAGTCACCCTGCTCAGGGAGTCTGCCTGTTGGTTTGCCTCTCCCGAAATGTGTTCTGCTCTGATTGAGCCCAAGTTGGCCTCTGCCCACAAACCTAGTTCCATGGCCTCCTGCAGGAGAGCCCAGGAATGTGTCCCTCCCTGTTTGTTGACATGAGCCTTGGCTGCCACGTTGTCTATCAGGATCAACACGTGTTTCCCTGACACTAGGGAGGAGAAATGAAGGAGAGCCAAATGAATCACCCTGAGTTCCAGCCAGTTTATGTTTTGTTTGAGGTCCACCCTGGACCATCACCCCTGTGCCAATTGGTTCTGGAGGTGAGCCCCCGAGCCAAACAGACTGGCATCAGTGGTCAGGACAAGCCTGAGGGGCTCCTTGAAGATGGTACCCTTGGACATGGCTGCGGAAGTCCACCACTGGAGGGATGAGAGTATGTGGGGTAGAACCTGGACCCTCCTGGTGGAAGCACTGAGGTTCCGCTTCTGAAAAGGGAGAAGGAACCACTGGAGGTTCCTCGAGTGCAGTCTTGCCCACGGGACTATTCCCATGCAAGATACCATCTTTCCCAGGAGCTGGGACAGTTGGACCAGAGGAACCGTCCTTGCCCCCCGAATCTGGGCTACTAATTTCTGGATGAGAAATTTCTGGGAGAGGTAGACCCTGCAAAGGTCGGAATCTATCAGGGCTCCCAGATGAAGGAGCCGCTTTGTGGGAACTGTATGACTTTTTTTGAAATTTACTGAAAAGCCGTGATCCTGTAGGACTTGAATGGCGGTAGTCAGATCTGACCTTGCTAATTGGAAGGACCAGGACTGAACAAGGATGTCGTCCAGGTAGCACTGTACGCGCACCAGCCTCATCCGCAGGTGGGCCGCCAATACTGCCAGGACCTTCATGAAAACCCTTGGAGCCGAAGACAGGCCAAACGGAAGAGCCCTGTATTGATAATGCCGGTGTGCGTAACAGAAGCGCAGGAACCTGCGGTGCTCCCGGGAAATTGGGATATGGAGGTAAGCCTCCGTGAGATCTATGGAGAAGAGAAAATCTCCCTTCCTGATGCCGGCCAGTATAGACTTTAGGGTCTGCATTTTGAACCTTCTGTAAACTAGAAATTGGTTCAGACCTTTTAAGTCTAGTATCGCCCTCCATCCTCCTGATGATTTGGGGACCACGAACAGGATGGAGTAGAAACCTTTTCCAATTTTATCCCTTGGGACTGCCTCTATGGCCCTGATCTCTAGAAGGTGCATGATGGCAGTGGTGACCAATCGTGCTTTTGAGGGGTTTCGCGATACCGGACACTGTAGGAAGCGATTGTGGGGAAGCAACTGGAACTCGAGAGCCAGACCCCCGTCTGATGGTGTCTCTGACCCAAGAGTCGGTGGTGGTCTGCTCTCAGACCTGGTAAAACTGTTCCAGGACCCCCTATCAGAAAGTCCCCTTTGGCGTCACTTAGAGCGTCTATAGGGACGACCTCCTGAACCTCTGAAGGGACCTTTGGCCTGTGACTGATCCCTGGCTCCACTGTTCGGGCGGTCCTGTTGCCGATCTTGCCTCTGTGGGAAGGATCGTGAGCCTCTGGGCCAATCCGAGGACTGCCCTGCCCGAAAGGACTGTCGCCATTCCCAAGAGCCAGAAGGGCGGAAAGTCTGCCTGCGGAACTCCTGCTGAGGACATCTTTCAGACTTCTTAGAGGGGTGAACCATGACCTTACGCTTGTCCTTACCCTCGACCACGTAAGGATCGAGGATTGGGCCAAACAGGTCCTTCCCGACGTACTTCGCTGTGGAAAGGCGCCATTTTGCCTTTAGATCAGTTCTCCATTGCTTCAACCACAGTAGTCTACGAGAGGCCACTGTGGCGGCAATGGATCTGGCAGACCACTTGGCCAAATGGAGAGACGCATTGGCCATGTACTGGGAGGCTGCCCCCAGTTTGACTAGAGTCTGGTGTACTCTGACCTGATCAGGGGGAACCGAGGTCTGAAGGTCACGAAGCCACATGATGGCCGCCCTGGCGAAGAATGAGGCAGATGTCGCAGCCTTTATGGCCAACCCCGAGGCCTGATGAGCTCTTCTAAAGGAGAACTCGAACTTTTTGTCCTCCGCCTTGAGAGCCTCTGCTGTGTCGCCTGGAGTGGCGGAAGCAGAGAACAGAGAAATTAAAGGGGAATCAACAGATGGAACCTCCAATAAAGAAGCGAATGAAGGAGAAACATTGTACAGTTTCTTTTCCATACTACTTTCCTTTGTAGTGGAGGCCAGGGAGGACCACTGAGTCTCCACTGCATGCCGAAAGACCAGTGGGCAAGGAATTTGTTTTTGTTCAACTACCTTCACCGCAAATAAAGGATTAGACTCCTGTTCAGCGGAGGTAGAAGGCCTCTCCTCCTGAACTGAAGTCAGGTTGGTAGTGTTGCAAGCCTTCAGAAGAAGGGATTTGAAGAGGGAGGGGTCAAACAGACCCGAGGTAGAGGCCTGTTCGGGTGCTGCCTCCTCATCCTCTGACATGGGTGTGTCAGCTATGGCCAGATCCACAGACTCCCCCTCCCCTAATTGAGAGGAAGTTTCAGAGATATCTGAACCAGGCACCATTGCACGTCCCGGCTGAGAAGAGGGACTGGAAGGGGGAGGCAATTGTTGGGAAGGAACCTGGGAACTCCTGGAGGAGGACATGAATTGAACAAAGGCATGATGCATGAATGCCTGAAATTGGCTCTGAGACCACATATCCCCTTGGTCCCTGGGAGCAGCCCCAACCACCATTGGAGCATGAGCAACCTCAGGGCTCTGATGGATGGAAGAGGAAGAGGAGTGAGGGGGACCTACCTGTTTGGTTGCCCCCAGAGGAGAACTAATCCAGGAGGCTTCTTGCACAGGTGCAAAAGGAGACTCCAGGGTGGAAGTATCCAGTGGGGCAGGGGGAACTGCTTCAGCCCCACTGGATAGGAACCACTGTGAATTCCCTCTCCAGTGCCTGATGTCTCCTCGAGGCCTCTCGCTCGGCTGCTTTTGAAGTCTCCTTAGTAGATAAATGTTTGGTTTTGGCCTTTTTCTTCCCCCCTGCTTCCAATTCAATAGATCTGCGCTTTGGCTGCGCAGGGGGTGCACCAGAGACTTGTGTTGCCTGGGGCGAAGGGCTGTCTGCCATTGCAATCTAGATAGAGCCGTCCAAGGATATCTAGAGGTGGGGGGAACCCAGGCACGCAGATCAAGGTCAGAGATGGAGCGCAACCGATCCTCACACTGAGCCTTGGCAATGGCAGGGACAGTCAGACAGCAGTCTAATCTTGTCTGAATAGGCCCAGTGGCTAAAGGCCACAACTAATAGTAACAGGTGGTCAAGAAAACTCACTCCAATCACAGGCTGCGTTCTGCTGAGCCTAAGACTAAGTCAAAACTGGGAAGACACACCCAAAGGGAGGCGTGACTAAAGCTCTGACTTTGTCTCTCTGAGCAGGAAGGCTGAAATAACCCAATCAAGTGGATTCTACATCCACCATGCTGGAGAACAAGGTTTCAGTCTTCAAAAACAAACTCCAAAATGAAGGTCCTTACCTATGATTCATCTGTCTTTTCCCCAGATATTCTCTTCCATTGATGCCTATGGAATGGCAATGACATTGGTTTATAATCTCTACAGTACACTAACTTGGATGATGAATGTGAGTGTGCTGTAGTCTATTCTAGCATCCTATCATATAAGCATGCTACTTGATCTTCTACAGTATTACTATTTTTAACTGATAAATAGAAGATGATATAGGAGAGATAGTATATGTTCTCATAGCTTTTCTATAAACAAAAACTCCCCATAGGGAAGTGGGGTTATTTCTGAGGTGAAAAAAAGTAGGACATAGATGGAGTCATAGAGAATTTTGCAAGAAAGAAGAAAAAGTAGAGATGTAACTGACAGAGGAGAATATTTGTAGCTCAGGGTTGAACTATGGGGTCCTTGGTGCTCTCAGACCTTGGCTGTTTTCTTACAGATGTTTTATTATCAAATTAGATAATATCAGCAGTGCTACACTCAATGATGTTACTTAGTTTGATAATGAAATGTCTGCAAGAAACAACCAAGCTCAGAGAGCACCAAGGACCTGCAGTAAAAAAAAAAAGAAAAATAAATAACTGGCAAACCAAGAAGGTAGACAGTATTGGCTTTTGAAAGTTTGTTGCGGGTTTGAAAGAAGTTGGGACAAGACACTCAGAAATGAGAATCTCTACTTTCAAAAGTAGAGCAGAGAGCCCTAGGAGAGATAAAGTTTACTGAAGAAAGAGAACCAAGATGGAACAAACCTGTTCTCTGAAGATATTTTCTAGGGGAAGCTGAAGACACAGAAAACTATGAACTACCTAGAAAAAAAAAGGCCAACCAAGGAAAATGAATTACATTGTCAGATGCAATGAACCAAGAATGACATGATGATTTACACAGAATAGTTTCTTTATTTTTACTCACACATGGAAAGAATCTTGCCAGATTACCGGTAAGTGCAATCTGCATCAGATCTACCCTGTGAACAGTTAGGTAGGGGGTCCTCTCTAGACCTCTTCCTGCACACTGAAGATTCCAAGCTGATTTGCCTCTTAGTTCCTATTGAAAGACCCCTCTCTCCAGTGACTCTGGACCAGATTCCACCACAGAAGCTAGTATAATTATCCTTACTTATTTCTGATTAGAAAATAGGATGGAAAATATCTAGCAATATTCACATTTAGACTACACATATCATAAAGTATACATAATAAGGCAGATTTCACCAAGAGTAGGAAACTTTATTTATTTATTTATTTATTTATTTATTTATTTATTTATTTATTTATTTATTTATTTAGTAAACTTTTATACCGCCCCTCTCCCGTAGGACTTGGGGCGGTTTACAGCCAAATTAAACAACAATAATAATATTATTGTTAAACAAATATAACAACAATAATAATAAATATGTAAAACTGAATTAAATTACCTAGGCTGTCACTAAAAACCAAATTAAAATCCCATACTAAAACCCTAACTACTTTATTTAAAATTTACGTAAAAAACCCAAGGAGCTCTAGGCCAGGCCGGCTTGATTGAAGAGATGAGTCTTCAGTTCTCTTCTGAAAGTGCGGAGATCATGACACGTCCGGAGTTCCGGGGGGAGCTCATTCCACATCGTCGGTGCCCCCACAGAAAAGGCTCTCCCCCTGGGCGCCACCAGCCGACATTGCTTAGCTGATGGCACCCTGAGGAGGTCCTCCCTGTGGGAGCGAACTGGTCGGTGGGAGGTATTTACTGGCAGAAGGCAGTCTTGTAAATAACTGGGTCCTATGCCATGGAGCGCTTTAAAGGTGGTAATCAACACCTTGAAGCGCACCCGGAAGACCACCGGCAACCAGTGCAGCTCGCGCAGGATGGGGGCCATTCGTGCCCACCAGGGCGCCCCCACTACCACCCGCGCGGCTGCATTCTGTGCCAGTTGGAGCCTCTGCGTGCACCTCAAGGGGAGCCCCATGTAGAGCGCATTGCAGTAGTCCAGTCTGGAAGTGACGAAGGCATGAGTGACCGTGCGTAGCGCGTCCCAATCCAGGAAGGGGCGCCACTGGCGTACCAGACAAATCTGGTAAAACATCCTCCCGGCCACGGCCATCAGATGGTCCTCAAGGGACAGCTGTGAATCCAGGAGGACTCCCAAGTTGCAAGCCCTTCCTGTGGGGGTCACTGAATCGCTCCCAATAGACAGCGATGTAGTCAGCTGATTATACCGGGACAACGGTAACCACAGCCACTCGGTCTTGGAGGGATTGAGCTTGAGACCGTTCTTCCCCATCCAAATCCGCACGGCCTCCAGGCACTGGGTCAGCACGTCAAGGGCTTCATTTAGGTGGTTTGGGGTGGAAATGTACAGCTGAGTGTCATCAGCGTACTGATGGAATTCCACCCCAAAACCTCGGATGATCTCACCCAGCGGCTTCACATAAATGTTGAAGAGCAAGGGCGAGAGGACCGACCCCTGGGGCACCCCACAATCAAGGGGCCTCGGGGTCGACCTCTGACCCCATCAACACAAACTGCATCCGGCCAGAGAGGAAGGAGGAGAACCACCGAAGCACAGTGCCCCCTATGCCCAACCCCTCCAACCGGCGCAGCATGATACCATGGTCAATGGTATCAAAAGCCGCTGAGAGGTCCAATAGCACCAGGACAGAGGAGCAACCCATCCCGGGCCCGCCAGAGATCATCCACCAATGCGACCAAAGCTGTTTCCATGCTGTAGCCCGGCCTGAAGTCCGACTGGAGCGGATCCAGATATGATGATTCCTCCAGGTGCTGAGGGAACTGTCGAGCAACCACACTCTCAACAACCTTCGCAACAAAGCGAAGGTTGGAGACAGGACGGTAGTTGGATAAAACAGCAGGGTCCAGGGCGGGCTTCTTGAGGAGGGGTCGCACCACTGCCTCTTTCAGGGCGGCGGGAAAGACACCCTCACTCAGCAAAGCATTGGTAATCGCCTGAAGCCAGCCTCGCGTCACCTCACTGGAGGCCAGTACCAACCAGGAGGGACACGGGTCCAATAAACATGTGGTTGCTCTAAGACCTCCCAGCAACCTGTCCAAGTCATCCGGTGTCACAGAGTCAAACTCAGCCCAGATAACAGTCTCAAGACCGGCATCAGCCACTCCCACTGGACCCCCTTCATCGAAGTTAAAGCCTTCCCAAATCTGAGCGATTTTGTCATACAGATATTGCACAAAATCCTCAGCTCTTCCCTCCAAGGGATCCCCCCTCACCTCCCATTGAAGGAGGGAGCGGGTTACCCTAAACAGGGAGGCTGGGCGATTATCTGATGACGCAATAAGGGCAGTGACATAAGAACACTTCTCTGCCCTTATTGCCACTAGGTAAGTCCTAATATGGTCTCTTACCCGTGTTCGGTCAGACTCAGAGCGGCTCGCTCTCCAACTGCTCTCTAGGCGTCTTTTCCAGCGCTTCATCTCCCTCAGCTCCCCGTTGAACCAGGGAGCCGATCGAGAACCACGCCGGTTCAGAGGCCGCAAAGGCAAAACCCGATCCAAGGCACCAGCAGCTGCCCTATCGCAGGCCGCTACCAGCGCCCCGACCGAGTTGTGTGTTAGAGCCTCCAGTATTGGCCCAAGCTCCGTCTGGAACCTCTCGGGTTCCATCAGTCGCCTGGGGCGGTACCAAACAATTGGTTCTGCCTCCCTGCGGCGGGGTGTAGCTGTCTGAAAGTCCAAGCATAGGAGAGAGTGATCGGACCATGACAGAGGAGTAATAACTATATTTCCCATATCCAGATCACTCAAACACTGACCAGAGACAAAAACCAGGTCAAGCGTGTTTCCCCCTGTGTGTGGGACCTTGAATTACCTGGGTCAGGTCCATGGCCGTCATGGAAGCCATGAACTCCCGAACCTCCCCAGACGCCTCGCCCGCAGACGGCAGATTGAAGTCACCCATGACTACCAGCCTGGGGACCTCAACCGCCACCGCCACGATGACGCCCAGGAGCTCGGGCAGGGCGGTTGACACGTGGCAGGGAGCCAAGTACGTGAGCAACACAGCCCTCGGACCCCCGAGGTCCCACCTCACAAGGAGGGATTCACAGCCTGCCGTCTGAGGAACAGTCACCTCTCTTGGCCTGAGACCTTCCCTAATCACAACCGCCACTCCTGCCCTGAGCTCTCGGCTGGTGAAATGCAAGGAAGCCTGGAGGGCACATTTCCACCAGAGGGACACCTCCCTCTGGTCCCAACCAGGTCTCCGTAATACCCGCCAGGTCTGCAGCCCCCTCCGTAATTAGGTCTTGTATCAAGGGGGCCTTATTTACCACAGACCTGGCGATGCACAACACCAGCCTACAGCCCGGGCCCTTTGGTTCTAAACAACCCAGATCACAAGTGGAGCCATGGGGGTCGGAGCGTGGCACCGCTCGAAGATAGCGGGGGCACGCTCCCATAAATATGGCCCCCTGCTCCCGCCATATCTGCCCCTCCCACTTACAAAGCCGATGGGAACTGAATCACCTCTGGCCCCTCCCTGATCCGCACCCTCGTGGTTCCGGTCCCACCCGTTGCCTGGCCCATGTTTCTCCTCCTCCTTATTCCCTCCCCCTAACCCTCCCCTATCTCATAGACCTCCCCCCAGGCCTACTCCATTGCTACTAATCTTAAGGAACCCCTTAAAAGACATTTAAAACCCCTACTTAAAAACCTCCATAGCCCCTTTTTTTTCACTGCAGGAAAGAGAGTACTCAATGGACTGGAGTTCCAGACATTTTCCGTTATCTGAATTCTTATCATTGACACCTGACTGTGAACTTGCCTTTTGTCTACTTACATTTCATTTTATATTCCACCGTCTTAAGTACAGCCATTACTTAGTGCCGCCTTTCTCTAATGACAGCCCAACCATACTGCAACCACATGACAAGCCAGAATCCATCAAGCACTGTCTGACTGCTTGCAGAGTCTGGGTTGCAGAGTCACCTATGTCATCTTTAACATCAGACTTTGTACTTAGAATAAGAAAAGGTTGGTGGGGCACAAAGGGAATGAGAGAAAAAGAAAAAGCAGGGCAGAAAAGTTTGTATTTTACAGCTTGAATTGGACTGACAAGGCTATATAACATTTCTTGCTGGTAAATTCACATAAATTGAATTTTGTGAATTATTTCCTTTTAAAAATCAATTTATGCCTATATCTATTTACAACCTAATCCATCAAAACTAATGTCTGTGCATTCCATCAAAAACAGCCAGGCTAGATGTAGCCTCTATATCAGGGGTGTCAAACTGGCGGCCTGTGGGCCAGTTGAATTATCCTGAGGATGTGCACACCCCAGCTCTGGCAATGAAAAAAAATCGTGATACGTGTCAATATGTCAAGTGATGCGGCGAGTTTGACACCTGTGCTCTAAATTATCTGGGATCCAGTGAGTTTGGCACATTGTGAGACATCACATTACCTTGGCGTCACACTTCACTGAACATTAACCTTTAAAAGACATTGTTTCATTTTAAAGCAAAAGATCTCCTCCCATAATAATCTCCTTAGAAAGCTTGCTGGAACTGCTTGGGGGTACCCATCCCATTACTCTATGGATGGTTGTCCTTGCACTGTGTTTCTTGGTAAGAGAGTACCTGTTTGGGACCTGTCTATGCACTCTACACAAGTGGATAGGGCACTTAGTGATAAATGCCATACCGTTACTGGATGTTTGCGCCCCACTCCACTTGGTAAACTATATATCTTGGTCAGAATAGCCATGCCAGATGTTAGAAGGAATGTGGCACAAGATATGAAATATGGAAAGGTATTGCATGGTCCAGCACATCCATTATTTAAGTCAAGTACCTCCTACAAGAAGAAGCTTTATTGATTGTATTGAGAAAATTGGTATTACACCTCAAAGAGAACGATGAAAAAGATGGAAACTTCAAGTTAAACATCTACATAATTGGATAGAACCGCTTGAGCAGTTACTTGGAGAAGGAGTGGACAGTTTGGAAATGTTTAAATAGACAGTGCACTGGTTTGGCTAGAACTAAAGACCACATGGAAACATGTTTTTTCCCCACAGGGCAATCGTATTTATTGTGAATGTGGCACCATTCAAACAATTATCCATCTTTTACAGTGTCCCCTAAGACCAACATGCACACAGAATGACTTGCTGGTCAGAAATATCCCTGTCATCAATGTGGCCTAGATCTTATAAATTTATGTTTTATTAAAGTTTTTTATCTTTTTAAATTAATAATTTCCCCCTTTCTAGTTCCTGCATTTCTGATATGGGATGAGACGAAATCAATTTACAGACTGTGGGTTTTATTTACTGTCTGAGGAAAGCATAAAAAGTACTGAACTTTATAAAAATGTACATTAGGTAAGCATAGGCTATCTGAAGTTTTGATAGTCTTGAGTTCTGCCAGACTGCTATAACATTCAACACCTATCCACAATAATAGCTGTTATATACAATGGAAAAAAGGAAAAATGTCAAGAAATGAAGGTGGAGGTTTTTCAAAATAAATATAATATGAAGGGATCACTTGACTGACCTTAGCTAAGAATCACAAGACCATAGGAAGGGTGAGACTGACACTGAACATATTTGCATCATTAGTTTATACCACATGGAGACCCATAAATGTTATTATTAGAATGACCAAGGAAACGATCTGCCTCAAGTAACAATCAATCCCCCAAGGTAAATTAACAGTATAGTGAAAGACCAATATGCAACTTTAATACATAAACGTTCAGTAATAGATTCAGAAATGTCAGCAATTTTTAGCTCTTTATGATGGTTTTTAATTATTTATTTTCTATTATTTATTTTAAATTACACAATGCATAATTCCATCTTACTCCTAAGAAGTAGGATTACTTTGTCTAGCCACACATGAATAAAGGGTATCATTCAGACAGCTTTATCTTCACAGGATAAAGTTATGGGAAAAAACACACTCTGTACTGTCATACAAGTTGCCAAAGCACAAGAATCACAAGAATTACAACTATATTTTTACATATAGTATTACATATAGTCCATGCAAGTGAGGCATGAAGCTTCATTTGTGCATGTGCAGGAAACAGGTTGCGTGCAAAACCATCCCCTACTCCCTGCCTCACCCCGCTGTTGCTGCTGGTCTGTGGAATCAGAAAGGACCGCTGCTTTACAACATCATTATTAAATTCTTGAAAACTATAATGAATAGGCAGCCTTTAATACAATTGTTGTCCTAAATATGGTCTCTAAAGAACATTCCAGACCGTTGTCTCACTGCTACTTTCTGCACTAATTGCAGTTTCCAAGTCATTTACAAGGGCAGAACCAAATAAAGCACATTGCAGGATTAACTATGAGAACTGCTGGAAATAATTTAAGCAATCCAGAATTTAGGTCATTCAAAATTATTCATTTTTTCTATCAGAATAGAGTAGAATCACAGTGTTGTGTCACTCTTTAGAGTGTTATTACTAATTACATATTTAATTACGTATAGACTTACAAAACACATGCACACTAGAATTATTTCCCTTTCAAACCATCACAGACATTAATCTCTGATCCTTGCCTTTATCAAGGAGATAGGAAATGATAAAAAAAAATGATTGTCATCAATTAAACTGCTTAGCTGTATAAATACATAATGATCAGATTACAGTATGGTTGTATTAGATATCCAGCCAAAACACCATTTTGAATTTAGTCAGATAAAACTAAAAGATTGCATACTTTGCATATATGTGGTTACTGAAACAGATACTAAAGAGTAAAATATTCAATGCAGGACAATGTTAAGGGTCATGGAAATTCACTATATGACTTTATGCAATTTCTACCATTCTGAAAATGGTAGAAAATGGAGATTGTACCATGTAAATTACCTTGAACTCCCAAAAGAAAAATGAGATATAAACAAACTAATAAATTATAACTCTGCAGAGGAAATAGTTAGAAACGTTTGATTTCATATATCTTGAATTCAACACATATTTATTCTAGGAGATAAGCCTTGGCATACGGAATCTTTCAACTGCTGATCTAAAAATGTTATGCTAACATAGTCTTTTGGATGCAGCGGGAACAATGTGAATTGGGATGCATGTTTGAAACAGCATATGAACATATGAACATGTCCCTCAGATCAGCTGCATCTTTTCTCGGGCTTGCTTGGCAGCTGCTCAGTTCCAGTTCCAGGAAAAGATGCATATCATTTCTTCTCTTATTACATTAAGCTTTGTAATCTGCTTATTTAAAGCACAGATATAATGTGATACAATAAAATGAGATCGTGATTTTATATGATATATAACAGTGATGGCAAACCTTTTAGAGACTGAGTGCCCAAACTGCAACCCAAAACCCACTTATGCATCATCGGGTGCCGGGTGGGTGTGGCCCATTGGGTGGGTGTGGCCCATCAGGTGGGCGTGGCTGCAGTGGTAATGGCAGACTGGGTGGGACTAAAAAGTTCAATCAATCAATTCCAACTTTGCAAGATTTTTTTTTCCTGCAAGTTGAAATTGACTGATTGATTGAACCTTTTTTTTTGGTACACGGCGGTGGAGGCCTTAAGTGAAAAGGTTTTATAAAACCCAGCTGAAGGCCTAGGACTGGGGCGACGGCGCACGTGCCCACAGAGAGGGCTCTGAGTGCCACCTCTGGCACCTGTGCCATAGGTTCACCACCACTGATATATAACATACAACTTAATTTACCTGAATATTATACTAAAATTATAACTATTATACTTTAATGTATCCTGTGGTCCTTGATCTTCTTTCAACATAAAAATTATTCACCAGCTCTCAATGTACCATATATAATTGCATATAAGTGCATTTACCTTCACATTTTTAACCAAAATAGCATTTAAAATACACCACCTATATTGTTCATTCGCGCTTCAGAATTAACTTCGTCTCAGTAATAGTGCAATCTTTTATAATCCCTAACAAAAGATCCTGAGGTAGAAATTCAATAACCTGAGTTAGAAATTCAATCCGCTTTTTCAATATTAAAGCAAACAACATTAAGCATGAGATCATATTAAGAGGCAATCATCATATAACATAAAATACAACATTAGGTATTAGACTTTGTAAATGTCTGGTTTGGTGAACATTCTTCACTCTTCACGTCAAGCTTCAACTGTGTGCCAGATACATTTTGTTTGATTGGTGTTTCTCTTGTATATAGTCTATCCACTGTTTCCAGTCTGTCAAATATTGTTCATTTGAGCGATCTTTCAAATATGCCGATATTTTCGCCATTTCCGCCAAATTTATTACTTTCAAAGTCCATTCTTCCATAGGTGGTATTTCTGGATTCTTCCAGTATTGTCCCACCAACAATCTGGCTGCTGTGATCAAGTTCAGAAATAAGCTCGTCTCTGAGGTAGTGCAATCTTTTATGATCCCTAACAGAAAAACCTGAGGTAGAAAGTCAATACGCTTTTTAAATATAGTTTGGAGTGTCCACCATATCTTCCTCCAGAAGGCTTTGATTTTTCTGCATGTCCACCATACGTGAAAGTATGTAGCCTCTCCATCGCCACACCTCCAGCACTTGGGCTGGGTGTCTGGATAGATGTATGACAATTTTTTCAGGTCTAGATGCCACCTGTAGAACATCTTGTAGAAGTTTTCTCTTAGCTGTTGCGCTTTCGTGAATTCTACATTTCTCACCCAGATTTCCTCCCACGTTTCCATCGCGATTGGATGTCCAAAGTCTTGTTCCCACTTTACCATACAGTTCTTGACTAGCACCGTTTCAGAGTCCATTTCTATTAGTACGCTGTACACTCGTTTGATATGCATGATCCCCTGCTCTCTAATCTGTTCAATTAAAGTCTCGTCGGTCTGGGATAAGCCCTTCTTCTTGTCTTTATGCCACCTTGACTGAGTAGATAGACCATATACAAGAGCTGTATTTTCAGGTCTTATGAGGACAGCTTATTAATATGAGCCCAGATTTAATGTTGATTGCTTTAATATTGGAAAAGCGTACTGAATTTCTACCTCAGGATACTAAATTTCTACCTCAGGATCTTTTGTTAGGGATCATAAAAGATTGCACTACTACTGAGACGAATTTACTTCTGAAGCTCGAATGAACAATAGGTGATAGACTAGAAATAGTAGATAGACCATATATAAGAGAAACACCAATCAAATAAAATGTATCAGGCGTATAGTTGAGGCTTGACGTGAGGAGTGAGGAATGTTTACTAAACCAGACGTTTACAAAGACTGATCCTTAGAGTTGTATTGCAGGATATATGATGATTGCTTTTTAATATGAACTTATGTTTAATGTTGATGGTTTTAATAAAATAATTTTTTTACAAAAAAAATACACCACCTATAGATAAGCTGACCCTCAAAATGTTTATGTTTCAGTTTTCACAACTGGCGTATCCATGGATAACCCAAGGATTATCCATTTTTTTCATGGTATTTTGGTTAAAAATGTGAGGGTTAACCTATCTGTATTTTGGCTTATATGCAGATGTATGCAAGATATACAGTATTTTAAAAACCTATTATTATATATATTTGTATATTGGTACATACCTGGATAAGCTGAGCTCAAATTTTAGGCTGGATTTTGGTACTTAGAATTCTTGCCTTCTTCGTGATTATATACTGTAGAAGGAAAAACCCTAAAACTGAAAACCCCAAAAGCAAATTTTCCTATCCTTCTTTAAAATCCAACTTTTGCTGTCCTCGAATCTCACAGACAATATTATGGTTTGCATGATTTAAATTTAGGTAATTTTATTTTGGAACACATTCTAATCAGAAAAATCTGCAACGCAGTGCATTTGTGTGACAGCATGCACTCATCTGCATGCCAAGATATTGAATAATTATTTATGCTGTATTATGTCAGTCCACATTTTGGGCCAAGAACTAAAGCTATCATTTTCTAGCTAAGCTTCAAAATTCTGTATGATAATAAAGCAGTCAAGAAAATTTAAATCTTCTCCAGCAACAAATCCTTATTAAATTAAAATGTGCTTCTGGATAAATTTAATCAAATCTGGGCCTGGCATGCTAAACTTCTTGCCACAGTTATAGATGTAGCACTGTTTGGAAATCACAACTTATTTCTCACTAGGAAATTACTGTTAACTAATAGAAAACATCTAGATTCTGCCCATCATCTGCTCAGAGTGATTTCTTATTTAACACATTGCAAGAAAATTACACTTTCCCACAAAATCACATCTTTTTAAAGTTAATGAACACTTCTGTCTAATGTTTACTAGTCTCACATTTATTTTTCCCACTGAGTTTATTAACCCAGTATTTTTTTTAAATCCAGTGGATCTTCCTTTTAAATATTGAATGACACCAGTGAGCAGTTCTATTTAAATAAATTGCATACTGCTTAAGTATCATCTGATAGTTTTATATAAGCTTTCAGAAGACTGAAATTCAGCGTCATGTTTTCTGTTTAGTTTTTATCTTAACTGTTATGCTTCTTTTTTAAAGTTCTGCTTGAATTCATAATTACCTTGTTGGATCCAATCAAAAGGATTATTCTGTTTCCAATAGTGACTAGCTAGATGTCATTGGAAAGCTTACAAACAGACCACTGATCATTGTCACCCTCATTTATTCAGTTATTTATCCCCAGCATACATAATCAGCATTTTCCCCACCTCTGAACATATAAGATGCATCTTGACTATTTTGATTATGCCAATGATAGATCTAATTTCCATGCATATGTCTAATTTTTTTAAAAAGTCACCTACCAAAGTGACATCATAAATACATCATCTATCAAATAACTCACACATTATTTTCACTGTTCATTGGATAACATGTGGTTTGGAAAGGCCTTATATATTCACAAACTTGTTGAACATATTTATGTTCAGAGTCAACCTTCACAGGAAGCCTTAATTACAAGATAATTCACATAGCTCTATTGAGATTGAATCCATTAGGAAAGATATATGAAATATACAGCTCATTGGAACACTATGTATGAAAACTTGAGAAAACTACGATACCAGGGAGAGATGTTCAGTCTGTTTCTCTCTTTGTTATGTATGAGGTTTTTCACAGTGGAACACTGCCAGCACTGAACACCATGCAGAGAAGCAGAAGGCAGCAACTGTCTAAATAGGTGTTCAGGATGTTTCTCTTTGCAGTATTCCCATAAAATGAAACTTTGGAATAAGCTCCCCAAAAGATTATTTATAGAATAATGATTTCATAGGTAAGACTGATGAAAACTCATTTCAGATAGGTTCTTATTTATTTCTCAGCACTGCCATATTCTTTTTTTTTTTAGTCAGGAAGTTCAGAAATGCAAATAATAATGAGAACCAATATCTTTCTATGATACGTGCTATTTACTTCATATCCTTTTCCAAGTAATTTCTAGCTATGATTTTGTATTTTCATGAATGCAGCTCACTGTGCTGTTATTTGCATTGTGCATGGCAGTATGAACTTTTTTCTCCTATAAGTCACATCCAATTTAGGATGTGAGTAATTATTGTTGCTATTGCTATCTATCACTTTACATTTTCTGCAACTCATCTGTGGTAATAATTGATGCCTACTTATTAAATTTTAAGACTTTATGAATTTAACCACCTGAAGTAATGATGTAGCATATAACACGATTATTTTAATTCTATACTTAGGCACAGTACACCATTATTCCACTGTTTTACTGTTATAGATGAAATAGGACAGTTTCACATATAAATACATTACTATGCTACTTATATTTGGGTAATAAAGGAGTCAAAAATAGCACTCTATCCAACTTCACTCTCCAGATGTGGACTCAGCGTGGCCATTAGTAAGGAGTCTAGGAATGAGACACCATATCTAAACAGGGGTCAGTTTGAAGAAAGTGAAATAGGATGTCAACTACAGACATGCAATAAAAAGATTAGGGTAGCTCTGACCCTCTGGATTTTTAATTTTTTTTAAAAGACCTGTCTCTTTGTCCAGCCTGGGGCACCAAGTGTGTGAAGGGAACCATTCCTGGTTAATTTAGCAATTATGATGGGTGGATGTATTTTACTTTTTGTATTGCTGTTAATTGCTTTTATTTTCAAATTTTAGTCACTGATCAGAATCACTTACATGTCAGATGGGTATTATATACAGACAGACAGATAGACAAGCTTTTTTAAGTAGGCCAGATCAATAAGCAAATACCAAAATAATTATTAGAATTTTACTTTATGTTTGTGGATATAATCTTGAAAGCTTGACAGAGTCTTTCTGAGCTCTCACATGCCAAAGAGAATGAAGGAGGGATAAACTTGAGTTTTTTTTTCCTCACCCCTTCCTGTTTCCCAGACATAAGCTGATGTTTTACATAACCATTCTTACCTTCTTTCTTCATGGTTATCTCTGTACTCCTTTACATACTGTCATCTACATATTAGAATATATCTGTAAAAACTGTATGTCGTACATGTATACACTCTATTGTTCTGAATTCTGATTGGGCAGGTTCATAATTATATAAAAACTTTACATATACAGCATGCTGCCTCTACCTGGTTATCTGATTGTTTTTAGCAATAACAAACCAGTCTTTCCTTCAGATCTTGTTGCTTACTTCATTCAACTGGATGTCAGTTATCAGGAGGCATGGGGGCCCTATTGCCATTTGGTTGCGCATATGGGATAACTATACCTAAACAACGCTAAATTGTGCTGTTCATGAATATTGTTAGTTTATAATAGAAACAGTATTGTCCATACAACATTCTGCTTTGATTTATTTGAAATCTGATGGTCACAATAATCTTTATTGTTCTGATGAGGCTTTGCTTCGATTGCTTTGATTATGTTAGTGCAATAAAGCTAGTGAAAGACAATATTGCTTATGTTATATTTATGTTCTGGTCCAAACATTGGCAAAATATTGCAGTGTTGTTATGCAAAATCATAGCAGATCTTCAAGCAGAGGTTATTAAATCTAATAGTCATCACTTAATTATCATTGAAGGGATTTTGGTCACAGCTGTATAACTGATTAGTATCTCTGTCATCTTGCTTGAGTGGATACTTGTTTGAAAAAAATGTAAGGGAAATCAGTGTTAAGGATCTTAATGCAGGTAATCTCAGTGGGTAGAGGAAAAGGAGACATGATTACTCCAACTGAAAAATGTAATTCCTTCATTCATGTATCTATAATGACATATCTGTATCTGTACACAAACACACAAACAGACTGCAAAGGATAAACTACTACAAAGCTTCTTATGCATTCCTGACTTCCAACTCTATCTTTTTTTGGATCATTTTATTGGCCAAGCTGCACCTGCTTAGCTAAATGCTCAAATGAAAAATGACACAAAAGAAAAAAAGTCCTAATTAAAGTGTCAATCACCATTAATAAGCTGCAGTATCTTGTGAGAAAATTAACCATTTAATGTAATTTCACTAAAATATGCATATTTGGATGTACAACTCTATCAGAAAAGTGTTATTAGTATCCTGGTACTGTTGCTATTATTGTTTAATTTCCTTTTCCAAAAAATCCTCACTAACTTACATGACTGTACATCAGTCATGACAATACAGTAATTAAAGTAGTAATTAAGTCTGAACGAATACAAAGGAAGTTGAGATGTCCTCCATGAGTTTCCCTTGAGTCATGGGGTTGGGTTGTGATTATAAATTGAAATAAATAAAAAAATTGCAATGAGCAATCTTCATGAGTCAATTAAGCAACTAAGAAAATATATTTAAACAGCAAGGCTAACTTATCTCTTACATGTGCACAAAGTTCTGTCAGGGCAACACATCTAAGTGCACAATGAAGTCTACTGCCTTAGAACAAAAGAGAGAAAGCAGATGGTACAAAGTTTTATTATGCAATAGTGTGGACCAACTTTAGCTTGTGAGATACTATAAAATGTTGGTGTTCTGATCTGCAATTATATGCAATTTGGCAATCTTTCATATATAATTTTGCTGCAGTATGTGGTGTCCAATGTGTTTTTAAAATAATAATTTTATTAAAAATTATAATTACAATAATAAAAACCAATACAAACCAAAACAGATAAAAATAATAAAAAGAAACAGTGGAAGGTTCAGAAAAGAAAGAGAGAAATAGAAAAGAAAAAAGTAAGAATACAGTAGAAAAAAGAAATATATAAAGTAATTCCCACTTTCATCACAAGTGTTGACAATTTTAGTAACTTCTTGCCACCTCTTAAAACACAACAAATTGTTTCTCCTTCCCATATACTCTCTCTTATTTATAAACAAATGCACAAAGCCTCAGCATTTCAGTCCTAGTGACAACAAATATCCATTAAGGATTAGTAGAATTAACAACATATCTATTTGAACCTTAATCAAATAAACTACTTTATATTCCTTCCTTTTGCAACTTTTTCAATAGCTGTACAAATGCAAAACACTAATAGAAACCAATATATATATATATATATATATATATATATATATATATATATATATATATATATATATATATATATATATATATATATATATATATATATATATATATATAAAATATATATATAAAAGAAAAGATGGAGAAACATTATTGTAATTTCTATCATGCTGTGAGCCGCCCTGAGTTCTTTGGAATAGGGCGGCATAGAAATTAAATTAAATTAATAATAATAATAATAATAATAATAATAATAATAATAATGTAAAAATTAGAAAAGAAACAGAAAAGAAAGAAAAGATATATAAAAGATTACTCCCCCACACTCCATCTCCAGGCAGGTATAAACAATTTAGCTAATATAATTCCTTCTCTAGTACTTCAGTTAAAAAAAAAATCTTCCCATATATCATTCTTTATCAATAGTCAAATTCCATTCTTATCAGTAAAAGTCTATTAAGAGCTACCAGAAATAGTAAAACATCTGTTTTAATCTTAATAAAAAATAAACTTTATAATTTCAATTTATCCTTTTGTCTAAGAAATAAGAAGAAATATCTGCATACTTATAAACAAATCTTTAAAGCATTGTCATACAATACTGATCAAAACAAATTCCCATTAACAGCTATCAGAAATCATAACATATATATTTTATCCTTATCCAACAGATTCACCTTATAAATCTTTTTGTTAAAAAAAGTCCTTTATCTTTAGTCCCATCAAGTAGTGCTCCACAAGTTTATTTCTTATCACTTTTTCTTTGTTATCCTCCAGCAACAGCTTGAGCAATTCCTCTGTCTTCTCAGCAAGAATTTCGTTGATTCCACACATTCTTTTTGTAAATCTAAAGAAGGTTTTCCAAATCACTCTTCAGATTTATTATTTCTATGTCCCCTTTCACTATTAAGACATCAACTGGTTTCATTTTTAAATCCATTTTAGCACTGTTTTCCATATAAGTTCTGGCATTTTAAAATTCATTTTAAGATCCACAATTTCTTTTTCAATGTCAATATAATCTATCTTGTTTTTAAAAAAACAACTACTCCTATCCATATTCAAAACAATCTAAAACTCTGTTGTTGTTTTTTGAAACACATTTTATTGGTTTGTTTTTAATTCTTACAACAAAGTACTCAGGACACACCATGGTGCTGGGATAATCAAACAATCTAGAACAAAACATATATACATAGTACAATCAATACATCAGATATTCCCTCTCTTTTTCCCTCAAATAGCATAGTATATTTAAAATATCCAGTTCTAGCCTAAATTTATTCCATCTGAACCTGTTTTAAAGCTTTATAAATTTAGAATACCATAATCAAGTTAGCTTTAAATAAAAACCTTATCAATTCAGGTATCCCTTCCACATATATTCTAGTTCCTTAATTTTATCATGAATTTTATTTATTTCTTCTTCCACTAATCTCCCCTATTTAAAATAAAATATTAATCTATCCTATACCTATCTAATCCATCAATTAATCAATCTCTTTAAGCTGACAGAATAATATCAGACCTTAAATCATTTCAATCCATTAGACAGAATTCAAATTCCATCCAATTAATTATCATAACTAATAACATCCATGTCATCAAACAAACACATCATCTTATTAAATTAACTCGATTAATTAATAATTCAATCCAAATCTAAAACATCTCAATTTTCTTCATTCCATTACATAATAATTTTCATACAAATAAACGTATCATTCTAAAAATACATTCTTAATATTCTAGATATTATATAGAAAATATCTCATTTTTAAGCAAAAATATTGATCTATCCTATATATATCTAAATGTACATGTCTATCTATCTATCCTATATATATCTAATCCATCAATTAATCAGTCTCTTTAAGCTGACAGAATAATATCAAACCTTAATTCATATCAATCCATTAAGCAGAATACAAATTTCATCCAATTAGTTATCACATCCATATTATGAAACAAAGTCATTTGATTAACATTCAATTAATTATTAATTCAATCCAAGTCTAAAACATCTCTTTACTTCTAATTCATAATCTTAATCCTTAAATCAGTCCATAGTTCTAGATTGCCTTTAGTCCAATGTATGAAATTTTAAATTTCATTTTTCAATCTTATTCTAGCCTTCCTCTTATGCCAGGCAGGTTTCCATAGCAGAAGTTTCCCTTCCAGCTGATAAATCTCTTTTTGTTGCTTGTAGTGTCCTTTGATTCGATGAAAACCATCTTGGCCTCTGCATTGGCCCTCTGTTTCTCTTATCCATAAGTCCTCGTTGCTTCAAAAGTTCAAAACTCAATCTTTGTTTTTTCCTGGTTCTCAAAGCCATAAGTAGACTGTTTATAAGGCAAGATAAATTTCTCTTTATTCTCAGTTAAATCCTCTTCTTGTATAATCTGTTTTGTAGAGTAGTCAAGTGTAATCTGAGAGTCAATTTTGGGGTTTACAGTAGAGATTCTGGCTCTTAATTCTATAGTAAACTCTTTTATTGTAGTGCATATTTTTTCTTTGGCCTCGTAGATCTTTTCCAGTATAAGTTTACAGTTTAAATGTGATTGAGGCTTCTCCATTTTAACAATAGTTGAAAAGCAATCCTTTTTTTTCATTTTTTTTTGTGGAAGCTACAGTTGAAGAGTATCCACCCCCACAAATCTCACAGCTGGCTCAAATTATCTTGTCTCTTGAAAAATAATTTGAAGGCCAAAATCATCTTCAGATAGTCAGCAATTACAATATTAACTTTTGACCAGTAGATGTCCTCAGTAAGCTAAAAAGTCTGTTTCAAACGCCATTTTTTCCTTTTCTTTTCTATTTCTTAAAGAAAGAGTGGAAAAAGAAATATTCTCCCAATACAAAATAATACCGTTCAAAAAAAAAATCAAGAACAATTTTTCTGTACCTCAACGTAGACAGAGATAAAGTACAGTCTTTAAATGAATGTTTTTTTCCTGTCCTTTTATAAAACGCCTTTGTTCCCACAATTACAAAAGCCGGTTTCCTCAATAATTCCAAGGACAAGCTTTTACAGGCAAAAACAGCATGGGGTGAAGAGAGGAACAAAAGGGGTCTCACCCGGATGATCCACGGTGGGTCTATAACGCTTAGAAGACAATGTGATTTTTGGCTGGTGCAGCAGGGTGATCGGCCATCTTGCAGGCTGATCTTTGCTCCGTCGGCCCTAAGGAGATAGCTGGAGACACGGGGGAAGCTGCCGCACTCCCCTATCTACCAGCAAGCCTCCTCCTTGGTGGTCGCCCTTCCAGGACGACTTTCGACCCCCTAGGAGGTCTACCGGTGAAGGAAACTCCGGACGATGCAGAGACAAGTCTCCAGGCATGACTGGCGTCACTGCGTTCCGGAACCGGAAGTCAATCTAAAACTCTGATCCAATAAAATTGGTTATTCTTCTTTGTCCTATGGAATGGTGTCACCCAATTCTATAAGAAACATCTGAGGAAATTATTTCCAAACAGCCTTAATTTCTTCTATAATCAAACAGCATTCCTCCCTTTTTAATAGGTCTGCTCTTTA
Source organism: Bothrops alternatus (assembly GCA_034064705.1). NCBI lineage: Eukaryota > Metazoa > Chordata > Lepidosauria > Squamata > Viperidae > Bothrops > Bothrops alternatus. The sequence continues at coordinate 10,172,822 of JARGCV010000124.1, read as the reverse complement.
AGAGTAATTCTTTGTTCCCTCTGGTTCTGTATAGCCAACCTCTTATCATCTGTTTATTTTCCAATCATCAAAATTTCCCCATAGGAAAACTGCTTACAATTAACTACAAAGACTTCATAGTCTTTTTTATAAATTCATTATACTTCTTGTTCTTGTGCCATATCCGTTATTGGACGATGGCGATCATGTTGGCGATCCTGTTTTTATCAGCAGCCACACGAAAAAGTGCTGCTGAGTTTTGTCCAAATTAGTCCCTTAGATTTTGAAGCCACAATGTTCTTCTTCTGCCTGGACCTCGTTTGCCTTCAATCTTTCCCTGGAGGATTAAATGGAGTATGCCGTATTTTTCTGGGTGTCGCATCACATGTCTGAAATATTATAATTTTTGTTTTTTAATTGTTTTGATTATTTCCCTTGGCTTTCCCAGGCTGCTTATCACCTCCTCATTTCTGATTTTGTCAACCCAGCTTTTACATAACAGCCGCCTGTAAATCCACATTTTAAATGCTTCTAGTCTCTTCAGGTGGCCTTCATTATACAGGGAAGAAAATATTCTTTCAAGTCCATTCTAGCCCCTTAACGTTTCAAAAATCAAAATTTTAATCCCCTTTTTGTTGTTTTCCAAAAATTAAAGCTTCTGTTGTTAGTCCTTAAACTTACTCAGAGTTTCTTTCATCAAGGGTGAAAAGAAAATCTAGTATGGTACAGCTTTTTAACTCCAAATAAATCAGTAATAAGCAACTATAGAAGTAGGTAAAATCAATGTCTCTTGGAAAGGTGCCAGGCATGGCTTAGCAACATGAATATTCCTCTTGCCTCCAGATTTCTCAAATCTGCTAGAGAATGCTGTTTTCCAATCTCTCCGCAGGGCGAATCTGTATGGAGCCAAATATGGGCAATCCTTGACTTCTCCTTAATCTGGAGAGTTCCAGGGATCTGATCCTTTTCAACAGTTTCTATTTCAACCACACTGGTTGGCTCCGCAAAAAGCAGAATTGTGCTCAATCCACCATTCTGTCCTGGAAGCCTCCTTTCCTTTTACTTCTAATAATCTTAAACTTTAGTCCTTTCAAATGACAGAACTTCATTTCTTTTTGTTTTCTCAATGTTCCTTCTCACAAGATTCTTTTAAACCTTAACAAGTCTCTTTTATAAATCCAATATAGAAAAATTATCCAGGTCACTCTTATTTATTATTTGTATATCCTTTCTAATTATTTAAATATCAGCCGGTTGCTTTTGTATGTCTACTGCAATATCTTTTTCCATGTTTAAATCTATTTTCAACTCTTGTCAATTAAAGCATGTTTCCCTTCCATAATAATTCTTAAATATAGTCTCTCTCTATAGCAGTAGATATTTCTTGTTGACCCTATTAACTTAAGAGTCCATTTTTCAAAAATATCCTTCAATATGTCCAATGTTTCATTGTGTTTTTATCTTTTAATTGTGATCTTTAATTCCCTCTAATATTCAATTCTTAAAATGTTACTATTTTTTTTAATTCAACCTTTTCCAAGGGAAAGATTCTTTATAATTAATTTCAAAATCTTATTTCATATTTATCTGAAGCTTTATTCTATTTGTAATTTTTAAAATGGTTTGCTGTTTATTAAACAAATTACGTTCATAAACTTGTAATTGAAATTTTCTCTTAAGGACTGGAGAAATAGTAGCCAGTGCTGCCAAACATGTTAACCCAAAGGCTTCTAATAGCTGGCAAGCAGTTAATAAGAAATTTTCAAAAGTGATTAGAAAAGGAAGTATACAAACATAGTGTCCCTTCATAAGTAGCTATCATAGTTTGAGCAATATGGCTATTCCCTGATCCCATGGAAGATCTGCACCCACCTGAAACTCTCTTGCTAATGAGCAGATGTCTGAAGCATTGTGGATAATTAGAGTTCTCTTCTTATCCAGAGAGGTTTCAGAGAAGAATCTACTTGCCGGCTCTTCCTTCTTCATCCACCATTTCTTCCTTCAGAAGTGATCTCCTATGAGTTTTGGGCACCAATTAATTACATTTTTTTTTGTAGCAGTCCTGTGCATTTTTTTAAAACTGCCAAATTGGTTAGAGTTATCCATCAATGACAGTTATCTCTGCAGGCAAAACCTTTTTTGGAGATGACATTTGAACCCCAGTAGTGGGTTAAAAAGGGGGGGAACTAATGTTTTTTTTTAATATAATGGATACTAAGATGGACAAGTCAAGTAGGAACAAAAGCAGCAACTTCTAGTTCAAAAGCCAAAATATAGGAAACTTTAGTGTTCAGGAATATTGTTCTTCTGTGCTTTGTTCCAATTCTTTTGCCTAACAATGTCTACATCGTTTTTTAAAGTGAAAGTGAAACTCAAGGAAACATGAAAGAAAAATTCATTTTTCATATGACAGTAGTACATGTTTTTATCATGCCCATTACAAGGGAAAGATGAAATCAATGCTTCATCTACCAAACAAGGATGAAGCATAAGCTTGCCTGTGGTGCCTAATTCTGGGCAAATGAGAAGCATTTGGAAACCTGGCTCTGCCATCATAGAAGCTATCTTGTTATCTGCCTAAGAACACCCTCTGATTGACCACAGTGAATTGAGTGGTTAACAATGGGTTTTTATTTAATGAAGTTATCTAAATATCAATGTGCATGAAAGAGCATAGCATGGATAAACGTGATAATTAAAACAATATATTGGAAAAACTAGCTAGAATATGTAACAGGAAATCCCTTGGGAGCCATTTCATTTCTTTCTTGATGATAATGATTTATTTTGCCAGCTTGCTGAAACAGTGCCTTGTGATCTGTATTGCTTCAGGTGTCAAGGGTATAAAAAAAGAAAAAGGAAAAGCATAAGGTACAAAAAACATTTCATATTATCTCCCAATATTAGTTTGATTTTGATGCAGAGGTTTGAAGGCTGTCTGCCTAACCATGACATTTAGCTGTTTCTTTGTATTTTCTTCCTTTATTACATTTTAAGATTTTTTAAAAAGAAATAAGAGCTAATACAAGCAACTGCTATCAATATCAAGGAAGCACACACAAAAGTTATTTGAACGAAATGAAATTTCCCATGTCAATAATAATCTGGTTGCAGCTGGAAACTGCTAGATAATTAAATAGAGAAAGTACTGCAACTTTTGGACCTTCTATAGGGGTATCTCTTGGGCAGATAAAAACTGGCTGTTAGCTGCCTCTTTATGCTTGCTTGTGCTTCGTTACATTATGGTGACAGACTGCCATGAACTGTGGGGTGGGGGTAAGGCAAGAGGGAAAATGAAAGAAAGTACTGTATCTCTTCAAGATTCAAAGTCACCCAGCATACTAGCTGCATACCATCCTGTGCCTGAACTGACCATTATAAAAATATCCTGCCTGAACCTGACTGATCGCACGGGGTGGGAAATGGGAGATGGCTAAGGGAGGGAAGATTTGAATTTAAGAATGTTGATGTGCAGTGCTCAGTTCTGGCTATGCATTACTGCAATACACTTGAATTCTAATAAATGACATCTTTTTCAATAAATGGAGCCAAGGATTACTTCTATTTAGAGGTTTAAGTGGTGCAAGTCTGACACACTGGCACTTCTCTCTCTCTCTTTCTTATTTAATAACGTATGATGTAAATATATAAAACCTGGTAGAATTATAGTTGGACATTTTGCACCCAGATATGAACTACTGTGATGATCATTACTTTCATAATTATGGGGTCTGAAGAATCCACATTATTTTCAGCTATTGAATAATATTCTTTATTAAAAGAGGTAGTTTGCTGTCTACTGCCAACCTACAGATATTGATTCAAGATGCCTCATAGCAGTGACACCAATTTTCAGTAACCATGTACAGAACTGCAATGCATGAACATACATGTTTGAAGTAAACTAGTACACAAATATTTGGTTAATACATTCTATTAATGTAAATAATATTGGTTCAGTATTGCTCCATCAGAGCATACACATAAATCCAAAATGTAGCTCACATCACAGACAACTAGTATTCAGAGCCCTCTGTCATTTTGTTTAAAACACTTTTCTCATTCAAACAACTAAAGAAAATGCACAACAGTTCAAAGAGTAAACTAAATGAGCTTCTGGGATGGAGAGAAAAATGGAAAGAAGAGAGCCTTGGAGCCATCAAATCCATAACTATTCAATATACCCAACCATTGTCCTGCCTTTTTCCAATGTAACTGTTTCTGAATCTTGGAAACATCTAGTTCCGTGTTGGCGAACCTATGACACGCGTGCCATAGGTGGCATTCAGAGCCCTCTCTGTGGGCACGCGCACCGTCACCCCAGTCCTAGGCCTTCAGCTGGGTTTTATAAAACCTTTTCGCTTTAGGCCTCTGCCACTGTGTGAAAAAAAAGGTTCAATCAATCAATTTCAACTTCTCACGGGAAAAAAAGATCTTGCAAAGTTGGAATTGATTGATTGAACTTTTTAGTCCCACCCAGTCTGCTGTTACCACAGAAGCCATGCTGACCCAAAGGGCCACACCCACCCAATGAGCCATGCCCACCCGGCACCCGATGATACATAAGTGGGTTTTGGGTTGCAGTTTGGGCACTCGGTCTCTAAAAGGTTCGCCTTTTAGATCTAGTTTCTAAGGCAAAAGGAGATAACAGAAGAATCCAATGCTGCATTTCCTTTTACAAGGTCACACCCTCAAAGATCTAAGATGGATTTGTGATGGATAATAAGCTAAATCCCAAATGTCATTTTTAAAAAAATATTTGATCCAGCTGCTAGTATTTAGATGGAACTAAAATTCCTCTGACATAGCTTAGATCAGGAGTAAAAGCCTGTTGTAGCAAAGGCCTTTTATGAAATGGCATTCACCACACTTTATGCCTACAGTAGATCAACATCATAGCAATTCTGAGTAACTATAACCAAGAGAATATTGTTGAGAGGAAGACAGCAGGCCTGAGCAAACAGTCCAGAAAATAGATAAGACATATGCAACCTTGAAAATTTTGAATAACAGCTGTGAAAAGCTCTGCTGTGCTTCTTATTCAGAAAAAAAAACAACTTTTTCTTTCTTTTGGATTTCCTATTTGTAAAGCCTCTAGTCTAAAATACCAATATGGAAGAAGATCAGGAACAGAATTTCTCTACAGATAAAGATCAACAAATTATTTTAATGTTGAAAACAATTATTCAAACTCTCATCACAGCCAATGAAGAATTAAGAGGCTACAGAAAAGAACAAAAAGGCAGCCGGGATATGAAAGCCCAAACTTTGACCACAACTAAAGAACCATCTATACAGAATACAATAGAAAAAGTGGAACATGTAAATACCATGACAGAAGAATTAACTGTTCAACAAACACTGACATTTGAAAATCCAGAAAAGACACCGATAACATGGAAAAAGGAAAAGATTTCCTATGTAAATGGAGTATTTAATCCTCCAGGGAAAGATTGAAGGCAATTTAATCCTCCATTTAATCCTCCAGGGAAAGATTGAAGGCAAACGAGGTCCAGGCAGAAGAAGAACATCGTGGCTTCAAAATCTAAGAGACTGGTTTGGACAAAACTCAGCAGCACTTTTTCGTGTGGCTGCTGATAAAAACAGGATCGTCAACATGATCGCCAACGTCCGATAACGGATATGGCACAAGAAGAACAAGAAGAATGTAAATCAGAAGGAATTGGAGGATCCAGAAAAAGAACAGTTGGAAGACAAGATAAACAATTCAGAACAACCACGTCGATAAAGAAAAATAAAGAGACGACCTGCCAGATCTACTAGTCCTCTCAAAGAAATAGTGACCAGATGGTTTTGTCAACACCAAATAACATATATGACAATATAAGAAGATTGGTTTGATGACCCAAAACAAGAACATGGAAGATGACTTGGCAAAGAAAAAAAGCTAGAATAAGACTGAAGAACAGAGTTTTGACCGTCTTATGAAAATTTAAAATAGAATATATTTAAATAGATAAAAGATAAGACATGTATGTTGAATATAAGACATTGCTATGAATTGAGATAAAGAAAAGTTTTTGGCCATTAAAACTAAGTAGTATAAATATTAATAGCTAAATTTGAATATTGATTTGTGTATAAAGAAATTTATGTATAAAGGTCATGTAAAGGTGAATAGGATATAGATAAGCTAAAAACCTATTGATGAAAGTAATAAATGGTCTATATGGAACATTAAAAACCAAAATTATTAGTTTAAACATGAGATAGCAGACACAAGAGGAAGAGAGAGGAAGTATTAAATATTGAAATAAAAAGAAATTTTGATCACTAATTTAAGAAATTCAAAAATTAGCAGAAAATAAGGATATCATATTGTATTATTAATTTATCATTATAGAGGGCGAGAAGTTAAATAGATAAGACGTATATTAGATTTTGTGAACATTAGATTTTGTGAGGAATGGTGATAGAGAATTAGGAGCATTTAAAATCTTGCGAATGATAAATATCAAACATTACATTTAAATATTAGTAGAAATTAAAATTGGAAAAATTTATTAGGTCACTGATTGTCTAAAAGATTGTATGTTAAAACAATTAGACTATATATAAACTAAAAACTATTGATGTATGTAAGAAAGTTATGTTTTATGTGATTGATAGAATAAGAATTGCTTTAATTTACATATGGACAGTATATATTAATGGGAAGAGAGACAAAATGTTTACGGTAGTAGTTTGAAATCTGTACCAATGATATCTGTATGTAATTGAATTATTACAACCCAGCCGTCACGTTGCTTTTCAAATATGTGAATGTTATATTAGAAAATCAATACAATTTGTAAAAAAAAAGAAGAAAAAAAGACAAATTTAAATGTTCCAACATGTAGTGGGAGGGAGGTAAACTTTATTATAATCTTAGACCAGCATGTACAAGTATGCATGTATACTAATTTTTTCCATAGATTATGATAATAACAATTCAAAGATTAAAAGAGGTTTTTACTTTAAAAAGGGGAGAATTAAAATTTAAGAATGTGAAAGAAATTTTATTAAACAATATTTGCGAGCTTGCCCTCAAGACAGTAAGGCAACATTTGGCTACATTATGGAATGCAGTGATGTTATGATGAGTACATAAGATAAGAAGTAGGAGATATACCACTGACCATCTCTCCCTGAGAGTTTCTTTACGAGAGGCCAAATTCACACATCATGCAAGCTTGAATATAAATTCAACAATATGCCATAGATGTGCTACACATGCTACACAGGGGAGTCATATGGCAAAGTTTTCCATGGAGGAGAATTTTTTGTGTGTGTTTTTATCAATGACTGTTAAAGGATGTGCGCTAAACTTATCCTGAGCAAATGCTCTGCAGTTTCTATGATTTATTAAGGATTGGCAATAATCAGTTGCACTAGTGGTAAAAGACATTCATGACAGAAATAAACCTAAATAAACCCACCAGTCCCTTATTTTTGTTTTCTTTTAAAAGACATAGTCATAGTCCCTTTTATACACATAGATCCAATTTTTTAAAAATGCTATACACCCATGCCAAAATGTTGCTCCTCACTCTACTTAAAACATGCACACAGACACACTAAATTCTTGTTTAAAACTACTCTGGAACTCATTTGCTTCTAAAGTTAAACGAAAACATGACACTATGTTGGAATATGTCACCTGAATCACTGCTTCAATTTGTTCTGCTTTTAATTCCCTTAAAAACTTCCTTGCAGATAAATCTTGAAAGCCGGATGAGCTAATTAAGATCATCTCATAAAGTACTGGGAAGTTAACAAGTATAGGTGGGTCAGTCTACAGCAGCTGAGATTTAAAACTTCAGTTCTGAAAGCTTTGATTCTAGATCTACTTTCAAGAATTACATTTTTATGCTCTTTTCCCACATTTGATAATACATAAATACTAATGATTCCCTCACCTCTTTGACTTATTCTATCATATTTCCTTTGATGCAAAACATTAATGAGGTAAATCAAATAAAACTTTTAAAACTAATACAAACATACTGACAATTGTACAATTAAAATAAGGTGAAATATTTGGTTTTCTTTAGCAGAGATGGGCTCTTTTTTGGCTGGGGAAGAAACTAGAGTGAACTATATCCCAAATCTTCTCTTGTATATTTCTTGAATGGGCATTAACCTCCTAATTTCTGTCACTACTATGAGTTACAGAACAATTTTATGTAGGAATATATGAGGAATTTAACATTTGAAATCTGATATGAATTGATCTAATCCACAGTACTATGGAACAGAATGGAACATAGAAATAACATTTTTTTCCAATAAAAATATTGTTTATAAAGTAAAATCCAAAGCACTTAGAAGTGCAAACTGTGAACAAATAATAATAAATACATATTAAAAATAATTTTTAAAAACTTCTTTGAATAAACAGAATAATATATAAATCAAACTTACAGAACATTTTTTTAAAAACTATGTTTGTGTTACTCAAAAATATATCCCACTGTTCAGTGGGCTATAACTGTGCTGCCTTAGTAATTTTAATCCTAGTTTATTTTCTTCCTTTCTTCTAAAAGAAGGCAACACTCCACCAAATCAATCTGTCAATCAACCAATCAGTCTATTTGACAATCAAAGTTCAAATGTTGTATTTTATAAACTGAGCAATCACACTTAGGATTTATCAGGTATATTTCATAAGCCTTTGGCTCTGGTTTCCCCAACTTGGTGCTTTCCAGATAAACTGGACTAAAACTCTTACATTCTCAGCCAACTGCCAGTTTAGCACTTTGAGACTTGCAATGCAACAGATGTTGGTAAAACTGCCTTGAGCCATCTTGCTGAAGTACTTCTATGTCTTGTTTTGACTCTGCTTTTGCTTTTTTGCTCCATCCCCTTGTAGCTTAAGGATATGTGTGAATAATGTGCTTCATAGCTCTTTGCCAGAGGATTTAAAACACAATTAGCTCTGGGTGCTGTGCTGCATGTTATATTTTATAAGGGAATTTCACATTCATATCTCCCAAGTGTTTGACAATGTGTATATAAATGAGGAAGAGTTATCTCCAAGACCAGATTGAAATACTGGTGTCTTATTTAACTTCCTGTCACGTTCTTAAAATACGCCCCAGAAGAAGCTGAAAGGAACACAGATTACTGCAAAATAGGAATGTAAATTAATGCTCATTATCTCTATGATCATACAGCTTCTGCAATCAACATTTTTTTTCAGTAGGAGAGGATGCTGAGCAAGTGATAAAGAAAGTATCTAATTTGTTTCAAACACTTGAAAAAGGATGGACTTAATTCTTTCCCGGAGAACTAAAAAAAGCATAGTAAGTGTGTACCTGTGGCTGTTTGCAGATTTTTCCACCAAGCAAAATATTTTACTGCATAAATATTGCCTTTGGCAAAAGAAACTGAGACACTTCGCTTCAACCCATTTGATATGTCACTCTTGCCATCTTTTATTTGTTGATTTTCTTGTAATTTCTTTTGATAGTTGTAAGCCACATAGAGTCACTGGATGTCAGACAGTATACAAGTTTATTGAATTATTATTATTATATGCAAGATTAAATTGAGGATTAAAGCCAGTGGTCCAACAAAAAAATCTTAGACCCTAATACTATGGGTCTATTTACAACTCATGAAATAGGTACCTCTGATACCTCATGGAATAGGTACCTCTGGGGGTATAAAGACATAGTAAAGTTGAGTTCCCCCCCAGAAATGTCAGACTGAAAGTAGCTCCACAAGAAGTTGGACAAGGAGAGGATTTGAGATTGCCTGCAAGTGTTCAGATAATTGCTTTTCTTGAAGAGACCTCAAGACAGCAGTGGCTGGCAGTTTATATCTCTGGGAGACAAGGGAATAACCATCTTATTCAAACCACAGTTGGTGCCTTTGAAAGGATATTTAAGTTAAGAAGCAGTGTAGGTGGAACCTGATTCCTTTGTCCAAATTGGTGAAAGTCATGAAGAAAAGAGAAATGCAGAGAAGGAGCCTCACAACAGGAGAAATGAGCACTATGACAATAAACTTCAGAAAAAGTAGTCAAAGACCAAGTCAGTTTCTGAAAAGCTAGCAATAAAATTTGAAGTCAGTGCCACCTACAACAAACCATGATGATGTCAAAAATATACAATCAAGCCAACAGAATAACTATGTGATGATATAATGACATCTGACACTAACATATAAATTAGATCATTTGTGCAAAGCATGTCATTTGCTCCCTCTTCAATTCCTCTGGACCAGCAGTTCTCAACATGTGGGTTGCGACCCCATTTGGGGTCGAACAACCATTTCACGGGGGTCGCCAAATAACGCAGTCTGCCATTTTCCCCCTTTTCCTTAGCTGTGCTACTCCCTTATTCTATTGGGTAGGAGGTGGGAGGCCGGTGGGCGCAGGGAGGGTTGCTGGCACGTGTGGGGCCCGGCGGGTGCCTTATCTCCCTTGGGCTGGGCCAGCTGGTGGCCCAGCCGGTGGTCGCCCTGCGCCGTCGCTGCCCCTTGCCAGCTACGCCTCAGCCGGCGCAGGGGGTGGCACCACGCATGCGCGGCGCTCCCGGGCAGGAAAATAGTCCTCGACTTACGACCGGTTGGGTAGTCCTTGACTTACGACCGGTTGGGGGTCGCAGCATTAAAAAGGTTGAGAACCACTGCTCTGGACTTTCATATTTGCTGTGGCAAAAACTGCTTCAGCCTCAATTGACTCATTATTTTATAGCAATAAATGTATTTTTGTCACTGAAATATATTATGTCTTACCACCTTTGTGAAATATCTGTAAAGGCATATTTTCTTTTAAAAAAAAGGAGCAGTTTGCTTCTATCTTAGCCTCAATACCTGAGACTTATGGAATTTAGACTTGTAAGTCTATTTCAGTCAACCACTTGTCTATTTGGAAATAAGCACAATTTTGTTTCAAAAGATGAAAGGAAAAATGCTACAGATAAAAGTGTATTCCTACATACTTATTTCAAATGCTTTTCTCTTGATAGTAATTTGGTATCCATAGTCTTATCTGAAGGGCTCCAAATTCTGCTTTGCATCACTTGTGATATATGTTGTAAGATATGGTATCATGCAAATGAGACTATAACTTATCTCATGGTTATGATTACATGAGCCTTGAATCTACCATTGAATATTAAACTAGTATGCCTTATTGTTACTTTATTAAATCAAGAAGTATATTAGCATAATGATTGGAAGTTTGAGTACTAAATACATAAAGCTTCCATTGCTGGATATGGAACATCAATCACTGTACCTGTCTAGATCCTTTCCTTATGCCACTTAATTTTTTTTTTAAAAAAATATGACAAATGGAAATTGGAAGGCACTAATCATTACTAAAGTGAAACAGAAAATAAATTGGATATCATCAGCAAAAGGAGCCTTGGGAAAAGTATTTAAATGAAATAAGGTATTTGCATTGGACAATAAATAAAGCTCTAATTTATTTACTGTTATATTTCCACAGAAAGAAAGAATCTACGGTTATCAGATATTGTTGTAAGGACAGTGTAAATATGTAATGATACAATGCCACCTAACGCAAATATACAAATTGTATCATTTGTGCAATACATTTATTGCCATTTGTTCCCTCCTTTCAATACAAAGTAAGAATAAAAAATATAAAATGGTAACCAACACAGAACAAACCAACCAAAAGAGAACTTTCACTTAAATAGTCCCTGGTGTCTAATGGAAGAGCCATATATTGACGGTTTTCCTAATTTTTTTGTTTAGAATGTTGGAAGTCGCTAAAGACTTGCATAATTCTCTGAACAAGGGAGGAAGAAGTATAGTGCAACTAGACTTGCAAGCTTCTGTTATTATAACCAATGTCAATAAAAGTAGATTGCCTTTCTGTAGAATTGATTTCCTGTTCTGGTTTTCCTGGTGGATCTCACATCCTTATTATAAAGGCTTCAGTTCCTCAGATCCCTACTTTCAGTGATTCTTTCCCTATATATTATAACACTCAAAATGGGTGATCATGAGTTAGAATTAGATAAATGATTCAACAGGAGTTTCATTTTATATCTTGGTTGTGAACTATAATAAATCCTAGTCAATTCAAATCATCTTAATTCAATAATGACTTTTCCATGTGTTTGTTTAAAGGCCTGATTCTCATTTTCTTTTATCTTATTGCAACATACACCTGTTATATTTCATGAAAATGAATTGCTTAAGAGTGCAATAGTCTTTCACTCCCTGAAACTTTTCAATATAATTTTCTGACTTTTGGACTGAATAGACAGTAAAAGACAACATTCATTTAGACTGTATGGTCCCCTCCATATAACCAAATACACTACCACATCTAATACTTTATAACATTCTAATCACCAATTGTCTGTAATCATTTTATTCACTCTAGGGAAAATACGATTCAATTAGTTAAACATGATTTTCAATGTCTGGACATAATTAACTTTCATTAATATAATCATTATTAATAATGTCAGTATTGTAAAATTCATTTACTGTCTCTGAATATTTAAAGATGTGAGAACCTAAATTAAAACTCTATCATCTGCATTTCAATTATACCAAACCTGAGTGCAGTGTAGCCCTGCTCCTCAAATCTGAAATATTCTCTCTGACATCAATTAAACTATTGTGGAGAAGATGGTTACCTATACTACATTAAGACCAATGTAAAAATTGCTTAAGGCAAATCTTATTTTTCCAGTTTGTTTTCTGAAATACATTTAAGCAACAATATCCTGGAGATGCTTACTAAAATCATATACAATTGTATTGGCAGTTACTGCTCAAGTGTACCTGTAGATGTCCTAGATCAGATACAGACAGCCTGAACCACAGGACTCCCATGTGATCTCACAAACATCCCCCTTTTTTTGGTAGTGTACGGAAGCATCTTGGACAACAATTATTGAACATTGATAGCGTATTTATTTGAAAAATAAGTAACACTCAAAAACTGTAATAAAGTTATTTAAAAGGGACAACAATTTTTTTAAAACTAAAACCCTTCAACAGCCTCCCACTAAGCAAGAGAGAAAGTCCTGCCACAATTTGCATCATTACTCTGACAACACTAGTCCGTCTCAGGCATCAAAAGGACACTATACATCTGTTCTGGATCATCAACAATATTGTTTGTATTAATGTATTTTTGAAGGACAGATGGGGTGCATTTAGAATGTCTGACCTAGCCCATCAGTTGAACTTGAAATCTGTAAAAATTAGAAAACTATAAAGAAATTAATTTAAAAATCACAATGAAACAATAGAAACTTAATAATACTTTCATAGACAACAACAAATATAAACAAAATAGTTATAAAACAGTGAATGAAAAACAATTTAATTAGCCAACACAAATTCTGAAATAATATGGAAAAACCTAATATTGGTCCCGTAATAAAACTGAGAATCGCTGATCTATTTTTGGTTCTAGGAATAATTCTCAAAGAAACACAATTTCTTCCATCGTAACTGAAGTAGTATTTTATGACATGCCTCTAGTTGTCTTTTATCATATGTTATTAAAGTACTGGAAGCCAGTGTAATAATTCAACAAATAGAAAAAGATCTGTATTTAAGCAATTATAGAAGCTGCAGATGCTACGATCTCTATGTCTGTATGTATGCAGAATGATCTCTGTCTTCGTATATTTCACAAAGTAAGATTACTAGTTTTGTGTTTGCTTGTGTTTTTCCTTATTATTCTTCTGCAATATCTGAGCTGTGGAGTTCAACTGACATCAAAAATCAGAACAAATTTCATATTGTAAAGCTTAGATACAGTAATGAATATAACTCTGAAATAATAAAACACTGTGCTTGACTAAACACAAACCTTAGTTAAAATTGGGGTATGAATTGGGATAAAACCATGCAAGTTTGGAAGGGGAGGGGGGCTGAAGAATACACTTGATTTTTGAGTAGCTTGCCAGAAGCCTCCCTCCAAAATATAAGCTGAGCCAGGAAAACACAGTAAGAAGGTAAAACAAAGACAAATAGTATGCCAGTATAATACTAAATAAATAGTATAATATCTTTTAAATAAAGGAGGAACTTTCAGAACAGCCACCTTGACCATTCTCAAGGCTTTGAAGACCATAGACCAGGGGTCTTCAACCTTGGCCCTTTTATGACTTGTGGACTTCAACTCCCAGAATTCCTCAGCCAGCATGCCTGGCTGAAGAATTCTGGGAGTTGAAGTCCACAAGTCATAAAAGGGCCAAGGTTGAAGACCTCTGCTACACAGGCTTAAAGCTGAGTAATTTATACCAGTGGTGGCGAACCTATGGCACGGGTGCCAGAGGCGGCAATCGGAGCTCTCTCTGTGGGCACACATGCATTGCCCCAGCCTTGCCTCCACCCGCGACTCCCTCACCAGCAACCCCCCTGGAGGAGAGTCGCCCCCAAGCGTGGCCCACGCGGAACAGCACAGCCAAGGACATGGCAGCCAGGCAGTATAGACAAGACTCTGCCCTCATGCCCCAATGCACACAGTTGATGCTGCGGGGCGCAGGCAGAGGGTGTGGCTGCCATGGCGCTGCTGGGCTGCCTGGCGATCTCCAGTGGGCCCTGGAGGTGATGAGTGGCCTTGCCGGCAGGCAGGGCGGCACAGAGTGGGAGCGGGGCGGGGTGGAGCGGGGCAAGGGGTGGGACAGGAGCGGGGACAGTTTTTGGGTACTTAGTCTCTAAAAGGTTTGCCATAACTGATTTATACTAAGGATTAAAATACAAAAGCATTAACCAATCAGCCATCATTTCCCCCTAAAGCCCTAAAGCAGGGGAAGCCAACCCAAAACACTCAAAGAGCCACTTGGACCCGTTTCCCACCGAAAACAAAACACTGGGAGCCGCTAAATCCTTTTGATATCTAAAATGAAGATAACACTGCATACATCCTTTTTTACCTTTATTATAGGTAAAAAAGGATATATGCAGTGTTATCTTCATTTTAGATGTCAAAAGGGTCTCTCTCTCTGTCTCTCTGTGTCTCTCTCTCTCTCTCCTTCCCTCCCTCTCCCTCTCTCTCTTTCTGCCCTTGGTCTGCCAGTCCTCTTCCCCCACTTTCTTTCTCTTTCTTTCTCTTTCCTCTCTCTCACTCTCTCTCTTTTTCTCTCTATTTCTTTCTTTTTCTTTCCTCTCCCTCTCTCTTTCCTCTCCCCCTCTCTTTCCTTTCCCCCCTCTCTCTTTCTCTCTCTTCCCCCCTCTCCCTCTTTTTCCCCTTGGTCTGCCAGTCCTCTTCCCCCACTCTCTCTCTCTCTTCCTCTCTCTCCCCCCTTTCCCTCTCTCCGATCTTCTGCTCACCTGGCAAGTTGGCTTCAAGGTGTTCTCCAACAAGCTCAGGGGTAGGCAACCTCGGCTGTTTTATACTTATAGACTTCAACTCCCAGAATTCCTGAGTCATCATAGCAGGGCTAGTTAGCTCTCTACTGCCCTTCCTGCTTCCTGATTCCTGCTTCCTGCTGAGACGCAGCCAAGGCAGGAGCCTCGCCCAGTAAGCTTGTTGGCTCGTGGAACAGGGTGAGGCCACTCTTTTTTACACACACACACACACACACATACAGAGAGAGAGAGAAAGAGAGAGAGAGAGAGAGAGAGAGAGAGAGAGAGAGAGAGAGAGAGAGAGAGAGAGAGAGAGAGAGAAGGGAAGCGCAAATGCCTCTCTCTGTCTCTCTCTCTCTCTCTCTGCAAATGGCAGAGGAGACTGGGAGCTGCAGGGAAAGGATCAAAGAGCCGCATGCGGCTCCGGAGCTGCAGGTTGCCGACCTGTGCCCTAAAGGATAGCAAGATTAACAAATATATCTCCACTCAGTTGTTTTAAAATTTGATACTTTTATAAATAGACATGGTGAATATTTCATAAGCAAAAAGCAAGTAAATAATCATTTCAAATACCTTATATAAATGGCATCAACAGTAATTGTCTAATCACAAGGAAAATTCAAGCGATGAGTAGATTAAGATTCTTCACTGCTCTGGCTACCTGATTTTTAAAAAAGAAATAAACTCTCTTACATGGTTCATGTAAATGTTCATATCAACATTTTTCCTCAATCAGTTTACTTCCCACTTAATGCTCGCTTTCTGTTTGAATGAACACCATTTATTTTATTATCATTTTAATGTTTTATATTAGTGGTGGCGAACCTATGGCACGGGTGCCAGAGGCGGCACTCAGAGCCCTCTCTGTGGGCACGCACGCCGTCGCCCCAGTCCTAGGCCTTCAGCTGGGTTTTATAAAACCCTTTTCGCTTTAGGCCTCCGCCACCGTGTGCAAAAAAAAAGGTTCAATTAGTCAATTTCAACTTCTCACGGAAAAAAAACATCTTGAAAGTTGGAATTGATTGAACTTTTTAGTCCCACCCAGTCTGCCATTACCACCATTGCCATGCCCAGCCAATGGGCCACGCCCAGCCAATGGGCCATACCCACCCACCACTCGACGATGCATAAGTGGGTTTTGGGTTGCAGTTTGGGCACTCAGTCTCTAAAAGATTCACCATCACTGCTTTATATCTTTCCAGTATTCAATATTGTACTTTGATTATATATTTATCCTGTTCCTTTATATCTTTATTGCTTTATGTTTTAACTTGTGTCCTATATTTTCATTCAATTTATATATAGTTTTGAAAATTATGCTAATGAGCAGTGTAGTAGTGCTTAATTGATCAATACACTGGCAAACATAACAGCTTAACAATGCCTCAGGTCTGCCGAGCTTGAGGGAGGCCGGGGACTGGGGGGATACGGACTTGGGAGTCACTGAGGGTTGGAGTATACCGGTCATTCAGGGAAGAGGCAGATATGGCGGGAGCAGGAGGGTAGGCCGCACTTGGGGAACTCGGTCCTGCTGTCTCGTAGCAGTTCCTTGTTCTGGCCCTTCTGAAAAATCTAGCTCACCCCATGATCCTGGTGATGAGCGTAGCTCGGGCCCTGGGCTCAGACTGTTGCTGCTCAACGCCAGGTCGGTTAATAATAAGGCCCCCCTCATTCATGACCTTCTCATGGATGAGGCCGACCTGGCGTGTGTAACTGAGACCTGGTGGGCCCGGAGGGGGGAGTTCCCCTCTCGGGTATGTGCCCACCAGGTTATCAGGTATGGCACCAGCCACGACCCCAGGGAAGGGGGGGAGTGGCTGTTTTGGCCCAGGAGAATTTCAGTCTACGCAGACTCACTGTTTCCGAAATTCCGGGTTGCGGGTCCATCTTTATGACGCTGGACCTAGGGGTTCAGGTGGGCTTATTGCTGACGTACCTGCCTCCCAGCTGCGTGACATCAGCCCTGCCTGTGCTACTTGATGAGGTTGCTGGGCTGGTGGTGGAATTCCCCAGACTTATAGTCTTGGGGGACTTTAATCTGCCGTCGCTTGGCGAGTCCTCGGGGTTGGCACAGGAGTTCATGGCCACCATGACAACCATGGACCTGACCCAAGTAGTACAGGGTCTGACGCATGAGGGTGGGCACGCCCCGGATATGATTTTCCTTTTGGAGCAGTTGGGTAATGATCTGGCTTTAAGGGGCTTAGATGTCATGCCTTTGTCATGGACCGATCATTTTCTGCTACGACTGAATTTTATGGCCCCAATCCTTCCCCGCAGGGAGGCGGAACCGATTAGGTGGTTCCGCCCCAGACGCCTGATGGATCCAATTGGTTTTCAGACAGCGCTTGGGGAATTACCGAGCTCGTTCATTCAAAATTCGGTGGAGTCCCTGGTAATGGCATGGAATACGGCCGCGAAGGGGGCTATTGACCGGATTGCACCGCTGCGACCTCTCCATGGTGCTGGCCCCAGGAGGTCTCCTTGGTTCACCGAGGAGCTCAGGGGGATGAAGCGCCATAAGAGACGTCTAGAGAAGCGATGGAGACAAAGTAGGTCCGGATCTGATCAAACCAGATTGAGCTCATTTATTAGACCCTATTTGAAGGCGATTAAGGTGGCAAGATCTCTGTATCTTTCTGCTTTGATCACGTCTGCGGAATCTCGTCCGGACGCCCTGTTTAGGGTGACCCGGTCCCTCCTTAACCTCCAGGGCCTCCCTTGCAGGGTAGTGCAGAGGACTTTAACAACTGTTTCGCAGACAAAGTGGCTCAGATCCGGGCTGACCTAGACTCCAATTGTGTAGCAGAGTCGACTGATAATGATTCAGTTGAGGGGACAGGGGCATGTTCTTGTCCGGTCATCTGGGGTGAGTTTGAGGCTGTTATGCCTGAGGAAGTGGACAGGGCCATTGGAGCTGTGAGTTCTGCCACCTGTTTGTTGGACCCGTGTCCCTCCTGGCTGTTTTTTGCTGGTAGGGAGGTGACACGTACCTGGATCCAGGAGATTGTCAACGCTTCTTTGAGGGAGGGGTCCTTTCTGGCTCCTTTAAAGGAGGCACTTGTGCGCCCCTCCTCAAGAAGCCTTCCCTGGATCCAGCAATTTTGACCAACTATCGTCTGGTCTCCAACCTCCCCTTTGTGGGGAAGGTTGTTGAGAAGGTGGTGGCACGTCAGCTCCAGCGGTCTCTGGAGGAAGCCGATTATCTGGGCCCTCTGCAGTCGGGGTTCAGGCCCGGCTACTCCATCGAAACTGCTTTGGTCGCTCTGATGGATGATCTCTGGCGGGCCCGGGATAGAGGCCAGTCCTCTTTCCTGGTGCTCCTTGACCTCTCAGCGGCGTTCGATACCATTGACCATGGTATCCTTCTGCGCTGGTAGGAGGGATTGGGAGTGGGGGGCACCGTGTTACGGTGGTTCTCCTTCTATCTCACTGGTCGGTCGCAGTCGGTGTCTGTGGGGGTCAGAGGTCCACCTCTAGGTTACTCCCGTGTGGGGTGCCTCAGGGGTCGGTTCTCTCCCCCCTACTTTTTAACATTTACATGAAGCCACTGGGTGAGATCATCCATCGGCACAGAGTGAGATATCATCAGTATGTTGATGATACTCAGCTGTACATTAACACTCCTGGCCATGTCAGTGAAGCGGTTGAGGTGATGTGCCGGTGTGTGGAGGCTGTGAGGGTTTGGATGGGTGTTAACAGATATCGGTGTCAACCCCGATAAGACAGAGTGGCTGTGGGTGATGCCTCCCAAGGACTCTTCCATCTGTCCTTCCATTACCCTGGGGGGTGAATCTATAAACCCCTCGGAGAAGGTCCGCAACTTGGGAGTCCTCCTCGATCCACAGCTGACATTGGATCATCATTTGTCGGCTGTGGTGAGGGGGGCATTTGCCCAGGTTCGCCTGGTGCACCAGTTGCGTCCTTACTTGGATCGGGAGTCTCTCCTCAGTCACACATGCCCTTGTCACCTCGAGGATCGACTACTGCAACGCTCTCTACATGGGGCTGCCCTTGAAGAGTGTTCGGAGACTACAATTAGTGCAAAATGCAGCTGCGCGAGCAGCTGTGGGCCTTCCGCGTTGTGCCCACATTTCACCAACTCTCCGCATGCTGCATTGGTTACCTATTGGTCTCCGAGCCCAATTCAAGGTGTTGGTTATCACCTATAAAGCCCTTCATGGCATGGGACCAGGATACTTACGGGACCGTCTTCTGCCACATACTTCTCTACGACTGGTGAGAGCGCACAGGGTTGGCCTCCTCCGGGTCCCGTCAGCAAAACAATGTCGTCTGGCGGGCCCTAGGGGGAGGCGGGCCCTAGGGGGAGGGCTTTCTCTGTTTTGGTGCCCGCCCTCTGGAACCAACTGTCTCCTGAAGTCCGCGTTTCTCCGACTCTCCCGGCCTTCCAGAAAAATCTAAAAACTCATCTTTGCCGGCAGGCCTGGGGATGATTGTGGTTGATTGTTGAATTGAATGTGTGTTTTACTGTATTTTTTAGATATCGTTGTTTGGGTTTTTTATTGTAATTTATTGTCATATATATGTTGTTAGCCGCTCCGAGTCCCCGGAGAGGAGCGGCATACAAACCCAAATAAATAAATAAATAAATAAATTGTTCCATATTTATACCAGTAACATTTTTATTTCTTAGTTAACAAAGGGTTATGCTAAATGGCAAAACATATTACTGATCTCAAAGCGCATTAATATGATGACAATTTAAAATGCAAAGCTAATCTGATCTATGATCCTGGATGCTTTCTAGAGCAGCTTTTATCCAGTGAGATAGGACAAATCTTGTCCCATATCCATTAGGTGAGTTTTTTGTGTATGAAATGTGATCTATCATTTTACATATCGTAATCCTGGATAAAGAATATATAATTTAGAGAAATGCAATAAAGAAGGCTAAATTAGTAATCTATGGATGCAAAATGATACATAAGACAATCCAACAAAATATTTCTAATAATAAAAATCAGTACCTTGGAAAGTTTACAAAGCTTTCTTTTTGTTTTAGGTAATTTTTCATTTTTGGTTACATTATAGTTTCACAATCAAACTGTAAATTACAAAGCATTAAATATTTGTTCTATATTATTTTTAAATAATACCCTTCCCCCCAAAAAAGAGAACAATTGTGTATTTGAAACAACCAGGATAAAAAAACCTAAGATTTAAAACAGGGATTTGATTAGAAAAGATTCAGTCAAATCACCCTTTCATGGAATCTTTGAAGTTAATCTTCAGATTATTACAAGATATAAAAATCATACTAAATCACTGCAGAGAGATTCAAAGATTATTTGGTGATTTGATTTTCTGATTAGGGATGCCCCAACAATTTTGCAACTAATTTCCATAAAGGGATAAAACTTTGGTGAATGGAACATGATCCTTGATATGAATAACTGAGCAAGGAGTTTTATAATCTCTAGAAATGTTCCTATCAAAGGTACTTGGAAGATTGTCGACCTTATATATGTATATACTAATTCTTAACTGAAGAGTGAAACAAAATCAGCAAGAAAATAAAGAAAAGGCAAGAATCAAATTTATACTGCTGTTCTAATTTTCTGTTGCTAACTTTTTAGGTTTTATTCTTCCTTAACTCCCACATCTAGCCAAAATATAATATAACATATGGTTCAGATTGTTATACAAACTCAGTCAACTGTGTTAATTAAATAATAATTTAATTTTACTCATCCTGTTTGGAACTTCTATTTTAATATGGGCAGACATCTTCCTTTACAGTTTGCCTTTTCACATATAAAGAAAATAATAAAAAGGAAAATAAATGACAACAATATGTACTTTAAGAATAAGTGGGAAAGAATAATGGCAAAAGGGTGAAACGTATTCTTTCTCTCCAGTATTTCTCCACAGAAATGCATTGCATGTCCTCGTATGTATGTATGTATGTATGTATGTATGTATGTATGTATGTATGTATGTATGGTTTTATTTTATTTATACATCTGTACATTATACAATAACCATTTTGGACAACTTATATTTCATGGTCCCTGATATCAGAATGTTCAACCATTTGTGTGATTGGTAAAACTAAATTACTTATATATTTAGTTAATTGCTATTACTGATGATTTGATTGTCATCTAGTGCTTCTACAGATGCCATAGTGCAAAGTTAATTTATTTTATATATAAATTATTAATAGCATAAACTAATCCCCAAACCAAACATACACATATCTATATTTATAAGCACACAGACACACACACACATATTTGTTAGTGTGTATATATAGATATGCATACAGACATATATGTATACATATATGTGTATGACTGTCTGTTTGACTGTATGCACACATACACAATCCCTGTGAGTAGTCCAAACAAGAAGCACAACCAGGAATACTAGCTCTATCTTTATTGCAAGGTTACATTAACAGAATCTCTCAGAATCATTAACCAGATATTGTTAATGCATGATCATACATAGTTAACGAACAAAAGAAAACTCTTAGTTCTCCAATCTTTTATTTGTTTCCTCACAAGTAAGTTATGTTCCCAAAACAACGATTTATATATTTATTATATATCCCATAATAGTTACCTGGAAAAGTTCCTCTTAACTCAATTGCAAAAAATGAATTGATATTCAAATTATCACATTTACTTTGTGTACCAGCATTGAAAAGTGACATTGTCATAAAGGTCATTGCATATTATCCTATGCTTTGATTATGACATCCACTCAAAATCACCTTAATTATCTCTTTTGTGCTTTTTCCCCCCAAACCCCATTTGTGACACAGCATTTAGATTAGATTGCAGTTCAAAAACAAAATTTCCTTACTGTATTCTGTTGCACACAAATTTGCTGCTGAAAACATTTTTGTATTGTATTTTTATAACATGAAAAGGTAATGGAGAAAACATTTCTCAAATAAACAAGATTATGACAAAAAGGTTTGTACAGTAGTAATGATAATATTCAATCACATATCAATATTAAGTAGCATAAAGCAGGGCTTTTCAACCTTTTCACTCATTGAACCAGTTTTAGGACATGGCCAGGGGTAGGCAACCCAAAGAGCCACTTGGACACGTTTCCCACCGAAAACAAAACACTGGGAGCCGCAAAACCCTTTTGATATCTAAAATGAAGATAATACTGCATATATCCTTTTTTTACCTTTAATATGTATGTATGTATGTATGTATGTATGTATGTATGTATGTATGTATATGTGTTTGTGTGTGTATATATAAAATAAAGTTAAAAAAGGATATATGCAGTGTTATCTTCATTTTAGATGTCAAAAGGGTCTCTCTCTTTCCTCTCCTTTCTCTTTCCTCTCTCTCCCTCCCTCTTTCCTCTCTTTCCTCTTTTCTCTTTCCTCTCCCTTTCTCTCTCTCTTTCCTTTCCCCTTCTTTCTTCTCCCTCTTTTTCCTCTTTCTTATCTTTCTCTTTCTCTTTCCTTTCTTTCCTCTCTTTCTTTCTCTTTCTCTTTCTCTCTCCTCTTTCTCTTTCTCTCTTTCCCCTTTCTCCTTCTTTCTCTTTCTTCTCCTTTTTCTTTCCTCTTTTTCTTTCATCTCCCCAGCTTTCTTTCTCTCTTCTCTCTTTCTCTCTCTCTTTCTCTCTTTCCTCTCTTTCTCTTTCCTTTCTTTCTCTCTTTCTTCTTTTTTCATTCCTTTGTCTCTCATCTCTCCCTCTTTCTTTCTCTTTCCTCTCCCTCTCTTTCTCTCTCTTTCCTCTTTCCCTCTTAACACTTTTTCTCTTTCCTCTCCCCCTTTCTCTTTCCTCTCCCCCTTTTCCCTTTCTTTCTCTTTCCTCTTTCCTATCTTCTTCTCTCTTTCTCTTTCCTCTCTTTCTCTTTCTTCTCTTTCTCTTTCCTCTTTCTTTCTCTTTCCTCTCTCTTTCTCTTTTTCCCTTCTCTCTCTTTCCTCTCTTTCTCTTTCTCTCTTTCC
Source organism: Bothrops alternatus (assembly GCA_034064705.1). NCBI lineage: Eukaryota > Metazoa > Chordata > Lepidosauria > Squamata > Viperidae > Bothrops > Bothrops alternatus. Next base: position 10,149,594 of record JARGCV010000124.1, on the reverse strand, counting down.
TCTCTCTCTCTTTCTCTCTCTCTCTCCAGGTGAGGAGACAGAGAGACAATGAAAGGCAGATGAGGAGGCAGTTGAGGAGACAGAGAGAGAATGAAAGGCAAACCCTCATCTCTGTGTTTTTTACCCAAGCTATTATTATTGGATGCAGGATAAGGCGAGCCTTCTTGCACTGCGAGATGCCTCCCTCTCGCAGAAATGGCCTGTATGTCTTTCGAAGGCCTACCTTGATGACGGATTTTGGAATCCTGAGAGGTGGCATGCTCAAAAAAAGGGGTTATAGAGGTTTTTAAGTAGGGGTTTTAAATGTTTTTAAGGGGTTCTGGGGTGGGGGGTGGGAAGATTAATAATAGTAATGGTGTAGGCCTGGGGGGAGGTCTACAGGATAAGGGAGGGTTAGGGGGTGGGAATAAGGAGGAGGAGAAACATGGGCCAGGCAACGGGTGGGACCGGAACCACGAGGGTGCGGATCAAGGAGGGGGCAGAGGTGATTTAGTACCCATCGGTTTTGTAAGTGGGAGGGGCAGATATGGCGGGAGTAGGGAGCCACGTCAATTTATGGGAGCGCGCCCCCGCTATCTTTGAGCGGTGCCGTGCTCCGACCCCCGCGGCGCTACTTGTGATCTGGGTTGTTTAGAGCCAAAGGGCCCGGGTTGTAGGCTGATGCTGTGCAACGCCAGGTCTGTGGTTAATAAGGCCCCCCTGATACAAGATTTAATTACGGAGGGGGCTGTAGACCTGGCGGGTATTACGGAGACCTGGTTGGGACCAGAGGGTGGTGTCCCTCTGGTGGAAATGTGCCCTCCAGGCTTCCTTGCATTTCACCAGCCGAGAACTCAGGGCAGGGGTGGGGGAGTGGCGGTTGTGATTAGGGAAGGTCTCAGGCCAAGGGAAGTCACTGTTCCTCAGACGGCAGGCTGTGAATCCCTCCTTGTGAGGTGGGACCATGGGGGTCCGAGGGCTGTGTTGCTTATGTACCTGGCTCCCTGCCACGTGTCAACCGCCCTGCCCGAACTCTTGGGCATCATCGCTGCGGTGGCGGTTGAGGTCCCCAGGCTAGTGGTCATGGGCGACTTCAATCTGCCGTCTGCGGGCGAGGCGTCTGGGGAGGTTCGGGAGTTCATGGCTTCCATGACAGCCATGGACCTGACCCAGGTAATTCAAGGTCCCACACACATGGGGGGAAACACGCTTGACCTGGTTTTTGTCTCTGGTCAGTGTCTGAGTGATCTGGATATGAGAAATATAGTTATTACACCTTTGTCATGGTCAGATCACTCTCTCCTACGCCTGGACTTTTGGACCGCTACACCCCACTGCAGGGAGGCGGAACCAATTGTTTGGTACTGCCCCAGGCGACTGATGGAACCCGAGAGGTTCCAGACGGAGCTTGGGCCAATACCGGAGGCTCTAACATATATAACACACAACTCGGTCGGGGCGCTGGTAGCTGCCTGGGATAGGGCAGCTGCTGATGCCTTGGATAGGGTTGTGCCTTTGCGGCCTCTGAACCGGCGTGGTTCTCGTTCAGCTCCCTGGTTTAATGGGGAGCTGAGGGAGATGAAGCGCCGGAAAAGACGCCTAGAGAGTAGCTGGAGAGCGAGCCGCTCTGAGTCTGACCGAACACGGGTAAGAGACCATATTAGGACTTACTTAGTGGCAATAAGGGCAGAGAAGTGTTCTTATGTCACTGCCCTTATTGCGTCATCAGATAACCGCCCAGCCTCCCTGTTTAGGGTAACCCACTCCCTCCTTCATCGGGAGGTGAGGGGGGACCCCTTGGAGGGAAGAGCTGAGGATTTTGTGCAATACCTGTATGACAAAATCGTTCACAGATTCGGGAAGGCTTTAACTTCAACAAAGGCAGTCCAGCAGAAGTGGCTGAGGCCGGTCTTGAGACTACTATCTGGGCTGAGTTTGACTACGTGACACCTGATGACGTGGACAGGTTGCTGGGAGGTCTTAGAGCAACCACATGTTTATTGGACCCATGTCCCTCCTGGCTGGTACTGGCCTCCAGTGAGGTGACGCGAGGCTGGCTCCAGGCAATTATCAACGCCTCGTTGAGTGAGGGTGTCTTCCCCGCCGCCCTGAAAGAGGCGGTGGTGCGACCCCTCCTCAAGAAGCCCGCCTTGGACCTGGCTGTTCTATCTAATTACCGTCCTGTCTCCAACCTTCGCTTTGTTGCGAAGGTTGTTGAGAGTGTGGTTGCTTGACAGTTCCCTCAGCACCTGGAGGAATCGTCGTACCTGGACCTGTTCCAGTCCGGCTTCAGGCCGGGTTACAGCACGGAAACAGCTTTGGTCGCATTGGTGGATGATCTCTGGCGGGCCCGGGACAGGGGTTGCTCCTCTATCCTGGTGTTATTGGACCTCTCAGCGGCTTTTGATACCATCGACCATGGTATCATGCTGCGCCGGCTGGCGGGGCTGGGTATAGGGGGCACCGTGCTTCGGTGGTTCTCTTCCTTCCTCTCTGGCCGGACGCAGTTTGTGTTGACAGGGGGTCAGAGGTCGACCCCGAGGCCCCTTGATTGTGGGGTACCTCAGGGGTCGGTCCTCTCGCCCTTGTTGTTCAACATTTATGTGAAGCCGCTGGGTGAGATCATCCGAGGTTTTGGGGTGGAATTCCATCAGTACGCTGATGATACTCAGCTGTACATTTCCACCCCGAACCACCCAAATGAAGCTCTTGACGTGCTGACCCAGTGCCTGGAGGCCGTGCGGATCTGGATGGGGAAGAACGGTCTCAAGCTCAACCCCTCCAAGACCGAGTGGCTGTGGTTACCGTCGTCCCGGTACAACCAGCTGACTCCATCACTGTCTATTGGGGGCGATTTCAGTGGCCCCCATGGGAAGGGCTCGCAACTTGGGAGTCCTCCTAGATTCACGGCTGTCCCTTGAGGACCATCTGACGGCCGTGGCCGGGAGGATGTTTTACCAGATTCGTCTGGTACGCCAGTTGCGCCCCTTCCTAGATAAGGACGTGCTACGCACGGTCACCCATGCCTTCGTCACTTCCAGACTGGACTATTGTAATGCTCTCTACATGGAGCTCCCCTTGAAGTGCACGCGGAGGCTTCAACTGGCACAGAATGCGGCCGCGTGGGTGGTAGGGGGGCGCCCTGGTGGGCACGAACGGCCCCCATCCTGCGCGAGCTGCACTGGTTGCCGGTGGCTTTCCGGGTGCGCTTCAAGGTACTGGTTACCACTTTTAAAGCGCTCCATGGCATAGGACCCAGTTATTTACAAGACCGCCTTCTGCCAGTAAATACCTCCCATCGACCAGTTCGCTCCCACAGAGAGGGCCTCCTCAGGGTGCCATCGGCTAAGCAGTGTCGGCTGGTGGTGCCCAGGGGGAGAGCCTTTTCTGTGGGGGCACCGACGATGTGGAACGAGCTCACCCCAGAACTCCGGACATGTCATGATCTCCGCACCTTCAGAAGAGAACTGAAGACTCATCTCTTCAATCAAGCCGGCCTGGCCTAGATCTCCTCGGGTTTTAAAATTTTTAAACAAGGCTGTTTGGGTTTTAGAATTGGGTTTTTAACAGGTTTTTAGCAACAGCCTTGTATTAATATTAATTTAATTTATTTTTAAATATTTATTGTTTTTATGTTCTTACTCTGTTGTGAACCGCCCCGAGTCCTACGGGAGAGGGGCGGTATAAAAATTTAATAAATAAATAAATAAATAAATAAATGTTGCCGAACAGGCGGGGAGAGGGAGTAGGACGGGAGGCAGCGGCTCCAGTGGCAGCGGTGGCAGCAGCCACTGCAGCATCGTCAGGGGTCCCCGCCGCCCGCCAGCCCAGCCGCCGCTGCCACATCCTCAGCCAAATGGGCAGGGAGGGGGAGGATGGGAGACAGCAGCTCTGGTAATGGCCACTGCAGCATCATCGAGGTCTCCCCCCGGGCCGGCCGCCATCGCCGCATCTCAGCCATTTCGCTGTTGCAAGAGGAGGGCACCAAGGCTGGGTTTACCATGGGCGGCCGCGCCGGCAATGGAGAATGCTGCCACAGAGACGAGGGGGGAGTCCTGACCTACCACCGGCTCCGCCGCCCTTGCAGTCCAAGGTCTCCTTCTCCTGCAGCACTGAGGGTGGCGGCGGCAGTGGGGGGACGGTGAAGTGGCGCAGCTGCCTGCTTGCCGCCGCCTCTTCGGCCTCGCTCAGCGTGACCAGCAGCAGTGGCAGCAGGAGGACGGCCAAGAGGACCGTGCAGCAGGTGGGGAAAGGGCCGGGCCGGCGCCACGGGGGAATCCGCTGCCCGTGAGCCGGCCGAAATGCGCAGGCGGAGAGGGGAAGCTATAGAGACCCCCAGCGACCCCCTGACTAACAGAGGCAGTGGCGGAGCAGGGTGAGGGGAGACCCGCCGGGCAGGGAAGAGGCGCCCCGAGACCGGCCACCCGCGGCTCCTTACCAGAGACACCTTTCCAGAAATCCTCCAGCCACCACGTGCAGTACAAAGAAGGAAAGAGGTTTGTGGGCAGTCCCTCAAACCAAAGAAGTTCAACCAATCAATTCAAACTTCATGAGAAGTTTAAATTGATTGGTTGAACTTTTTTAGTCCCACTTTTTTTTTCAGACTGCACATGGTGGCCGAAGACAGGGAGCTGCAGGAGACAGCTGAAAGAGCTGCATGCAACTCCGGAGCCGTGGGTTGCCGACCCGTGGACATGGCAATATCCAAGTACCACCAGTCGCCTTGCAAGGTATCAAAAACTTGATGACCAAAAAAAAAGGAAAAAAATGATAAAGTACAGGTAGTCCTCAACTTAGTGACTATTCAGTTAATTCACATAGTGACTGTTCGAAGTTACAACAGCACTGAAAAAAGTGACTTATGACCATTTTTCACACTTATGACATTCCCAGGGTCATGTGATTTACATTTGGATGCTTGGCAACTGATTCATATTTATGATGGCCGCAGTGTCTCAAGGTCATGTGATCCCCTTTTGCAAACTTTTGATAAACAAAGTCAATGGGGAAACCAGATTCACTTAACAACCTTTTATATCAGTGGTGTCAAACTCAATTTCAATGAGGGCCGCATTAGCATTGTGGTTACCATGGGGGGGGTTTCTTCCTTCCTTTTTCCCTCCCATCCTGCCTCCCTCCTTCCCATCTTCCTTCCTGCCTGCATTGATCCTGGCACTTCTGCTGAGCGCTGACAGCTGATCCTCACTTCTGCAGGACTGTCAGGGCTCAGCAGAAGTGCCAGGACCAGTGTAGGCAGGCAGGCACTGCTTTGCTAAGAAAAACCTCTTCACTTCTTGCTCTTTCTCTCCCTCTCCCGCCAAAACCTGCCCCTTTTGTACCTTCTCTTCTCTCCGCCCTCCTCCTCCTTTTCTCTTCTTGGTGTGCCAGAAGCTCCAATTACTATGTTGCCGCATGCACCGATCCTGGGGCTTCTGCCAAGCTCTACAGCTCCAGCTGATCTCCTCCAGGTCTGTGTGGCACCATTTTAGCTGGTTCCCTCCCCTGCTACACTTGGCTAGGGGTCGCGTACCACCTGCCAGGTGCTAAAGTATCACTGGTGGTACACGTACGACCAGTTGAAAAGCCATGGCATAAAGTATCTTAATTCTAAGCATTACTGGGGGTTTCATGGCAATATATATTTTGACTAAAACAGTTTCTTACAGCAGTGCGATCTTATTTCTATGGACTTTCATTTTTACTAAATCAGTAAATCTTTAGTGAAGATTTGCAAATGCTATATTTATCCTTTAAATATCATTTCTCAGACTCATTCTATCCACATTTTGTACCATTTAAAATTATCATATATGTTCACTACTTCACTGGGTTTTTTAAATTATCTTTAGAATTCCCAAAATGTAACAATCCAGATTTTCTTCAACATATACTAGTACATTTCTACAAGCTCTTGTTACAAATGTATCTTGCCAGGCTGGAACACAACAGACATTTTGCTTAGGCATTCCAGAAAACTTATTGCAATCTACAAATGCTGGAGTACATGAAATCCAATTCAATTCAATTCACAGGTCAATTTAAAGGCAAATTTGATCTGATCTGCAAAAATCTAGATGACTGTTAGGTGACAGCAAAGAATACCACTAGCATCAGTGGTGATTCAAATATGTGAACAATTGGTTCTCTGTGTGGATGCCGCTTTCAGAAGTCTGTTCTGGGCTTGGGCAACAAAAAATTAGCTACCAGTTCTGCCAAACTGGTGCGAACTGGCTGAATCCCACAACTGCCTAGTATACTTTGCTAGTGGTTGTCTGAATTTTGAAGCACAAATTCGTAGGCTTAATCAATATATGGTAGACGTAAACAATTTCAGGTTACTTCTGATATCCCAGCACAACTAATTGTTGCTAAGCATTCCCCCTGCCTTTTTCTACCAAAATTTCAGTCAAATCATAGTCCCTTAAAACAGCAGTTCCCAATCTTTTTCGCCCCAGGGACTGCTTTTGTGGAAGACAATTTTCCACGGACCTGGGAGGAGGGGATGGTTTCGGTGTCACTTGCTTGCCTGCCACTCACTTCCAGCTGTGCGGCCTCATTCCTAAAATAAATGTCATGCTTAAACTGCATCTGCAATCTTCATTTACTGAGAAATATATACAAAGGAACGAAAACCAGAAAAGTCTGCTTGTGTAAGCTCCAGACATTGTTAAAAGCAAAACCTTGTGCTCTTATGACACTGCAATAAAATAAAGACAAGTTGAAATTTAAGTGGCACATTTTGATACTTCTTGTTTCCCACTGTAGTGAACCGAAATTAAAATGCGAAAATCCATAGATGTGACCAACCAACACATTAGAATACTAGAATAATGTATTATTAGCAAATAAAATAGGTTCCCCCCCTATTGATTTTGCCTGTTACTGAAATTCTACGCTGAACAAAATGCAGTGTTTGATGCCAGAAAGTATTTTAAATCAACAGCTAATTAGTTCTAAGGTACAGGAAACATTTTTACCAACCATCAACTAGACCTGTATTGAAATAAATATTTTTGTCTTATATATACACATATATACAAATCCTGAAAAGCATCATTTGATAGCCTCTATTTCAAGAGGCTGATATTTCTGACAAATATTTAAGCAGGTTTAAAATCTTACAGTAATGGAAAACTTGAAATCACACTATCAAATAAATCATGCAATCAATGAATTTGCAATACATACTCAAGGCAAATCTCACTGCTCAAGATCAAATAAAGAAATATAATTAATTTCTCTGGAAATTATTCACACTAACAAATAGGCTGGGAAAGAAACTCATTCTACCATGTTGATATTTTATTAGGAAACTAAGTGAATGTTATGTCCATACAAATATGTTAATGGACCTTTTCTTTCATTATAATTTAATTTAGTTGCACATGTGTTGCTTCCAATAAAGACTACCACTTTATTTGGGGGAATTGTCCTAAGTTAGATTGTATCAGGAAATTGGCTTAAATTTAAAAGCTTTTACCAATGAGATGATGACATTCAACTGCTCCCTCATGCTGTTTTCTTCTACAAATTGCATCCAAGTCTCACCTAGCCCTCTGCTACAGTTCTCAATAGGACAGCCCTTTCTACAAACTGAAATGTGCACAAGTTGTTCATATCCAATTCAACAATCTCACCATCCTTCAATGCTTGGGTTTTTCACCTAACTTTTAAATTATTACAAACTCAGTTCTAACATTTCAAAGAAACTACAACTGGGTTAGGAGGACCAGGAAAAAATATTTGATTTTTTTTTTAAAAAAAACCTTTCCTTAATGTTGGACTTCCTTTGGAAGCTTTACAAAATATTTCTTTTCCATTTCCATGTCATTTTGCAGAACATCTTTTGAAACAGATATTAGTAAATAGGGTTACGGAATAATTATTGCTGTTACTACTGAGGATGGTTTCTAGGTTGGAATTGATGTCAACTTGTGATAAACTGAAGTTCATAAAACAAAACAAAAAGTATATTTTATTGTAAACCCTGCGCTTTCCATACTTGCAGGTGACATCATGACACAATTACAAAAGAATTGAACTTGCATTATGATATCAAAACACATCTCATCATTTTGCATAACAATAACAACAACAACAACAACAATAATAATAATAATAATAATAAAGTTGGAAGGGACCTTGGAGGTCATCTAGTCCAACCCCCTGCTCAGGCAGGAAACCCTATACTATTTCTGACAAATGGCTGTCCAGTTTCTTCTTAAAAATTTCCAATGTTGGTGCATTCACCGCTTCTGGAGGCAGGTTGTTCCACTGGTTAATTGTTCTGTCAGGAAGTTTCTCCTTAGTTCTAGGTTGCTTCTCTCTTTGGTTAGTTTCCACCCGTTGCTTCTTGTCCTGCCTTCAGGTGCTTTGGAAAATAGCTTGACTCCCTCTTCTTTGTGGCAGCCCTTGAGATATTGGAACACTGCTATGATGTCACCCCTTGTCCTTCTCGTCATTAAACTAGACATACCCAATTCCAGCAACCGTTCCTTATAGCCTCCAGTCCCCTAATCATCTTTGTTGCTCTTCGCTGTACTCTTTCTAGAGTGTCAACATCTTTTTTACATTGTGGTGACCAAAACTGGATGCAGCATTCCAAGTGTGGCCTTACCAAGGCATTGTAAAGTGTTAATACTTCACGTGATCTTGATTCTATCCTCTGTTAATGCCCCCTAGCACTTGTTGGCTTTTTTAGCAGTTGCAGCACACTGCTCGCTCATTTTAAATGATTGTCCACTAGGACTCCAAGATCCCTCTCACAGATACTACTATTGAGCAAGGTACCACCTATAGTATACCTGTATATTTGGTTTTTCTTGCCTAAATGTAGAACCCTACTTTTTTCCCCAGATAGCACCCAGTATTCAAGTCTGTCAAGATCCTTCTGTATCTTAAGCCTATATTCTGGAGTGTTGGCTATTCCTGCCAGCTTGGTGTCATCTGCAAATTTGATGAGTTCCCCACCTATCCCCTGATCCAAATCATTGATGAAGATGTTGAAGAGCACTGGGCCTAGAATAGAGCCCTGGGGCATTCCATACACATTTCCCTCCATGTAGATGCAGTTCCATTGAGGACCACACGCTGAGTATGGCCGGTCAGCCAGCTATGAATCCATCTGGTAGTGATGCTGTCTAACCCACATTTTTCTATCTTATCAAATAGTAGGTTATGATCTACTTTATCAAATGCCTTACTGAAGTCCAAGTAAATTATATCCACAACATTCCTCTGGTCCACCATTTTTTTCACTTGGTCAAAGAATGCAATAAGATTTGTCTGGCATGATCTGTTTCTGACAAACCTATGTTGGCTTTTAGTAATGACTTTGTTTGTCTCTAGGTGTTCGCTGATTTGTTGTTTGATTATCTTTTCCAGAATCTTCCCAGGTATTGAGGTCAGGCTGATAGGTCTGTAATTTCCTGGATCCATTTTTTTCCCTTTTTTGAAGATGGGAACTACATCAGCTCTTTTCCAGTCCTCTGGTAGTTCCCCAGTGCTCCAGGATCTTTGAAAGATATAGTTCAGTGGTTCTGAGATCACATCTGCCAGTTCCTTGAGTACCTTGGGTTGTAATCCATCTGATCCTGGTGATTTGAACTCGTCTAGGCTGGATAGGTGCTCACTTACCATTTTCTTGCCTATCTTGTGTTTCTAATCTGTTTTTTATGGTACTGTTTTTTGATAGGTTGGACTGTTTTTTCCCTTTGTGTAAAGACACATGCAAAAAATGAGTTAAATAGTTCCGGTTTCTCCCTATTGTTTGTCACCTCCTTGCCACTTTCTCCCACTAAAGGACCAATCGTTTCCTTAACTTTTTCTTGTTTTTTACATGTTGAAAGAAGCTTTTTTTGTTATTTTTGACTTTTGTCACAAGACTTAGTTCATTTTGAGCCTTAGCTTTCCTCACTTCATCTTTGCAGGCTTGGGCTATTTGCTGATATTCTGCCTTACTTATGTGCTCCTCTTTTCACTTGTTATACTTGTCCTTTTTGTCTTTTCAGTTTATCAGAGAGTTCTTTATGCAGCCATGCTGTTTTCTTTTGAGAGCTGATATTTTTCTTCATTGGTATTGTGCTAGACTGGACTTTTTGTTGTTGTTGTTGTTGTTGTTAGTTGCGAAGTCATGTCCGACCCATCGCGACCCCATGGACAACGTTCCTCCAGGCCTTCCTGTCCTCTACCATCTTCTGGAATCCATTTAAGCTCACGCCTACTGCTTCAGTGACTCCATCCAGCCACCTCATTCTTTGTCATCCTCTTCTTCTATTGTCCTCAATCTTTCCCAGCATTAGGCTCTTCTCCAGTGAGCCCTTCATTCTCATTAGGTGGCCAAAGTACTTGAGTTTCAACTTCAGGATCTGGCCTTCTAAAGAGCAGTCAGGGTTGATCTCCTCTAGGACTGACCAGTTTGATTGCCTTGCAGTCCAAGGGACTCGCAGGAGTCTTCTCCAGCACCATAGTTCAAAGGCCTTAATTCTCCAGCACCATAGTTCAAAGGCTGCCTCTTCAGCCTTTCTTATGGTCCAACTTTCACAACCATACATTGCAACTGGGAAAACCATGGCCTTGACTATACGTACTTTTGTTGGCAGGGTGATGTCTCTGCTTTTTAGTATGCTGTCTAGATTTGCCATAGCTTTCCTCCCCAGGAGCAAGCATCTTTTAATTTCTTGGCTGCAGTCCCCATCTGTGGTGATCTTGGAGCCCAGGAAGATAAAATCTGTTACTACCTCCATTTCCTCCCCATCTATTTGCCAGGAATTGAGAGGGCTGGATGCCATGATCTTGGTTTTCTTAATGTTGAGAGACTGGGCTTTTATTATTTCACTTTTCAAAATTTCCCAAGCTTCTTGAGTTGTTTTCCCTTTGAGAATTCTCATCCATGGAATCCTTCATAAGCTCTAAGTTTATTGAAGTTAGCTTTCTTGAAGTCCAAGACTCTAGTTTGACTGTGTTCTATTGCTTGTGCTTGCAGAGTGTTGAATTCAGGTTCCTGGCTTCAACACCTTCTATTATTTCATATCTGTTAGTGAGAATTAGATCCAATATGGCTAATACCCTAGTTCCCTTCTCTACTGTTTGGGAGACAAAGTTCTATGCTATGTTTGTCAGGAATCTGTTTGATCTGCCACTTGGTGCAGAGCTTGTCTCCCAGTTGATGTCAGGGTAATTAAAATCCCTCATTACTATTGTGATGTGCTTCCTACATACCTTAGTTAGCTGATTAGCAAAAAGTTCATTTATTTCCTCTGTTTGATTGGGTGGCCTATAGTATATACCTATGGCAATATCATTTCCCCCCTTTTATTTTGACCCAAATGCATTCAAGATAGTTTTCATCATTGTTATGCTCTGTTTCTGTAGAGATGTAGTTTTTTTCTTATATAGAGAGCAACTCCATGACTAGCTGTGATTGCCTATGCATTTACCTGGAAGAAGTTCCAATGAATACATATGGAACTTCCTGTAATACATGCATTACAGACTTATGCTATAAACTTTCAACACCCATGTTACTGTGTGCCAGGTTTTTTTTTTTTGCTAGGTCTGACTAACAGAGTGTCTAGAACAGTGGTTCTCAACCTTCCTAATGCCGCGACCCTTTAATTCAGTTCCTCATGTTGTGGTGACCCCCAACCCCCCATCCAGCTGGCCGGGGGGTATCAAAAACTTGACCAAAAAAAAAAGGAAAAAATGGGAAAGTATAGGTAGTCCTCGACTTACAACAATTCGCTTAGTGACTGTTTGAAGTTACAACAGCACTGAAAAAGTGAATTATGATCTTTTTTCACACTTATGATTGTTGCAGCATCCCCAGGGTCATGTGTTTTATATTCGGATGCTTGACAACTGATTCACACTTATGACATTCAGTGTCCCAGGGTCACGTGATCAATGCCCAGGGGGCGTGGCCAGCTGATCACTCAGGTTGCAGAGTGCCTGTGGGGGGGAATCTGTGGGTCTCTGGGATGGGACTGGGGTGGGTGCCTGCCTTCCTTCCCTCCCCTTGTCCCTTCCTTCCTTCCTTTCCTTCACCTCCTTCTTAGTCTCTTCCTTCTTCCCACCCTCTCCCATTGTCCCTTCCTTCCTTCCCCTCCCTTAGTCTCTTCCTCCTTCCCTTCCTCTCTCCCCTTGTCCCTTCCTTCCTTCCTTCTTTCCTTCCCCTCCCTTAGTCCCTTCCTCCTTCCCTCCCTCTCTCCCATTGTCCCTTCCTTCCTTCCTTTCCTTCACCTCCTGCTTAGTCTCTTCCTCCTTCCCTCCCTCTCCCCTTGTCCCTTCCTTCCTTCCTTCTTTTCCTTCCCCTCCCTTAGTCTCTTCCTTCTTCCCTCCCTCTCTCCCCTTGTCCCTTCCTTCTTTCCTTCCTTTCCTCTTTGTCCCTTCCTTCCTTCCCTCCCTTCCATTGTTCCTTTCTTCCCTCTCTCATTATTCCTTACTTACTTCCCTCCCTCTTCGTCCCTTCCTTCCTCCCCCCCTCCGTGCCCAGGAAGGGACAAGGGGAGGGGGATAGGCTGCCAGCGTGGCTGGGGGCTTTGCTGCCGGCAAACCTGCCTGTGCAGAGACAGAAGAAAGCTCCGCCCAGCTCACTTAGCTTCCCCGAAAGACTTGCAGCTTGCTAAGTTAGCAAGCGCCGGGCTACAGCTGATTCGCGCTTCTGTTAAATTAGCAAAGCTCGAGCAAGTTTGCTGGGCAGGAGACAAGGAAAGCAGCAACAGCTGCAGAAGCACGGATCAGCTGTAGAGGTTCGCCCCAATCCTGGACAAAAGGGAAGGAAGGAAGGACGGAAGGGACAAAGGGAAGGAGGGAGGGAAGGAGGGACAAAGAGGGAGGCAGAAGAAGGAAGGGACAAGGGGGAGAGGGAGGGAAGGAGGGATAAAGAGGGAGGCGAAGGAAAGGAAGGAAGGAAGGAAGGGACAATGGGAGAGGGAGGGAAAGAGAAGAGACCAAGAGGGAGGGAAGGAAAAAAAGTTCCAGCTAGGAGAGGCTTGCCAGCCCGGCTGCCGAGGAAGAGAAGAGTGCAAAGCCAAGGAGAAGAAGGTGGCAGTTTCCTCCCAAAGGGGGCTCCTTTTCTCCATCCCCTCCCTGGGTTTGTGGGGAATTTCTCCTCACCAACGCTGACAGGGGCTCCTTCCAGCCCATCGCAAGCTTTCTCGCCCCCTTTGCTTCTCTCTCTCTCCCCCCGCTTTCGTGAGGATTGTGGCACCCTTGGGAAGCCGATCGTGCTTTGAAGCTTAGGAGAGGAGTAGTCCCTTCCTCCTTCCCTCCCTCTCTCGGCCTCCCCTTCGCTGACCTGCGTGCACGAGAAGAAGTCAATCCGGTTGCTGCACAATGAGTCTCTGGGGAGGGTGGGGCCTTGCTCTGCGCCTGCGCTCTTCATGTGCCCCCTGCAGGGCACATTTGGTAGACTTTGTGCAGACTGCCGCCAAGCAGCATATTTTCCACAAACAAGTAAGGTGGAGCGGAGGGGGGGAGGGAGAGAAGGTGGTTGACAAGCCCTGCCTAAGACCATCGGAAATATGTGTTTTCCGATGGTCTTAGGCGACCCCTGTGAAAGGCTTGTGCGACCCCCAAAAGGGTCGCGACCCACAGGTTGAGAACCGCTGGTCTAGAAGTTTGCACCATTCTGAGTTGCCACTTTTACAGACTTGGATTCCAATCTGCCAGAAGAAAGACAGTTTAGGCATTTAGACTAGAACCAGGAGACCATGAGTCTTAGTCCTGCCTTAGGCATAAAACCAGCTTAGTGACCTTGAGCTAGTCATTTTGTACCAGCCCTAGAAAAGAAGCAAATCACTTCTAACTACAGGGACTTCTCCAGGCAATCTCTGAAAATCAGATATGACTGAACGGAAGAAAAAAGAAATCAGCCATAACAACTTGACTGCATTGGAGGGAGAATAAATACACCAATTTCAGCTGGACCTTTGTGATATGTAATTGAAATAGGAATATTCCAAAGCACTTTGCATATTTAAAAGACTTACAAAAATCATACATAACCAGCTTTATTTTTGCTGCAAAATCCCATTTGCCAAGTTCTTCAGCAATTTCCCATTCTCTCTTACAAATGCCATTGCAGTGTGGGTGGAGGTGAGATGCACTTGTACATTTCTAATTATACACTTCACCTTAACTAGACACTTTGAAAAATGACACAGTATAATTGCAGATTAGTATTTTTATACTGTCAAGGTCTCTACATGGAAAGTTTAGGAAATAAGTAGATACAGTCTTAGCAGTCTTTTGTGGGCAGCAAAGGTGAGTCCTTATGCTCAAGCAAAAAGCAAATGTAGAATTTGTATATACAATAAGAACAGGAAGAATATAGATATGTATGCAGTATATATTTCACTTTTATACACTCACAGTGAAAACTGTCTCCAAAGTTATTGGTAACTTCTTCATGTAAAAAGCTTTTCTCCACCATCTGCAGCCTTTCATTGAGCTCTTCATCTCTTTCCATTTTCTTCCATGATTTCTTTCTAATATATTCACTAATATATTCCACCATGATGGTCACTGGACCAGTTCGCATCTGGAAATCTGCAGCCTGAAGCCACGCCGGGCAGTGCTTGGAAGTTACAATCAATACTCTCAGAAAGCCATTAGCAAGCAATGGTGATTGGAAAAGCAGCACCCTTTCTGTACTTCTTTAAGCTAGTATAAGGTTGGTTACTGAGAAAAGCAGCATGGTAGATGAGCTAAGCCATTGGTCTTATCCATTAAGGCTCTTCTTATAACTGAAATTCCCACGTTTATCACCATTATTTCTTTTCTAGCTCACTGGTAATTAACTTCTCACAAAAGAACATCCTGTCTTTTGTCCTTCTTTTTTGTTGATTTATTTTTACTGAAGTTCAAATCTTTTCACAAGAAAGAGACTTTGTTGGTAAACCTGAATAAAGTGGAGTTACTCCAGATTTAGAAAACCTTTTTCAAAATGTAAGAAAATAAAGGTACCGAATATCTAGATTAAATTACATTGCTAAATTATGGATCATACATGAAATTAATCTAATACATACTTACAGAAGTATAATTTCAAAGGAACATGTCATCCGTACTTTGTCAAAAATGTATTTAAAACTTTAAGTATGGAGAAAGAGAAATCTTTTAAAAATAATATTTAACTATGTAGGTTCGTCAGTGTTTGTTTTATTTATTTATATGTCACCATTATTATTTTTACAAATAACTCAAGGCAGTGAACATATTCAACACATCTTCCCCCTCCTGCTTTCCCCACAACAACAGTCTTGTGAGGGATCTGGGCTTGCCGAAGACAGGACTAGAACTCAGTCTTGTGGTTTCTAGCCTGGTGCCTTAACCATTAACTGGACTGGCTCTGTTGTATCTTTATCAAAGTAAATTATGCTAGTCAAATAATATGAAAACATTGGTAACAAAATTTAAAGTGCTTAAATGAATCAAAATTGAAGAAAATATCACTGCAAATAAATACTGAATCAGAATCAAATGGGAAACAGTGATTTACACTATAATAGCATTCACAGCAGTGGCATACAGAGACCAGACTCTTTAAATATTCCATAGCACAGGAAAGCAGACTTGACAGGAAATAAGGGCTTTATGATGAATCATCAAGTAGGTAATGTTGTTTTTCTGATTAAATGCTTTGTTTTTCAGCCATTTGCGTATTGGTGCCTGATGTACTAACAAGAGAACAAATTGTTTGCAGCCATTAAAAAAAATAGACATGCCTTTAAAATAAGAAGTTTTATTATCAAATTTATGCAGAAGTCCTGCATATACACAATTCTAATTACCTCTCCTATATTATTGCTACAGGTTTAATCCAGGTACAGTACCTATAAAGATATACCCAATTCAAGTTCATCAAATTTCTAAATGCTTGGACTTCCGGTTCTGGAATGTGGTGATGCCGGTCGCGCCTGGAAACTTCTCTCCAGGCCGTCCGGAGTTTCCTTCGCCGGTAGACCCCCTAGGGGGTCAAAAGTTGCCCTGGAGGGGCGACCACCAAGGAGGCGGCAAGCTTCTCCTTAGGGCCGATGGAGCAAAGATCGGCTTGCCGATCACCCTGCTGCACCAGCCGAAGTCACATTGTCATCTAAGCGTTAATGACCCACCGCGGATGATCCAGGTGAGACTATATTCTATTCCTACTTACATTGTGAGGTAGAAAAAACTTTTTGGGCTTTTTGGAGCAGTATTATATTGGCAGAGTATTTCTTTTTCTATTCTCCCTTTAAAGATAGAAAAAAGGGAAAAAATGGTGTTTGAAGAAGTCTTTGTAGCTCACTCAGGTCACCTACTGGTCAAAATTTAATATTGGATTGTTTATTTGGAGATGAGACAGCTCTGGCCTTCAAACTGTTTATCGAGAAAAAAGATAACTTGAGCCAGCTGTGTGATCTGTGGGGGTGGATAATGTTCAACTGTTCAACTGTAATCTTCACTAAAAAGGAAAAGGATTTTTCTTTAACTATTGCTAAAATGGAGAAGCCTCAATCACATTTAAACTGTAAACTTATACTGGAAAAGATCTATGAGGCTAAAGAAGAAATATGTACTACAATAAAAGAGGCTATTACAGAATTAAGAGCCAGAATTTCTACTTTAAAACTTAAAACTGACTCCCTGATTACACTTGACTACTCTACAAAACAGATTATACAAGAAGAGGTTTTAACTGAGGATAAGGAGAATCTTATTTTGCCTTACAAGCAAGATCAGGAAAAGCAAAGACCGAACTTTGGACTTCTGAAGCAACGAGGCTTTACGGACAAGAGAAACAGAGGATTAAATCGGACATCAAGATGGTTTATATCAAATCAAGTGATACTACAAGCAATAAAAAGAGACCTATTATCTGGAAGGGAAGTCCTGTTATGGAAATCCACTTGGCAAAAGAGAAAAACTAGAATAAGATTTAAAAATGAAAATTAAAATTTCTTAAATTGGATTAAAGGCAACCTAGAACTATGGACTGATCTAAGGACTGAGATTATGAGTTTGAAGTAAAAAGATGTCTTACAGTTGGTCTGAATTAATAATTAATTGAATGTTAATTACATATTGAAATGATTTAAGATCTGATATTAATTTGTTAACTTAAAGAGATTGATTAAGCGAAGGATTAGATATTTAGAGAACAGTTTGATAAATATACACATTTAGATGTGTCTAGAATAGACTAATATGTTTGTTTAATGATGAGATTTTTTTCTGTATAAGGGATTAAAGACATACTAGGAATGTTCCTTTTAGAAGGGGCGTTGTCTTACCTGAACGCCTTTTCTCAGCATGGTGGTGTAGAATCCACTGATTGGGTTATTTCAGCCTTCCTACTCAGAGAGACTAAGTCAGAGCTTTAGTCACACCTCCCTTTGGGTGTGTCTTCCCAGTTTTGATGAGGCGAAGGATCCAGACAAGCTCTGACGCAATGACACTAAAAATACAAAAAAATGACAATACACAAGCCTGGACACCTGTCCAAGGGAGGGTGTGGATTCTACACCACCATGCTGAGAATAGGCGTTCAGGTAAGACAACGCCCCTTCTCCAGCATGGTGGATGTAGAATCCACTGATTGGGACATACCAAAGCCCCACATGTCCCTTCGGGGGGGAAGGTCTAGGCTGGTGTCTCCCTAGAGGAAACGACCCGTTGAAGAACCCGTCTGTCAAATGCGGTGTCCGCCGCGGCAAACCGGTCAATCTTATAGTGTGTAATGAATGAAGACCAAGATGCCGCCCTGCAAATCTCCTTTACAGAGGCCTGGGCAGACCAGGCCGCAGAGGTTGCTGCGCTGCGCGTGGAGCGAGCCGTGATACGAGCTGGGACCGGAAGCGACTGGGAGGCATAAGCCCTAGCAATACAAGCCCTAATCCACCTGCCAATGGTGGAAGAGGACATCTTCCTGCCCATGACAGATGGTTGAAAGGAGACAAACAAGGCCTCCGACTTGCGAAAGGACCCAGTACGCTTCATGTAGATGCGCAGAGCCCTGCTCACATCCAGCTTGTTCCACTGGCGTTCTAGCCTGTGAGAAGGACCTGAAAAGAAACTTGGTAAAACAAGATCCAATGATCTATGAAAACCGGTGTTCACTTTGGGGATAAAGGAGGGGTCTAATCTAAGGACCACTCTGTCCTGATGGAAGATACAGAGATCTTCCCTGACTGAGAGGGCGACCAACTCCGAAATCCTTCTGGCTGAAGTTATAGCAACCAAAAAGGCCCCTTTCAAGGAGAGAAAATGCAGAGAGCAAGATTGGAGAGGCTCGAAAGGAGCCATGGTCAAGGCCTGCAACACAGTAGGTAAGTCCCAAGATGCATTGTGGAGGACTGGAATTGGCCGCTCCTTTAAGGAAAGCAGAAATCGCTGGGTGGTGAGAAAGTGGACCCAGAGTATCGCAGGTGAGGACCATAGACAAGGCCGCCACCTGCCTACGGATGGTGTTAGTGGACAAGCCCTTAGAAATGCCATCCAGCAGATAATCTAAAATGTTAGGGACAGTAACTGAAAGAGGGTCCAGTTTATGTGAATTGCACCACTGACAGAAATTTTTCCAAGTGGTGTTGTAAATCCGATTTGTCGAGGGGCGTCTAGAGGCCTGGATCATAAAGATCACCCCTGAGGAATAAGTTTGCCTAGCTAGACTCTCCCGCTCAAGTGCCAGGCGGCTAATTGGAGCCACTGAGGGTCCAGATGGAGGAGCTCCCCCTGATTGAGAGTCACTTGGTCCGGGGGGAACCTCCACGGCGGGGACAGGGACAGATCCACTAGGTCTGCAAACCACGGATGTCGAGGCCAATATGGAGCAACCAATATTACTTCCGCTCACTCCAGTATCAGCCTGCGAATGGTGGCTTGTATCAGCGGGAGGGGAGGGAAAGCGTATAGCCGACCCTCGGGCCACCTGCACCAAAGGGCGTCCATCCC
This sequence comes from Bothrops alternatus, assembly GCA_034064705.1. Taxonomy (NCBI): domain Eukaryota; kingdom Metazoa; phylum Chordata; class Lepidosauria; order Squamata; family Viperidae; genus Bothrops; species Bothrops alternatus. The sequence goes on along the minus strand of JARGCV010000124.1, from coordinate 10,130,682 downwards.
CTCGGCCTCCCTCATCGGGAACCTGGTGAAGAATCTGGGGAGTTGAGCATTGGATAGGGAGGCAAAGAGATCCAGGCATGGCCTGCCGAACCTGCTCACTATCAAATCGAACAGCCTCGTGTCCAGACACCATTCTGAGTGGTCCACAGTCGCCCTGCTCAGGGAGTCTACCTGTTGGTTTGCCTCCCCTGAAATGTGTTCCGCCCTGATTGAGCCCAGGTGTGCCTCTGCCCACAAACCTAGTTCCATGGCCTCCTGGAGAAGAGGCCAGGAATGTGTTCCCCCCTGCTTGTTGACGTGAGCCTTAGCCGCCACGTTATCTGTCAGGACTAGGACATGTTTGCCTGACACTAGGGAGGAGAAATGGTGGAGGGCCAGATTAATCGCCCTGAGTTCCAGCCAATTTATGTTTTGCCTGAGGTCCACCCTGGACCAATGCCCCTGGGCCAAATGGGTCTGGAGGTGAGCCCCCCAACCGAACAGACTGGCATCTGTGGTCAGGACGAACCTGAGGGGCTCCTTGAATATGGTCCCCTTGGACATGGCCGCGGAAGACCACCACTGGAGGGATGAGAGGATGTGGAACGGCACCTGGACCTTGGTGGAGGAGGCGCTGAGGTTCTGCTTCTGAAAGGGGAGGAGGAACCACTGGAGGCTCCTCGAGTGTAGTCTCGCCCACGGGACTATGCCCATGCAAGATACCATCTTTCCCAGGAGCTGGGACAACTGTACCAGAGGAACCTTCCTCGCACCCCGAATCTGGGATACTAATTTCCGGATGCTCAACCGTCGCTCCTAGGATAGATAGACCCTGCAAAGTTCGGAGTCTATCAGGGCCCCTAGATGGAGTAGACGTTTTGTGGGGGAGGTGTGGCTTTTCCTGAAATTCACTGAAAAGCCGTGATCCTGAAGGATCTGAATGGTGGTCAACAGATCTGATCTTGCTGACTGAAGGGACCTGGACTGTACAAGGATGTCGTCCAGGTAGCACTGTACGCGCACCGGTATCATCCAAAGGTGGGCTGCCAATACCGCTAAGACCTTCATGAAGACTCTTGAGGCCGAAGATAGGCCAAACGGGAGGGTCCGGTATTGATAATGCCGGTGTGCGTAACAGAATCGCAGGAACCTGTGGTGCTCCTGAGAGATTGGGATGTGGAGGTAAGCCTCGGTGAGATCTATGGAAGAGAGAAAATCTCCCTTCCTGATACCGGCCAGTATTGACTTTAGGGTCTGCATCTTGAACCGTCTGTATACTAAGAATCGGTTCAGACCCTTTAAGTCCAGTATCGCCCTCCATCTTCCTGATGCCTTGGGGACCACGAACAGGATGGAGTAAAAACCTGTTCCAACTTGACCCTTTGGTACTGGCTCTATGGCCCTAATGTCTAGGAGATGCTTGATGGCGGTGGATACGAGACGTGCTTTCGAGGGATTCCGTGATACTGGGCACTGTAGGAAGCGATCATGAGGGATCGCATAAAACTCGAGTGCCACGTCTGACGGTGTCCCTGACCCAAGAGTCGGTGGTGGTCTGCTCCCAGACCTGGTAAAACCACCCCAGGCGCCCTCCTATCGGAAAATCTCCGATGGCGTCACTTGGAGCATCTATAGGGACGACCCCCGGAACCTCTGAAGGGACGTTTTGCCTGAGACTGACCCCTGGCTCCGGTGTTCGGGCAGTCCTGTTGACGATCCTGCCTCTGGTAGAAGGAGTGTGAACCTCTGGGCCAATCCCAGGACTGCCCTGCTCAAAAGGGCTGTCGCCACTCCCAAGAGCTCGAGGGACGGAAGGACTGTCTGTGGGAGTCCTGCTGTGGCCGCCTGTCGGATTTCTTGGAGGGGTGCACCATGATCTTGCGCTTGTCCTTACCCTCAACCACGTGTGGGTCAAGGATAGGGCCAAACAGATCCTTACCGGCGTACTTGGACGTGGAGAGACGCCATTTGGCCTTTAAATCCATTCTCCACTGTTTTAACCATAGTAGCCTGCGAGAGGCCACTGTGGTGCCGATGGACCGGGCCGAGCACTTAGCTGAGTGGAGAGAGGCGTCCGCCATATATTGTGAGGCCGCCACCAGCTTGACAAGTGTCTGGTGCACTCTGACCTGATCAGGGGGAACCAAGGTCTGAAGATCACGGAGCCACATGATGGCCGCTCTGGTGAAGAAAGATGCTGAAGTCGCAGCCTTTATGGCCAGTCCCGAAGCCTGGTGAGCTCTTCTATAGGCGAACTCAAACTTCTTGTCCTCCGCTTTCATAACCTCTGCCATGTCACCTGAGACGGCGGAATTGGAAAATAACGAAATTAGTGGGGGATCAACTGTGGGGACGTCTAACATGGAGGCAAATGATGGAGAGACGTTGTACAGCTTCTTCTCCATGCTGCTTTCCTTGGGGGTAGTGGCCAGGGATGACCACTGGGCCTCAACCACATCCCGGAAAACGAAGGGGCAAGGAATTTGCTTATGGTCCACGACCTTTACTGCAAACAAAGGGTTGGACTCCTGATCTGCGGAGGTAGAAGGCTTTTCCTCCTGAACTGAGGTCAGATTAGTAGTAGCACAGGCCTTCAACAGAACGGATTTAAAGACGGATGGGTCAAAGAGACACGAGGCAGAAGCCTGATCGGGTGCCACCTCCTCATCCTCTGACATGGAAGTGTCAGCTATGGCCAAATCCACGGACTCCCCTTCTCCTACCTGAGAGGAAGTCTCAGAGATATCTGAACCTGGTGCCATGGTACATCCCTGCAGAGAAGAAGGACTTGCAGGGGGTGGCGGAGTTTGAGAGGGAACCTGCGGACTCCTTGAGGCCATAAATTGAATAAAGGTGTGGTGCATGAATGCCTGGAATTGGCTTTGAGACCACATATCTCCTTGGTCCCTAGGGACAGCCCCAATCACCGTTGGAGCATGGACCACTTGTGGACCCTGTTGTAAGGGGGGAGAGGAGTGAGAGGGACCTGCCTGTTCGGTTGCCCCCAGAGGAGAACTGATCCAGGTGGCTTCTTGCACAGGCGCCAAAGGCAGCTCCGAGGTAGCAGTATCCAGTGGGGCGGGGGGAACCGGTTCGGCCCCGCTGGATAGGAGCCGCTGTGCCTTGGAGAATTCCCTCTCCAGTGCCTGGTGCCTCCTCGAGGCCTCTCGCTCAGCTGACTTAGAAGTCTCCTTTGTAGTCAGATGTTTAGTTTTGGCTTTTTTCTCCCCCTCTGCTTCCAATTCTGTAGATCTGCGCTTTGACTGTGCAGGGGGTGGACCAGAGACTTGTGATGCCAGTGGCGAGGAACTGTCTGCCATTGCAACTAGATAGGGTCTGCAGTAGGATATCTAGCGAATGATGGGAACCAAGGACGCAGATCAGTAATCAGAGATGGAACGCACCCGTTCCTCACACTGAACTACAAATGGCAAGAACAGGACAGTCGGACAGGTTGGTAAGCCTGTTCGAATAGGCCTGGTGGCTAAAAGCCACTGCTAACAATAACAGGCGGTCAGAAAAACTCTTCGCTCCAATCACAGGACCCTAGGCTTGCGAGTAATAAGGGACCCTTGTACTTATCTACTATTATTAATTTTTTTTTAAATTTAAAACCTTAACGAGAACAATGAAATGGGGAAAACCACGGTAACTTCAGTGCACGGGCCTGCCACCACAGGTCTGGCCACCACACAAAAACCGGCCTAGCCGGACCTAACAGTCTAAGAGGCCACGGAATGGCATCCGCCCACCGGCCTCGCAGCAGACTGAATTAAATTAAAGAGAACCAACTTTCCCAGCACGGACCTGTCACCACAGGCCAAGGCAGTAAGCAAATAAAGATTCTGGCCTAGAAGGCCACAACTGAATTTGGCTAGAAAATGGCCACCGCCAGTGAGCCTTTCAAAATGGCGACCGCCAGGAGACCATGCGGTCAAAATGGTGGCCGCGCCTCCCCGAACCGTTAACCAGGACTCCAACCGGAGAATTGAATGGTTGGGGAAGAAGTTCGGGGCCCAGGAAAAAACTTTCCTCCCCCCACTAAACCTGGAGAACTTGCGTGTCGACGAGAAAGCTGCTGTTGAAGTTCCGAAGTCGATCAGAGGCCCGAGGAGAGAAATGGAGCAGCTGGCAGTTAACCAGTAGTAAAATAGCGGCAGAAACACCGCGATCGCGGTCCCGTGATCCGAACCGGGCGAGGAAAGGTTGGAAAAGGCACCTCCCCAGGGAGCCTGAAATCAATTTGGCCGAACAGGCCGTGTGAGGGGGGAATGGGCCCTGCAAGAGCCAAAAGGCTCTGACCTCAATGAGGGACAGAGTCCTCAATAATCCAGCCCAAACAATTAAATTAATTTGTAAAAAAATTTTAAAGTTACTGAGAAAAAAATTCCAATTGAAATATCGAATTAGCAAAAAAACCCTATCTGGAGTCAATTTCTTGCAATCCTGCTGAGCCTAAGACTAAGTCAAAACTGGGAAGACACACCCAAAGGGAGGCGTGACTAAAGTTCTGACTTAGTCTCTCTGAGCAGGAAGGCGGAAATAACCCAATCAGTGGATTCTACATCCACCATGCTGGAGAATGTTAGGTTTATTTCTATGAAAATTATGATGTAATGGAATGATGAAAACTGAAGAGAGGCTTCAGATTTGAAGTACTAATAGTTAATTGAAATTTAATAGGATGATATGATTTTCTGATGATATGGATGTTATTAGTTATGATAATTAACTGGAGACTTAAACTTTGCTTAATGGAATGACATGATTTAAGGTATGATATTATTTTTTTCTTTAGCTTGAAGAGATGGATCAGCTGATAGACTTGATAGGTATAGGATAGATTAATATTTTACTCTAAATAAGGGAGATTAATGGAAGAAGAAACGAATAAGGTTTTGATAAAATTAAAAAAGTAGCACATATGTGGAAGGGATATTTGAACTGAAAATGTTTTTATTTAAAGTTAATTTGATTATGGTAGAAATTGATGAAGCTTAAAAACAGACTCAGGTTGAATACAATTAAGCTAGAATTGGATATTCTAAATATACTATGCTATTTGAGGGAAAAAGAGAGGGAATATTTGACGTATTGATTATATTATGTATATATGTCTTGTTTTAAGATGTTTGATTACCCCAGCACCATGGTGTGTCCTGAATATGTTTCTTTAAGAATTTAAAAAAACCAATAAAATTTGTTGTTTTTTTTTTAAAAAAATTTCTAAATGCTTCATGTCTCACGTGTGCAATGTTATGTTTGTGTTCCTGTCTCAAGAAAACACATTTATTATTTCCCCTCTACTACAAGCAAGCCAATGGCACCCAGGGACAGCAATATGTCTGCAGGCACTTTCCTTGGTACCTCCAAGCTCATTGAGGGTTTGTAGTTCTTTAGTCATTAAAAAGAAGAAAATGAGAAACTAGCATGCTGTAAAGCTTAGCATCAGCCTCCAGCATAAACTTTCATTCAGCCATGTTTCTGGTCTCCAGCTAGATCCCATCATAACTCTTTTAAAATAAAATGGTTGTAGCAATCTGTCTTTCAAAAACAGCAAAAAAATGGACAATTCAAACCATCCAGGAAGACTTTAGAAAGAATCAGGGCAAGCCTTGTGTTAACAGCATATTTTGTAAGTCTCTACATTCACCACAATTGCTATGAACAAGCAAGACCCCATGCTATTTTTCAGAGCAAGATCTCAAAATTCATCTCCCCAGAAGAACTGCTTCATATCTTCCATACTGTTTAGCAAGCAGACACGGTAGCTCTCATTCTGGAACATGCATTGTATTTATAATGGTGCTGTTACACTGGTCTTATTTTCAGGGCGAGCAGCAGTGTTGCTACAGCCCCTAGTTCTTCCTTGCTGTGATAGAGAGCGCTTATCTCAGCTTCCTTTTTTTCTTTTATCTCCACTGAATTCCAACAGTTCATAATACAATCCTTATAAACTTTAAATGTATCTTTCTATCTTTTTTATTGGTTTTGTGGTTTTAGAAGAGACTGCAAGGATATATCTAAGCAAAATTAAATGTACCCTCTACTTCCAGCCTTCTGAAAGCACTATTTGAAAGAAAGCCTTTAATCTCGAGGTCAATATCATTCACTTGCCCAAATGGCATATAATAACCTGACTCACATTCTACACCAAGTTTTAAACGTTCTTATTTAAAATTTGGAGGAAACAGAGTTGATTCAAGAAAGTCTTGCAACATAACCCATGCCATAAGGGCTGTTCAGGCAAAGTATTTTTCAGGGCAATATAAACAGAGATTTAACAGATCATTGTATTTTCAATCAAATTTCTTCCCCCCTGCGTAGCTGGTGTTCAACACGTATAAAGTAGTATAGGAGGAAAAATGTTGCATTAAAGAAACCTAATGTAGCTTAAGCTGAAATGCCCATCTCTCCTACACAATGCAGTGAGCATCTGGATGGTTATCTCTGATCTATTTTAAGATACTGTGGAAGCACTTCAGCATTTAATGTCTTGATATGGGTAAGAATCAGATAAAAGAGCTATCTGTTTCCGTTATGATTTATCTTGTCTATTCAACAAGTAAGCACTACAAAAGTCTTGGATATTTCCTCTTTAGGTACTAGATGGCTTCAGCATTAAAAGTTCAAATGATGATGGCAGTTTACATTCAAATAGTCCCAATGTTTCTGATACTACCAATAATTGCTAGCAAATCTTAGAGCCAGAATTAGTCAGTGTAGATCAGGAATGGGGAATCAGTAGCTCTCCTAATATTATCGGGCTTAATTCCCAACAGGCACCCTGGCTACTAGTCAGGAATGATGAAAACTTCAGCCAAATAAGATCCTGAGTTCTTTGGTAATAAACTTTCTACACTCTGTATGAGAAATGAGGAAAAGGAAAGCAAGATAGGAGAAGTAATCTAGCTCAGGACTTTTCAACCAGTGGTACGTGTACCACTTGTGGTACATTAACAAGTGGCAGATGGTACACAGCCCTGCCTAGCCAAGTGTAGTGGGGGAGGGAAAGAGCCAGTACAGGCAAGGACTTATTGTGAGAGAGTCCTCTGGAACTGCAGAGTGGCTAGGGCAAGGCAAAGGCCCCAGGCTCACTTCTGGCTCACCCTCCCCCATGAGAAAGGAGGAAGAGGGGGGCAGAGACAGGAGAGACTATAAAAGGAGGCAGTTTGAGCGGGAGAAAGAGAGAGAAAAAAAGAAGCAGCCTTGGGAGGAGGCGGAGTCAGCTCTAGCTGCACTGAAGGAGGGTGGGGGGAGAGGAGATCAAGCAGGCCAAGTAGGCCGGCCATGAGCCCATCTACAACTGCTGTGGCAGCCACCTGTGCTGGCAGCAGCAAACAGGCAAGAAATGCAGTGGGGGAGGGGTTGCCCTCCAAGAGGAATGAAAAAAGGCAGCAATGGCTGGAGGTGAGGTACCAGGGAGATGGAGAGTGGAAGGATTCTTATGTGCTTTTGTGACTTTGAAGTTCTGGGATTTGTGCAATGTAGGCTTTGTGTTCTTAAAGAGTGTTTGGCAATTTCTATTTGGCTGATAGGTGATGTCTCATATTAGCTTCTATTGCTCTGCTATTGTTAGCTGTAAGTTTTGCTGCAAGGGATTTTGAAGTATTTTTTTCCTGGATGGATTTTGCCTGTAGCATTTCTTTACTTGTGAATGGAGCCATTTGGGAAGGCTGCCTTAGCCGGCAGCCAATACTTACATTTTTTTTTCTTCCTTAAGTGCCGGCTGCACTCAACTTTCCTTTCTAGCTAATAGCTAATTCTTAAAGGGGAATGTGCCTTTTTAAGCTAGTTCACTCAGCAGTTTGTCTTTTCTGTCTCTGGAGGCTTTTCCTTGTTTGATGAATATATGGAAGAGGGAAAATATGGGGGAGGTTCAAATTCTTCCTTCAGAAAGATGTGGGCATGAGAAAGAGGGAAGCAGGGAAGGAGGGAGGGCAGGAGGGAGGGCAAGAGGGAGGGAAGTCCTGCCTTAGCACTTGGCCACCAGCAGCCCTGCTATTGACTTTGCTTGTCAAAAGGTTGTGAAAGGGGATCACATGACCCTGGGACACTGTGCCCATCATAAATATGAATCAGTTGCCAAGCATTCAAATATAAATCACATGACCCTGGGCATGCTGCAATGGTCACAAGTGTGAAAAATGGTCATAAGTCATTTCAGTGCAATTGCAACTTTGAATAGGTTTTTTTGGGGGGTCATCAAGTTTTTGACACCTTGCTGGGTGGTACTTGAATATTGCCATATCCTAAAAGTGGTACAATCGGTGAAAAGGTTGAAAAGTCCTGATCTAGCTAATCCAGATTGGATGAATAAAGAATACAATGGGGGTTTGGAGGCAGGGAATATTATACTTTTCTGTATATAAACCAACATGAAAGCAGTAATTGACAGTGCTGACTGAAATAATATGAACAAAGAGACTTTATAAATCATCATTTGAGTTGATAATTATAGTTAAATTATTATTTAAACAAGTGTTTGAATTCAAAATGCAAATTAAATGAAACTAGCAGAGCTCCTAAATAGCTACCACTCTATTTTACAACATGAGCAATGCAGAGATTCCAGAATTGCTAGTACAAGGGCTGTGCATACCACAAGAACAATTCCTTGGAACACCTGTCTGTTTACCATTCAAGCTCCACTACTTTAAGAGTTTCATTAACTTTAGTAAATTTACTCCTTAAAGCAGCCACACCACAATTTTGGGCTCACATAGAAATGGGGCAGAAGAGCTATATACAAAAAAATCTAATTCTTCTATCTATGCAAAATCTTTGGCCCATCCACTGACAGTCTCGCTCAGATGTGTCAAAAACAAGGCCCAGGGGCCGGATGCGGCCCGCAAAGTGGTTTCATGTGGCCTGCGAAGCCATCCTGGAAACAGTGAGGGAACGGCCCTCACTGCCTTGGCCCTGGCCGGCCGGGAGCCAATGTATAATTTGGTGGTGGCCATCTATGCTGAAACGCATTCAGTCTTAGCTCCACAAGGCCATCTAGAAACAGCGATGAACCAGCCCCTGCCGTGTCGACCCCATCCCTCTGGGTGCATGCTTGGGAGTTGTCACCCTTTTTGAGGAATGAAAAAATGAACCATGCCTTGGCGCTTGCCCCGGTCCCACCCCCTTCTGCCCGAGGCCCTCAGATCTGTCCCACTCTTGCCCAGGCCCCCACAGGCACCCTTGATGCGAACCATGTAGAGTTGGCCATGCTAACCCAGTAGGCCGCACCCACCCTGGCCACAACCACCCAGCCCCCCAAGGGCAACCACAATGGTGATGTGGCCCACAATGAAATTGAATTTGACACCCCTAATCTAGCTTGTGAAGCCCGGGTATGATATGGCTAAAACAATAGATACTACTTTAACGAATGGCAGAGAGATATTGTGCTTATCCACAGTATCCAAAGCACTTTTGCAATACCATTTTCAAAACATATCCATTCAAAATAAATTCATGATCTCATTACATAGACATGATTTGAAACTGTGATTAGCATTTGCTGACAGTGACAAGCTAAAATTAAAACCAAATAACATCATTATGCCATTAATAAGTATTGAAAATGACAAAAATAATTTTAGAAAAAGGCTGTTAATTTGAAGAAAACTGCCTAATGATTACAGGCAAAAAAAAAACCACACACAAAGTAGGAATTAAAAGTTAAAGCAATGTGAAAAGATGGCTAATTCATTTTCAACATCTTGACAGAATATATTTTAATAAAATATGCCTCTGAATTATATACACTTCTCCTCATGCCACCAAATTAAATGGTCAAAATAATAATAATAATGTAATTTAGTTTATACTTATTGTTTCAAAAGTAATACATATTTGATTTAAAAAAGCAACTAATGATTATATATGAGATTATTGGGGAACCAGTACTAGGACAGAAAACACCACATGGTAAAAAAAATCAGCCTAAATTTGATAACCATAAAAAAGTTTTAATACTGGAAAAATGTTATAATAATTGAGGCGTCTTAAGTTATAAAAGAATAGAATTTTAAATATATATTGTATGTGTGTGTGTGTTGCAAAAACTAATGTGACACATCACATAGGAACATCTAATCTATATGATGCCTCTATATTAACTGATAATGCACTTGGTTGATGATGACAATCAGTTTATTGTCAAAATACTGCATTATTTACAATCAAGTTATATATTGAAGAATTATTTATTTAGTGTATGATGAGATCATGGCAGAAGAGATATGTATGTGCGTGTGTGTATATGTATATGTATGTATATGTGTGTGTGTGTATATATATACATTATATATATATACACACACACACATATATATAAAGTCAATCAGATAAAAATAAAGAGCACTGGAATGTAAGGTAAAAGGCTTTTTTTATTAATTGCTGAGCTTTAGTTAACAACCTGTTAACATCATCAGAGCAAAGGGCTAAATGAGATGGGGGGAGTATGTGCATAAATTTACATAACAGTTAAACAACAGTTGCAGTGAGGCATGTGCACATAGCGTGCTTAAGAAGCTCTTAAAGGCATAAAGCAGTCAGTCTCAAGACCATTTTCAAAAGTTGCGCTTGTCAGCTGTTTGGCGTGTAGATCCTGTGTGCCTATCAGCTGTTCGGCGCGAGGTTCTTAGGGCTTCGTGCTCAGTCTTGTGCCAGCTGGATTCCTTCCGTGAGGTGAAGCTTCGGGGTTTGTTTCGCTCTATTGCATACAGGAGCTGCGGGACTGGATCTGTAGGGAGAGAAAGCAGATGCCCTCGTGGGGCATGTGAATGATTTGCCTGCCCTTGCTCCCCCTTTTTAGGAAGCTGTGAAATTGTCTCTGTTAAAGAAGCCAGCCTCTTGGATTGTATAGTTTCTTTGGTGTAGGGTTGCTGTGTATGTGTGTTTCGTTGAGTACGGTCGTTTGGAATGTTTGTGTGTGGTTGTTTGTTATGCTTATTAGTTGTGGGTGGTTTTGTGGTGTTTGGGAATTGGGCTGGAATATTTTGTTCCAAATCCTGCAACCTCACAAGACACTCACACACAACAAAACATACACACACAACACCTAAGTAACAACAGAATATTAAGACCAAGACCAAAACTCCCCCTGTAATGAAATATGACTTATCACATTCAATGGAACAAAATATTACAGCCCAATTCCCAAACACCACAAAGCCACCCACAATTAATAAGCATTTAGCTTCTCATTTAGCCCTTTGCTCTGATGATGTCAACAGGTTGTTAACAAAAGCTCAGCAATTAATAAAAAAAGCCTTTTAGCTTACATCCCAGAGCTCTTTATTTTTATCTGATTGACTTTAAATGTCCATACCTGAGATTCCAATATTCAAAATTATCAAAGACATATCTATCTATCTATCTATCTATCTATCTATCTATCTATCTATCTATCTATCTATCTATCTATCTATCTATCTATCTATCTATCTATCTATCTATCTATCTATCTATCTCTATATCTCTATATCTCTATCTATATCTATACACATTTTCTGAGGTTTTCGCGGGTGTTTGTATGTAGGTCTTTGGTTATTCAGGTTTTCTCCCATGTAAAATTGGAAATGTCTTGGCGACGTTTCAACAAAGTCCCATTCGTCATCTTCAGGCTGGTGTTTTCAGCTCCGTGCTTCTAGGAGCAATGTGTGATCGTAGCTGTTTCTTCCTTTTAACTGCCAGTGGGGGTATGAACTGATTGGGTGGGAGCTTGGCTGTGTTCTGATTGGGGTGGAGGTGTGTTCTGATTGGTTAGGGGCGTGGCTGTGCTCTGATTGGATGTGGGATTGGCTGTGCTCTGACTGGCTGGGGGAGTGTTCTGTTTGGGTGGGGGCTTTGTTCTGCTCAGGTTAGTCTGAGTTGCAGGGGGATTTGAGATGGTGAGCTGCATTGCTGTTGTTTGGCTTCGCGTTCGTGGTCGTGCCTCATCTTCATGGTGGGTGTCAGTTTGCTTCATGTATGGATTGGAGGGGTTTAAAGTGGCTAATGATGCAGCTGTGGTCTGGCTTCTGATTTTTGGTTGTGCCTCATCATCGGTGTGGGTTTGGGTTTGCTTTTTGCGTGGATGTGTGGTGGTGACATCCTGTGTGGTTTTCGTGAGTGTGGGTCTGGTGTCATTCTTTGTGTTAGGGACTTGTGTCAATAAGGGCGGGTTTCCAAATGGCTGGTAGATGGGAGGTATCATCTCATTTATTCATGCTCTGTGGGCGTTTTTCTATCTCGATGGCTTCTCTGTTTATTCTGTTATTAAAGTGTTCAATTTTGACGATAGTTCTGGTCTTTTTAAAGTTAATTTCATGTCCTGTGGCTTTAAGGTGTTGGACCAGGGAAGACGTTGGTTCTTCTTTTTTGACTGAGTTCTTGTGTTCTTCAATGTGTACACTTATTCTTCTGTTGGTTTGTCCGATGTATGTGATGGGGCAAGTGGTGCATGGGATTTCATATACTCCTTGATTTTCTAACTCAATTTTGTCTTTGGGGTTTCTTAGGATGGTGGATATTTTTCTGTTTGTGCAGAATGCTGTCTTGATGTTGTGGAGGATCTTGCTGATTCTGCCTGTGGTGACTTTTATGTATGGGAGGAGGGCTTTGCCGTTTTTGTGTTCTCTGTCTTGGATTTTAGTGCGGGTTTCTTTTTGGATTAGGTTGGTAATCTTATTTCTTTGGAATCCGTTGGATGTTAGTACATTAGTGAGAGTGTGTAGTTCGGTTTTTAGGTGTTGTTCGTCAGCTAAGTGTTTTGTTCTGGAGATGAGTGTCTTGGCTACGGAGTTGATCTGTGTTGAGTGGTGGTGTGAGAGTGCGTGCAGATAGCGGTTTGTGTGTGTTTTCTTCTGGTAGATGGTGTGTCCTAGGGAGCCATTGGATTTCATGTAGACTAAGACATCCAGGAAGGGAAGTTGGTTATTAGCTTCTGTTTCCATGGTGAACTGTATTTTGGGGTGTAGGCTGTTGAGGTGTGTGAGGAAGTTGTCCAGTTTTTCTTTCCCATGTGGTCAGATTATGAAGGTGTCATCTATGTATCTGAGCCAGAGTTTGGGTTTGTGATCAGATTTTTCTAGAGCTTGGGTTTCAAAGTGTTCCATGTAGAGGTTTGTAATGACAGGTGAGAGGGGTGATCCCATGGGTGCTCCTTCTATTTGTTTGTATTTTTGTCCGTTATAGATGAAGTATGTGTTGGATAGGCAGTGGTTGGTCAGATCAAGGATGTGTTTGGGGGGGTTATATTTGTTTTGGATAGCTGTCAAGGCTTCTTTGATTGGCACTTGGGTGAAGAGGGATATGACATCGAAGCTCATGAGTAGGTCGCTGGGCTGTAAGTTTTGTTTCTTTATAATCTCTATGAACTGGAATGAGGTGATGGATTCTGCATAGGGCTGTAGTTGTTTGTCGAGAAATTTGGCTACGTTTTGTAGAGGTGAGCTATCTGCACACACAGCATGAATAAATGAGATGATACCTCCCGCCTACCAGCCATTTGGAAACCCCCCCTTATTGACAAACGAGTCCCTATAACACAAAGAATGACACCAGACCCACACTCATGAAAACCACACAGGATGTCACCACCACACATCCATGCAAAAAGCAAACCCAAACCCACACCGATGATGAAGCACGACCAAAATCCAGAAGCCAGACCACAGCTGCATCATTACCCACTTTAAACCCCTCCAATCCATACCATGAAGATGGGGCACGACCACGAACGCGAAGCCAAACAACAGCAATGCAGCTCACCATCTCAAATCCCCCTGCAACTCAGACTAACCTGAGCACAACAAAGCCCCCACCCAAACAGAACACTCCCCCAGCCAATCAGAGCACAGCCAACCCCACATCCAATCAGAGCACAGCCACGCCCCTAACCAATCAGAACACACCTCCACCCAATCAGAACACAGCCAAGCTCCCACCCAATCAGTTCATACCCCACTGGCAGTTAAAAGGAAGAAACAGATCACACATTGCTCCTAGAAGCACAAAGCCGGAAACACCAGCCTGAAGATGATGAATGGGACTTTGTTGAAACGTCGCCAAGACATTTCCAATTTTACGTGGGAGAAAACCCAAATAACCAAAGACCTACATATATACATGATTTTATATGACTGAAAATAAGCAACAATGTAGATTCAAATAAAATCATCCAACCGTTATATTCTGTTTATTTCTTTCTGGTACTTCATGCTTACTCTTGTGTAAACTCATGGTAAGAGCTTCTAAAATATTGCAGCAATGTTTATTTTAGCTTAGTTTAGTTTTAGTTTATTTAAATGCAAGACTATTTATTACAACTAGTTTAGGTTTTTGTCACAAGCTAATTTGTTTTAGCTGTTTATCTTGTTTTTCAGATAGTTAGCTTTTCATATTTATTAGTATTAAATTATAATAAAAACATCCAGCAAATTAATTAAATATACTGATTTAAATATTGGTCAATTTCAATATTAAATATTAAGCAATATTTACAGCATATTTTGCTTATATTTATTTTTCACAATATAGCCCAAATTGGTCAAAAGAAAATGAGCTATAACAAGTCCTATAGAGGCTGCATAAATATTGTTAGAAAATAAATATGGCAGGTAGTGCAGTCCCATATTTCATTTAGAAATGAATCTAAAGATGACTCTAATCTCCCAGAAAAAAAAGCAAAAATAAATGGTATCTGTGAAAAATATCGCTGGGAAATTCAGGAAGTTGTCATCAGTACAACCAATTTAGGCATTGTTTATATCAACATGAAGTCCTGTTCACTAAGGTGACCAATCGTCCTCCTTTAGGGAGGACAGTCCTTCTTTCGTAAGTTCTGTCCTCTCTCGAAAAGTGTCCTCCTACATGTCCTCCTTTTTGATATTTGAAGACTAATGTGTAAATCTCCGTATTTGATCGATGCCAAGCCGATCCGTTCCGTGTGATGTGACATATTTGTATTTGACATGACGATTCGTCAAGGCTCGGTACAGTGCAGTGAGACACGATTATGAGACATATGCGCTCCACACAGGAGAATTGTTTTGAGAGAGTGCGCCACGCACAAGTGGCTTTGTTTACATCTTAACAAAACACAACCCGGCACACACACACACACGCATTAGACTCACTTCTTTCTCAGTGAATATTCAATCAATCACAGGTGAGCACAATAATTCACATTTTATAAATTCATTATCTATTTAATAATTTCCAAATATGTATAATTTTATTTACAAGTTTATTCGCTTATGTTATTGTTTCAGTTTTAATAATTAATTTTATTTATTCATAATGAATGTGCTTGCATAGTTCGTGTAGCTCTATATTTTATTTTTAATTATTGTTGCAATGTTTTAATTATTGTTGCAAATAAAATGTTTCTTTTATTTACAATATTTTTTTTCTTCAATTTATTTGTGTCCTCCTTCTCACTGTAAAAAAGTTGGTTGCCTTATGTTCACCCAACTATTGTTTGAAACCATTCACAACATCCTACTGAATATTGGAAACATTACATATACTTAGTGTTCTGTCTGGCCCCTCTCAGCTCATTAAAATCCACATAAATATGTCTTTAAGAGGTTTATTTAACACATTTCAAAAGGATTCACTTCAAAGCACGCTGCTGGCATGTTGCTGGCAGGAACGGCCAAGTCTCATTTATTTACATTTAGATTAAAACAGGCTCTTCCCACACCTTCCCAATTAACTCACTCTTTCTTTATCACATTGTCCAATACCTCATTATTCTTCCGTAGATTTCCAAAACATCAGAAGACTGAATTCAAATGCACTGCTCCAGATATCAGGCTACTCCTTGATTAACGTTGCTCGTGACAAAGGCGTAGTCTCTCTGTCCCCTTCTAATATAGTGTCCGATACGTCACTTCCCCTCATTACTTCCTTTTTCCACTTAACTGACACCGTCGCTTATCAAACCTTCGGAATCTTGGATCAAGCCATCTATCTTCTTGATCCAAATCTGACCCCTCACTTTGTGAATCTGATCCAGACTGCCTGTAAATCTCCTCCCTGTCTGGCTCAGCTGCCGGGAGGGGAAAATACCCAGAGGGGCCTGGCTGCTCTTCCTCGGCTGCCGGGAGGGGAAAACACCCAGAGGAGCCTGGCTGCTCATCCTCATACTCTGACACTTCCCAAGCTGGTCTAGGGACACTCACAACACTTAGTAGCTTTGGGCAAACTAATTCTTGGCTTCAATCCTTCCATCTGCAAAATGGAGGAAAATAATACTAATCTAATATTAGTATTGTGATGCAGACTGATGATTATGTTAGGTGCAGGATTTTAGTTGATTTTTTTTTCAGAAAAAAAATAGAAAATAAGCCAGAATTTAGTCAACATGTCAATTTCACATGAGATAATGCAGCATATTTTTCATTTGTTCTTTATTCACTAGAAACATTGACCATAGAGCAATTGATACCCAGTTCTCTGAATATGTTCACCTTGAACTAGTGTTTGTATAACTTGGCTGAATGAATCATCTCCAACTGCAGAACAATTGACTTTGAACAGTGTATGAGCCAGGGTGTTTCTTCTATTGACCATTATTTAATCTTCCCAATCTCCAGACACATCATATGATTTTCTTCCTAACCCCCCCTCCCAAAAATAAATTTATAGTAATATATATGGGATCATTGTGACATCATTCACTGTGGCCATGAAGACTAAAAACTGGATGAGAAAAAGAATTATTGGGAAGTGGGGCTCTCTAGGACATTACATCTCTTACATAAGGCAGAGGATTCTGTTAATATGCTGGTCAGCCATTCAGAAAACATAGCTGATTCAAATCATTCAAAATGATCCCCAATGATTAACTGAGTTAATTTTCCATTTGCATGACACAACATTCCTGTACAAATATTGTGTACATTAAACAGAGCCTAAAATATTGTCCAGGAAGTTATTTTTGTATTAGATTTTGAATGACAATAATTTCTGTGTGTAATTCAGATCACTAATCACTTTGAACATTTGATTTACAAATATTTTATGTGACTTTGATCCTGGAAAATACTAAGTTATTTTTTACTAAATTTGCTTTAATAAACCAACAACAAATTTATATTTAGATGAAGTCCTTTAGGAAAAATAACATCCCATCCTGCTCTAAAACTACTAAAATGTTCAGATTTGAGTATCACATGCTCTGTTAACTACCTGAATATTAGCTTTGATCTATGCTCTCCTTTTTGCTCTTTAAATGTGTATTCAACAGGGAGAAAAAAAGAGCTATGGCATTTATTGTTGGACAATCTTCCCAGTCATGTACTGAAATGTTTGCCTCACTGCATCTTTTGCACTTACATTGCAGGAAGACATTTTGTGTGAATGTGCTTCTCATGTATTCTTTCTAATCAGCTAATTGGTTTTATTTTCATTAGGAACTTCCACAGCAACCCATTGGGTGAGCAGCTGTTTCACTAATGTGATTGTACATGGCTACACTTCTTGGAGAGAAAAGATCTATGCCTACAAAGCAATCTGTCCTCGTGGTTTGAAGGTCTGTTTGCTCAGGAAATGTGTAAATCTTATTGAAAAGGGAATGCTCTGTGGAAAACAAAACAACGTCATAAACCAGACATGTCAAACACAAGGCCTGTGGGCTGGATGTGACCCAGGGAGGGCCCAGATTTGGCCCCCCGGGGCTGTCCCAGAAATGGCAAGAGTGAGTGAGCACAGCAGCAGCAGCATTGAGGAGAAGGTAAGTGCAGCTGGGCACCCCCCCCCGAGAAAGTGAGGCTAGGCTAGGCAGGGTTGTGGGATCCTGGTGCCATGGGAGCTCAGGGCCGGGCTGGGCACTTGACCGTCCATGCCACTGTCCAGGGCCCCCGTGCACAGCCTGAGGCTCAGTGAGGCTCCTCCAGTGGACCATGCCCTGGTGCTCACCCCGTCCCACCCACCCTTCCCCACCCTCGGATGCGCCCCAGTCCTGCCTAGACCCGCACAAGTGCCCCTGATGTGAGTGACATGGAGTTGGCCACGCCCACCCAGTAGGCCACACCCATGCCGGCCATGCCCCACCCGGCCCCCCAATGGCAACCATGATGCTGATGTGGCCCTCAATTAAATTGAGTTTGACACCCTGTCATAAACTGTCCACATATCCACAGCGTCCAAGAATTTGATTCTTTTAATTTAAGCAAAAAAGGCTTGATGGATAAGGGAAAACTTGCTCATACCCTTCCCTCACCATTCAAATAGGAAGAAGGTTCCACAAAAAGTTAAGCCATAACGATCTCAATAATATAATCAGACATTCAGGAAATGAAAACTGGTACACTGGCATTAATTCATACTTCATGGCAGGTTTTCTTATCAGAAAAGCCTCATTTCTCAATTTCTCTTTTCAATATTTTATCCATATGAGGAACAAGCACTCTTTTAGACATGGTTTATTGAACACTGGCATAATTAGTACTTAGTCCCTGATGTCCATATGAAGTGAATTACTCCATC
Source organism: Bothrops alternatus (assembly GCA_034064705.1). NCBI lineage: Eukaryota > Metazoa > Chordata > Lepidosauria > Squamata > Viperidae > Bothrops > Bothrops alternatus. The sequence continues at coordinate 10,112,229 of JARGCV010000124.1, read as the reverse complement.
AGTGTAGAACAGTTGTATAGAAGGCTAGTAGCTCATATAGGAGGGAGGGAAGGAGGGAGAGAGTGAGTGAGAGAGACAGTGAGAGAAACAGTAATAGAAGAACTAATGTCCAGTATGTAAAAGATCTCCAATTTGTTTGCATGAAAATATATCTGTTATTTTTACATTCTAAATTTACTTTGTAGACTGTCTAAATCAGGGATGTCAAACTGCTGGCCCGCGGTCGGTTTCATCATACCGAAGCCACACCCATCCCATTGCTGGCAATCCAAAAAGAGTCGCGATACGTTGCAACATGTCACATGAGGTGACGAGTTTGACACCCGTGGTCTAAATATAGGATTTTAAATGATACACTGTGTTCTGATCTGGTCCTATTCTTTTATATGAAAACCTGAAATTCTCCTCTAAATAATCTCCTCATTTTTAACGTGATCAGACTTTAAATTATATCTATCTTATAACTGGATTAGTTTCCTTCAGATCTTTTTCTATTTTCCAAGACATAACTTGAAAATAAATAATCTCTGTAAACGTTGTATAGCTGCCAAACATTGTTAGACTTCAGTGTATACAATAAGACTTTTAAAAACAAAGAAAACAATCAGAGTTGGACTGAGGTGAGAAAAGCATTGCTTGAAGAAATGAATCAAGTCTGACTTCAAACGTTAATCTAGTTTTTCTGAAAGTAACGATTTAGTAATCACTTTAGTCTGAAACTATAAAACACTTCTACAAGAAATTAAAGTTGAAATTAACACAAGTTTATAACATAGTATATATAATCTCTTACTAAAATAAACAATCTATAAAATACACTTCAAAGAACAGAATCACAACTTCACTAAGTTCTCTAATTTCAATCAGGCAAAACTGTTCACAGAATCAGAAATAACTATTTATTTACTCTTTCTCCATCTCTAATTAATAAAATATATTATTTTGATTTAACTGTTTCATTTTAACTTCAACAGAAATCTAAACTCCTAAACACCAACTAGCACTCAGGAGACATGATGAAAACTCCTTAATTGCACAACACAGGGAAAGACTTAACCATAGCTTGAACTGGGAAATTGTGAGCATCCTAGACCAAGTTAAGTCCAAAAACATTATAGAATTCCTCGAAACCTGGCACTCAGGCAAATCAGCTATCAACAGGCAAATAGAGATAAACAACATCTACATACATTGAAAAGAAACTATCAAAATGGAAACAAAAGACCAAAATACCTCCTTGCCAACAATCAACCCAGATAAAGATTATCACCAAGATTAATATTGGAACAATACCCAAGTTGTAAACAACACCCCAATCAAGGAAATACTAATTCAGACAAATAAAGAGTCACCAAGAACATTCTCTCCAACACTGACAGGGCAAGCCACTATTATATAAAATGAGAGCAAACCCCAGTCCCTTCTAGCACTGATGATGTTATCTAGTTCAGAGATCCCCAACCTTTTGGGCACCAGGGACCGGTTCCGTGGAGAGAGGTTTTTCCATGGACCGGTGGGTGCATGGTTTTGCATGTTGCCTAAATTCCATGGATGGGGCTTTGCTTGTTTGTGCGGACCAGTTGCTGGCATGCCGCAGCCCAGTACTGGTCCACGGACTAGGGCTGGGGACCCCTAATCTAGTTGGATAATGAAATGTCTACAGGAAAACAGCCAAGCTCAGAGAGCACCAAGGACCGCACATAAATTGAAATTATGTTTAGTGTTCAGTATTATATCAATTAACAGTTGAAACAAAATTTACGACTGTTTTAAAAGCAGCAAGAAATATTTTGGCTGCTAGCATTAAACAATTGGATTAATTCTGTATTGCTTTGAAACTTAAAATATTAAAATACATGAAATTCTAATATATGGTATGCTTATAGACTTTTGTAATTTCAAATTTCTTGTATTAATACATATTTTTAAAAAACAGAAAAATTGCATCTCTAAAGAACAAAAAAATGAATTAGTTTTTAATTAGTAAAATCTCATTATAGGATTTTATATAGGATGTAAAGCCATGCATATTTATTTTCTTGTACTTTGAAACACTGTGCTAGATTCAAAATACATGGAGTTTTAACCTTTAAAAAAATTACTTAGGCATGTAACTCCTCTTCGGCATATCAATTATGAAAATTGGTAGTATTCTGTATAATTGGTTGCACATCACTAACTTGGGGTTAAGTATTTATAGTGTCATTATTTGATGGAACAATATAATTAGATGTACTAATATGAAGTGGTCAAATACCACTAATGTTATATACAATCACAGTCACTTACAATCTACCGGTAGCTGTTGAAGTGGTGTAAAAGTGCAATAAATAAATAATATAATGTGAAAATATAGATCAAACCTTAAGAACATATTTGGCACTTCATTATACACTGTTTCCAATGTTCCTGCTACTTTCACTTCCCAATCCAGTCTTCTCTATTGATTCAAACAAAGCCTAGAACAGTTTATTCTTTTCTGTCATCCAAGAAGATAGTGGACAGCAAGACAAGTCATGAATTTCATGAAATGATTGGGCTTGGCAGAGTTTATATCCCAATAGAGATTACAATAATTAAAATCTCTCATTACCACTTCATGCTCTGAAATAAAGTGCTTTTATTCTGTAGATCCATTAAATCCATTGATCATTCATTGAAAGGATCACACACCTCACACACCTCAGTTCCAATTTACATGAAAGCTGGTACATGACAGTTGAAGTAAAGATAAGGATAGAAAAAGCTCAAACAGCATTCTTCAAAATGAAAAAGGTCTTCTGCAGTCACGACGTAAGCCTAAGACTGAAAATCAGGCTTGTCAGATGCTATATTTTTTCTATCCTGCTCTATGGAGTAGAGAGTTGGTCTCTGACAGAAGGCCACCTGAACAGACTAGAAGCATTTGAAATGTAGATTTACAGGCGGTTGTTATATATAAACTGGATTGACAAGATTAGAAATGAGGAGGTGATAAGCAGCCTGGGAAAACCAAGGGAAATCATCAAAACAATTAAAAAATGAAAATTAGAATATTTCGGACATGTGATGCGACACCCAGAAAAATACGGCATACTCCATTTAATCCTCCCGGGAAAGACTTAAAGAAAATGAGGTCCAGGCAGAAGAACATTGTGGCTTCAAAATCTAAGGGACTGGTTTGGACAAAACTCAGCAGCACTTATTTGTGCGGCTGCTGATAAAAACAGGATCGCCAAAATGATCACCAACGTCCAATAACGGATATGGCACAACAAGAAGATCATTCTAAAAACTACAACCTACTTACTGTACAGAGAGAGAGAGAGAGAGAGAGAGAGAGAGAGAGAGAGAGAGAGAGAGAGAGAGAGAGAGAGAGAGAGAGAGAGAGAGAGAGAGAGAGAGAGAGAGAGAGAGAGAGAGAACATCTGTATAAAAAAAGCTGATTCTTAAGAAAGTTCACTTTTCAAATACTTTAGCCCTTCACTGCTTACTTTTCTTTGATATGTTAGTTTTGGGAAGAAAAATTAAGCATCGTTTTGTAATATCTTCATGAAAGAAGTAACAATCTTTGTTAAACACCATTTGTAGAATGTCTGCATGAAAATTTAGATGTGTAGGCATTCGAGATCAAACTTTCTCACAAAGCCTATAGAGTATACTTATTGATAGGCTAAATTCACAGAGTATGCTACTAAGCATTAAAGCATTGTTTGTTGAGTTTTGATTTAGTCTGTTCTGTGAATCCAGCCTTTGGATTTGCAAACAATAATTTAGTTACAGTTGTTGTGTGAAGCAGCAATTTATTTAGTAATGCATGTTTTAGTACAATATACAAATCTAATTTAATGATTCCAATTCCATATCAATCTCAAACCAGTCTTCTAACTCCGATGCTATATGGACGTGCTGAAATCACAGTCACCAGCAGAAACTGGCAATGCTGCCTAGGAATTCTGAAAATTGTAATCCAACACACATGGAAGCCACCATGCACTTAGAGAGACACTCAAATAAACATTTGTTTTGTTGCTGTTATATTTTTTTTTAAATCAAATGTGGAGAGAACCATAGGAATTAATCTCTATTTTGTGGATCCTGATGGGATTATTTTGTACTGTTCCTCAGGTAACGAATGTCTTAGGTTTTGCCATAAAGCAAACTGCAGGACTTTTGTGTAGCTACTGTTGTTTCTAGCCAGATATTGAAGATAATAGTGTTACTAGAAAGCATTTGTAAAGAAGAGAGAAGATTGCTCCATAGAGAAGTATTCCCTGGAGAAAAATGAAAGAAAAACACTATATAGACAATATATTGGCACTAGCACATGTGGAAATATGCAGTGTTCAAGGTGGTTTTATTGTAAAAAATTAACCATCAGCTTGATTAATTGATTCCTTTTAATGGCTTTTTCAAATTGTAACACCTAAAAACCATCCAAAGAAGGGTATGACACAGACAAAATATATAGATTCTAATATTTGTATTTATGCAGACACAGATAAAATCTTTTACCACATACTGTTTACAGCTAAACATAGACTTTGAAAGAATTAGCCACTCCTCTAACTGTTGGTCAATGCTTTAATTTTTGAAGTAGATACTTTGAAACACCTTAGTTTATTGACACATAACCAGTAGGAATGTTTCAGGATTTTATAACTACCTAATCTGTCAGTTTTCTGAACAGAAACACGGTAGATCCTTTTTGAAAACAGAATCAAACAGATATCATATCCATTTTGAAAGTTGGTTATGCAAAATAGAGTGTCGTGATTTTTATATATGAAGTGAAACAGAAGGGCCATGCAACTTTGTAAATTGTGCCAAATCAAAAGAATCCCTATTATCAGATACAGTCTAGTACAGCACATGAAAGTGTAGACAACCCCCCCATAACTATAAGCATAGTGTTGTATTAGTATTGACTGTGGTTGCTAATACCTATATACACATTTGAATAGTAATAACAGGCTGTTCTCCCACAAAAATTAAAAACCCTATAAAATGTCCTTTGAGAGACTATGAATATGTTACCATTTCAGAAGGAGTTCATAAAAGCAAACAATACAATATACATTCATATATTTACATACTATTCTCTCCTCCACCAAATGAGAAATAAATAATTTAAAATGGTCTTCCATGTGACCCATATTCTGTGTTACCTTTTTAAGACATAATCTAGAAGTCCAAATTCTGTACTTTTATATGCCACTAAATAGAACCATATTATACTTTTCCCAATGACTCTGCTCTATGCTCAAATGAATTATTTTTTTTAGGCTTCTTAGAATTAGTAGAATCATTCACAATCTATGCTGATAGATCTGTTCTAGAATAAAGCAATGGCTTGTCATCACATAAATGACTAATGCTAAATTGATAAGAAACAGGTTGTGGGATATATTCTAAGAACTTTAGTCAAAATGTTGTACTGATTAAATATACATTACACATGTACATAAAATACCTTATAGTATGTTAATTTTCAGCTGTAACTTACAAAGTTATTGAATCTGATTCAATTAAACTATTATTGCTAAGGCTTATAGCTACTACTGCATCCTTAGAAAACCATACTGTATGTAGGCCAACTTTGCTACTGTTTTAACAGCTAGCTAGATATCTTGTTCACATTGTTTCCAATCTCATAAAGTAAAATAAAACTATTCTTCTTTAAGTGTTTTGAAATAAGATAGAACACCAATTCCTTGCCTATAACTAATGATGCTTTGAATAAAAATCCTTCTAAAACCAGGTACTGCAGAGATATGTTTAGTTGTACAAACTGGGTAATCCATGGTAACTTCTCACTTGGCAAGTTATACTAATCATTTACATTAATTAAAAAGATAAAACATTAAAAAAATCCATTTCAGATGAATAAACATTTCTGACTTTTTCATCCACATAATGGCATATTGAGTTACAAATTAATTAACAGACTACATGTGACTATTTATTTTAGAATATCATGCATGCTACATTTAAGAGTTTGAATTACATATGGTATTTTATTTCATGGCTCTGTGATCTGTAATAAAGTTTGACTAGTTATTTTAGAGTACTACATGATATATCTGAATTTTATTTTAAATTATAAACATTTTTGGGAGATGTTTGGACCTTGAGAACACTGTGGTGTTCATTATATATGAATTTATTTCAACTTTATGCCCTCTTTCGGCAGCCTGCACATGCTATCATATACAGCATTTATTTATTTAATTTAAATATATTATATATTGTAATTTTAAAAATATGGAAACTCCTTATACTAAAAGTACCATCCAAGCATTTTTTTAAAAAAATTTTTTTGCATTGGACTGAAATATCCTATTTCACTTTTAAGAATATATAGCTTATAATTAAAGTAATAAAAGTTATAAATTTTATAAAGTTACAAACATACTAAGAATCCACATAATTTGAAAATAAGATTTTGGAATAAATTATAAAGAATCCTTGATTTTGTTTTGAATTCTTTAAAAAATATTTTAAGAAATGGAAGCTAAAACACCTAAAGTTTATAATTAATGGAGAACAACACTCAAACTTGACTTACTAGTACAAAATGAAAAAAAATTTTAAACAGAGGAATATACAACAATGGACCCAGAAGTTAATTTTTCGAGTGTCTGCCTCTATAGACTGATATAGTGTTTACTACCTATATAAAGGAACAAGTATTACCTGACATGACTGAGGCTGATATGAAAATGGATTTAAAAATAAGAGGCTACAAGAATGACATGGAAAAAATGTTTCACTGGACTTACAAAATAAACCAGCCAACATCTCAATAATTAAAGGTATACACAAATAACAAACCGAGAGAATGACTTAGATAATTTTCCTATATCAGATTTACAAAAAAGGTTTGTTAAAGCTTTTGAAAAGGGATAAAAAATAAAAAAATAAGTTCTATAACATTATAGACTAAAGTTTATATTGTATTATTATTGTATTATTATATTATATTATTGGTTTTTTGGTCAAAGTTAAAATAGATATGTTATCTCTGGTAACCATTAATGGACTTCTGCTGACATCAGGAATCAAATGACAAGATTTTATAGATTTGTTCATATAGATAAGAGATGGGATATGGGAAGAAGAGATCATTTATTTTATTTTAAAAGAAAGTGGAAAGTGTTAGTCATCCCATGTAAGCCAGACAAGAAACACAGCCAAATGAGCTAATTTTACTATATTCTAATAGCATTAGCAGAATCTTTCAAGTCTGAAAGTACAAATATCCTGCCATCTCTTATTATACCATGATTAATCAGGGAGGAGCTTTCCTAGTTTCTTTCTGTTAAGCAATTCTAGACTCCTCCCTCTCTTCCCTGACCATTTCAGCATCTCTTCCTTTCATTCCTCAAGGTCATTCCCTCACAATGTTATATCAGTTACCAAATTGTTTATACTTGTTATGAAGGGAGAAGTTATATCTTTATATTTTTCTTTTCTTATTATATTCTTTTTTATTTTTTTTATTTTTGCACCTATTTTTATTTTTTAATTTTTTTATTGTTTTAATAACATTATAAATACAGAATATATAGCCTATAGGCTTAAAATTTAAAAATCTGTATCTACTAGAAGAAAATATGTGATCAATATTTTCTTATGATTAAGTATTTTTTTTCAAATACATCTTTTGTAAGGGTTCTACGCTTAATAATAATAACAACAATAATATAGTTGGAAGGAACCTTGGAAGTCATCTAGTCCAATCTCCAATCTCTCCTTAAAGACTTCCAGTGTTAAGAGCATTCACAGCTTCTGGAGGCAGGTTGTTCCACTGATTAATTGTTCTAACTGTCAGGAAGTTTCTCCTTAGTTCCACGTTGCTTCTCTTTGGTTAGTTTCCATCCATTGCTTCTTGTCTTGCCTTCAGGTGCTTTGGAGAATAGCTTGACTCTCTCTTCTTTATGGCAACCCCTGAGATATTGGAACACTATCTATCATGTCACCCCTCGTCCTTCTCTGCATTAAATTAGACATACCCAATTTCAGCAACCTAATAATAATAATAATAATAATAATAATAATAATAATAATAATAATAATAATAATAATAATAATAATAATAATAAAGTTGGAAGGGACCTTGGAGGTCATCGAGTCCAACCCCCTGCTCAGGCAGGAACCCTACACCATTTCAGACAAATGGCTGTCCAGTCTCTTCTTAAAACCTTCCAGTGTTGGAGAATTCACCGCTTCTGGAGGCAGGTTGTTCCATTGGTTAATTGTTCTAACTGTCAGGAAGTTTCTCCTTAGTTCTAAGTTGCTTCTCTCCTTGATCAGTTTCCATCCATTGCTTCTCGTCTTGCCTTCAGGCGCCTTGGAGAATAGCTTGACTCCCTCTTCTTTGTGGCAGCCCCTGAGATATTGGAACACTGCTATCATGTCCCCCCTCGTCCTTCTCTTCATTAAACTAGACATACTCATTTCCAGCAACTGTTCCTTATATGTTTTAGCCTCCAGTCCCCTAATCATCTTTGTTGCTCTTCTCTGTACTCTTTCTAGAATCTCAGCATCTTTTTTACATCGTGGTGACCAAAACTGGATGCAGTATTCCAAGTGTGGCCTTACCAAGGCATTGTAAAGTGGTATTAATACTTCACGTGATCTTGATTCTATCCCTCTGTTAATGCAGCCCAGCACTGAGTTGGCTTTTTTGGCAGCTGCAGCACACTGCTGGCTCATATTTAAGTGATTGTCTACTAGGATTCCGAGATCCCTCTCACAGTTACTACTATTGAGCAAGGTACTCCCTATACTATACCTGTACATTTGGTTTTTCTTGCCTAAATGTAGAACCTTACTTTTTTCACCATCGAATTTCATTTTGTTAGATAGCGCCCAGTATTCAAGTCTGTCCAGGTCCTCCTGTATCTTAAGCCTGTCTTCTGGAGTGTTGGCTATTCCTGCCAGCTTGGTGTCATCCGCAAATTTGGTGAGTTCCCCCACCTATCCCCTCGTCCAAATCATTGATGAAGATGTTGAAGAGCACTGGGCCTAGAACAGAGCCCTGGGGCACCCCACTACACACTTCCCTCCATGTAGATACAGTTACATTGAGGACTACACACTGAGTACGGCCGGTCAGCGAGCTACGAATCCATCTGGTGGTGGTGCTGTCTAATCCACATTTTTCTATCTTATCAAGTAGTAGGTTGTGATCTACTTTATCAAATGCCTTACTGAAGTCCAAGTAAATTATATCCACAGCATTCCTCTGATCCACCAATTTTGTCACTTGGTCAAAGAACGCAATAAAATGTGTCTGGCATGATCTGTTTTGAAAAAGCCATGTTGGCTTTTGGTAATGACTTTGTTTGCTTCTATGTGTTCACTGATTCGTTGTTTGATTATCTTTTCCAGATTCTTCACAGGTATTGAGGTCAGGCAGATAGGTCTGAAATTTCCTGGATCTATTTTTTTTTCTCCTTTTTTGAAGATGAGAACTACATCAGCTCTTTTCCAGTCCTCTGGTAGTTCCCCAGTGTTCCAGGATCTTTGAAAGATATAGTTCAGTGGTTCTGAGATCACATCTGCCAGTTCCTTGAGAACCTTGTGGTGTAATCCATCTGGTCCTGGTGATTTGAACTTGTCTAGGCTGGACAGGTGCTCACTTACCATTTTCTTGCCTATCTTAACGTGTTTCTGTTTTTTGCGGTACTGTTTTTAATAGGTTGAGCTGTTTTTTCCTTTTGTGTAAAGACAGATGCAAAAAATGAGTTAAATAGTTCTGCTTTCTCCCTGTTCCTTGTCACCTTCTTGCCACTTTCTCCCACTAATGGGCCAATCATTTCCTTGACTTTTTTCTTTTTTTTACAGGTTATTTTTGACTTTTGTTGCAAGACTTAGTTCATTTTGAGCCTTAGCCTTCCTCACTCCATCTTTGTAGGCTCAGGCTATTTGCTGATATTCTGCCTTAGTTATGTGTCCCCTTTTCCACTTTTTATACTTGTCCTTTTTGTCTTTCAATTTTGTCTTCAATTTCTTTATGCAGCCATGCTGGTTTCTTTTGAGAAATGTTATTTTTCTTCTTCATTGGTATGTGCTAGACTGGGCTTTTATTATCTCACTTTTCAAAATTTCCCAAGCTTCTTGAGTTGTTTTCCCCTTAAGGATTCTCATCCATAGAATCCTTCCCAAGCTCTCTCTAAGTTTATTGAAATTAGCTCTCTTGAAGTCCAAGACTCTAGTTTGACTGTGTTCTATTGCTTGTGCTTGCATAATGTTGAATTCCAATACTGCATGATCACTCGCCCCCAAGGTTTCTGTGGCTTCAACACCTTCTATCATTTCATTTCTCTTAGTGAGAATTGTCCAATATGACTAATCCCCTAGTTGGCTTCAATCTTGAATCATGAAAGAATTAGATTTTTGTTTCTTAAACATGACTTGCTTTAGGATGAATTCATAAAAGCATTTGAGAATACCTATTTTGTTTGGCTTTCTTTTTCAATATTATTTTCTGGAGTGTTATTCTAATGAAGAATCTCAGAACATCAGTTTAATATTAATATTTTGATTTTTGGACATGGAACATGCAAGTTCATTTGGCTTCTTTTATCTTTCAGGTCTTGAACTGGTATGCACATTAGAGGGTAAATTGTTTATTTTTGTTGGTTTGGCCTCTTTAGCAGCTTTCTATAAGTAGAAATATCTGTGATTTGTGATGACTGAAGTGCTGGGATTAAAGTATTTTTTTGAGAGACTACTTATAATTACTTTGGTTTCTGTGCTCAATGTCCCACTTTTATTATATTGTCTGTAACTGGTTATCATTAAGCAGGGCTACTTCTTTGCAGAATGGGCTGAATATTTAAACTTGGAAAAATTAGCTAGCAGTGTTTGATGGCTGATTTATTTACTACAATATACAATTCTCTATTAACAAGGAAGAGGCTGCTGGGATAACAAAACAAGAATATGAATTCTATTCTGCTTTTTATTCAAATAATATAATCTTAATTTCCTATAATTTATGTGATGAAATAAGCCTAATCTGAAAAAGTTCCTTTCTCTCCCAAATGAAAGCCATTCAGTTTCCATCAATAGTTCAAGAGAGATTTCAATTTACTAGACATATGTTTAGAGTTGCAGTTATAAGAGATGGAAATAAGGGGGGTCCTTGGTACTCTTTGCGTTTGCTTGTTTTCTTGCAGATCAACAATCAAGTAAACAATGCCACGATCAAGAAACTGTCAAAGAAACCAACAGCAAACAGCTCAATCAAAGAACCTCTAAGACAGTGGTTCTCAACCTTGGGGTCGCGACCCCATTTGGGGTCGCAAGACCATTTCGTGGGGGTCGCCGGGCACCGCCGGCCGCCATTTTGTTTTTTTTATTTTTATTTTTTTTAATTTTTTTTTTACTTTTTAAAATTTTTTTAATTTTTTTATTTTTTTTGGCGCGCGCGCACCGCGCATGCTCAGATCCGCCCGTCGCGCCGGAAAAAAAATTTAAATTTTTTTTTAAAAAAATTAAAAATAATAAAATAAAATAAAAACAAAATGGCGGACCGCAACGGGCGGATCCGCGCATGCGTGGTGCGTGCGATGGGCCGATTCGCGCAGGTGCAGATCCGGCCATCGCGGCCGCCATTTTGTTTTTTTTTTATTTATTTTTTTAAAAAAATTTAAATAAAAAATTAAAAAAACAAAATGGCGGCCCGCAACGGGCAGATGTGCACATGCGTGGCGCGTGCGACGGGCCGATCTGCACATGCGCAGATCCGCCCGTCGCGGCCGCCATTTTTTTTTTTATAAATAAAAAAAATGGCCCGCGATGGGCGGATGCGTGCATGCGTGGTGCGTGCGATGGGCCAATCCGCGCATGCGCAGATCCGCCCATCCCGGCCGCCATTTTGTTTTTGTTTTTTGTTTTTGATTTTTTAAAAAAATTTCACAATTTTTTTTTGCGCGCGCGCGTACACGCCGCACCCCCGGGTCGGGGTCGTGGCACGCATGGGCGGGGCAAGTGGGGTCTCAACCTCAGAAAGGTTGAGAACCACTGCTCTAAGACCACCCCCAACCAATACTGATAGGTAAGCCACTAGAATATAAACTGACAGCAAACAGCATTCTTTACTAGCACTGACGATGTTACTTAGTTTGGGTAATGAAATGCCTGCAAGAAAACAAGCAAGCTCAGAGAGCACCAAGGACCCCTCATGTCAACCCTGAGCTACAAATATTCTCTTTTATTAGAGATGGAAATACTTCCTTCTTTTAAATTAGTTATGTTACATTACACTCCATGCAAGTATTTAATGCTGGACCTATTTACTTTTAGTTTATGTACCCATTTTGCATTGTATCCTTACTGTACCTATTTAACAGAAAAACAGAATAATCAATTGGAAGAGACCTTGGAGGTCTTCTAGTCCAAATCCCTGCTCAGGCAAGAAACCCTATACCATTTCAGACAAATGGTTGTCCAATCTCTTCTTTAAAACTTCCAGTGTTGGAATATTCACAATTTCTGGAGGCAAGTCGTTCCACTGATTAATTGTTCTATCAGGAAATTTCTTCTTAATTCTAGGTTACTTCTCTCCTTGATTAGTTTACATCCATTGCTTCTTGTCCTGCCTTCAGGTGCTTTGGAGAATAGCTTGACTCCCTCTTCTTTGTGGCAGCCCCTGAGATATTGGAACACTGCTATCATGTCACCCCTAGTCCTTCTTTTCATTAAACTAGACATAACCAATTCCACCAGTGGTTTTTTATATATATATTTTAGCTTCCAATCTCCTAATCATCTTTGTTGCTCTTCTCTGCATTCTTTCTTTTACTCAAAGACATTTTATTCTGAGTAGATTTGTATAGGATTGCACTGGATTTGTGCTCCATTGGATATACAATGGAGCACACTGCACATAACAGTCTTCATTTCAAATGTTACAAGGGACAGCTTTCCTCCAATTAGACTATGAATAATAGTCTACAAAGCCATAGTAAACTAAATATTATTGCCCTGTGTGGTTTGGCTTATTCTGAATATGCAGTTATGAACAGAAATAAAAAGTATACAAAGAGAAATCATTTATGCAATTGAAGGTTTTATATATTACTTTGTTTCTATGGCAATTGATGGAATAGGGAAAAAAGGACAATCTAGTGCTATTAAATCAATCATAGCTATATGTTGCCTCTCATTTCTTTAAATTAACTAAGTAACAAAGCCTTTTCTCCTTTCTTTTATAAAGTAATCTGTCCTTCTTCAACTGACTCCATGAAAACATCAATGCTAGATAAACTAACTTTACCCAAAGGTTTAGAATTTGTCATGAAGTCAGGATTCTTAAAAGCTCATAAGAACACATTATGCAAATATATACATCAATACATATGTACTAACACAAATATGTTATGTGTGTATGTGTGTATGTATGTATGTATTTCTGAACCAAGCTAGGCCTTAACATGGTAAAAGTACAAAAATGCTACCTTGAATTATTATTCCTAATTATTCTGCAAATTTTAGCTGAGAATGAGGCATAAACAAAGGAAAGTAGTATTTTGTATTCATTTCTTGGTTTATTCAAGATCTTTCTCTTCCCAACATTTTACTTATAAAAGAAAACATAACAAAAGTACCTTGAAGAAACCATTTGGAACAGAAAAATGTCTGAAAACAAAGTATTTATTTTTACTTTATTTTTACTTATTATACAATTCTCCTACTAGCCAGTTTTTCACTAACCTTTGTATGGTTCTTCTAGTGCAGCGGTTCTCAACCTGTGGGTCGCGACCCCATTTGGGGTCGAACAACCATTTCATGGGGGTCGCCAAACAACGCAGTCCGCCATTTTCCCCCTTTTCCTTAGCTGTGCTACTCCCTCTTATTCTATTGGCTTTTGAAAGCCAATAGAATAGACTCTCTTGATGCAGGCCGGGGTCGCAGCGCGCATGCGCAGCACAGGTCGGGGTCGCGGCCTGAAAAAGGTTGAGAACCGCTGTTCTAGTGTTTACTTAAAGAAAACAGGAGACATATGCAGTCCACAGCTCTCACATTTGAAAGTGAAGTAGTATGGCATAATTTCATGATCTGCTTTTATAAATTCACATCAAAGAAAGACCATATATATATATATATATATATATATATATATATATATATATATATATATATATATATATATATATATATATATATATATATATATATATATATATATATATATATATATATATATATATATATATATATATATATATATATATATATAAAAAAAAATTTGGTCATCTATCAATATCTATTTAAATATAACCTTGCATGTTATTCCTACACTTTCTCATAAGGATGGTTAACTGATTTCAAAAAGATTCACTTTAAATTGTCTGCATATGATTTTTAATTTATTGTGCCTCTGTATTATCTGGGAGGTCAAAGAACACATGGTCTATAAACTTATGCGCACTCATATAAAAAAACCACCGTAATATTGCAGATACTGTAAAAGCGACCATTATTACCTTATAATCACAGAGTGAAACTAGCATACAGTTCTAAAACACTACAATGTTTTTTTTTAAATGCCTAGGAGTATAAATAGAGCCAGATGACTCATTTTGGGAGGAGAATTCCACAAATGAAGTATCAACCACTGAAAGCTCCTTTCTTTTAGTGTTATCTGCCTTATCTTATTTGGAAAGAAAACCTATAAAAGAATAATGGCCATCTTATCTTAGTTCAGATAAGATAAATACAATACTATAGTAAGCTTAGGAAAACTTTATACAGTATTGGATGCATGCAGCATTCTCTCTGCCCCCAAACTACTCGGTACATTGTATGCATTTTCCACCCTACAGCAAATCATATAGTCATGTACAATATAGATATTATTAGACAAGCTTTTAGTAGCATCAAATGTAATATTTCTTTCCTTTTTTTTTGCTCTTTCCATTCTCTTACTTCTCTTATTTTTAATCGTTTTTGCTTTCATATCATTCTGAAGATAAAGAAATCTCAATTCTGTTCTTTAATGTCTTCCAATATATTTTAATATTCTATTAGTTATCAAGCTTCACTACTCCTATATGATTCATACTGCTTGATAAATAACAATATGCTCAATTTTTAAATGCCTCATATTTGAAGGACTTGATGCTTAGCAAGAACTATCCCATTTGCCAGCTTACCATATCAGAGCAGTACAGAAAGTACCAGTTCCTATGATCAGTTCTTCGCATACAGTAGTATTATGTATCATTAGCTGAATAATTCAAAATTATTTTAGCTATCTCTGCAATTGCTGTTCTGAAAAATAGTTGCCTACAATGAGCAGACATTATGTAATGTATGAACTATTGCTACAATATTCGGAATATGTATGAAATATGTTTTATGACTTTAGCAAGACAAGAATTAACATGGTTTAGTGTACATATATTGACACATTTATGATAGATAGATAGATAGATAGATGGATGGATGGATGGATGGATGGATGGATGGATGGATGGATGGATGGATGGATGGACGGACAGTCTCAGTTCAGACAAGAATCTAGGAAGTTGAAGAAAGGATCCTGTATCTTCTGCATGTTGACAAGAAAATATTACTTGATCAATTATTTCTTCAGACCATTAAACACATTCCATGTTTAATGATCCTTCCTTTCAACTGACCAGTGATCATGGTTCTATAATCTCTCCACGGTTCATCTACTATTTGATGATGGTAAAAACATAATATTAACTTTATTTTAAAGCCTATGCAACATTTTGCGTGTTTTCCTACTTCGAGTTATGTATGAAGGTTACAAAAGGGGGCGGGTTAAAATTGCATGTTTCATGAGCATTAATTATCTTTACCATACATGTCTTTATTATCTTTTAATCTATTATAAACCTATATTAGCATTCTGAACCAAAAAAACTAAAATTGGATAATTCTGTTAGCACTGGCTTTATAACATTTGGGATCAATGATACTGAAATTGGAAAAGGTGAAATTAATCTAAAATCTTGTGTTGCTTAATTTTTTATACTGTAGATTTTAATTATTCTGGTATTTTATTATGCTTTCAGGAGGGAGATTAGAAAAGATGTTTGTATCTCATAATACATTGTTGGTATTTCACATTGGGAAGTGTGCCAAAAGTGTTATTTCTACTGAATTAGCTCCATTAAAGGTCCAAGCTAATAGCTATGTATCCAAAGATATTAATGTCATACTGGTATTTGTAAATCTGAGATTTCATATCATTTATCTCACAATTTGTGCCTCCTACTGCTTAGCAACTTTGCAGAACTGAATTACCCTTTTCAGGAATTTACTCTGAATTTGTCTAATTTTATTTTTTGCAACAGTTTTTAATTGTAAAAATTGATTGTTCATATTCAAAAGAATCAAAAAGCACATACAACTTAAAAATGCACGAACAAAAAATTAAAGCATTACTTTACATTAAAGCTATATTTTTCTGCCCAGCTAATTTTTTTAAAATTAATTTGATTGTGAAAACGTATACTTTTCTCCTAAAACACATGATGAATACAGAGTAAACAGATTTCAATGAAAAGTTAATATTCAGTTTTAATTGGAATTTGATGCTCAAGCCACTCTCAGAGATCAACCTTAACTAACTTGTGCCTTGCTTATACAGCATTTAGTCAAATACATAGACATAGAAGATCAAAGTGTAAAGGACAGCACATTTAACTTAGAAAGAAATTGTCAACTAATGCTAATGTGTTAGAGCTTCAAACCTACTAAACACCAAGCAGGCATTCTCTACACATTAAGAAGACACAATGGATTACATCAAAGATCAGCCTAGGACAGTGGTGGCGAACCTATGGCACAGGTGCCAGAGGTGGCACTCGGAGCCCTCTCTGTGGGCACACGTGCCATTGTCCCAGCCTTGCCTCCCCCCATGACCCCCTCCTCTCCAGCAGCCCCCCTGAAGGAGACTTGCCCCTGAGTGTGGCCCACGCAGAGCAGCGCAGCCAAGGACATGGCAGCCAGGCAGCGTAGACAAGACTCTGCCCTCACACCCCATCATGCACAGTTGATGCTGCAGGGTGCGGGCAGAGGGCATGACCACCATAGCACTGCTGGGCTGGCTGGGCGATCTGCAGCGGGCCCTGGAGGCAGAGAGTGGCCCTGCAGGTAGGCGGGGCAGGAGATGGGGGTGGAGCAGAGGCGGGGCCAGTTTTGGGGCACTCGGTCTCTAAAAGGTTCGCCATCACTGGCCTAGGATTTTGTATCTGCAAGTGACTAAACTGATATCTATGAGAAACTCTGAAGAATAATATGTACATAATATAATTATTCCACTAATGATTCTAACAACTGATAATAAGTTCAAGACTTCTGAAACTATGCCTACCAGCCATTAGGCCACCAACAGTTTTATTGACTATACCAAGTATAAAGTACAACCATGTTCATTGTGAAATAGAAAATATGAGTGATTTAAATACATAAAATATTTCAAGTAAAAGGATTTGATCATGCAGAACAATTAAATACAGAAAAACCTCAAAAAGGCAGAGAAGCAAATTGCATAAGAAGCATTTGGCATTTTATCTTCCTTTACATTTCTTTGAAGATTGGAATTAGGATAACCTGTTAGTTATTCTGCACTTTCATGAGGTGTTTTCCCATCACAGCACTGATGCATTGCAAAAATGTTTCCCAAGAAATTATTAGAAGCAGAATTGTTTAAAATGGCTGTTGACGTGTAAATATGAACATCTAATTATTTTTCTTTTAATTTCTTTTTGTTAGAACTTGTATTTTTGATGTTGCTGGACTTTTTTTATCATTTACTTTGATCAATCTATGCATATCTTATTACAACTTACTGATTCTAACTCATGCAGAGATGACTGATTATAGTAGTCTGAAATCAAATAAATAAATACCTACCTTAGTTGAAATCAAAACCAGTAATGGCCATAAAACAGGTGAATTAAAGTCATATTAGTTTCTTAATTGTTTTAATTACCATGTTTTCCTGAAAATAAGACCCACTTATATTATTTTTGCCTCCAAAAGAGGCACTAGGTTTTACCCATTTACCTCAGGACCGCCACAGCCAGGTTTCCCACGCCATGACACCTGTTGTACCACTGCTCCACTTATATGGCCACTTTTGGTAGGAGGTCACATGGCACATCACACTGGTGCCGCTGCTTGCAGCAGGAGGCCACGTGACACATCATGCCACTGCCACTGCTTGAGGCAGGCCATGTGGCACGTCTTGCGGTGCCTCTGCTCATCATTGGAAGCCATGTGGTGCATCATGTACCGCTGCTCGCGGCAGGAGGCCACGTACATCGTGTTGGTGCTGCCACTCAGTGAGCAGCAATCCAACGAACAGCAGCACCGGCACAACGTACCACGTGATCTCCTGCCATGAGTGGTGGTACTGGCATGATGCGCAATGTGGCTCCTGCCATGAGTGCCAACACTAGCGCAACGTACCATGTGGCCTCCTGCTGTGAGCGGCCACAAGGAGCCACAGAAGTGCAGCAGCAGCGTAACAGGTGTGGAGGTATGAGAGGCCTGGTTGCGACGGTCCTGAGGTAAGTGGAATAGTAGTGAATTGCAAACTGAACATGAATCAGCACTGAGATGTATATATAAAAATGGTAAATGTTATTTTTTATATCTCTATTTTATTCTGCTTCAATCAGATTTCATCTTTAATACTGTCTGCAGTTCTGGATAGCATATTTGAAGAAGAGCACAGAGAAACCAAAGTGTGTTCAGAAAAGCACAATGAGAAACTTTAGGAGAAATGAAGGAGTTAGATATGTTTAGCCTTGACAAAAAATTATTCATGGGAATATGATAGCATTCTTCAAATAGATGAAAGAATGTCACATACAAAGACATCAAGATTTGCTCTGAAACAATAGATCTAAATAATAGGAAGACAGATTGCTACTTGATGTTAGGAGAAAAATAAATAAATCTAACAGTAAAAGCAGTAGACTTCCCTTCATAGGTGTACTCAATGAGGTCTAACAAAGCCATCTTTCTGAACTGTAATAACTTGGATGGCCCCTTCCAGCTCTAGGAAGCTATCATTCAGAATTTCATAGCTCCCTTATACAAACCTATTACCATATACAGACTTTATAGCAAGTTAAATTGGTCCTAGAAAATATTGCTAACTACAGAGTTTCAGGAGTTGATTTCATGTCAGCCATTCAATTTAAAATCCTACAATCTGTAATTTATAAGTAGGAATGGAAAATATTGCAATGGCCAAGGGACTAAAAATATCAGTTTATATTCCAATACCAAAAAGGCCAGTGATAACAAACTGAATATTGAATACTGAATAATAGTGTTTATCTCACACATTAATAAGATAATGCTCAAAGTTTTTCAATTCAGAATTCAACAATACATGAAACAAAGACAGCACAATGCACAAGTCAAATTCAGAAGAAGCAGCAGCATTCAAGATAACATTGTCAGCATCTAATGGGAAGCTGGAAAGGAAAGGGAATTCCCAAAATATATCTTGTTTTGCTTTTCTGGTTAAACAAGTCTTTTAACTGTGTATATCACAATAACTTGTGGATGACTCTTAGAAATTTAGGTATGTAAATCTGTATGATGACCAGGAAACAGTGATTAGAATAGGATGTGGGGCTATTAAATGATTCTAGATTATATACTGTATGTCCCTAATTGTATAATTGATATACTAAATATATCATGAGAAATGTTGGACTAGAAAAAAAACAGGAATTGGAATTAGAATTGCTTCAAGAAACATTCACAGACAGCGTCCACATATATTAATGTTTATGTCACCATTTCAAGTAGGACTTAAGGAAATATTTGTTAAAGGTGAAAGAGTAGCAAAAATTGGTCAGCTGCTCACTATTAAAAAATCTTAAGATTATGTCAACAGACAGTGCCATCCCAATGTAAGGTAGAGAAGTAGAAAAACATTTCTGATAACTTCAAAAATTCACAGAATTGATGACTATAGTAATGAAATAAATAGACATGTTATTTAGGGGAAAACTGTCACAGATTTATTGAAAATATTAAATGAGTACCTTTGTATCAGTTATCACATATCTATACATAAAAAGGTATTCAATATTAAACAGAATAAAATCAAACAAGCCCCTGGAAACACCAATAATGAAGCTAAAGCTGAATGAACATTTAATACAAGAATCATTGGAGAAGGCCCTAATGACTGGAAAAATCAAAGGTAATTGAAAAAAAGACTGATTTAATGAAAACAAAGATTTTGGTGAATTTTGGGATACAAAATATCAATGCAAAAACACAAAGAAAATAACAAAACACATTTTTAACTCAATAAGGAGACTTTGTGAAGAAAAAATCTGGTTGCCAGGTAACAAAAGATTCAGTGACATATTAGGACTGTATCTGACAGGTAGCAATAAAATTATATTCCAAGACAAATATTATAAATTATGGACAGATTTTAAAAAAATAATTTGAAAGGTAGAAAATCTAAAACTTTCCTGGTTAGGATTAGTAATAGTTAAAATGAATATACTGCCTAAGATAAATTTTCCATTTCAAATGCTGCCAATTTCAATTTCAGATAAAACACTGCAAGATTGGAAAAGTATAATCAACAGATTTATATGGAGTGGGGAGAACCTAAAGTAAAAATTTAAATCTTAAATTTAAATTTAAAACTCAAAAGAAAGAGTTGGTCTTACTTTTCCATATTTTACATATTTGTAGCGGGGGTAGGGCAAGCTGAAGAGGCAGTGCTGGGAGATGCCTGGGGGAGGAGTCAGCGAGAGGGCAGAGAGGAGTGGAGGCTCTGCTGAGGCCCAGGTTGTGGGGGGGATAAACCTGGGAGAAGAGACGATAGGGAGGAATGGGAGAGGCTTCTATTCGGCAAGCCTGAGGGAGAGAAAGGGATAGAATGGGAAACGCTTCTATGGGGCAAGCCGGAGGGGGAGAAGGGAATAGAAGAGGAGAGGTTTCTGTGGGGTAAATCTGAGAGAGGAAAGGGGATAGGAGAGGCTTCTGTGGGGCAAGCCTGAGAGAGGAAAGGGGATAGGATAGGAGAAGCTTCTGTGGGGCAAGCCTGGGGGAAAGAAGGGGATAGAAGAGGAGAGGCTTTTGTGGGGCAAGCCTGAGAGAGGAAAGGGGATAGGATAGGGGAGGCTTCTGGGGGGGGAGAGAGAGAGGGAGAGAGAAGAAGAACTGACCAGCCATCTGAATACTTTCCTTGCATGTGACTTGCCTGCTGAAAGAGACTGACCACCACCTCATCACATGTGCCAGCCAATCAGAGGTACCTAAGTGAGGGACCACTGTGGACTGGCAGCCATACCAAGAGGGCCAGGAGAACCTGGACTCCAGCAGCCCTTTTGGGGGTAGCACTACATATTGTTGCTGTGCAAGTTACTTATGATGGATAACGGAATGAATAAAATTCTCAAATAGTAGAATGTAAATATGAGAAGGAGTTGGTTTAATTAATGGATTTGACAAGTAATTATAGTTTAATAAAGGAAAAGAAGATAAAAATCTAAAAGGACACATTACGAGACACAGTTTGATAAAAACATGGAAAACTTTAAAATTAATGAGAAGTCCAGCAATTTCACCACTAGTATTACCCTCAGACCTCACCCTCACATTCTAGGATCAATTTCAGGGATAATTACAAGAAAAATGTAACTGCATATCCATATTCCAGAAGAACAGTAAAGATGCAGTGGGGGCTGTAGTACTTACCAACCCCTGGAAGCATAAAAAATGACCTTGAGAATAAATAAAGGAGAAAAATCAGCACATCTTTCAAAGTTGCTGATTGTTTCCCCTCCCACTGGAGAATGAAACTATTGCCTGGATCTGCTCTTTGTTTCCTTGCTAGCTATTTTGACTAACCAGGAAGTGTAGAGAGCAAAGTACACAAGCAGCAGATTTAATATTACAGAGAAAGCTGTCCACTTCTGGAGGTTCTAAAGGCTCAAAAACTTTCTAGGTAATATCACAAGAAGCTACCTCTCTCATCTTATTGGATTTTGCCCACCAAGTTTATAACAGTAGATACAATTATATTATTTATGAAATGATTAACCGAGAATCACAATTTGCTTGGATTTAGTTTTCCAGTCACTATCCCCAAAGGGGAATGAATATATCACCTTGAACAGTGCATCTTCCTGACATTCTGCAGATACCAAGTGGGTGAAGAATTAGGTTTGTTTAGCTGCCTATTACAGAATAGGGCAAGTTCTAAGATCTACTAGGTAAGTGGTGAATCTACACCTTCTCCAACATAAGAATAAATAGTTGGAATAAGACACTGCTATGCAGCTAGAAGGATGGTTCAATGGTCTCTCCACTCACCTTTCCAACCACAGCAGAATAGCAAGGAGAATATTTGGAAATATAAAACTTATTAATTCATTTTCTGAAAGAAAAAGGCTAAATGCAACTAAATGCAAGAAAGTGAATTTCATAGCATAAAGACATATGGGGAAAGGCTCTCTTCTGTGTGCTCTCAAAATAGATTTCTTAAACTATTTAGGGGAGAGGGGATCTTTAAAGCTCTTTTCTGTAAATCTTAAATGTCTCTATATGAACATAATGAGGAAGTCATGTCTAAGCCACTTAGACTTTTCAAGTTCGAACTTAAACTGTGTTTGGAAAAAAATTAGCAACATATAAATAACAATTATAGTGCAATGTACTGACTAGTACTCTAGCTTCCTTGTTTGATAGCAATATAGAATTCTGAAGAGTTTCAGATTGTTTTTGCCATAAAGAACACACTGCAGTATGAAAACAAGGATCCTCCATCATCCCACCCTCGCTAGCATGTATTGCAACTATCTTCCATATGGGCAGGGTTTTCCCTCATTTTTAAGGTATATAACTACTGAAGACTCTGTATCTGTTCAGAGCAGGAGTTATAATGGCAGTAATTTCAATAACTCAAGTTAGAAAAATGTTTTACAAGGAAGGAAACCATTATTATTATTATTATTTTTAAATCCTACATTTAGAACTATAAATTGCCATTATTTAAAACGGCACCATTCAACTGGGCTAAATTTCATATTCTAATTCACAGATTTAATTTCAGGAATCATTTACACCATGATAAGTTTTATTTCTGTGAGTTTATACGGAAATACCAGACTTTTGAGCGCACTTATCTAAAAGAGTATCTCTTGAGACTTTTTTCTGAGATAGTGTTCGAAGGATCAGTTTAGGATGGGAGGAAACCTACCCTCCTGAAAATACTATACCCATGAGATAAAAAATTCAAATTGCCTGTACATACCTTTTCTCATATGACTGGATAATACAGTCCTTAAAAGTCCATTTTGAAGCTAGCAAATAGATAGTGTGATATTTTCCCCTCTATATACATGCTTGTTAAATTATCCCAATGCATTGTGTTTCTGCTTATACAGAACAAAGGTCATCATGTTAAATAGCATTTATTCTTACTCAGCTATTATAGAACTGTCTCTGCACCATCCTCTCTCTCTCGGTCTCTCTTTCTCCCATCTTCCTTCAAAAGATATCCCATTGGATAATGTAAAAATACTTCTGTTTTTGGCATGACATATGTAGGCCATAAAAGTCTGAATGGCTTCCAGATAACAGCAAAAATCTATCTGTTGTCCAGATTTTGCAATACAGAAATGGTATGTGTATTTACTATCTTACTCCTTTACTTACAAAAAAACTGGCCAGAAAAGCCACCATCCAACGGCATTTTCTCCAGGAGGAACCAGGGTTGACTTCTAGTTCATGCTGACTCAGGAGGAACAGCAAATATCATAGTTACAGCTACAATGGCAACTCTTGCCTCATTTACTACTCTGCATACCATTCTTTCGCCATAATTCTTTATTAGATTAGTCTATTTATGCCATTGCCTATTTGCAGCTTAAATTTACACTTGTAAGCTACATATTCTTAGAAAGAGACAGACAGCAGGCACATGCTACCTAGCTAAATACATGTAACATAATGAGACTTCACACTAATGACAAACCAAAGTGCCCAAAGAAAAAAGTAACTGTTGTAGTTTTGTTTTATCTACTGTAAGGTATTCATAAATTTGTCCACTACCTCAAAATAAAGCTGTTAAATAAATCCAGTCATGACAGACTAATGGTAACATCTTGCTTGTAGAACTAATGACCTAGATATAAAATGCAAAAATAATTCTGTTGAAGAAAGCAAGAAAAATGTGTTACGTCCATGAATAATGATTGCAAACAGTACTTAGAGCCTGGAAGCAGAGCTTGTTTTGTATTTCTTGTATCCTGAGACAATATAGACCATGATTTATATTTATAGCTATGTTCTATATATGGGCTACTTTTGCAAAATTGACTCTCAGAATTATTTCCCTTACATTATCTTTTGCTTCTGGATTTTCCTTAATGAAAATGTTAACCCAACAAACTGTAACTGTTTCTGTTTAGTTGGCAAAGATAAATCAGAATTTAAAAGCCTTTCTAACTGACCTTAAAATGTTGAAAGATCAGTTGTTTATTATACCGAGTCCAACCTTAGAATAATTGGCTTATTTTAATTGATTTATTTCTTTTAAGCTACTCAATGAGATTTTGCATTTTGTTTTAAATCACAGAGAGCATTTGCAATGTATCAAAGCAGTATCTTTTTATTTCTTTGACACTTGTCTGATATCTATGATTTGAGTTCTAACATTTCCTGAGAAGATATTCCTGCTGCCAGAATGAGCCTCATCATTCGCAAATTCTTTGTGTCATCTTCTCTTCTTCTTCATAGTAGGACTATGGATCTCTGATCCCACAGTTGGAAGAAGCACTTCCTTTTTCTACTTTATGGGGTCTCTGCTGAATAAAAGAGTAGAACCTTTGCCGCTGAGGATCAAGTTTTACTTTCAGGAGTAGATACTACTGTACTAATTTATTATTTATTATTTAACTAATGTGTGCACAAGATACAAAATAACAAGTTATTTAAATGTTGGACAAATGGAAACAAATTGATCCATTTTACTTAGCAGGTTTTACATGGCTTTGAAAATGCAAACAATCAGTCCAAATACAAGAATCAATTCTAAATCCAAAACCTTGTGTTTTCAAAATATCATTGTGCATGTGTAAATACATTTTTAAGTAGAAAACAAATATTACTTTACTAAGAACATACAAGCTATACTTTGCTGCTAATTACAAATGGGAATCTAGTCCTTAAATTCAACGCCAATTAAGTAGTAGCAATACCTTTTAAATATATAATTAGCTTTGGATTATGCTCAATAGTGATTTAATTTTTATTTCAATGATAGTTATACATTTTGATTTTTTAAATTTTTTTCACTTTTTAAAAAAAGATTCTTACTTGCTAATATGTGTTCTATCAGTAGCAACCAAAATAAGTAACAGGTTTCTTCAAAATAGGCTTTGTAATTGCAGTCTATTTGTCCATATTTCTTGTGGAGCGAAAGACATGTATGCAGCTTTTATTAAGGTGATGGAGAGTATTGAGTTGTATATGCCTAATACTATCTTACTATTTTATTTTATTTGGGTCTTTTGGCCATAAATAAAAATATTACTATCTTACTTCAAGAATTCTTTTCACTGCAAAAATCAATGTGCTATCTCTATAATTCTTGGTCTTCAACAGGCTTTTTTTTTTTTTTTTACAAAACTATGGAATATTACCAGCCTGTTGGTCACAGTTTCAGTCTGAATGTTTGTCTGGAAAAAATGTAGTTATTTGGTTTTTGATGTCATATCTATATATGGCCTTAAACATGGTACACAGAGTTAACACTGTCAGTGTGTGGCCATTTTAAAATATAGTTTTGTCTAATATTTTCTATTAGGCTGTGTTTTTAAGTAAGCAAATGACATTGAATACTTTCAGCATGGGATTCAGAATAAAAAAATGTCCATATAGTCCATAAACATCAATAAATACACTTTAATACCTATGTTATATAAAACATGCTTTATATATTCTTTATAGCATCATATTAAATGTAAAATGAACTTCATCACTTGCAAATTTTCCCTTCTCTTTGAATGAAACCAAATTTTATTCATTTTCACAGGTTTATTTATTTTACCAGTGATAAATATAACATTTGAATCATGTATCCCTTTATTATGTATTTAATATAGGCCTGAAGAGATTGTTTGCATTATTTTTACTGTCAGACAGAAAACCGAAGATACGGGTGGGAAAGATTCCAGAATGGAACATTTTCTTTCACATATGCCTATGAGTTATACTGTGAGATTAAAAAATAAGCATTAATAAGGTTTGTACGCAAAGCACCAAATGTCAACTATTCTGGAATCAATGCCTGAGCATTTCTTTATGATTAATATTAGTAATCTATCTATTAAATAGTGCATAAAGCAGAGCTTGCTGCCAGCATTTCAGATAGGTCAACGTAACTAGAGGCAACAGCTGTTTAGTTGGAATAAATGCAACAAAATGTTTGCTGCGAAATCTACTCCTTTCACTGTACAACAATTGTACCATCACTGTGTCTGTTGATCTGTGACAATCAAGGACCTGTTCTCTTGTGTATAAGAAACAAGGTTCGCCACTTTCCTAGTTGTCAAGCTGTTCTTTTCACAGCAAAGCTTCCTGAGTGAGCCAGGATATTTGCCAGCAAATTACTCCACAATCAATAAACCATGTTGTAAGATATAGCATTTACAGTGTAATTGCACACATTCTTAGTCAGAAGCAACTCCCACTGAATAAGAAACTTCATCAAATGGGTCTATAGCACCATACCTTTAGGGACTGAAGAACTAGTTAAGAAAGTACCCTTTAATTTACTTTTGTCAATTAGTTTATCCAGAATCATCAACCTCTTTAGGCATGGCAATATGATTTTCAGGTTTACAACATATCTGAAAAAGCAACAATAGTTTGATTGGTAAATAAACAGAATTCTAAATTTTTCAGATTTGTCAATTGCCTCTAAAATACATTGTCTGCAAATACATTCAAGTGTATATCAAGTATAAAATGTTACATACATATTACCAAACATATAATTATGCTCAGATTAAACTCAGAGAAGGCATGTTTTAGGCAAGTTTTAACTAAAAGGATTCCTGCAGTTTGGCGTGATGAAGCTATCTCCAAAATAAAAAGTCGCCACAGGGAAGTCTCTGTCCCCAATAATCAGAATCCTGCCTAACCACTTTTACCAATGGCCACACAAAATTTCTCAAATGCTTATTATAAAACCATTTATACTTAATATTTCCCACAAAAATATTCTAGATAACAGGAAGGCAGCAAAGACTGTTTGCCTATCTTTATGCCTATCCACAAGAGGGAGACCTTCTGGCAACTCATTTATAGAATTAATTTAAAACCAGGTGAAGATCTTTCTATTTTCTTGTGCTTTTTAATTGACTTCTAATTCATATTTCAATTCATATTTTTTAAAGTTTTTGAACGACCACCTTGCTGCTGACAGTTTACATCAGGGGTGTGAAACTTGCAACGGCACATCACAACTTTTTTCTATTGCCGGCAATGGGGTGCAAACTGGCAGGGCTTTTTTTTGTCATAGAACGCCCAGAATGGAGTTCCGGCACCTTTTTTGGATGGAACCTTGTAGGGTAGGCAAGGCGGGTTGTATGACATGTGTGAGTTCCGGCACTTTTTTTTTTTTTACAAAAAAAGCACTGATTACATGTATTTGCAATTATTCATATACTCATATTGTGCCAAAGAAATTTGTACTTAGTTTGGGAAAAGCTGCTCAAAACCATTTTTATTCCACACATTGCAGATCACAAACTATAGGGAATGATAAGTTCTTAGCTAATAATCCTTAGGATCATCCAATGCAGATTAGAGCCATACATAGAAAGGGAAATGCCAGATGTTCAAGTGGGTAATTAAGAAAGCCAAAGAATACCAGAAAATCAGTATGTGCTTAATTGACTACAGAAAAACTATAGGTTTCTCTGTGATACTCTATGGCTGTGAAAATTGAACTCTGAAGAAGAAAGATAAAAAAGACATGAATGTAGGAGTTGGAGAAAACTGTTCAGAAAACAAACAAAATAACAAAAGGCTCAGAAAACAAATCAGCCCAATATTTTCACTTGAAGCACAAATGATTGGGCCCAAATTATCATATTTTGGATATTCTATGCAAAGACCCAGTTGTTTTGAGAAGTTTTGATAAGGCTAGAAAAAGTGGAAGTGGAAGAAAAGAACCACAAGCAGCAAAGTATATAGAGTCAATTGTAAGAGCAGTGAATGGCCAACTGAGAGATTTTAAAAACATGTTGAAGACAGATTATTTTAGAAAAAGTCTAGATCAGGGGTGTCAAACTTGCAACATCACGTGACATGTCATGACGTATCATGACTTTTTTGCCATTGCCGGCAATGGGATGGGCACGGTTTCACTATGATGCATCCAGCCCGCGGGCTGGCAGTTTGACACCACCGATCTAGATGGTCGTAACAAGTCTATGATTTTAATGGGACCATCAGTCAAAAATAGGAGAAAAAGTTGATTGATGACCCAACAGAATGCTAATGGAATGGAATTGCCTGTGCTATGAGATGATATAAGTATACAGAATTAATTTCACTCGAATTGAATCCAGCAGCTAATTTGTAGTTTGCTTATTGTCTTTTCTCATTCAATTGTAAAGAAAACAAGAAACTATAATGCCAAACACTAGAAAAAAAAGATAGATCTCACCCTTTTTGCTGTACCAAGATTTTTCTCATATTTTCCACACATCTGTTGCTTCTGCTGATATCATATAAGATATGATCTGATTCATTATCTTTTCCTCTTATTTTCATTAGACCATGATGTCAAGGATACTACATGCTTAATTATATAAAAAAGTATTCTACAGTGAAATTTCAGAAAAAAATAGATTATAAAGAATGTAAGCAATTAAAAAAAAGACTACAATATTTCCAATTTAATATAAGTCAACTCAGTGTAAAAATATTTACTCATTTTCTAAAGATGTTATTTAAATTGAGAATTAATTAACCTTGACCTTGAAAGCTATTGCTCATGAATGCAACAAAGGCACTGAAATGAGCTATTTCCCATTAAAGAATAGTCTTTATTCAAATGTAACAATTAAACTGAATGAGATTTCACTGCATGTGGTCCCTCATATCTCATTATCCCTGCTCTCACCCTTTCCCTTGTTTCTTCTTGCTTCTCTTGTACAATTCAGTTATCAGCCTCACTTCTTAATTTGCACAAACTTTGCCCAATATGAATGTCACTATAATTATTCCAGAGATTACTCTAGACCAGGGGTCCCCAACTCCCAGTCCATGGACTGCTATCAGTCCGCACAAACAAGCAAAGCCCCATCCGTGGGATGCAGGCAGCATACAAAACCACACACTCTCCGATCCACGGAAAAATCTTTCTCCATGGAACCAGTCCCTGGTGCTCAAAAGGTTGGAGACCTCTGCTTTAGGCAACTGGAATGCATGACAGCATTGGGGGGTGTGAACTATCAAAACCTGTATATACTGTTCTAAAGCAGCATTATGGCTTCTCTTTGATTAGGTATCTTCAGAGAAAAACGTATGACCACCAAGGTAAAAATATCTTTTCTGGAAGAAGATCTATTTGCCTTTCTATAGGCAATGAATAAAAGCTTTGTATACAGCATCATTGCTAATGCAGTGCAAGAGATTTAATAGGTAATACTGTAATTCAGACATGGACAACTGGTAACCTGCAGGCCATTTTTGGTGGAAAATTAAACATTAGTAACCTAAGCATATGATACAATTAAGGCACGATTAAAAAGAAACATAAAGGAAAAATAAATCCCTGAAGCCACTGACATTATTATTTTAAAGCACTTCAGGAAAAAAGTTGGTTGTCCATGTCAGGTAGACATTCTCTTTGGAGTGTTTCTGATGCTGTCTCATCAATAATAGATTTGTGTTTATTCCTACTACTGAATTTAAAAACTGCAACAATTTACCCTAAGAATTTATTTTGTAGATTAGGAATCTTAAAATCTTGCAAATAAATAGTTGGTGTTAAATCTTAGTCGTGATTCAGGCAGACCTTTTCCAGGGTGGTTTCAGGTCTTCCAGTGGTGCAGCCATCACTGCTGCAACTGACTCTATCCAAGTTGCTACTGGCCACTCACTTCTTCTTTCCTATTTTTCTCAACATCATACATTTCTCAAGAGGCTTGATTTTTGTATAATGTATCCAAATATGATATATTTGCACTTGTCATTTAAAAATGTATTTTCTATATCTGTGGGTGTTTAAAAGCCTTTCCAGCTGCAACATAGTAAGAATTAATAATTTCAAGGAAAATGTGAAGCCCAATACTGCATTGACATGTCTGTTTACAAGTGGCAATGAAGTCGTCCTCAATGAGGCCAGGCTCACTGAATTTGTTCAGTCCTTATTGACTGCTCCTTGGAAGATTATTATTGTCAACTTTGAGCAGAATTACTCCAAAGCCGCCTTATCTGAAAATAAAAAAACATAATTAGCAGATTTACTCAGGGGTCTGTTATTGAAAAAAAGTGAAAAAGGCTAGCAACTGAATGAAAGATGCCTTTTAAAAGAAGTACTGTAGGTTCAGTTGTATATTCACATCCTTGCATACACAAAAATCATTTTTAAAAAGTTTCATGTGCTTCTAAAGCAAATGATGAAAGGGAAAAAATAGATATGGAAGCTCCCTGATAAAATATGAAACAGAAGGGGTTCATGTTATTATTTTTATAATAAAAATAATAATTAATTAGCAGATAGTATAATAGTTCTATGATCAACTAGATGGGGAAACATGGCTGTGTTTTTTATTTCTAAGATAAATTTTGCTCTTGTAATATCTTTTGAATGTCAGTGTTATACGCAGCTCATTTTTTGAGTCTATCAATATCGTTTTGAATTTTGTTGTTATTAGGGCAGGAGTCCCCAACCCCCAGTCCATGGACCAAGCCAGCAAACAAGCAAAGCCCCATACATGAGATTCAGGCAGCATGCAAAACCATGCCTCCTCCGGTTTGTGGAAAAATCTTTTTCCATGGAACCAGTCCCTGGTGCCCAAAAGCTATGGGGCTGCTGTATTAGGTCATAGGTTATGCTGCCAATTTTATACCATCAAAAATTTAATACACATGCACCCAATCTCTTCATCTGTATCATTAATGATGTTGAAGGAAACTGAGTTTAAGATCTAATTCTGTGATATCTCCTTTAGTATCTTACCCCAACTTACTGAGAAATCACTGATGATTAAAATGTTTGAGCCACCAGACTTCTGGTTTTGCGCGATAGTGCACGGCAGAGGGATTGTGAAGCTCCGCACCACACGGCTAATTTTGTCCTGCCAGGGGACACTACATGGGTCTAAAGTCACCCCAGAGAGGCGACAAAGAATGGGGGGCACCCCAATAATTGCAGAACGATGGAGGTTCAATCCCACTCGATCCGGGGAAGCTCTCTAACTCGACAGCAAAAAGACTGACCACACCTTTGCAGCCAAAGTCCAAAGGCACCAACCAGAACAACAGTGAACAGAGTGCTTGAAACTGAGTGAGGAATTTGATCTTCTCTCTCCTATTTTGTATCTGATTTCCTCAAAAAGATTCCAAAAAAGCAAAAATCCTCCCAAAGTAAGAAGGGAGGGGACTACACTCACCCTCCCATAGATGGAAGCAGCAAATTAAATTCTTATGGGGAACAAACATATATTGAAATGAGGTTAAAAATACTACAGTCTGGATAAATTTGAAAACTAAGAAAACTGTTAAAATTCCATATCTGAAAAAGTATTGATGAAATTATAAATAATAATAATAATAATAATAACTCTTTGCTTTAAAAGCTGGAAAATAAACAGCTACTGACACCTAGTAGAGCAGACATGTCAAACTCACGACGTCATATGATGTTGCGCAATGTATCAGAGCTTTTTCGCCATTGCCAGCAATGGGGTGGGCATGGCTCCGGTATGATGAAACTGGCCGGCGGGCCAGTAGTTTGACACCCCTGTAGTAGAGGGTGTCTAATCCTCTACTAGAGAAAACTATAGCTGCATTGACTCAGAATTTGGCAAGATGCCCAGAAATAGCAAAAAACATCTGGGAACAAAGCATTGTGCTATCTACTACAGAGTGAAACTATATATATTTAAAAACTGCTGACCTTCTGGGATTATAAACACACTGAGCTGCATTTTTAAGTTTATGAACTGTTTGCAGAGAAAGAAAAACCTTGACATTTGGTTAATCTTCTAAAGGGGAAGTTACCGGAAATCTTCCAGGTGGTTAAACACTTTGGACTGAAATCTTGGTTCGCTGATAATCGTAAGACCCCTGAAAAGAAGAACTGTTACAAAATACTGTTTCAGTGATGCTTTGATAATTGAAAACATATTGGATTACAAAAACCATATATAAAGATAAGAACTACACAAGATTTGGTTGTTTGGATTTTAAGATGGGCTGGTTTGATAAAGCTAATTAAAGAGACTATAGTACTGGTGAAAAACTACTTAAAGGAAACAAAATGGATGTTGTATATTTATCTAAAAGTGACAGAAAACCACACCTAACACCTCCTCCTCCTCCTGAAGAACCCAGCGTGGAAAATCAGAGATCTACAGGAACAATGACTCAAGACAAAGCAAATACATTCCAGAAGAAAATATATGCAATGCTGCGACAGATTCAAATGACAATCATAATGAGATTAAATCATGATGAGATTAAAAACAACTTTGATAATATAAATGAACATATCTCTAACCTAAACTCACAATTAAACAATGCTAAAAAATGACAATAAAGGATGAACAAATAAATCAGAAAATAAAATACAAATCAGAGAAAAATGACTTAAATATGGAAGCTACAAATGAAGAGAATTACAACTTAATACAAACAAAAGAAAATCTGCAAAATTGTGTTACAACAAAGGAAATCAAAAAGATGTTTTATCTTCCAGGAGTTCAAAATAACTTGAGGACAAAAAAAGAAGATTTAACAAAATGAATTAAAGAGCTGTCAGGAGAATCATTAAAGCGTGGGAGACAAAAAATGAATATTCTACTGAATTTGTCTTTTTTATCTCCAACAATATCTACAAAAATACAATCTGGCAAGCTAAACCTACTGATTTGGAAAGCGACCTGGCAAAAGAAGATGATTTAAGAGATGTGATTCAATCTACCAGATGGAGTACTATATGACTTAACACATGTTTGAATATGGTTAAAAAATATAAAACTTGGATATAATAATAACAATAATATAATAAAAAACTGCGCTACTCGGAACATCTTATATTTTAAGGAGGTACCTGGTTGACACCTACGATGCTGGTAGCAACCCGTATCAACCATCAGCACCAGCCAATTTGAATGTTCAGTTGACTGAGGTTCATGTTTAATGAATAGATGATGATGATGATAACAACAACAACAACAACAACAACAACAATAATAATAATAATAATAATAATAATAATAATAATAATAATAATAATAATAATAATAATAAAGTTGGAAGGGACCTTGGAGGTCATCTAGTCCAACCCCCTGCTCAGGCAAGAAACCCTATACCATTTGAGAAAAATGGCTGTCCAGTCTCTTCTTAAAAACTTCTAGTCTTGGAGCACTCACTACTTCTGGAGGCAGGTTGTTCCATTGGTTATTTGTTTTAACTGTCAGGAAGTTTCTCCTTAGTTCTAAGTTGCTTCTCTCCTTGATTAGTTTCCATCTGTTGCTTCTTGTCCTGCCTTCTGGCGCTTTGGAGAATAGCTTGACTTCCTTTTCTTTGTGGCAACCCCTGAGATATTGGAACACTGCTATCATGTCATCCCTCATCCTTCTCTTCATTAAATTAGACATACCCAATTCCAGCAACCGTTCCTTATATGTTTTAGCCTCCAGACCTCTAATCATCTTTGTTGCTCTTCTCTGTACTCTTTCCAGAGTCTCAACATCTTTTTTACATCGTGGTAACCAAGACTGGATGCAATATTCCAAGTGTGGCCTTACCAAGGCATTGTAAAGTGGTATTAATATTTCATGTGATCTTGATTCTATCCCTCTGTTAATGCAGCCTAACACTGTGTTGGCTTTTTTGGCAGCTGCAGCATACTGCTGGCTCATATCTAAGTGATTGTCCACTAGGACTCCCACAGGTGCTACTATTGAGCAAGGTACCCTCTATATTATACCTACACATTTGGTTTTTCTTACCTAAATGTAGAACTTTATTTTTTTCCACATTGAATTTCATTTTTTTAGATAGCGCACAGTGTTCCAGTTTGTTCAGATCCTCCTATATCTTAAGCCTTTCTGGAATGTTGACTATTCCTGCCAGCTTGGTGTCGCCTGCAAATTTGATGAGTTTCCCGTCTATCCCCTTGTCCAAATCGTTAATGAAGATGTTGAAGAGCACTGGGCCTAGAACAGAGCCCTGGGGCACCCCACTACACATTTCCCTCCATGTAGATGCAGTTCCATTGAGGACCACATGCTGAGTATGGCTGGTCAACCAGCTACGAATCCATCTGGAAGTGATGCTATCTAACCCACATTTTTCTATCTTATCAAGTAGTAGGTTGTGATCTACTTTATCAAATGCCTTAGTGAAGTCCAAGTAAATTCTATCCACAATATTCCTCTGGTCCACTAATTCTGTCACTTGGTCAAAGAATGCAATAAGATGTGTCTGGCATGATCTGTTTTTGACAAACCCCTGTTGGCTTTTAGTAATGACTTTGTTTGTCTCTAGGTGTTCGCTGATTTGTTGTTTGATTATCTTTTTCAGAATCTTCCCAGGTATTGAGGTCAGGCTGATAGGTCTGTAGTTTCCTGGATCTATTTTTTTTCCTTTTTTGAACATGGGAACTACATTAGCTCTTTTCCAATCCTCTGTTAATTCCACAGTGCTCCAGGATCTTTGAAAAATATAGTTCAGTGGTTCTGAGATCACATCTGCCAGTTCATTGAGAACCTTGGGGTGTAATCCATCTGATCCTGGTGATTTGAACTCGTCTAGGCTGGATAGGTGCTCACTTACCGTTTTCTTGCCTATCTTAACTTGTGTTTCTAATCTATTTTTTATGGTACTGTTTTTGATAGGTTGGACTGTTTTTTCCCTTTGTGTAAAGACAGATGCAAAAAATGAGTTAAATAGTTGTTTTCTCCCTGTTGCTTGTCACCTTCTTGCCACTTTCCCCCACTAATGGACCAATCGATTCCTTAACCTTTTTCTTCTTTTTTACATGTTGAAAGAAGCTTTTTTGTTATTTTTTACTTTGGTCGCAAGCCTTAGTTCATTTTGAGCCTTAGCTTTCCTCATTTCATCTTTGCAGCTCGGGCTATTTGCTGATATTCTGCCTTACTTATGTGCCCCCCCTTCCACTTTTTATACTTGTCCTTTTTGTCTTTCAATTTATCAGAGTTCTTTATGCAGCCATGCTGGTTTCTTTTGAGAGATGTTTTTCTTCTTTGTTGGTATTGTGCTAGACTGGGCTTTTATTATCTCACTTTTCAAAATTTCCCAAGCTTCTTGAGTTGTTTTTCCCTTGAGGATTCCCATCCATGGAATCCTTCCCAAGCTCTCTCTAAGTTTATTGAAATTAGCTCTCTTAAAATCCAAGACTCTAGTTTGACTGTGTTCTATTGCTTGTGCTTGCATAATGTTGAATTCCAATATTGCATGATCACTCCCCCAAGGTTCCTGTGGCTTCAACACCTTCTATCATTTCATCTCTGTTAGTGAGGCTTAGATCCAATATGGCTAATCCCCTAGTTCCCTTCTCTACTGCCCTATAGTAAGACAAAGTACCAGAATCATTGTTATGTACCTTGCAAAGAATGCAGTTGCCAGAATCCTGAACAGATTTCTAAAAACATGGTTTGGCTAGCTGGCTTAATAAATTGTGTGACTGGCTTCTGGTTCCGGATCACGGCTCCAGCGGACGTGCAGAGAGAGTGCTCTCTCCGCCATCCAGTTTTCCTTCATTGGAAGACCCTGTAAAGGGTCAAAAGTCATCCTGGAGGGGTGACTACCGCTGAGGAAGACCCTTGCTAGATCGCGGAAGGGCAGCAGCCCTTCTGTTTGATCCGAGGCAGCTCCTTTTGACCGACGAAGAAAAAATTGGCCATTAACATGGCCGATCACTAAGCCGTACCAGCCAAAAGCCAAAAGGGCTACCAAGCACAACGAAAGCAACACGGAGGAATTGGGTGAGACCTTGCCTTACCTTTCTTGCACCCCAACTGCCTCCCTGTAAAAGCCTTTGGAAATTTTTCCCCCTTTCTAACTTGGCGGCTTCTGCCTACTCTGGGAACATAAAGCTATGGAAAAAAAGAACAACTAATCTAAACAATTAAATAATTGGATTTGCAATTTTTGGATATTTGGGGCCCTAAAAGGTTCCTATTCTTACAGGGACTTATTACTTTACTTATCTGTTAAGCTGGAAAAAAGGTTATTTTTTCAAACCGGATAAAAGCCTAACTTGAGTTTGAGAAAGACTTTACATGTCACTGAGGACATCTTGTGGCAAAATGTGGTTCAGCAAGTGAATTTCTTTTTGACTGGGAGACTTGTGAGATTAAGATTTGGCCTTGGCACTATCAAAAAAGATAAGAATTTGAAACAGCTGGGTGATGAAAACAACTCTCTATAGTGGAGGTGGACACTATTGACTTTTATCAAAAATAGCCTTCACTAAAGGACTATCTGTAAACACCATAGAAATGGAAGAATACTACCCACAACTTAACTATAAATTGATATTTGAAAAAATCTTTGAGGCTACTGAGCTAATGAATTCCAGACTGAAAAATAAAGATGCCACTTCAAAGCTACAAAATGCAACCCAGACTCTAACTGATGAACCTACAATCCAAAAGGCAACAGAAGTAGAAGAAATTAATATATACCAGCTACAACCCACTGAGAATCCTGATACCCAGACCTTGATCTTAACTAAAAAACCTGCAACTCTAACAGCATTAGAAACTGAACAAACCAACACTAAGACGGAAGGTGCTGAAGATTTATATGTACAACACATTGAGAACCTAGATAAACCAGACAACCAAACAACAACTATAACACTGAACATGACTTTCTACTTAAACTAGTTGAAACTGGAAGAAGAAGAGGACCAGACTGAACTGACGACAGATGTACTGAGCCAAATATGGAGAGCTGAATTATTGGATCAACAATCTAATGATTATGAAGGGGCTAGCTTCTTTGGAAAATTGATAATTGGATCGTCTCCCTTGACTCAAATGACATGTGTAGGGATGAAGGGAGATCCACTTGAGGAGTTACAGGCATTGCTATGGAAGCCTGCTTGGCACAAAAAGAAAGCTAGAGTTAGATTTAAAAATGGTTTGTTTATGTGACTATAATGGAAGAGTTTAAAATCTCTTTAAAATCTCACTCAATGGCCTAAGGCAGGGATAGGCAACCCAAAACACTCAAAGAGCCACTTGGACTATTTGGGAGCCACAAAATCCTTTTGATATCTAAAATGAAGATAACACTGCATATATCCTTTTTTACCTTTATTATAGGTGTGTGTGTGTGTGTGTATACACACACATACATACATATACATGTATGTGTGTGTGTGTGTATATATATATATACACACACACACACATGTATATGTGTGTGTGTGTGTGTGTGTGTGTGTATAGTCTTTTAAAATACTAAAAATGCAAATCCTGGGCATTATGCTAACAAATAAAAGAAAAACTGAACACCAGGATATAATAAACCAGCCTGTTTAATATAAACAAGCCTGTGGTTAAGAAGAGTCACTAAGCTTTCATCCGGCCAATAAACTGCCAGCGTCATCACAGTTAGAATAGCAGGAGATCGGGAAGGCAGCTCATATAGCCTCCTGCCTCTGCGCCCAGTTCCTTGAGCGCGTCATTGGCCCGTTGATTGTGTTAATCCGTATCGCACAGAGTTGTTCCGCATCGGGCAAACTGTCATTGACTCCACTGGTTGTTTTACGATCCTCAAGTGCTCTTTTAGAGCGTGTACAAGCACTTGGAGGGTGGCTGTCAATCCATCCCTGCGCCCAGTCCCCCTCCCTCCCAGGGCCATTATTCCCCACCCCCAAGGCCGTTGTCGTAATTCCTCCGCCCCAGTCCTGCATTTTTAAAAAAGAAATAAACATGAAGATGAACAAGCGCAAAAATAAATAAATAAATTGTGTGACTAAATTATATGATTAAATACTTGTTTGAACATGGTTAAAAGAATAGACAAAGCTTGGACATAAAGGGGCCCTACAGCAAGAGGGATAAGATACATAAGTAGTATAATACTTTTATAATATATGATATGTAAAAATATTGAGACAGTGAATGAAAAGTTTGGATATTCAAAGGTAATGAATTTTGAGAAAATTATGACTGATAAGAGTGGTTTTGATACTGAGAGGAAATTAAGCTTAAATAAGAATCTTGAAAACAGGACATATAATGACTTAATAAGATGACTTCTATATAGTTGAAACATAAGCTGATCAGAAAAGATGTTATATGTTGATGTTATTGTTATATGTACAATACTAGAAAAATGTTTATATCCAACTCTGTATGTATTGAAAGTATTAAGAATTATATTTGTTTAATGTAGACAAAAGGAGAATATTACTAGAAAAAGAGAGGATCAAGGAAATATATTATAAACTAATATATTGATCAATTATAGAAATTATTATTGTTTTTAACTATATGAACCCAGACAACACAATGTTCAGTAAGCACTAAAGATTATTGTAAAAAAATAATAAAATATGTTAAAAAAATGTTTGAGCCATCTATATTCACTTTATTGTCATGTTATCTAGTCTACACTTGATTAGCTTGGCCCCAGGATGGAACATAATAGTTTGTCATATGTTTTGCTGAATTAACATATATTATGCCTACAGTATAATTTAGTCACACAATTTATTAAACCAGCAGCCAAGCCATATTTTTAGAAATCTGTTCAGGATTCTGGCAACTGCATTCTTTGCAAGGTACCTACAATCACTCTGGAACTTTGTCAGTTCTTTTGGATTTCTCAAAGATACTACATAATGATTTAGCCAAATCATAGCTAATTTTATTCACTGTCTTGGGATGTAATTTATATTACTATGGAGATTTAAGCCTGATCAGTGCAAATAAATTTTCTTTGGTTTTCTTTTAAGCTCAAACTGGAATCTGGCTCTTCTAACCAGTTCTTCCCTATCAATATGGGATACACATATTCTCTAGTTCAGTGGTTCTCACCCTTTCTAATGCCGCGACCCCTTAATACAGGTCCTCATGTTGTGGTGATCCCCAACCATAAAATTATTTTCGTTGCTACTTCGTAACTGTAATTTTGCTACTGTTTCGAATTGTAATGTAAATATCTGATATGCAGGGTGTATTTTCATTGTTACGAGTTGAAAATAATGAAAGCATAGTGATGAATTACAAAAACAATATAGCAATGCTCACTGGAGAAGCTTACTCTTCCTTGCTCAAAAATGTTGGGAGGGAGGGAAGGGGAAGGAAGGAAGATTGAAGGGGAAAGGAAGGAGATGGAAAAGGAAGGAGATTGAAGGGGAAAAGAAGGAAGGAAGGAGAAAGAGATTGAAGTGGAAGGGATGGAGATGGAAGGAAAGAAGGAAGAT
This sequence comes from Bothrops alternatus, assembly GCA_034064705.1. Classification (NCBI taxonomy): domain Eukaryota; kingdom Metazoa; phylum Chordata; class Lepidosauria; order Squamata; family Viperidae; genus Bothrops; species Bothrops alternatus. The sequence goes on along the minus strand of JARGCV010000124.1, from coordinate 10,072,547 downwards.
TGAAGGGGAAAGGAAGGAGATGGAGAAGGAAGGAGATTGAAGGAGGAAGGAAGGAAGGAAGGAAGGAAGGAAGGAAGGAAGGAAGGAAGGAAGGAAGGAAGGAGAGGGAGATTGAAGGGGAAGGGATGGAGTTGGAGATGAAGGAAGGAAGGAAGATTGAAGGGGAAAGGAAGAAGATGGAGAAGGAAGGAAGGAAGGAAGGAAGGAAGGAAGGAAGGAAGGAAGGAAGGAAGGAAGGAAGGAAGGAGAGAGATTGAAGGGGAAGGGATGGAGATGTGAGGAAGGAAGGAGATTGAAGGAGAAAGGAAGGAAGGAAGGAAGGAAGGAAGGAGAGAGATTGAAGGGGAAGGGATGGAGATGGAAGGAAGGAAGGAAGACTGAAGGGGAAAGGAAGAAGATGGAGAAGGAAGGAGATTGAAGGGGGAAGGAAGGAAGGAAGGAGAGAGAGATTGAAGAGGAAGGGATGGAGATGGAGATGGAAGGAAGGAAGGAAGATTGAAGGGGAAAGGAAGATGGAGAAGGAAGGAGATTGAAGGGGAAAGGAAGGAATGAAGAAAGGAAGGAGAAATTGAAGGGGAAGGGAAGGAGATGGATGGATGGAAGGAAGGAAGGAAGGAAGGATCTTTGGAGAATCATGTTTTCCCAAATGGTGAACTGCAACTCCCAGCATTCCCCACTCTTTCACAGTGCTTTTTAGGGCTGCTGGGGATGGTAGTCTGGAGCCCCCATTCTCATCCTGGCACCTCTTGTGCTCTCCCAGCTGCCCTCCTGGGACCTGCCCGCCCCTCCAGCCTCCTGAGTGCCATCGCAGCGGCGGGATCGTGGGAGCCGCTTTCCATGCTGTGCAGCCCTTCACCACCAAACCCAACCCGTCACACGCGAGAGAGGTGCGGTTGGAGTGCCAGCTCCTGCTCGGAAGGCGCACTTCTCTCCTTCCGGCCTGTCCGGCTGGCCTCCAACACACATGCGGGCATCGCCCTCTTCCCCGCCACCTGGCCACTTCCGAGGCCCGGAGCCCGGCAAGCCGGGAAGGAGCTGCTCCTGCCCGCCAGCCCCAGGGCCACGCCAGGTGCCAGAGGGCCGAGGTGGCCTCTGACGGTGAGGGAAGTGGGCCGGGTGGTGCGGGGGGAAGCTCCGGCGTGGAGGGCGGCCAAGGGTGGCCTCTGACAGAGAGGGAGGTGGGCCGGGTGGCGCGGGGGGAAGCTACGGCATGGAGGGCGGCCGGGGCAGCTTCCGACATTGAGGGAGATGGGCCGGGTGGCGTGGGGGGAAACTCCGACGTGGAGGGCGGCCAGGGGCAGAGTGCAGCTGGGCAACCAGGAGGCATGGGGACCGGCTCGGCGCCGCAGCTCAGCCCAGCCAGCAGCAGCACCAGCGGCAGAGCAGCCCAGCGGCAGTGCCAGCAGCGGCCCAGACCTGGCTCGGCTCGGCCACCCCCACCCCATACCCCCGCCTGAAGCTGCCTCGCCTGCCCCGCCGCTCACCCCACGCAGCCCCTCCGTGTAGAGTGGACCCCGCAGCTCCCACAGCACCAGCTGCACACCACACTGAAGGCGCAGAGCTTGTAGTTGCCGAGCCAGATGCCAGTGCAGGGCAGCGGGAGGGCACGGGCGGCGAGCAGGCCGAGGCGGCGGCAAGCGTCATGGGCCAGGTGCTCCAGGGTGGCCATGTAGGCACACAGGGTGAGGCAGCGGCGGCGCAGGTCCAGCACCGGCTAAGCCACCAGCTGGCCCGGCCCAAGGAAGGTCAGCCACCCACCGTGCGCCACGCACACAATCACACCCAGCGCCCGCCGCTGCCCTGCCAGCACCACCTATGCCGCCACCTTTCCCGTGCAGCCCCGCTTGTCAAGCGAGCTCCACGGCTCCCACAACAGCCACCACAATGCACACCAATGGCGCACAGTGAGCACGAGGCAGGCGAGCACATGTTTTCCGTGCTTCAGTGCCAGGCTCTCCATGCTGCAGCATGACCCTGGAGAGTCTGGCTGACACGGGTTAGCACGAGGCAGGAGTGCACTTGGACTTTGCTTTTTCGGCAGGGCAGAATTAAGTGCTGCTCCCCACCTCCCACCCCTGGTCCTCTTTTACTTACAAGTAGGAGATGGCATAGTTGCTCAGTAGGGAGAGGTGAAAAGTTCCTGCAAACTTGCCTTTGCTGCAGACAACTTGCCTGTGCAACGTTTGCGGGCTGGGTCTTTTTGCGCGCTCAGCAGTGCAGAGACAGCCATTAATGACCAGGTCTGGACAATTCCTATTGGCTTTCGAAAGCCAACAGAATGGAGTCTATTGAATAGACTCTTAATCTATTCAATAGGTTAAGAGTCTATTCAATAGAGTCTATTCTATTGGCTTTCGGAAGCCAATAGAATAGAGGGTGTAGCACAGCTCATGGAAAAGTTGAAAAAAATCCATCAAAAAAAGGTGCCGGAACACGGTTTTGAGCATTTTATGAGAAAAAAAGCCCTGGTCTTAGGCGACCCCTATGAAACGGTCGTTCGACCCCCAAAGGGGTCACGACCTACAGGTTGAGAACCGCTGCTCTAGTTGGAGAAGACTGAATCAAATACCACATTTCCCCAAAAGTAAGACCTATCCCGAAAATAAGCCGAAGCTTGATTTTTGGGGGTGGGCCTAATATAAGCCCTATCCCCAAAATAAGCCCTAGTTTTGAGATGAGGCACACGCCTAAAAATCAAACTATGCTGGGATGGGGGGGTGGAGCTGCCCCACGTACCCTGCACCCATTTATTGTTGCAGCCAGGCCTCCCATGGATTGACACTTGCCTCACCTCGCCTCACCTCACCTCACCTCATTTCTTCTATAGCATCCCCCGGCCTGCATTTCACAGTCAGAAGTCATTCCGGAAGATCTCTGCATCCAAGAATCGAGCTATGGATTCGGAAAGGCCTCTGACTGCAAAATGCAGGCCAGAGCTCCATTCTCAGTTGCAGAATGAAGCTGCTCCTTCGGCCACAGAAGTGGGCTGGCTGATTTGTTGATGCCACCGCGAGGTGAGTAGAAAAGACACCTCCTGAAAATAAGACCTGGTGCCTCTTTTGGGGGCAAAAAATAAATAAATAAATAAGATCGGGTCTTATTTTCAGGGAAACATGTTACTACTTAAATAATACTGCAACTTTTTCTTTTTCTTTTGAATATGCCTGAAGAAGCAAATTAGTTCTTATCATCCTTCTCCATCCTCAATTTATTCTGTGGTTATTTATTGGTTTTAAAAGGCTGCTCAACTCCAGAATGATTCCAGGTGACTGATATAATTAAAATAAAGCAAAAGATAGAAGAAAATTGCTTAGAAAAATGGGACTTCCCCCTCCCCCATTAATTCACCCAAAATTAAATGAAGTTTAACTGTTACTATAGCTGTTCTGTTACTATAACTGTTCTAATAAAAGTAGTTTTTGTTGTTTGCTTCCTATTCTGTTTTACCTCATAGGGCTAGCAGATTCCATAGGTGGCAACCAGAACCTTGAATTGCCCGAGAGCCAAATGATAACCAATGAAGCTAGTGGAGCAATGATGATACATAGTGCATGAAGGTATACCTATTACTGCTCATACTATTGTCTTTTGGACTAGCTATAGCTTCCAGGTAGCCTTCAAGGATAGCCCATATACAGTGCATTTCAATAGTCTAGTCATGAAGTAACTAGTAGGTGAGCAACTGTCTGAAGCACTTCCCATGCCAGGAATGGGTACAACTGGCACATAAGCTGAATGTGTGCAAAAGTCTTTCTTTGCTTTAATTTTCCTGCCATCAAGCTTCAGTTTTTATGCCACTACGTACTTACCAATGAGATTTTCTCCACTTTCTATATACATTTTTTCCAAATTTGACCAGTTTTTTATGTAAATTAGCTGGTTCTGCTGCTGACTCTTTAGAACAGGGGTGTCAAACTCAATTTCATTGAGGGCCGCATCAGCACTGCGGTTGCCCTCAGGGGGCCGGGTGGGTGTGATCAGGGTGTGGCCTACTGGGTGGGCGTGGATTGGATGAGTGTGGCATACTGGGTGGGTGTGGCCAGCTCTACATCATTCGTGTCAAGGGTGCCTGTGGGGGCCTGGGCAGGAGTGGGATAGATCTGAGGGTCTCAGGCAGAAGGGGGTGGGACCAGGGAAAGTGCCGAGGCATGGTCTACTGGAGGAGCCTCACTGTTCCTCTCAGGCCATGCAGGGGGGCTTATGGAGCTAAGACTGAATGCGTTTCAGCATAGAGGACCACCACAAAATTGTACATTGGCTCCCAGCTGGCCTGGGCCAGGACCAAGGCAGAGGGGGCCGTTCCCTCACTGTTTCCAGCATGGCTTCGCGGGCCACATGAAACCACTTTGCGGGCCGCATCTGGCCTTGTGTTTGACATGTCTGCTTTAGAACTATTCACAATTGTTTTTATTTCCTGTTTTGGGAATTAGCTCCCCCATGAGGTCCTTTACTATTTGCCTCTCCTACAATGGAATCGTATTTAATTTTACACTGACTTTACTTAAAAGAATTTTGTAAAATTTCAGCTGTATGCTTGTCCATATCCAACTTTAATACAATCTTTCTAATATGTTTGGTTATTTAATTTTGTTTTTGTTTTTATTATTGGTTCATTATTCTCTTCCGTTCTATATTTTACATTTTTCATTTTGCAAATATATAAAAATCATTTTTTTAAAAAGCCCCAGAATTAAATGGTCTCTTATTTCCCAACGTTTTCTCTATTTCCACTTTGTCTCTGAAGTTCCCTATTTTTAGAATTAAATCAGTGATGGCTGATCCTCTTGGGCCTTCCTCCACATTTTCAAGTGAGAAAGTTGTCAGCAACACAAGTCATGAATTTCCCATAAGGATCATGCTTGGCAGAATTTGTCTTCCAATGGATGTCAGAATAATTAAATCACTCCATTAATGCTACTACATAACTCTTTTAAAAATCTGCAATTTGATTTTAGAAATCCATCCCTTCTCCTTGGTAGTCATAGTACAATGATGTTTTATCTTCCTTATTTTATTTATGCTATCCTGAATTAGAGAATTATTATTATGTTGCCTTTGTAATTCTATATGAGTATTTTGGGAACTTTAGGGCTAATTAAAAATGTGCTCTTACATCAAGAAAATTTGCTTTCCAAAGATAAATCTTCAGCAAAACAATTTTTAAATATATCAATCTGGAAAATATGTTGGTGGGAAAATAAAAGAGCTAGTCATCTTGGCTTGACTAATAAAAAGGAAAGACCAGAAAAATTATAAATACAAAAATGAAGAACTATATTTGTCATTGTAAAAAAAAGAATTTGGCGTATCTTTGAATTTCAGTTTACTGTAACTTTAGATATAAGTACCGTTACAATGATATGAACTAATCTAGTGCCATAATTTTAATTCCTAATTCATAAAGGTTTTCCGATATCAAGACACATCTGCTTTATTTTCATATTGTACCGAAATGTCTTTCTTGGTTATTTATTGATGCAAGAAAGTGGGAGTGCTGTTATTGTTATATTTCTTTCCATCATGCTGCAGCTTTCTTGGCTATTCATGTATCTTGATCTGAACATGCCCCATAAGCATTTTGCATAGCTCTTTAAGTGCAATAGCCCCAAACTCTACCTAGAAGACCCTCAATAGCTTTTTTCTCTCTGAAAATATCACTCCAAGGTAGCATAAATACATATCATATGAATACACAAGGCTTTTAAAATTGAGGGATCAACTTTATTAAATCACAAATATGAATTAATCAGCCAAGTTTCTAGACCTATTCAGAAAAGGGGGATGCAAAACTCCTTCAGGCTCACCCCATTGATGGATCATTTTGCAAATCCCATGCAGATATTTGGGGGGGCACTCTAGGCCTTCTGATAGCTCTTTTATGTCTGATTAATATAGAACATCTAAATGTGCTTATATTTGTAGGATTCTTCTATATAATACATGTTTGTGAAAGATATTCTTCAAAATTATCTCTATGATGTACCCCAATACTTGCTCCTAAAGAGTAGAAAGGAATATCAGAAAATATGATTGACTGAGAATCACCTGGATACTTCAAACAAGGCAGTTTGCCATATTGAAGCAGAACAATGAATTTTTGTCAAGTCACCAAAATGAATTGGCCATAATCTATACAGACCTATGTATCTTTTTCTCCATGTAACTAGCTTCCTTCATTATATTTATAGTTGGTTTCTTTCAACCCCCTTCTCTCCACTATATTTAAATATACTTTTCACACCCTTGGGCTTTAGAATCTCACCCAGTAGCATTTAAAGAACAGAAGTGCCAAAAGTACAACAGGGTCATTTGCTAACAAAATCATGACTTTGTCTCTAATTGCTCTCTGCTGAGGTTTTTATCCTGATTTGAATTGCCTATAGTTCCCTTCTGAAACCAGTAATCCTGATAGCATATAGAGGAGATAAATTATACTTGATCTCCAGAGTCCACAGCCTAAGATCTCCTGAACATGTTACCATCAGAGATGAGGGCTCTTATTAAGGTTGCAGTTGCATAGCTACTAAAATGGCCATACAACTCAGAGGAATTTACATGTTTAGGATTAAGAGAATATTTTCAGAGGGTAGATGTTCAAAATTAATTCTTTGCTACAGTTATTTAATTCTCTTATTTATCAATGGGGAACTGTTTAAAAAGTTGCTTAGGAAGTTATTGTAATGTTCTCAAATGTTTTGAGAAAAATAAGCATTCCCATAAGCATTGGGAAGAGATTTTTTTAGACTATATTATACATGTATATCCCATGTGTGTCTGTGTGACAGAACATACTTAATCATTTTAAATGGGATGGAATCCAACTTCCCAAAATTTTAATGAGCTGACAGTAAGTTTTAATTATCATTTGAAACCCAATTCAAGGATTTAGTTTGCTTAATTCTAACAAGACTGCTGGGAGTTTTGAAGTGACATATAATTTTCTTATAATAATGCAAATCAGAAAATAAACTGTCAGGGTCTGACTAATGTAACTTATTTTAACAAAAGCATTCTCCATGTATTAATATTACAACTTGTACTCAAAATATCTCTTAGGTCATTTTCCAGATAGAAAATGTATCCTCAAAGCTTTGTTAACATCATGTTTATATTTATTTATTTATTTGCGTTCAAGAAAGTAAAGACTGAAGATTTCAATTAGGATTAAAATAACTTCTAAGAATTTTTGTGTCTTCGAGAGAATATGTGAAATATGTTGAAATGCAGATTTACAATTAAACCATTTTATCTAGATTATCCAACTAACCTAAATCATAACAGAGTTTTTAAAAGAAAAATTTAAAAAACAAAACTGTACTATCTGAATGACTTGACAATATGAACATGATTTGTACATTTTTTCTGTATTACTCAAACAGTTCAATTTGTTTTAAAATTTTAAAAAAACTTTTCCACATCATATACAGTACATGGTGTAAGGGCTCATTTTCAGAGCTCTGTTTTTCTTCTTTAAACAATAGATGTTAGGAGTAATGAATTGACAGCTTTTTCCCCAATCAGCAGCTCACCATTTGAGGGCTTATAGATTCCAAAAGTTTAAGCTAAAAAGACAAATTCCAAGTACTATAATCCGAACTCATGTTTAGGACACTGGTCTAGGGAAGGATGATCACATGTAACATGCTCTGAGCCAGAGTTTAAATAAAAAGTGTTCCACAGCTTCTTAAATATGAGAAATGAGTGTAAATATTCAACATGTGGGATTAATCCTGCAAGAAAAAAACATGAGGGGGAAATATCTATAGAAGTTCAAATATATTGTTTTCATAATCAAATACAATGGAAATAAATTATTGTGAGAAGGAGCTGTTGCAACTTAATGTGTGTAGTTTCTTGAGTTTCAGAAATAAATGTGAGAAAGTATGTATCAATTGATTGTAAAACATCATTTTTAAAATATATATAATTTATATAAAACATTCTGTAGATAACAAAATTGAATTGTGAGTCTGGATGAGGGAGAAATGTGGTGTACGAAATGATTTTTTGGTAGATCAAACCAACTGTCCTTCTAAATAACTGATAGCCTACCCAGCAGAGAGTTAGAAGAATTAAAAATGGGACTGTCTATCAAATATGTAATCCACCCAATGAGTGGATCCCTTTCTCTTTTAATAGAAGCATTATTTCATTGGACACATATGTATATAAAATCAAGACTGAAATATTGGGTTGTAAGAATACATCAATATTTGTAAGCAATATGAAATATATGTAAACATGCACATTGTAACAGTTCAGAGTTTCTTTGCTAGCTTAAACAAGGGACAAGGTCGGTATTTTTCCATTTAGTTAAAAAAAGAAAAGAAAAGACAAAAGTCTGGAAAGTAGTAATCAAGGAAGACATATTAGATGCCCTGAAGCTTTTATTCTTGTCCAGGTGATTTTCCCAGCACTTTTCTTTTAGCATTTAATTGGTGAAATTATCAAAGATCTCTTAACAAATGTTAATAAACAAAACAACATTATAAAACTGAATCAGGATGCAGCATATAATTGTTGAAAGTCTGAAGCAAATTTACAAATTACCTGAAAGATTTATTTGACTTCAACTGAGATCTTTGAACATTTTCATCCTCATGCTTTTGTTGTTCTCCATTAGATGTTTTTAAAGTTCATATGTATTCAAATATATTTACCATTATTGTTCACAGAAAACACACTAGTCTGGTAAAACAAAGTTCAGGAATGATTATCCATTCATCTATTCCACTTAAATTCTGACCATTAAACAAATCTACACTTTGGAAAATGGCTCATCACAAATTATCATCAACCTACACTTACTCAGTGGAACTTGTTTTCAAATTATGCCTAGACTTGTGCTGTGCAGTATATTGGGAGTAAAACGTTCAGGGTTTCTGAACACCCTTCCTTTTTTATGGTCTTTAGCAATCCTGCAGCCAAATTTCAATCATCAAGAAATATATTATGATTATGGACATTTTTACATAGGAAATCCTAGGATATGATCACACATAGTCAGTGCTTTTTTTCTTTTAAAAAAGGTGCCGGAACTCAAACACGTCATATAACCCACCTTGCCTATCCTACAAGGTTCCATCCAAAAAAGGTGCCGGAACTCCGTTCTGGGCGTTCTATGAGAAAAAAAGCCCTGCACATAGTAATAAAATTTACAGTTTGACACATTTTACCTAAATAGGTAATCTTTGTGATCATTCAAAATTATAACAGTGCAGAAAAAAGTGACATGGCCAATCTTCACACTTATGAGTATCCCAGTATTTCTGTGGTCATGTGATCAAAATTCAGGCGCTTTACAACTGGCATGTATTTGTGACAATTGCAGCATCCTGAGGTCACATGAACCCCATTGGTCACTTTTCCAGGGCACTTTTGACAAACAAAGCCAATGGTAAAGACAGATTCACTTAATAAGCATGTGGTTCACTTAATGACTATGCTGATTCACTTAATGACCATGGCAAGAAAGGTCATAAAATCAAGCACCACTTCTTGATCACATTGCTTAGCAACGGAAGGTCCTGTCCCAATTATGGAAATAAGTCAAGGACTACTTCTATCGATATACAAAACTTGTTAAATGAACCATAAATAATGCAATGTTCTATTCTGTAATTGCTTTGTTATGTGTCATAACCCTGCAAATAATCTAATATCTTACTTTTTCCCAGGTTAACATTGCATGTTACATTTCTGAAGCCCAATGACAGTCAAAGAACTATAAAGTAATAAATAACTGATAATTCACCAAGTAAATCACACTGAATATTTTTAGTTTCTCTTTTTGCTCTTCAGTCATTAGTACTGCATCTATAAAATAAAACTAGGATTGACTGATTTTTGCCATCAAATTGATGTTGATTCCTAAGGACCACACAGATAGATTTTTCTCCAGGAATGAGACTCTCTAGTATTTATAAATTAAAAAAGACAGCAGTAAGCCCTCTTTAGAAGAGAAATGGAGATAAGCCCAGTGGATGGAACTGGTAAAATAAAAATTTTACCTTGGAATTCCAAATAAATATAAAACCATATTTCCTTCCCTCCACATCAAATTACATATTCTAGTATTTTTAAGATCAGTGGAATTACTATTGAAGTAACTGACAATCTTTAGAATTGAGTAATTAAGAAAAACTCAAGTACAATTTAAAACTATGAAAGCCAAGCAACAAAAGGATCGTTGTATCATAATTACTTACTCAGAACAACTTGTATGGGAAATGGTCCATTTTTCTTAATAAATCCATAACAAATTGCAATATCTTTAGACAAATGTTTTTGCATATTAATTAATGTAACAATTATCCTTTTTTTATTTACAACTAAATGGATAAACCTCAAGATAGCAAAAGTAGTGATATCTCTAATAGCAGTGTATCCAAAGTATTAAGAAAATTACACTTTTTAATATTTAGATAAATGCCATATTTCTTTGCATGTTGTTTTTTAGACATGAGCAAAAAATTCCCGAAGCTACGAAAGTCTCCTCCAGTTGACTAGCGCAATGCATTAAAAAAAAATAAAAATCCACACCTACAGTTATGCAGATTACTTTATACATAGAAAAACCGCAAATATTTGTTTAGGTACTACAGTACTATACTATATTTACTCACTTAAGCTTATTTAAGGTGAAGCAGTTTTTATAAATGTCACAAGTACATGTAAGTCCAAGCATTATCCGAAAGGCTTTCTGTGTGCATTTCTAATTATGTTCTTCTGGATACAGACTAATACTCAAACTAAACAAATTACTTGGCACACCAACAAGATCATTTTGTTTCATGTACAATTATGCATTAAGATAAATAAAAATTTAAAGATAATATTTTGAATGTTTTAATGTGATTACTAATTTTTTAATACATTGAGGAGTTTTTTTCAAAATATTACATATAACTTAGTTTGTGCTTGAACTTCCTTTTTCAAGCTATAAACATAGCTCACTCCCAATAACATAAATAAAGAGCATTTAAGAGATTTCTTTAAATCCTTATTTTGTGATTATATAATAAAATGACTACCATTAACCTCCATGTTATATTTACAGTCCTGCTATGCTAACCAGACCTATATGGATATTCTTCCATCATAACTCTAGTACTGCACCCCTTTCTACTTTTACATTACCCATCAGATCTCTAACTGTGCTTTCTAGTATTTGTATTTACAAGTTATACTAGTGTCAAAAATCCTTCCATCTTCCATTTTTCATCTACTATTAATTTTCATATTCCATATGCCAGATGGGTTACACGGCATATTTTTATTTGTTTAATGGGAGGGAGGACCAGTTTTTAATACATTACATAAAATTTCCAGTTTCAGAATAAGCCTTTAAAATTAGAATCCGCATGTTGGCTTCAATTATTAATAAATAAATAAATAAATAAAAATCTTTTTTAAAAAAAATTAAACCTTTTTTTAAAGGTATAACGTTATATTGTTTTGACTTAAAACATGATTACAGAAGCATTTCATTTTTTTCCCCAAGTGCATTACAGGACAATCTTCAATCAAATGCCATTATCCTGTGCCCTATGATACCTTTTTCTCAACATTTTGTGTACAAATAGATTCTCAGAGAACTTACATTAAGATCAGCCTTTGACTGATTTTAGAGGAAATGCCTCAATGAATTGTATATGGTAACTGATTCAAAGGATTTGTTTTATTGTCAAGGAATATATATTTTAAATATTCCAATATAAGAGAATACAGTAATATTTATAAAACTGGCATATAAGTCTTAGCATGTTACCTACAACTAAAAAAGAAGAACTGAGCAAGCATAAATGTCTAAACACAAAATTAGGAAGGTTTAAACAATAAAGACTTATAAGAAACTTAAAAACTTCAAATAAATATGCTGTGTTAAACTCTTTATTGTTTTTCATGCAACAGATTAACACATCTATCCTTCTGGAACAGATCCATTTTACTTATTTATAAGGGACATAGTATTTTTTAGCCATTTCATATTCCTAAAGGTTTTGTTTTCTACACCAATTACAACAGAAAGCACACAAACATATGGGGAAAATGCTACATTAATGAACGTTTTGGATATTTATATTGGTAATGTGATATATACTTCCTAACTCTATAAAGGTTTCTGTTGAATCAACCAAATTCCTCTATGTAATTTGGTTAGTAATATAGTTTAGATATAAAATAACTATTTTAATTAAAACTGCTCAAGACAAAGTAAGCATGAACAAAATCAGACTGATTGTTCTCAGTTTCAAAATATAGGTAGTATTTTGCACAAATACAGGTAAGTTATAGGTTATAGCACCCAAGTATGTAAAATGACTGTGCTGATTGGCTTTTAAACAAAACACAAAGTATGTGGGAAAAATGGGGAAATTGCTGCTAAAATATACCAGTAATCCAGATATAAGTAAATATTAAGGGAAGAAAAATTAACATTCCCCATGCTAAGCGGGTTTCTAATGGATAATATTGGTCTATAGTTTATGGTCAGACTTTTTTCCTGTTCATTTGTGATTTCACTGGAAAGCTTTTCGCCTAAATTTATACAGGGGCTTTTTATCATTTTCCATCTGATAGAAATCACTCAGCTAGATTTAATAAATAGCAGTAGGAGTTCATATAAATGACAATGGACTAAGGATTATTGAAAGATTCATTTTATGTGTCTTTAATATATATATCATACTCCAGTATATGATTTTACACCTTTTAAATAAAACAAGAGGCATGGTATTCTTCAGACAGAAACCCTATTTTCAAAACTTTTGACTTGTTTCCTTCAACTTTTTTGTTCTAACAAGATGGGTAAACCCTAAGTATACATTTTATTTCAAACCACACTATAGTGATGTAGGGTGAATATACAATATCAGCAAATCATAAATCACCCTGATGAAAAAAATGCAAGAGGAACTCTGAAGAAAAAACAGGTTTTCAAGAATCTAAACATTACAAATCTTGTCCTATTCCTAAAAATATTTAATTGAAGATCTGTACCATGCATTTTTAAAAATCTCAAAACTGCCACTTCAGTCATGTACTATCATCACTGCAACAAAAGCCTTGCACACCCCATGGGAATACAGCTGAAGAATAACATCTATATCTGCATCTCACCAACAACCTTAGTAATCCAGAAAGATGCAGATAAATCCAGAGCTACAAGCCATTGTGGAAAGGGGGGGGATACCTGATTTTGGAAATTGTTGAATGTGCAAGTCTTTCTTAGCCAAACGATCATTTGCAGGAGAAGAAAAGTAAAGTCAGAAGACTGATGCTTGAAAACGCATTGTAATTAACTTCTTTATTGCGCACGCCCTATTTCCACCCTTTCCCCTTTGTGGCTCTCGGGAGAAAAGAACAAAAACAAATTCGAAGCCGATTCTTTCGGGAGCTAATTCTATCTGTCAGCTGAAGCTACGGTTTTGCATACTGCTTTTTTGGTAGTTTCCAGCTTCGGACTCTGTTATGGCCCTTACTGTTGAATAGCATGCAGGAATCCTCCTCCCCCGCCCCGACGCCCCTTTTCTGCCCCCCCCTTTCCATTTCACCCCATGTCACCCACCAGCTGACTTCTCCTCCAGAACAGAAAACCTAAGTGGGTGGAGATTGTCAGATATCCACCCAGCCCAACGTTTTCAAGTCAACAGGCAGTGGGGAAACTGCTTTTCCAATATTCGAGAAAGAAACATGTGCTCCCTTCACTGCCCTTTTGGGAGGCTACCTTAGTCTTCACCCCTAGTTTTCTCGGTCTATTTCTCAAATTCGCTACATATTATTTATGTGGGTGCTTGTGGTTGTACGCGCCCGCGCGCACGCATGCACATTTACTGCGCTCGCTTGCGCTCTCTCTCTCTCTCTCTCTCTCTCTCTCTCTCTCTCTCACTCACTCACTCGCTCACACACACACACGCACAAACACAGAAAGACACAAACGTGATCTAAAGCCCCGCCACAAGCGAAGAAATTGCAACCCGAGTGCATCTTGGTGTTTCCTTACCAGGCAACCGGGAGCAGGAGGCGCTTGTCCTTCAGCTTTCCTGTCTGGGCGACGAGTAGGATTTGTCTTGTTCTGCGCGGCTCTCCTGGGATGAGACTTCAGGGATAACCACACTCTTCTCCAAAAAGACAGACGCGAAAAGTGTAGAGCTGCGAGTGAGCTCTTCTCCGCACCCCGGAAAGTCTGTGCACCCCCCTCCCTCCCCTACTCTTTGCGAGCTGGCTTTGTATGTTAGGGGTGAAGTTTCGGCTGCTGCTGGCTGGATGGCTAAGAGGAGGGGGGAAGAGAGAGAGAGAGAGAGAGAGAGAGAGAAAGAGAGAGAGAGAACGCGAGAGCCAATGGGGGGGGGCAGAGTGTAGTCAGATCATCACCGCTCTGCAGCTTCTCCAGGAATCCCTCCACGGAGAGGCAGACCATCCTCGCCTTTCCCTGACGGTCCGATTGGTTGACAGGCGGGGTCGGTGTCTCCAGCAGCCAATCAGCCGCCTGGGATTACAGGTGGGCGTTGCTGAGGTACCATCGCCAACCTCACGGCTGCGTTGGCTTCCGTAATCTCGCTTCGCTCAACCATCCGTTTATCCACCCATCTAAACCCTTCTCTGCCACTCCGGACTGTTCAGGGAAGAGGGGGCTGGGAAGGGAGTTCCCTCGAATGACAATCAAGGACATCAAATCAGTCTTTGCAAGTGACAAAGTGGCTGTGTTTCCGCCCCCTCCCTTTCTCCACCCGAAGCTCTGCAATGCAAAGGCAGTCGCCCGGGTGACCTGATTCTCTCCACGCCCCCCCCCTCCCTCTCTCTTTCGCCTTCTCTTTTTCCCTCGTCGAAATCTCGGGCAATTTATAGTATGGCATTTTCAAAGCAACAAAAGAAGAAACAGAAAGAAGGAATCAGCAGCTCTTTGGGCGGCGTATATGTGCGTATGGCCGGCGCAAGCGATTAAAACGACATAGAATAAAAAGAAAAACAAAACCTGCCTCATCTCTTTAAGCGCACTTAAAATCAGATAACCTTTCTCGAGCTTCGGGTGTGTGTTTCTGTGTGTGCGGGTAAAATATGGCAGGTAAGGGGTGGGGGGAGCCTCACTTCACACAATGAGCTACTCCCTCCCGAGCCGGTCGTGGGGTTTTAAATCCCACACTGATACGCTCTTTGCAGAGGCAAGTGAAATTAATCTCAATGTGAATTTTATGGACTCTATCACTGTTATAACAAAATAGAAACATCAATTTGCAGAGATTTATAGCTTTGGTTCATTATGAACTGATACTGTAATTGCTTCATAAAAGGTAATTCACAGCACACTTCTTCCTTTTTTGTTACAAATGTCCAATTAAAACGAGCTTATCAAAAGCTCCAAGATACATAAAAGTAAAATTCTTATTTCAAAAAAGACTGAAGCATGTGAAAATGGTTGTGTTTTGCCACATAACATCCACGTGGCATCTTGAAGATCTGAACTCAAGCGGTAGCATCATTTCCTTCTACACCTAGTTCTTATCTGTACAGATACCCTTATCAGTCAACCTCAGAAAACAACTGTGACGGTTTTGTATATTTGGTCACAGAGTTTATTAAAAATAAAGAATAACTAATGTTTTGTTTCTAGAACTGACAATCAAATGTTGAATTCCACAATCAAAAATATATCCCATAACATAGCCCATTAGTTTGTATGCTGTTTAGTTTAAGGCACAGCACTCTCTGAGACAATTGACACCATTTCTATTTGATAACTATTCTGCAAACCTTTTTTTCCATTGGATAAGATGCTGCCCTAACACTAATAGTAGTTGACCATCCAGCCAATTCTGTAATCTGTGATACTCAGACTTCCTGTGGATGTTTTTCTTAGGCTTTGCTGCAAATACTGAGCTTAAATCTTAAAAGCAATGCTATTTCTTTTAATACAACCATTCTTAGTTCCAATCTTTCTGATGAAATTTTATGACTAATCCATTTATGATTCCTTTAAAACAAAAACAACAATCTTGAGATTTAGGGCTATGGAATTCCTTGCTACATTGTGTGATAGTTGAACTGCATCATTTAGAAGCATCTAAAGAAGGAATACAAAGTATATTTTAAAAGTTGAATATTGAATAACTTTGAGTCTAATTTCCTGAAATTGAAGTTTTTGCAAGAAGAAATATTTAGTAAATATATATTGTATGTATGTATGTATGTATGTATGTATGTATGTATATCTGTGTGTGTGTATATCCATTTCAGTTGCATCACCCAGTACTGATATTACAGTTGATAAAAATATATACTACACTTTGATTTGAACTGAAAGACCAAGGAGAAGATAGCATGGAAGAGAAGGCATGGAAGGAGCAAAGCTCAGAGAAATCTTTTCTCCACTTTAACTGACAACTTAATGATCAAATCCAGAAGAGTCACAACATTTTGTGCAATTTGCTGTTGCAGTTAGTTCAAAGGATTGTATAACCACTTATAGCACAGCTCCCATTCTTGACATTGTATGTCAGAAACTTAACCACTTTTTATCATATATTCAGGATTCAACCATTTTAATACTATATCAGTTATTAGATTAATGTTTAATATTTCAATATTTATTTAAACTGTTAAATTCGTAAACTCCTTAAGACGCATCTTTGCCGACAGGCCTGGGGCGGTTGACATCTTGCCCCTAGCCAGTGTATGTTTGTGTGTACGTTTGTTGTATGAATGGTTTCTTAATTTAGGGGTTCTCTTTTTTATATATGTATTTTTATATATGTATTATGTAGTTTTTTAATATTAGATTTCTATTTATGCTGTGAGCGACCCTGAGTTCCCGGAATAGGGCGGCATAGAAATTTAATAAATAATAATAATAATAATAATTTTGTAAATTTAGTGCTTAAATGATCTTTTTTAAGTAACTCAAATCTTCTGCAAGATTTTATTTTTCATTCTTACAGGTTTTTTTAACTCTTTCCATTCTGCAGTCTGCTTGTAAATCTTTAAACATCTTTTTCTTGAGCTATTTGTCATAAAATTGGGTTTAAATATGATCACTGAATATAATTGTATTTTATTGTAATTTCTATCATGTTGTAAGCCGCCCTGAGTTCTCCGGAATAGGGCGGCATAGAAATTAAATAAATAAATAAATAATAATAATAATAATAATCAAATTTTACAATTGTCAATATAAGATTGAAATAAAAATGGATCTACTTTCTCTTTCCAGTTTTGCCAAAAATGATATGTTTGTACCTAATGGAAGACCATATGTTTGTGGTCATAGCTTGCTCCCATATAGATAAGAGTTTTCAAATAGCTTTCAAGACATACATAAATATCTGAGATTAGCAGCATAACTAAAACAAACTTGACATCAATATCACCAAAGCCAATAGGATGTCATGTTCTGTATGTAGCTGTATAAGTTATATGTAACCCATATAATAATTGGAGATTCACTTGAATGAAGGTAGATTTGTGCTGTTGTTGCACAATTACACAGTACATCCTATATGTATATATTTATTTACTTTGTATGTTTTTATATGTATCCATTTATAAAAACTATGGGTGGCTAGCAGGAAGCAGGAGATCCTTCAATAACATAAAAAAACCTGCCCTTATCACCAGATTTAATATCAAACTCAAAAAAAGAAATACACAAAACTATATATATAATATTCACTGGATTCAAGACTTCAGTCACAGCATTCCCTCTTCCTGTGTTTAATGGAATAGCCATATTTTAACAATTCTCCTGAAATGCAGAAGGAAAGAAGTGGATTAAATCTCTGTAGGAGAAAATTCTAAAATATGGGAATAGATGTTGAAAATATACATTTCTGAGGTCCTGAAATTAATCTTGCACAGATGAGACCTTGGGAGAGTTGACCCTATCTGACTAGATCACATAGTTGGTCCATTTAGGAAAATGATGATAAATAATTATGTTTTATAAAATATACTAGAAGCAAATAAGCAAAGACATAAAGCAATTTGCACATTGTTTTTTGGGACTGCTTTGCAAAGTCATACATTTACCTGATCCAGTTGTTATATCTTCAGTTCCCCAAATTCCCAGTCAAGGAGAACGCAAACAGCTAGACAACATTGCATTGGGAAGGTTGCCCAATTCTGAAAACAGTGAGTTCTACAGTAGTCTCTCCTTAGGCACAAAGCCAGCTGGGTAACCTTGAGCCAGTCATTTTCTCTCCCTAAGGAAGTGGCAACGGCAAACTTCTGAAAAATATTTCGAAGAAAACTGAAGAGACATGTCCAGGCAATCTCCAAGAATCAGAAATGATTGAATGAAAGAAAGAAAAAAGTCATGTTAATTGTTAGTTCAGGAAATTGGTGACATATACCAAAAAGTTTCCTATTTTCTTGTATATACTGTAACTTAATGACTACATTTAAATATTTGCAAGATATTTTCAGTGCAAGTAAGACAAAACCACTGCAAAATGATGTATGTGGTTCATAAAATGAAATCACTATGTTACTATATGTTCTAATTTTTTAATGGGAAACATTGCAGTCCCTTTTTTTATCATGTATTGATAATTTATTGGAACTATGGTGTTGAGTCGCAAACCACAGAATAAAGGATTCAATATCACTAAGATAGAAATTATAAATTAATTATAAATGTACCCAATTATAGAGAATTATAGATATAAACAAAAATGTAGTGTTTGTTAACCTGATGATGTTTTCTAATGTATTTATATCCTGTTTGATAGCAATAGTAGTATTATGACACATAAACGTCATGCTGTGCTTCCTAACAAGCATTATAAATATAGAATCTCTGCTTCAAATTATTGCCTTCTCCTCCTCAGATAAAAATGTTTATTTTTTATCTCAATATGTCTATATTTCATAATTATACATTTCTAGCTAGTTTATAAATCAAACTATAAAAGGGATAGCAACCATAACATACTAATAGTGCTGAAAAAATCAACAGCCCTCTGACTATTGGCTAGGAACTAAAACATATTACATCTCTTAGGTAAGATCAGTTAGGTAAGATCAAGAAAGCTAATCCAGGGTAAATACAAAATCTCAGAAACTGTAAGAGGAATATCTCATTTTCATGTAATGAGTTAATTAAGATGGATAATTTGAGTGATTTGAAATGCTTCTTCCTATGCTTTTTCCACTGGGTTAAGTTTCTGTTTATAAATAAGCTGTGAACTGACTCATCCACTGTCTTGATTGTTTATATCTACTCTCTGTTTCCCAGTCCCCCATTCCTTTCCCAGCCTCCCACAGTCTCTCACTGCATAGATGTTAGGCTCTGAAAGCTTGTGGGGAAAAGCTGTGATTTCACTGTTGTCTGAAAGGTGACCAAAGTCAAGACTGGATTCTGGAATGCTGTCAAAAGCAATACAGAAGAACTGTTTTGGGACTTCTAGCCCTTTTTACCTCCTGAATTGAGGGAAACAGAGATCCTTTGAAGTGGAATGGATAGTCCTGTAATAATAAAAAACAGTGTTGTGTTAGGATTGAAATAAAGTACCAACAACAACATGCCTTTCTAGGGTATAGGCCAGTGGTGGTGAACCTATGGCATGGGTGCCAGAGGCGGCACTCAGAGCCCTCTCTGTGGGCACGCACGCCGTTGCCCCAGTTCTAGGCCTTCAGCTGGGTTTTATAAAACCTTTTCGCTTTAGGCCCCTGCCTCCGTATGCCAAAAAGTGAGTAGAGAACTATTTCAGAGCAAGCCAAGTAAGAGATGACAATTTAAAAGCTGCAACCTTGTTAAGTGTTTGTGGCCAAGCCACCTTCGATATAGCCGAGAACCTCATCGCTCCTACTCCATTGGAGTCAGTCACCTTTGCTGACTTGAAACGAAGACTCAAGGAGCACTTCGAACCTAGACTGTCAATTATCGCATAAAGACACACGTTCAAGCACAGAGAACAGCAGCCAGGTGAAACCGTTGCTGAATTTGTGGCTGCCTCATGCCAAGCATCCCGGCTCTGCAGATTTCCTGTCCTAGAAGCCAGGCTCCAGGACCATCTAGTCTGTGGCTTGTGAAGCAGAGACTTACAGCAAAGGCTGTTCGCTAAAGAGACCCTGACATTCCAGGATGCACTAAAAGAAGTGATGGCAGAAGAGGCCACTGGTGGAGCCGTCAAGGTTTTACATCCCTCAAAGAATCTTCACAGCCAGACGGCTGTGCATCATGAAGAATAAGAGAGAACTGAAGACCCAGATGTAGACATTGAAATTGACTGGGTGCAGAAGATCCCAGAAAGAAGACAGCGGCCGCTTGACAAGGCAGTTCCTTTCCTTAGCTGTCTTGGCTGTGGTGGACGACACCAGTGCTCAGAATGCCAGTTTCGCACAGCTGTGTGACAAGCATGTGGCAAACAAGGCCACATCGCTATCATCTGTAAAGGTTACCAGAGGGAATCTCCATGTGAAGACTTCCCCAGGAGAGGTAATGGGTCCCCTGGGCAGAATAGAGTAGGATTTTGCTCTGGAATCCTCAGAACTGGAGCCCATCGCCCCCTAAAAGAAAAGCTTAGATTAAAATTCAAGCTGCAAGGAGTTCCACACTCCATGGAACTGGACACTGGATCAGCTGTGTCTATAATTTCCTATAAGACTTTTAACTTCATCTGCACAAATGGTGGAAAATGAGTCAGACTCAAGCCGTCAGATTTAGTTTTGACAGATTTTCAAAATGCTCACGTAGCGGTTAAAGGAGAAGCTACGATAAAAGTGTCATTCAAAGAGTTTGAGGGTCCCCTTGTGTCGTGGTGGTTGAAGGCCAGTGAACAAGCCTGATCGGCCTAGACTGGTACGATGCCTTGGGCATCCACATGATTGGCATCAACAGAACCCAAACAGCAGATTTGGCAGCTGTATGCCAGGAGTTTGCAGACGTATTCAGTCCCCAATTAGGAAAGTACAAAGGAGCACCAATTGCTCTACACCTTTATCCAACTATAGCCCCAATTAGAGTAAAGCCTCACAGAGTGCCTTTTGCCCTTAAGCCCAAGACTGATGCAGAATTAGATAAGCTCGTTTAACAGGGAGTCTTACAGCCCATTAACAGCTGTGTGTGGGGGCCACAGGGTAGGCCATTCCCGGGGAACAAGAGCTCGCTGTTTAAAAGCGATCCCTTGCTCCGACCCTGTGAGTTCAGCCCGAAGTACTGGTGATGGGGGAAATCCGGACCCTGGACTCAGGCTGCTGCTGCTCAATGCCAGGTCGGTTGTAAATAAAGCTCCCCTCATCCATGATCTTCTCCTGGATGAGGAGGCCGACCTCGCATGTGTGACCGAAACCTGGCTGGGCCCGGAGGGAGGAGTTCCTCTCTCTGAGATGTGTCCAGCCGGGTTTCAGGCATGGCATCAGCCACGACCCCAGGCAAGGGGGGGAGGAGTGGCTATTATAGCCAAGAAGACCTTTAGCCTATGCAGGCTTGCTGTTTCTGAGATTGCGGGTTGTGAGTTGCTGCTTGTGAAGTTGGACCTAGGGGTACAGGTGGGCTTGTTGCTCGCGTACCTGCCTCCCAGCTGCGTGTCAACAGTCCTGCCTGCGCTACTTGAGGAGGTTGCTGGGCTGGCGGTTGAGTTCCCCAGGCTTGTTGTCTTGGGGGACTTAAATCTTCCGTCGCTCGGCGAATCCTCTGGGTTGGCGCAGGAGTTCATGGCCACCATGGCAACCATGAACCTGACTCAGGTAGTTCAGGGTCCGACTCATGAGAGGGGACACACTCCCGACATGGTATTCCTCTCAGAACAGTTGAGCAATGATCTGAATTTAAGGGGCTTAGATATTTTGCCTATGTCATGGTCAGATCATTTTCTGCTACGGCTTGTTTTTAAAGCTCCACTCCTCCCCTGCAGGGAGGCGGAACCGATTAGGTGGTTCCGCCCCAGGCGTCTGATGGATCCAGAGAGTTTTCAGAGGACGCTTGGGGAAATACCGGATTCTCTCATTCACAGTTCGGCAGAGTCCCTGGTTACGGCCTGGAATATGGCTGCGAAGGGGGCTCTTGACCGGATTGCGCTGCTGCGACCTCTCTGTGGTAGCAGACCCAGGAGATCTCCTTGGTTTACTGAGGAACTCAGGGGGATGAAGCGCCAGAAGAGACGCCTAGAGAAGCGATGGAGGAAAAGTAAATCCGTATCTGACCGAACACTTGTAAGATCTTATATCAAGACTTATCAGGTGGCGCTCAAGGCGGCAAGATGCGCGTATCATTCCGCCTTGATTGCATCTGCGGAATCCCGCCCAGCTGCCCTGTTCAGGGTAACTCGCTCCCTCCTTAATCAGGGGGGAGTTGATGCACCCTTGCAGGGTAGTGCTGAGGACTTTAATAAGTTTTTCGCGGATAAAATCGCCCAGACTCGGATGGACCTTGACTCCAATTGGAATGCAGTATCGGCTGATAATGATTCAGTCGAGATGACAGGGACTCGTCTTGATCCTGTTGTGTGGGAGGAGTTTGACCCGGTAGCACCTGATGAAGTTGACAAGGCCATTGGAGCTGTGAGCTCCGCCACCTGTTTATTGGACCCGTGCCCCTCCTGGCTGGTTTCGGCCAGCAGGGAGGTGACGCGGGGCTGGGTTCAGGAGATTGTCAATGCTTCTTTGAGGGAGGGGTCCTTTCCAGCTCCCTGCAAGGAGGCAATTGTGCGCCCCCTCCTCAAGAAGCCTTCCCTGGACCCAGCTGTTTTAAACAACTACCGTCCTGTCTCCAATCTTCCCTTTATAGGGAAGGTTGTTGAGAAGGTGGTGTCACTCCAGCTCCAACGGTCCTTGGATGAGGCCGATTATCTGGGCCCTCAACAGTCAGGATTCAGGCTCGGCTACTCCACAGAAACTGCTTTGGTTGCGCTGACGGATGATCTCTGGCGGGCCCGGGATAAGGGATTATCCACTATCCTGGTGCTACTTGACCTCTCAGCAGCTTTCGATACCATTGACCATGGTATCCTTCTGCACCGACTGGAGGGGTTGGGGGTTGGGGGCACTGTTTTGCGGTGGTTCACCTCCTACCTCACTGGTCGGTCGCAGTCGGTGTTGGCAGGGGGTCAGAGGTCGACCCCTAGGTTCCTCCCTTGTGGGGTCCCTCAGGGATCGGTCCTCTCCCCTCTGCTGTTTAATATCTACATGAAACCTCTGGGTGAGATCATCCGACAACATGGGGTGAGATATCATCAGTATGCTGATGATACCCAGCTTTACATCTCCACCCCGTGTCATTTCAGTGAAGCAGTGGAAGTGATGTGCCGATGTCTGGAGGCTGTTAGGGTTTGGATGGGTGCCAACAGGCTCAAACTCAACCCTGACAAGACGGAGTGGCTATGGGTTCTGCCTCCCAAAGATATTTCAATCTATCCGTCCATTACCCTGGGGGGGGAGCTTTTGACCCCCTCGGAGAAGGTCCGCAACTTGGGCGTCCTCCTCGATCCACAGCTAAATTTGGAATATCATCTTTCGGCTGTGGCGTGGAGAACATTTGCCCAGGTTCGCCTGGTGCACCAGTTGCGGCCCTATTTGGACCGGGAGTCTCTTCTCACAGTCACTCATGCTCTTATCACCTCGAGGTTCGATTACTGCAATGCTCTCTACATGGGGCTACCTTTGAAAAATGTTCGGAGACTTCAGGTAATGCAGAATGCAGCCGCGCGAGCAGTGTTGGGCTTGCCTAGAAATGCCCACATTTCGGCATCACTCCGCGAGCTGCATTGGCTGCCAATTGGTCTCCGAACCCAATTCAAAGTGTTGGTTATGACCTATAAAGCCCTACATGGCATCGGACCAGGTTATTTACGGGACTGTCTGCTGCCTCATGAATCCCAGCGGCCGGTTAGGGCCCACAGAGTGGGCCTTCTCCAGGTCCCGTCAGCTAGACAGTGTCGCCTGGCGGGGCCTAGGGGAAGAGCCTTCTCTGTTGTGGCCCCGGCCCTCTGGAACCAACTTCCCCCGGAGATCCGTGTCGCCCCCACCCTCTCCGCCTTTCGTAAATTGCTTAAAACACACTTTTGCCGGCAGGCCTGGGGCAGCTAACATCTTGCCCCTAGCCAGTGTATGTTTGTGGAATGATTGGTTTTTTGTTTTTTTGTTTTTTGTTTTTTTTTAACTTAAGGGTTTTTTATATGTATGTAATTTCTATTAATGCTGTGAGCCGCCCTGAGTCCTCCGGAATAGGGCGGCATAGAAATTAAATTAATAATAATAATAATAATAATAATAATAATAATAATAATAATAATAATAGTTACACCAGTCAAGCCTAACGGAGAGGTCCGCATCTGCGCTGATTATAAGTGCACTATTAATAAAGCACTGCAGCAGCATGCATACCCGGTACCTGTACATTCTAGTATTCTTACAAGGAGGTCGCTTATTTGCAAAGCTAGACCTGGCACAGGCTTATCAGCAACTGCCTGTGGATGATGCCTCTGCTGAGGCTCAAACAATAGTTACCCATAGAGGGGCATTCAAGGTTCGTCTCCTGCAGTTTGGGGTCAGTGTAGCCCCCAGGCTCTTTCAGAGCGTGATGGAACGTACGTTAAAAAACATTCCATGGGGGGGATATTTCAATGATGTTTTAATTGCTGGGGAGTCAGC
Organism: Bothrops alternatus; assembly: GCA_034064705.1. Lineage (NCBI taxonomy): Eukaryota > Metazoa > Chordata > Lepidosauria > Squamata > Viperidae > Bothrops > Bothrops alternatus. Next base: position 10,047,962 of record JARGCV010000124.1, on the reverse strand, counting down.
AGAGATACTTGCTGAACGCTTAAGGGCTGTTTTTCAGCGCTTCCATTAAGTGGGACTGAAGCTAAAAAGGGAAAAATGTCAAATTGGAGTCAACTCCACAGAGTTCCTGGGTTTCCGCATCGACGCTGCCAGAATACACCCAACTGATTCAAAGCTCAAACCTATTTTGCAGGTTCCTAGACCAAAGTCAAAAGGGGAGCTGCAAGCATTCTTGGAGTTACTTAACTTTTATCAAGCCTTTCTCCCTCACAAGGCTGCATTGGCAGAGCCTCTACACAGGCTCTTAAATAAAGTCATCAGACTTTATCTAAGAGTCATCAGACTCAGTGTTAATACACTTTAATGAAAAGCTGCCTATCAGTATTGCATGTGATGTGTCATCATATGGGATAGGAGCAATTTTGAGCCATATAATGGCAAATGGTCAACAAGCTCCCATAGCTTATTATTCAAGGACACTATCACCGGTGGAATGCAACTACGCCCAAATAGATAAGGAGGCACTGGCCATCATGGCTGGCATCAAAATATCCATGATTTATGGTCGTCCATTCACGGTCTTCACTGACCATAAGCCACTACTTGATCTGTTCACGACAAACAAACTCCTCAGATTCTATCTCCAAGGATGCTGAGATGGTCCATATTTCTTGCCGCTTATAATTACAGTCTAATTCACAAACCGGGCAGGGAAATGGGCCATGCTGACGCACTCAGCAGACAGCCCCTGCCAAACTCAGAACCAGACCCCACACCTGCTGCATGCATCATGTCAATTCAGAACTTGCCAGAATCTCCCCTTCACACAGGGGATGTGGTTGCAGAGACAGCCTCCGACAAAACTCTCAGCTGAGTTTTGAACTGGGTACTGAGGGGGTGGCCAGGAACCAGTCCTGGAACAGAGTTTCAGAGATTTATTAGAAGACAGGACAAGCTGTCTGCACACAAGGGATGTATTCTATGGGGGAGCAGGGTGTCAAGTTGTCCTCAGTGCTCAAAAAAGAATCAGTAGGCAGGTACGAGTGACAGACGGTTTATTCGGTACAGGAGAAAAGTCAGCGCTGGAAGTGAACTGCTCCCAGCACTTTACATAGCCTCCCTGCTTTATAGCCCCACCCCCAGTCTGCAAGCCAGCATCCAGTGTGAAGTTCACATAAGCGGCAATCCGGGTCCTCGCGTCCTTCCCTTGCAACAGGCATGCAGTGGATTGCTCCTCGGAGCAGACCCCAGGTAGGGTTTTCAGCGTCCTTTCCTGACACCCCCCTAGCTGCCAGGATCCAGGTGCGATGTCAGTCAATGCCAGGGGCTCTTCCCCCCCTTGCTGAGGCATCGCCACCACCTCCCACGGCTCTGAGTCACCTGTCTCTGATCCATGCCATGGTCCGCAGGGATTCCCCTCCCCACAGCTGCTGCGGGAATTCCTCTCCCCATCAAGCTCCAGCACCCAACAGCTGACAACTTCCTGGAACTGGCCCCGATCTTGGCTGATGGGGTCCAGCCTGCAGATAGTCCTGGCAGCGGCCCTGGTTGGCGAGGAGGCTGGTTGGGAGGCAGTGGCATTGCCGAACTCTAGTGCTCAATGGCTGGTGGCCTCCCGGAACTGGTCCCAAGCTCGGCTGATGGTATCCAGGTCATGGATAGACCTGGCAACAGCCCCGTCCAGCAAGGAGGTTGGAAGGGAGGTGGTGATCCGGTGCTGGGTTCCCTTCTTCCTTTGTGTGTCAGGCCCACAGGGCTCGACACAGGGTTGTAGTCCCACACACTCTCAGGGAAAGAGTCTTAGAATCTCTGCATGAGGGTCATCCTGGAATAGTCAGGATGTAGGCACCACCTACCTGTGGTGGCCAGGGTTGGATAAAGATATTGAGGCTCAAGTTAAAGGATGCCAGGTCTGCCAACAGTCCAGACCTGAAATGCCTCAAGCCCCAGTACATCGCTGGGAAACTATGCAAACTCCCTGGTCTAGGATTCACATAGATTATGCAGGACTCTTCCAAGGACAGGTGTTCCTCATTGTAGTGGACAGTCACTCAAAGTGACTTGAGGTAGCACCTATCACTTCTATGACTACTGCCAGGACCATCCAGAAACTGAGCAGAATTTTCTCCACATTATCAGATAATGGGGCACAATTTACCGCTGCAGAATTTCAGTCATTTCTAAGGTCTAATATGATTAGACATGTCCCCTCTGCTCTGTTTCACCCGGCCTCTAATGGCCAAGCTGAAAGGATGGTTAGGACGACAAAAGAAGCATTTAAAAGACTAACCAGGGGCGATTGGCATCACAGGTTGGCAGACATTTTGCTCTGCCAACACACTACTCCATGCACATTAACGTGTCGTAGCCCAGCAGAGCTGAGATGGGGACGTCGGCTGACCACGAAGCTGGACCGTCTCAATCCAGATAGAATTGCAACAGAGACAGCGCAGCCCAAGCCGAGGAATTTGCAAGTCGGCGACCAAGTTTGGGCAAGGAACTATGGTCAAGGGGCATTGTGTGTGGTAGCTGAGGTGTCAGGACCACTCTCTTATGAAGTGGTCCTGGAAGATGGGTGCATTTTGTGCCGCCACATCGATCAGCTGCATCAGCAGCAGACTAATCTAACCCTCGCTGCCAACCAAGAGGAGAGCCGAGGAGTGCCTCAATCTCCAGAATCCGGTGCGACTCAAAGAGACATGCTGGATGACTCAGCCACGGCTGAGTCGCTTCTGACCGAAGCAACAGTGCCTGCAGATCAGAGCATGCTGGAGGACTTATTTCCCAGCCCTTCAGGAACTGCTCCACTCAGAGATAGGGGTACAGGTCTACCCAAACAGACTATCTGAAAGGAGATCGGTCTACCTGGCCAGCAAAGACAAACAGGGACTGGTCTAACCAGTCAGCAAAGACAAACAGAGACTGGTCTATCCAGCCAGACAAGGCAAATGGAGACTGGTCTACCCGACCAAGCTGTCAAAAAGACTCTGGTCTACCCAGCCAACCGAGGGTAGATCGGGAACCTCAGGCAGAAATAAGGCGACCAAAATGATCACAGAAGCCGCCGACTTATATGAATATGTACAGTTTATGGATATGTATTGAATTAGGGGGAAGGGGTATTATGTATTAAGCAATTCAAAGGATCTGTTACAAAGAAACTGTTAACTGATTGCTTTATTTGAATGATAGACTGTATAAATTTAAGCCTGTTTTAGGCGGGAATGAGTACTTTAAACTGATTGGCTGCCGCTTAGTGGCAGTCCGTATAAATATACGTCAGGCAGCTGCTAGAGCAGCGGTTCTCAACTTTTTTCAGGCTGCGACCCCGACCTGCGCCGTGCATGCGCGGCGCGACAGCCTGCATTGTGCATGCATGGTGCTACCCCGCGCATGCATGGTGCTGCCCCCTGCGCTGGCCGAGGCAGAGGCCGCCGCCCATTTGGGGCAGCGGCAGGCAGGCCCAGGTGCTCAGGTGCTCCTGGGCAGCTGCGGCAGCGACGGTGAAGGGCAACCATGGGCTGGGCCACCAGCTGGCCCAGCCCAAGGGAGGTAAGACACCCGCCGAGCCCCACGCACACCAAAAACCCTCCCTGCGCCCACCGCTGTCCCACTAGCCTTGCCTTCGCTGCCGCCCGTTTGGGGCGGCAGCAGGCAGGCCCAGGTGCTCCTGGGCAGCCGCGGCAGCGATGGAGCAGGGCGACCATGGGCTGGGCCCCCAGCTGGCCCAGCCCAAGTGAGGTAAGCCACCCGCCGGGCCCCACACACGCAAAAAAAACCTCCCTGCACCCGCCGGCCTCCCACCTCCCACCCCTGGCCCTCTTTTACTTACAGTTTTAGTAGTTCTCAGCAGGGAGGGGTGGAAACTTCCGGAGAGCTCGCCTTCGCTGCAGACAACTTGCAGCACCGTTTGCAGACTGGGACTTTTGGCGGGCTCAGCAGGGCGGAGACAGCCTGGACAATTCCTATTGGCTTTCAAATTAGACTCTGTTCAAAATAGTCTATTCTATTGGCTTTCAAAAGCCAATAGAATAAGAGGGAGTAGCACAGCTAAGGAAAAGGGAAAAAATAAATGGCGTAGCACAGCTAAGGAAAAGGGGGGGGGGAAATGGCGGACTGCGTTGTTTGGCGACCCCCGTGAAATGGTCGTTCGACCCCAAATGGGGTCGCGATCCACAGGTTGAGAACCGCTGTGTTAGAGCTTGCTTCTATGAGAACCTAATAAAGAGCTGTTAATTCTACTCCGTGTCTTCAATGCCTCGCTGTTACCACTACACAACATCTTTCTTTTGGTTCTGAAGTCATTTGTTTTGTTTTGTTTTTGTTTTAAAAATGTCTAGTTTTTCAGCAATCCTGTGGTAAATGTTCCAGGATTTTATGGATTCAGCAGCCTGGGGATATTCCCATTATTCTGCAAAATAACAAATTGAAGAGGAAAAGGAAATGGAATGAAAATGAAGAAGAAACCGCATTGCACTGACTGAGCCAGCAGCAGTCATAAAAAACAACATTTGAAGCATAGCGGGAAAAGGTAGGCAAAGGTTGCCTTCCTTATGAGCTGGAGATGAATACAGGGTGACGTTGTACATTGCTCCCCTAGAGAAACAGTTAATGGCCCATATTTGTAGTGCAGCAGACTGATTCTATGAATCAGCCCTGAGATTTAATCATAAAAATCTCAATGATCTAAGGTTCCTGAGTCCAAATTCTCAGAGATTGTTTTGGAGTTAAGATCCCAAGCACTGGAAGTCTTGAATTCTAACTTTTCGTTTAATCTGCCTGCAGATAAACAAGTAGAATGTAAATTTGTTTATTGCCTTACACTGATTTTTTTATGCCTGGAAAAATGTGGCCATGACAGACTACAAAATGTTTGTAGGCCACAATTTGCCACTACAAAATGTTCTATGCAGGGCTACCTTTGAAGACTATGGAGAAATAGTGCAAAATATAGCTATTACACGTAAAGCTTGGCTTTTGACCACAATTGAGCCCAAAATTTCCATTGCTAAGCAAGGGAGCTGTTAAATGAGTTTTGCCCCACTTTATGAGCTTTCTTGTCACAGTTGCTAAGTGAATCACGGCAGTTGTTAAGTTACCAACATGGTTGTTAAGTGAATCTGACTTCTCCATTGATTTTGCTTGTTAGAAAATTGCAAAAGGTGATCACATGATCTAGGACACTGCAACTGTCATAGATACATACTAGTTGCCAACTGTCTGAATATTGATCACATGACCAAGGGGATGCTGCAACAATCATAAATGTGACAAATGATCATAATTCACTTTTTTTCAGTGCCATTATAACTCCAAACAGTCACTAAATGAATGGTTGCAAGTGGAGAACCACCTGTAGTTTGGTAATTAACTTAAGCAATAAGAGTCATATATTGCCTGTATTTAAAGAACTGCAATGTTAGCTTCTTTTCAGATTCAGTTTTGAATGTTTATTTTAATCTTTAAAGCTCTGGATAGATTGAGATTGAAATATATTAGACAGAGGGGCAGTTTTCAATGCATTTCTTAAGATACACTGGGAGCATACCTCTGAACATTAGGCTTTTTAATTGAATTGAATATTTTGTATCCCAATTTTCAATCTAAATAAGGATTCTCAGAGCAAGTCAGAGAAATAAATTATCCCCCCAAAACCCCAAACCAAACTGAGAAACACTTTCCCACACACGTACATAGCTACTTTTTTGCCTGAAGTAACTAGTTATAAGATCGTTGGGGTTAAGATTAAATAGGCTTGGAATATTTGTGTGGGTAAATTATAATTCTTTTTCTTGGTGTGGCCATTTTAGGAAAAATGATCTGATTCTACTCCAGAGCTGTTGCTTGCCCCAAGGTGAACAAATTCTAATGCTTTGTTTTCTACACAGTTCTTAGATCTTCTGATGCTTATATTTAGTTTTTATTTCACAGCTTGGGCACCTGAAAGCCGAGATGCTTGCTTATCACATAACAGCAGTGTGATTAGCTTTCAGCTGAAGAAGAAAAATTGCAGTAGAGATAGTGCTCTTTTCTTTCTGGAATTTAGACAAATTGATATTTATTCAAAGAATTAAAATGCAACATTGCTTCCCACACCCCCCCCCCGTCCTTCTTCCCAATCCATTAATGAAAGTGTAAAGCTATTTTGTTTTCTTTAAGACTATCTCCAAAGAAATCTTTTGCCAGAAGTTCATACAATAAAACTGCAGGAAAAGGAGCAGAAAAGCCCCATCACATTTTAAAGTGATAAGCATTACTCTGTTAGCTGGAATTAATTTGAGCATGCTCTCTCCAAAGCATACTTTCATTATTGTATTCACAATTTAGATAGATAGATTTGATTTCGTCTGAAAGTATGATGGGACGAATGTGACTGTGGAGAATAAAAGCCTGGAATATTTACGGTAGTTGTTTTTAATCTTTAAAATCTTTAAATTTGCTGGCTATAAAAGTGCACTCGTAGGCGTTTAACTACCCTTTACAAGTAAAAAGACAGGACATGAAATATATGACTTTTATTCAAGATTTGAATTAAGAAAATAATACATGATGATATATTTATGTTTTTATAATGCTTTGCCTACCTCTAATTATGGAGTGACCTAAAGACCTGGCTCTGCCTTCCTTTGGCTTGGGGCTCCAAAGGAAGGAGGGGCTTTATACTGGGGATGGTTGATAGATTAATAACACATCCCACCCTTTCCTCTTCTCATCATACTCCCTCCCCATCTTTTTAGCTAGGTTGATTTTTTTATATAATATTGTATTTATATTATTAAGTTTCATACAGTTTTATTTTTTTAACACTGTAAGCCACACAGAGTTACCGTGTGATAACATGGGTGGCTAATAAATTTTACAAATAAATAAATAAAAATAAATTTATGTGGCATTTCACTTTAACCATTACCTAGGAATCAATCTTGCTAAGACATATGAGTAAAATTGATAGTAAAAACACCTTAGCAGAAACAAATATAACTGTGCTATCCTTTATAACCTTGAGAGTTGCCCATATCATAAAAATATTGGTCACAGATCAAGAAATCATTTAAAAGTTGTGCTGTGTAGGTGACATATCCATTTCTTTCACAGCAAAACAGGTTTTTTAAGGAATGGCATTCTTGCACTCATTAATTTTGCTTCTGCCATTTCCAAAAATCTGGGAATATTTTATATTTGGTCATTTTCACAGTACATCTTTGAACTGTAGGGAATCATTCTGAGATCTGATTCATGCATAATAGTAATCAAAGATTTATTTAGTCTAATTGTGCTTTGTTTGACCTCTGGAACCAATACCAGGCAATGAACTTTGATTTATATTTTGTGGTGAATCCTAGATAAAAGCCACAGCTTAAAGTTGACTTAAATATATTAACTTTTTAAAAACTGTAGCCAGGTCAACTTTATTTGAACCTGGAATTCAGGTTTATATATAATTTATTTTTTTTTGTGTGTTTCATTCAAGTTTTCACCATTATTATTATTATTAGTATTATTATTAGTATTATTAGTATTATTATTGTTGTTGTTGTTATTGTTGTTGTTGTTGTTGTTGTTATTATTATTATTATTATTATTATTATTATTATTATTATTATTATTATATATGAGCTGGCACTGGATCTAGCCAGACACGAGGCAACATGACATGAGGTGAGGCAAGGTGAGACTGGCTAAGGAGCTGGAAGAGTCACCAACTTGAGAGCTGCTAGTTAGCTGGTTAAAACTATCTTCTCCCAGTGGTGCACCAAGGATAGGCACACAAATGCTGAACAGAATGAACTAGCAATTTAGGCTGTCAGGACTGCATTGTGTCTAGTGTTTGTAGATTGTGAGATTGTGAGAGGGATCTCAGTGTCTTAGTGGACAGTCACTTAAATATGAGCCAGCAGTGTGCTGCAGCTGCCAAAAAAGCCAACAAAGTACTAGGCTGCATTAACAGAGGGATAGAATCAGTCTGACTAAGACTGGTAAGCTGCTGCAAGACCAGGTGGTCCACTGTTTCTTCAGCTTCTTTGCATAGGCGGCACTTACTGTCTGTTGCTGTCTTCTTAATTTTGGCTTTATATGCATTTGTCCTTAAGGCTTGGTCTTGTGCAGCCAGAATTAGTCCCTCAGGTCTCTTTCTTCAATTTTCCTGCTCTTAGCCATTGCCAGGTCTTGTTATTATCTGCTTTCCCAGCTATTTTTTAATGTACTGTGTATCTAATAACTGGAATTGCCCAGGTGTTGATTGCCCTTATGGTATTTCCTCCATTGAGTTTGGACTTTAATATCTTCTTCACTCTCTTGATGTATTCACCTTTAATCTTTTTCTTGACTTCAGTGTGCTTGATGTTGTGAGCTTGGAGGATACCCAGTAATCTTCCTCATTCCATTTTTGTAGTGCACTGTTTGTTTATTTTTCTTTGTTGATTTTGCATCCCAGGTATTCAGTTATAACTGCAGCTGTACTGTACATTAGTTGGTTTGTTTCTTGCAGTGAATTGGTGCTTATACTTGATATTGCAGTATTTGCATCTTTTAATACTTGTGCTAGCTGTTTCTTTGGAATAAGCTTCAATGCAGGCAGCCTTATTCTGTTGTTTTTGTGCTGTTTTAGATGCTCAGTTATTCTTTGTTTCAATTATTTTATTTCTTTCATTAGAGGGTTTTGTTCTTCTTGAGGAAGAGGTGCCTAGTTTCCAAACAAGAACAGTTGTATATCTCTGCTGGATTCCTTCACTGCCAACTCCCCCTGGTTTGCCTCTACATTCTGAATTACTTCTGGCAAGGCTTTGATTTCTTTGCCCTGGGTAAACCTTTGCAGTTCGTCCAATTCTGTTTCTGTGAATACTTTATTTCATATTACTATTATTATTATTATTATTATTAGTAGTAGTAGTAGTAGTAGTAGTAGTATTTCCCTGACATTGTTGTAGTAGTAGTAGTAGTAGTAGTAGTAGTAGTATTTCCCTGACATTGTATGCCATATGCTAAATAAATAATAATTGATTTCAGTGGAACTATAGTATGAGTAACAGCCTAGAATATAATTGCTATCTCTTACATATATTTTCCACCAAGAAGATCTGTACACCTTGTAAGTATGAGAATATAACATGGATCAATTCAGTTGTCATATATCAATTTAGTTTTGGAATTCAACATTACAGTTTAAAACTTCATATATTATTCCACCTATATATTCTGAACTCCAGAATTGCCACATAATGTTCTACCATTAACTTCCATGTCCATCAGGCAACAGTTTTGATTGAAGAAGATCCAGAGAATTGCAAAAATATTTGAAAGCAGCTAAAGTTATATGGTAAATTATTTGAGAATAAAAAAAAATACCTCAGAGTTTAGATTAAGTTAAAAACAGACCTGGTAATAAGTTGATCCTGACTTCCAAGCTTTAAAACCTCAGCTTGAATTGGTCATTTCTGATGAATAATTCATTTGCAAAGATCACCTTTTCCAAACTTACTTATTTTATTTATTTATTTTATTTGTTAAGGTCTCCCAATTCCAAAAAGACTCTGGATGGCTTAGAAAATGTCACATTTTGAATCTCTGTGCATTGGTATGCATGTATTTGCTTATCCTTTATTCAAAGCCTTCAATTACATTTTTCATATCTGGGAATATGAAAAAAAGTTGTAAAAAAGTCTGTTGAGTTGATACAATATTGAAACTTAAAGCAACTAAGTCTCAAAAGAGAGAAACAGAAAATACTATATATCAAATCTTGTATTTATGTTATTTTTCTTATCCAAAATGACTTATTGTCTAAAAAATAAATGATCTATTTTTCATATCTGAACTTAAAAATAACTGGTACAAGAATTTCAAAATAGTAACTACTCTGTCCTTAACAATAAGTCAAATGTCATCCACTGCCTTAATATATGCTGCTTAAGTTCTTATTATTTGTTAACCTAGTTGGCTACTAATCCAGTGATAATTCTGTTAGCACACAATCTTATTAACCCGGTCAGGAATTATCATCTTGGGGAATACAAGCAGTATATGTCTTACATTTTCCACTTCTCTACAATTCTGCCTGATTTTGTTAGAGGACTGGGTGCTCATAACATGAGGTTACTTAGACTTAAAATTGCTCTGGTACATTTTGGGACTAAAACTGACCTCTCATATTCCGGTACTGACTAGGCTAGAAAAATGCATACTGATATTCTAGATCAGTGTGGCGAACCTTTTAGAGACCGAGTGCCCAAAAACTGCCCTGCCTGCTCTGCCCCTGCCCCTGTTCTGTCCCCCCACACTGCCCCTGCTATACCCACCACCCGCAGGACCACCCACCGCCTCCACAGCCCACTGTAGAAGATCGCCCAGGCAGCCCAGCAGCGTCATGACAGCATCCCCTCCGCCCGGGCCCCGTAGCATCATCTATGCATGACGGGGCATGAGGGTGGAGTCTTGTCCCTGCTGCCATGTGCTTGGCTGCGCTGCTCTGTGCAGGCTGTGCCCAGAGGCGACTCTCCTCCGGGGGGCTGCTGGTGAGGAGGGGGCCATGGGGGAGGTGGGGCTGGGGCGATGGTGTGCGTGCCCACAGAGAGGGCTCCAAGTGCCGCCTTTGGCATGCGTGCCATAGGTTCGCCACCTAGATAAATGGCCTAGTTACATGTTATATGAATATATCTGTTCAGGGCCTTTTTTGTCATAGAATACCAAGAATGGAGTTCCGGCACCTTTTTTGGATGGAATCTTGTAGGGTAGGCAAGGCGGGTTGTATGACGTGTGTGAGTTCCGGTATCTTTTTTTTTTTTTTTAACAAAAAAGCACTGTATCTGTTGCTTATTTTTCTTTGACATAACTGCAGTCACTGAATTTTATAATCCAATTTTATAATGCTGTAACTGTTTTGTTATTATCATTCCCCATTGGGAATAATCATTAATGGCTACTGAAAGAAGTGAACTGGCAAAAGGAAATTGCATTTCCAGCAGCATAATTTTTTAAGAATGCTATTTGGATGATAACTTTCTGTTGTGGGACTTTGTATGAGAAAGAAAAGTCATCTCTAAGCATTGATTTCTTAGGGAGAAAATAGATGTTTTCAGAGTCAGCCAATCTTGTTTGTGCTCAGGAAAGTTGCAATATCAAAGAAATGGACCCAGCCCTATGCATTCATTCAGGAAATGTGATTTGAATTCAGCAGGAGTTAATGTTAGAGGCTGTGTTCTAAAAATAAGCATAAACATAAACCAAGTGCTGAAAAAATATTAAGTAATACAGTATCATAATATCTCATTTAAAATAAAAGCCTTATAATATAGTTATCTTGGCTGCAGAATATCAACTAGCCCAGCTATCAATGAAAGTTAAGAGACATTTATTTTATTTGAAGAAAAAAAGTTAAAAAATATTAAAGACAGAAAAACCTCACTTTTATCAAAACTACTTCTGGGGTAACATCTAAATTTAATAAATAAAATATGAATAGTTTTTGCCATTTGCTCTAATGGTCAAAATAGGTGCAAAAAGAGGATGCAATCACCAACATTCAGTTTCTTCACACATCGTAAATGAATATGGAAAGGGCTTGCGGGGGGGAAGCTGGCGGTAAGATGAGCTGGAAAGTCTATAGTACTAATTTTTCTTGAAGTCAGCTTTGATAACTATCTAAAAGTTGCATGCTACAAAGAAGTGGTTCCCAAACTTTTCTATACCCTGCACCCCTAAAACGCTTCTGATATATTCTCACACCCCTCACAAAAGTTTGAAATAATGGCAACAAATTATGCATATATACTATAATTTTGAATGCCCAAGTTTTCGCACCCTCTGGAATATCATCTCACACCCCTGGTTGGGACCTCCTGTTATACAGGCTAACAACCATGTGTAAATGCCAACATATAATCTCCATACTTAATCATATAATCGCAGGGCTGGAAGGACCTTGGATGTCTTCTACTCCAACTTTCTGCCCAAGACAAATTATTGTCCAATCTTTTCTTGAAAACCTCCAGCAATGGAGCACCCACAATTCCAGGGGGCAAACTGTTCCATTGATTAATCCTTCTCACTGTCAGGAAACCCCTCATTTTCAGGTTGGATCTCCCCCTAATGAGCTTCCACCCATTGTTTCTTGTCCTGTTCTAGGTGCTACAGAGAATAAATAGCCTTATTTCCCCCTCTAATAGCTCTTCAAGTATTGGAGGACTACTATCAGATCTTTCCTAAGCTTTCTCTTTGTTAGGCTAAACATACCTAGTTCCCTTAGCCATTTATCATATGATTTAGCCTCCAAACCCATCATCTTTGTTGCTCTTCTCTGCATATTCTAAACTCAAAGTAAAATGTAGAAGGGCCTTTACAGATGACAACAATGTCTTGTCTTCCCCTCAACTATCCTTGAAGACCAGTACAACTTATTTTTGGAAACAATGCCCCCACAACTGGAAACATAGAAACAACATGTGTTTCTTCAGGGCCTGTACTATAGACATATTCATAACTGTATCATCTTATAGCATTACTACATAAAACCCAAGGCTCAAAATACATTTTTACACAACTCTGTTGATTTCAGATACCAATCCTGCTATGACATACAATGTTGCTAAGTCCTAGGAGCATTTAAAATCGGTTGGGTGATGACTTGTGCTTGGCATTCAGTTTTATAAACTAGATCTAATGAACACCTAATCTGCCATATTAGAGTGCTTGTAATTTGATAGATTAAAACTTCCATATACTATACCATTGTTCCTCTATACTCATTTATTTTATTGTATTTATTTATTTATTATGAAATTTATTTGTCACCCATTTTGTATCCGATGACTCTAGGCAGCTATATATATAAACACCTACAAGCCATTTGGAAACCCGCCCTAACACAAAGAATGACACCAGACCCACATTCACGAAAACCACACAGGATGTCACCACCACACATCCACGCAAAAAGCAAACCCAAACCCACACCGATGATGAGGCACGACCACAAACCAGAAGCCAGACCACAGCTGCATTATTAGCCACTTTAAACCCCTCCAATCCATATATGAAGCAAACTGACACCCACCATGAAGATGAGGTACGACCACAAACGCGAAGCCAAACAACAGCAACGCAGCTCACCATCTCAAATCTTCCTGCAACTCAGTCTAACCTGAGCACAACAAAGCCCCCACCCAAACAGAACACTCCCCTATCCAATCAGAGCACAGCCAACTCCCCATCCAATCAGAGCACAGCCAAGCCCCTAACCAATCAAAACACACCTCCACCCTATCAGAACACATCCAAGCTCCTGCCCAATCAGTTCATACCCCCACTGGCAGTTAAAAGGAAGAAACAGCTATGATCACACATTGCTCCTAGAAGCACAAAGCTGAAAACACCAGCCTGACGATGACGAATGGGACTTCGTCAAAACGTCGCCAAGACACTTCCAATTTTATTTATTTATTTAATTAGATTTCTATGCCACCCTATTCCAAGAACTCAGGGCGGCTCACAACATGAATACTAAGATGAAGAAATCTAGAATTAAAATACGTTGTAAAACCCATTAATTAAAACCAATCATCCTAAAACAGACATACAAACATACATACACTGGCTAGGGGCAAGATGTTAACTGCCCCAGGCCTGCTGGCAAAGATGAGTCTTCAATAATTTGCGAAAGGCGGAGAGGGTGGGGGCAATATGGATCTCCGGGGGGAGTTGATTCCAGAGGGCCGGGGCCGCAACAGAGAAGGCTCTTCCCCTAGGCCCCACCAGGTGACACTGTCTGGCAGACGGGACCTGGAGAAGGCCGACTCTGTGGGCCCTAACCGGTCGCTGGGTTTCATGGGGCAGCAGACGGTCCCGTAAGTAACCTAATCCGATGCCATGTAGGGCTTTATAGGTCATAACCAACACTTTGAATTGCGTTCGGAGACCAATTGGCAGCCAATGCAGCTTGCAGAGTGACGTTGAAATATGGGCATTTCTAGGTAGGCCCAATACTGCTCGCGCAGCTGCATTCTGCATTACCTGAAGTCTCCGAACGTTTTTCAAAGGTAGCCCCATGTAGAGAGCATTGCAGTAGTCGAGCCTCGAGGTGATAAGGGCATGAGTGACTGTGAGAAGAGACTCCCGGTCCAAATATGGCCGCAGCTGGTGCACCAGGCGAACCTGGGCAAATGTCCTCCTCGCCACAGCCGAAAGATGATGTTCCAGATTTAGCTGTGGATCGAGGACACCCAAGTTGCGGACCCTCTCTGAGGGGGTCAAAAACTCCCCCCCCAGGGTGATGGACGGACAGATTGAATTATCTTTGGGAGGAAAAACCCACAGCCACTCCATCTTGTCGGGGTTGAGTTTGAGCTTGTTAGCACCCATCCAAACCCTAACAGCCTCCAGACATCGACACATCATTTCTGCTGCTTCACTGAAGTGACACGGGGTGGAGATGTAAAGCTGGGTATCATCAGTGTACTGATGATAACTCATCCCGTGTCGTTGGATGATCTCACCCAGTGGTTTCATGTAAATATTAAACAGCAGAGGGGAGAGGACCGATCCCTGAGGGACCCCACAAGGGAGGAACCTAGGGGTCGACCTCTGACCCCCTGCCAACACCGACTGTGACCGACCAGTGAGGTAGGAGGTGAACCACTGCAAAACAGTGCCCCCAACTCCCAACCCTTCCAGCCGGTGCAGAAGGATACCATGGTCAATGGTATCGAAAGCCGCTGAGAGGTCAAGTAGCACCAGGATAGTGGAATGTCCCCTATCCCGGGCCCGCCAGAGATCATCCGTCAGAGTGACCAAAGCAGTTTCCGTGCAGTAGCCAGGCCTGAATCCTGACTGCTGAGGGCCCAGATAATCGGCCTCATCCAAGGACTGTTGGAGCTGGAGTAACACCACCTTCTCGACAACCTTCCCTATAAATGGAAAATTGGAGACAGGACGATAGTTGTTTAAGACAGCTGGGTCCAGGGAAGGCTTCTTGAGGAGGGGGCGCACAATTGCCTCCTTGCAGGGAGCCGGGAAGGACCCTTCCCTCAAAGAGGCATTGACAATCTCCTGAACCCAGCCCCGCGTCACCTCCCTGCTGGCCGAAACCAGCCAGGAGGGGCACGGGTCCAATAAACAGGTGGCGGAATTCACAGCTCCCATGGCCTTGTCCACTTCATCGGGTGCTACCAGGTCAAACTCCTCCCACACAAGAGGATCAAGATGAGTCCCTGTCATCTCGACTGACTCATTGTCAGCCGACACTGCATCCCAATTGGAGTCAAGGTCCATCCGAATCTGGGCGATTTTATCCACGAAAAACTTATTAAAATCCTCAGCACTACCCTGCAAGGGTTCATCAACCCCCCTCCTGGTTAAGGAGGGAGCAAGTCACCCTAAACAGGGCGGCTGGCCGGGATTCCACAGATGCAATCAAGGCGGAATGATACACGCATCTTGCCGCCTTGAGCACCACCTGATAAGTCTTGATATAAGATCTTAATAGTGTTCGGTCAGATTAAGATTTACTTTTTCTCCATTGCTTCTCTAGGTGTCTCTTCTGGTGCTTCATCCCCCTGAGTTCCTCAGTAAACCAAGGAGATCTCCTGGGTTTTCTACCACAGAGAGGTTGCAGCGGCGCAATCCGGTCAAGAGCCCCCTTCGCAGCCATATTCCAGGCCGTAACCAAGGACTCTGCCTAACTGTGAATGAGAGAATCCGGTATTTCCCCAAGCGTCCTCTGAAAACTCTCTGGGTCCATCAGACGTCTGGGGCGGAACCACCTAATCAGTTCTGCCTCCCTGCAGGGGAGGATTGGAGCCTTGAAAACAAGCTGTAGCAGAAAATGATCTGACCATGACACAGGCAAGATATCTAAGCCCCTTAAATTCAGATCATTGCTCAACTGTTCTGAGAGGAATACCATGTCGGGAGTGTGTCCCCTCTCGTGAGTCGGACCCTGAACTACTTGAGTCAGGTTCATGGTTGCCATGGTGGCCATGAACTCCTGTGCCAACCCAGAGGATTCGCCGAGTGACGGAACATTTAAGTCCCCCAAGACAATAAGCCTGGGGAACTCAACCGCCAGCCCATCAACCTCCTCAAGTAGCGCAGGCAGGGCTTTTGACACACAGCTGGGGGGCAGGTACGCAAGCAACAAGCCCACCTGAACCCCTAGGTCCAATTTCACAAGAAGCGACTCACAACCCGCAATCTCAGAAACAGCAAGCCTGCATAGGCTAAAGGTCTTCTCAGCTATAATAGCCACTCCTCCCTCCTTCCCTGGGGTCATGGCTGATGCCATACCTGAAACCCGGCTGGGCACATCTCAGAGAGAGGAACTCCTCCCTCCGGGCCCAGACAGGTCTTGGTCACACATGCGAGGTCGGCCTCCTCCTCCAGGAGAAGATCATGGATGAGGGGAGCTTTATTTACAACCGACCTGGCATTGAGCAGCAACAGCCTGAGCCCAGGGTCCGGATTTCGCCCATCACCAGTACTTCGGGATGAGCTCATGGGGTTGGAGCAAGGGATCGCTTTTAAACAGCGAGCTCTTGTTCCCCGGGAATGGCCTACCCTATGGCTCCCGCCATATCTGCCTCTCCCCAGCAAGACCAGTATACTTTGGTCCTCTACCACCCCGGAGCCAGCGTCCCCCTTCCCCTCCACCTCTGCCGTGCCAGGCAGGCTAGCCAATTCATCCCATTCATTCCACTCAGTTGCAAACTCCATCCATACCATCATTTATCCCTCCCACAAAGACCACCCCTTATTAAAACTAAACAAATTAAAACAATAAACTGACAATGCAATCATTCCTTAAAATAATTCCCTTAAAAACTTTTTGAGTTGCTCTCAAGAACTCCACAGCCATGTCCTGGAACATCGTCTCTTCCACTGCAGTAAGGCTCTTGAGTGGGGGCAACAGACAGTGGATATAGTCAAGCCCCTCAATTAAAACTGTACAAGTTCCCAGTTGTTTTAACAGAGCAAACAAGACCTCATCTTTATCATATAAAGTATCTTGGTTATTGTCCCCTGGTAACCAGCATGCACATCCACCGACTCCCAACCGCCTTACACACACCGACCAAACTCCCTGGCTAACTGCTAGGAGCTCGGCGATCCACAATAACCTTGCCAGTTCTTCGTCAATCCCAGACGCCGACCCAGCTCTGTTTAGCTCAGCGGCAAGGTAAAAGGAGATGTTAAAACACTCAGCCAGCTTCTTGTCTTGACGTGGTTTACCCATCCCAACCTAAGTCCCGAGGTGGCGTCGACGGTGGTTTATAACCAAGTTAAAGTTCTTAAAGTTTATAACCAAATTAAAGTTCTTAAAGTTCTCAAAGCTCTTAAAATGCGGGAGAAAACCCGAATAACCAAAGACACACACACACACACACATACACACACACACATATATATAATGTAATACCCTTTCTTTTAGATTTTTGCTTTTGATATATAATTTTAGTTTTTTATATTTTTATAGCTTTTATCATTTTTAGATTTTCATTTTCACTCTAGATTTTTATGCTTTTTAAAATGACTATACCATAACTTGTTATGCTGGACACTGATGATAAAAATATCTGATTTGATTTAACAACATACATTTATGTCTTGAGTTCTGAACCTTCATAAACTTAATCTAAGATTGCCAAATACCACCAGCATTTATAACACAGTCGTGCACTGAAGACCTATCAGTTAAGAAATTATAGGGGTGGAAATCATGCAAACTCTTATACATAGACACATAATATATTACAGCATTGGTATCTCTCTGCGCTGAAAACTTAAGGAAGATGGACTGTATACACCAGTCTGAGAGCTTCTAGATATCCTTTCTTGAGACCTGTAAGTTACAGGATCTTTGTGACTCCCAAAACTAATGCACTATATACTTAACTAAAGGGTGTATGCCTGTAAGTTCACTTCCTGGTTGAGTGTTTGAATCCTATAGAACTATATCTGGATATTCATGTCTGAAAAGTGCTATTAAAGGACAAAACTGGCCATTTATTTATCAAATTTATATAGCTGCCCATCACACAAAAACGACTCTAAGAGACATAAAATCACAATATTGAAAGAAATTGTCATAAAAACAGTCATTTTAAAAATATAGACAATCATTAACACTTTTTAAAAAATCATTAAACATTAGAGAATGCCAATCACAACAAAGAGAGAAGTCATGCAGTGCCTCCTGGTGGTTAATATAGCTGGAACATTAGATAAGCAATTGACATATCCATTATACAAGCTGAACATATCTAGAATATACTCAAGCAATAATCAATCAAAATAAAGTATATTAAAGTATATGAACAACAACAACAACAACAACAATATATCTCAGAAGGGTTAAATTCTGAGTTATACATAAATAAGAGTCTCAGAGGACTATGTATAGTTTATGCTGTATCCTTCAACCTTCTGTGATGTCTTTGTGGATAAAGCACTAACCCCCAGTGAGGCACTACCTTGACGTGGTTGTGAGGCTTCTGTACTCTGAGGAAGATGAGAGCTATGCCAGAGGTTCAACCATACTGGACAGGTCTCATCAGAGGAGTCAGACAAAGAGTGTCTCTCCCATAAAAAATATGGTGAGACCTAAATTTCAGAATGCCATACCGGCTCGGATGTTACCCGGGTTAACAAGGTCTGCGCTAGATATTGGAGTTCCTGGATATCTGGTGAAAAATGGGTTACAGGACTCAGGACTGTTGGCTGAGCAACCAGGGCCAGCAGTTGCAGAACTACTGGAAGAAAAGGTGTTTACCCATCGCAGATACACAGTGATTGAAAACAAAGAAATAATGATCTGTTACTACAGATCAAGTCCAACAAGAAGAGGATATCTAAAACGAATGCACCAGTTCTGGAAAAAACAACATCCACAATCAGAAATAACAGAACAGAGACTAGCAGATCAACGCCGATTTATAATACGAAATAAAATGTTCACAGAAACAGAATTGGATGAACTGCAAAGGTTTACCCAGGGCAACGAAATCAAAGCCTTGCCAGAAGTAATTCAGAATGTAGAGGCAAACCAGGGGAAGTTGGCAGTGAAGGAATCTAGCAGAGATATACAACTGTTCTCATTTGGAAACCACGCACCTCTTCCTCAGGAAGAACAAAACCCTCTAACTAAAGAAATAAAATAATTGAAACAAAGAATAACTGAGCATCTAGAACAGCACAAAAACAACAGAATAAGGCTGCCTGCATTGAAGCTTGTTCCAAAGAAACAGCTAGCACAAGCATTAAAAGATGCAAATACTGCAATATCAAGTATAAGCACCAATTCACTGCAAGAAACAAACCAACTAATATACAGCAAGCTGCAGTTATAACTGAATACCTGGGATGCAAAATCCACAAAGAAGAAAAACAAACAAACAGTGCACCAGAAAAATGGAAGGTTAGACTAGAAAATAAGATTAGCAAGTTAAGATCACATGCAAGCAAGCTAGAACAGATGAAAGAAAAGAAGCTGAAGAACGAGAAGATCAAAGAATACCTAATCAAGAAATACCACTTAGAAACAAGGAAGATCAAGGAAGCACTGGAAATAATAAAGCAACAAATAACAGCTATAGCCAGGAAAATCAGTAGATATGAAGCTCAAATTGCAAACTATAGGCAGAACCTCCAATTTCAATACAATCAGAAACGTTTCTACCAATCCATCAATGGAGAAACTGCAATAAATCAATCAGTACCTGACAAGGAAGAAACAGTGCAGTTCTGGAAGCAGATATGGGATAACCCAAAGAAATACAACAAGGATGTGGCTTGGTTAAAAGAGGTGGATGCAAATAAAACAGAAGTTGAAATGAAAGAACTAGTAATAACAACAAAAATGGTAGAAAAAAGAGCAAGGAAAATCAAAAATTGGTCAGCACCAGGTGAAGATGAACTGCATGGGTTTTGGTTGAAACATCTAACTGTTATACACCCACTCATTGCCAAGCAGTTCAACAATATACTACAAGGAGGAGAAATTGAAAAGTGGTTAACAACTGGAAAACCTACCTAATAATGAAAAATCCAGCAAAAGGGGCAACACCAGGCAACTACAGGCCAATTACCTGCTTACCAACAACTTTCAAATTACTAACTGGTGTGGTAGCTGGTGCAGTACAAGAGCATCTAGTTGAAAACAATCTCTTTCCACCGGAGCAGAAAGGAGACCGCCCCAATAGCAGAGGAACAAAAGATCAATTCCTAATAGACAAAATGATCTTGGAAAACTGCAAGAAAAGGAAGACGAACCTAAATGTGGCATGGATTGACTACAAAAAGGCATTTTACTCTCTGTCACATAACTGGATAATCAAGTGCCTAGAAATAACAGGAGTCAGTAGAAACATCAGAAAATTTGTGCAAAGATTGATGGCACAATGGAAGACACAGTTGCAGATCAATGGTGAGAGACTGGGAGAGGTTAATATCGAGAGAGGAATATTTCAAGGAGATTCATTATCACCATTACTATTTGTTATTGCACTGTTCCTCTGTCAACAATACTGAATAACTCAGGACTTGGTTATCAAACATCAAAAACATCTGCCAGACTATCCCACCTCCTTTAAATGGATGATCTGAAGCTGTATGGAAAAACATCATCTGAAATAGAATCGTGTGCAGTTCCTGGATGATCATGGCAGTAGTCATAATAGGGGCAGGTGCTACCTCCAGCCACTTAGAGTGACTGTCCATGACAATGAGGAACAGTTGTCCCTGGAATGGTCCCGCAAAGTCTATGTGGATTCTGGACCATGGGATTTGCGTGGTTTCCCAGTGATGTACTGGGGCATGAGGCATTTCAGGTCTGGATTGCTGGCAAACATGGCAACTTTGTACTTGGCCCTCAATATCCTTATCCAACCCTGGCCACCACAGGTAGCTTCTCGCGAGTGCCTTCATCCTGACTATCCCAGGATGTGTTTCATGCAGAGATTCTAAGACCCTTGCTCTTAATGTGTGTGGGACTATAACCCTATTTCCCCATATAATGCATCCCTTGTATGCAGATAGCTCATCTTGTCTTCTGATGAAGCTCTGAAATTCTGTCCCAGGACTTGTTCCTGGCTACCCCATCAGCACCCAGTTCAAAACATGATGAGTGTTTTGTCAATGGCTCTTTCAGCAGCCCGGCATGAAGGGGAGATTCAGGCAGATCCTGAATTGACAGGATGCGTGCAGCAGGTGCGGGGTCTGGTTCTGAATTAGGCAGGGGCAATTTGCTGAGTGCATCAGCGTGGCCCATTTCCTTGCCAGGCTTATGGACTAGCCTGAAATTGTAGGTTGCCATAAAGGTTGACCATCTGAGCATCCTTGGAGAAAGGATCTGGGGGGTTTGCTTGTCTGTGGTAAACAGACCAAGAAGAGGCTTGTGGTCTGTAAAGACCGTAAATGGGCGACCATAAAGGAAATCATGAAATTTCTTTATTTTGCAACTATGACTAATGCCATAGTTTGTGCATAATTTTTTCCGCAGGGGAAAGTGTCCTTGAATTATATGCTATAGGAGCTTGCCTCCCGTCAGCCATTAAATGGCTCAAAACTGCTCCTATCCCGTATGATGAAGCATCACATGCAATAATAATAGGCAGTTTTTCGTTAAAGTGTGTTAACACAGAGTCTGAAGACAGCAGTGATTTGACTGCTTTGAAACTGTTTTCATGGATGCTAGTCCACTGCCATGGTGCCCTTTTATCCAGGAGCCTATGCAGAGGCTCTTCTAATGCTGCCTAATGTGGAAGGAAGGCATGTTAAAAGTTAAGTAACCCTAAAAATGCTTGCAGCTCCCCCTTTGACTTAGGTCAGGGAGCCTGCAGAATACCTTAAGCTTAGTGTCAGCAGGTTGTATTCCGGCAGCGTCAATCCAGAAACTGAGGAACTCTGTGGAGTTCACTCCTATTTGACATTTGTCTCTTTTGAGCTTCAGCCCCACTTCGCGGAAGCGCTAAAGAACAGCCCTTAGATGTTCTGCTAATATTTCAGCTGACTCTCCAGCAATTAGAATGTTGTCAAAATAAGGACACACCCCTGGAATGTTTTTGAGCATGCGTTCCATCACGCTCTGAAAGAGCCCTGGGGCTACACTGACCCCAAACTGCAGGAGACGAACCTTGAATGCCGCTTTATTGTTTGAGCCTCAGCAGTGGCATCATCCACAGGCAGCTGCTGATATGCCTGTGCCAGGTCCAGCTTTGCAAATAAGCGATCTCCCTGTAATGATGCCAGGAGGTGGCTAACTACAGGTACTGGATATGCATGCTGCTGAAATGCCTTATTAATAGTGCACTTATAATCAGCGCAGATACGCATCTCTCCATTAGGCTTAACCAGTATGACTATGGGAGTTTCACACAGACTGCTGTCAACAGGTTGCAATACTCCCTGTTGAATGAGCTTGTCTAACTCTGCATCTATCTGGGGTTTAAGGGCAAAAGGCATTTGACAAGGCTTTACCCTGATGGTTGGATCAAGGTGTAGAGCAATTGGTGCTCCTTTGTATTTTCCTAAGCTGGGACTGAATACATCAGCAAATTCCTGGCAGACAGCTGCCAAATCTTCTGTTTGTGTTCTGCTGATGCCAGTCACATGGATGCCCAGGGCATCAAACCAGTCTAGGCTGATCAGGCTTGTGTGCTGGCCTTCAACCACCATGACATTGAGGGGACCCTCAAACTCTTTGAACTTCACTTTTAACGTAGCTTCGCCTTTAACCGTTACACGGGAATTTTGAAAATCTGTCACACTAGATTTGGCGGCTTGAGTCTGACTCGTTTCCCGCCATGTCTGCATATGTACCTTAAAGTCTTGTAACAAATTATAGACACAGCTGATCCAGTGTCCAGTTCCATGGAACATGGGACTCCTTGGAGCCTGACTTTGAGTCTAAACTTCTCTTTAAGGGGGCAATGGGCTCCTGTTCTAAGGATGGTCCTCCTTCTGGAGCAATATCCTACTCTGTTTTGCCTCTTTATCTTTCCTGGGGAAGTCTTCGGATGGAGATTCCCTCTGGCGACCTTTACAGATGATAGCAATGTAGCCCTGCTTGCCACATGCTCAACACACAGCCATACAAAACTGGCATTCTGAGCACTAATGCCATCCTCCACAGTCAGGACAGCTAGGGAAGAAGGCTGCCTTGTCAAGTGGCCGCTGCCTTCTTCCTGGAAGCTTCTGCACCCAGTCGATCTCAAGGTCCTTGTCTGGGTTGTCTGCTTTCTTCATGATGAATGGCTATCTGGCTGGAGGAGTTCTTTGAGGGATGTAAAGCCTTGACAGCTTTACTTCTTTCAGTGCATCCTGGAACGTCAAGATCTCCTTCGCAAACAGCCTCTGCTGTAAGTCTCTGCTTCTCAGGCCACATACCAGTCAGTCCCTGAGCCGATCCTTTAAATTGGGAAATTCGCAGAGTCTGGACTCTTGACACAGGGCAGCCACGAATTCAGCAGTGGACTCTCCAGGCTGCTGTTCTCTCTGCTCGAATGTGTGTCTCCATGCGATGATAGGCAGTCTTGGTTCGAAGTGTTCTTTGAGTCTTCTTTTTCAAGTCAGCAAAGGTAACTGACTCTAAGGTAGCAGGAGCAACTAGATTCTCTGCTATATCAAAAATTGCTTGGCCACATACGCACAACAATGTCGCTGCTTTGAGTCTGTCGTCCCTGACCTGGTTCGCTCTCAGGTAGTTTTCAACTCTGGAGACATACGAACTCCATTGTTATGGATGCGTCACATCGAATTCTGATAGCTTGCCAACTTTGGCCATAGCTGGCTGTTACTGCGTGTCCCAATGCCTTATGCTGCTAGGGGCTTCTGTTAATCCTAGGACGGATCCTTAGGATAGTGATGCCTCCAGCATGGCTTGCTGGCAGGCAGAAGGGAAGAACGCTCTTCCTACCAGGGCACTTATTTATTTATTTTATTTATTTTAATTAAATTTTTATGCCGCTCCTCTCCAAAGGACTCGGAGTGGCTAACAACATAAACAAAACAACATCACAGAGTTTAAAATCAAAAAGCAATCTACAAAACGTTTAAAAAACCCCCCAAACACATTCATAATTCACACGCAATCACAGTCATCCCCAGGCCTGCCGGCATAGATAAGTTTTTAGATTCTTCCGGAAGGCCGGGAGAGTGGGGGAAACGCAGACTTCAGGGGGCAGTTGGTTCCAGAGGGTGGGCGCCACAAGAGAAGGCCCTCCCCCTAGGACCCACCAGACAGCATTGTTTCACTGACGGGATCCGAAGGAGGCCGACCCTGTGCGCTCTCACCGGTCGAAGGGAAGTATGTGGCAGAAGACGGTCCTGTAAGTATCCTGGTCCAATGCCATGAAGGGCTTTATAGGTGATAACCAACACTTTGAATTGCGCTCGCACTGCTGCCTGTTCTTACCCCTTGGTGATTCTTAGCTCTTAGTCCTCCAGCTCTTTCTTCCTAGCAGCATAATCCCACCTTCGTCACCACTGTTGTGTAGTGAGAATGGTGAGGCATTGAAGACACAGGAGTGAAAGTAACAGCTTGTTTATTCAATCCACACAGAAGCGGCTCTAGCAGCCGCTTGACTCATATTTATACGAACTGCCACAAGGCGGCAGCCAATAAGTTTAAAGCAAACATTCCCACCTAAACACAAGCTTGTAATATATACAACAGACAGTTTAAAGATTTGAATTGAACATCTAGTTAACAGTTATATAACAGTCCTTTTGAATTTGGTTTAATACATAACAATGTAGGTACTATATAATCTAATTTGATATTATCAATCCTAAATACATGTTCCAAAAGAAAGTTTTTTGTAGAAATTGGCTAATTTGAAAATGAAATGTATGATGCCTCAGCAAAGAGATAACCAGGCTAGAAATTGGAAAGCTGCAAGTTCTAATCCTGTTTTAGCCATGAAAGCCAGTTGGGTGACTTTGAGCCAGTCATTTTCTCTAAGATCAACTCAACTCATAAGGTTATTGTGGGGAAAATAGGATGAGGAAGGAGTATTAGGCAAGCTGACTGTCTTGAATTATTTATAAAAATAATAAAGACAGGATAAAAAATAATGCAAAGGAAATTATAGATTTCTGATAAATTATTAAAATAAACTCTTATAAATATAATAAGAATATTCAGAACTGAAAAACTTTCTTAAATACTGTGCAGTTATATACCCTTAAGAAGATTACATAGTTCAGATCCTGTGGGTTGTGGAACAATAAAATAAATCAAGTTCAAAACCTCTGTGGACATCCCTGCCATTGCAACTTGGAAAAACAGTAAAAAAAAACATTAACAGTCACTAATAACTACTAGCATCTACTACTACTAATGTTTAGCAAGAACACTCTATGTGACTTGAAGATTAGAATGGTTTTCATCAAGGTATCAGTTTAAATATAAAAATATGAAGCTACCACAATGAAGAATATGCAGTTGTACTGAGTTGTGCACTGGTGAGATGTGCATAGAAGACCAACTTAAACACCATTTTTAATATCGGTTTGTAAGATTATTCCCATATCAAGCCGATTTAATGAAGAGTTAATCTAGCTTTCTGCAAAGTTCACGGTGCTTTCATTTGTGTGATACTGCAAAGTGATGTTAATAGTGTCAACATTTCTGAACCTAAATGAACAATTATTTTTTATATTTTTCTTGTGTGTCTGTGTACTTGATCATTAATTCTGTGTGCATGTCTGTATATATAACACCAAATAAGAGAATTTAAAGTTTCAAGCTTTTAGTAAATAAAATCTTGGGGTGGTTGCTTAGTTTTATGGGCAGTCTAGGTTTTTTTAAAAGCCATGCATATTCTTCATTCAGCAAGAACATAGATTAGCTCTTCAAATCATAATTTGGATGGATGGATGGAGAGAGAGAGAGAGAGAGAGAGAGAGAGAGAGAGAGAGAGAGAGAGAGAGAGAGAGAGAGAGAGAGAATTTATAAATAATTATCTATTTTTGGCAAAGTTTTCTTTTCTGTTCCTGAACTCTAAATGCTACACTTCCACTTATATTTTGCTTTCCTTACACTTCCTCTTAGTGCATAATGTTCAGCCAAATCTTCCCGCCTCTTGTAATCATGTATCTCTCATTTCCCCACAAAAAAAAGATCCTGCTTTGTTCGTGTGGATCTGGATTGTTCTTGTATAACATGTCAAGTTGTCTCATGTTCCTTTGGCCTAGCTCCCTAAAATATTTTTTCAGCATTATGATTTAGAGCAATAGATAATATATGACTCAGTATATCGTGATGGTTTTTGAGGACAGAAAGTGATGCAGAAGTTGAGTGAATACAGTACTGTTAATATGAAGGAAATTTAGCTGTGTATTTTTTCTTTTATAACATATTTTGGTTTTATTTGACTTATCATACTCTTAATCTTTTTTGTGTAATGCATAATGTGGCTTATACCTAAAAGGAATAACATGATAAGTATGTACTGTATATGTATGTATTAATAGATAATTCACATATTTCTATCTATCAGCATCTCTATCATTTCTCTATCTATCTATCTATCTATCTATCTATCTATCTATCTATCTATCTATCTATCTATCTATCTATCTATCTATCTATCTATCTATCATTTTAGCACAAATTGCAAAACATACAAAAAGTGTGCTGTCTCTTTCAATATGCCAGTACAATCAATTTAATATTGCTTTTCTATCTTTCCATACACATCACTGATGTATGGCTCTGACATTTGGTGCAATTCTCATCAATTGTAAAGGCTTGTACATTGTGCAATTGCACAGAATAAGGATCAAATGGAACCTCCACAAAAATGAAATATAAGACAACACAAGATAAGAAACTGAGACCCCAGCATTAAGATGAACTGAATCATAGCATTTGATCAGTAAAAGAAATCACTATTGACAGCATTTAACAAGCAATGAACTGTAAAATTCATCTAAGATGGAGGAAGAAGTAAGTGAACTAAGCAGTGGATCTTTAATGAGGTATTAATGGGGCAGAAACTAATAGGAGACAATTGCTTAGTGATGCATAGTGATTCAACTACTCTCAGGTGGCATGCCATGTTATTGCTCCTGCTTGTTGTAGCTGACTGTGTGTGTGAATTTTAGTCAGTTGAATTTCTTGAGTTTTTATCTTCATTTACCAGTAAACATCTTAGGAGCATTTTAAAATCAGCATCAGGTTATCTGTTATAAAATGAAATATCTACTGCTTTTGTGAACATAGGGGAAAAAACGGAAAAAAGAAAGAAAAAGTTATACCCTTAAAAAAATCGGACTTTTAAAAGTGGGGAAGAACTTTAAAAATATTTATCATAGTGTTTTCCCTTAAAATGTTTAACTGGTGCCTTTTAAAACAATTCACATAAATTTCCATAGTGTTTTTGCAAGTCCACTTATGAAACACATATGGAAGGAAAAGAGTGTCCTATTCACCTTTATTATTATTATTATTATTTATTCGATTTCTATGCCGCCCTATGTCACAACAAAACACTGGAGTGAGGTAGATGGATGAGGACAAGACTGTCTCTTGAAGTTTTGATGTTACTTGAGAAGCAGAAATAGGCGTGGGGGTAACAGATGGCTAGAAGTACAAATCTGCTGCATTAATAAGCTTTGGAATGTCAACCAGATGGTGGAAAAGCCAGTAGTCATCCCTCTTTCCATAAACATTTTAAGACACGAAAGAACCTCAAATCGACCTGTCTCTGTACCACAAACATCATTTTATACAAATTGTTTTATACTTTTAGTTGCAGCTATCATTTAAAAGGGAAGAGATCACTCTTGTACCAGGAGGTTGTGATTTTATCCCACAAGAGATGTAGCATTTATTCTTGTTCAAATTTGGTATAAGGTTAGAAAATCCAGGCTTGTGCCAGACTTTTCATTTAATCTTAAAAATAGATTCAGTCCACACAATTATTTCTCCCCCCTCCATTAACTTTAAGGAACTTTACTTTACTTTACAAGGCTTGCTTGTTTCTCTGCAAGTCTTAAGAAATCTTGTTTTCTGCTTAACCCATCCAAAGGTTTTGGATCCCCTACTCTGATTTTGAACAGTTGCAAAAAGAATTTTGACTCGCTCTTCTTTTTGTAGTTCTGCTTTAAGAAATGGGAACCAGCAAAATAAAAGCCATATATCTTCAGGCCATAAATCAACAGATATAGACTGTACTCCCAGAATTCTATAAGCCTATTCCTGGCATTCAAAAGAGTGTCTAGTGGGGTTCTTCAACCATAAGAATAGTCAAGATGAAACCACTCCCTTGCAACAATGAGGCTCTTTCAGTCATGTCTCATTCAACATCTGTATAGAATTGGTTTAGATATTCATCACAGAAGAATAGGACTCAGAAAGAATTGTCAATTGAAACAGAAGGTCTTAAAGCAGCTTCCACTTCACTCAAATCACTGAACTACTGCTACAAAATGTAACCTTTTTGACTATTTAAAAGCTGACTTTAGCAAGTGGAGAAAAGGGAGAAAAGCCTGTTAGTCTTTTCA
This sequence comes from Bothrops alternatus, assembly GCA_034064705.1. Lineage (NCBI taxonomy): Eukaryota > Metazoa > Chordata > Lepidosauria > Squamata > Viperidae > Bothrops > Bothrops alternatus. The sequence goes on along the minus strand of JARGCV010000124.1, from coordinate 10,019,489 downwards.
GCTCCCTTATAAAAAAACCATAAAACTCTCACTTGGGCAAACTGATGAAGGTTACAGCACAAAATACTATGAGTTTATTAATCCAAGTTGTTCTGAGCTCCACAGCAGGCCATGAAGAAAGTCCAGAGTTTTCTGAGTTAGATACTGGTAAGGCCTGCTCATAGAGAAAATGGGAATGAATTGGTAAGTGGTAAATCTTAAAATGAGATATCTTCCCATTTAAACTTTATGTGAATAATGTTTAGGCTAACTGTGGTATCTACTGAAGGAACAGAGTTAAGATTTTTATCTTCTCTATGTTATCCAAAGGAAATCTGCACTATTGGTATTTTGTAATAATGGTAAGAGTTATAAATTTTACATTCTGAATTTATGCAGATATCCTAATGGATTCTGCATCAGAAAATTGGACATTTATTTGTGATTATTAAATTTTAAACATTTGGAATGGAACCTTCCCTGCAAGTGAAGCTGAGAATATGCCAACAAGTACCTGTATCTGAAACAGGACTACAGGCCGCACACAAATATATATTCTGTGAATTGAATACATTTTCCCCAATCATACTGGTTTATGTTTTGTTTTGTTCTTTTTTACAATATCATTGTTATTGCAGCAAATGGGAATGAAGGGAAGCATACAATATTTTGAAAAGTTTTGCTCCCTGCACAATATATCTTCTCCTGTCTTTTGTGATTTTTGAAAGACTCTAAATTATCTGCAGGTGGGATAAAAAGATGGCATTTTTACTGGAAGTGGCACTTTCTCTACGAAATGTACCCAGCACCAGTGTTCTGCCTTCTTAAATGAGGAATAAATACGTATCATTTGAGCATAAATATACAGATTTGAACAAAAGGTGCACAGTTTAAAACAGGTGAACCATTATAGCAGGCTACAAAGTATTGTGCATTTAATTGAAAGTAAGTAATTCACTAAGATCTACAAAATGAACAATAAAAATGCTTATATGCACAGAGAGAGGTATGGGCTTGATATGAGGCTTAAAATATATATGCTGCAAGAGAGGAAGCACCCTTAAATAAGTTATAAATAAATATTAGCAAAATGATACAATGCTCAGGGATCAGCTAAATGCTAAGGAGAAATTTGTGGAGAAAAAGCAAATATATGATCATGCATTTATAACAACTTGATATAAGCCAAACATTGCAAGCATTTATAAGATTTTATAAGTAATATAAATTGGTTGCTTTGTCATAGTATAGCAACAGTAATATTCCCTTTAGACCTATTGTAATATTAACTGGGTTCTGTTCTAGAATTAAAATAACAAATGGAAGGACAAGAAAAATGAGAAACTAAAACATAGAAGATTTCAATGTAAAAAAATTATTGTCATATCTGTTAGTTAAAAATCAGTTTATTGTTTGCTTCTTTCCTTTGACTGAAGAAGTGATGGCTTAGGACCAAAAGATGAAAATGCATAGAGACATCCAGCTCTCTTTTCTGTGGAAATCAACACAAAAGGGTTGCCCAGCACAATTTTAAGATCTGTGGAGTTCAACACACATTCTTTAATACCCATCCTTAAGGTTGGGGAATTCTGGGAGTTGCCAAGTATGAAAATCAGTGGTCTACACATTTCAGCCTGGCAGGTAGTGCAAGTCCCAATATGGCAAATGGCTTCCCATAAGATGGATATCATCCTTTTAAAAAAAACAATAGTTAATTTTTAACTGTAATTTCTGTGCTCTGAAAACTGCCAACTAAAACAGTTGTACCTTTCACTGACTTTATTACTCCTCTCTCCCCAGTGTAATGCATTTTAGGGAAACCGCAATAAATGATTTGCACAATCTTTCTTTAATTTCTTGGGGAGTTTCAGGCAGGGATGAATAGAGAGTTTAGGGTGCTTGCCCTCCGATGGGCAACATCAATCAGCCTAGTTCAAGATAAGCAGGTATTTTTATAGAGGCCTCTTTCAAAGGCCAGCTTCAGAGGACTCTCCTCAGTTTCCATAAATAGTTTAGCTCTAATATATAATTTGTTCTTCCCACTCTTAATAACAGCAAACAAACAAGCATGGTTTGGAAAATAGTTGCAAATGTTTAATGCAATACTCCTAAGAATTAGAATTGTGGACAATATTTTCAACAACATTTCTGGAATTCAGAAATATATTAAGTATAGTGCTTTTTTTTATCCATAGAAATCTAACATGTGGAAAAGGAAGACAAAAAAGGCTTTGGAACCAATTGTCTTGAAATCTCATTATTTATGTTTTCTACTTTGCTTATTTGACCAGAAGACAGACATCTAGTTACTTCACTACCTCCCATTATGCAATTACTGAATCCTCCCAGGTCATTTGTAAGGTTATTCTAACATTCCACTTAACATCACCCTTGATAACATCCAATGCTTTCTAAACAAAACTGATTTACTGACTTATACAGAGTTTTATACACATATAGTACAGTTTAGATCAGGTTAAGAATATGCTTAGCTTCTTGACATCGAACTTAGTAGAACCAGGGCTTTTTTTCTCATAAAAAAACGGAGTTCCGGCACCTTTTTGGGATGGAACCTTGTAAGGTAGGCAAGGCGGGTTGTATGACGTGTGAGAGTTCCGGAACCTTTTTTTTTTTTTTTTAAGAAAAAAAGCACTGAGTAGAACTGAAGTGTATTTAAAACTGGCTTGATGTCTTCCTCTTTCTGGTACAACCAAATGTGGTCTTATAGTGCATTGTGCAGTCTACAACTTGATATAATATCTGGAGCCAAATCTGCTGGAATTGATAACAGCACTATAAGTAAGTGGTGTCATATTGTGACCTTACAGAAAAGTTTCTACCTTTCTTGAAGTAAATTGTCTAGCATTAATCATCGAGACAAAATAATTTACTAGAACTTGGTGGTTTTCTTTTTCTTCTTCAGACTTTCTCAGAAATTCATGAAATGGATATTGAATTTCAACAAGAAGTTCATGAATCACTTAGGTAGAGGACTGATTAAATAATAACAAGACTATTTCCATAGAAATTGGCTCATTATTATGCTTTCAAATGACAGTTCTGCCTGTGAAAGATAGGAAACCACATTTATTGGGAATTAAATTCATCATAAAGTAACTTTCCAGCAATTTTGAACAAAGATATTTACAAAAGGAAAAGTATTTTGAAACATGTGTGCTTCATATTATATTCATCATTATTGTCTACAATAAGACTGGGCATCTTACATGAACATTAGATCTAACTTGGTTAGAGATTGTTTATATTGGTTATCTTTGATGTACTGGAAAAATGAATGAACATTTGTAGAAATGGTCATTTTCTGTCCCCACAATTTGGAATACTGATAGTGAACAGAGTTATCCTGTATTTCAATATAATGGAGGTAGAATTGCCATTGTAATCAGGATTTTATCTTTTGGATAAGAATGATGGAAAGATTCATCTGTATTATTTATAATGCAACATGCAGTTCTTTAAACGACAGAGCATGACTTAAATATTGTAAAACATTATGAATAGTAGGCTTGATCTTATTCTTCAGATTATTTTTATTCATTATTTAATCATAATTGCACTTGCATTTTACATACTAGATCTTGCAGTAGCATTTAGCAAGATTAAACCTTGCTAAATAAACTTAATTCTTGGTTGAAGATTTGTTTTCTTGTGCAGACAATCCTATAAAATGTTCTTTAAAAAAAATAAGATAGCTAAAGTTTTCTTGGCATTAACTAAATGCTAAAGCCCAGCTTGCTGCTTTGCATAATAATTCAAATATCTGTGTCCAGGGGACTGGAGTGTTAAACAGCATTAGCAGAAAGTGAAAAGATTAATTACTTCATCAATTTACTCTAGAATTTTCTCATGTATAAGTACCATACACAGACTGATCTCTGGTTTCCTGGATTCTTCTTCTTTTTGCTTTCTGACATTAAAACATGCTCTAATCCACTCTTCTGGTACCTTGTCACTTTTCCAAGATTTTTCAAAGCTAACAAGAAAGATTCACCCAAATGATTAGAAAATTCCTTCAGTGTTCCAAGATACAATTTATCTGACCTCTAACCCTTTGTAAGTAAATTAATTTTTAATTGTGTCTATCAACTTCAAACTTCAAACTTTTATTCTTACCTTTCCAATTGCCTGATGGAATATGCACCCTTTTGTTGGGGAAGACTCAAAATAGGAGAAGACCAGCATTTTCATTATTATTTATTTGCATTTGGCCATCTTTTTTGAACAGATGGACTATTGATTCATTTTCTTTCTTTTAATTTGAATATATATAAAGGAGGCTTTTTTTTAATCTTATCGTTCTCCATCAATCTCAGCTCCTTCTGAGTATTAGGTGTTTTGACACCATTTTTGTATTCCATGCCTATTTGCATTCTTCCATGATATTCTTTTTTTCTCATGATTAAAAATATTTTCTAATTAGTATTATTATTCTTTGTTATTGTTTTTTTAAATATTTAATAGTCTGTATCATAAATTATAGAAAAGTTAAAATGAGCCAGCATCAATTAACTGTCTAATACAACTGGGGGAGAAAACATAAGGGATTTTCCTATTTTCTTTTTAGTATTCTCATTACTGTATGTTTTCCATAGAACTTCCAGTTTGAAAGAAGTAATCTTGTGAAAACTTTGGCATTTGTAAACCTTTCTTAAATCCTTATTTAAAACTTGCCTATAACATGTTTTTAAATATTTGTATCAACATAGCATAATTAAAAATATGTAACATGTTTTTAATCCTTTTGGGAGTATGCCTATAAAATGTCTAAAATGTCAGTAAGATATAATTTGGTACTTTCTGAAAGTATTCATTTGCCATTGGTGGATGCTCAGAACAAAATTTATATTGGCTGACAATGATACAATAACTAAGCCAAAACTGATGCAATAAATTTTAACTAGCCATGGCATAAACAAGCAAACAAAAGAATTCAAATATGTTATGCTAATTTCAGGAATGAAAATAATCAGTATTCTTCTTTATTGAGTAGTAAGCATATGACACAAAAGAGTATATTTGTTTTACTCTTATATAAAAGGATATAATCAGTACTGTTTATAGCACTATAATAATTGCTAATAAAATATTTTACCATAATATTGAACTTTAGGAGAAATTGGCAATCAATAATAGGATTTGTGTCAAAAAAACAAGCTGTGGGGCCAAGCCAAGAGCATACTTGAACAAGACTGACAATTGTTGAAAAGTTCAAACATTCAAAACTAATGGCAGAGGGCAGAGAGTTACCATTGGCTCAGACTGGCTAATAATATTTCATATTGTGTACATAAAATACATTATTAAAAGAGGATTATTAATTATTATTAACATTCCACTTAAAATGTGAAATTCAGTTAGAACGCATTGCAATGATTAGGTTCTCCAATTATAAACAAGTCAGGGAAAGTTTGGATAACTAGCTACAATAACAATGAATTGGTCTAAAGAGATCTTTCACCGTATAAATGAATGAAATAATTAATAGATGCTTTTGGAATAATGGAAATTGATAAGATGATTTATCCATGGCTTCTCTTAATTTACAGGACTGAAAGAAAGTAGACCTTATATTGCTAAGTGTTCATATGGGTTGAGATTTAGTTTTAATCCATTATTCTGTCTTTACCTGGGTCCAAGTACAATTATAGAATATATGTTTGATGTGATTTGATCTACAAGGTTCACTGAATTCAGGATATATGTACAACTAATCTAATCTTTCTTCTGATTATGTGATTTTTTAAAAGCAACTAAAAATATTTCTTTCCTGGTACAGCAGTTACTCCTTGTATCTTCACAGAGGGTTTTGAATGAAAAGGAGCTAGGTGAGAGCCGTCTTTTCTGCTTTCTGGTACTTATCTCAATTTACTGCAATCTGCTTTGAAATTTAAACTTTGTCTTGAGTTCAGTGCACACCTTAATTTCCAGAGTTCATATTTTGAGTTGTTTATCAACTTGTCAACTTTATGCTTCCTACAGATTCTGAAACATCTATAAATAAAGCTGATCCAAACCAAACTTCAGAATTCTCATGAATTAGTATCTGTCTCCAATAATGTCCCTGATTGATCAGGTTTTGGTAAATGAAATATAATAGAAGCTTATTTGGGCCCCACAAAATATGAATGAGAGGTCAAGTGAAAGGATATCGTTTATTGCACTAAGTAGTCCCAGCAATATTTAAAAATAATTTTAATGTACACCTAATTAAAGCTGGACTGAATGTGTTATGAGCAACTTCAAAGTAGATATAAATGTTCTTTGAAACTCCCTAAAAGCTTACCACTCTTTGATATCTATTTATTGATCTTTATGGAACCTGTTAGCAGATGTCTTTGTACCAAATTTATTTCCCAATCAATATTTTCTTTTTCAAATTTGGTATATATAAACATGACTTCAAACAAATTTAGAATTTTTGTCGTTCTAAATTAGCTTAATATTATTTAGTGATGTTATTACATGCTAAAATCTTACTGAATATTTATTTACTTTCATTTATTCATTCATTAAATTTATATACCACCTATTGCATTCTGAAAGGTGACTCTGGATAGCTATATATACCAACTTTTCACAGTTATTAGAAAGGATAGACTGATAAAGCTTAAAGCTTATATTCCTTTGGGATAACAAATTCACTATTCTGAGAGCATTGCTATCTTGAAAGATTGGATTGTTGTTGCTACTGACCAAATGGTACAAAGGAATATTACCAATCCTTAATGACTCTTAACAGAACTGCAGCTTTCTGAATGAACTTTTGCTTCCTTTGAAGGGTGTATATGGATTTTAATTTTTAGGGCTAGAAATGTTCATGAAGCATACATTTCTTATACAGCTTGGTCTTATAACTTTCAAGTTTAGAACCAAAATAAAAATTGATGTTGCATGGCCAGGCTTATGTTGTTTACCAAGCTCAGTCAATCACTTTTTTAGGATAAAATAAAAGGAGATTGGAGCAGACACTATGCTGATTAGATTACAAATAGTTAAAATTTGTTAAAAATATTCAACTATATAGCTCTCCAGGGACAAAATAGTGAATACTCATTGTATTTGCAACAAAATGGCATCCTTTTGCCAATGTTTAAGATTGACGGGTTAGGGTATTAAGATTTATATATTATCAAGTATCGTATATGCACAGAGCGACTACAAATTAATGCTTAGTAAATCATCTGGAATGTGTTCACTGTAAGCTTTTAGACATTTTAATTACATTTTTGTGAAACTACCCATGATTTTATTATTGACCCTTGCTCAGAAAGTTTTAAATGCTTTGATCTATCAATGCAAACTATTTCTTCTTTCATGACTTTCTGATTTTTACATACAGTTAATCCTTATTTCAGGATTATTATATGTCTGTATTGGAAAGAGGATGTTATTATTATTACTCAGAATTTTTTTTAGAGGCAGATGCTGAGCAAAAGAAAACTCATATCTCTGTATGAATTACATACCTAGAATATATTGAACTATCAAATTATACCAATGAAGAGTTTTAGTATTAACATAAACATAACTGTATGTAGATATTAACATATGTTCTATATATGCTGAAATTCTATTCTATTCTATTATATTCTATTTTCTTCTTTCTTCTTCTTTAAAATACTTCTTCCATAAATAAATTGGTATTATGTCTAGTTCACATTTGCTTTCCTAGCTGTCATCCTGTATCTTTAATTCAGACTTCTTACAGCCAGCAATCAAATGCTATATGACAATGCCAGCAAACAACAATACCTGCTTGAAGCAAATTAAATATATACTCAAAAAATTAAGATGTAAATATTCCAGTTGATAAATATAAACAAAAACATTTTTTTGCAAATGGTAACCCATAATGGAAGAACAGAGAAGTAAATCTGCTAGTTTATATCAAAGGACTATCCAGTCCAACACTGTATATCCACAATGATAAAATGATAAACAGACTGAAGCTCCTCTCTCTCCCAAAGTTCATGACTGCAAGAATGCTGCCTCACATCACATTACACTTTATACTTAGTTATCTGCCCTACAAATGTTTTTGATGTATGTATATATACACATTTATTTCAATGCTGTTAATTGTCCCATATTAGGTACATATGATCTCTCCTCTCCTCTCCTCTCCTCCTCCTCCTCCTCCTCTCCTCTCCTCTCCTCTCCTCTCCTCTCCTCTCCTCTCTATTTTGGTGTTACCAACAAACTTGTCAATTTCAATGTTCATTCTTCAATCCAGACCAAGTTTAAAATATGTAAGAAGTGATCACGTTAAAAAAAATCTGTGTCAGAACAGATCCTTGAAGAATTCCATTGCTTGCATCTGTTCATTGTATGATATGACCCTTAATTCCTTTTTCTTTTTCTCAACCACTTATTGATCCAATGATTCTGAAATATGCAAGTTTCTTTGATGCAGAAAGTTATTATTTATAAATGCATTTTTTGTCTTTTAATAAATGTTTTAAAGATAGATATAGAGATAGAAATAAACAGAGATAGAGATACTGTAGATATAACATTTATCCTTTATGAGAACTCTCTAGATCCCGGAATTACGGTAATTTGTCTCTTCTCAGAAAAATGTAGAACTTCTGTTTCAGGTATTTTTCTCAATTTCTGAGATTCAAATATTTAATATGTTAGTATCAGTACAGATATCAACATGTATCATAATTAATTTTGCTTGTCTCTAATGTTCTTTTGCTCCTTAATATCCTTATCATTCAATCATAAGCCTCCCTGGTCCACATATATGGATCCGTTCTGTGAAACCTTTTGTTTATCTTCATGGAATGGGCTACTCTTGAAGGATAACTTCTTTCTTCCTTGAAATGGATGTCAGGATTCTCCATGGCAATGGTTACTCTGGGAGTGAGATACTAGTATTATGTCTGCCAGATTCTTGTCTATGTATCTGTCTGGTTCTTTCAGCTTCTCTAGATAACAGCCTTTTGCTTCAGATAAGCCAATGTCCCCACACCCAAAAGAAGGAAGCAAATTGCATAGACTATGTATCCATGTTTTTTAGCCAATCAGCAAGTAAATTGTACAAAGGCAATTTAATGCAATAATTGTTGGTAATTTGAGTTGGAATTTACTATGAGAAATGCACAAGCAGCTTAGTCATACGAATCTACCATAAAATTAGTGGTTTTCAAAAAAAATCTAGAACATGTGAAAACTTTTAATCATATAAGTTTTGTCATAAGTATTTGTTTCATATTGTATTAATTAGTAATGAAGAAGTGACAATGGAGATTGAAAAATTAATCAGGTTATTAAGATCAATTGTCCAGAATCTAAACTGATAATGACATATACTTTTTTCTTTGTATTTCTTTTAAAATTCTCTTACCAATACTGTACAAAAGAAACAAATAGATTCCCCCCCCATGTTCTTGGCAGTTGGTTTAAAGAAACAGTCTGTATTAAACATCAACAGCAAATAAAGCCTAAACGATTAAGCTTCCATTTGGACGTTTCTTATGACTTACTAAGCAAAACCATACAGTTATCCAAACTAAGGAAAACCCCTTTATATATTTATCTAATCTTTTCCAAAAGTTGACTCACAAAATATCCTCATGGCAAGGAATTATATGTTTCTTTGTAAAATTGTAAAATAATCACCATGCCAGCCTTAATATCATATAAGTTTTGCAAAAAATATATGACATAATTAACTTTAGCTCAAGTTATTAAAATACTAAATTGAATACTAAATATTAGCTTGAATCATTCTAAAGCTTAGAGTAAGCAATAACAGTAAAAAATAGATACAACACTGAACATTTTATATATCATGTTTCCCTGAAAATGAGACATATCCCGAAAATAAGCCCTAGTTTGATTTTTGTGTATGCATCTAATATAAACCCTACCCCAAAATAAGCCCCAGTTAAGACCCTGTCCACTCTGTCCCACCATCTGCTTGTACAAGGTGGGGTGAGGTGTATACATAAAAATCAATCTAGGGTGGGGGGAGCTGCCCCATGTGCCCTATACCTGTTTACCTCAGGGCCCCCACATCCAGGCCTTCCATGCCCCAACACCTGCCTCACCTTGCGGTGGCACCAGCAACAACTGGTTGCTGGTGGCTCCTCATGGCAGGAGGTCACGTGGCACGTTGTGCTGGTGCCACTGCTTGCATCAGGATGCCACGTGGTATATCCCGTGGGTGCCGCTGCTTGTAATGCATCAATGCTGTCCTGCCACAAGCAGTGGCACTGGCACAATGTGCCAAGTGGCCTCCTGCCGCAAGTAGCGGCACCAGTGTGACACGCCACGTGGCCTCCTGCTGCAAGTGGATGCAAGTGGCTGCAAAATAATTTGTGTGGTGGCGCAACAGGTGATGGGGCATGGGAGGCCTCGCTACGGTGGTCCTAAGATAAGTGGGTAAGACATCCCCCAAAATAAGACCTAGTACCTCTTTTGGAGGAAAAAATATATAAGACCGGGTCTTATTTTGGGGGATACTGTATGCAGCTGTATCCAGACTGACCAAGACCTACTTCAGGTTTGGAATCTTAAGGTGGCAAGTTTTTTTTAAGTCTGAGATCTGCTTTAATTTGAAATGATTTGTAAGGATTTGAGTTCTATTCAATAAAATATTAATAGGCTATAATGAGGGGAAATCAATTTACTTATGGCCATTTTCTTTTTTGTCTGAATTGAATTAAATAGCAAGGATGGTAATTTTTAATCCAGCTCTACTTTAGTTGTCATTAGTTTAATCTAAACCTTGAAATATTTCAACCATATAACTTCAGCATTTTCACTGCAATACATTTTTGTAATATTTTGTCCAGCAAAGAGACATGTTAAAAATTCATGTTAAACTAATGTCACACTCCAATTAATATATTTTTTAAAAACTGACTAAAATGTAAGCTGTTACTAAATATCAGTTCCAATACTGATTTCAATAATCAGTTTGAAGAGGTAATTTCATTTAATTTTGTAATAGAGTTTCATCCTCTGTTTTCACTAGATTTGTACCTGGGTCACTGCTTTAAGCTCCACAACTGATTTTTCTTCTTGTTCTGTTGAAATGTACTTTGAAATGGTACAAAAAACAGCACAAAACTGGTATCTTCTTAAAATCTGGAGGATGACTTAGCAAAAGAATTATCTCTTATGGAATTATTAAAATAATTTTTCAAGAACATTGAAAATGTTGCAGCAGTAACAATAGTCATCAGTATCTAGATTTAAAAAGACCACAGCTTTGTTAAACAAAAATGGTTATTAGTATTTGACCAAAGAAAATAATTATAAGCCTTTTACTCTAAAAGAAATTCCAGTGAAAATCTCCTCTTGGGGCATCTCAGTTTTTCAAGGAGATGTTCATGTTAACATACTTCCTTTTTTGGTGACAACTCTTCATTGGAGTCTGTCTGAGATATTTTGCATTTTATCGGACATTATAAACAGCAACCTTAAAGACCATAGAACCCACAGATAATGCTAGGAATTTATTAGTAAAAATTTTATTCTCCTCTGAAGCAATACAATTTTGATATATGTCCTGTTTAAAACTTGCAGTGAAGGACTTATAATTTTTAAATCCAGGTCTACTTTAGTTGTCATTAGTCTAATCTAAACTAATTATCTTGTGCATCTTAAAAACCATTCTTTGTCAAGGTGCTATTAAAATAAATTAATGAGTATTCTTGAAATATATGAAGTGTGTCAGTGATGCTTAAGAAATTTTGGAAGAAAATGAGATTAAAATACTTAAACTGACTTACAATAAGATTTAGAAATCAAAACTGTACTGACAATGGAGAGTAGATATACAGCAAATTTTTGGGAAATAAACATTTCTATTGCTGTCATTAAAAAAAGAAGTATTGACACAATATAAACAAATTATAGAAATTGTTTATAAAAATATAGAAATTTGTTTTCTTTTCATCAGCTTTCAAAATTGTTTTGTAAAATATTCAACTAAGGAGTATTTTGAAATTACACAATTGGACAGATAATTTTAGATCAATTGAGGAGTTTAGAGAAAAGGATCTTATAAGTGAAAGAGTGGCCCATAGAATAGCTCAACAGATTTATTTTTCCAAATGTCCAGATTGTTGCCACATTTTCCTTCTACAAGAAGTTCCAGTGAAACATTGAATGGTTCATTTGTTCTATTAGAGTGCTGATACCTGTGTGAGGCTTGGTTCTGAAGTAATTCTGCAGTCTTTGTTATCACACTTGTAACTATATTGGTTAGATCATTTTTATAAGGTTTCACTTCAGGTTTAAAAATAAAAAAGAAACAAAAAAGAATTTATTGAACAAGGAGGTTTTCCCTTGGCAAATAATGGATGTCATAGCAACAGTGGGGATGGGGGGGGATCTGCAGCAGTGTCAAACTTGGCAAGATTGCAGTCCTGGCCTCATTATTCAAGCCATGATTTGAACAATGACAGAGAGGTAGTGCTTTGTGGATGATATCTCAAATGCATTGCTCCCCACCTTCAATTCAGATTTCAGTAAAAAGTGGGAGATCATGAGTTCAAGTTCAGCCTTAGCTATGACAGCCAGCTGAGACTTTCTCTCAGCCCAACCAACCTCATAGATTTGTTGTTGTGGGGAAAAAGAAGAAGAGGAATATGTGTTGGATATGTTTGCCTCCTTGTTTGTAAAAATAATAAAGGCAGATACAAATAAATAAATAAAATTTAAATAATATAAAAAACAGTCATTTAATCAAGATGGTCTATACAGGTCTAGCTAAACCTTTTACAGTTAGAAATGAACTGGGGCACTCTGTGTTTGTAGTAAATAAATCAACAGGGTTCTTTTATTTATAATCTTCCAGGCTCTAACCCAGTGGTTCTCAACCTTTCTCACGTTGAGACCCCACTTGCCCCGCCCATGCGTGCCGCGACCCTGACCCGGGCGCGCGCGTGCGCGCCAAAATTTTTTTTTAAAAAAAATTTAAAAAAATAAAAAAAACAAAAAAACAAAATGGCGGCCGTGACGGGTGGATCCGTGCATGCGCGGATCGGCCCATCGCATGCGCCACGCATGCGCGCATCCGCCTGTCGCAGGCCGCCATTTTGTTTTTTTTATTTTTTTTAAAAAAAATTTAAAAAAATCTAAAACAAAAAAAACAAAATGGCGGCCTCGACGGGCGGATCTGCGCATGTGTGGATTGGCCCGTTGCATGCACCACGCATGCGCGCATCCGCCCGTCGCAGGCCGCCATTTTTTTTTATTTTTTTTTTATTTTTTTTAATTTTTTTTAATTTTTTTAAAAAAAATTTTCCGGCGCGACGGACGGAAATGCACCCAAAAAAAATAAAAAAAATTAAAAAAAATTAAAAAAATTAAAAAAAAATTAAAAAAAATAAAAATAAAAATAAACAAAATGGCGGCCGGCGGTGCCCGGCGACCCCTGCGAAATGGTCGCGCGACCCCAAATGGGGTCACGACCCCAAGGTTGAGAACCACTGCTCTAACCAATAAACATTATTCCAAACTGTAATACATAACCTCTTTACCTGAAGATAATTATCTCTGTGGATTTAATGATGGAGAAACATAGAAACAGCTAAAAAAGGGATACCCTAATTCTATAGAGGGGGATCTGATTAAAATAGAATTAGATCAAACACTAATTATAAAAAAAGTTTCTTGAAAAATGGTATTTCAGATATTGTTCAGCTATATTGATTTGTGAACATATTATTCAGACATCTTGATTTAAATGGAAAGATGTCAAATATCTGCTAATAACCTACAATACCTTCCTTCTCCCCTCCCTCCCTCCCTCCCTCCCTTTTCTTTATTTCTTTATTTCCAGCTTATTTATAAAATGAATATAATTAAAACCCCATTTATGTAGTTTTGATGTCTGAATCATATATTTCAATGTCTTTTTAAACTGATGGGGCAAATAAAATATCCCAATTCCTCACTTCATTATAACCAGTAGGCTATTTCCCTACCTTTTCAGTTTTAAGAGTTTTGCACTGTTAAATTTAATCTCAAATTCAATCTATCTTTACCCAATTCAAAGTCTAAAGGCTGAATTTGAGTTCCAGAAAACTTGAAGTGAATTGCCCCATATTAATTCTATATGAAGAGCGTAAAGAACTAAAGACCCTATACATTTTAATAACTTTGCATAAGATTTGGCCTATTCCTGTTTAGCATTTTTCTCACACACTCTGGGCTTTTATACTTGATGGCCATCACCTCATCAAGTTTGTGTCTTCATCCCATTATATCAGCCTGTCCCACCCGGTCAGATAGGGAAGGTATGTTGTGGACCCATGAATTAAAAAAATTCAGCTGGTCAGATCCAGGAAAAGAAACATCTCTGCCATTATCTCCATATTCTTTCCTCAGAAGTGAGGCAGGCTACCTTTCTTGAGGATCACAGATGAGCATGCAGTCATGGGGCTGGTTAGAACTCTAAAGGCCCTACTTCTGCCTTTTAATTACCTTTTAATGTTGAATTGTACTATCCTTGCTATTTTAATTTTTTACTTAAATTTTTACATTATATAGATGTTTTAACATTTTATTTGTACACCAGACAGAATCCTTCTATGAGGGAGAGGGGCAGTTTCTAAATTTGATTGATAAACAAACAGATAAATTAGTAAATAAACATTCCATTGTTTTTAGAACTACTTCATGTTTTTAGAATCATTCCTAGTTGAATTTTATGCCACTATACCAGTGGTTCTCAACCTTTCTGAGGTTGAGACCCCACTTGCCCCGCCCATGCGCGCCGTGACCCCGACCCGGGGTTGCGCGCATGTGCGCGCGCGCGCAAAAATTTTTTTTTTAAAATTTAAAAAAAAACAAAAAAAACAAAATGGCGGCCGGGACAGGCGGATCTGCACATGCACAGATCGGCCCGTCACACGCGCCACGCATGCGCGCATCCGCCCATCGTGGGCCGCCATTTTGTTTTTTTTTAAAAAATTTTTTAAATTTTTTTAAAAAAATTAAAAAATGGTGGCCGCGATGGGCGGATCTGCGCATGCGTGGATCGGCCCGTTGCACGCACCACGCATGCGCACATCCGCCCGTCACGGGCCGCCATTTTGTTTTTTTTATTTTTTATTTAAAATTTTTTTAAAAAAAAATAATAAAAAAAAACAAAATGGCGGCCGCGACGGGCAGATCTGTGCCTGCGTGGATTGGCCCATTGCACATACCGTGCATGCACGGATCCACCCGTTGCGGTCCGCCATTTTGTTTTTATTTTATTTTATTTTATTTTTTTTAATTTTTTTTTAATTTTTTTTTAATTTTTTTTTCCGGCGTGACAGGTGGATCTGAGCGTGCGCGGCGTGCACGCGCCAAAAAAATAAAAAAAATAAAAAAATTAAAAAAAATGTAAAAAAAATTAAAAAAAAATAAAAATAAATAAAAATAAAAAAACAAAATGGCGGCCGGCGGTGCCCGGTGACCCCCGCAAAATGGTCTCGTGACCCCAAATGGGGTCGCGACCCCAAGGTTGAGAACCACTGCACTATACCCTACCATGAATAGGTACCATGCAGATTCATTCGTAGTTCATTGGTTTTACACAAATGCTTGTTACAAATATGATAAAGATGCACACGCACACACACACACACACACACACATACAGAAGCGCAAAACACAAATGCACACACAGAGCAATATCTTTTACTACTTTCCCCCCCAAAGAAAACGGTACTGTTCTTAGCAATGTTCAAATGTAATATAAGCAAAGAAGTGTTTAGAAGAAAATGGCAATCGATTTGGACATTTAATGTGGTTTTTATAATATTGTTTATGAGGCCAGACTTTATCTATAGGATCTGATTTTTGGTACAGCCTACATATAATTCCATCATTAACACTGGGTTACAATATATCACAATGTAAGGGCTTTCATATAATTTTGGTTTGAACCAGTTCTATATTTCATCCTCCTTCTAGTATCAATGTTATTCCATTCTTTGTTCACTAACATTATTTTCTCTTCTCTCCAATATATCACATGAGATTTCAGTTCTGACACAACATTATTGCTGTGAGCTAGAATTGTTTTCTCCCAAAATGAATTCAAGTGGCTGAATTGCTGTATGTTTGGAAGCAAATCAGGGCCATCAGAATCAATGGTAGTGAGGTCTTCCAGACTAACAATTTATCCTGTCACCCAGTCTTTGCTGTGGGAATATAAAACCTATCCGCATTTGTGATTTATTACCATGGTGATGGCTGGCTGATGCTGTAAATCATTTGTCTGGAAGATCTAAGTGTCTACATGCCTAAGAGACTCTCCAAGTAACTTGTGAATTAGAAGAAAAATACATTCAAAATGAAACTTGAAAATGAAATACAGTAACAACAGCTTGTGATTTCCAGTAGATATGGAATATTGAGATATAAAAGAAGAAAGAAGGGAAGAGAAAAGGAAGGAAATAACATAACATTCAGATTCATTCATATCTGTCCCATAGGTAGATTGAGGCACAAAGTGTTGATGTTTCCGCATCTATGTACAGTAAACAAACATCTGTAATAAAACCGTGAACATGAATTAAAAATCTGAATAAAAACTGCAATTATTTCATTTTATACTTTCAATTAAATATGAATTTCTTGAAGACTCTACCTAGATGTTATCATGGCAGATGTTATCTCTGAACCATTGCACCATATCTTTCAAAAATCCTGGAGCACCGGGGAAGTACCTGAGGATTGGAAAAGGGCTAATGTGGTTCCTATCTTCAAGAAAGGGGAAAAAAAACAGACCCAGAAAACTACAGACCAATCAGTCTAACATCAATACCTGGGAAGATCCTAGAAAAGATAATTAAAAAAAAACACATCTGTGAACAAATAGAAGCAAACAAAGTTATAACTGGTAGCCAGCATGGGTTTGTTAAAAACAGATCATGCCAAACCAATCTTATTTCATTCTTTGATAAAGTGACCAAATTAGTGGACCAGCAAAACGCTGTGGACATACTATACTTAGATTTCAGTAAGATATTCGACAAAGTAGATCACAATCTATTGCTTGGTAAGTTAGAAAAAGGTGGAATAGACAACATCACCACTAGATGGATTTGTAGCTGGCTAGCAAACTGTATTCAACGAGTAGTCCTCAATGGTACTACATCAACATGGAGAGAAGTAAGGCCTAGTACTCTTCAATATCTTCATCAATGACTTAGATGAGGGAATAGAAGGGGAACTCATCAAATTTGCAGATGATACCAAACTGGCAGGAATAGCCAACACCCCAGAAGACAAGCTCAGGATCCAAAAACATCTTGACAAACTGGAACAATGGGCTGTATTCAACAAAATGAGTTTTAATGTGGAGAAAATCAAAGTTTTACATTTAGGCAGGAAAAATCAAAGATATAAGTACAGATTAGGTGAGACAGGGCTCAAAAACAGTAACTGTGAGAGAGAACATGGAGTCCTAGTGGAAGATCACTTGACTATGAGCCAGCAATGTGCAGCAGCTGCCAAAAAAGCTAATACAATCCTGGGTTGCATAAATAGAGGCATAGAATCAAGATCACACGAAGTATTAGTGCCACTTTATAAAACCCTAGTGAGACCACATCTGGAATACTGCAACCAATTTTGGTTACCATACTACAAAAAAGATGTTTTGTTCTCTGAGCAAAAAAGTTCAGAGAAAAGCAACTAAGATGGAGGCTAAAACAGATGAAGAACTGCTACAGGACTTGGGTTTGGCTAGTCTAAAGAAAAGAAGAAATAGGGTTGACATGATAGCAGTATTCCAGTATTTGAGACCCTGCCACAAAAAAGAGGATGTCAAATTATTCTCCAAAGCACCAGAGAGCAGGACAAGAAACAATGGTTGGAAACTGATGAAAGAGAGAACCAACCTGGAATTAAGGAGAACGTTCCTAACAGTGAGGACAATTAATCAGTGGAACAGCTTGCCTCCAGAAATTGTGGGTGCTCCATCACTGGAGGTTTTTAAGAAGAGACAGGACAGTCACTTGTCTGAGATGGTATAGGTTCTCCTGCTTGAGCAGGGGGCTGGAGTAGAAGACCTCCAAGGTCTGTTCCAACTCTATTCTATTCTAGATAATGCAATTTACATTCTTGCTATTAAAATCCTGCTCTTTTTGTAACTAACATGGACGGCTCATAAAATATCCAGATTAATTCTAATTATATTTTCTATGTACATTTTGAATAACCATTTTATACTAATATAATTTCTGGTGTGTAAAGCATTTTTGGGATACAATCCCCAAAATGACAGAATGATCTCAGTTCGAATCCAAGGCAAACCATTCAATATCACAGTAGTCCAAGTCTATGCCCCAACCACTTGTGCTGAAGAGGATAAAATTGACTGATTCTATGAAGCCCCACAGTAGCTTATAGAATTAACACCAAAAAATGATGTACTTATCATCATGGGGGATTAGAATGCTAAAGTAGGAAGCCAAAAGATAACTGGAATAACAAGCAAGTTTGGCCTTAGAGTACAAAATGAAGCAGGGCACAGGCTGATAGAATTTTGTCAAGAGAATATGATGGTCATAGCAAACACTCTTTTCCAACAACCCAAGAGATGGCTCTACACATGGACATCACCAGACAGTCAACACAGAAATCAGATTGACTATGTGCTCTGCAGCCAGAGATGGAGAAGCTCCATACAGTCAGTAAAAACAAGACCAGGAGCTGACTGTGGCTCAGATCATGAACTTCTCATTGCAAAATTTAGGCTTAAATTGAAGAAAGTAGAGAAAAGCACTAGGCCACTCAGGTATGAACTAAATCATATCCCTGATGTATATACAGTAGAGGTGACAAATAGATTTAAGGAATTAGATTTAAGAACATAAGAACATAAGAAGAGCCATGCTGAATCAGGCCAAAGCCCATCGAGTCCAGCATTCTGTGTCACACAGTGGCCCACCAATTGTACATGGGGATCTTGAGCAGAAAGAGAAGGCAAAACCCTCCCTTTCCCTTGACCCCCAACAAATGGTACTCAAGGGAATCCTGCCTGCCTCAACCAACATAGAGGCGGCACATGGACATCCGTTTTAATAACCACCGATACACTTGGCATCCATGAATCTGTCAAGGCTGACAGCTGTCACGACCCCTTCTGGAAGTGAATTCCATAAATCAACGACCCTCTGGGTAAAGAAATATTTCCCTTTATTTGTCCTCACTTTCTTAGCTATGAGCTTTAGGGAGTGCCCCCTTGTCCTGGTATTATGTGATAGAGAAAAGAATTTTTCTCTATCCACCTTTTCTATCCCATGCATGATTTTATACACTTCGATCAAGTCACCCCTTAAATGCCGTCTTTCAAGGCTGAAGAGACCAAGGCGTTGCAATCTGGTTTCATAAGTGAGGCGCTCCATTTCCTTGATCATTCTTGTTGCCCTTTTTTGCACCTTTTCCAGTTCCATTATATCCTTCTTGAGGTGCGGTGACCAGAACTGTACACAGTACTCCAAGTGTGGTCTCACCATCGATTTGTACAGAGGCAATACAACACTTGCTGACTTATTTTCGATTCCCTTCCTAATCATGCCAAGCATGGAATTTGCTTTTTTTACTGCTGCTGCGCATTGGGTTGACATCTTCATCGAGCTGTCCACCAAAACCCCAAGATCCCTTTCTTGGGTTGTCTCAGAAAGTTTGGTCCCCATCAGTTGGTAAGTATAATTGGGGTTCTTTGCCCCGATGTGCATAACTTTGCACTTGTTTAGGTTAAAATGCATTTGCCATTTTGTTGCCCACTCACTCAATTTCGAGAGATCCTTCTGGAGCTCCCGACAATAAGTTTCACTTTTCACAACCCGGAACAATTTAGTGTCATCAGCAAACTTGGCTACCTCACTATTAACTTCTACATCCAGATCATTGATGAATAAATTAAAAAGTAAAGGTCCCAAAACTGAACCTTGGGGTACACCACTTCTCACTTCTTTCCATCCGGAGAATTGTCCATTTATTGCCACCCGTTGCTTCCTACAGTTTAGCCAGTTACCAATCCAGGACAAGACCTGTCCTCTAATTCCGTGGCTGGAGAGCTTTTTTTAGGAGCCTTTGGTGAGGGACTTTGTCAAAAGCCTTTTGAAAGTCAAGATATACAATATCAACTGGGGCCACTTTATCTATGTATTTATTTACACCCTCAAAGAATTCTAACAAGTTAGTAAGACATGATATGCCTTTGCAGAAACCATGTTGATTTTCTTACAGCAATGCCTGTTTTTCTATGTGCCCTGTAATTTTATCTTTAATAATGGTTTCCATCAGTTTGCCTGGAACTGAGGTTAAACTGACTGGTCTATAGTTTCCTGGATCACCTCTGGATCCTTTCTTGAAGATCGGGGTTATATTTGCTTCCCTCCAATCCTCCGGTACAGTGCCTGATCTTAGGGAAAGATTATATATTTTAGCTAGAAGTTCAGCAATTTCACACTTGAGTTCCTTGAGAATTCTAGGGTGGATGCCATCTGGACCCGGCGATTTGTTGACGTTTAGTTTAGAAAGGCATGCAAGAACATCTTCCTTGTTTATCTCTATCAGGTTTAATTCTTCTATTTCCCTCCCTGGGAAAACTAATTCAGTGGCAGGCAAATGTTCTCTATCCTCCTCAGTGAAAATGGAGGCAAAGAAATCATTTAGCCTCTCAGCAATCTCCTTGTCTTCTCTGATTATCCCCTTCTGACCATTGTCATCGAGTGGCCCAACTGATTTTCTGGTTGGGTTCCTGCTTCTGATGTACTTAAAAAAGGTTTTGTTATTATTTTTAATATTCTTGGCTATATGCTCCTCAAAGTCTCTCTTGGCTTTCATGACTATCGCCTTGCATTTGGTCTGCCAGAGTTTGTGATCCCTCCTGTTCTCCTCGGTAGGAAGAGCCTTCCATTTCTTAAATGAGTATTTCTTCTTTCCAATAACCTCCTTTACCTCATTCGTAAGCCATACTGGTATCCTCTTGGACTTTCCAGTCCTCTTTCTTCTTTTAGGAATGCATTTTATTTGAGCCTGCTGTAACGTATTTTTAAACAGTTTCCAAGCATTTTGGAGGGATTTGACTTTTTTATTGTTCTTTTTAGTTTCTTCTTTACTATTTTCCTCATTTTGTCAAAATTCCCTCTGTGAAAGTTTAAGGTCTCTGTGTTAGTTTTCACTGACAATTTGCTATCCGTGGTTAAGTTGAAGGTTATTGTGTTGTGATCGCTGGTTCCTATGGGCTCGGTTACAAGGACATCATGAACCAAATCCTGTGCGTTAGTTAGAACCAAGTCCAGGATCCCCTTTCCCCTGGTTGGTTCCATGACCATCTGCTCAAGGGAATAATCGGCTAACATGTCGAGGAACCTTGTCTCTCTTTCATTTGATAGACAGAGTGCCTGAAGAACTATGGATGGCAACATTGTACAAGAGATAGCAACTAAAACCATCCCAAAGAAAAAGAAATGCAAGAAAGCAAAATGGCTGTCTGAGGAAGCTTTGCAAATAGCTGAGGAAAGAAAGGAAGTGAAATGCAAGGGAGAAAGAGAAAGATAAACACAATTGAATGCAGAATTCCAGAGAATAGCTAGAAGAGATAAGAATACCTTCTTAAATGAACAGTGCAAAGAAACAGAAGAAAACAATAGAATAGGGAGGACCAGAGATCTCTTCAAGAAAATTGGAGATATGAAGGGAATGTTTCATGCAAAGATGGGCATGATGAAGGACCAAAATGGCAGGGACTTAATAGAGGCAGAAGAAATTAAGAAGAGGTGGCAAAACTGCACAGAAGAACTATACTATTCACGGCTATCTTTAGAGGACCATCTGGTGGCCGTGGCCGGGAGGATGTTCTATCAGGTTCGCCTGGTACGCCAGTTGCGTCCCTTCCTAGACTGGGACTCGCTATGCACAGTTACTCATGCCTTCGTCACTTCCAGGCTGGACTATTGTAATGCTCTCTACATGGGGCTCTCCTTGAGGTGCACCCGGAGGCTTCAGCTGACCCAGAATGCGGCCACGTGGGTAGTGACAGGAGCGTCGTGGCGCTCCCATGTAACACCGCTCCTGCGCGAGCTGCACTGGTTGCCGGTGGTCTTCCGGGTGCGGTTCAAGGTGTTAGTGACCACCTTTAAAGCGCTCCATGGCATCGGACCCGGATACTTACAGGACCGCTTACTGCTAGCAAATATCTCCTGCCGTCCGGTACGCTCCCACAGAGAGGGCCTCCTCAGGGTGCCGTCGGCCAGACAATGTCGACTGGCGACCCCCAGGGGGAGAGCCTTCTCTGTGGGAGCTCTAAAGTTTTGGAACGAGCTCCCCCCCGAACTCCGTACGATGACGGACTTACGCACCTTCCGTCGGGAACTGAAAACTTTCCTTTTTTAACAGGCCGGCCTGGCATAGAAGCTCCGGCTCCAACCGGGTGAAAATGTTTTAGGGGGATTGTGTAATTTTTAGGATTTTAGGATTTGTATATATTGGGTTTTATATGGGATTTTATGGCCTAATTTGTTTAATTTATTTTTAAATATTTTAATTTTGTACATTTATATGTTTTTTTAAATTTTAAGGCTGTAAACCGCCCCGAGTCCTTCGGGAGAGGGGCGGTATAGAAATTTAATAAATAATAATAATAATAATAATATACAAGAATGAGCTTAACGTCCCAGATAACCATGATGGAGTGGTCACTGACCTTGAGCCAGACCTCCTAGAATGTGAAGTGAAATGGGCCTTAGGAAATCTGAGCAATAACAAAGCTAGTGAAGGTGACAGTATTCCAGCTGAGCTATTCAAAATTTTTAAAGACGATGCAGTAAAAGTGCTACACTCAATTTGCCAGTAAAGTTGGAAAACTGAACAGTGGCCATAGGATTGGAAAAGGTCAGTTTACATTTCAATTCCAAATAAAGGCAATACCAAAGAATGTTCAAACTATCGCACCATTGCACTCATTTCACATGCTAGTAAAGTTATGCTTAAAATCCTACAAGCTAGACTCCAGCAGTATGTGGATCGAGAATTACCAGAAATACAGGCAGGATTTCGAAGAGGCAGAGGAGAAAGTTAGGGAGTTCCAGAAAAACATCTACTTCTGCTTCATTGATTATGCTAAAGCCTTTGAATGTGTGGATCACAACAAATTGTGGCAAGTTCTTAAAGAGACAGGAGTACCAGACCATCTTATTTGTCTCTTGAGAAACCTGTATGCAGGTCAAGAAGCAACAGTGAGAACTGGACACAGAACCATTGATTGGTTCAAAATTGGGAAAGGAGTCTGGCAAGGCTATATACTGTTGCCCTGCCTACTTAATTTATATGCAGAGCACATCATGAAAAGGCAGGGCTAGATGAATCAAAAGTTGGAATTAAGATTGCTGGGAAAAATATCAACAACCTAAGACAGACATGTCAATCACAAGGCCCGGGGGCTGGATGCGGCCTGCGAAGTGGTTTCATATGGCCCGCGAAGCCATCCTGGAAACAGTGAGGGAATGGCCCCCACTGCCTTGGCCCTGGTCCAGGTGAGCTGGGAGCCAATGTACAATTTTGTGATGGCCATCTTGGCACTTGCCCCAGTGGACCATGCCTTGGCACTTGCCCCAGCCCCACACCTTTTTGCCAGAGACCCTCAGATCTATCCCACTCCTGCCCAGGCCCCCATAAGCACCCTTGACATGAATGATGTAGAACTGGCCATGCCCACCCAGTAGCCACACCCACTCCATCCACGCCCACCCAGTAGGCTGCACTCACTCTGGCCACCCCCCCAGGGCAACCACAATGCTGATGTGACCCTCAGTGAAATTGAGTTTGATACCCCTGACCTAAGATATGCAGATGATCCACTCTAATGGCAGAAAGTGAAGAGGAACTAAAGAGCCTCTTGATGCAGGTGAAGAAGGAGAGTACAAAAGTTGGCTTGAAACTCAACATTAAGAAAACCAAGATCATGGCATCCGACCCTCTCAATTCCTGGCAAATAGATGGGGAAGAAATGGAGGTAGTGACAGATTTTATTTTCCTGGGTTCCAAGATCACCGCAGATGGGGACTGCAGCCAAGAAATTAAAAGACGCTTGCTCCTGGGGAGGAAAGCTATGGCAAATCTAGACAGCATACTAAAAAGCAGAGACATCACCCTGCCAACAAAAGTGCATATAGTCAGGGCCATGGTTTTCCCAGTTGCGATGTATGGCTGTGAAAGTTGGACCATAAGAAAGGCTGAGCACAAAAGAATTGAGGCCTTTGAACTATGGTGCTGGAGAAGATTCCTGTGAGTCCCTTGGACTGCAAGGCATTCAAACTGGTCAGTCTTAGAAGAGATCAACCCAACTGCTATTTAGAAGGCCAGATCCTGAAGTTGAAACTCAAATACTTTGGCCACCTAATGAGAAGGAAGGACTCACTGGAGAAGAGCCTAATGCTGGGAAAGATTGAGGGCAGTAGAAGAAGGGGACGACAGAGAATGAGGTGGCTGGATGGAGTCATTGAAGCAGTAGGAGTGAGCTTAAATGGACTCCAGAAGACGGTAGAAGACAAGAAGACCTGGAGGAACATTATCCATGGGGTCGCAACTAACAACAAAGCGTTTAAAATGGATCCATTTCCAACATTCTAGATAATATACATTCTATATACATTCTAGAAAATATTTCTGGAGACATGTATATTTGTTGTATAAAAGTTCTCTTTTAAATTATAATGTAGTGTAAGTTTCAGTCCTCATATTTAGCCAAAATATTTTCCCATTGTTCCATCAGTGTATTATATCCAAAGTTCCTAGCCTATTTTATCATATACACTTTCACTTGCTCTTCTTCTGTTTCAAATTTCAACAAAAGTTTATGCTTTTTTGGTAATTACATGTTCAGCATTTGTACATAATTCAATTTCTAATTCTGTCTTCTGCTATCCAATGTTCTGTGATCTACCTTAAATCTTTTACTTAACTGTGTATATAAAAATCATTACAAACTAAATTCCTCTGCAATGTATTTATCTCTTGATTTCATCTTATATTCTCTATGTTTTTTTTGTAACAACTGTCAAAAAGGTATCCAGCTCTCTTTGTCTTCTGTTTATTTTTCTCTACAAAAGGCTACTTATTTTGGGAGCCATAGTGGCATTTTGGAACACAATCTGGGTTTATATTTATTCTAAAATCTTAATATGGTACTTCTAATTAATGATTTTTAAAAGCTACATTAACCTCAACTTATTATACCATAGAAAGCCATGCCATTCAAACCTCAGGTTGTGCCCTTCTTATTAAGAAAGGGACATTATATTCATTATAAACTGGTAAAGTTAAAAAAAATTGTCATAAAAAGTAACATGAGCAAATCTATGATAATTTAAAAATAAATCAGCACATTTAGTCAGTCTCATTTGAAGGAAGTCTGAATAAGTCCTCAATGTTAGATATATTTGCAATTTTATAGAATCGTAAACTTGAGACAGAGCAATAGAAACACAGATAATCAAATTACATGCAGGAATAATTTGAAAACTGGTAGAATTAATGTACTGCAGAGCACTGACAATCATGTAATTTGCTAAACAAAAAGCTAAAAAGTACTATGGATAAAAAAAATCAATTATTATTATTTATTTATTAATAATAAATTTAGAGTGCATATATTTTAAGAACACACACACATAAAGACTTTTTTATTTATAACATGTCAATTGAATAACTCAGATTAAATCAAAGAGAGCATTTTCAAAAGGAATTATTTTAACTTTTGTGCTAGGAACCAAATTATATGACTTAGGTAAAATTTTGATCTAAGAATCTTAGAGTACTGTATGTCAAATTGAATGTGTATATGGTAATATGGAAATCTAATTATCAATAAAGTATTGCATATCAGCACATGTAATTCTTATTAATGCAGCTGAGCTATTGCTAGGCAACAGAGAGTCATGGAATCTAATTGTATAGCCAGGCTGTTATGTTAGCATTTTCTTTGTAAGAACATTGAAATATCCATGATATTCATTGATTCTATTCATTTTAAGAATAAAGCAAGAGGAATTTATTCATTTGTCCCTATAATTCACCACTGAAATGACAAACATCTTATTTGATCATGGAAATACACATTCAAAGACCTTCCTTCTGGATCTTCTGTGTAAGCTATTGAATATAAACTTACAAAGCAAATTTGTAATAGTAGTATTACAGCACAAATTGTAATAATAGTATAGCCCAACTTTGCATCCCTCAGGCATAGTTCTAAGAAATCAGAATTTGGAGCCTAGGCTGAACAGAATGGAAATTCTATTTTGAGATAGTACAGCAGAGTTAAGCTATTCTGTCCCATTGTTTTAACTGGAAAGTTTTTTTTAAAAAAAAACTTGCCTTATGAATGAGATATGTAACTGTATTCAATATTAACCAATTTTTATAGGCCAGGTATCCAAGGGCCGTACCCCTTATTAGGTTAAGGGCATGGGTTGCTCTATGTGTCTATTTTTTACATTTAAAAAGCATTGCTAGGAATACAGTTGTGACATATGTATCTAGGAAGAACTGATCTTTCTGTTTCAAATGTACAGACATAATTTCCTCTCCCCAATCACTCTGGAACTGCTGTTTTTTTTAAAGTTTCTCTAATAAAAGAGTTTAGGTAAGATGTTCACATGTTGGAAATAAAGCTGATATCCCAACAAACATGTTAGTAGTGAAGTTGTACAGGGACATAAATTATAAATGCGTTCTAGAACAATGGTTCTCAATTTGGGGTCGAACGACCGTTTCGCGGGGGTCTCCGGGCACCGTGGTCCGCCATTTTGTTTTTTTTGTTTTTTTGTTTTTTTTTGTCGCGCGCGCGCCGCACATATACGGTTCGAGCCATCGCGCGCGTGCCGTGCATGCACGGATTGGCCCGTTGCGGTCCGCCATTTTTTTTTCATCGCACGCGCACTGCGCATGCACAGATCGACCCGTCGTGGTCTGCCATTTTTGGGGTTTTTTTTGTTTTTTTCGTCGTGCGTGCACCGCGCATGCGTGGATCAGGCCGTCGCGCACATGCTGCACATGCGCGGATCGGCCCGTCGCAGTCTGACATTTTTTTTGTCACGCGCGCGCCGTGCATGCACAGATCGGCCCGATGGGGCAAGTGGGCGGGGCAAGTGGGGTCTCAACCTGAAAAAGGTTGAGAACCACTGTTCTAGAATGAGCAAGGTGTCTACAAATGCCTCCTTTTTTCTGTAGGGGGCTCTACTGATCTCACAAATTTGAATCTTAGAGTAATCAGAAGCGATTCAGTGCTGGATTCTCTTTATTGTCATGTTTCTGTGGACCCAGTTATTTTTAAGCAATAAAAATATGTGGCTATTTTCTATTATTATTAGATTTATTTCCTGCCTTTATATGTACAATTCTAGGTGACATATATAATACTTGTCTTTTTATTTTCCATACAACAATACACACTACGAGATGGATTTGGCTAAAATCACCTGTCAAAGTCTTGCAGTTTGGGGGAGGACATCAGTTGAATCTCTACTGTAATGAACTGCTCTGTTCTTGGGGGCTTGTTCTGATTTTGCCTGATCTAATTTTCAGAGTTCTACTGCAACAATCTGGAAAGGAGAAACAGCTGAGATTCTCTGGAACTGAGCACTGAAATTAAAAAAAAGAGGGAATGATTTCCTTAGGAGACTTAAGGAAGGAATGGATGATGTTAAAGAACCTGATAGGACCATCCAACAGAAGATGGAATAGTTTGTATCTGAGAGAAAGAAAGAAAAAAGAGGGGCAGGGGAAAGAAAAGAGGGAAACACCGTTTTCTCTTTCAGTAGGCCTATAACTTTTTATTACCGTTAAATTTAACTTTGTTTTTCATAATTTATTTCATAATGCTAATTTTTGGTAATCAATTAAGATATGGGTCAGATGTAATTTTTTTAAAATCACAGATATGTCTACATCCAGAGTCAGTGTGGTATAATGGTTAAGGCACTAGGCTAGAAAGTGGAATACAGGCAGACTCAGTCCTGCTTTAGGCTCAAGGCCAATTGGTGTCCCTTGGGCCAGTCACTTTCTCTCAGCCCTAAGAAGAACGCAGTGGCAACTCACTTCTGAAATCTTAGGAACATTTCAGGAACTTTTTCAGGCAGTTGTCAAGAGTCAACACTGACTCATAAGTATTAAATCTGGATTGAATCAACCACATATGCCATGTGCTTTGATTAATGTGAACCAGCTGTAACTGGAACATGGCAGATATTTTCTAGTAATCCCCTTTATTATTTTATTTCTGAGCATGTATATATAGGATTATATGACAGAGAACACCAATTATTTTTGGGTTAGCAAGTATCTTCTGTGATGTTATCTTTGCTTTGCCAGTGTACAACTTCAGTAAGAGTTTTGATCAATTAGTAGAACTAAATTCTACATATAGGCCAATCAGTCCTTTTTTGTGAGGACATTTGAAGTGATTGATAATGCACATATCACCATAGCCTGCTGCTTCTTTCTCTCTTTCTTTTTAAATCGACTCCCTTGATAATTAGCTCCCTTTGTCAAAGCTTCAGTTACAGTCTGGGAAAAATATTCCTAAATGTCAAGAACCATGCAGTCTGATAAATATGGATGACATTTAAAAGCAGGGTAGGTATTTTCAACACAATCACAAGAGAGAACATAATGTGATTTTTATTTAATTTTTTGAAGAATACTACAGAGCCCACATTTTCAATCCTTATTATACAGGCCATCTGGGTTTCTCCTTCCATTTCTATTAAACATTTAGCTGACACTAGCAATGTACTAGATGATGTACAGACCAGGAATGGTTATTTGACTTTAACTATCGGATGAAAGGCAGAATTTTCTTTGTGGTACGCAGAAGTGTAACTTTTTCAAGTGTAAAGATTAACTTAAGAAAATATACATTTTAATAGATGACTGACATCTATAAATGTAGATACTGTGATATTTATTACACATACCATACATTTGCTTTTCCAATTTTTTATTTCAATGGAATAGAATTTTCCTACTCAAATATTTCCATTGGCTAGACATGTGTAGTATGTTACCCTGTGTTAATTTAACCATGATTGATTGGAGAAACCACAGAAGCCCACTTCCCATATCATTAATCCATAAATTATGATTTAATTTAGCTCGGTTTAAGTCAATATCAAGTAACTTGCAATATGCCTATATTATAGCATATAACAATATGTGATTCCAGTCATTAAATGCATATTCCCATTTTCCTGGGTACTACGGTATTCACATCTGTTGCTTCTCTTGACTATTTCAGCTTTTGGTAAATTGTTTCCTATGGTTTATTTTCTTTCTTATTCCTTGAATACTCATAGTAGAGAAGAATATAAAATAATGTAATATCCTATTGCTGCATGAGTACAAAAAGTAAAAATAATTGAAGATGAAGACGATGCAAACTAATAAGAAAATATTTCATTACACATAAGGGGCAAAGTTTTAAGAAGTTCAGATTGATGAGAAATTGTCAGTTTTGTCCCAGGTTTGAAAGTATAGATTTTTATAATCATAAATTGGTTTGTTATGTGATTCACATCTGCCATTTGATTATCTTATTATTTAAATGACTTTTTTCTCTCTAATAAACTAAAAACCTATTTGATATTTATTGATAGCAGATCATGGAGCGGCATGGTGATTTAATGGTAAAGACACTTGTCTCCCACTTGGAAGGTTGCAGGTTCAATCCTAGATAGCAGGAGATGTTTCTCTCTCAGTGTGCAAAGATAAAATATCTGCTGTGAACTCCACATGGCATCAGAAAGAGCATTCAGCCAGTAAATGTTCAGCTCCATTCAATTGCCCTGACTCTACCTTGAATTAAGGGAATATAGGGTCACAGGAAGAAAAAAATCAATAGCAGATCATGATTCTAATATGTACAGTAAATGTTGCGTCATCATGAAGAGAAGTTCTGGAACTGTTTCTTGTAGTGTATGGTATGTAGTGGTGCACCCAGACACATATTTTTCATAGCATTTAAAAATTAAGTGGCTGATGAAATGTATTTTTATGCATTTTTAAATGTATTTTTAATGTATTTTTAAAATTATGCATTTTTATACTCAGTTAAGCAAAGAGTAAAAGCTAAGTAAAATAGCATGTTTAAAGAAAACCTATTAGACAAATAAAGTTTCCTTCAAGGTGCTTCCTGATAACAATTATTCAAAAAGCTGTAGATTCCATGTTGTAACAATATATCAAGAGAATATTAGTCTTTCATAGCAATAAAGTTCCTATTCTGAAACCAGTCATGATATTTCTATCAAAGTAAAAAAGGGTATATAAATCATCTCTCATGGACAATACTGTATTTGTTTATATATTTCTCTTTGAGAATTTGTTTTGGAACATTTAGTAAAACTTTTTTCCGTTCTATTTTATCTTCCAATTCCATAATACACTATATCTTTCAGTCACCCTTTTTATATCATTGTCCTCGCTAGAGTTTTAATATATGAAAGCAAAAGAAGAAAGAAAGGAAAGGAACAAAAGAACAAAATGAAAAAAGAAAGAGAAACAGAAGCAAAAAAAACCCCTAAAAAGATACTATGTTAAAAATTAAAATTATTCAGACTAATATTTAGATATCCATGAAACCTTGACCACTATTCTATCTTTCATTACATCAACAGAGAAGCAATTCATAACTGGAAAGTGAGCATATACTGGCAATCCAAGACTATAAATCAATGGAACACTCTCTTTCCAAAATTGAATAATAATCTTCCCTGTTGCTGTTTCCTCTATAGTCAATAGACCTACTTCATGGAGGTATAAATTCCATGGTTTGGATACATTATAAGTAGATCTTTAAACCGTATTGATATTGATCTTTATAACACATATTAACCAACTTATAGATAGTAAGGTTTCCCCAAAATGGAAAAATAGTGGCATAATCTGTCATGTGAATAGTGTTCTCTTACAATTCCAAGATAATAAGGTTGTCAGGCAATCTTTTAAAATCTTTTCCTGGCATGCCCTGAAAAATAATCTTTATAATGTGAATTTGTCTCCTCTTAAGATAATAGAAACATACTTAATATTTTTAAGGTCTTCTGTCATTGAACTGGTAATGAGAGATATTCCAATCTTTTCCAAAGTTTCTTTTTTATAATAACTTAAATCCATTTTAATAAAGTTTTTTAAAAAACAAACAAACTGTAGAATTATAATTGAAAACACATTCCAATACTGATAGTATTTTAGGAGTTTTAGATGTTTGTTAATGCCTTTAGATCAAACTTTAACCTCAAGACATGCTTCACTATTTTAGGAAATACTCCTCTTGCAATACCTCAATTCATTTAAATTAAATTATTGATTGGCAATAAGCTGATTTAAAGTATTCATATTTGCCCACAATGTCCAAAAAAAAAGAGAAAGTTTTTCCTGCAATTTTCAAACTGGGGTTTCTGTTAATGGAACAGTGTGATGAATTACCATATTGTTGCGGAATACTAATGTTTTTGATTTAGAAAATACATATAATGTTTTTGATTTAGAAAATACATAATTGTCATTACCATATAATAGTTTGTATTAAACTCCAGGAACTATTATTGCATACCTAAAATGTCATCTGTTAGTGTAATAAAGTAGATGAAATATTTCAATATAGATAAGTTCCATAACATATCTTGGTAAAATAAAAGATAAATTAATTTGTAATAATTTACCAAAGGGAGAAGATTACCACATATTGTTCCTATTAGTAAGAGAAGGAAGATATCCATCAAAGCACCAGAGGGCAGGACAAGAAACAATGGTTGGAAACTGATCAAAGAGAGAAGCAAACTGGAATTAAGGAGAAACTTCTTGACAGTGAGGACAATTAACCAGTGGAACAGTTTGCCTCCAGAAATCGTGGGCGCTCGATCACTGGAGATTTTTAAGAGGAGGCTAGACAGTCACTTGTCTGAGATGGTATAGGTCAGCGGTTCTCAACCTTTTTTAGGTCACGACCCCCGATCTGTCAAGTACCATGCATGCATGGTGCTACCTCCTGCGCTGTGCATGCGCGGTGCTGCCCCCTGCGCCGGCTGAGGCGTAGGCCGCCACCTGTTCGGGGTGGCGGCAGGCAGGCCCAGGTGCTCCTGGGTGGCCGCGACAGCAACGGCAAAGGGTGACCACGGGCTGGGCCACCAGCTGGCCCAGCCCAAGTGAGGTAAGCCACCTGCCGGGCCCCACGCGCACCAAAAACTCTCCCTGCGCCCGCCGCTGCCCTGCTAGCCTTACCTTCACTGCCACCCGTTTGGGGCAGTGGCAGGCAGGCCCAGGCGCTCCTGGGTGGCCGCGGCAAGCAGCAGCGAGAGCACAGGGCGACCACTGGCTGGGCCACCAGCTGGCCCAACCCATGGGAGGTAAGGCACCTGCCAGGCCCCACGCACGCCAGCTGCCCTCCCTGCACCCGCTGGCCTCCCACCTCCCACCCCTGGCCCTCTTTTACTTACATTTTTAGTAGTTGCTCAGCAGGGAGGGGTGGAAAGTTCCGGACCGCTCGCCTTCGCTGCAGACAACTTGCAGCACCGTTTGCAGACTGGGACTTTTGGCAGGCTCAGCAGGGTAGAGACAGCCTGGACAGTTCCTATTGGCTTTTGACAGCTAATAGAATTAGACTCTATTCAAGAGAGTCTATTCTACTGGCTTTCAAAAGCCAATAGAATAAGAGGGAGTAGCACAGCTAAGGAAAAGGGGAAAAAATGGCGGACTGCATTGTTTGGCGACCCCCGTGAAATGGTCGTTCGACCCCAAATGGGGTCACGACCCACAGGTTGAGAACTGCTGGTATAGGTTCTCCTGCTTGACTGGGGGGCTGGACTAGAAGACCTCCAAAGTCCCTTCCAGCTCTATTCTATTCTATTCTATTCTATTCTATTCTATTCTATTCTATTCTATTCTATTCTATTCTATTCTATTCTATTCTATTCTATTCTATTCTATTCTATTCTATTCTATTCTATTCGTAACATTAATATAGTTGGTAGGCACCATATCAAAGACCTCATTATATCCAACAAAACCATAACTGATTTCAGTTTTTGCAAATGTATTTTCTGAATCACCATTAATAAGCCAATATTATCAGGATTACATTGAAAATGAAAGGGAAAGAAGATACAGAACATTTTCAAACATGGGATAATTTTTATCAATGGCTAGAAAAATGGAATAGAGAAATAGAAGTTGTATTACTATTAATGTCAAATATGTGAACCCAGACAACATGTTGTTTATTAAGCACCAAAGATTTGTAACTATAAAAACTTAATAAAATATTCATAAAAAATAAGCCAATGTTATCAGATGACATTTTATAAAATAAAAAAATTCAGAGTAATAATTAAAGATTGGTATCATAACAGAACTGAATCTCCCCACTCAGTGGGATAACTGTGTGACCTGGAACCTATTTCTGTTTTTTGTCGATTCAATAATATGTATTAAGTCCATAAAATCTATGTTAAATCTGTTAAATACTATTATTTAATGATATCTATAGTCAGTGGTGGGATTCAGCCAGTTCGAA
This sequence comes from Bothrops alternatus, assembly GCA_034064705.1. Lineage (NCBI taxonomy): Eukaryota > Metazoa > Chordata > Lepidosauria > Squamata > Viperidae > Bothrops > Bothrops alternatus. The sequence continues at coordinate 9,985,945 of JARGCV010000124.1, read as the reverse complement.
CCACTTCGGCAGAACCAGTAGCTAATTTTTTGTTGCCCAGGCCCAGAATGGACTTCCGGAAGTGGCATCCACACAGAGAAGCGGTTGTTCACATATCTGAATCCCACCACTGTCTATAATTAATAGTTTAATTATTATGTATTAGTATCTATTATTACAAATGAAGATGCAACTGCTGAAGTAAACAATTTGATTGTAAACATAAACAAATTATACATACATATTTTATATATATTTGTTTTTATTTGGTTACACTTAATTACACAATTGACTACAGGATTTTAAAGTGTTGATTAGAGTCAGATTCATTCTATATTTTACCCTAGGTGTCCCTAATTGTAGAGATAATACATTATTTCAATTGACTAAGCCTAGGGACGATTACTTTATCATGAAAACATTTTCATATTGAAGATTTTTATTTTTTTCCAACTAGAAAAAATAAGCAATACACATATGCCTTAAGAGTGCTCATACAAATACATTTCTAGAATGTCTATTTTTAAAAGGGAAAAAATATCCTACAAATTTATTTTTGCATTTTTTAAAATAAAAAGCAGATCCTTTACTAACATTGTTAGAATCATTTTAAAGACTAAAAATTCACAAGATATCAATGAAGATACACACAGAGACACACATGCAGACATACACAAAAGTAAAAAAGGAAGATAGACAAAAACAAAATAAATGTTGAAAAAGAAACTATAAAAAATTCCACAAATAAATACATAACATTTTTTGTGTTTATGCCATCAGTTTAGAATAACTGAACTATTTTCTTCCTGTATCTTAAATTTTATATTTGTGTTTAATTGGTGTTTCTGTATTTTAAATTTGTATTTGTATTTTATTGGTCTGGTACTGTAAAATCTACCTGCCCCTAGCAATTTGGATTGTACCCTCTCTGACAATGTTTAGGAATATTTTAATTTAAATTTTAATCTGTAGGTTGGGTTGGTGGATGGAAGGAGGATAATTAGTAATTTTCAATTTGTTTAATTAATGACTGATTTTATATATATTATAAATTATATATATTATAATTACTTCTCATTCACTTAAGTGTAAGAAATACCAACAATTGAAGTTGCTGGTAGACTGTATTTAGCTTGGCAGATTACAATCTGCATGACTATCTTTAGAGTGTGTGCTAACTTGGAAACATCTCTAGAAGTTATAAATATTGCTTGTATTATGTATGTAGATGGGAGTCTTCAGTTAACCATGATATTAAAAAAGAAACAAAGAATAAAGAAATAGCCACTGAGTGCAGCAAACTTCTCTAGCCACAGTAATGTCAATGGTGGACCTGGGTATTAATGCTGAAATGTAAAGTCAAAAAGAAATTGCTATTTAATTTTTCTTTTTCTGCTTCAACTGATCTTATTAACTAAAGAATGTAATGTTCAGCAGTAAAAAAAAATGAGCGAAGGCAGTCTATAGTAATTATTTCTTTCTATTTCAGTTCAGATTATTCTAACATTCTGTAAGGATGAAATGCAGAAGAAACAAATATGTAACTTCTTATTTTGGGTAGGGACTTGTGTAAGAACTTGTCTCAATAATTAAGATAATGAGTGACTTACAAGCCAGTCTGGTCTTCCAGAGTATATAGTGCCACTAGTAAGCTTGCAAACCAGTTAAGATTGTATTAAAGTTGCTAGAAATATCAAAACAGATCCAATGTAATAATGCAGTGGTGACATTTCTAGCAACTTTAATACAATCTCAACTGGTTTGCAAACTTACTGGTGGCACTATATATTCTGGAAGACCAGACTGGCTTGTAAGTCACTCATTATCTTAATTATTGGAATTATTACAACCCATTACAATTATATACAAATATAATTTGGTTTTTCCTAAGGTCCATCTTGAAGAATCCCAAAAGATAGAAAATCAATTTGATCAGGTGTTGTGAAAGGACACAAAACATATATTCCAAGAGATTGAAAGTCTATAGTAAGTGGAATTGTAGGAAATCAGTATCTCAAGAGAAGCAAGAAAAGATAATTCTATAATGTAACAAATTAAATTTTAATATTTAATTCCATGGAGTTGTGACCATAATGTAAAAAGCAATTGTAACATAACAGTTCATTTTATTTAATGAACCCATTTTGTTTTTAACTACAGTATATCAGACTCATATCTTTATCAGATACACATAGGCCATGCTATTAGGAACATGACTTATTTCATTAATACTATGCCTTTTGATTCAAGTGGGTTCACAGAACTGAAAAGTACAAAAAACAGTATACAAAATTAAAAATGTAAATTACATCGATACTAAAATAGCTATTAAACAATTCAGTAATTAAAATCTGGCAAAGCTTTTAGTATACTTTATAAAATCTGATAGAGTAGAGGTTATGCATAACTCTAAACATACATTGCATTATCAGGGAATTATATGAAAAAAGATTTCCAATTTCCAATTTGATAGAAAGACAAGGCTAACATAACAGAAATATGCTCAAAAGCATCTCTCTTGTATATCAACAGCTGGTTATTCATGACAGGAATAATTCTCCCTTACTTGGCTTTAAGAGCAAAATAAAAATTCAAAAGGTTTTTGATATGGGCCTGTCTGATGTCAGTCTATTGTATCCTGGCATTAACTCCACTTGGAATCTAATCCATGTTCAATCTATTTTATCATTCTTATCTCTTTTAAAGTCAAGGAATTAATATGATTCTGCAAGAGAGAAGTTGGTGCTTAGGAACAATAATGAACATTGCCTCAGCTGTACTCATATTCAACAGATCAGCCAAGACATTGACAGCATCACTGACAGTTGATTAGAGAAATTGCCCAAGCACATACAGAATTCAACATTCCAACCTAAATTGGTGTCAAACCTTTAAAAGCAATGACTCATAATTTAATGCTAGGGAAAAAAGTGATATTAAAATATGGAATATTAGAAACCAAATAAGCAAAACTCAAACTTTTGTTTATGAATGAATTGACTAAGATGACCTCTGTTTGAACTTCTTTCTTCCAGATGCTTAATTGAAGGGCTAATGGCCCTTTCATTTAATAAAATCACCTGCTCTTCATTTATCTTGTTTTGAAATATTCTATCTTTCCTAGCTTCTGATACCTCCAGGTATCTTCGGAACTAACTAGGACAGCGGTTCTCAACCTGTGGGTTGCGACCCCTTTCATGGGGGTTGCCAAACAACGCAGTCCGCCATTTCCCCCCTTTTCCTTAGCTGTGCTACTCCCTCTTATTCTATTGGCTTTTGAAAGCCAATAGAATAAACTCTCTTGAATAGAGTCTAATTCTATTGGCTTTCAAAAGCCAATAGGAATTGTCCAGGCTGTCTCTGCCCTGCTGAGCCCGCCAAAAGTCCCAGTCTGCAAACAGTGCTGCAAGTTGTCTGCAGCAAAGGCGAGCAGTCTGGAAGTTTCCACCTCTCCCTGCTGAGCAACTACTAAAAATGTAAGTAAAAGAGGGCCAGGGGTGGGAGGTGGGAGGCGGCGGGTGCAGGGAGGATTGCTGGCGCGCATGGGGCCCAGTGGGTGACTTACCTCCCTTGGGCTGGGCCAGCTGGTGGTCGCCCAGCCGGTGGTCGCCCTGCACTGTCGCTACCCCTTGCCAGCTATGCCTCGGCCGGCGCAGGGGGCGGCACTATGCATGCGCAGTGCTCCCAGGCAGGGAAATAGTCCTCGACTTATGACCGGTTGGGTAGTCCTCAACTTATGACCGGTTGGGTAGTCCTCGACTTCCGACCGGTTGGGGGTTGCGGCATTAAAAAGGTTGAGAACCACTGAACTAGGATATGGTGTAGTTGGGTAGCAGGGAGGGGTGCAAAGTTCCTGTCAATTCACCTTCGCTGCAGACAATTTGCATGTGCAAAGTTTGCCACTGGGTGTACTCGGCAGCAATTCCTATTGGCTTTCGAAAGCCAATAGGGGGAATAGCACAGCTCATGCAAAAGTTGAAAAAAAAACCATCAAAAAAAGGTGCCGGAATGCCATTCTGAGCATTCTATGAGGAAAAAAAAAAGTCCTGCAGATTAGTCTTCAAATATCAAAAAGGAGGACATGTAGGAGGACACTTTTCGAGGGAGGACAGAACTTACAAAAGGAGGATTGTCCTTCCTAAAGGAGGACAGTTGGTCACCTTAGTTATGTACCTTACTGGATGCATAGGAATACATATTAATTGTGACTGATACAAGGGTGTTGAGACATTATCTCCTCTGCTATTTTTGATGGGCAATTTCCATAGGGACATTGGATTCTGCCAGGATAAGAAGTGAATTGAGTAAAAATTTTCCCAGAAGTTTAAAAAGAGGCACTGATAGACAGCAAGTTGGACTGTACACTAAGTTTTCTACGTAGTTCTTGCCCCAAAGGCATCAGCATTCAGCAAACTGTCTGTGTTGCTGTAGCATCTGATCAGCAGGTTTCAATTCCTGCAGACAATGACCACTCCAGCTGCCCACCCTTTATTGCTTGTGATAATGTGGAGTAGTCCAGCAGATAGAACTGGACAATTTTTCTACCAATAGCCACATACACACATTTTTCCACTCTCCAAAGATCTTTGATGCGTGCAAAGTTTTTTTTTTAAATATAGGATGAAATTCTGAATAATAAAGTTTTATTAGCAAGGTATTAAAGAATTGAAATTTTACACTGGAGGTGCCACCATCGATGTCACTTTGACTTCTTTGGTTAGGCTGAAATCTGAAAGGAATGGAACCCAGTAATCCATTGTCCTTCTTTTCACTGTAACTACTAGATTGCACTTTCCCTTTCCAGATTCATTCTTTTACCATCTGGCATTTATATAGATCTGAAAAAATAAATGTGAGGCAAGCTAAGGCACAAGGCCTCCTTTGGAAAGGCTGTGAAGGAAATGTTTTCCACTGAGGGCAAGAAAAGTCAGCCAGCCAGATAGTAAGCACCTTTCCCTTTTCTTTCATGATATTTCTGAGCCATATTTCTTGCCTCCTTTTCAATCTCACTAAAGCAGGAGGATGAGGTTGTTGGTGGTGACAAATCTTGAGGTTGGTGTTCCTTTTAAAGCCTAGAGCCACAATGTTAATGAAATCCTAAGTAGATGACTTCTGTTGAAGGCATAGACAAAACCCAATTCTGCATGGAAGCTATTTTTCTCATGTAATAAGCAGTCAAGCAGACCATAAGGCTGCCAGATGGTACAACACACCTTCCCTCTCTCTCACTCTCTCTCTGGGCCCTACACTAGTCTGCTCAATTCTACAAAAACCAATAAATAGCAATAAAGAATTAGAATTATCAGTATCATTTTGCTACCATCTAGGGGCCAAGTGGATTTTTTTCAGAACTGTCCCTTCAAAAAGCCTGCAATAGCCAGAGGAAATACCACTATGCACAATAAGGGGTCCTGGGTGCTCCTTGAGTTTGGCTCTTTTTTTGCAGATGTTTTATTACCATAACTAGGGATGCACTAAGGATATTACCTAGTTTGGGTAATGAAACATCTGCAATAAAACAGCCAAACTCAGAGAGCAGCAAGGACCCCTCATTTCAATTCTTGAGCTACAAATATTCTCCTTAATTGGCATTTGCACAAATTAGTCACTCATAGGGAATTATCTACCTAGCTTTTTTTTCTTTTTCATCTAGATTCTTTTTCTTTTTACCACCCTTTAATATCTTTATTCGGGGTGGAGTTGGGGCAGCTAAATAGAGCTGATCATTTATTGGCTAGATGCCCTTCTTTTCGTGTATGCAGAATTCACAGCAGATATTTTTTCTTTGCGCTCTGATAGAGAAACATTTGCTGCTGCCTAGGATTGAACTCTGAACCTTCAAAGTGGGAGGCGAGCATCTTCACCTCTAGGACACCATGCCACTCAGGGAATTATCTACCTAATTCACTCATCTATACCAGATACAGCTGTCAAGCTAGTGGGCTGCACAGTGCACCCCTAGGATAGCAGCAGGGATTCTGGTAAAAGCGAAGGAGGGGGTTTATGCATATATGTCAACAGTGCTTTTTTTGTAAAAAACAAAAAAGGTGCTGGAACTCACACATGTCATACAACCCGCCTTGCCTACCCTACAAGGTTCCATCCAAAAAAGGTGCCGGAACTCCATTCTGGGCGTTCTATGACAAAAAAAAGCCCTGTATGTCAACAACAGTTGGTGTACCAACACAAAGACTGTAGATAGTCATTGCTCTGTGGACCTTCATTGTTAGTAACCAGCAGAATAAGTATCCTGAAGCTGTGCACATTATAGCGGAGGACTTCAACCATGCTGATTGCTCCCCAAATTCCATCAGCATGCTAAGTGTGCCACTAGAGGAGCACATACATTGGATAAGGCCTATTCCAACATTAAACTTGGCTTCAGGGTTATACAACTGCCACACATGGGCCAGTCAGACAATATATTCATGCTTTTATCACCAGCATATACTCCTCTTAGGAAACGATAAAGACTGTGAAATCCTGGCCTGATGGCGCCTCTCAACAACTGCAGGACTGTTTTGAGATGACAAACTGGGACATCTTTGACCACCCAGATCTGAAGGAGTTCACTGCAGCTGTTCTGGGCTATATTAAATACTGCATAGACACTGTTACTGTCGATCCTAACCAGAAGTCTTGGATGACTAAGGAAATCCAGCATCTGTCGATCCTAACCAGAAACAATGCCTTTAGGTTTGGTGATGGGAAAAAATATAATGCTGTCAGAGCTAGTCTGAAGAGAGGCATCCAGCAGATTATAAAAGGAAGATTGAAGATTATTTCATAATAATGATGTGAGACAGGTGTGGCAGGGGATCCAACAAATCACAAACTATAGACCCAATAACATCACTCCGGTTCACAGGGATGCTTCATTGGCAGAAGAGCTGAATCATTTCTTTGCCTGCTTTGAAGTAAAGCCATCAGAGGCAGCTGTGCTACAGCCACTAGTCCACTGCATCCCTCCCCTCACTATGGAGGAGCATGAGGTGAGAAGTACCTTGAGAGCTGTGAACTCAAGGAAGGCTGCTGGACCTGACAGCATTTCTGTCTGGATGCTTAAAGACTGCACAGACCAGTCCACTAATCAGTCTCTATCCCAGTCCACTATTCCATCCTATCTGAAGGCCTCCATCATTGTTCCATTACCAAATAAGCCCTTTAGTAACAATCTCAGTGATTATAGACCAGTGGCACTCACCCCTATTATCATGAAGTGTTTTGAAAAACTGGTTCACAGGCACATTGTGTCCTGCCTCCCATACATACTTGACAATCACCAGTTTGCATGCAGAGCAAAAAGATCCACAGAGGACACCAAAGCCATCACTCTCCATACTGCTCTGACTCATCTGGAGCAGCGGGGGACCTAGGTAAGGTTGCTCTTTGTGGATTTTAGCTCTGCATTTAACACAATTCTTCCATACACACTGGTGTCTAAACTTGTCAATCTAGGATTTTCACATTCAGTCTGCCTTTGGATTATGAATTTCATGTCTGGCTGTTCTCAGAGGATTAGATTAGGCAACTATATCTCTTCAGCCCTTATTATTTTTTAAAAAATAAATATCCTTCCTAGTAATGACAGTTGAAGATTTTTCCACTTTTCCAAGTCTAGTTTTATTTGTTTCAACAGTTTTTCATAATTGTCCTCTTTTAATGTTGTACATCTTACTGTTAAATAAATTCCTAAATATTTAACTTTTTAAACTATTTGCAGATTTGTCTTTGTTGTAAGTTGAGCTTTCTGTTTATCTGTTAGGTTTTTTATTAATACCTTAGTCTTTTCTCTATTTATTTTCAAACCTGCCACTTCTCCAAACTTTTCTATTTTCTCCAACAGTTTAGTAGCCGTTTCTAGTGGGTCCTCCAAAATGAAGACCAAGTCATCTGCGAAGGCTTGTAATTTATATTTTTGCTCTTTTATCTCCAAACCTTTAATTTCCATGTCTGCCTAATATTTCTGGCCAATACTTCCAACGTTAGTATAAATAACAGTGGGGATAGTGGACATCCCTGTCTTGTACCTTTTTTAATGTCAAAGCTTTCTGTGTAATCTCCATTTAGCATAATTCTGGCCGTTTGTTTATGATAGATTGCTTGAATTGCGTTTGTGAAATTTTTCCCAAAGTCCATTTCCATCAGCTGCTGGAACATGAATTTTCAGTTTAAATTATCAAAAGCTTTTTGCATGTCAAGAAATATTAATGCCATCACTTTCCCTGGATGATTTTCATAATATTCCAGAACATCCAAGATAATCCTCAAATTGTTTTTTATCTGTCTTTTAGGTAGAAAACCATTTTGGTCTATATGGATAAATTCAGTCAAGAATTTCTTAATTCTTTCTGCCATTATCGAGGCAAAGATTTTGTAATCCACATTTAGTAACGATATTGGTCTATAATTTTTTATTTGTGTGGAATCAGTGTCTTCTTTGGATATCAAAGTAATATTAGCTTCAGTCCGCGAGTTTGGTATTTTAGTCTCTGAAAAGATTTCATTACATATTTCTTTCAACATTGGACTTAGTATATCCTGAAATGCAATGCAGAATTCTGCCGGGAGGCCGTCTGGGCCCGGAGTCTTATCTTTTTTTTGGCCTTTTTATTGCTTCTATAATCTCCATCATTGATATATTCCCATTTAATATATTTTGGATATTCTTCAGGACTTTTGGCAAATCTGTTTCTTTCAGATACATCTGTATTTCCTCTTTAGAAACTACCTCTGCCTTGTAAAGTGTCTCATAATAATCTTTAATTATTTTTTTCATTGCATCATTGTGTAACTGTAGTTCTCCTTTTGACTCTTGTAGCTTATTTATCGTCCTTTTTTCTTTTTCTTTCTTCAGTCTGTATGCTAACCATCTCCCTGGTTTGTTAGCATTTTCAAAAAAGTTCTGTTTGGTCCGTTTAATCTGTTGTGCCATTATATCCGTCTCGGTCAAATTTAATTTATGTTTTATTATTTCCATTTGTTTCTAAAGGGCTTTCTTTTGTGGATCTATTTGTAATTCTAGTTCCAGTATTTTAAGTTCTTACCTCAGCTTTAACTGTAGTTGTTTCTTCTCTTTATTCTTTTTGGTAGTATAAGTTATAGCCAACCCTCTGAAGTATGCTTTAGCCGTATCCCACACATTTTGAAGAGATGTTTCTTCTTTCTTATTTATTTTAAGGAAAAATTCCATTTCCTTTGTTGCTAGTTGTAAGAATTCTTTTTCTTTCAGTATAGATTTATTCAAAGACCATCTTAGTTTTTTCTTGGTTCCTTTCCAGGTCATTTTCATTGGGTTATGATCTGCCCAAACATTAGTTTCTATCTCTACCTCTTGTATTATCATTTTCAAGTCAAAAGATGTCCATATCATGTCAGTTCTAGACCATGATTTATGTCTGTTTGAATAAAATGTGTATTGTGGTTTTTCTGGGTTTCTCTCTCTCCAAATATCTTGAATACACAGTTCTTCTTTCATTTTCAAAAAGGCTTTAGGTAAGGTATTTCCTCCTTTTCACCCTTGTTTATGGCTTTTATAGTCCAGAGTCACATCTACTATTGCATTAAAATCTCCAAGTATGCAGAGATTTTGGTAATTTAGGTCCACCAGTTTCTTATGTAATTGTTGATAGAATTGCTTATCGTTAGGTGCATATATTGCTACCATCAGTATCTCTTTTTGGTCCACCATAATTTCCACCATTAATATTCTCCCATCTTCATCTGTGTAGATTGGTTTGGGGTTCATCTTTTCTTTTATATAAAGGGCTATTCCTCTTTTCTTTTGAGATGCGAGTGTAAAATAAAGTTGGCCCATTTTCTAAAATGTTGTCTCTTAATATGGGTCTCTTGGAGGCAAATTATGTCCATTTTTAGTTTTTGTAGTCTAGTAAAAAATTCTCCTTTTTGAGGAAAAATTCAATCCATTTATATTTATTGATAAAATTCCAATCTCCTCCATGACTTTCAATTATATCTAGGTCTCAGTCTCCTAGTCAATTTTCTTTGTCTCTGATTTCTCAGTCTTGCTCCTTCATCTGGGTAAGTCTTTTTAAGTTCTTCCTCCTCTGTGTAGCCAGTCCTTCAGCACCCATTTCCTCTTGCTTTTTAGATTGAGGATCCCCTTTTTCCAGAAACACTTTATGATTGTCAAAAAATTCCAATGCTTTAAGCGATGTGTCCAATCAATATCTCTTCGAAACCCAATAGATTAGGATCCCTTCTGGGATCAGCCATCTAAAATTCACTCCTTTGTCAAGCAATTTCTTGGTTAAAAACTGGTAGCCTCTTCGAGCCTCTCTTATCCTTCTAGGAATCTGTTTGAACACTACTACTTCTTTTTCTTTGTATTTTAATGGTTGATATCTTACTTTTCTCAAAATCTTGTCTCGCACGGATCTTTTCAGAAATCTGACATGGACTTCCCAGGGTACTTTATTTCTTCTGGCATAGTTTGAGTTAACTCTGTAGATCTGGTCTAATTCAGCTTCCATTTGGCTCTTCCCCATTCCTAGAAAGTCTGCAAGTAACTCAATTATCAGGCCTAAAAGGTTTTCATCTTTGCCTTCTATTATGTTTTGAACTCTTAGAAAGTATGAAGCCCATTCCATCTCTATCACTACCAAGGTGTCTTCCAATTCCCCATTTATTTGGGCTAATTTTTCATTCTCATCTTTTAGGGATTTTAATTTCTGATCAACTTCCACTGATTTATCTTCTAGTTTTTGGATCCTTTGTTGATTGTCTGTAATCATCTATTTCAAGTTTTCAATTTGGGGGTCTATACTGACAATTTTTTGGTTCATTTTATCAAGGTCATTTTTCAGGTCTTCATAGTTTTTTGTCGAAGATGCCGTCTGGGCTGCAATTGCCTGTAATATTGCCTGGGTGTCTTTCTGTTGAGTATCCATTTTCTCTTGATGGAGCACTGTCATGATTGATTTCTGGTAAACCAGACTCGCAGAAGTAGAAGCAGGGGCGGAAGAACCTTTTCTCCCAAGTTTAGACAAGTTTGAAATGCTCATCTTTAGCTATATATCTTGTATTGTAATCCACCAGGTAGCCAAATGGCCAATTATAATCCAATATGCTCCTATTACAAGGAGGGGAAATCCATAAAAATAGTTGAAAATGAAAAAAAAAGAAAAAAAGAAAAAAGAGGAGGTAAAAAATAAGAACAAAAAAGGAGGCAAAAATATAAAAGGAGAGGAAAAAATGATCTCAGAATAAAAAGAATAATAATAAAAAAGAAGCGAAAAAAGCAAAAATATCAAAATTAAATCCACCAAGTTCTATTCAAAAAGATTTCTTAGTTCCTTAATTTCAAATTCTTCTTCTGAGAAAGTTTATTATAGTTCTAAAACAAAATAATTATAATCCAAGGAAGCAGGTGGCTCCAAGTAACATTTATTTATAAATAGTCTGTCTTGTGGAGCCAGCTAAATCAAAGGGAAGCCCCCCCCTTTTTTTGCACAAGCTTCAAGGTCTTAGATAAAAAATGTCTGGGCTTGCAGCCAAACTTCTAATCTGCATAGACTCCAGACAGGAGAAAGTGAAAAACAATTCTCAATGTAGCCACCAGGGAACAAAAGTATCCAATCCCTGCACAGTTAGTAGAGAACAAATAAAAATAATAATCAGGAGGGAAAAGAAAGTCTGTAGGGCTGGAGTGGGTTTCCAACACAGAGCAGAAGAAAAAAAAGAAAAAAAGAGTCTATATATATATATAAAACACAGTAGCTTCCCAAATTTCTATTGAGCCTTAGATAGCTTTATTGTGTGGAAAGTTTTTAAACTGCTGAATAGCTTAAACTGCCGCTTGTATTCAGGAGTGGGGTAGGAACAAAGAACTCCACCCCCTCCCTAAAATTAGCTCTCAGGCTGTAACAGAGCTGTTTGCCAGAAATCCAAAAATCCACCTCTATTGGGAAAGAAGACAGTATTCTCACCTGGCTCAGCTGCTTGCTTTCGTTCAGTGCTAGTTCAGCATCTCCGACAATCAGCTGTTAATGGCGGCTCGCATGAATGTGAGCTGCTTTTGTTCCACCCATTCTGGGGGCTCTTCTGGCTTCAACAAGCCGGCTACCATCGGCCTGTGGTCTCCAAAATGTCACCCCTTGGTAGCCACCTCTCCAGGGTGGCTTTTGGTCCCAACAGATCCACCGGCAGATGATAATCAGACCTGGGGAGCAGAAAGTCTATTCCCCAGGTCTATCCTCAGCAACGTCACTGGAAGCACTTTCAGCCCTTATTCTTAATATGGGTTCCCCACAGGGCTGTGTGTTGAGCCCCTACTTTACACCCTCTGTACTTATGACTGCACTCCCATTCATCCCAGCAATATTATTATTAAATTTGTGGATAATACAACAGTGGTGGGGCTTATCTCCAAGGGGAATGAGTCTACGTACTGGAATGAGGTGAAGCAGTTGCTCATGTGGTGCAGAGACAATAATTTGGTTCTCAACACAACTAAGACCAAGGATCTTAGAGTAGATTACAGGAGGAATAGATCAGACATTCAGCTCCTGATCATCAGCAGAGACTGTGTGGAGTGGGTGGCAAGCTTTAGCTTTCTGGGTGTTACCATAAAGGAGGACCTGAACTGGAGTGCTCTTGTTATAGCATTGGTTAAGAAGGCCCAGCAGATATATTTCTTGAGACTTCTCAGGAAACAACAACTGAATGAAAAACTGCTGACCTTCTACTGTTGTTCCATAGAGAGCATTCTAACCTATTGCATTTGTGTGTGGTTTGCTTGCTGCACAGTAGCAGACAGAATAGCACTCCAGAGGGTCATTACCATCGCCCAGAGGATTATTGGCTGCCCTCTCCTCCCCCCCAGATGAACTGTACAGTTCCCATTGTCTTAGAAAAGCTCAAAATATTCTTAAAGTCTCATCTCGTACCGGACATTCTTTTTTTGAACTATTGCCATCTGGCAGATGGTACAGGATAATAAAAACAAAGACAAATAGGCTGAAAAATAGTTTTTAGCCCAGAACTGTAACATATTAAATACCATTGTATAGTGCAGGCATGTCAAACTGCCGGCCCTTGGGCAAGATGTGTCATGTTGAAACCGCCCCCACCCCATTGCTGGCAATGGGGAAAAATCCCGATACATCACGCGACGTCACGTGACGTTCTGAGTTTGACATGCCTAGTACAGTGCAACATTGAAGTGCAATATTAGGGGCAGTGCAATGGTGAATAGAATGCGAAGAATGTATGTATATGATATATGTCCTTATTTGTAGTTTTTACTTGTTTGTAGTGTGCACTGTGGACAGCACTTAATTTCATTGTGAGTTACACAATGACAATAAAGATTCTATTCTATTCTATTCTATTCTATTCTATTCTATTCTATTCTATTCTATTCTATTCTATTCTATTCTATTCTATTCTATTCTATTCTAAATACCAGATTACAAAATCTATGTGCTCAGTCAGTATGTTCATGTATGTGATGAACTTAACACAGAGAACTTTCCAGGAATATTAGACTTAAATTCTTCCAATCAATGAAAGCAAGGACATGGTTCAACACTGACATTCAGTTCTACATTGATCCTGATACAGCCAATCTGGCATTTGAGATTATATCTGGCCTTTGAGATTTCTTGCTTACTATAGTATGAAAATGAATAGCCTTTTAATGATCCATAAAGAGTACATGCTCATTGGAATAATTGCTTTTAATCATGCCTCCTAGTTTCCAGGACAATTTTATTTTGACATAAATATACTTTATGGATGCTACATTAGCACTTGATTAGGCAGCACTGCCAATATGAATGAATCCTTTTTGCTGTTGATTTCTTGACGACCTGGTTTCTTGGCTCAAAGCACTTGCTATAGATAGCATGATGCTAACTTTGCCAAGGGCAACAATATAAACAACAAAACTATCTGGTTTTCTTCATGGGAATACTAGCTTACAAGGAAGAGAAAGAAGAGGAAGAGAAGAGGAAGAGAAGAGAAAGAGGAAGAAAAATCAAAGCACTTCTCAAGATGACTTTTTAAAATCCTCTTAGTATTTCCATTCACAAAAATAATATAAATACACATTAAATTTAACATTTATAACTGAACAGGGGGTTGGACTAGAAGACCTCCAAGGTCCCTTCCAACTCTATTATTATTATTGTTATTATTACTGTACTGTATTTTTGAAGATTTAAAAATACAGATCCAAATTACTACTTCCTTACACAAAATATTGTTGATATACATTATATAGTCAAAAGCATTCCCTCAGAAAAGCAATTCTGGTGTATTGCTTACAGAAAAACTGAGAGAAAGAGAAGCATTTAAAAAAAGATTCTTGTAAGGTAGAACTATTCTAAACTGTATTCAGAAATGGTGTTGCCTGGGAGAGTTTTATTATGGAAAAGGTATCTGCTATATAAAGAACAGACATTTTTCAAAGAAACAGATAGCAAAGCAACCCTGAAAAGCTATTTCCTGTAATTTAAAAAGCAGTAGAGTAATAAAGAGAATCACACATGGATTGCTTCAACTCCTGATAGTCACAACATCCAGAAAGATAGGAAACAGATTCTTTAATGATACTCACAGAAGCTAGTTCTGTAACAATAAGCAGCTTCTTGTCCTTTAACAATTTGCTGAATACCAAGACCATTTAAGCTAAAACCTGCCAGTTTCAATTGCAAAGGAACTTCCAATTTATCCCCTTTTATCAGAAATATAAAAATAACTCTCTAATGTTTATTCTAATAAACATCACACTGTATAATACAACTTACATTGCATCATTAGCAATTGTCCCATGTAAAAACACTAGTTGGAAGATTTGAAAAGCTGGGTTTTCCAAAATTATACATGCTGTGAAAGTTTCATACAATTTTCACACTCACCAAGTTCAATATTTCAATATCTGTCTTCAGATGTGCCTGTATTTGTCATCAGCCAAATCTACAATGAAACTTTAACAAGATAAATAGCTTCTATTATCAATAACGAATCACTTCAAAATTTTAGAACTATTATTTAGAAAATATTTTCTGTACAAGATAAAACACTGGAACTGTTATTAATATTTGTTCAATGTCTATACCTGCCCAACTCAACCAAGTAACTCTGGGCAGTTTATAATTCTAAAATTATAAAACAATTCAAAACATTAAAACAATGAAAACATCCTCAAAATAAATAAGTACAAACAACTATCATGATGATAAATAAGCTAAAAGTAAAGCTTGAGTAATGGGGCCCTTCACACATTCTGATCCCCAGGTCCCGATCCAAATTTTCATCATTTTGAAACAGAAGCACATCAAAATTGTGACATATGCTCTCAAGTAGACTTAACATGATGTTTTAAAACCTTGTTTAAAAGTCAGTTCCTGAAATCCTTCTGAAAAGAGAAAAATTACAGCAGCCTGCATGCATAAGTCTCCAAGTTATTATGATAAAATCCTATTGTTGAATTGCTCTACCTCTTCACACCCACAAATTAGAAAGCAAATATGTGTTCACTCATGCTTTTCCAAAGGCTTTTGACTATATAATGTATATCAACAATATTTTGTGTAAGGAGGTAGTAATTTGGATCTGTATTTTTAAATCTTTAAAAATACAGTACAGTAACAACAACAACAACAACAACAACAACAATAATAGAGTTGGAAGGGACCTTCTCACCCCAAACTGATAGATCCTAGGAAAGGACAGAGAATGAAGTCCTGAGGCACCCCACAAAATAGAGGCCACAGCCTGGATCTCTCCCCACCTACCAACACTGACTGAAACTGACCCTGAAGGAAGAAGGAAAACTAGCATAACACAGTGCCACTCATTACAAACACTCTAAGCCAGCCCAGAAGAATGCAATGATCTGACACTGATACAGTGTTGAATGCCACTGAGAGGTCAAGAAGATCCAGGATGGATGTGCTGTGCATTATGCTTAAAACTTGAAAATATGAGATAAGTGAAACGCTGAAACATAATGATGTACTTTCACTAATACTGTTAGCAACAGCAAAAACAATTTTCAATTAGGTTAAAACAGAAAAAAAACAACTTTAAGGATTTACATCAAACCAATAATATGATTTCATTGTCCAACTTAGAGTCCAATATGAGCCTGTGAGCAATGCCACTACTTTAAGAAGTTGACTGAATAAAGTTAAAGCAACTCTTAGAATGCCACATTCTTTTGGAAGCCTCCAAATGCTGTGATATGCTTTAATGAATAGCAGGTAAGTTATTAAATGTTGGTAGCAACAGGGGATGGAAAAACATGATGATAATAACAGAAAAATGAGAAAGCAGAACAAGGAAAATAAATTGGGGAGTGTGGGGGGGTGAGGATTTATTTATTTATTTATTTATTTCGATTTCTATGCCGCCCTATTCCGAAAACTCAGGGCGGCTTACAACATAATCAGTAGCATATAGAAATCAAATACATTATAAAACCCCTAGATTAAAACCAATCATCCGAAACAAACTTACAACAAACATACCCTGGCTGGGGCAAGGTGTCAACTGCCCCAGGCCTGCCGGCAAAGATGTGTCTTTAACAGTTTGCGAAAGGCGGAGAGGGTGGGGGCAATACGGACCTCTGGGGGGAGTTGATTCCAGAGGGCCAGGGCCGCAACAGAGAAGGCTGTTCCCCTAGGCCCCGCCAGGTGACACTGTCTGGCTGATGGGACCTGAAGAAGGCCGACCCTGTGGGCCCTAACCGGTCGCTGGGTTTCATGCAGCAGCAGACGGTCCCGCAAGTAACCTGGTCCGATGCCATGTACGGCTTTATAGGTCATAACCAACACTTTGAATTGCGTTCAGAGACCAATTGGCAGCCAATGCAGCTCGCGGAGTGATGTTGAAATATGGGCATTTCTGGGTAAGCCCAATACAGCTCGCGCGGCTGCATTCTGCATTACCTGAAGTCTCCGAACGTTTTTCAAAGGTAGCCCCATGTAGAGAGCATTGCAGTAGTCGAGCCTCGAGGTGATAAGGGTATGAGTGACTGTGAGAAGAGACTCCCGGTCCAAATAGGGCCGCAGCTGGTGCACCAGGCGAACCTGGGCAAATGTCCTCCTTGCCACAGCCGAAAGATGATGTTCCAAATTTAGCTGTGGATCGAGGAGGACACCCAAGTTGCGGACCTTCTCTGAGGGGGTCAAAAACTCTCCCCCCAGGATGATGGACAGACAGGCTGAATTGTCTTTGGGAGGCAAAACCCACAGCCACTCCGTCTTGTCAGGGTTGAGTTTGAGCTTGTTAGCACCCATCCAAACCCTAACAGCCTCCAGACATCGGCACATCACTTCCGCTGCTTCACTGAAGTGACACGGGGTGGAGATGTAAAGCTGGGTATCATCAGCATACTGATGATATCTCACCCCGTGTTGGCGGATGATCTCACCCAGCGGTTTCATGTAAATATTAAACAGCAGAGGGGAGAGGACCGATCCCTGAGGGACCCCACAAGGGAGGAACCTAGGGGTCGACCTCTGACCCCCTGCCAACACCGACTGCGACCGACCAGTGAGGTAGGAGCTGAACCACTACAAAACAGTGCCCCCAACTCCCAACCCTTCCAGACGGCGCAGAAGGATACCATGGTCAATGGTATCAAAAGCCGCTGAGAGGTCAAGTAGCACCAGGATAGTGGAATGTACCCTATCCCAGGCCCGCCAGAGATCATCCATCAGTGCGACCAAAGCAGTTTCCGTGGAGTAGCTGAGCCTGAATCCTGACTGCTGAGGGCCCAGATAATCGGCCTCATCCAAGGACCATTGGAGCTGGAGTGACACCACCTTCTCAACAACCTTCCCTATAAAGGGAAGATTGGAGATAGGACAATAGTTGTTTAAGACAGCTGGGTCCAGGGAAGTCTTCTTGAGGAGGGGGCGCACAATTGCCTCCTTGCAGGGAGCCAGAAAGGACCCCTCCCTCAAAGAAGCATTGACAATCTCCTGAACCCAGCCCCGCGTCACCTCCCTGCTGGCCGAAACCAGCCAGGAGGGGCATGGGTCCAATAAACAGGTGGCAGAACTCACAGCTCCAATGGCCTTGTCCACTTCATCGGGTGCTACCAGGTCAAACTCCTCCCACACAACAGGATCAAGACGAGTCCCTGTCATCTCGACTGACTCATTGTCAGCCGACACTGCATTCCAATTGGAGTCAAGGTCCATCCGAATCTGGGCAATTTTTTATCCGCGAAAAACTTATTAAAATCCTCAGCACTACCCTACAAGGGTGCATCAACCCCCCCTTGATTAAGGAGGGAGCGAGTCACCCTAAACAGGGCGGCTGGGCGGGATTCCGCAGATGCAATCAAGGCGGAATGATACGCGCATCTTGCCGCCTTGAGCGCCACCTGATAAGTCTTGATATAAGATCTTAATAGTGTTCGGTCAGATACAGATTTACTTTTCCTCCATCGCTTCTCTAGGCGTCTCTTCTGGCGCTTCATCCCCCTGAGTTCCTCAGTAAACCAAGGAGATCTTCTGGGTCTGCTACCACAGAGAGGTCGCAGTGGCGCAATCCGGTCAAGAGCCCCCTTCGCAGCCATATTCCAGGCCGTAACCAGGGACTCTGCCGAACTGTGAATGAGAGAATCCGGTATTTCCCCAAGCGTCCTCTGAAAACTCTCTGGGTCCATCAGACGTCTGGGGCGGAACCACCTAATCGGTTCCGCCTCCCTGCAGGGGAGGATTGGAGCCTTAAAAACAAGCCATAGCTGAAAATGATCTGACCATGACATAGGCAAGATATCTAAGTAAGGATTGAATGGCAAAGCAAATATATGAAGAAAGAATGAATGGTTTGAAAGGAAGAGTAACTAAGAGTCACATTTCAAAGAAGTGATGAAATCCACAAAAGCAAAGTTAATAACTTAAAAAAAGAAGGCAGCATATGAATCAGCTAGATCAGAAAAATATGTATAGTGATTAGTGTTGATGTAAATAAATTTATGTTTCTTTTTCATTTCTCTTAGTTCATGTTTTAATTATTTTTGCTTATTACTTTTTACCCTTTTTCTGAGCTTTGCAGAATGTTGCTTAACACTAAAGAGAGTAGAATAATGAATGCATACGTTAGAATAATGGAAGTGAATGCATTTCCATTCGCTTCAATTTATTCTCACCTATAGGCCTTGATTTATTGATTATGTATCATAAAATTAGAATTAACACATAGATACACCTGTCCAAAATCTATTCTTCCATGTCTTCCACCAGTGCACCCATTGCTGCTGTCAGTCCCTTTTGCTTTGGTTGTCTTCTTCTTTTTCTTTCCATCTTTCCAAGGACTATAGATTTCTCAACTGAGCAGAATCTCTTCAGCATAGCACAGACCGTTGATATTTCTTCCTTCAGTTTTAAAATCATGGTCATTTTCTTCCATTTCAACTTCTCTCAATATATATTCAGCATGTAGATTGAATAAATAAGAAGAGAGTATAAATAAGAAGAGAGTATAAAATCTCCTTTGCCTACCAGTCTGTTTTGTCATGTCCCATTTTGACTGTGGCTTCCTATCCTCTATATAGGTTTCCCATGAGGACAAATAAGAAGTTTTGGGAATCCTATTTTCAAAAGAAATCTATAGGACCTTCCATTCTTGTAGGACCATAGTAGTGATGCTTCTTCTATGCAATATTTAACCCAACATACTAAGTGATCTTGAATAACTCTCTCTTTGTTGCAACAAAATAATATAGTTGTTTTTCAATTATGTGATTTGCAACAACTACTTAAGAAATGTCAATTCATCATAGATGAGTCCATCCATATAAATATGTATCAACCACTAGCCGCTGCCATGAGCTTCTCCAAAGAATGCAGAAGATTGACAGATATCACTAGAACAAAGCAATTGACTAAAAATGTAAGTTTGATTATGATGGATGCGAGCTAGATAAATTTCTCTTTTTATGTTTCTAGGACATAGAACACCATAGCTAACAACAGAAGCAAAGCATGTTGTCATGTTTTCCTTTTCTAAAAAGGCAGTTAAAGGACTCAAAAGCAAAGCATCAGCACACATATTACAACTGACATCTGGCAATTTGGCAAACTCTCCTGGCAGACAGTTTGCCATAAAATTATCTTTATGTCTTCAATATGGTTAGCTTGTGGATAGTTGTCAGCTATTGCAGACTACTTTGTAAAAAAAAAAGTTAGATAGGATTTGAGGAATTAGGGCATAACTCACAAATTCATATGCAGTGAATATTAGAAATGATTTGGGTGGATTCTACAAGGAGGGTTGTGGGGGTACATTTAAACATATTTGAAATCTTGAGATAGAATGTCAGGGTGATAGTTACCATGGCAACCATATCATTTGCTATGTCCTAAACCTGTAGATTCCAAATGATGAGAGATAGCATTTCTTCAGAACTTTCTATTGAAAGTAACTTAAATAAGTAAATCCACAACTGTATCCTCAGATAAAAAATCCAAAGTCAAAGTTAGTTTGAAAGGTGTTTGATGATGATATATGTGTTGGGGAAAAGATTTCTGGAACAGAATAGAACTCAATATCTAAGAAGTGTGAAAGTGCGAAAGAAGTCATACCTGAGGTCTTTCTGACTTCATACAATATTATGTATGCTGGTCTATGACTATAATAAAGGTTTGATTTGATACAATATTATGTCCTTGCAATCCTTTGACTCTATAGATTCTGATTTGTGTGCAGTATAAAGAATCCTCTGACTGAGCTAATAATATTTTCATGTTTATGAAAATCTGTAACAATTTACAGGCAAAATGAATGAATGAATGAATGAATGAATGATAATGGAGAAAATATCTTACATTTAAATATCAGCTGTTTAAAGAGATTCGCATCAGTAACAGCTCAGAAAGAGAAAGTAATTCTTTCTATGACGTAATACCAATTTTCTTTCCTAAGCTTTGCTTGTATATTGAATATAAGAACAAATTCTGCATGAGAATGATCATGTAACAGTTTAGTCATTTGATAAAGAAAAAGAAAAATCTTTTATTTCAACTTTATCAATGAAATAATATAATCTAATTGGAAATTAATTAATTACTGAATCGGTCTTTGAGGGAGCATCAAATAGAATTCAAACAGTCTTATTAAAGCACCTAGAGATCTTATTTAATGACCATTTTTTATTTAAAACCAAAATGGATGATCAGAAGAAAGAGTTTCTGAATGTCACATATTGCCTTATTGATTGGTAATTATAGGAGTGGGAGGTGAATAGGCAGAGGAAAATGATATCAACATGATGTAGTATAATGTGTGTCTATAGATCCTCCTGAAGCTGTATGGTTATATGATTATACTGTTTGCTTAGCAGCTCACTTAGCTAGCGTAGTTCCACTACTTAAACTATAGGTATTAGTTTTCTCAGATAATGGTATGCTGATATGCTGATGCCCACTTCATTTCTGACCAGATATATTTAATTTCAACAGCTTTAGTTCAGATGAAGTAGTAGGAGGCTGTCCCTTTCTAAACAGACTGAATCTATGCATTTTCTAAAAAAATCTACTAAATATTTAGCATTGGGTTCTTTCATCAGTGGAAATATTGATAAAAATAATAACTAGCTGCTTCTACAACTTTCATGCCACTCCATTTTGAAGACTCTGAACAACTTACAACAACATCATGAGAAAAATTCAAAACAGAAACCAATTAATATTGTTATGACCAATGAATACAATGTGCCACTATTCAAGTGTAGCATGATGTACCTCTTTTCAAATGCCTTTATTATAATCAATGAATGCAAAGTGCCACTATTTAGGTGTAGCCTCTTCAAATGCCTTTCTGAAAAATAATTTTTATGGCTCTTGGAAATTTAGTAAGGAAGAGGTAGAATAAACATCAACTTTTCAAAGGAAGGGAGAGAATTACTTGAACCTGGATCCCTGAAGTTGGTTTTCTTTCAGTGATTAAAATAATATATCTCCCAGATCTTCCTGGGCATAAAATCCAAATTAAAGGATCTGATAATGGTGATAACCAGACTCTGAGCTGTGCAAGGCTTTAAAAATGACAATTGCTAGCTTGAACTGTACCAAGTAGCTAACTGCCAGCCAGTGCAGTTCTCATAATAGTGGTGTTTCATGGGTCAACCAGTGCATAACCACAACAAGGAACTGATAGAATTAAATCTATCAGATTAAATCTTAGGTACTCTGAGATAAAAAAATAAAGCTAACCTGAGTCTGGCTTGTAATCACCTGGTGCAAACCTTTGATTGTTATGGTGGCCAAGAGCTCATGAACGACTTAGGGAAGGTAAATTGAAGTTCCCCAGAATCAAAACATCAACGCGAAAACAAACACAAAGCATACAGCTCAGATAAAAATGAAGCTATGAAGCAGGAAGCCTGATATAATAGCAGTACTCCTTATTTGTCCCTTAAACCCAATCTTATATTCAGCTATCTATAGAATATGGTAGTATCTTTGGTACCTGCAGAATCTCCCAGATGAAAGCTTCTGCTCTATCTGCTCTACTCTGTGACTAATGCAACACCCGATAATTTAAAGGTTTTTTTATCCAACAAGGGAAGATCCTCTTCTTCACCCATCCAAGTCTTGTTACTGGCGATACACATGAGATCTGCCCTCTTATCCATTACCAAATTGAAAAATATAATAATAATAATAATAATAATAATAATAATAATAATAATAATAATAATAATAATAATGACTGTGGCAAAAGCCAGCACGGGTAGTACAACTGTAATAGGTGCCTTGGGTGCAGTCCCAAAAAAATTGGAGCACCACTTGAACACCATTGGCATTGACAAATTCGCCATTAGTCAATTGCAAAAGGCAGCCTTACTAGGAACTGCTTCCATCCTGTGATGATATCTGTAATAACATCAAACATCCACATCTGCCTATCCCAGGTCCTTGGGAAGGACTTGATAGGTAGACAAAATGCTAAATCCAGTCTGAACATCTGGCTGACTGTGTGATGATCCATAATAATAATTATTATTATCATTATTTATTTAATATCATCATCCTCCCGAAAATATATAGAGATTTTTCTAACTGGCGTGGCAATCATCATCATTTTGTAACTATGTTGTCTCTATTTTTTTTATCAGATCATGAAGTAGCAGAGAAATAGATATTTGCATGGCTATTTTTTCAGAGAAATATAAGGACATATTTTGGTGCTACAATAAATGAATAACATAAATGTTCTGCAACCCCTTCTCAATCTATGAATTCAGATATCAATTCTCAATCCTCTTTTATGATTCTTAACTTTCTCACAACATTGTGTGCACTTTTAGGTACCCGTATCTGCTGTTCCTCAAACATCAGTATTCACTTTCTATTAGACTTGGAACTATGGTACAGAGACCTAGTTAAAATCCTTATTTGATTGCATAATTCAAGGAGTTATTTTGGGCCTGCTACTTTCTTTTATCTTATTCTTACTCACATAACTATAGTTATGAATACCAAATGAAGTGTTTGCTAACATTGAGCTTTGTAGAGAAAAAAGTGGTCTATAGAATTAAATAAGAGCTGTATACCCTAAGTTCATTTTTAACAAATTTGCACAACCACATATACTTGTGTTTTGCCATATCTCTACTGAATTCTTTCTATTTTCTTTCTATTTTCTATTGGTTATATATATATATTTAGATCCTCGCATTTGATTTTTATGTCATGTTGCTAAGCTCAGTAATATGATTACTTCTGTTCAGCATTCTGCTGCCAAAAAATTTCATCTCTTCTGTCACTCTGATCATATGATACCCTAATTCAGCGGTTCTCAACCTGTGGGTTGTGACCCTTTTGGGGGATCAAACGATGCTTTCACAGGGGTCGCCTAAGACCATTGGAAAACACATATTTCTGATGGTCTTTAGAAACCGAGACACTGCTCCTCTATCCGGCTGCCACTGCTGCCCTCCTCCTCCGTCCTCCTCCTCCTCCTCTGCCTCCAGGGTGCCCTTCTCCTCCGACAGTGCCTGCTCCTGCCACCGCAGCGTCATCACGCGTGCCCCCGATGCTGCCCTGGGCTGGTTGAGCGGCTGGTCCAAGCCCAGCCAGGTCTGGGCTGCTGCTGGCGCTGCCGCTGGGCTGCTCTGCCGCTGCTGCCACTGCCGGCTAAGCTGAGCTGCAGCGCCGAGCCGGTCTCCACACCTCCTGGTTGCCCGGCCGCGCTCCGCCCCTGGCCACCCTCCGTGCTGCGCGGGAGCCTCCCCCGCGCCACCTGGCTAGCCTCCCTCGCTGCCTCAGCCCTCTGGTGCCCAGTGCAGCCACGGGACTGCCAGGCAGGAGCGGCTCCTTCCCAGCTCACCTTAGAAGCGGCCAGGGGTCGGGGGAAGAGGGCGAGGCAGCGGCGATGCTTGCATGTGTGTCGGAGACCAGCTGGCCAGGCTGGGAGGGGAGAAGTGGCACCTTCCACACCCCTCTCATGTGTGATGGGCTGTATAGCATGGAAAGGGGCTCCCGTGACCCTGACACTGCGATGGCGCTCAGGAGGCTGGAGGGGCGGGCAGGTCCCAGGGGGCCGGCTGGGAGAGGGCAAAAGGTGCCGGAATGAGGATGGGGGGCTCCAGATTGGCAGGTGTGAGAGGACAGCCAGCGGCTCCGAAGCGTGCGGATCCTCCACGCAGCTTCTGAGGCCCCGGATGTACTGCCGCTTAGCTGTCCATCAGGCTCTCCATCAGATCCTCCCCCCCTTCCCGGGCAATTGTGCAGAGCTACTTGTGCGTCCTTGGCAGTGCCTCCGCCTCTCCCCTTCAATTTCTCTCTCCTTCCTTCCTTCCTTCCTTCCTTCCCCCCTCAATCTCCTTCCTTATCCATCTCCTTCCTTTCCCCTTCAATCTCCTTCCTTTCCCCTTCAATCTCCCTTCCTTCTTCCATCTCCATCTCCATCCCTTCCCCTTCAACCTCTTTCTCCTTCCTTCCTTCCTTTCCCCTTCAATCTCCTTCCTTCTCCATCTCCTTCCTTTCCCCTTCAATCTTCCTTCCTTCCTTCCTTCCCCTTCCCTCCCTCCCAACATTTTTGAGCAAGGAAGAGTATGCTTCTCCAGTGAGCATTGCTACCGGTATATTGTTTTTGTGATTAATCACCATGCTTTAATTATGTTCAATTCGTAAAAAATGAAAATACACCCTGCATATGAGATATTTACATTACGATTCATAACAGTAGCAAAATTACAGTTATGAAGTAGCAATGAAAATAATTTTATGGTTGGGGGTCACCACAACATGAGGAACTGTATTAAAGGGTCATGGCATTAGGAAGGTTGAGAACCACTGCCCTAATTAAATCCCTGTCCTAGTTTTCTGTCTACTCTAATGAATAGTCAAATGCTTTCTGAACTCTATATAGTCTTCCATATCTGTGACTTAGTATCCTGTTATGTCCTTGTCTGTGTTGTTTATTTCTCACATTCTTATCTACAATGCTTTTTTCTTTACTTGACCAACTGTTCTTCATTTCTTTCCAAATTTGTGATCAAATTTGTCATTTGTCTGAAGACTTTAGTTGAACCTTATCCTGAATGATGACTACTATCTCCATATTGAATTGATAATTAATTGTGCTCAAGAACTAAGATTAGTTCTCTTTTCCCTGTTCTAGCATGAGTGCTAGAAACACCACTGAACTTTTAAATTCTGGACATTATAAGGTGGGACAGACACTATAGTGGTGAGATGCATACAAGAAGGTTACAGTCTAGAAGAAGAAACCTCTAAAATTACACCATTAATTACCATTACTAAATATTAAGGATATGCAACATATCTAGAAAGGGCACTCAAGGGCATTCAAAAGGTTGAAGTACCCAAGTCCTTCAAATGCCCCCTTTTAAAATAAACATAGTAAAAACTAATATAAACTAAACTAGAAAAAACAAAACAAAAAGTAGACGAGGAAAAGAAGATAATAGGCATCAATAAAGAAGTGGCTTCCAACCTTCATCACACCAAATATAAGCTAGAATAGTATCTTTTTTTTTGAAAAATATTTTATTAGTTTTATAATTTTAACAATAAGTACTTAAAGCACACCGTGGTGATTGGGTAAGCAAAGATTCCAAAATAAAAACACACATAAACAGTTCAACTTAATACATTCACTTTCATCTCTCTATTTCCCTCAAAAGAAACATATAAATTTAATGTATTCCATTTCTATCGTAAATTTCTTTTACTACTAAACCTATTTTAAAACTTTATCAATTTCAATTACCATAGTCAAATATTATTTATATCAACAGCCAATCAGTTCAAACCCCCACTGGCAGTTAAAAGGAAGAAACAGGTAAAATCTCACAATGCTCCTAGAAGCAGAAGCCGAAAGCACCAGCCTGAAGATGACGAATGAGACTTCGTCGAAACATCGCCAAGCCACTTCAAATTCTACGTGGGAGAAAACCCGAAGAACCAAAGACCTATACACACACACACACACACATATACATACATACATACATACATACATACATACATACATACATATATATATATATATAATTATTTTTCTCCTTAATATAATTCATAAAACCCATTTTGATTGGTTATAGTGATCTTTGACTTAATTCATTTCAATTCATTACACAGACTCCAAACTCCTTCCAATTAATTATCATACCTTATCAAATCATATTACTATACACAAAAATCTCTTAATTAATTAAGTTTCACTCCAAATTTAACTTTCATATTTCCATATCAGACAAATTTCTGTATAACAGAAAAATCATCAAATCAAATTAAACACACATTATCCTTATCCTTAAACCACTCCAAGGCACCAGTATTGCCTTTTAATCCATTAAACAATTCTGAGTCAATTTTCACAATTCTAAAGCTAAATCATTATTCTTAAAACAATCCATAAAACCCAATATTGCCTTTTAATCCATTAAACAATTTTAGATTTCTTTTTGAATCTAATTCTGGGTTTTCTTCTATAGTAAACAGGCTTCCATAGTAGCGCTTCCTTTTCAACCAGTATATCCATTTTTATTAATTGTAAAATTCTTTGAAAGAATATAAATCTTTCCCTCTGCAATAGAAATTTTTCTGTGTTCTTCTTGGAGTGTTGTTGCTTTATAGTTTGAGATCTTAGTCTTTGATTTTCTAAGTTGCAGATGAAAAGGTTGTCAAGCAAGATAGGTTCTGTCTTCTGTCTCTGTAAATTCCTCTTCTGATATATTTGAATTTATATCATAGTCAAATGTAGCCCGGGCATCAATTTGCAGAGGTGTAGTAGACTCTCTAAGTCTTGATTCTAAAGTACAGCTTTTTATTGTAGCACAAATGTCAACAGTGGCCTCATAGATCTTTTCCAATATCAGTGCATAGTTCAATTGTAGCTGAGTCTCCATATTAGATGATAATACTTAAAATACAATCTCTTTTGTGAAGGCTATATTTAACATAAACAACATCCACCTCCACAGCTTCCACAGCTGCACAGCTTATCATTCCAAAAATATTTAAAGTTCAGTGTTCCATCTTTAACTTACAGTCTCAAACTTTTGCCACTAGATGTCCTCAGTAAGTTAAAGTTAATGAGTTAAAGTTAAAAAAGAAAAAACAATCCGTTCCTTTTTTTTGTCCTTTGAAATGTAATATATAGGAAAAAAAAATACAGTTCTTACCAAGAGAGAGGAAAGAAAAAAGCCTTTTCCAACTTTTTTTCTTTTTTTCTTTTTGTATATCCACATAAAATAAATGTAGAAATAAAGTATAGTCTGTTTCAATATTTTTAAAAATGCCTTTTCCCCCAAAAATAGCAGAAGCCGCTTTTCCAAGCCAGGGAAATAATTCCAAAAGTTCTTGTAGGTGTTCAAATAAACAAAGTATAGAAAGGAAAGTTGCAAAGTTCTCACCCGAGCTCACCATGGGGGCATTCACAGCTTAGATGTTGTTTGACTTATGGTCTGAAGCGGCTAGGCGATTGGCCATTTTACTGGCCGATCTTCTTCTCCGTCGGCCCTTTGGAGTTTCATCCAAGCAGCTGGAAGAGCCACCGCTCCTCCGCCGTTGGATCTCAGCCTCCTCATCGGAAGTCGCACCCTCCAGGGCGACTTTGGACCCGTATAAGGGTCCACCGATGGAGGGACATCTAGTCGGCGAGGAGAGAAGTCTCACCAGACGACTAGCAATGCCGCGAACTGTAACCGGAAGTAGAATAGTATCTTTTTATTCCCTTCTCCCCATAGCCTAAATTTTATTTATATGCAATCCAAAAGTCATCATCTTTTCATCCTGGTTCAGCAAAATGTCCATTAGAAGTTCCCAAAAATATCATAATAAATAGGTTATCTCTGGTCAAATAGATAATAATAATAATAATAATAATAATAATAATAATAATAGTAGTAGTAGTAGTAGTAGTGGTAGTAGTAGTAGTAGTAGTAGTAGTAGTAGTAGTAGTAGTAGTAGTAGTAAAATTGGAAGGGACTGTGGAGGTCATCAAGTCCAACCCCCTGCTCAGGCAGGTAACCCTATACCATTTTGGACAAATGGCTGTCCAGTCTCTTCTTAAACTTCCAGTGTTGGAGCATTCAGCGCTTCTGGAGGCAAGTTGTTCCACTGGTTAATTGTTCTGTCAGGAAGTTTCTCCTTAGTTCTAGGTTGCTTCTCTCTTTGGTTAGTTTCCACCCATTGCTTCTTGTTCTGCCTTCAGGCGCTTTGGAAAATAGCTTGACTCCGTCTTCTTTGTGGCAGCCCCTGAGATATTGGAACACTGCTATCATGTCCCCCCTCATCCTTCTCTTCATTAAACTAGACATACCCAATTCCAGCAACCTTTCCTTATATGTTTTAGCCTCCAGTCCCCTAATCATCGTTGTTGCTCTTCTCTGAACTCTTTCTAGAGTCTCAACATCTTTTTTACATCGTGGTGACCTAAACTGGATGCACTATTCCAAGTGTGGCCTTACCAAGGCATTGTAAAGTGCTATTAATACTTCAGGTGATCTTGATTCTATCCCTCTGTTAATGCAGCCTAGCACTGTGTTGGCTTTTTTGGCAGCTGCAGCACACTGCTGGCTCATATTTAAATGATTGTCCACTAGGGCTCTGAGATTCCTCTCATAGTTACTACTATTGAGCAAGGTACCCCCTATACTATACCTGTACATTTGGTTTTTCTTGCCTAAATGTAGAACCTTACTTTTTTCACCATTGATTTTCATTTTGTTATATAGCGCCCAGTGTTCAAGTCTGTCCAGATTCTCCTGTATCCTAAGCCTGTCTTCTGAAGTGTTGGCTATTCCTGCCAGCTTGGTGTCATCTGCAAATTTGATAAATTCCCTATCTATCCCCTCCTCCAGATCATTGAAGAAGATGTTGAAGAGCACTGGGCCCAGAACAGAGCTTTGGGGCACCCCACTACACACTTCCCTCCATGTAGATGTGATTCCATTGAGGACCACATGCTGAGTACAACCGGTCAGCCAGCTATGGATCCATCTAGTGGTGATGCTGTCTAACCCGCATTTTTCTATCTTATCAAGTAGTATGTTGTGATCTACTTTGTCAAATGCCTTACTGAAGTCCAAGTAAATTATATCCACAGCATTCCTCTGGTCCACTAATTTTGTCACTTGGTCAAAGAATGCAATAAGATTTGTCTGGCATGATCTGTTTTTGACAAACCTGTGTTGGCTTTTAGTAATGACTTGGTTTGCCTGTAGGTGTTCACTGATTTGTTCTTTGATTATCTTTTCCAGAATCTTCCCAGGTATTGAGGTCAGGCTGATAGGTCTGTAATTTCCTGAGTCCTTTCCCCCCTTTTGAAGATGGGAACTACCTCAGCTCTTTTCCAATCCTCTGGCAGTTCCCCAGTGCTCCAGGATCTTTGAAAAATATAGTTCAGTGGTTCTGAGATCACATCTGCCAGTTCCTTGAGAATCTTGGGGTGTAATCCATCTGGTCCTGGTGATTTGAACTCATCTAGGCTGGACAGGTGCTCTCTTACCATTTTCTTGCCCATCTTAACTTGTATTTCTATTTTGTTTTTTATTGCACTATTTTTGATAGGTTGGTCTATTTTTTCCTTTTGTGTAAAGACAGATGCAAAAAATGAGTTAAATAGCTCTGCTTTCTCCCTGTTGCTTGTCACCTTCTTGCCACTTTCACCCACTAATGGACCAATCATTTCCTTCACTTTTTTCTTGTTTTTTACATGTTGAAAGAAGCTTTTTTTGTTATTTTTGACTTTGGTCGCAAGCCTTAGTTCATTTTGAGCCTTAGCTTTCCTCACTTCGTCTTTGGAGGCTCGGGCTATTTGCTGATATTGTGACTTAGTTATGTGTCCCTCTTTCCACTTTCTATACTTGTCC
Organism: Bothrops alternatus; assembly: GCA_034064705.1. Taxonomy (NCBI): domain Eukaryota; kingdom Metazoa; phylum Chordata; class Lepidosauria; order Squamata; family Viperidae; genus Bothrops; species Bothrops alternatus. The sequence goes on along the minus strand of JARGCV010000124.1, from coordinate 9,955,635 downwards.
TTTTTATCTTTCAATTGATCAGAGAGTTCTGAGAGATCATCTTTATATTCTTTTGTTTTGTTCTACATAATTTTGATTATTAAATCATTCCAATAGCATCACAGGATTTTGTTTTTCACCACCTTTTTGGCATTTAAAAGGAGCCTTCAAATCTTTGACTAACTTTCTTTATTGATTTGAATTTTGTATTTTCATTTTGGTAATCTCAATTTTTTTATCTTCCATCCCTTCAAATTATATAATATCTATGTTTTTTATTTTTCTCACTATCTGTTAAAACTTTATGAAATCTTTATTCTTTCTGAGACAGTTATAGTTATTAATATCTCAGTCCATGTTTTTAAAAAAAACTAAGAAAAAGTTATAGCTGGCTTTAGTTTCCTGTAGAGTCCCTTTGTACTTTTATCAAGCCACAATTTTTAATATGGATTACAGATATTCCAAATCTCTCTGGTCTCTCAATTCATTTAAAACTTTCTTAAATCAAAATGCTTTTTTATCTTTTGTTGTTAATGAATTGTGTAATATTTTAAATTCTTAAGATCTTACCAGGTGTCAAATTAAATTCACTACTTTGAAGGTCTCTAATGTTCATAAAGTGTTTAAATCAAATATTACTAAATGTGATTAGAGTTCAGCTGGCTTAGTGTCCTTAGGAAAGGCTCTGTCACTGTTGATGGAAGCTGGACACCCCCTTCCCACTCAAATGAAGTAATAACCTGGAAAAAACCACAGGCGAACTGACCTGAGTCAATAGCAGCCTAAAGCTAAAAGGACAAACACTTGACACACACAATGAGGAACCAGCTAACAGCAATCAGGATTAACAAACACAACAATAAAAGTAATTAACACCTTTTAGGCAAGATTAGAGAAGAAATCTGACCAACAATAGTCACTGACCAACAAATCAGGAAGGACAGATTTCTGACACCAATCAGAAATGACAAGTTTGAAAACCACCAAAAGGTATAAAAACCCCTGTTTAAAGATCCTTCTGTCTACCTAGCCGGGGACCAGAGCTGAATTGTCACTCAACTTTGTTCCTCGAAATTAAACTTCTTTCCGGTAGCTGGCTTCACGATCTATTTCTTCTGCGCTGTGCCGTCAAGGAGAATCCCGGCTGGAAGAACTGCATGGGGGAATTCCTCCCAACAATCTGGTGACCATGAAGGGACTTCCAGCTCACCCAGCCACCGGACCGGGCCCGGAAGAGTCATCACCCAGCCGGCAGCGGACACTTTGATCTGCGGGTAAGCCTCCTCGGACCCGGCCTGGTTGGCAATGGGTAGTAAAGGGAGTTTTTGAGTCTTGTGCTCGAACAGCTACCGAGAAAGAGGGTAAGTGCCACCAATTTTAATTCCATTAGGTTAAAGAGTCTGGGGGAATGAAAGGAAGAATGTATGAGTGTATGTGTGAGGCACCCTCCTCTTAGAACCAGCTGAGCTCGCTCCCTCCATGTGCCCTCTAGCCACACCCCGACCCACTGCTAGCTCCACTGGAGCCGTGACCGGCGGGATCCGGGAAAGCAAGGGGGGGCATCGGAGCATGAGACCTTCTGGTGAGAGAGGAGGACCGATCGGGCAGAGAAAGAGGAAAAGGATTTTAGTCTGGGCAAATCAGGACCCCTTCCGTCAGTAAAATTTCAAACAAAAGCACCAAAAGGGAGTGGCCACCCACCTCTGAGAGCAGGCGGAGGTGCCCACGGACATTGGAGGTCCAAGGGGTCCCTAAACGGTGGTGTAAAGCCGGCTGGTCAGAGAGCAGCCCGTACCTTCTGAGGGAAACTGAAAGGTCTCTGCAGACCCCTTTTTGGTCTGAAAATGGGAGGATCCCTTGGAGCAGCCCACGAACTCTGAGAGGGATCCGGAGAAGCTCCATGAGTCCCCTTTTTTCCAGACTCACAAAATCGTGGTGGTAGGAAGAAGTCTCACAAGGAGGCTTCTGATGCATAGTGCCCTTTAGCGGTAAGAAAATCCTGTCATACATGGGAGGTTCTAATTCAAGGGCAGAGGTAGGTTTCCCGGTTGATAGCTTGCTCAGAACCTGGGACAGGAGACAGCTTCCTGTTCAGGCTGGAATGAAGAAGAAACAATTAAAGAAACTATGTAGGAAATGGGCTTTGCTGAGAGATGAACACAGAAGACAAATTTGGCCCGAAGGTGGCACTCTGGAACTCAGAACACTAAAAGCGCTTAGGTCAAGGATAGAACCATCCCAACTACCGTATTGGTACTGCTGGGCCGAACTATCCAGACAGAGAAACCCCGTCCAAATCAATTTGAATCCCCAGCCTCCCTCAAATAACCCTGAACCGACCTTCATAGCCCCTCTGTTGAACAGACCCGTACCCGGGCGACCGAGGGGCCAGACTGAACACATTTTAACCCACACCCCTTTCTCTCCGTCAGACTTGGTTGTTTGGAGAAAGGATACTCCTGCCTTCTGAGCGTACCCCCAGGCCATTATAGAAACCATAAAGTCTATTGTAGACACTCACAATCCGTCTTGGGCAGACATGACTCAACTGCTGCATGTGTTTCTTACCAAAGACGAATTGATGAAACTTTTTGAAAAAATGGAAGAGATTGCCAGGTGTCCCGTAATACCCATGCCTAGGCAAGTAGCCCCCGCCAAGGTCGCCTGGCCTCTCAACCGCCCAGATTGGGATTATAATAACCAAACCCACTGGGACGACTATACCAGGGCAAAAATCAATCTAATAGAAGCCCTCCAAGAAATAGGGAAAAAGCCCCTCAACTGGGCTGAATTCTAAAAGACAACGCAAAGGGATAAGGAGACCCCGGATGCCTTCTGGGTCCGCCTCTTAGAAGCCGGAACCGTGTTTGTACACTTAGACATAGGCTGCTTGAAGGATAAGAACATTCTTGCAGCAACTTTCGTTAACCAATCTGCGAGCAATATTCGGGGGCACTTCCAGAAGATAGTCTCCAATTGGTCTGCTTTAGATATCTCGGAGTTGCGCAGGATCACGAACTTTGTATTTGACCAGAGGGATAAGTTAGCAGAGGAAGAGAGGGAAAGGAAAGAAGCAGAATGAGAAAGGGAGAAAGAGAAAAGACACAGAATGGAAAGAAGAGAGGACTTGCAAGCTTTTGCCATGATAAATAGGGATGACGGGAGAAGATATCATAGATCTCCCCCAAAGGGAGGAATATGCTGACGATGCGAGGGTGAGGGAAAGTCCTTCTGCCAGCATTGTTTCTGCTGTGGAAGGGAGGGGCATCCCAAGAAACTCTGCGGGGAGGGTCAAAACAGGGAGACGTAGAATCAATGTCACACACCAAGACCCCCTTTCCCAAGGAGGGGGGCCTCACCATCGGAGTGAGGAAAGGGACCAAAGTATGACCCGATGGGGACAACCAGAACACGATCTAGCCTGACTAGAAACTGATTATAAGGCTACATTTCAGGGGCTAGCTATTCCCTTAAAGGGCGGCCCCGACGGAGAACCCCTGCTGACAGTCACTGTAGGGGGAAAGACATATGAATGCCTCATTGATACCAGAGCCACCTCCTCCCTTCTCACAATGGCACCCTTTAAGGGTTCAATAATGCCTGGGGCCAAACATAATGTATTAGGAGTTGGAGGAAAACTCATCCCAGTCTAATTCACAGGCAACTTAAAGGTAGAAGTTGGCCTCTTCACCTTGGAACATCCATTTACTGTTTGTCCCCATTCCCCTTTATCCCTCCTGGGAAGGGACTTGCTCTGCAAACTTGGAGTGACCATTAAATGTACTAAAGAAGGGCTCCACTTAGACATCCAGGTCAAACGGGCACATTTTTCTATGGCATGTTCAATCGGCAAAGAGATCCAGCTGCCCATGGACCTCAGAAGCTTGCCGGCCTCCCTGTGGGGGTGGGACCCTACTGAAGTAGGGCTACTAAAAGCAGCTACCCCGGTTACAATCCAAGTTAAGCCAGGACCATCACCATGTATTCCCCAGTACAAAATACAACCGGAAGCAGTAAAACCAATTCAGACCCTAATAACAGCATACCTAGAGCAGGGGGTGTTGCGTAAATGCACTTCTCCTTGCAACACTCCAATCTTTCCAGTTCGAAAACCAAAGGTAGACAGCGAAGGGAACCCCATTTACCACTTTGTGCACGATATGAGAGCCGTAAACAATCACGTAATACCCAGAGCACCAGTAGTACCAAACCCGGCTCCCATAATTACGAAAGTACCAGCGTTGGCCACCCATTTCACAGTAATTGATCTCTGTGCAGCCTTTTTCAGCATCCCTGTGGATCCTGCATCACAATATCTCTTCGCCTTCACATGGGATAAGCAACAATACGCCTGGACTCGACTACCACAGGGTTATACAGAATCCCCCACTTTGTTTTCACAGATTTTAAAGGAAGATCTAGCTTCCATCCTCCTACCATACAAATCCACACTCATCCAATACGTGGATAACCTACTGCTAGCTTCCGAAACTGAGGAAAGCTGTAGGGCAGATACCTATCACCTATTGAAATGCTTAGAAGAAAAGGGGCACAAAGCGTCCCCTTTTAAATTACAATACTTAAAAAGGGACATTTCCTATTTAGGGTATATTATTGCCCCTGGGGTCCGAAAATTAGCACCCGAGACAGTTGAGGCCATCCTAAGAATGAAGCATCCACAAACGAAACGTCAGGTCCGTGCCCTATTAGGGGTCTTAGGATTCTGCTGACCATGGATACCAGCTTTTGGGGAATTAGCCAAGCCTTTAGTCCAACTAACGAAAAAGGGTCAACCTGATCCTATTGAATGGACAAAGGAACTGGCAAACACACTTGGAAAAATAAAGCAAACCCTAGCCTCAGCCCCAGCTCTGGGTGTCCCTAACTATATGAAGCCTTTTTTCCTTTTCATCCACGAATGCAAGGGTGTAGGTTCAGGGGTGTTGGTGCAAGGATTTTGTCCAAATCTTAGACCGGTAGCCTACTATTCGGTCCATTTAGATCCTGTAGCCAGAGGAACCATCCCATGCCTGAGAGCCGTGGCCGCTACAGTAGAGCTAGTTAAGCGATCAAAGGACCTGGTTTTGGGACACCCCCTCACACTGAGGGTTCCCCATGATGTGTTTGCAATACTCCTAAAGTCACAAACTCAAGCATTTACCCAACAACACCTAGCCCAATATGAGGCGGAACTATTCACTTTAGAGAATATTTCCTTTGAACGCTGCAACACGCTTAACCCGGCAACATTGTTACCGAATAACCTGACAGACGAAGTGTTACATGACTGCCTACACCTAGTCCAGGACACCGAACTGCAACGTCCTGATTTAACAGATAACCCTCTCCCTAACCCAGACCTAGAATTATTTACCGACGGCTCTTCCTACCATCTGGATGGGACCCGCATAACGGGAGCAGCAGTCGTCACCCACATGAGTTAGTCTGGGCTTCCCCTTGCCTCCACATTATGGCGCTCAAGCAGCCGAGCTCATTGCATTAAAGAAGGCGTGCGAAATAGCCAAGAACCGGTCTGCCAATATATATACAGATTCCAGATACGCTTTTGGGGTCTGCCTTGCGACCGGTGCACTTTGGAAACAGAGGGTTTTTTTTACGTCCAGCGGCCAACCAATTGCTCACGCGGACCTCATATCTGATCTGTTAAAAGCTATCCGTCTACCCTCATCCCTGGCAGTCATCCATTGCAGAGCGCACCAGAGGGATGATTCAAGGGTCACAAAGGGGAACCAATTTGCTGTCATCACGGCAAAGTGGGCTGCCACTCAACCCCTGAAAGCATCCACCACGCTCCCCATGTTACAATTAGGACCAGCAGTACAATATGAAGACTTGCTGGAGCCTGGGGAAGGGAAATTATGGGAGGAAAAATGCGAAGCCATACATAAAGAAGGATTTTGGTGTGTCCCGGATGGTAGACCCATAGCCCCCAGACGTCTGCTATGGCTGATCTGTCAACAGTTGCACTCTAAAGGGCACTGTGGAACACAGGCAATAGTAGATGCCATAAGGAGGGTGTGGTATGCCCCAGGGGTCTATAATGAGGCCACTCGTATAGCTAAAACCTGTCAGATATGCCAAGCAAACAATGCTTCCACAAGGAAGGCAACACACACGGGGGGAAGACCATGGGCCCAACGCCCCTTTGAGAAACTCCAGCTGGATTACATTCAGCTCCCTAGGAGCAACGGTTACCAATATGTGCTAGTCTGCAGGGACCAGCTTACCCACTGGATGGAGGCTTACCCATGCCACCATGCCACAGCTCTGGAAACTGCCAGACACCTGCTAAAGGAACTTGTGCCTAGGTTTGGAGTCCCAAGTGTTTTAGACATGGACAGGGGCACGCACTTTGTATCACAGGTAATCACGCATGTTCTCCGAGCATTAGGTATCAGGCAAGACCTGCATGCACCAGGACACCCCAGTTCCTCGGGGGGTGGAAAGGCAAAATAGAGAATTAAAGACTCTCCTAGGCAAACTCTGTCAGGAGACTCGCCTGCCCTGGCCCCAAGCATTACCCATAGCATTGTTCCATCTGAGAACCCGACCAAGGTGAGACATAGGCATCTCCCCCTTCGAACTGCTGTTTGGTCGACCACCTGACACACTCAAAGGCCTGGACCCCCAGTCCATCTGCTTAGAGAGAGGGGAAGTAGTCTTATCATCCTATCTTACAGCTCTACACCAGAGGCTCAGAGAACTGTGGAAGCAAAGTGCCCTTACACAGACTTTACCATTAGAAGAAAACCTGCATCATTTTGAACCAGGGGATTGGATTTGGATAAAATCATACAGCCGCAAGTCACCACTGCAACCAAAGTGGAGTGGACCCTTTCAAGTTCTCAGACAGCAATCAAGGTAGCTGAAAGGAACGCCTGGATCCACTGGATGCACATCAAACCAGCAGTCATAGACCACAGCATTGCACCTGAGACAACACCCAAGGTTCCACCCCTGAAGCTCAAGAAAAACCCAGAAACTGAAGAGTGGACACTAAAAACATTTTTCGAGATTGAAACAAATGGGGGAGGGGATTAAGTTTACCTTTGTTAGAGTCCTATATGCTATTTGTATTGCATCCTTATACTTGAAATGTACCTCTGGGTTCATAGAACCAAAACTATTTCCAGAAAAGGGGAATGTATTGGAGTATTTAGCAAAGAAAGTGCTGAACACCACAGATTTTTGCCTTGCTGGAGGTAGGTCAGTGAAAGACATCCTAACCACATGCCTGATGGGAGTAGCAATAGCACCAAAAGCTATCACTAATGACACTAAGTTAAGAGAGCACTCATTGATAGCCTCATACTATAACATTTTTGACTGGGGGACTAGTACAAACATAAAGGACAATAGCATGTACACAATACAAGTAGCAACGGTAACCCAAGCAGCTACTTGTTTCACACTGACTGGATGCCACCAGCCTAAAGTCTCCAACTGCCACAACCTCACTAACACTGAACTGGCCTGCAACCACACCACAACCATCACCTTCTCATACGGCTATGTGAAAGTTCCTACAGGATGGTTTCTGTTATGTGGCCTGAGAGCTTATTCCTACCTACCTGCAAACTCCACTGGAGGCCCTTGTACATTAGGACAACTAACCATGCTAATGCCCTCCCTACAAAGGCGACAAAGAAGGAGCTTCCACACATTACCTCCCGACTGTGATTCAAAGACCTCCCTCCTCACAAAACCTGAATATATTGCATTAGCCGTCTCCCTAGTGGGAGTGCCAGGGCTTGCAGCATGAAACTCAAGGAATATAAACAGCCTGGCATGTACCCTAGCTAAAAGTTTAAACACCACTTCCCATGCCCTAGATGCCTTAAACCAAGAACTAAGGCAAGTCAGAGAAGCCACCCTCGAGAATAGAGCAGCCATTGACTACCTGTTGTTAAGGCACAATCATGGCTGTGAAGAATTCCGAGGGCTCTGCTGCTTCAATCTATCCGACCAATCTGGACTAATTGAGCAAGATATCAAACATTTAAAAGAACTAGCACAAAACATTGGGCACAACCAGTCACCCTGGACCTTTCCTGGCTTTTCTCATGGTTGCCAAACTTCCACTGGTTGAGAATTCTTATTGTCAGCACAATCACAGTCGCAATAGGTGGGGCCCTCCTTTGTTGCCTATGCCAAATAATCCCTTTAGGATTAAAATGCCTAAAGATCTGCACAACCCCCATTAGGGGAAAAGAACAGAACAAGAAAACATCTCTCATGATATGCCAAATTGACCATCACTACCATATATATGAACCAGTTGGGCTAGTCACTGATACATCAGTGATAGCCCAAAATGGGAGAATTGATGGAAGCTGGACACCCTTTCCCCATTCAAATGAAGGAATAACCTGGAAAAAACCCCAGGCGAACTGACCTGAGTCAATAGCAGCCTAAAGCTAAAATGACAAACACTTGACACACACAATGAGGAACCAGCTAACAGCAATCAGGATTAACAAACACACAACAATAAAAGTAATTAACACCTTTTAGGCAAGATTAGAGAAGAAATCTGACCAACAATAGTCACTGACCAACAAATCAGGAAGGACAGATTCAAACACACCAATCAGAAATGACAAGTTTGAAAACCACAAAAAAATCATAAAAACCCCTGTTTAAAGATCCTTCTGTCTAGCTAGCCAGGGACCCGAGCTGAATTGTCACTCAACTTTGTTCCTCGAAATTAAACTTCTTTTAAACTTCTTTCCGGTAGCTGGCTTCATGATCTATTTCTTCCGCGCCGCGCCATCAAGGAGAATCCCGGCTGGAAGAACTGCACAGGGGAATTCCTCCCAACACTGTTAAGAGCAAAAATATTGCCTTCTTTGTCTCCTGGCACTCAATTTTGCAGGAGAGTACTGTAGGCTCCAGAGAGATTTGAAGGACCAACCTATTTGCCAATTTTTCATTCTTCACAGCTTGCTCTGTGGAGACATCTGCTTGTTCATGGAGACATACAGTCAGTCATGATTCACACTGGAAGCCAAATGACTTGATGTAGATTGCTTTGAGAGATTTCCCAGGTTGTTTTCAGTAGTCAATGCATGCAGAACTGGTTTGTTGGCAGTCCTGGTACTGCCTTTGGATGCATAATTATTTGCAGACAGCCTAAAAACTTCTAGAAGCAACAGCTAGAACAAGTAACAGTATTTGGGAAGGGTTGCTTCTCTTATGCCAATATCAAAATTATCCTTTGAATGCTTTGTATAGCTCTATAAAATATAAAACTGGGATTGTTAGCAGGTAGAAGGGAAGAATTAGAGATGAAAACAAGACTTTACCTAAGGTTTAACCAGTCCAGTTGTGTGTGACTCTAGGGGGCGCTGTTCATCTCTGTTTCTTAGCCAAGAGAGCCAGTGTGGTGCTTCCATGGTCAGGGTGGCCAGCATGTCTACCGTGTTTCCCCTAAAGCAAGACAGGGTCACATTTTCTTTTTATCCCCAAAAGCCCCACTATGTCTACTTTCGGGGTACGGCTTATATTGATTGGAAAACAATTGTCAGTTTTATTTTAAGTATTTTAAGTATTTAAGTATTTTAAGCAGGAGGCGGAAGTGGGCAGGAGTAATATGTCTTACTTTCGTGGTACGGCTTATATTAGCCGACCCCCTGAAAACCCCGATACGTCTTACAATCGGGGGTGTCTTACTATCGGGGAAACAGGGTATATGCTGAGGTGTACAGAATACTGTTACCTTCCCATTGAAGTGGTACCTGTTTATCTACTCACATTTGCATGCTTTCAAAGTCTCAAATCTGGGCTGTCCTGACAAGCTCAGGGTCTTTAATTGCTGAGCCATCACGATCCCCCCAGAGTACATGTACCTATGCACAAAAGAAACAACCTCGCTACACTAACATAACTTTGATCAGTTAAGAACTACATGACTAGATAAAGATAGAATAAGGTTAGTTTTTTCTGTATAAGCTTATGTGTCTTTTACCAATCCTTAGTGAGGCTGTGTCATCTTCTCTGGTTTTATCCTGGAAGTCACTTCTGTCTTAACAGTTCATACTCAGTTTTCAAGTCTGTCAGTTCATTTTGTTATACTATGAGGCTGTGCAACTAGGATGGATGAATGTGTCAGTTTTAGTTTCCTGTTTGTGAATCTGCAACTTAGTTTTTTCTCAGTTCTTCATTTTTATGAATTTGTCAACTCTGAGCCATTGAATTTGGTTTTTTAAAAAAGTTTGTTCTAAAATAATACATAGTCGCACAGTTATCCTCATTCATGCACTTTTGTTCATAATCTACATTCTCCAGATTTTGCAAACAATTTTTATAATATAACATTTTTGTATATGAATTTTACAAATATAAGCAATTTAGAACAGACTATTCCCAAGTAGCCATCATGAGTGCCTATGGCCATAGAGAAAGGAATAATAATACTAATAGTAACAATAACAACAACATCGTCACCATGATCATCATCATCCAACATAATTTTAGCGCATGATTTGGTTAAAAAATGTGAGATCATATAAATTCATATTGAAGTACAACCTATATGCATTTCTTCCCTTCCTTTGGTACAGCTAAGCTAAACAGATGTATTATTTCAGTATGCATCTCTTTTCTTCTAATTTCTGTATGGTTTCCTTCCTTCCTTCTTCCCCCCCTCCCTCCATCCCTCCCTCCCTCCCTCCTTCCCTCTTTGGGCAAAATAAAACTTTTTGGTGGAAATATAATCACAACACAGTGGTTTAGGAAGGAGACTTCCTAATAATTTTTGATAATTTTTATTAGACAAAAAATAAAATCTTACGTAAAAGTAATGCCCACTACCTTTAGCAAAGGTTACTGATTTGCAGACCATTGGTGTCCTAGATACCTCAGGCCTAAAAATAAAATCATGACCTGATCCGAATAAAAAAGTGACAGGTGTTCAGTAATGATAAGCATTTAATACATATAAAACTCAAAACATACAGTTGAGGAGCAGCAAAAAAAAATTCATACTACAAGCTCCCCATTTTGAATTTCTTAGCTTATAAAGACATGAATTTGCTTTTTGCAAGACCATTAACCAGATTCATGCTTGCATTAATACCTTTGCTGAATCAATTTTAAAGTGTCCTAGCTTTGAAATTATTTTTTGTTTTAACTTTTTAAAATATGCCCACTTTCTTTAAAATATTCTTTAAAAATGGGATACTTTTACAGTAATGTTAATGAATTCTAAATTGTCAGGTCTAATTCCTTTGATGCAAAATAAGACATATATCTTTTGAATCTTTCCATTTAGTCATTCTCATTTATTTGAATTCAGTCCTGGCCTCTTACTGTCTTAACTACATTTGAGTCAGTTGTCTTTTGCCATTTATTATATCCATTTGAGAAAACAAAGCAGACATATCAGCAACTAAATTCTTTCCAGTTGCCAAACTCATAAAAAATGATATAGCTAAGCAAGCTTCTGAATTTCCAACACAAATGCAGTTAATGTAACCTGTTTTGAAACCCAACAGCATTTAGATAAATGTGGAAGAGATATATACAAATGCATTATAGTATATTCTCAGCTGCTCAAAATGAATAAAATTTCACTCTACAGATTATGTTTATATTTACATGTAGAAGTTTTTTTTTCTGTATCATTTAAATATCTTTTGGAATAAGTTCAAAAACCAAAGGAAAAAATCTCTGAAGTTATACATTTTTAAAATCAATAGGAAAGTTAAATATATAGGTATTCTCCACCACTGCCTGAAATGTATGATTACATATTAGTTAGATTTGTTGGTTTGAGCATTTAGGTAATGAAGAAGTGTATATATTCTCCTGGCACCAAATGGCAAGTCAGACCCAGGAAAAAGCAGTATTTCCTTGCTCATTCCTCCTTTTTAACGCATGTTTTTACAATAGGATGAAATCTCTCCAGACTAGCTCTTGAAATGGTGGATATATGTGGTACACTAAGGTTTTTCAGACTCTTAGCTGCTCTCATCTTCCACCATACACCTATTTGAAGCTTTTTCAATATCCTAGTTTTGATATCAGCTGTATGTGGAAAAATTGATTGGTGTAATAGAATTTCAAATGCAGGAATTTCAATTTCAGTCAAATCTGTTACTATATAACAGATCTTTCCTACTTTCTCTGTGTGAGTCAGTGTGTGTATGTGCAATGTGTAATGTAATTCCCACATTCCTAGTAAAAATACATATCAAGAACATTAATATTTATCTATGAGTGATTTTTAAAAATCAAATCTCAGTATCATCATAGCTGAATGCTTATAAAATAGAACTCTCCCATCTTTTTAGAAACATATCAGTTGTGTTAAAATATATTGTATGCAGTTCATCAATACATACACATACATTATTGATGTCCAGATTAAAATTCTTTAAAATAATTTTTAATAAAAGCTTATCTTTTAGTTTGTATTCAATAAAATATAGAAATAAATAAACAGAAAATTATACAATTATTTCTAGCCTAAATATTTGCAAAATGTTTTAGAAAATTAACACATTTTCATATAAGAACATTTCAGACATAATGACTTGGTTAAAAAGTATAATCTTGGAATGAAATCATGGTTTCTCTAAGTATGTCTATATCTTCCCTCCTCCATTCTCATGTGGGCCTTCCTTAAATATTTCTGGAGTTTCTTAAGCTTTGTTTTTTTTTATAAAAACAGTACAGCCATCAGTAATGCATATGTGTATATTTATTGATGGACTGCATGTAATATGTTTGAACATAACTGATTTGTTTCAAAGATCAAGACATGGAAGACTTTCAGAAGCAGAACCCTGAGCTATCTCCCATGGAACTGTAGTTGAGAAAGACTTTTCTAGATTAATCATTCTTCCAATCCTGGCCTTTAAGAGTGAAGGAAAATATAGTTATTCCTAGTCTGCAGTTGGAAATTTTCCAGTTCATATATAAATGAAAACTAGTTTTATTAAATCCTTGAAATGATTCCTTCAAATGTATTACAGAAAAGCAGGATGGAAGGGAAAGAAGGCATGAAGACGGGAAACAGTTGGTCTGATAAGCCATAGCTGAACAGACCAAACCATTATATTTAATGAAATGAAATGACCATTATATTTTAATCAAGCTTAAATGGAAACAATCCTAGCTTTGCCTGCACAATGAGTTGCAAACAACCATGGCTAACTGCATAATTAATGTGCTTGCAGCAGTCATGTCTTCTATAAATATGTCAGATGGTCAGATGGGAAATAGAACTCCTGGATAGCTTATTTTATTTAAAGAAATATAAAATCCTGGAGGAAATAAAAATATAGTCCTATTAGATATTTCATTCTTTATATCTTTATTGTGTCACCTAGTTACTGTGAAACTATAAAACTGTGAAACTACTTCATCGTTTACTAAACGAACAAACTGCCAATTTAAGACATTATTTTGTCTGCTAGTTTTCTAGCAAGAAGAGCTACCGAGCCGGTGCTGGCAATTACTGGAGTCACCTCATAGTTATCAAATAGCAGGAAGCCAGTAAGATAGCAAGAGATAGCTGGTGTAGCTTAATGTAAGCTAACTACACGCCTGACTATCACAAGGGACAGCTGGTGTAGCTAGCTATACCCCTATCGACACATACAGAATCAGCTGCAAGGAAACATCAATTATGCAGATTATTTTGTTTTGCATATCAAATATATGTCTCATGTGATCCCAAACCTTACTAATTGACTCTAATGAAATCATAATTAAAAGTACATTGGCAGTAATATAAATTGGATAAGATGAAATTTGGGCCCACATGAGATTGTTGCACATGCCACGTTTCAGATCTGTTCTTCCTAGAAACAAACGATGACTCTAAGCCTATGAGTTTTATTATTTATGATAAGTAGACTTTCTTATTTTTTTTTGAAAATATCAAACACCTTTATAAGGATTAATTTTATTAACCTAGTATCTTTGTTTTACTTCGTAGTTGTTAGTATTTTGGAATAAACATATAATGTGTTCCCAAAGAAATTATGATAAATCTGGCAAGATATTCTCTGTTTATCCATATCACTTTCTTTTCTATACATTTTTTCTAGTTCTCCATTTTCACCCCTCTTTTTACACCATGAAGCCCCACAAATGGAGGATATATAACATGTTTTGCAGGAAGGAAATTCTAACGTATGTTGTAAAGCCTCTATTAAAAAAACCCCCAAAACCTCACATAGATGCTCTGGGGAAAAAATCTTCAGAAATAAAAAATCCCTGCCAGACAGGAGACTGACCTTTCTCTGAAGGATGCCTTCAATGTGTTAGACTTTCCTAACTAAGCATGGGAGCTGAAATCCAAACACACCTGAGAGACACTTGACTAGTGTTTTTTTAACCTTGGCATCTTTATGATTGCTGGCTGGGGAATTCTGGGAATTGAAGTCCAGACATTGCCACAATTGAGGTACACTGTACTACACTGACAAAAGAAGCAGTAAATAAGACTATAGTCTGTGAAAATCTAACCAATAATTAAAGAGTGATAAAGATGTACTCATATGTTGTTGCTATTTAGTGGTCATTTGGATTTCTGCAATCTTTTCTAGGTTTCACAAGATGGCAATATTTAACAGAGGAGACCTAAAACATACCCACTCTCCTGGAATGCAGTAGGCAGGCAAAAACAATTGGAAATAAGCAATCTCTCAGTTATCCAGGCCCTATGCTATATAGGGCTGTACAGGTTATAACTAGCACCTTGGGTTGCACTTAAGTCAACTGGCAGCCAATACAGCTTGCATAGCATGATTACAAGGCACACAGAGAAGTGCCACTTAATGTGCACACATCCTTGCATTTTGAACCACTATAGCTTTGAATGATCTTCAAAAGTGCATTGCAATTATCCAAGTATGAAGTAGCTAGAGCATGAGTGAAATGCTTTCCAACTGAAGAACGGGTGCAACTGGCACACAAGATGTATCTGTGTAAAGGCCTTCTGGATGATGTTGCCACTGCTCTTCCAACAGCAGCTGCGAATCAAGAAAGAACCCTAAGTTGTGCACCAGTCTTAACTATGGAAATGCTGCCCAGCCAAGACCAAGGAAGGTGATACCCCTGACCTAGTGGGTCCAAACAGCCATAGCCACTCAGTCTTATGAGAACTGAGCTGAAGTCTGTTCCTCCCCATGCAGATCTCAACAGCCCCCAGACAATATGTTGTGTATTGAGGTTAATTTACTTGGAAACTGTTGGAAACAGCCAAAAGGCTGCGCCTGCTTAAACTCCAGACTAACTGTCTACATGTTAATTAGCTTGTCTTAAGAGGGAAATACTGCTTTAATTCTATTGGCTGCTGCCTAGTGGTGAGCTGTATAAATAGTGGTTAAGCAGCAGTTAGGGCTGCTTCTGTTGTTAACTGAATAAAGAGTTGTTGCTTGCACCATTTGCCTCATCAATGCCTCACTGAACTAGAAACATAACAGTGGCGATGAAGATGGGATGTGCTGCAAAGAAATAAAGAGCCAGAAGTCACTAGGGGTAAGACCAGGCCTCAGCACCCTGATAGGAACTACGTTCCCCCCTCTGCTGCCCAACAAGCAATGCTGGAGGCCAATGCCCTGAGGGACCCATCCCCAGGATCAACAACAGAGCCTTAGCAGCACAAGGCATTGCGAGGTCAGAATCAACTCACCATGGCCGAGCTTGGAAAATTGTTGGAGTTCGATGTGTCGCATCCTGAGAGGTGGAGCTCTTACTTGTCGCGAGTTGAGAACTACCTGAGAGCTAACCAAATTAGCGAAGAAGGCTTAAAGCCACAACACTGCTGTGTGTGTGCGGCCAGGCAACATTTGATACCACCGAAAACCTGGTCGCACCAGCCACACTTGAATTGGTCACCTATGCTGAGCTCAAGAAAAGATCATTTCAAACCAAAGCTCTCAGTCATTGCCTGGAGACATGCCTTCGAACAAAGGGAGCAACAACCAGGCAAGTCTGCTGCCAAGTTCATAGCTGCCCTATGACAGGTGTCCCAGCTCTGCAATTTCCAAGATCTCAAAGAGAGACTGAGAGACCGTTTAGTTTGCGGATTGAGGAACAGGGATCTTCAGCAGAAGTTGTTCGTGAAAGAGACTTTGTTGTTTTAAGATGCCCTAAAGGAAAACATGGCCGAAGAAGCCGCCAGGGGAGCCGTAAAAGCCTTACAGCCCTCCAAGAACCCTTCCAGCCCAGAAACCGTCCACCATGAGGACATGGAAAGAGGTGAGGTCCCCGACATGGACCACAAAATCAATCTGCAGAAACCACCAGCAAGAGTTCATCGACCTCTTGACAAGGAAGTTCCCTTCACTTGATGTATGGGCTGTGGAGGCCGACATAGACGCTTGGAGTGCAGGTTCCACATAGCATCATGCCAGCATGCGGAAAGCAAAGCCACATTGCTGCCATCTGCAAAGGTCGCCATTCCACAAGAAGAATTTCCCAGGAAAGGTACCGGGGCCCTGGGGCAACACAGAGTTGGCTTTTGTGCCAGCAGAAGGAGTGTGTTTAGAACAGTTGCCCATCGCCCCATGAAGGAAAAGCTGAGACTCAAAGTCAAGCTTCATGGAGTCCCATGCAACATGGAATTAGATACAGGGTCAGCCCTGTCTATAATTTCCCAAGGAACTTTTAACCACATTTGCAGTCGCAATGGCAAATGAGTTAAACTCAAACCATTGAATCTCTTGTTAACTGATTTCCAAAACTCCCTCGTAGCGGTTAGAGGAGAAGCCAAACTCAAAGTGCAGATCAAAGGGTTTGAAGGTCCCCTGGAGGTCATAGTAGTTGAGGGCCACTGCACAAGCTTCATCAGGCTAGATTGGTTTGATGCATTGGGCATCCAAGTGACTGGCATACAAGAACGCAAGCAGCGGACCTGTCGTTAGTTTGCCAAGAGTTTGCTGATGTGTTCAGCCATGACTTAGGGAAGTACAAGAGTCCTCCACCTTGATCCTACCATTATCCCAGTAAGGATAAAGCCTCATAGAGTGCCTTTTGCCTTCAAACCCAAAATCGATGCAAAACTGGACAAGCTGGTGCAACAAGGGGTGTTGCAGCCAGTTGATAGCAGTAGGTGGGAAACCCCCATAGTTATGCCATTTAAGGCCAACAGGAAGGTGTGCATATGAATGGATTATAAGTGCACTATTAATAGAGCGCTCCAACAACATTCATATCTGGTGCCTGTAGTCAGCCACATTTTGGCATCACTACAGGGAGGTTGCATATTTGCCAAATTGGATTTGGCTCAAGCCTACCAGCAACTGCTGGTGGATGATGCCACGGTAGCAGCTCAGACTATAGTCACCCACAGGGGAGCTTTTAACGTTAAGCGCTTACAATTCGGGGTGAGTGTTGCCCCAGGGCTTTTCCAGGGCATGATGGAGTGCACACTCAAGGGTATTCCAAGTGTGTGTCCATATTTCGATGATGTCCTCATAGCTGGGGAATCAGCAGAGAAACTGGCAGAATGGTTCAAGGCTGTCCTTCAGCGTTTCTGCGAAGCAGGGCTGAAACTGAAGAGAGAAAATGCAAAATAGGGGTAACTTCGACTGAATTCCTCAGTTTCTGCATAGATGTCGAAGACATTCACCCTGCTGAATCCAAGCTCAAGGCAATTCAGCAGGCCCCAAGTCCAAAATCAAAGGGGAAGCTTCAAGCATTTTTAGGACTGCTCAATTTTTATCATGCCTTTCTACCACACAAGGCCGCAGTGGCAGAGCCATTATACCGGCTCTTGGACAAGAAGGCACAGTGGCAGTGGACGAACATCCATGAAAGGAGTTTTTCAGCAGTCAAATCACTGCTGTCTTCAAACTCAGTTTTGACGCATTTTAATGAAAAGCTGCTTGTCTGCATTGCTTGTGATGTGTCCCCGTATGGGGTGAGGGCTGTGCTGAACCATTTAACGGCTGACAGAAGACAAATTCCAATAGCCTATTATTCAAGGACTCTGTCCTCAGCGGAACGTAACTATGCCCAAATAGATAAAGAGGCACTGGCCATCGTGGCTGGTATTAAGAAATTTCATGACTATTTGTATGATCAGCAATTCATGGTCTTCACGGACCACAAGCCACTCCTGGGTCTGTTCACAATGGACAAACAAACACCTCAGATTCTCTCTCCAAGGATGATTCACAAACTAGGCAGGGAAATGGGCCACGCGTTTGGCCTTAGAAGGCTGCCCCTGCTGCAATTAGAGCCAGATCCCGCTCCAGCTGCTCGAATCCTGACTATCCAGGATTTGCTGGAGTCTTCCCTTAACACAAGGGACATGACTGCTGAAACAGCTTCGGACAAGACGCTGAGCTGTGTGTTGAATTGGGTGCTCACAGGATGGCCGGACTTGAGTCTGGGGCCTAATTTTCAGAGCTTCACTAGGAGGAAGGACAAGCTATCAGCTCACAAAGGCTGCATTTTGTGGGGAAGTCGGGTCATAGTCCCACACTCCTTAAGGCCCAGGATACTAGAGTCTCTGCACAAGGGACATCCGGGAATAGTCCAGATGAAGGCACTCATGAGAAGCTATCTGTGGTGGCCATGGTTAGATAAAGATATTGAGACCCAAGTACACAGCTGCTACATTTGCCAGCAATCCCGGCTAGAAATACCACAAGCCCCTATCCATCGATGGGAAACCACACAAGTCCCGAGGTCAAGAATCCACATCAATTTTGCAGGCCCCTTTCAGGGAAAGCTGTTCCTTATTGTGGTGGACAGTCACTCTAAGTGGTTAGAGGTCACACCTGTTCAAACTATGACTACTGCCAGGACTATCCAGGAACTGCGCAGGTTCTTTGCCACACATGGGTTACCTGACGTGATCATCTCAGACAATGGGGATCAATTTACTACTTCAGAATTCCAGTCCTTTTTGAGGGCCAGTGTGATCAGGCACGCCACTTCGGCCCCTTTTCACCTGGCCTCTAACGGCCAAGCGGAATGCATGGTCCAAACGACAAAAGAGTCCTTAAAAAGGATCGTAACCAGCAACTGGTAGCCTAGACTAGCAGACTTCTTGCTCTGCCAATGCACGACTCCCTGCACTTCCACAGGCAGAAGCCCAGCTTGATCACTAAGCTGGATTGTCTGCATCCAGACTGAGTTGCATCAGAATCAGCACAGCCAACGTCACCGAGGAGATTGCAAGTTGATGACTGGGTTTGGGCTTGGAACTACAGGGAAGGGGCACTGTGGGTGGTAGCTGTGGTTTGTAATGTGTCAGGACCACTCTCTTACGAAGTGGTCCTGGAAGACAGTCGCGTGCTACAAAGGCACATCGACCAGCTGCGCCAGAGGCTAGCGAACCAGCTGCTGGCTCATGACTCTGGTGGAAGCCAAATCCAGGGGGAGCCCGACAGCCGGGCACCGGAGTCTGCGAGTGAGGGTGAGTCTCCCAGGGGAGGAGCATGAACAGACAGCAAATTGACCCCAAACACAGAGACTGCACTCACTGAGCAATCCTGGCAGGTGGCTCCGATTTCCAGCCCGGTGGAAACCGCTCCACCTATGGACTCTGGCTCGGGTCTACCTGGACAGACCAGCCACAGAGACTCATGTTTACCCATTGCAAACAGGGCCCAAAGCCCTGGTCTACCCAGCCTGGCAGGCGAGCTAGTGGACCGGGGGCCTACAGTGGTGCCAAGGTACTCGGAACAGTCAAGAAGGCCACCAAAATATTTACAGGACTATGTTCAATATTTGTCATTATGAACTATCTAGGGGGAAGGGGTGTTATGTATTGAGGTTAATTTACTTGGAAACTGTTGGAAACGGCCAAAAGGCTGCAACTGCTTAAGCTCCAGACTGACTATCTACATGTTAATTAGCTTGTCTTTAAGAGGGAAATACTGCTTTAATTCTATTGGCTGCCGCCTAATGGTGTGCTGTATAAATAGTGGTTAAGCAGCAGTTAGGGCTGCTTCTGTTGTTAACTGAATAAAGAGTTGTTGCTTGCACCATTCGCCTCATCAATGCCTCACTGAACTAGAAACATAACACAATACATTGAACAGTTTTATCTGTGCTATTTGGAGTTGAGATGTGGAATTGGTATCACCAGTACACTGATGATATTACATCCCCAACTGGCAGACATCCTCACCTAGTACTTTCATGTAGATATTGAATGGAAGAAGAGGTAACATTGAATCCTGAGGAACCCCCATATATGAGAGGCTCAGATGAAATCTCTCTCCCCCATCAACTCTGACTGGATTTGACTGCTGAAGAAGGAAGTGAACCATTAGGCACAGAGCTTCCTACTCCTATCCCCTGCAACACTATCAAAAGCCACTCGTAGATCAAAGAGAACAAAGATAGTTGCATCACCCCCATCTTGGTTCTGCCAAAGGTCTGCAAATGTGACCATAACAGAAAATCTTTTTTATATTATACCCTATCTTGAAGGCAGACTGAAACAGTTCCATATAATCCATGCCCTCCAAGTCCCTCTGTAATTGTCATCCAACCATCTTTCTGACAACCTTCCCCGGAAAGGGGAGATTAGAAACTGGCCTATAATTGTCCAACAGAAGGCGTCCAAAGTTGACATCTTGAGTGGGTGGTATATTCTTTGTGGGGAATTTTCTTTGAACGAAGGCAAGAATCTCTCTTTTGGCTTACTTTTTCTCATCTTGGCTCCTCCATGCATTCCTGAAAGTTGCTTTCAAGTTCTCCTTTTCTGTTTCTGGCAGTTGTCACCACTTTAATTAGGGGAAATGACTACCATCCTTTGGAATCTTATTCTTTCTCAGATTACCTTTGCCTCAAATTTCTCAGATGTTTAGTCTGCTGGATTGTTGATTGCAGTTTTTCTGTATCCATCACCTACCTAAACTTATCTCATCAGTGGACTATCCCTCCCTCAGCTAACAGCTTCATCCTCTTTTTCATTGAAATATCTTCTTGAAAGACTTACTTTTTAAGACTTCTGATTTTCTTCTCCCTTTTTCTTCTTTTTCTTTTTTTATTCTTTCCACATCTCCAACTCAAGACTTTATTACTCTCATAAGCATCAGCCTCTCTCTAGCCAAGAACTCTCATCCCCTGCTAGTTCCTAAGAATTCCTATTTAATATTTTTCACCTCTCCATTCCATAAAGGTGCTTCTCTGTATGCTGCAAAACATGCACTCTTGTGGGGATAGTAATGACTTTGATGAGAGCTTGACAATGTCACAGCAGACTGATGCAAAAGTTCCATCACTATAAATTAAGCCTTTGTATACGTTGACAATAGAATACATTGTCTCTTTTCAAAATTTGATGACAATTTTTTTCCTGGGATTATGTCAGTCTGCACTTCAGATTATTTTCATGAAGGACAGCATAGTATTTTTAAAAATAAATATTTTTTCTTTGGTCATTTTTACATGAAAAAGTATATCCATTTGAGAATAGTAAATGTAAAGTGAATCCAGATTTTTTTTTAATCTGTCAGTTTAGTATCAAAAATAATTCTAGCTGTATGGTTAAACTGATTTGATTACTGTAACAAATCCATTTTGAAAACCATAAAGGATGCCAAATTCATTTTAAACATTTAAAAGTACTACATTTCTTATTCTAGACAGCCTTGTAGTTTCCAAGTGAGAGGTACAAATGTGTGGCAATGAATATAAAATCTTTCTTTGTCTACGCTGAAAGATGACCCCTTGTGATCATGTTCAGAAGCTAAGAAAAGGTTTCCATGATGTACTTGGATGAACTTTACATAGACAAGGGACTTGTCTCATCATTTACCTTTCAGTTTATGTATATTGGTACATATAAAAGCACTGAAATGACAGTGGATAGTATCCACAGTTTTTTGTTTATATCCATCTGTCACAGACATTAAGAGCAGCTGCATTTTAAATTATTTCATCTTACTGCTAGACAGTGAATCAGACCATTTGTGTGCCCACCCAAGGGATAAGAAAATCATTCTGTATTTAACCAATCTTCTCTTGGAGTACATCCACAGCATGAAGAGGTTAGTTATATACTTTATTACCCACTGTCATTGATCTATTATTAGGATTTGCTATAAACCAGTGGTTCTTAACCTTTTTGAACAAATCGCCCCCTTGAACCAATGAGGAAGATGTCATCCCCCTCCCCCAACATAGCCTCTCAATCACAACATAGGAAATAATTCTTCAATTTATGCAAACACTTTTTTTTGTTTTTTTTAAATTGTCATCAGGACATATTGATGCAAATCTCATCTGTGTGAAAAAATTTGGTTCCACCCATCACTTTATTCCCAAACTTCGTGATACATGTATCTTATTTATTCAAGACACTTAAATGTAATGACCACTGCAAACAAAATTCAATTACAAGAAAGTGAAATGCCTGAAAAGAAAAACAGTAACATTTAATTATTGAATTACAAGTGAAATTTAAGACGCAAAAAGAAATATAAAAAGGCATAAGAACAAACCGCAATGCAGGAACTAAGATGAAATGGACATAAGCCAATAACAAGGCTTCATTTTCACAAATCGTTGACTCGTCAATCTGCATCATGAATTCTGTATTTTTCAAGGTGTCAATAAGCCTTTCTTCCACATCAGCAGCCATTTCATCAATTCTTTTTGATACGGTGTCATTGCTCAAAGGAATTGATTGCGTGATAGTGCTTGCACTGGGCTCCAACATGGTGGCAACAATCTGTTTCACTGCTGGTAAAATCAGCGTTTCTCCGATAGTGTGAGGTTTGCCACATTTTGCTATCAACAAAGATACTTCATAGGAACAAATGAGCCCCTTGTTGGCTTTGAGTGACGATTTTCCAAATAACTTCCCAACAGTGCTGCGACCCTCATACTTGGCCTTTAAGGATTGGAAAAACGATGCTGGTTTGTTGGCTTTATCCAAATGAATTCTTACCAAATGGTCTTTCAGTCGGGAAGGCTTCATCGCTTCATTTGAAAATGTTTTCTCACAAAGAAGACAAAACGGAAGCTGTACATTGTAAGGAGATGGAATGAATCCCGATTTTAGATATTCCATCGAATATTGGCGACACTTCCTCTTCTTGGCCATGTTGAGAGGTCTTCAAAATGAAGGGCACTACCTGCAAATTAAATTTTCGACTCCACTGGAACACTAGAAAAACACATGTGGATGTCGATAAACCTAGTTTCAACAGTTATGTTGACATTACAGCTGACTTCACAGGGGACAGCCACTCAGCATGTGATGTTTTGAAAGAAGCGCTCCCCCCTCCATCACTGCCCATTCTGGCCAATGGTGCACCACTGTATGGGTAGAGGCTGCTGCACAATGCGCATGAAGATAAGCGATGCGTACTCACATATGTACGGCATTCTGTACTGAAGCTAGCTGGAGGAACATTTGAAAACACAATTCAATCCACTAATAGCGAGTGATCTGATATTTTTGTACAACAGATATACAGTGATTCACTGTACAAAAAAGTCTCAAAAGTGTCCCCAAAACTTCTCGCTCCATCGCCCCATATTGCCCCCTTTTCGTTCCTTTACCCCCATGTCACCCCTTTTCATTCCATCGCCCCCCTGAAAAACAAAATCGCTCCCTGGGGGGCAATATTGCCCAGGTTAAGAACCACTGCTATAAACTATAGCCTATGTTGCATTTTAGCAAAATCCTGATTTAGAAGCTTTGTTCCCTTCCTATTTTAGTGTAAAAAAAATATACCTGGAGCCACAAAGGACTCTTGGTTTACTGAGAAGCTTCAGAAATGAAGTGAATGAAGAGATGAGAATGAGATGAGAATGAGATGAGAATGAAGAGGAAAATCTATAACAAAAAGGAGAGTGGGACTTGGTTCACTTGCGGCTATGTAGGAATTCTAGGCTGTTCTTCTTTTCACTCCACCCCCAGGTTCTGCCATTCCTTCTATTACAGTATCTTACTACACACAAGAAAAGATATAGGCCTTGGAGTATATGTTAAACCATTGATTCCCATTTTATCAGATCAATTTTGATAAAACCTAATCTATAAATAACTTATAATATTAATACAGTATTTACTTCCACACATTCAAGAATCTTGCTATGCAAATGCTACCTGGAAAATAATCCTGAAGATCCCACCCTGGGACTTTTTGAAAGAAAATTAGATTAACATAAATACATAACATGTAGCCATGAAAAGCATGCAGGACATTACCTATGGGGAATTATTTTCTATTCAATTGCCAGGAATTAACAATTCAGGGCACAAGGCAGAGATTAGGGCAGTCAAAGACATACTGCTGTCTGAGGTAGAACAGAAAATAGCCTTTCTTTCCGAAATCATTCTACATAATAATCATAACTGAGTTATGTTGATTCCTAAGGTAGAAAATCCACAAGTACCTTTCTCTTGCAGAAAAAAATACAACATTATATGAAATAACTAACCACATACTATGTGCTACTCTTTCATGACACCTTTCATTATTTAACAGTATGGCTGACCCTGATAAAATATTATGAAGCTGGTAGTTGCATGGATAAGAGATGTAAGAGCTATTTCCTCAAATCTTATAGTATGCTTCTGGAC
The DNA here is from genome assembly GCA_034064705.1 of Bothrops alternatus. NCBI lineage: Eukaryota > Metazoa > Chordata > Lepidosauria > Squamata > Viperidae > Bothrops > Bothrops alternatus. Next base: position 9,931,118 of record JARGCV010000124.1, on the reverse strand, counting down.
CATTGCTTGCAAAGGATGGGCTAAATAATAGATTTGAATATAGATATAAAATTGTTGGTTTTATGTAATTCATAATATCAATATCAGTTGCTAGAGTAGTAATATAGCCTAGCATCATCTGTTGCTGAGTAATGCATTTGAAATCTATGAAACTTGTTGTTCTATGTTCCTTAACTTTCAAGAGAACTATTGGAGACAACGAGGAAGAATGAATATATGAACATATTTCATATAACAATTCCCTGATTGGGTTGCACTATGTGTTTTGATTTACCATGGTAACTTTTATGTTTTGGAGTTCGCGGCATTGAAGCAAGACACATATTGTAATCAAGTACTTCTTTATTCGTTCCTCAACTCAACTCAACTCAACTATAGTCTCCCAAACCCAGGCAGTCCAGCCAATAGGGAAGAACCTTTTTTTGCACCTTGAGCATGCGCACAAGTCCGGTGCCAGCCAGTCTGGTCCTGGGCAGCTTTTTGGTTGCCTGGGACCATTTGCAATATTTCTGGGCCTGCTGAAATGCTTCAGCAGGCCCAGGACACAACACCCCTCCACCCTGGATGAAACACGCCACAGAAGGCACAATAGCCCAATACAGGTGTCTTGGACAGGATAAGTGTTAAACGCAAGTTTCTTTTACTGCGCATAGGCAGAGCACTTTATACTAAATCATAATAATAACAAATAAACTTTTAACAAAATAATTACAACAACCACTTTTTGGAACATAATTCTTTGACTAATAAGGAGGCCTTTGGACTGATAGTAACCTTACATAATCTTTAAGGTATTTAGGTGGGCCTTTGGCCCTTTGTGACCGTTGCAGGGTCAGGGAGGGTGCCTGGCCTGACAGCTCGCCTGCCAGTCTAGGCAGACCAGGACTTCTATTTAATTGTGCCTGGCCTACCTGCCCATCTGGTGGGCTTGATAGACCAGGACTTTGATGCCTTAGAATTCCAGGTGACCCACTCCACTGCTGACTGGTTGGATCCTCTGAATCCAAGCCAGGTTTCCTCGAGGAGTGGAAATCCCCAAGCCCAATGGTGGAGTGGAATTCTCCAAGTCCACAATGGACTCCTCTTGGGAACATTGCCCCTCGAGCCTGCGACCAGCATCAGAAGTGGCCTGTGTTGCAGAAGTGCCCAGTATTCCCAGTCCCCCGTGTATCTGGCCAAGGTGCCAGAGTCAAGAGCTGCCTCCATGGCAAACCCCCTCTCTTGTGGCTCCGCTTGGAGCGCTTGCTGTATTGTGTGGATACCCCCAGTGAGACTCCCTGTCTGGAGCAACAACTGATGTGCAGAATGACCCCCTTTCTGGAGACTCCGTTTGGAGCAATAGCTGAATCCTGAGAATGCCCCCATTCAGTCATTGGACCCTGTGCATTAGCGTGTGAGAACTCGCTGGAGGTGGGAGACTGAGGCCCAGAATGCCTCCTCCCCCCCGAGAGCAGAGCCAGGAGCAGAAACGTTGTTGGACAACCGCCAGCACAGTTGGTCAATATGGCGCTGAAGGACGCGACCATCGCCCAAGGCCACTTCGTATGAGAATGGCCCTGAGACCTTGCATACAACAGCACTGATCCAGAGATGTCCAGGACCATAGTTCCTTGCCCAGACCAGATCGCCCACCTGAAGTCTCCTAGGTGCCCGCGGCTGTAACACATGTGAAGCCACCTGGTCTGGGTGCAGTCTGTCCAACTTCGTGATGAGGCATCGACCCCAGCGGAGTTCAGCTGGGCTCTTTCCAGTGGCAGTGCATGGTGTGGTGCGGTGTGCAAGAAGAAAATCTGCTAACCTGTGATGCCAGCTACCGTGCATGATTCTTTTGAGTGCATCTTTGGTGGTGTGTACCATCCGTTCAGCTTGCCCATTGGTGGAAGGATGGAAAGGAGCTGACGCTGCATGCCAGATCAAGTTGACCTATAGGAAAGCCTGGAACTCAAGAGAAGTAAATTGGGGGCCATTGTCAGAGATGAGGACATCAGGAAGTCCATGGGTATCGAAGATTCCTCTCAACACCTGGATGGTCCTAGCAGTAGTAGTGGAAAGAAACTTTACCAAGAAAAAGAGCACAAACGTTTAACAAATTAAGGAAATTGGATGCAGATGTGATATGTCTTCAGGAAGTTCATATTAAAAAGGATTATAGCAAACTACTAGAGAATGTAAAATTAGGAACACTATACGCAACATTAGTACAAAACAAGAAAGGAGGAATTGTTATATATGTTAAAGAAAAAATAAAATCAAAATCAATATATTCAGATGAAGAGGGGAGAATTTTAATGTTGGAAATAGAATTAGAGCAAAAACAAATCTTATTAACGGCAGTATATGCACCAAATAATAATCAACATGAATTTTTAAAAAAGGAACATAAGAAACTAGTGGATGTGTACTACGAAAATATTTGTATGATTGGAGATTTAAATGCAATAGTTGATGTTAAGAAAGATTATAAGAGTAGTAAAAAAACAAAAAGAACAAAAATATATTACCAAAATCGTTCTTTGACATGGTAACAGAACTCAACCTTCAGGATATATGGAGAGAAATACATAGATCAGGCAAACAACATACGTTCTTGTTGGAATATTCATGAGCAGGAAGAGTCATGTGGTAACTCAGTCAGCCAATGTGAAGAAAGTGCTACTGAGTCTGTGCAAAAAAGGTATTGAGTTAGGAGCTGGATCTTTTATTCAGTCTCTGGTTTGTCTCTGTATCTCTCTGTAAGAAGTCTTCATTGAGCTATGTTGCTGTAAAGAAGAATGTATGGTATTGTAAATATTTTGATATGAATATAAAGAAATTTATTTGAATCAGCTAAATGCAGTCAACTGTGAGAGCTTCTGATTTATTTTTCACCAACAGAGAAATTAAAATTCTCTAACAGGTTATGGGCCCAGAGCTCACTAAGGACTACATTGTAATTTAAAGCTGGAAGAAATTGCCTGTGTTTAGAACGTATAAGAACAAGGCAGAATAAGCAGAATGGCTGCAATGGAATTTAAGGAAAGCTCTGTGCCTTGTTTAGGCCAGAAGAATTACATTATATGGGCTGCAAAAATGGAATGTTTGCTCAAAGCAAAAGAACTGTGGTATATCATAGAAAATCCACCACAAGTGTTTGCAGTTGCTGATCAGAAAAGTCATGATTAAGCAATGGCTTATCTCATCTTGAATTTAGATGATGAACAATTTCTAAATGTTGCAAATTTAAAGACTGCAAAGGAGATTTGGTTGAAGTTGAGAGCTGTGCACGTGAATGTTTCTGCATGCAATATAGTGCAATTGTCAAGAAAACTTTACAGGGCCAGTTTGCAACCAGGTGAATCTGTGGAACAGCATTTAAATAAAATGCAAAGTTTATTTTTGGACTTAGAACAACGTGGGATTAAATTCCCTGAGTCCCAGAAAGTTAAGATAAAACCTGGAACATATTCTGCGATATTTGAGTGTAAAGAAGAGCAAGACTTAAATTTTGAGGCTTTAAAGGCATGTTTGCTTAATGAAGAAGAAAAGCAACATTTTAGGAACAGCCATGAGGAGGTGAAATTCCTGAGGAGGGGGTCCAGACTGCAAGTCTCTGGAGAAGAAACAAGCAGATGGGACCAAGTTGCATCAAAAGAGAGATTTTGCAAGCAGAGAGCTCATCAAGAAAAGAATTACTACATTTGTGGAGCAAACATACATCTGAAAAGGAACTGTTTACAGAGGAACAATTTGCAGCAAAGGACATTTGTGCAAGCAAAAAAGACTGATTTGCAAAAGGAACATTTTGGTATTGCAAATGTTTGCTATAGCAACAACAGAGACAAGTGGCTAATAGATAGTGGGGCAAGTCAAACAATTGTTAATGATTCTGAATTATTTTGCAGGTTTGTTCCAGTAGCACAAGAAGCTGTGGCTTTGGCAAATGGCCAGAAAGCAAAGTCATTGGAAGAGGCAATGTAAAAATTCCATATTTGGAATCAAAGTTTACCAATGGGCTTTGTGTACCTGAGATGGAACATAATTTGTTAAGTGTGTCTAATTTAGACAAACAAGGTTTTGAGATCATTTTTGTAAATGGGAAGTGTCTCATCAAAAGGAATGGGAATATTTGTGCAGAAGGCATAAAGGAAGATAATCTATATGTATTGCAGGGACAAAAGGTTCAATGTTCCCATATATTTAAGAATGTTGCAGAGCATGATTCGTGTGTTCATCTTCAAGCTTTAAAGTTTTTCAGCAAATGCAAGAGTTTGCAGAAGGGCTAAATTTGAAGGGATGCAAAACGTATTTGGACTGTGCAGTATGCAAAGCATCGAAGTCAAAGGCATTCCCAGTTAGTAAATATAGCACAAGACAAACAAAAAGAGCTCTAGAGCTGGTCCATGCAGATCTGGTGGGACCTATGCAAGCCAGTTGGGGAGGAGCAAAATATGCACTGGTAATTGTTGATGATTATAGCAGGTATTCGTTTTGCTACTTGCTTAGGGGAAAGACAGAGGTGCTACAACAATTCAAACAGTGGGTAAGTTTTGTAGAGAGAAGGTACAGACAACAAGTGTGTCAGTTGCAAACTGACAGAGGTACTGAATTTATGTCAACTAAATTCCAACAATGGTTGGGACAGTTGGGGATAAGACACAGACATATAAATCCTTACACAGCAGCAGAGAACAGTGTAGCTGAAAGAAGGAATGGTGTCTTGCAAACAATGAAAGATTCATTATTAGAGGATTCTGGTATGAGCAGGTCATATTGGGGAGAAGCCATATTGACTGCCAATTATATAGTTAACAGGCTGCGGAGTTCCTCCATTAATAATACTCCATATGCCATTCTATATGGGAGAAAGCCATCACTGGCACATTTGAGAATTTTGGAAGTACTGCATGGGTACATATGCCGAAAACAATCAGAAGAAAGGGACAGCAAAAAGCAAGAAAGCTCAGGTTTGTGGGCTGTGAGCTAGGGTCAAAAGGATATTGCTTTAGCGATGGAAGTAAAAGAATTGTAATTTCAAGGTCTGCTAATTTTGTAGAACAAAATTGGGACAGAATTAATGAAAATTCTGGGTATGTCTCACTTAATGACGGTGATCTATTTAACAACAATAACTCATCTAATGATGGAAAAATGATTATTGAAGATGTCAATGTTCAAGGAGGAGAGGCTGAACAAGACATGAAACCAGAAAGACTTGATACACAGGAGCAGTTAATAACACGTAGGTCAGAGCGATGTAACAAAGGAATTCCACCTGACAGGCATTCTGCCAGCAAGGTAAAGGTTTGCAATGTGTGGTATGAGCCAACAAGTTTTAAAGAGGTGTTGGCATTACCAAAAGCTGAACAAGAAAGATGGAAGGAGGCCATGGATAAAGAGATGAAATCCATGGGAGACCATGAAGTATGTAAATCAGTGACTTTGCCACAGGAAATCATAGCTGTGGGTTGTAAGTGGGTATATAAGAAAAAGGTATTGCCAAATAATGATATACAGTATAAGGCCAGGTTAGTCGTACAAAGGTTTTTCACAATTAAAGAATGTGCACTACGATGAAGTATTTGTGCCAACTGTGAAAAGTGAGAGTATAAGATTAGCACTGGCGTTGGCAGCAGCATATAAGCATAAAATCTGGCACTTTGATATCACAACTCAATGCTGAGTTAGAAGAAGAAATTTATATGATCCAAGCACCAGGATATGAAATTGCAAAACCTAACTTGGTGTATAAATTAAACAAGGCTATTTATAGGCTGAAGCAGTCAGCCAGAAACTGGAATATCTGTTTAGATACTGCTTTAAAGGGTCTTGGATTTAAGAGTTGCAAAGCTGATAATTGTATATATACTGGACAGTTACAAGGAGGGAATTGTTTACTGTTATCATTTGTGGATGATCTTTGCTTCATCGCAAAGGATGCATCACAAGTCAAGAAATTTGCTGATAAATTAGGAAAGAAATTTGAATTAAAGAATTTGGAAGAAATAAAAAATTATCTCGGTGCAGAGATATAGAAAAATGAAAAAGGTAGTTATATTCTCAGTCAAATTGAGCAGTTATTGGAGAAATATAATATGAAAGATTGCAATACTGCTCCCACACCCATGAGTACGGATTTTTATAATAGTTTAAGTGCAAACAAAGGTGAAACCTGTGATCAAGAGATATATCACTCAGCAATAGGGAGTTGTTATACCTATCACAGTGGTCCAGACCAGACATAGCTTGCACAGTAAAGCATTTTAAGTCGTTTTACTGCTGTACCTACAAAGTTACATTGGATGGGTGTAAAAAGGGTTCTCAGATATTTAAAGGGAACTATAAATTTGAGTCTTCAAATACAGATTATTGAGGAATTGAAATTAAAGTGTTATGTCGATAGTGCCTATGCAAATGACATAAACACAAAGAAATCAAATTCTGGGATTATAATATTGTTTGGAGGGACTCTGATTGGATGGAAATCCAGAAAACAAACAACTGTTGCTATTTCAACAGCGGAAGCAGAGTTTATTGCTTTATCTTAATTGTGTTCTGAAGTAACATGGTATGTACAGTTGTTGCAAGATTTAAATATTAATGTAAAAGAATCTGTAAAGGTATTTGAAGACAATGCTGCCTGTATAAAAATGGCAACTGGTGACAGGTGAAGAACAGAAGTAAACATGTAGACATTAAATATTGTAATGTCAGGGAAGCTGTAAAAGGAAAATTGATTAGTTTACATGACTAAACCATTGGGTAGTGTTCACTATGGAGAATGTATTAAGTCAATAGGTCTGATGTCTGTTCCTGTCATGAAGGGAGGAGTGTTGGAATATTCATGGGCAGGAAGAGTCATGTGGTAACTCAGTCAGCCAATGTGAAGAAAGTGCTACTGAGTCTGTGCAAAAAAGGTATTGAGTTAGGAGCTGGATCTTTTATTCAGTCTCTGGTTTGTCTCTGTATCTCTCTGTAAGAAGTCTTCATTGAGCTATGTTGCTGTAAAGAAGAATGTATGGTATTGTAAATATTTTGATATGAATATAAAGAAATTTATTTGAATCAGCTAAATGCAGTCAACTGTGAGAGCTTCTGATTTATTTTTCACCAACAGAGAAATTACAATTCTCTAACATTTCTATTCGTATCCACATCAGTCTTGGTCTAGGATCGATATGGCCTGGGCAACAACAGACGTACAAAAAGGGATAGAGGAAATTGAAATAGGGCTTAATGATTGGGTGGATCACAACCCAATAATGATAAAATGGAAAGTCCAGAAACAGAGAAAAGGAATCAAAGACTGTGTAAAGATAAACAATATATACAGATGCTAGAAAAGGAGTTGACATTATTTTTTCAGGTAAGTAAAAAGGAAGAGACATCAACACAAAATTTGTGGGATACTACAAAAGCTTACATTCGGGGATTGACAATTGCATACAACTCTAAGAAAAACAAAGATAGGAAACTTCAACAAGGAAAATTACAAGAATTAAAAAAAATAGAAGGTGATCTACAGAAGGACCCACAAAATAAAAAGATAAAAGAAAAATGGAATATTATAAAATACAAGATTAACCTGACAATACAAAAAGAAGTGGCATAGAAAATTAGGATGGCGAAACAAAATTACTTTGAAAATGCGAATAAAACTGGTCGATGGTTGGCCTATAAATTAAAAAAAGAAAAAGGCAAAAGAACAATAAATCAACTACAAGATGAAAGTGGAACAGTATAATATAGATGGGAAGAAAAAAAGAAAATAATACAAAATTTCTTTTGAAAACTATACTATCAGGAAGATATACCAGATAATAAAGTCGAACAATATATAGAGGCAGCAAAAATGAGCAAAATCACTGAAGAACAAAAGAAAATGTTGAATAGACCAATAACTGCAATAGAATTAGAAACAGCATTGAAAAAACAAAAACAACAACAACAAATCACCAGGCCCAGATGGAATTCCGGTCAAGTTTTATAAAAATACATAAGAGTCACTACAATGGATAATGTTGGAGATTTACAATGAGGTGCTGGAAGAGACGAAGATACCGACAACTTGGACTGTGAATTCAGCTTTAGCAAAGATTTTTAGTTGAAGCTCTCTGCTTCTAAGGCCGCAGATGAAGCGGTCTCGTAAGCGTTCTTCCAGGTCCTTGAATTCACAAGGCCTGGCGGCTTGTCTCAAGGCAGCAATGAATTCTGCAGCAGACTCACCCGACTTTTGGTCCCTCTGCTCAAAAGCATGCCTCCACGCAATTACAGACAGTTTGGGATGGAAGTGATCCTTCAGCATGTTTTTTAAGTCTGTGTAGATGACAGACTTCAGCGGTGGAAGGGCTACCAGGTTTTTGGCCATGTCGAAGGTGTCCTGACCGCAGACGCACAGCAGAGTTGCCGCTTTCAGGCCATCTTCCCGGACCTGGTTAACCCTTAGGTAATTTTCACATAGGAGTTCCAGCGCTCCGGAAGAGAAACGTCGAATTCCGACAAGCATCCTATTTTTGACATCTTCAGCTTCGGAATGCCTCGCTGCAAGCCTTCACTGGGGAAAGGGCCCATTTGCTAAGCTCACCTCCAGCAATGCTGTACTGGCAGGTGAGTGCAAAGCTGGACGCCGACTTCCCAGGCTTCAGGCTCTTCAGATGAGGATTACACTCTTCTTATTGCCTTCTTTCTTGCAGCGATCTCACCTTCGTTGCCACTTTTATGTTTTGGAGTTCGCGGCATTGAAGCAAGACACATGTTGTAATCAAGTACTTCTTTATTCGTTCCTCAACTCAACTCAACTATAGTCTCCCAAACCCAGGCAGTCCAGCCAATAGGGAAGAACCTTTTTTCATGCCTTGCACATGCGCACAAGTCCAGCGCCAGCCAGTCTGGTCCCGGGCAGCTTTTCAGTTGCCCAGGACTGTTTGCAACATTTCTGAGCCTGCTTCAGCAGGCCCAGGACACAACAATAACCATCAGTCAAATATGTGACAGCCTGTACTTCAACAATTTTAAATTTTGAGTTTGATTGGATGACAGGTACCAATTTCTAGTACCACATATCCTTGCCCACTATGAATATGAATTTCCTAACTTTTTTAAGATAGATTTCCTCATTTTAAAGGATTCTTCTCCTCCTCTATGGTGTTTTTGTTTTGTTTATTGCTGCCATATATGTTGCCAAGAAAATAGAGTTTCTCTCTTCCTTTTCTTTTTAATGAAGAAAAGCTTAGGAATGGCATTGGTAGCTAAGAACCCATACCCAGCCCCCAAACAATTAATAGATATAGCCACTAAGTAGGATAAACAGCAAGCACTCTATACATCACCATATATCAAATCATTAATTGAAATAATAAGTTTTATTTATTTATTAAATTTATATGCTGCCCATCTCATTATTCAGAGGAAGACTCTCAGTGGCTTTGGCAAGTTATTTATAACAACAACAGCAACAGCAACAGCAACAGCAGCAGCAGCAACAACAACAACAACAACAACAACAACAACAACAATAATAATAATAATAATAATAATAATAATAATAATAATAAAGTTGGAAGGGACCTTGGAGGTCATTGAGTCCAACCCCCTGCTCAGGCAGGAAACCCTACACCATTTTGGACAGATGGCTGTCCAGTCTCTTCACTGCTTCTGGAGGCAGGTTGTTCCATTGGTTAATTGTTCTAACTGTCAGGAAGTTTCTCCTTAGTTCTAGGTTGCTTCTCTCCTTGATTAGTTTCCATCCATTGCTTCTTGTCCTGCCCTCATGCGCTTTGGAGAATAGCTTGACTCCCTCTTCTTTGTGGCAGCCCCTGAGATATTGGAACAGTGCTATCATGTACCCCCTCGTCCTTCTTTTCGTTAAACTAGACATACCCAATTCCAGCAACCGTTCCTCATATGTTTTAGCCTCCAGTCCCCTAATCATTTTTGTTGCTCTTCTCTGTACTCTTTCTAGAGTCTCAGCATCTTTTTTACATACCACTGTAAGGAGACTCACAGTGCAAAACCTCAATCGATTATCATCACGTTATAAACAATGAATCATGGTATCCTCACATAAGCAAATCTTTCATATTTAAATTTCCAGAATTGTTACAATCTAACAATGTGTAGGAAAGCCAAAGAGAACAAATCTTACAACTTAACACTATACCTTTCTGGGGATTGCTACCCCTACTATAGAGAAGTTCTCTCAAGCTTCCTCCTTCCATTATATATTCAAGTTGGACAGTATTTAATATTTATTTCTATTTATTGTATAGGGGTGTGGGTCTATACACATGTTGTACATAGTATGTTTAGGTGTGTGTCATGTATGTGTTTCACTTTGAGAGTGGGCAACTAAATTTAATTTTTGATGTGTGCCATTGTGCCCACAGTAAAAAAATGACAACAAAGGTTATCTTATCTTATCTTATCTTATTTTATCTTATCTTGTCTTGTCTTATCTTATCTTCCACAAAAAAGAAAAATTCATGGTGAACATCAAAGAGAAGTGTCTAAGTACCATACTTCATAGTCTTATAAAGGAATCAGAATTGAAATAAAGTCTTTTAAAAACTCTTTTAAATTATAAGTTATTACATTTTCCTTTATATGTTTCAAGTATGTTACAAACTGTTTCAGGTATTAAATCTTGGCTCATAGCTTTGAATATATCCCATGTGTGTTGTAATCATAATAACATACATTAAATATGCTCCAGTGGTGGATTTCATAAGGTATATTCTTATAAAGCTCCAATTCTTAATAATTGTGCCTGAATTATTTATCTGAATTATTTATTGATTTATTTTATTTTTTATCATAATTCTATGTTTAAGTGACTCTGTTACATTATATGTAAGTTTGTATATATCTTAAAGGATTCTGCATCTTACTAAATGAATATTTTTCATACTACAGTTTCCAAGGAGTGATTAAAATCTATAGGGAAGTAATTTAAAAGCAAAATGTCCCTAAGCATTTCATTATTTCAGGCTAACATTTTCTAAGTAGCATATGAGTACATATATCAATATTCTGTTCAATCCCAGTCATTAAATAATAGCATTTGATAGCATGAGTTTTATATAAGAACATTTAAAGACCTTTATAAAGCAATTTTTCCTAAATATAATTATGAAGCACTGTCCTTTGTTCTGCTTCTTTTGTATAGAAAAAAATATATAATGGTGAGTTTAAAATCTAAATATAAGACAAGACTGACATACTGCAAGAATTGGAGACTATATTATTAAAACAATAAAAATCAAGAGGAATGCTGATTCATAAAGGTCATGGCCTTCATTGTTTATATATTAATGCTCAAAATATAACGTTGAACTCTTATTTCAGGAAGGTAAAATGATTTCATAGGAGAAAGGTAATTTGCAGAACTGGAATATAGAAATCAAATGACAAAATGTGTTGCAAAGCAACAGAAGCAACAGAAATGGAAGACTGGTTGCATTATATGTTTAAAATATCTGCATCTGCACAAAATTGTAAAAGCACGAACTTGGTTCTATTGTTAAAAGCATTTGGATTCAAACAAGTGAAAAGATGAATAAAAACAGTATCATTGTTATTATCTGCTAGCAGCTACAGCCAAGAAGAAAAAAATGGATTATGTTTTCTAAACACAAACTGCAGATCTTTCAAAGAGGCATAAAGTAACAGTGATAGAAACTTAAACTTTCCCGACATGTTAGGAGACAAGCATGGACCTTCCAGGAAATTACTGATCTTCTTGCTGAAAATTATATCCTTCAAATGGTGGTAAAAGGCATAAGAGGATTGGCTATACTTGACTTGAAGGAATAGAGAACATTTAAAAGTCAAAGTGAAAATAGTGAGAATTAGTGGGACAAAAATAATATAATGCTGATGCTCTTTTTTTTAAGGGAAATTAAATACAAGATTGTTCAATGAAAACAAAATAGGCAATGTCTATCTTATGTAATAACAGTCCTACTGGATTAGGCCAAGGCTCATATTATTCAAACATTTTTTTAAATGTGATCACCCAGCTGCATCATGTTGGTAGAAATTCTAGCCCACTGAATAACACCAAACAGCAAGTTGGAATTAGTCAGAGATTTATTAGCTACAACGGTTTGCAAAGCGTGGTGGACTCCAAATAAATATTTGAGCCACACCTAGTCACAGCGAAAACACATATTATATACATTCTATCCCAATGCCTTGGCCCCTCCTCTGAGGTTACAATCTTATCAGAGCCGCCTAAACAAAATACATTATCCCTGCCCCTTACTATTTTGCTTCACCTATTCCCTTATATGTACTTTATCATGAAATCCTACAGCTCAATGTGGAAATCCTATAGCCTATGTGCAGAACTCTTACAAGGTACGTGTACATGTAGAAATTGTGTAGAAATCTTGCAGGCTACGTGTAGAAATATTGTGTAGAAATCTTACTGTCTGCGTGTAGAAATTTTACGGAGTACATGTCACTTAACTTTACTTTTTATTCTAAAATTTTATTCCTAACAATCACATGTGTGAGATGGACAGTTATTCTTCCAATATTTGGACACATGCTACCACAATGCAGAGGTAACACTGAAACTTCAGAACCGACAGCTTTTGTTAGGCCTGCCCTGCTAGATTTTATCCAGCTCTCTTTTACAACTGTCCAACTTAGTGTCATCATCATGCTTTGTGATGATGAATTCCACAAATTAATTATGAGCTATGAGAATATATGGTCCTGTTTCCTGTTTTAAATCTTCTTCCTGGCTACAAAACTGAGGAGAAAGGTTTTTCCTGTCTATGCATGATTTACACACTTTAATCATTTCCCCAATTTATAATAGAATAAATAAAAAGGAACATGCATACAGTACAAATAAAAACAAATAAACAATACTTAATAATGGTATATATAATAAGGGAGCCTGAAATTGAAAGCAAACAAGTTAACATATGTCTGCAGTATGACGTGGCTACCAAAAAGTCAAATATAGTTTTAGATGGCATAACAGAAGTACAAATCATGGGAACATACACTATAGTGCTGCTATTTTCTACAGTAGCCACTTTCCATTTTGAGTTCTGTATCCAGTTCGGGCAGTTCTTTGATAAGAATTCAAAAAAAGTTGATTAGAGTAGATAAGGGTTACAGGAATGATCAGAGAAGGATAAACCAAATCTTACGAGGGAACTGAGTATGTTTACACTTGAGAAAAGAAGAGTGAGTGAGAACATGACATAATTTTTTAAGTACCTGAAAGAGTGACACATGGAGAAGGATCAAAATTGGTTACTACTTCATAACAGAGAATCCCTGTGTGAGGGAGATGAGCATTTTCTAAATACAATAAATAAATGATGTAGGATTCAGTGAATGAGAAGCTGTCAGAGGTTTATCTGGAAAATTCTGGAATACAATTTCACATTTGTCCAATTATGACCAACACTTATGAGGCATTGGTCTTTCTACCTGAAAACAACCTGGGCTACAATATATGTTTATAAAACACAAGCTGAGACCAGACTTCTATGAAGAAAAAAAATAAAAACCTGGAGTGGCAAATAGTCAAACTTCAGTTTTTGCAAAAAGATAAGGATTTATCAATTCCATAAAGAAAGCATTACAATAAGAATGGACAGAGGTGGTGACTGTACAGAAAGAAGACAGTTGACCAGAAGAAGAAACACAATGGATGAGAGTGATAAGCAGAATCAAGAGATACAGTAAATATTCTGCACCATTGAAACTCAGAAGAAAAAGAGACACAGCAGAATCGGAGAAAGAATATCCCTAAAAGACAAAGGAGATACAACTAATAATGAGATAAAGTAAAGATCAATGCTAGTTGGTCAGTCACTTCTGTGAGGAACTGGGAAGGTGCATGACAACAAAGCACATCCAGTTTGAACTGCAAAAGCAAGAATCATGGAGGAATCAGAACAAGACGGATGGCAATTTTCTTTCCTGCTGATCCACATACTGTAGGAATAATTAATACTGCAAAGAACAATTATAACCACATCACCATATTTTTTTCCTCAAGAAAACACATCAAATCCTATGTTTCAATTGATTTATGAGGCAAATTAATATAATATAAACTATTCCTTTTTCCCCCATATGCTATACATTTCCCCAAACAATCTAGTCTCAGAGTCCTAGTGGACAATCACTTAAATATGAGCCAGCAGTGTGCTGCAGCTGCCAAAAAAGTCAACACAGTGCTGGGCTGCATTAACAGAGGAATAGAATCAAGATCTTGTGAAGTATTAATACCACTTTACAATGCCTTGGTAAGGCCACACTTGGAATATTGGATCCAGTTTTGGTCACCACGATGTAAAAAAGATGTTGAGACTCTAGAAAAGAGTGCAGAAAAGGGCAACAAAGATGATTAGGGGACTGGAGGCTAAAACATATAAGGAACGGTTGCTGGAATTGAGTATGGCTAGTTTAATGAAAAGAAAGACTAGGGGTGACATGATAGCAGTATTCCAATATCTCAGGAGTTGCCACAAAGAAGAGGGAGTCAAGCTATTCTCCAAGGTGCCTGAGGGCAGGACAAGAAGCAACAGATGGAAACTAGTCAAGGAGAGAAGCAACCTGGAACTGAGGAGAAACTTGACAGTTAGAACAATTAACCAGTGAAACAGCCTGTCTCCAGAAGTGGTGAATGCTCCAACACTGGAAGTTTTTAAGAAGAGACTGGACAGCCATTTGTCTGAAATGAGGGTTTCCTGCCTGAGCAGAGGGTTGGACTCAATAATCTCCAAGATCCCTTCCAACTTTTTATTATTATTATTATTATTATTATTATTATTATTATTATTATTATTATTATTATTATTATTATTATTATTATTATTATTATTATTATAGGAAAAATTAGCTTTGTACAGCAATATAAATCTCAATGCATGGTGCTCAGTTAATTTCATTTGATTACTGTATCTAAATAGTGCTAAATTAGGCTTCAAACATGTCATTAAACACCAAATATAAAATAAAACAGACATTTATTTATACTTATTTTTTAAATTTAAAAGCCAGCCATCTCACTACTAGAATGACAGTCATAAAGCAATACAACATTGTTAAACACATGGTGCATTCTTTACTATGATATTTTTAAAGAAATATGTAAAAAAATCAAATTATTCTAACATGTGTACAGGTTATAGGGGGCTTTATAAGAACTGCTAGCTATAGGATTTTGTACTTAATTTCAGTGACACCAAAATAATGAAATGTGTTTTGTGACATCACACTGGATACTCCTCTCTTTCAGATTTACATTGTGACTTCCTATATAGTTGTATATGGAGTGGACTTTGTATCACAATAGTCTGATCCCCTTTTTGTTATTGTTTTCCCTCCTCCCCAGAGATGTTCCAATTGCCCCAATACTCAATACTGAATGTGTGACATCCTCCCCCTCTGCCAGCTTTTTTAAATAGTTACTGGAATTTATGGAGTTAAATAGAAAAGAGGTTAAGATACAGCCAGAATGAATCATGCTTTTGCCTGCTTCAGGAATGCAGTTCTTGATATGCTGCACAAGCCTACAATGGCCTAGTGAACCAAAAGATATACCCTTGAGATTTATGCAAACTCCAGTGAACACAGTTATTTACTGATCATTATTACCATATTCTCTAATCTATGGTCATATATATGTATTGATTTTTCCTGTAAATTGCATTAAATCATTGCAAGCATTGTAAGTGTTTAGACTGAATGGAAAATGAATGGGAACATTTATATGACTGAAAAGTCATAATATTGTAAAGAAAGGAACTGTGCAAAAATGAGGTCAGTTGGAGAGCTGAAAATCAGAGATGTTAGCAAAGTATGGCTCTAGGCAGCCAGAAAAGAGATAACAAGAACAAGGAAATGTCTTATTGTCTGTAAGTTTGTAGTTCTGAAAAACTACAACAAATCTAGGATGTAACTAGCAGATGGACAAACCCCAAAAGACAGCCTTGAGGTCATGTATGCACTTCCAAAGCCCTGGCGTTTGAAGAAATCCACCATACTTTAATGGGAAATCTCTGGAGTATGAGATCAATTGACATATGTATCTATTAAACTTTTCAAACAATTACTCTTTTTAATACAAGTGAACAGAATTAAATTTAGAATTTGCTCTTATGCTTGTATTGTTCAATAATCCAATTTGATCATTCATTTTGATGGTAGTATCCTTCAGGCTGACAACATCAAGCACACTGAAGTCCAGAAGTAGGTTAGTAGTGAATACATCAGAAGAATGAAAAATGACAAAAAAAATATTAAACTCCAGACTCAGTGGCAAAAATACCATCAAGGCAATTAACACCTGGGCAATTCAAGTCATTAGATATATAACTAGAATAGTGGGCTCTACTTAAGCTGAACTAGAAGCTCCAGATAGGAAGCCCATAAAAATAATGACAATGAATCATGCCCTTTATCCATACAGTAATGTTGACAGGCTCTATTATCAAGGAGCATAGATGGGGATGGAATATAGCCAGTACACAAGATAGTTGAAGAAGACAAAAAGGGCATTAGAAGAACATCTGATAGTAAAGAAGATGCATTGAAACTAGTTCACAATGAAAGCCTATGATATACTGAAGAACTGAAACTGGCCAATAATAAAGACTAAATGAAAATCAGAAAAGAGACATGACAAAGCAAAACATTATTTGGCCAGTATATATAAAAAAACCTATCAAGCAAAAAAGATAACAAGATCTGGCAATGGTTAAGAGCAGGAAAGTTGAAGAAAGAGACAGAGGGACTAATTATGGCTGCACAAGGCCAAGCCCTAAGAACAAATATACACAAAGCCAGAATTGAGAAACCATCAACTAAAGGTACAGTCGGCCACCTAGTTAGTTACAAGATGTTGATACAGAGTAAGTACAAACAACATATATAGCTTGACATACAAAGTTGCAACAATGGTACATTGGAATATCTACAAGAAATACCATTTGCCTACAAGTAAGAACTTGTGGAACCACAAAACAGACAAAGAAAATGAAAGAACTAAAATGCTCTGGGACTCTACAATTCAAACAGAAAAGTATTTGTCGTACCGCATTCCAGATTTAACCACTGTTGATAAGAAAGACAAAAAAGTCTGGATAATGGATGTTGCAATACTGTACCTAGAGATGGCAGAATAGAAGAGAAAGAACTGAAGAAAATCACAAAATATAAAGACTACAAATCGAAGTAGTATGGCTGTGGTAATAGAAAGCAAAGGTAGTACCAATTGTAATAGGAATCTTAGGCAATCCCAAAACAACTAAAGCACCACTTGAACATCATTGGTATTGAAAAAATCACCACCGATCAATTGCAGAATGCAGCTTTACTTGGAGTAACTTACGTTCTGCCATGACACTTTTAAGACCATCAAACAACAGTCTCTTCCTGACCCTTGTGATTGGGAAAGATGCAATTGATGAACCAAGTGCCAAATACAGCCAAAACATCTGGCTGACTGTAAGATCAACTATAATAGTTCTTATTACATGCCCTAAGTATGTCCTTATTAATAAAAATTCCCAGGATCAGATTCAATTACCATGTATATGCAATTACCATAAGATTTAGTGCAATGTGTTATGGTTACTTATGTCAGCATTGGTACGAACTGTTTCCTCATTAAGGCTGTGTCAGCACTAGGTGTCATAGTGACAATGGTTGCTGTTGGGCATGAGGCCAATTGTTTGCTGTTTGTGGTTTTCCACCAGCGCCTTCTGGATATTGCTGACTGTGATGTCTGAAGTGAACTCCTTGTTCAAGCTATCTTTCCCTCAAAGCCCAAAGGAACTCCCTTATTACCAGTTACTTCCTCTCCCTTCACTTTGTGCACTTTGTGCCTTACCTGTTGGCAGAGCATTATTCAGAAATAGTGTGATTGATAGGTTACAGGTATAGGGAAGAAACTATGTCAAGCAAAAGTACTGGGACACAGCTCTCCTACTTCACAAGGTATTTCCTCTCTTCTTAATGCCTGACACCTGCTCTTTGGATCACCTAACACAGGGCTGTCAAACTGGTGGCCCACGGGCCAAATGCATCACATGCAGGCAACGCCCACCCTGGGTCCCAAAAGGCAAAAAATGTCACGATATGTCACATGACATGATCGAGTTTGATACCTGTGACCTAGCAGGATAGCTAATATAAACTCATTGTTAGATTAAGAGAGTTAAAGAGAGTGATTGATGGTAACACTTGGTGGGAAAGAAACAAAGCCATCAAAATATACCAATTCAATAGAAATACAAGTTAAGATAGGCAAGAAAATGGTAAGTGAGCACCTGTCCAGCCTAGACAAGTTTAAATCACCAGGACCAGATAGATTACACCCCAAGGTTCTCAAAGAACTGGCATATGTGATCTCAGAACCACTAAACTATATTTTTCAAAGATCCTGGAGCACAGGGGAACTACCAGAGGACTGGAAAAGACCTGATGTAGTTCCCATCTACAAAAAAGGGGAAAAAATGGACCCAGGAAATTACAGACCTAACAGCCTGAGCTCAATACCTGGGAAGATCCTGGAAAAGATAATCAAACAACGAATCAGCGAACACCTATAGGCAAACAAAGTCATTACTAAAAGCCAACATGGGTTTGTCAAAAATAGAACATGCCAGACAAATCTTATTACATTCTTTGACCAAGTGACAAAATTAGTGGACCAGAGGAATGCTGTGGATATAATTTACTTGGACTTCAGCAAGGCATTTGATAAAGTAGATCACAACCTACTACTTGATAAGATAGAAAAATGTGGGGTAAACAGCACCACCACCAGATGGATCCATAGCTGGCTGACCAGCCGTACTCAGTGGGTGGTCCTCAATGGAACCGCATCTACATGGAGGGAAGTGTGTAGTGGGGAAGTGTGTTCTGGGCCCAGTGCTCTTCAACATCTTTATCAACAATTTGGACGAGGGGATAGATGGGGAACTCATCAAATTTGCAGACAACACCAAGCTGGCAGGAATAGCCAACACGCCAGAAGATAGGCTTAAGATACAGAAGGATCTGGACAGACTTGAACACTGGGCGCTATCTAACAAAATGAAATTCAATGGTGAAAAAAGTAAGGTTCTACATTTAGACAAGAAAAACCAAATGCACAGCTATAGTATAGGGAGTACCTTGCTCAATAGTAGTAACTGTGAGAGGGACCTCGGAGTCCTAGTGGACAATCACCTAAATATGAGCCAGCAGTGTGCCAAAAAGGCCAACACAGTGCTAGGCTGCATTAACAGAGGAATAGAATCAATATCACGTGAAGTGTTAATACCTTTTTACAATGCCTTGGTAAGGCCACACTTGGAATACTGCATCCAGTTTTGGTCACCACGATGTAAAAAAGATGTTGAGACTCTAGAAAGAGTACAGAGAAGGGCAACAAAGATGATTAGGGGACTGGAGGCTAAAGCATATAAGGAACGGTTGCTGGAATTGGGTATGTCTAGTTTAATGAAGAGAAGGATGAGGGGGGACATGATAGCAGTGTTCCAATATCTCAGGGGCTGCCACAAAGAAGAGGGTGTCAAGCTATTTTCCAAAGCGCCTGAAGGCAGGACAAGAAGCAACGGGTGGAAACTAAGCAAGAAGAGAAGCAACCTAGAACTAAGGAGAAACTTCCTGACAGTTAGAACAATTAACCAGTGGAACAACTTGCCTCCAGAAGCAGTGAATGCTCTAACACTGGAGGTTTTTAAGAAGAGACTGGACAGCCATTTGTCTGAAATGGTATAGGGTTTCCTGCCTGAGCAGGGGGTTGGACTAGAGGACCTCCAAGGTCCCTTCCAACTTTACTATTACTACTACTACTACTACTACTACTACTACTACTACTACTATTATTATTATTATTATTATTATTATTATTATTATTATTTCGTTAACTTATCCCTCCCTCAACAAGCAAGGACCATACAGATTGCCATTATAGTGTGAAAATAAGAATTTGTACCAAGGAGAGTCCAGTTTATGCCAGGCTCAAAGGCTAGTGACTGTCCCTTTAATTGGAAGAGCTCCTAATATTCTCAGCTGAGAAAATACAAGAAAGGAGAACACCTGGAAAATACATAGATCAATGGGTTGTTTTGCTAATGGTAATATATCTAAAGAAGCTTCGGCTTTGAGAACTTAACTAAACAGACCCTGCTATTCTGTTTTCATTGTCATGATGACAGATGGTCATATTGATGAAAATATGTAGTTGCTCTTAAAGCCAGGTGAGTTAATATTCAATTGTGGTCAACAGGAAATAAAGGAGAACAAGACCAGTTGAGTACAGAATTGCATACTTGGTTTTGTTTTTCTGAGATAAAAAATGAATCACACTATTCCCCTGTAAAAACTGGCACAGTTTTTATTTACAATAGCAAGTTTTCTAAAGCTGCAGAAGACAGCTGTATGCTCAAAAACTCTGTATATTTAGAATTTTAAAACAAATTTAGTACGAAGTTAACATTTTTCTTCCTCTTGTGCTTTATTGGAAAATGTTTTAATTTCTAAACAAGTGATAAAAACAGGAAAATATTCTGAGCGGCTTCTTTAGAGTACATTAAAAAGAGCTATCAGTCCTGTGAGGAAGTTGGTGGCTGCATTCTACCAATATAATTATTTTCAAATATCCTAAACAGATAAGGCAGGCACAGATTCAGAGTGGTACACATTTAATAGATTTAAGTACTTTGGAAGTAGCCTGAGTTGAAAACACAATTATGTTTTAAGAGGATGATATCTGCTCCTGTGAGCTCTCTTGATGTAGAAGAGGCAGCATACCCACATCACAAATTTTATTTTACTGCTGTAGCATCTTGTGCACAGTAAAAAATGATGGCACTCTAGGAAGGGGACGGGATGTATGTCCAATCCCGTATCCTTCTGCTCTGAGGCAAAGTAAGGGCAAATATTATTGGCCATACAACTGTTTTGATATGTGCCAGGGAACTGCAAACACCGCTTTCTCAGAAATTGTTGTGCACAATTTTCTTTTTAATCTTAACCATTCTCTATGTGCAAGCTCCAAGTATTTTTATAACTGGCTGTTCCTGCAAAATTCTGCATTCATACATTTTAATTTTATAGAATTTTCCCCTTTATGTGACATCTTACTCATTTTTGTCCTTCACTGACATTGCAGGAAGCTGCTATTATGAAAGCAGATTTTTGTGCCGTATATATTGAATTACCTTTTGTAATTTCTTAGAGACAGTGTAGCAGGATTTCTTATAAAATACTTCATAACTACAGCATTAAATATCAGACTGCTTTTAAAGAATAACATTTAAGGCCATAGGAGGTCTAAAATGCAAATATATCAAAACATAATTGGGAGGTTGCTAAAAGTACCATATATTCCAGAATGATTGCAGATATTTTGTGTATTCCCTTCTGATTCTTCTTTCAACACTTAGAAACACTGCTGTGTTTTCTTCAGACTTTCTTTCCTTATGTAGATTTTGAATTAAATTGCAAAGAACTTTTGGATGCAATTTAGGGGAATAAATCTTTGTAAAATGTATACACTTCTCCTTTTCATGACCTAGCAGTTATCTGTATTTTCAAAAGTGATGGAAACAGAACTAATATTGTCATCAAAGCACAGTCAAACTGAGGGCAGCCATTGATTTTCTTTAGCATCAGCACTTTAGTGAAGTCTTTAAATATTTATTGCAAACTGGTTAGGTGATTGAAGTTGGTGTATTTGTATTAGAATGGGATTTTCTAGTTTCAGCAAGCACATGCTCCTGCTCAATATTTCTTTCAAAATTGCACAGTAAGTTATGAAAACTGGATCTTTTAGCATTAACTCATTTAGTACATTTTGAATGAAGTCTATTATTCCTGGTTATAGACTTATGTGTATTATCATAAGGTCCAGAAGTAAAGGATTATGATTTAATTTATGTACTTTCAATAAAGCTCTACCCCAACTTTAGGAAAAGGCCATTAAATATTGCATAGCAAGGTATCCATCTATCGATACAATACGATATGACGTACTTTATTGATTAGTCAATTGACTATATCAAACATGAGCCTCAGCCACAGTAAAATACAATGAAAGATAAGATACAGTGAAGTGAGATAAAACAGCTATGGTAAGATAAAATAGAATAAAATATAGTAGATAAGATAAAGATAAAAAGTAAGATAAAATAGGATAAGGAAAAAGAGAAGAAAACTTTATAAATTAAGTTGATTAACTGTATTAAATATATAAATTTAATAAAAATGCAAATAGATAAAAAGAAAACCTAACTTCCATAATAGTCATCCCTACAGTTAACTCCAATCTGACAAATATATTCCCATCCTCTTTGAGATGGCCTTTGAAATGAAAAATACAGTCTTATTGATGATATGCAAGTTAGTTCCCTGCAATAAGACTGTTTCTCCTAGGTACCCCAATGTCTAAATAAGCAGAGAGTACTTTCTGGAAAGTACAATTTGCAGTCAACAAGAATCTGTCCAGTATCGGACACCCCATTCCAAGCAGAGGAATTTTTCAATAACCACAGAGCCTTTCTGGAGAAAGGCGATATGGAATTTAAGAGATCAGAGGGAACGTCTACTGCGGAGACTTCTAAGCAGACAGAGGAGGAGATACCAAAAAAGACACAATCAGAGGAAGATGTCAAACGTAAAGATCAGAGACAGATAAACTCACCTAGAAGATTGAGATCCCGAAATAATTAAAATTATGGAGGAAATTGGAATATACTCAATAAATATAAATGGTCTCAATTCCCCATCAACAAGGAGTAAAATATTTCATAGGCTACAGAAACTTAAAATGGACATAATTTGTCTACAAGAGACTCATATTAAGAAACAACACTCTAGAATTTTAGAACAGCCAAAACTAGGCAAACTTTATTTCTCCTCGGCACTACAAAAGAAAAGAGGGATAGTGATATATATAAAAGAAAAGTTGAATCCAAAACAAATTTATTCTGATGAGGAAGGAAGAATAGTAATAGTGGAGATTTCATGGAATCAACAACAAATATTGTTGGTGGCAATATATGCCCCCAATGAGAAACAAGAGCAATTTTTTCAACAACTATACGACAAACTTGTGGACTTAAACTATCATAGTCTTTGTATATTGGGAGACTTTAATACAATTGTGGATGCAGTTCAAGACTACAAAAGCCATAAACAAGGGAAGAAAGGAAGTAATATTTTATCTAAACCTTGTTTAAAAATGAAAGATGAACTATGTTTGCAGGATATATGGCGAGAGATGAATCCAGGAAAAACACAATATACCTTTTACTTCAACAGGCATAAATCTTGGTCAAGAATAGATATGATATGGATCTCCCATGACCTGAAGACTATGATACAGGAAGTTGAAATAGAACCAAATATTTGGGCAGACCATAACTCAATTAAAATGACATGGAAAGGATCTAAGAAAAGATTGAGATGGTCTCTGAATAAATCTATTTTGAAGGAAAAAGAATTTTTACAATTAGCAACAAAAGAAATGGATTTTTTTTAAGATTAATAAAAAGGAAGATACTTCTATTCAAAATGTTTGGGACATGGCAAAAGCATACTTTAGAGGCTTAGCTATAACCTATGCTGCTAAAAAGAACAAAGAAAAGAGAATCACACAGTCCAAATTGAAAAAACAGCTTGGTATATTTGAGCTGGAGTTACAAACTGACCCACAAAAGAAAAATTTGAAGATACAAATGGACTTAATAAAACATGGCACAACAGATTAAACGAGCCAAACAGAACTTTTTTGAAAATGCTAATAAACCTGGTAGATGGCTTGCATATAGACTGAAAAAAGAAAGAGAAAAGAGATCAATAAGTAAATTACAGGATGAAAAGAGTGAAATACAATGTCACAATGATGGTATCAAAAAAACTGTTAAGGCCTTTTATGAACTATTTTATAAGGGTGAGATGATCTCTGTATAGGCAATTCAGAACTATTTAAAAAAAGCAAATCTTCCAAAAATATCAGAAAATATGCGACAGAGGTTAAATGAGAAGATATCAATGATGGAGATCATAGAGGCAATTAGAAGACAAAAGAAAGATAAGACACCCGGGGCCGGATGGACTGCCTGCAGAATTTTATGTAGCTTTACAAGATACTGTGACTCCTTTTCTGAAAGACTTGTGTAATGAAATTTTTATACCGACAAAAATTCCAAACTCATGGACTGAAGCTAATATTACCTTGATACCTAAAGAAGATAAAGATCCTACACAAATTAAAAACTATAGGCCAATATCACTACTAAATGTGGATTATAAAATCTTTGCTGCAATTTTGGCAGAAAGAATGAAAAGCTTTTTAACAGAATGTATTCACCCAGACCAAAATGGCTTTCTTCCTAAAAGTCAGATAAAGAACAACTTAAGGATTATTTTAAATATTTTGGAGTATTATGAAAATCATCCAGGGAACCAGATGGCACTCATATTTCTTGACACACAAAAAGCATTTGATAATTTAAATTGGCAATTTATGTTTCAACAACTACAGGAAATGGATTTTGGTGAAAACTTTATTAAAGCAATCCAAGTGATCTACAAGAAACAATCAGCAAGGATACTTATAAACGGAGATTATACAGAGAGCTTTGATATTAAAAAAGGTACGAGACAGGGATGTCCACTCTCACTCCTGTTATTTATTTTTACTCTGGAGGTATTGACTAGAAACATCAGGCAAGACATAGAAATTAAAGGTCTTATGATTAAAGACCAGAAATATAAATTACAGGCTTTTGCAGATGATCTGGTCTTTATCTTAGAGGAGCCTTTGGAAACAGCCACTAAACTTATGCAGAAAATTGAGAAATTTGGAGAAATGGCTGGATTGAAAATAAATAGGGAAGAAACTAAAGTGTTAACAAAAAATTTAACTGATAAACAGAAAACTCAACTCGCCAAAAAGACAAATCTTCAAATAGTTAAAAAAGTTAAACATTTAGGTATCTATCTTACTGCGAAATATTCATTACTAAAAGAAGATAACTATGAGAGACTATTAAAACAAATAAAAATCGACCTGGAAAAATGGAAAAATCTCCAACTATCATTGTTAGGAAGAATAGTGACTGTTAAAATGAACATTTTGCCAAAGCTACTTTTTTTATTTCAAACAGTTCCTGTAAAGCTGGGTAAGAAATTTTTTGACGATTTAAATGCAATGATATTAAGATTTATATGGCAAAGAAAGAAAGCAAGAATTAAATGTAAACTTCTACAAGATTCGAAAGATAGAGGGGGTTTTGGACTTCCGGATTGGAGACTTTATTATCAAACAGCTATTTTGCTTTGGCTTAAAGAATGGATTACTCTGAGAAATAAGCGAATTCTCTATTTAGAGCAGTGTTTCTCAACCTTGACAATTTTAAGGCATGTGGACTTCAACTCCCAGAATGCTGGCTGTGGAATTCTGGGAATTGAAGTCCACATGCCTTAAAATTGTCAAGGTTGAGAAACACTGATTTAGAGGGATATGACTTTCAACTAGGCTGGCATGCCTTTTTATGGTACGAGAAAGCTAAAATACATAAATACTTTCAAAATCATGCTATAAGAAATGTTTTACTCCTCTTCCGGTGGCTCCGCCGGCGCCGCCAGGGTCTCCTCTGTGAGACTCCGTTCTCTGGGTTTGTAAAGCCGCAAAAAACAGCGCACACCAGCTGTTTTTCGTGGTGAAAAACCCCCTCTCCGGGCAAAGGAGAGGTGTAGAGCATCGGGAGCAAGGTTGAGCCCCTCTTAAATCCCTGGGAAAGAAGTTTTCAGGGATCAAGAGTGAGCTCCCTAAAGCTCCGGAGGACGCTCCTGCCCAGAGACGCTTCTGTCATCAGACAGAGAAAGACGCCGCGACCACTTCTGCTTTTTTAAAATACAACACAGGAGAGATTGTAAGCAGACTGAGTGAATACAGGAGTTCTTAATGGATTGCAAGTATTTTTTTATTGTTTTTTTGGCTATATATTTCTAACGTCTACAATCAACATAATGCTTTCAAAATGGCGTATAGCTTTCACTGTTTTCATTGTTAGGGAAAGTGCTGGAAAGTGAAAGTGAATTCTTTACTTTTTTCTCTCTTCCTGCTGTCGTAAGCGAAGTCAGAGAGACGGCTGTGATTGTCTTAAATTTAAAATGGAGTGGAATTTACAGTTAAATGCTGAACCTATTCTGGACTGTATTGAGAAATTTCATGAAGAAAGGTTTGAAATAGTGAAGAGTTTTACGCAAGAGTTTAAAGCAATATTGAAAGAAACTTTTACAGAAATATTAACTAAATTTCTTTTTCCAAATGAAATTGACTTACAACCGACTGCTGAACAATTTATAATACAATCTAAACAAGAAGAAGAGCAAGAACAATTAACTAGAATCTTTCTCCCAAATGAAACTGATTTACAACTGACTGCTGAGCATTTTATAATACAATATAAACTAGAAGAACAACAGGAAAAAGAAGAAGATAGTTCTGAGAATAAAGACTTGAAAGGGAAATGGATCCTGTTTGATGAACAGTTTATTTATGGAGAGGAAGAGGATTTGTTTCAAGAAAGGAAAGGACGGCTATTTTTTTTTTTTAGTTAACCAGCAAGAAGAGGATTTAATTGAGAAAAAAGAGACATTGATTCAGTTTAAGAAGCAACTTATTTATGGGACTGAAGAAATAAAGAAGAGAGACTTATTATTTGGATGGGAGGCCTCGTTATGGAGGTTTACTTGGTTAAAAAAAAACCTAGAATTCGTTTGAAGAAATGAAATTTAAAATTGTATGTAAGGAATTATGGGTAATCTAAAATTATGGACTGAATTAAGGACTAAGATTATGAGTAAGATGTAAGAGAAGATGATTAATGGTTGATATAATTAAATTGATGAAGAATGTATTTGTTTTGATGATCTAGGTTTGACATTAGATTGATTTATTGATGAGATAGATAAGCATTAAGTGATTGGTTAAAGTTGAAGGAATGTAAGTTAGAAATGGAATAAATAGATTGTATTTGTTATGGAGGTTTATTTGACAGATGAGAGAGCCCAGAAGTCGATTGATAATAATTTATAATTAAATGAAAGGAATTAAGGCCAATCTAAGACTATGGGTTGAATCAAAGATCAATTTTATAAGTAAGTCGTAAGAGAGGATGTTTAAATGAAGATATATTAAGATATATTAAGATATATTAAATTGATTAAGAACATAATTTTTTTTTAATTGAGGGATTTATTGTTATTGATATTATTTGTTTATTTTTTTTTTAAAAAAAAGAATGGTATATATTAAACTTGATGGTTTGGGTGATTTTATATAACCTCTCAATGGATTGAAGTGATTTAAGATTTGACTTAGATTGATGGTTTAGATGTAAATGATAATTATTATTCTTAACAAGATGAGTTGTTTGTTTTGTTTAATGGATTGAATTGATTTAGAGAGTGTATATAGTATATAGTTTAAAATTCTTGTTAGGATTATATAATAATTTTGTTTGATGTAGTGGGGTTTTCTTTTGTTGTACCCTGTACTCACTCTGGGAAGTCGGGGGGGAGGGTTAGGGAGGGTTTATAATATTATATATGATGTTTTCTCAACTGTAATTGGGGTTGGTGGAAGAATATATGTAATTACTGTTATTAAGGGGTTGCTCGGGTGGCCTCTGGGCACCACATCTGATGGAAAAGAGGAAGGAGGAGTGAAGGCTGATGTAAGTGGAAGTTGATAAGAAGGGGGAAGAGTAGGATGGAGATAGAGAAGGATGAAGAAAGAAGAGAAGGAGGGAGGAAGGTAGGTAGTTAGTTGGTAAGTGAGGGGGGAAGGATAGGGTTGGGGGGATGTGGTGGTGGGGGTGCCGAGCAGTGATGTTAATTGTTTGGGATGATTATTTTCAGTTGAGTTATTAGTATTAGATGTATTGAACAATGTATTTATGTTTTGTTTATGGATGATTGTTTATTTTAATACTATGATTTGATCTGACTAATTTTTTTCCTCTGTAAAATTTTAAAAAAACCAATAAAAATATATTTAAAAAAAAAAAAGAAATGTTTTACTCTCTGAATGGGAGAAAGTTAGACACAAAATGTATATGAAAATTCCTGAATGGCTTTCAACGATGGAAGCATTTGCTTATCCGAATTTGATTAATTATGATAAACTTGTGAGCTATAAAGACATTTTGGACAAGGACGGAAAACTCAAAGACAGGCAAGCCCCTTCAACAACAAGGTTTTGACTTAACATGGTGGTCCTATTTGCAAATTCAAACAAGATATGAAAAAGACATAAAAATAATGGGATTTTACAAAGAGCTGACTCCACTTGATAAAATACTTTTAAAAACAGATGAACATTTGATTAAGAAGCTTTATAAATACTTATTAAATTGGAAGATGGAAGAAGAACAAGTAAAAGAGACAATGATAGTATGGGCGAAGAACTTTGGATATTCTATAGAATTAGAAGACTGACAAAAACTGTTGGATAAAAATATCAAACTTACTAAAGTAGTAACATACAAAGAAAAATTATATAAAATGTTTTATAGATGGCATATGACACCAGTTCGCTTAGCGAAAATGTTTAAAAAATTATCGGATACATGTTAGAAATGTAAACAAAAACCAGGTACTTATTATCATGCCTGGTGGACATGTTCTATTGCAAAAAATATTGGTCTAAGATTCATAGATGGTTAGAAAAGATGAAAATCCAGATAGAATTTAAACCGGAATTGTTCCTGTTAGGTATATTAAGACCTAACTATGGCAAAAATAATTATTTAATATTACATGTATTAACAGCTGCAAGAATAGTATTTGCCCAGTTATGGAAAAATGAAAACCTGCCATCAGACCAGATTATAATTTTGAAAATCATAGATTGTGCAGATTAACGTTAGAGATGAAGGAGAAAGAAGATTCAATTTTTTATAAAACCTGGGGAAAATGTTATCAGTGGTTTGAAACACGTTAGAATAAGAAGAGATTTTAGAGCTTTATTATATTAAATATTAAGGTTGATTGGAAATAGTTTTATGCTATCAACTATGTTAATTATTTAAAGGAATATTAGTGTTTTGCCAAATGTCAGTTGTAACTATACCGATTTATTCTTATAAATGTCTAGTATTATATAAGCAATAATACTCAATATGAAGACCCGGACGACAGCTTGTTCGCTGAATTACATATTTATTGTAGTTATCCACACCCTGTCCCCTTTATCCTGATTTTCCTGTACCCGCACTGACCCCACCTTTTCCCTACCCATATAAAATCTAATAAAATATATATATATTTTTAAAAAAAGAATCTGTCCAGTATCTTGAATGCCTGGTGTTCCACAAATGCACAATTTTTCTTCAGTTGAGATTCCATGAAACCTTCAATGTCTTACCATGGAGTCCAGTTGTTTGAAACAAGCTCTGTAAAAGTTCTTCTGAAATACTGCAGGATGGAAATTGTTAAATATTTTTCAAACTGGGAACGTGATTTGTGTTGAACCAGCCACTTTAGAGACTTTGACATATTTAAGTATTGCAATATCAATGTCAACCATCTCAATTTAGTCAATTATAAAAGAAAAACTCTTGGCCCATGATTAGCCAAAATTATACTTTACTAAAGCCAATGTGGTTACAGAAGCGGCAAAGCTGCCTCTGAGATTTTTGTGCACAAAAGATTCAGTTAACTTTTCCTTGTTCCAAGACAACCCTCAGGTCATCAGTCAATGTCCAATTAGATGTTAACAAACTGTTTGGGAAACGGTCCCTGTCTTTGCATGCTCGCTGGCTCTGCATTCCTTTAGTGTGACCTTGAGATGGCTATGCTTCCCACGGGATGGGATAGCTTGGTTTTCATTCCTCCCTGCATCCCAACCCCCCTGCTCCCTCCACTTGTTACTAATGTCAGGCTGTCACTTTGCGATGCGTAGCTTAGCAGAATGGCAGCCATGACAATCTTTGTGGCTAGCCACATCAGTAACTCTTTGTTTGAAAACTTCCTTGGCCTTTAGATGTGATTGGACTGGGAATTGGATGGAGAATCCATATCGAGAGATAAGATTTTAAAGTTGGGTGGCCCAGGCCTGAGGTTGCTTGTTATGTAATTGCATTTTGTGGCATAGCTTGGAGGTATGGATTGTATCTTCAGCCAGTCATTTCTGTTAAAAATAAATATTTATCTTAATCTATGTTTTAGGATTAAATTATATAGTCCATATTTCTTTCTTCTCTTAGACTTCCTTATGGCTTTCATTTGTTATTAATACTGTTGTTTAAAACATATGACACACAGTTGTTGATATTATGTCATTTGTGACATTTGCTGCATTTGACTTGACTTGAGTTTATAATGATCCTGAATGCAGCAACCTTAGATCCACAGCCCATTAAATATATGGTTTACAGGAGGACTTCCGGTTCCGGTCACGCGGTGCGCAGCCGTTTCAAGAGAGCTCCAAGACGGGGCTCGGTTAATCGGCAATTTCCCGGCCATCAGGAGCGTTGGCCCACCGGGAGAGACTGCCAGCTTGAAGAGGATCCTCGGACGAATCGGAAGAGGTGAAGCACGCCGCGAGAAAGCCCGAGGGGGCTTCAGACAGGGACGAAGAAGCCGGCGGCGGCCGGCCGGCCTGAAGACACGACGAGCGGGAGCTGGCGCGAGCAATGGAGGCGGAAGGTACAGAGACAAAGCGGCAGTAAGGAGGGAGGAGGAGGTGGAAGGCTTGGAAGAGAAATACCCCGGCCGGCAGAGAGACATGGGGAGAGAAGCCCTCCTAGCTGCGCCCCTGAGTTAAGGGAAACGGAATCCCAGGGGCAGCACAGTGGCCAGAATTTTCAAGAGAGGAAGGAGGGTGGAAGAGAGAAAGCTGACAGAACACACTAGTACCTGGCTGGGAAAGGAAAACATAGAAGAGCAGGAAGGACCCTGAAAAGAGCGAAGAGAAGAAAGGAGCAGACAGGCTACAGCCTGGAGGGAGCCAAAGCACAGCCAGGTGGACGAAAAACGGGTGGAATTGAGTCACAGAAGGAAGGGAAGAGCAATACAAACTGAAAGAGGTTCCCTACTAGGACAAGATTCAATTTGAACTTGCCCTAGGATCTTAGATGACTCCCAGCTTGGAACTGCCTGACTACTGATTCCCACCCCTGAGCTGTTTGAATTTTGAATTTGGAGCCTTATCCCTGAAAGGCTAGAATACAGGATCAGCACCTGAACACTGCCCTGGGATTAATCTGGCTTACTCTAAAATTCAAAAGAAAAGCTGGGCCAACAGTAGGCTGAACCCAGGATGGCCACCAAGCAGACCAAACTGATACCCCCAAAGGGAGTTGCATCCTCCCCAGCTCAGCTTCCTAAAACACCAGGGAATAATCCACATACCCTCCCATCCTCCCATCTACCCACAGGCCCCCAGACCCCCCTGTCAACCCAGGCCTCTCCAGATTCAAACATGATGAAAGAACTCAAAGAGATGATAGAGGCATTGGGGAAAAGGGTGGAGGGAATGGAAAAAAAGTTGGAGGAAGTGGGCACAAGGATGGAGAGACGGTGTAAAGATATAGAACAGAAGCTGGAGGAACATGGCAGAGACCTAGAGAGAAAGTGGGAAGAACAACGCAGTGCGGTGACTGCAGACCTGGATCAAATCAAGGAAACAATGCAAACTCACAACAAGAGAATGAGGGATGAAATTGGAAAAAATTTTAAGGAGATCTGGGAGAGGGTGGAAAAAAGGATGGAAGAAGCGGAGAGTCACATGGAGGGACAAATAGCGGAGATGAAAAGTGTGGCTCAGGACCAATCCACTATGATGCAATACTGGCAGATGGCGACAGCAATCAGATTTAGGGGATTGAGAGAGACAACAAATG
This sequence comes from Bothrops alternatus, assembly GCA_034064705.1. NCBI lineage: Eukaryota > Metazoa > Chordata > Lepidosauria > Squamata > Viperidae > Bothrops > Bothrops alternatus. Next base: position 9,899,235 of record JARGCV010000124.1, on the reverse strand, counting down.
AAAACCAAAAGGACCTGAAAAGAATCTTTGTAAGGGCCCTGGCAAAATTTCTGGGAAAGGAACCCGAAGATATTTCGTGGCAATTTGACAGAGTCCACAGAGTTAACTCATGGATGGCAGCAAACCAAGGGACGTGGTCATCCATTTTGCGACAAAGGGGTTCCGGGACTTTATCTCCATAATGTCCTACAACAAGAAATTATACGTAGAGGAGCAAGAGGTGGCGATACTGAAAGAGATCCCCCCGAAGATGCTACGAGACAGAAAAGATTACAAGTTCCTGATCAATGAACTGAGATCACGCGCTCTACAATATCGATGGGAAGCCCCAACTGGATTGTCACTACTCTATAAAAAGCAAAAGATACCACCTGAACTCAATCCAGAAAGCAAAAGAATTTCTTGAAAAGGAGCTGAAGGCGGAAGGACCACAACCCACAACGAGGGACAACGTAGACGGGCCACATGAAAGCGGAAGGGACTTAGAACAACGAGCAAACTACCCAGAAGCACAGACCGATGCAGCAGCAGGAGAAGTGAAAGGACCACCTTGGGATGCGACGGCACAGAGAACAGATGGCAATAAAAACAAGGAAGCAGGGCAGATTACAGAGTCAAGGCAATTAAGGTCCACTACCAAACGCACAGACCAGCAAGAAAAGATCCCACAAAACAATATGAGCACCAACCCGGATACCATGGGAGCGAGACCAAGGAAGAAAGCAGGGGAAAAAGCAGAAGCGGTCTGGAAGGAGTATCCTGAAGCTGATAATGGCAAGTAAATATCTGACTTGGAACGTTAACGGGCTAAACTCCCCACAGAAAAGGAAGAAAATATTTCATTACCTGAATCAAGGTAAAAATGATATAATTTGCCTACAAGAAACACACATCAGAGCGGCGGACCAGAAATATTTAATCAACAACAAACTAGGCGCACAATTTGTTGCAGTGGCAGCAGGAAAGAAGAATGGAATTGTCATATATGTAAAGCAACATGTAAGAGCTAAGCTAATAGAGTCGGACTCCCAAGGTAGATACCTAGCAATCGAAATAATACAGGACGATAAGAAAATTCTGGTGATGGGCATATATGCACCAAATCAACAACAAGGAAAATTCTACAAAATGATACACAAGAAGTTAACACATCCCTGACAGATGAGAACTTAATTGAACAGACTAGAGAGCAGGGGATCATGCATATCAAACGAGTGTACGGGGTTCTGATAGAAATGGACTCTGAAACTGTGCTAGTCAAGAACTGTATGGTAAAGTGGGAACAAGATTTTGGGCATCCTATCACGATGGAAACGTGGGAGGGAATCTGGGTGAGAAATGTAGAATTTACGAAAGCGCAACATTTAAGGGAAAACTTCTATAAGATGTTCTATAGGTGGCATCTAGATCCGAAAAAATTATCATATATCTATCCAGACACCCAACCTAAATGTTGGCGGTGTGGCAATGGGGAGGCTACATATTTTCATGTATGGTGGACATGTAGAAAAATTAAAGCCTTCTGGAGGAAAATATGGTGGACACTCCAAACCATTCTGAAAAAGCGTATTGAATTTCTACCTCAGGTTTTTTTTGTTAGGGATCATAAAAGATTGCACTACTACAGAGACGAACTTGATTCTAAACTTGATCACAGCAGCAAGACTGCTGGTGGGACAATACTGGAAGAGGCCAGAAATACCACCTATTAAAGAATGGACTTTGAAAGTAATAAATTTGGCAGAAATTGCGAAAATATCAGCATACTTGAAGGATCGCTCAAATGAATATATGACAGACTGGAAACAGTGGATAGATTATATACAAGAGAAACACCAATCAAATAAAATGTATCTGGCGTATAGTTGAGGCTAGACGGGAGGAGTGAAGAATGTTTACCAAATTTGACGTACACAAAGACTAATACTTACTGATGTATTTTACGATCTATGATGAATGCTTCTTTTTTTTAATATGCTGTTATGATTAAGGTTGAGAGCTTTAATAAAAAAATTTAAAAATAAAAATAAAAAAATATATGGTTTACACTAATTTATGCTTTTGAATGTCATATTCTGTTTAATATCTGAGTTGATATTGAGGCACAGATCATTTAATGGAAACATAAGCATTAATGATGGACCGCAACACAGCAGACAATGGAATCACATGCCTTCAGTTATTTTCTCCTATGTCTTCTGCATAACTGAACACCATCTGTCATGAAGGCAGCTCAGTGGTAAGTCAAAATAGCAAGCCAAAATCATTTCTGAAATATTGGCAATATATTTACACAACAATGGAGTCAGGAAGGAGGCAAGATTATTGTAATAACCTGGAGAAAAAAGGCATCCAAATTATTGTAATATTCTAGGGGGGAAAAGGAGCCATAATTTTCATCAAGTTTGCTAAAAAAAAATAAAAGGAACTTTTTATTGTGATTTTAGTTGCCATTTTCTGTTGCCCGAAAAGCTATTGTTCCATGGTCTATAGTATTCAGATACCATCACTAATGAATACACAGAGGCACTCAGTCCTCTTCCTCTATATCTGTGATCATTCATTCTTTTCAGACAGTGATTTTGGATGTGGGCATTTACAAAAAGATAAGTCTTCTTGGAACTTGTCTTGATTGGTTTTCATCAAACCCAGTGTTTCTCAGCCTTGGCAACGTTATGAGGTGTGAACTTCAACTCCCAGAATTCTCCAGCCGGCAAACTGTGCATCATTTTCACACATCTTAATGTTGCTGATCAAACAATACACAGAATGAATTTTTTCACACAGTTTGCTCTATGCTTCCAGAGAGAATCATCTGTGCAAGCAAAGCACCGCTATGTTGTGATAAATTGTGTGAATATGTATTTATAGGTTAGTTATTTATACTTCATGAATGGTGGAAGGCTTGCACCTGTATTTTCATAATGTTGAATTGATACTAAATTAGTCATGATTCTGCTACGATAAATCCAGATATAGGAATGATTTCCTGTCACACACACCCAAATTAGCATTTTCTTAGATGAGAAAATAAGCTTTTTAGGCATTAGTATGGCAGTTGTGGTAATTGTTAAGACTCTGATGCAACATAAGATAATTTTTTTTAAAAAAATAATCATGGTTAACCATCTTCCCCAAATATAATATTTACAATTCAAGTAGAACTTTTATTTTAAAGTGCCAATGCCAGAGTACATGATATCCATTTAAGTATTAAAATGTGAAATTCCCATTACATATTTAAAGCTTTATACAATAAAAAATTATTGAGTTCTCTAACTTTAGTAAAAGCTGTCTAATATGAAAAAAAGAAAATATGTCAGTAAACATATTATGTATGTATATGGTACTTTATTACTAACACTTAGAACTATGCAAAGTATTTGAAAGGGATGCTTCACACCATTTATTCCTTGAAGTGTTAAGGTAATTGTGTTGTCCAGAAGGCTCAGTGCAGCTGCTTGAAAAGCTATCCCTGATTGTATCCATGTTCATGGACAAACAACACTCCTCTGGGATCACTTGATGCTTGTAATAGATACTCATAACTAGAGACTGCTTGGGTCTCTAATGACAAAACTGTATACACCTCTTTTGAGGAATATAACCTAGTTTAGAATAGACAATCTTACAATTTTTATTTGCAACCTCCCACAAGAATCCATTTAAAACCTCCTTAGCATTTTTTATTATTCAGCAAAGAGTACTTTACAATTTCTTGTAAGTTTCACCCATTTCATGGCAGCAAATAATTCAGAAAAAGGATCCCAGAAACCAGTCTCTCTTTTTAACATTACTACTGCAGCCAGTTACTCACTTGCAGTGCTCTTCTCTTTTCCAAAGCTTTTCCATAGCTAGGAAAAATGTGAGAAATGTATCTGAGATATCAGGTTCATGAGGTTCTTCCTACATCTTCAAAGTCTATGGTTCATTTGCCTGTAACTGTTGTATAGTATTATTTGTAGCCATGGGAAAGGTAATTGTCAGTATTCATGATAAGTTTTTAGAGGTCATTTTGATACATGATTCTTGCTGTCAACAAATTTCATAAACTGAAGTCTGACATTTGTTTTGATTCTTTATCACAGTAACTAGTACAACTACCACAATTGTCCCTGTTTCATAGGCAGAAATACTTATTCCTGCATCTTCTTTTGTATAAAGCCTACAGTTCAGGTACACTTTGAATTGGTATCCCTTTTATTTCTATGTTTATTTTGCAAAATGAATGTATGAATCCTGTTGAAGTTAAAACAACCCAAAAATGTGGTTCTCCTTCCCTCCAAGTTACGAAATTAACATTTCATTAATTTTCAGAGACCGATGACTCTAACTTTATATTTTTCATTAATGCTGTTTTAAAGACATGTTCTTTTGCTCTAACAGAGCATATAATTTCACAAGAGACTGCAGCAATAAAACATTTTAATTATGAAATATTATGTTCCTATTCATATCACATGTTCATCTTATATCTTGCACTAAAGTATAAGTTAATTCTTTTTCCCCCTTTTTTTTAAAGATGATTTTACAGAGATAGATTTGGGATATATACTTATAATGCAAATATCTATTTAAATGTAAAGTTGCACTTGATAATTCTTGAAAGTGATAGCATAGCTGCTTACAAGATGTTTGTAACGGCCAGGAGTACTGAATTACTTCTCAAAAACAACATATTAGAGCTTTAAGGAACATACAGCTTTCCAAATTTAAAGTTGACTTCCATAACATGGGACAAGGCTTTAGTCATTTCAGATTTCTGGATATTGGATTTGTCTGCTGAAAATTATGAAACTTAACTTTTAAAACAAACTTTTCTTTTTCTTGAACTTTCATATTCCTATACTGTGAAATTTATAGTCGCTATAAGAACTTTGTTTTAAATTTTCTCCTCTATTGCAATTGCTGGAACAGGATAAATGTCTCTTTACTGTCTGCTTTTTAACTCTCTGCTTTTTATACAAAACCTGGAAAATGTCAACAAGAAACTAAATATTGAGCTCCACTCCTTCCACTCCATGACAGAAAGTACTCAACAAGCTCCTGGGAAAGAACAATGGACAAGTATGAATAGTCATTAATTAAATGAATTAAAGCTGAAAAGATGTCCATCTACTAATGTGTCTAGAGGTAAAAATAAAAGTTTGATGTTGCAAAGATATTATCCCACTGGTATGTGAAATTTCTGAACCATGAACCATGGCAGGCTTCATAATGTTAAAGAAGAAATGTCAAGAAAGAATACTGACATTCTGGAAATCAGAAAATTGAAATGGATTGGAATGGGTCAATTCACTTCAGAAGAGTAACATATTTCCTGTTGTGGACAAAAAAATGGAGCCAACAAAGCTGGTTTTAAAGATAATGTTCAGATACAACTCCCCTCAAATAATAGAATGGTCTCAAATTGAAACAGAAACAAAGCAAGCAATATGACAACTCCATGATCCAACTACACATGCCAAATATGCAGAATTTGAACAATTTTATGGCAATTTGCAAGGAAAGGAAAGGAAAATAAACAAGAACAACAACAATAATGATAATAATAAAGTTGGAAGGGACTTTGGAGGTCTTCTAGTCCAACCCTATACCATTTCAGGCAAATGGCTGTCCAGTCTCTTGTTAAAAACTTCCAGTGTTGGTCCATTCAAAACTTCTGAAGGTAGGTTGTTCCACTAATTAATTATGGGAGACCTGAACAATAAAGTTAGAAATAAAATAGTATCTGGGGTAACATAAATAAAGCAAAGCAAGTTACAGACCAACAGAGTTCTACCAAGAAAAATGTTTGTAGCCAATTACTTTTTCCAAAAGTCTAAAAGTTCCTTTACTAGGTGGACAAAAGTGAAATCTAATGATAAAAACGAAGATGGAAAACTCTACATAGTCAGCAGAAACAAAGTTTGGTGCAGATCATGGCTCTTATCATGAACTCCTTGCAAAATTACAATTTAAGGTAAAACAAATAAAAGAATAATCAGGACAATGATTATAGCAATATAGAATAATCATAGCAATGATTCATGTGACTGTGTAGTGAAGGTAAATAATACTTTAATGGATAAGATTTGTTAAATCAGTATTTAAACACACACACACACACATACACACACACACACATACACACACACACACACAATTTGTTTGGCAAAAACCTCCATGAAGAGCATGGGGAATGCTCTTTCATATTCTATAGAGTAACCTTGATTGGTAGTATGAATGTTTTAAAAATTCATCTTTAATCATTGAATAAAATGTGTTTTGACATTGAACTTTCAAACCATTAAAATATATATTTTACTTAACAGTAGATGAATGAGTTCTATGTTTATCTTTTTTTTGACTTAATGACTTCTGCAGCAAATCACAAATGGAAGACAGGTACATATTGGATTAGAAATCCATTTACTTAGTAATTAAAGATTTTCTAAAAGAAGAAAATAGTGATCGTGTATGTACCTAATGACTCCTAAGAAAGAGCAGACAAAATCATGAGTTAGCTGGAGATTTCCCAGAACATTCAGAATAGGGACATGGGGAAAAAATAACAATTGATGAAATTTTCTAAGGAAAGAGGTTACTCATTTTGATAAGAAATCCTAATTCCATATGTACTTTATACTATAAATTTCTGTGCTTTATACATAGTGTTCTGTTTTAGAATCAGAGACATCAAAGTGAGGCAGGAGTAACAAACATAACTTCTTTATTGAACAGAACAGCAAACAAAATGGCACTGGCTCTTTTATACTTCCCTTGCAGGGACAATATCAGCCTATCAATGCAAGGGTAGTCTCCCACCTTGCACATGCTCACAAGGCTGGAGACAGCCTGTCTGGTCCCGGGCAACCACATGGTCTGCCCGGGCCTTCGGGAGCCTCCTGAGCCTGCTGAGTCATTCAGCAGGTCCAGGACATAACACCCCTTCCACCTTGGATAAAACAATAAGTGAATACTTACTGTTTTATAGCAGCATACATATACATGTGTTCAATTAAGGATGTTGTTATTTATAAACATAGTTATGCCTGCACGCAGGCAGACCCATTCATTACATTTCTCATATTTACACAAATACCACATATTGTTTAATACTATGAAACAAAACTCTGAGTGTGCCCCGAGTTAAAGAGAACTATTAAGCCTCCCTTACATACATTCTATTTTTTCACTATTAGACTTGTCCTGGAATTGACAAGAATCTTACATAGTCTTGTAAATGCTTGGGGGGGGCCCTTGCTCACTCTGATCTTCTTAGAGCTGTTGTGGGTGCCTGGCCTGTGAGCTCGCCTGCCAGGCTTGGCAGACCAGGACGTAGATGCCCCCTTGAATCCGGCGACCCTCCATCGTACTGACTGGCCAGAGCCTGTAACCCGAGACCAGAGTTCCTTGGTGGGGTGGAATTCCCGAATCCACAATGGACCCCTCTTGGGAGCACTGTCTCGTGAGCCCAAGACCAGCAGATGGAGAAGCCTGTAGTGCTGGTTGGCTGGTCAAATCCATTGACCCAGTGCCCGAGTCAGGAGCCGCCTCATAGGCAGAACCCCTTTCTGGAGCCACATTCACGGAAAGACTTCCTCCCCCCCGGGAGCAGAGCCAGGAGCAGAAGTGTTGCTGGGAAGCCTCCAGCGTAGTTGATCGATGTGCCGCCTTAACACATGACCATCATCCAAGGCCACTTCGTACCGCTGCAGTCACCCAGAGATGTCCAGGTCCATAGTTCCTTGTCCAGACCAGATCGCCCACTTGTAGTCTCCTAGGTGCCCGCAGCTGTGACACCTGTAAAGGCACCTGGTCTGGGTGCAACCTGTCTAGTTTGGTAATGAGACAGTGGCAGTACAAGGTGTGGTGCGGTGGCAAAGAAGAAAGTCAGCTAACCTGTGATGCCAGTTGCCATGAGTGATTCTCTTTAAAGCATCTTCGGCAGTACGCACCATACGCTCAGCCTGGCCGTTGGAAGCTAGATGGAATGGTGCAGATGTGGCATGCCGAATCAAGTTGGCTTGAAGAAAAGCCTGAAACTCAGAAGACATGAATTGGGATCCGTTGTCAGAGACAAGGACGTCTGGAAGACCATGTGAGGCAAAGATTCCTCTCGGCACCTGGATGGTCCTAGCAGTAGTAGTGGAGGAGACAGGAACAACCTCTAGCCACTTGGAATGGCTGTCCACGAGGAGAAGGAAGAATTGCCCCTGAAAGAGCCCAGTGTAGTCGATGTGTATCCTCGACCATGGAGTATGTGTCTCCTCCCACCTATGTACAGGAGCCTGGGGCATTTCAGGCCTTGACTGTTGGCACACTTGGCACCCATGAACCTGGGTCTCAATCTCTTTATTGAGCCCAGGCCACCAGAGATGGCTACGCGCAAGTGCCTTCATCCAGACTATTCCCAGATGTCCCTCATGCAGAGAGAGCAAGACTCTAGTCTTCAATGAGGCTGGGATAACTACCCTGCTACCCCATAGGATATACCCCTTGAAGGTGGAAAGCTCATGCTTTCTTTGCCAGAAACTCTGGAATTCTGCACCAGGACACGTGTCAGGCCATCCTGACAATGCCCATGTCAGCATGCGTGTAAGTGTGTGATCAGTGACAGTTTCTGCAGCCACGTCCCTAGCATTGAGGGGAGATTCAGGCAATTACTGAATGGAGAGAATGTGCAGAGCAGGAGCATGATCTACCTCTACCTGCTGTAGAAGTAATCTGCTGAGGCCATCTGCATGACCCATTTCTTTACCTGGTTTGTGAAGCAGGGTGAAGTCATATGCTGACAGGAAAATTAACCATCTCAGCATTCGTGGAGATATTATGTGAGGGGTTTGTTTGTTTGTTTGTTGTAAACAAGCCCAGCAGAGGCTTATGGTCTGTGTAGACCGTGAAGTGGTGGCCATATAAGAAATCATGGAATTTCTTTATGCCAGCCACTATTGCCAAGGCTTCTCTGTCAATCTGTGCATAATTACGCTCTGCAGATGAGAGAGTCCTGGAATATTAGGCCACAGGGACTTGTGTCCCATTAGCCTTGAGGTGGCTCAGCACAGCCCCAACCCCATAAGGGGATGCATCACAGGCTTTGCATACAGGCAATTGCTCATTGAAATGAGCTAACACAGCATTTGAGGCCAGCAAGGCCTTGGCTTCTGAAAAACTCTTTTCATGGACTTGTGTCAACTGCCAAGCAGCCTGTTTATCCAAGAGTTGGTGTAACGGCTCAGCCATTGCGGCCTTGTGAGGTAGAAATGCATGGTAGAAGTTTAATAGTCCCAGAAAAGCCTGAGGTTTGCTTTTGGACTTGGGACTTGGGGCCTGCTGAATTGCTTTGAGCTTGGATTCAGCAGGACGGATGCCTTCAGCATCAATACGGAACCCCAGAAATTCAGTGGAGGTAACTCCAATCTTATATTTGTCTTGTTTCAGCCCTGCTTGGCGGAAATGCAGCAAGAAAGCCCTCAGCCTTTCAGCTAAGTTCCCAGATGACTCTCCAGCAATGAGGACATCACCAAAGTAGGGACAGACCCCAGGAATACCACAGAGCGTTCACTTCCTCACACAATATTCCAGGGGCCACATTAACCCCAAACTGCAGCCTTTTTACCTTAAAGGTTCCCCGGTGCATCACAATTGTTTGTGCCTCAGCTGTTGCCTCATCAAGTAGCTGTTGATAGGCCTTGAGCCAAATCAAGTTTTGCAAATATTTGCCCCCCTTGAGTGAGGCCAGAATGTGGCTCACCACAGGCACTGGGTAGGCATGCTGCTGCAATGCCTTATTAAGTGTACATTTATAGTCCGCACAAATTCGGACTTCTCCATTGGCTTTCAATGGCATGACTAGAGTCCACAGGTTCTAAGATGCCCTGCTGGAGTACCCTCCGGGACTTGACCCTGATGGGTGTGATGGCTAGGTCTAAACGTAAAGCAATGGGAGGCCCCTTGTATGAGCCAAGCTCTGAACTGAACACATCAGCAAATTCCTTGCAAACTTCTGCAAGGCCTGATGTTTGCAGATTGTGAAGTCCAGTCACTTGAATCCCAAGGGCCTCGAACCAATTGAGTCCAATAAGACTTGTAGATCACCTCCAACTACCACCACATCTAGCAGTCCTTCAAAACTCCTACGCTGCACCTTGAGTGTGGCCACCCCCTTCACGCTGACTCTGGAATTCTGGAAGTCAGTAAGGATTAAATTTGAAGGCCTGAGTTTAACTCGTAGGCCACTTCTGCTGCAAATCTTTTTAAAAGTGTCTAAGGAAATGATCGATAGAGTGGACCCTGTGTCCAACTCCATCAACAAGGAAACCCCTTGCAACTTCACGTCAATGTGAAGCTTCTTTTTAAGTGGCCTGTGAACTCCGGTTTTGAAAACGGCCCTATGGGACGCGCAGAAGCCCACCCTGTTTTGGCTGGGGACCTTGGTACCTTTCAGAGGCAATTCTTCTGAAGACCGTTCCTTCTGGTGACCCAAACAGACGGAAGCAATGTGGCCTTGCCTTCCATATGCCCGGCAGATAGCGAAGCGGAACCGGCAGTCAGAGCGTTTGTGACGTCCTCCACACACGAAACACCAAGGGACTGAGGTTGTTTGTTGTCTACCTTCCTGAGGCCTTCTTTCTGCTTGCTGCTGAAGCCTGTCTACCTCCAACTCTGGATCCTGTTCTGGAATCTCCTGAGCAACCTCGTGATTGATGGTACTAGGCGTTAGGGGGTTCTTGGCAAGCTGCACGGCCTTCACAGCTCCTCCCGCTGCTTCTTCAGCTGTAATCTCTCTCAAAGCATCTTGAAATGAGACATCTTCTTTTGCAATAAGTTTCTGTTGCAGCTCACAACTTCGTAGGCCACAAACCAAGCGATCCCGGAGCCTCTCTTCTAGATCCTTAAATGCACATGGCCTAACTGCTTGTCTTAAGGCAGCAACAAAGTCTGCAGCAGACTCACCAGGCCTCTGATCCCTCTGCTCAAAGATGTGCCTCCATGCAATTACTGAGAGCTTGGGTTCGAAGTGCTCTCGCAGCATCCTCTTTAAGTCAGCATACAAAATTGATTCCAGTGGTGCTGGGGCTATGAGATTCTCTGCAATATCGAAAATCTCTTGCCCACAGACACACAGCAATGTAGCAGCTTTAAGGCTGTCTTCTTGGATCTTGTTTACTCAAAAGTAATTCTCTACTCGAGCCACGTAGGAGCTCCAGCGCTCAGGGTGAGAAGTATCAAATTCCAATAGATGGCCTAGCTTTGACATTGTTACAGCCTGAAGCCTCTTCGATGCCTCTTGCTGCAAGGTATGAGAAGGGGTCCCATGAAGCCAAGCTCACCTCCAGCGTTCTCGTACTAGCAGGCAATATCTTCCTCCGGATGCCGAACTTCCCAGCATTTCAGGCCTCCTCTGGTAAGTCAGCCTAGCTTCTCCTGTTGTTCTTCTTGCAGCCAATCCCACCTTCGTCGCCAATGTTCTGTTTTAGAATCAGAGACACTGAAGTGAGGCAGGAATAACAAACACAATTTCTTTATTGAGATCACAAACAGAACAGAACAGCAATGTTCTCTGTTTTGACATTGAACTTTCAAACCATTAAAATATATATTTTACCTAACAGTAGATGAATGAGTTCTATGTTTATCTTTTTTTGACTTAATGACTTCTGCAGTAAATCACAAATGGAAGACAGGTACATATTGGATTAGAAATCCATTTACTTAGTAATTAAAGATTTTCTAAAAGAAGAAAATAGTGATCGTGTATGTACCTAATGACTCCTAAGAAAGAGCAGACAAAATCATGAGTTAGCTGGAGATTTCCCGGAACATTCAGAATAGGGACATGGGGAAAAAATCCAATTGATGAAATTTTCTAAGGAAAGAGGTTACTCATTTTGATAAGAAATCCTAATTCCATATGTACTTTATACTATAAATTTCTGTGCTTTATACATAGTGTTCTGTTTTAGAATCAGAGACATCAAAGTGAGGCAGGAGTAACAAACACAACTTCTTTATTGAACAGAACAGCAAACAAAATGGCGCTGGCTCTTTTATACTTCCCTTGCAGGGACAGCATCAGCCTATCAATGCAAGGCTAGTCTCCCATCTTGTACATGCTCACACGGCTGGAGACAGCCTGTCTGGTCCCGGGCAACCACATGGTCTGCCTGGGCCTTCTGCAGCCTCCTGAGCCTGCTGAGTCATTCAGCAGGCCCAGGACATAACACGTAGAATAATTGACTATCAATTATAAATAGTTGTGTGACAATATGGATGTTATTTTATGTTCTAGTTGATATGGATATTGTTTTAATAACTGCTTTACTAACCTCTGCAACATCTATCTTTATATCACTGTCACAGACAAATTGTCATTATTTATCTTTGCACCAGTATCTTTACCAAGGTAGCATTTTGAGTATGAAATCCTACTCAAGAAAAGATAACAACTGCAATATAATAGCTATAGCACTTAGACATATATACTGCTTCATAGTGCTTCACAGCCCTCTCTAAGCAGTTTAAAAAATCAGCATATTGCCCCCAACAATCTGGATCCTCATTTTACTGACCTTGGAAAGATGGTAGGCTGAGTCAACCTTGAGCTGATCAGGATCAAACTCCTTGCAGTAGGCAGAGTTAGCCTACAATAATGCATTATAACCACTGTACCACTGCAGTTCTAATTGATGAATTGGAATAATCAATTGGAATATTTTTGAACATTTAAATGCTGCTTGAAATTGAGATAAGAATAATAGCTTTTTCCTAGATAAACAATTCCAGAGACCCAGTGAAAGGATTAGATTTATTTTTTTCTTATTGTGTCTGAAATGTCATATCTATCAGGCATTCCAGCATGGTAATGTTTGATGATGTTAAAAGCCAAAGCAAAATGGTGATTATTGCTTCAATCTAATTCTTAGGAAAGACTTCCTATCCTTCTGACTATGATTATTTTCTATTTTCAAACACTAATAAAAGTCTCGGTTTAAACATTTTTGTTTGTTTTTTAAATATTAAAAAATGCTGAATATAGCAACTAGTTAAAGCTTTAAGTCAGACACATTAACAATTAAAGAAGCTTTTTTTTTAAAGCAACTAGTTGTTATTTAATAATGTTTATAAACTGCCCAGGTCTAAAAGTTTCTGATGGACATTGATTAATATCCTTAAAATACAACAGAATTGCAGTAACATACATTAATGAAAATATCTAATACTTCTATATCAGGAGATATTTTTTGTTTTTCTCTTGCATTGCAAAGTTTCCAAACTTTTCATTAGCAGAAATAATGCGTGTATGAATATGTCACATTGCAAATCAGGATTAGCTGCTCGCTAGCAATGTGTGAATCATTAAAATTGGCTGAATTACTTTTGTAATTATTTAAAGCATCTTCTAATCAGGATTAAAAAACCATATCCATAGTCTGATTTTTAATTATAAGCTGATGCTTGGGGGCTTTACCTTGGCAGAAGGCTACAGATAAATTCTCTTCACAAAATAATACATGCTGAATGGTGCATCCATGATAACAAGATGTCATAGTTATTAATATTTTGGATTTTGGAAGAATCATTTCATATGCTGTGGTGGTGTTATGTTGCACAAGGTTACTGATGGGTGGCCTGAAGAATTTTTGGCCCTTAAGTTAAAAACAAGAAGTACAATATTTTCAGGAAAAAGAAAGAAAACACATATATAGAAACACAGCACAGCAGGAAAGGCTACTGAGGATTGCAAAATGCTTTACAGGTAACAAATTTCTATAGCTATTTGTCTTTTAATTGAAGCAAGCAATTGTGAAAAGCAATTCTATCTCACCCTGTGCTTTTTTTTTTAATGCAATGGAGCAATAAAACACACAGCTTCAATCAACTTGGCACCATACAGATATTTTGTGATAACAACCCCCAAAATGTTTAGACAGTATAGTCTAGAAACCAAGGTACATAACAAGCATCCTCTTTCTCTGGGATCTTTAGTGGCAAGGATGTATCTGGCTCTTTGATTGCTATTGAAATCCTTTGGCTCTGAGAGGATTTTCCTATGGCAGAAATGTTTAGAATTCCAGTAACAGCTATTTTCAGATGCTTGCCAAAAGCTTTGGTTCTATCTAAGGTTTCTTAATGCATTGTTCTGCCTGGGTTTAGGTATTCTCACTTTTTGCTGTACTGGAGATTTATATGCAAAGGTACACACTATTTCATATATTAATCTCCTCCTCCTCCTCCTCCTCCTCCTCCTCCTCCTCCTCCTCCTCCTCCTCCTCCTCCTCCTCCTCCTCCTCCTCCTCCTCCTCCTCCTCCCTGCCTAGATAAGTCCCTGCAGTTTTCCTGGCAACATTTTCAGAAGTGCTTGCTTCCTGGGACTGAGAGAAATTCACTGGCCCAAAAGGCTTTATGCACAAGATAAAACTAGAATTCACAGTTTCCCAGTTTCTAGCCTGATGCTTTTAACTTATACACTAAAGCTGGTTTTTATTTTATTTCTACAGATGTAAAATAAATAATTTAAAAATATATCCACAATTGTGCAAGATTGCCAAATACGGTGAGATTTCAGAATTGTCATCCTAAAGTCTCATGAGAGTTTGGCTCTTTTGCCTGAAGTCTTATGAGATTTTGTTGTTCTTGTTCAGAGTCACAGGTTTTGAGGATGAGAGTATAGTCCATTGCTAGTAATGAAACTACTGCATATATTAAGGGCGAATGCCCTCAGCTTCTACAGATGTAAACAGACATGGAAATTGGGTAGAAACATACCAAATACCTTTGCCTCAGTCAGAAAAATGTATTAGGACAACCTTGTTTCAATGAGACAATAATGATATATGAGAATAATCTTGGGAGATGGGAGGAAGAGCTGCAGTCTAGACCAGGGGTCTGCGGCATGCCAGACCGCGCAAACAAGCAAAGTCCCATCTGCAGGATGCAGGCAGCATGAGAAACCACGCCCCCTCTGATCCGCTGAAAACCCTCTCTCCATGGAACCAGTCCCTGGTGTCCAAAAGGTTGGGGGCCTCTGGTCTGGACAATGGTATAATAAACAAAATTTGAGTCAGAAGGAGGAGTGGTAACAGCATCTCAGAAGAGACTCCCCTCACTAGTCTCTGGGAGATTTTTTTTTTATTAATACTCATGTCAGAAGCACCAAGGTAGTTCCAGAATTAGCCAGTAACATCAACATTGCCCAGGGTTCACCCAGTTGGGGGCTCCTTTCATATCCCTGGCAGGAGCTGGAGTGAAGGACAAGAGCTCACCCAGCCCTACCATAGCACTCGGGTCTCAAACGCGAGTTTGCTAACTTCTAACCCAGATCCTATCCATTCTTCATCTCGAAGAATAAAAGTAAGAGATGGGATGGATACTTTGAGACTTGCAAGATTTTTTAATATAATATTATCATAATGATAGATCTACTATTCCTGGTTGTGCTTCTTGTCTAGACTACCTTGCAAGGCTAACAGAAACACTAGCTGAAGCTTCAGTTGGAAGATTTGATTAGAAATCAAGTCAATTGAACCAAAGTTGGTTTGATTCACTGAATCGTATAGGCCAACTTTATGCTGATTTGAAAAATGTAGATACTTCTAGACATACTTTGAAATAGATCTCAAAATCTCCAAATTAAATCAGGCCTAGCTGATTAGATCACCTGAACTGGGGAGTTCCTTTCTCCAATTCAAATGGTCAGAATGTCTCTAATTGTTATCCTACGTTGAACCAGTATTTTAAATTGAATCAGCACTGATTTGCACTAATGGAATCTCTGGAATTCTGCTTTTGCATCAGAGACCATAATTTCATTCTGAGACTTGGCAGTCTTATTCTGATCCTGAGTACTGCTCACAACAACTACCTCCATTGCTTACATTCACACTGCTGGCTAGGTTTATTCCATTCCACAATAAGCACAGTCAGAAGAGGCACTTGCTTTTTTTATTCATCCTTACCTAGTTCACTTTCCTTTCTTATTTCTATAAGAAAAATATTGGTGCTCCAGGCTTTCCTTATGAAGGAAGAGCCTCATATGACATTTGGACTATGCAAGAAATTTCACTGCACTGCAAATTATTTTTCATTGAAATAAATCAAAGAGAAACATTTTAGTTCACAAGGATTCTCCTATGATGCCAACTGCTAAGGATAGTTCTTCTTTTTTTTTTAACCATAGCACAGTTGTATCAGTGAACCTGAATTTTTCCTTTTTTCTTTTCCTCCCTCCCTCCCTCCCTCCCTCCTTCCCTCTAGGGGATGTTATATTCATGAAGAAAAATTTTATTGCATGACTAATCTCCAGTAATAGCGTATCATGATTTTGTTAAAATATCGAATAATTTCAATCACCACCATTTAAGTCAGAAAATTAGCAGATTAGATGTAGTATTTTATTTATTAAAATGTTTTATTGCTTAGAAAAATCTCATCCTAGAATCTGAACTCTAAAATAGGTCAGAAAGAAGAAATCCTGTCTTTTCAGCTGAAGCTCACTTTGAAATCAGATAATTAATTTTTCCTGCTTCCTCTATGATTATTAACCAATACATTTGTGAGCAAAGGTAGAAAATGTATTATAGTTCAATGTCGCTAACCTCTCCCTCTGCAACAACGCAGGGAGATGTCAGTCTCGGCTTGGTTACATGTGCATTTTTAGCTTGCAGATGTGTGCAGTCAATGAGCACGGAGCAAAAAAACCCTAAAACCCTGCCTGAGGAGAGGTGTCCTTGCTTCAATGCTTCCTTCATGTAACCCCCTGCAGTTTAGCCATTTTTATTCCCTTATCCATTTCTTCCATTTCTATCTATGGTTGGTGCCTGGGTATGCAGGGATAGTAAGCATAATTGGTAAAGATTATGTTTACAGGATGAGTCATTTATGCAGAAAGAGTTTCTGAATTTTTTTACTGGAAGCCTAATGAAGGAAATAAAAGTTATTCTTTTAATAATTGTAGAAATAATTGTAGAAATGTAATGCCATTATATACAAATGTAACACTGTAATGCAAATGTAACAATGTAATGCCAATATACGAAACAAGAATGTTTACTGTTTCCTGCCCATGTAAAAGTGACTACAAATGGTAATCAGCAAAGATAATTTATTATGACCAAATGTTTACTATTTCCTGCCTAAAAATCCTCCGGACACAGGAACTTACATTTTGAGTAGAAATCACTATCAAAGAGGGGGATTTTGACCCTAGGTGAAAATTACAAATAAACAAGATAACAGCAGATGGATGGAAGAGGTCAGGTTAACAAAGTACAACTTCAAAGTACATTATAAACATGAAAGAGCTTCTTAGATGTGGCATTCATTGTAGGGGTATAAAATGCAGATCTTGAAACCAGGCCAGTGTGCTCCTGGAACCCAATCCATTGGGAAGGATCCAGGAGACCTGTTTGCAAACGCTTCTATTCTATTCTATTCTATTCTATTCTATTCTATTCTATTCTATTCTATTCTATTCTATTCTATTCTATTCTATTCTATTCTATTCTAGTCTATTCTCTTTTTATTCTTTTTATGTTATTCTCCAATAAATCTTTGGGGTATTTATTTATTTATTTGGGGTTGTATGCCGCTCCTCTCCGGGGACTCATCTCACACTAAGATCTGCTTTACATCTCACACTAAGATCTGCTTAAATTAAACCATGCCTTTACCCTCGGAGGGAAGTCAGAGCCCAGAGAAGGAAATATTAAAAAGGCAGAAAAATATTTTCCCTCAAAAGAACTTTTTAAATGCAGAAACCGAACCTGGCCCCAAATCTATCTCTCTGCCCCAAGCAAGAGCCAGCCCTATACAAAAGCAAATGTAAAACCATCAGGAAAGTTGGAGTCAGGGAACTCAAGACAAAGAAACTCTTAAGAGTCATTAACCCAGCCCCAGGGAAGCAGGAGATGACTTTTGGGACATAATAGGACTAACCCATTACCATCAAGTATACCACAGAGGCACACCTAAACTCAGGTCAGAATAGGTGACACAGGAAATAGCCTCAAAGTTCATGCCACAGGAACAGGAAACTTCCAAACAAAAGGCTAGAAAGGGTATAAAAACCCCCTTGCCCATGTGCTCAGCCTTCTCTCCTCTGCTCTTTCTGCTTCTTCAATAAACTGTATCCATCTTCCCACAGCAGTCGCCATGTTGCTTATTTATTCCCGGCTTGGATGAACCAGGATGAAGACTTACTTCTAACACCTCCTAGTGCAACAAAAACAGCATTATTAGAGTCAGAGATTGAGATTCATAAATTATGATGCTGCAATTTGCAGTGAAAAGGAGATCCAATCCTAAAGTCATTATCATGCCATCAGAATGCTGACTAATTACCAACCCATTTCCTCAGATATGTATGAGCATTTTCTCTACCACTCATTATTACCTCAACATTTATAAGGAAGACTGTGATACCCTTTAATAGGATATCAGGCTTACTTGTTGTCATGCACTCTACCTGCTTGTTTTTTAGGAAGCACCCAATTTTAATAAATCAGCCATTAAATCCAGGATCCACTCTGTGGTTTTTATTATCACTATTATCACCACTCTCTGTTCTGGCCAGACAGGAAGCCCCCTTCTTCTTTATCTGTTTCAATAACAAAAGCAGGCTTGAGGGTACTATATCACTGGGAAATTTTGCATAGCCAAAATCAGACAGAGAGTTCTGTAATATTTAAAACGAAGCATGTTATATTTGTAGAAGAAAACATAAAGTTCAGCTACTGAAAACTTTTAAAGAATACTTTGTAAAAGAAGCAACTTTATGGATGCACCCATCAGAGGAACTAAGATATGCAGAGGAATAGACAGCATTCCATGTCTGAGCCATAAAGATCAGAGAGTCTTCCAGTAAAAGTCATGATGCATGTCATGACACCCACGTACAAATGACAGAAACAAAGTAATTTCCATCCATTGCATCATAATATGAATGATGTAATAATGCATCGGTCATTTGTGCAATGATATGATACCCAAAGACAGACAAAAAAGACTCCTTCATAACTGAAGCTAGACCGAAGCTCTTTTTCAAATGAAAAAGAATATATAATGCCTATATATATAGGCTGAAATATAGATATAAGCTATAGTTTGAATGTAGAAATACTTCCAGTTAAGACTGCCAATTGTCAGTGCGGCAAATTTCAGATCGGGTGATCAATTCCAAATTCTTGCAAGACCACATAGTACTATCTTAGGATACTTAATACTTTAAAAATAGAGGTACCTTCTATAATAATCTTAATGTATATTTTATCTTGTGATTTGTTCCAATGTATTACAATTGAAACAAGTGTATTAGGAATGCAAAACCTGGTCCTTCCCTATTAAACTTCAGACTTTATAGCCAATCTGTTGTTGCTGTTGGTGATGACTTCTGTTGTTATGACAATAAATGAGATATCTTTCTTTTTCTTTCCCACTTTGGGGTCTAAAGTGCTATTATGGCAGCAGTTCAAGTACCAGCTGTCCTTGGAAGTATAGGCGCAATATGGTAAGTGGCAGAAGGGGAATCTCCAGTTTTTCATTGGAAATACAGCAGCCACTGCTAAGTAAAGAGAACCTTGAGAAGAGGGCTGAGAAGGGAAGCAAACTGAGCAAAAGACCAGACCTGCTGCTAAGATAATGGGAAATGTCATTTGGACTCATAATGAGGCGGCAAAGTAATTTTCCAGTTGCTTAGGGAAATACCAGGTTTGACAAATGGAGGACACCTCTGGGTGTATGTGTGGGGGTGAAGGTAAACAGGCATCTAAATATCACAATAGCTTGAGATGCCCCCCCCTCTACCATGGTCCTACAGGAGTCAGGCAATTGTATAAAAATTGCAAATAAAAAAAAATAAAAAATTGGACCAAGAAATTTATGTTTCTTCGAAACCATGCAACTCATCAGGAAGAAGTTTCCTCTTAATCTTTTGCATAGAAGAAACTAGAATCTTCCATCACTTTTTTTCAAAAAAAAAAAATCCCACAGTATTATTAATTGCAGTTTGTTACTGCTTCTGAATCAAACAAACCAGAGTTAAACTTTACTATTTGAATGAATAAATTACTTCTAAATTCTTTGAGTTAAGAACCTGCCTTCTTCCAACAGAAAAAAAAATGTGGTTGAAAGTAAACAACATTTAATGTTAGAATGGATTACTTAAAATGTTAGGAAACATCCCATTTTTTTCATTATTATAGAATTGTAGAAGAAAATAAGAGATTTACTATCTGCGGTTAGCTGATTAATCAAAGTACAGAGAATATGGCTTCTAAATGCTCCTTCTGCAGGATAATTGCTAGTTGTGTCCACATGTATTTTACTTAAAGTCTAATGCATGTTCAGAAATGGAAAAGATGGAATTACAGTAATAATCAAATTTTTAAAAAATCCAGATGCTGGTAAAGATGGCAGCAATTTGAAATTAAAAATTGTAGTCAATTTGTGCATAACTCTGATTACTCTTTATTGTAAAAGTGGTATCCAAATCAAGGCAAGCAAATACTTAAGAAGGTTCTTCCTACTAAATTTTCAAAGTTGTTACTGACTTCTACATAGCATCTCAGAAAGCTTTGACTTCTCTGCAGGAATGTTCTTCCTTGTTCCATAGAGATGTAATGATTTGGAGCCTTCTGCAGCTTGTAAATTACAAACAAACATCATTCATTGTACCTTTTTGAGTGCATTAGTACCTAATGATTAATCCAGGAAGAATTTAAATATTTCATTGAGGCTCTAAACACTGTTGATCAGTTTAATTACCTCAGTTTATTATGGAAATTTTGCAGGTTTTTTTTTTTAGTTTGCAGAACTGACACAATTAAAAACAAAACTGTTTTAAGCTTCTCCAAAGCATCAAGATAAGCATTTTTCTGCAGTCTTTCTAAAGACAGAAGATTTTAACTAATTTTGGATAACCTAACAGCCTAAATCTGTGCTTTTCCAGTATATTTGAACTTTTTTGAACTGAGCATACAACACAAATACTGTATATCAACTGACTGCCATACAAATTATGAATTGCTGCTTAATCCATCTTTGCAAACCAGTTTTTAGAGGCTAAGTACCCAGCGCATGCTCATTTCTCATCCCTACCACTCACACTGCGATAATAATCATAGCCCTGTTTTCTTTCTTTCTCTTCTCCTATTTCAGAGAAAAAGTAGGAGTGAGAGAACACTGTATGTGGGTGTTGATACAGTCTGACATTTGGCTTTCCTGGGGAAATTGCTATTCACTGCAAGTGAACAGCAAATTACTGGGCTGAATGTTAATTCTTTGAGACATGCACACATTTAAATGGCCTGAAAAACACTTATTCCCTGGAAGATTTGGGATATGCAGTTTATTTCCAGAGAACAGGATTTGAGCCAGATGATCCTTGAGCAATTGCTCATTTAAGGCTTAGATGAACATTGATCTTCTTTCTTTCTTTTTTTTTTGAAAAAGGGTGATTTATCTCTTAATCATGTAGCAACTACTTTACTGAACAATTATTCTGAATGCTTATGTTTTTTTTTCCTGGTGGAGACTATAAAAAAAACCTGTTACCTATGTGTGAAGCGATCTTGTATGAAAGAGAGCTAAATAATGTAGCTAATGGGAATACATTTCTGCTTTTTAAAGCAAATTAGATGTGAAATTAAGAGAGCAATTATATCTGCAAGGACAGATATGTTGGAGTTTGTGGGAAATCTAAAGTAGGAAAAGACAGTATTTGATTTTTTTTAACTCTCCCTAATCTTTTTTTCCTTTTTTTAATGAATCACATTCCATTGAAACCAATTTAAAGGAATTACTTTAAGCCAGATGAGGCAAGATCTTTTTCTTCCCACAGTTTGAGACAGACACAGACACCCAACATATCCTGGCCTTCCAGGATTGTCCTTTCAAAATCCCAGAATCAGTGATGCAGGTAGTTATATTTTCTTTTTTTTTTAAACAAAATTTTATTAAGTTTATATAGATGAGGAAAAATAGGAACAATACAGGTATAATAAAGGGAAGGGGTGGGAGGAAAGGGGAAGGGGAAGGAAATAAAGGATTTAGGGTAAAATAAGGATAGGTACAATCACATATTTCAACAAACAAGCTAGTGTCCTGATCATAATAATGATCATATTCGACCATTTTTTACTGAAGCTTAGACTATAACATATTAAAAACAATTAGTAAACAAGTATGTTAGTCTATTGAGTAAGCACTACTAATAAAATCTCAAAAAGTCCTAACAATCAAAAGTAAAAATAAAAATCAGTAAGTCAGGAAAAATAATCATATCATCAAAATGTTAGTTAGTTAAAAATCAGTCATTTATTCTAAAATATTGAATCCTTCAAGTTCTAATGTGTCTCTAATCATTGATAAAAATTTTCCCAAGTTATAAAATAAATTGAATCATCTTTTTCTTTCATCTCTAATGTTAGTCTATCCATTTCTGCACACTCTAAAATTTCAGTAATTATAATCTGGTCAGATGGTAAGTTCTCATTTTTCCAAAATTGGGCAAATACTATTCTTGCAGCTGTTAAAACATGCAATATCAAATAGTCATTCTCTTTACCATAATTAGGTCTTAATATTCCCAACCAAAACAATTCCGGTTTAAATTCTATCTGTAGTTTCATCATCTTTTCCAACCATCTATGGATCTTAGACCAATATTTCTTAGCAATAGGACATATCCACCAGGCGTGGTAATAAGTGCCTGGCTGTTGTTTACATTTCCAGCAAATATCCGAAACATTTTTAAACATTTTCGCTAAGCGAACTGATGTCATATGCCATCTATAAAACATCTTATATAAGTTTTCTTTATATGCTACCTTTTGTAAGCTTAATATTTTTATCCCAAAGTTTTTGCCAGTCTTCCAAATCTATAGAATGTCCAAAGTTCTTTGCCCATACTATCATTGTTTCTTTCACTTGTTCTTCTTCCATCTTCCAGTTTAAAAGAAATTTATAGAGTTTTTAAATCAAATTCTCATCTGTTTTTAACAAAATTTTATCTACAAAGGAGTATTATGAGACACTTTATAAGGCAGAGATGGTTTCTAAAGATGCAACTCAGGCTTATTTAAAAGAAGCAAATCTTCCAAAGATTTCTGAGAATATGGGTCAGAGGTTAAACAAGAATGTTTCCATGATGGGCTAACTTGCTCATTGAAATGCGCTAAGACTGCATTTGAAGAGAGCAAGGCCTTAACCCCATTGAAACTCCTTTCATAGACCTCTGCCCACTGCCATGGAGCCTGTTTATCCACTGCAGCCTTGTGGGGAAGGAATGCATGATAAAAGTTTAAGAGTCCCAGAAAAGCCTGAAGTTCGCTTTTGGACTTGGGACGTGGGGCCTGCTGAATTGCTTGGAGCTTGGATTCAGCAGGATGGATGCCTTGAGAATCAATACTGAAGCCTAAGAATTCAGTGGAAGTTACTCCAATTTTACATTTATCTTGCTTCAGCTTCAGCCCCGCTTGGTGGAAACAAAGCAAGACAGCCCTTAATCATTCAGCTAAGTTTAGAAATGACTTCCCAGCAATGAGGACATCATCAAAGTAGGGACAGACCCCAGGAATACCACAGAGTATGCACTCCATTACACTTTGGAATATACCAAGGGCCACATTAACCCCAAACTGCAGTCTTTTGACCTTAAAGGCTCCCCGGTGCATTACAATTGTTTGAGCCTCAGCTGTTGCCTCATCAACAGGTAACTATTGGTAGGTCTGTGCCAAATCAAGTTTTGCAAAAATTTTCCCCCCTCTGAGGGAGGCCAGAATGTGGCTCACCACAGGCACTGGACATGCATGCTGTTGCAGTGCTTTGTTCAGTGTATATTTATAGTCCACACAAATTCAGATTTCTCCATTAGCCTTCAGAGATGTTACAATGGGGGTTTCCCATGGACTAGAGTTCACAGGTTCTAAGATGCCCTGCTGGAGCAGCTTGTCCAGCTCTGCATCAATTTTGCTTTTGAGAGCAAAAGGCACTCTTCTAGGCTTATTCCTAATGGATGTGATAGCTGGGTCTAAACGTAAGGCAATGGGAGGCCCCTTGTATGAGCCAAGCTCTGGGCTAAACACATCAGCAAACTCCTTGCAGACTTCTGCAAGGCCTGACGTTTGTATGCCATGAATCCAGTTAGTTGGATTCCAAGAGCCTCGAACCAATCGAGTCCAATGAGACTCGTGCGATCACCCCCAACTACCACCACATCTAGTAGGCCTTCAAAAGCCTTACGCTGCACCTTGAGCGTGGCCTCTTCTTTCACGCTGACTCTGGAATTCTGGAAGTCAGTGAGAATTAAGTTCGATGGCCTGAGTTTTACTCGTAGGCCACTATTGCTGCAAATCCTTTTGAAGGTATCATGAGAAATGATTGATAGAGCGGCCCCTGTGTCCAACTCCATCGATAAGGGAACCCCCTGCAACTTCATGTCAATGTGAAGCTTTTTTTTAAGTTTATGTGTTCCTGTCAAGCTTTTTTTAAGCTTATGTGTTCCTGTCATTAAAATGCTCCTGTGCAATGCACAGAAACCCACCCTGTGTTGTCTGGGGACCCTGGTACCTTTCTGAAGCAATTCTTCCTGAGGTTGGACCTTCTGGTGACCCAAACAGACAGAGGAAATGTGGCCTTGCCTGCCACATGTTCGGTAAATGGCGGAGCGGAATCTGCAGTCAGTGCACTTGTGGCGTCCTTCACACCCGAAACACCGGGGAGATGCTGGGGCCTTGTATGGATGCTCCTTCAGCCTTCTCTCCGCTGACTGGTGCAGCCTATCCACCTCCTCTTCAGGATCCTGTTCTGGATCTTCTCGAGTGACCTCTTGATGGACGGTAACGGTGGCTGGAGAATTTCTGGCAAGCCGCAAGGCATTCAAAGCACTGCCCGCTGCTTCTTCAGCTGCAACCTCTCTCAAGGCATCTTGGAACAAAACATCTTCCTTGGCGAAGATCTTCTGCTGCAGCTCACGACTTCTTAGGCTACAAACGAAACGATCCTGCAGCCTCTCTTTCAGATCCTTGAATTCACAAGGCCTGGCTGCTTGCCTTAAAAAAGCAATAAAGTCTGCAGCAGACTCATCAGGCCTCTGATCCCTCTGCTCGAAAATGTGTCGCCAAGCAATCACTGAAAGTTTAGGTTGGAAATGTTATTTCAGCATCTTCTTCAAATCTACATAAGACACTGACTCCAAAAGTGCTGGGGCCACCAGATTCTCTGCTATGCCAAATGTTTCTTGTCCACAAACACACAGCAAGGTAGTCGCTTTAAGGCCGTCTTTTCTTATCTGATTGACTCTAAAGTAATTCTCCACCTGCGCCATGTACGAGTTCCAATGTTCTGGGTGGGAAATATCAAAGTCTGACAACTGGCCTATCTTAGACATCTTAGCCTTCTGCAACCCTCGTCAATGCCTTCGCTGCAAATGTTTTGTTGGAAAGGGGTCCTTCTGCTGAGCTCACCTCCAGCAATTCTGTACTGGCAGGCAGAGTCACGATTCTGGACTCCGAACTTTCCCTAGGGCTTCAGGACTTTCTTGGTGAGTCCTATCTTCTTTTGTTGGTAATCTTGCTTGCAGCGATCCCATCTTCGTCGCCACTGTTAAATTCGTGGGTTAAAGGCATTGCAAGGAAACGAGTAGTGTGAACAGCAAGTCTTCTTTATTCATTCACCAACAAACAGCAACAGAAAAAAATGGTGCGCAGGCCTTTTATAGTGTCCTTGCAAAGGCCAGCGTCAGCCAATGAATGCAAGGTTGTTTTTGCGCTTTGCACATGCGCGCAAGGCTGGAGACAGCCAGTCTGGTCCCAGACAGCCTTGTGGTTTGCTCGGGACCCTTTGCAACATTTCTGAGCCTGCTGAATGGTTCAGCAGGCCCAGGACATAACAGTTACAAAAGGGAATCACATGATCCTGGGACACTGCAATCATCTTAAATATGAATCAGTTGCCAAGCATCCGAATTTTGATCATATGACCATGGGAATGCTGCAATAGTCATAAGTGTGGGAAATGGTCATAAGTCGCTTTTTCAGTGCCATTGTAACTTTGAACAACTACCTGTAGTATAAAAAAGCAAACAAATAGCACAAGCAGAATAGTGAGCAATCTCACCATTCAAATCCATTCTGGAACAAATAAATCCAAATCCACTGTGGAACAATAGCTTTCAGAAGGCTTGGCTGCCATCTGAACTTCATCAGGATGGCAACTGCAGAGTGTTGGAGTTGCAAATGAGAAAGATTGCTTGTGTCTTGCTCTTTATCTCACAAATCTGAGGGGATTACCAGCAGGTTTGGTGGGGTTTTGCCCTAGAAGATTCAGATGGAGGAGGGAGGCCTGTTAGTCCTTAATGTCAAGCCATGTAGGGCATTATAAATTAAAATCAGCACTTGGCCTGCACCCAGAAACCTTTTACTATCATCCATAGCATATTATATAACTATAGCAATTCTGGAATCCCATCCCACTGTATTGTTCCAAGAGTTTTCTTGAGTTATACTTTTCCAAACTTCTTCACTCTACAAGTCATCTTTTATTTTTATTTTTTGCTTTCTGTTTGGCTCTTGACAGTTTACCTTGGACTGTCATCAGTATCCAATTGAGTTGTCATATTTCACTTTGCACCCAACTTTTACTGTTGCTGCTGTCAACTCAGCTTTTGACGTTGAGACCTTCTATAATTTCACCACCTTCTGTCCCTCCTCATCCACCTCTTCACTGCCAAGTTTTCTGTATAATCTGAGCCAGAGCAGCTGTCTCCTAATCTGGTTTATAACACTGTAGCCCCTGGAGTTGTCCAAAACAAACAGTCTTGCTGGGCAATCTGAACCAGAGGACAAATTCTTTAACCATTCTGCATATTCTAATTCTAACATAACAGTTCTGGTTTCACAAACAGCATGTAATATTTTATTGTACCCTATATGCTAGAACTAGATGTTCATTTCAGTATTTTATTATGGTCACTGAGTAGAATTCAACAAGTCAACTGCAAATGAAACAGAATAAGACAAGATAGTTTATAACTAGATGCTGAATGCAATAAAACGTGTCTATTTTAGGAACAGTATAGTGAAAGTTGGACATGTCTAAGAACTGTCTCACATTTTTTCATTACCTTTTAACAAAGTAATTAACAGTTTAAAATATTTTTTTAAAAAATGTTCACTTCTTGATTAGTCTTTTTTATTCCCTACATTAAAAACTCATAGAGTGTTGGAATGTGTTTATGGCTACTTTTCCTATCAAATATTTGTTACCAGCTTGGCTGGATGGATTTACAGAGTTTATACAGTTATCATCTAAGGATTAATTTTCAAGTAATAAAAATCCAAAGTCTACATAATGTAAGTTACAAGCTTCTGGGTCTTTGGCTAAAGAATATAAAGAGAAAACTACTGAACCCCTATAGTCAAAACTTCTTTTATTCCCCAAGTTTGATTAAAAACAAACATTTTTTTGACAAAAGAAAAAAATATGTTTATTCCAGAGTCAGAAATATAATAATTCAAGAGCCATTGTTGCTTTTGTTTTTATTTTATTAAAAAAAGTTAAATAAAAACTTCAACCTTACTTTTTCACTCTCTTTAAAGTTTTCCATAATTCTAGTTCTAATGATAGGGTGTTGCGTGGTTTTAGCTTTTGCAAAAGAACAAGTGTTGGAACAAAGATGTTATTATATTTCACAGCATTGATTATTACAGAGAAGTAATATATAAATGTATGTTTTCTTTTATGAGTGCTAGAAACTGGAAAGGGTGAGAAAAAGGCAAGAGCAATAGTTGTATTTCCTGCTTTGTTATGCAAGCTCTAAAGTTTGGAACTCAGGGCCAGTCATAAGGCCCATTCAGTCAATACAGAAATTGGAATATACTTTTCTGTCACTGGTTGGAATATGTTTCTTACTCCTATAAAGAGAAAGTTTACATGTGTAAGTTTTCTGTACATAAAAAAAATCATTTGATGATACCTATATTAATGTGGACATTATAAAAGATTAATATCTATAGATCAGTGTTTCTTTCTTTTTTTTGTAAATATTTTATTAGTTTTATAATTATAAATTATAAATCAAATTAAATACAACTCAACTTAATACAATCTTTTTCTCCCACACAAAACAAAACATACATTCTTATAAAAACTTACGTAAAATAGAATAACTATGGGTGTTGCTCGGCAGCACCCCCTGCACCACATCCCCCTCTTCCTTCCTCCCTATCTCCTACTTCCCTCCCCCTCCCTCTCTCCCTCCCTCACTCTCCACCCTCCTCTCCTACAACCTTCCTACTTCCCTCCATTCCTTCACTACTCACTCTCATCCCCTCCAGATGTGGTCCAGAGGTACTGCCCGAGCAACTCCTCTTATATCAATAAATATATCATTCTTATATAATGCAAGTATTACAGTTGAGTACATTATTACACCCCCCCCCAGTGTTTCTTAATGTTAGCAACTTTAAGACATTTGGACTTCAAATCTCAGAATTTCCCAGTCACCTATGCTGGCTGGGGAATTCTGCGAGTTGAAGTCCATACATCTTAAGGATGCCAAGGTTCAGAAGTGCTAATCTATAGAGTGACTGAGAATAGGCAGGGAGACTAGACAGATACTGATTTTAAATATAACTCATCAAAATCATAACTTTAAATCAGAGACAGCCATCTTCCAACTGAATGCATCTATTTTGTTTGGTCCACACACTTTTATAAGTTGCAATGATTTTCTATTTCTCTAATGTAATGTATGGGTTTAATAACAACAACAACAACAACAACAACAACAACAACAACAACAACAACAACAATAATAATAATAATAATAACAATAATAATGTTGGAAGGGACCTTGGAGGTCATCGAGTCCACAGGAAACCCTACACCATTTCGGACAGATGGCTGTCCAGTCTCTTCTTAAAAACTTCCAGTGTTGGAGCATTCACCGCTTCTGGAGGCAGGTTGTTCCATTGGTTAATTGTTCTAACTGTCAGGAAGTTTCTCCTTAGTTCTAATTTATAATTTATAATTTAATTATACTATGTCTTTCCATAAAAGACACAAAAGTTCAGGTTATTTTTATTTTTATCGCAGGTTATATTGGCCAAAAAAGAGTAAATAATAATGAGATTTGGCAATTTCACACAGGTTTGGCCAGTGGACAGGATGGAGAGACTGAAGAAGCTGTAAAACTATGCTCTGGATTTTGAAAAAAAAAAAAAAAAAGCCCAATCCCTGTCTTAGCTAAAAGTGCCTGACATTATAGAACTTCTGCAAATTGGACTCTGAATAATTTTGCCATAATTGCTGGAGGAAAAGGAATTTGTACAAGTATACTGGAGGCAGTATACCAGTACTGGCAAGTAAGGACACAGCTGATACACATCTGCTGCCAGCAAAAAGGGGATTTTTTTTGCAGGGGATGTTGTGAGGATAGAAATAAGAGTATTAACCATTCTTCCTATCAGAATCCACACACCCCCATACAAAACTATCCTTTGGCTCAGTAAGATTTTAAAAATAGCCTTTATGGATGTTAATGGTGACTGCTCAGTCTTTGCAAGGAAAAGATCAGCCATGAAAATGTTCTTCTGGAGAGAAAAGATGCAAATGAATTGAACTTTGCAATGCATTAAAGTTAGCAACCATTACAGCAAAATAAGTGCCATGTTCCATAAATCCATGTTGTTCTTTCTCTTACTTATTCTCGGGTTTGTATTAGGCACTTTGAGGCCTGATCACGCTTCACAGAGATCATGCTACCTCTTAACTTCTGGAAACTGAGATATGGAATAATGAATTTAAGCTGTCTGGTATTGCTCTCTTCAATCCTGCTCACATATACCTTCTGTCATTGGTGACAAATTCCAGCACAGTCTTGATTCTATGCAATGAGGCTCATAAATATTCTCTTTAAAGCCATTTCTAATGTTGGGCATTCATGATACGCTAATCTCTGCAGCATTTACAAACTTAAAAGAGTTTACCTCCTTTAAAAAACTTTTTCTAGAGACTTGAATGAGCAGACTTTTAATCAGTGACTGTAGTTCCTGAAAGAGAAGGTAAAAAAATTCCATAGTGTTTCAGATTCATTCTTTCTTGTATTATGACTCTTCTGTATGCATGTTTTATTTTAAATGTCATTTCATTACTTGCTACATTTTGGTAGTATTTAGTATATAGCTCTAACTTAAAACTGTTGCTAAATGAACACTTGTAAGCAGTGCTTTTTTGTAAAAAAAAAAAAAAAAAAAGGTGCCGGAACTCACACACGTCATACAACCTGTCTTGCCTACCCTACAAGGTTCCATCCCAAAAAGATGCTGCAACTCCATTCTGGGCATTCTATGACAAAAAAAGCCCTGCTTGTAAGTAAAGGACGACTGTAGTTTTCCCTGTTAGTATTGGTGGGCAAGTGTTTTTCTCCTTGGTAGTTCCTTGATTAGGATATTGTTTTTTGTTTGATTGTTTGTCTGGTGTTAATCTCTGCTTATTGGAGTGTTGGCAGCTGAGGAGGATGTGTACTTTGTTTCCTTCTTAGCTTTTTATTATCTCTTGAATGGTGGGTAAATGTGATTTATCTCTCTATATATGTTGATGGCTGATTTGTCTGAGGAATTCCCTGGCATTTTTGCATTTAGCTTAGTGTAGGATGCTCACAGTTTCGAAGTTGAAACTATGGTTGAGTCTGTTCAAGTGTTGTGATATTAAAAAGTTTTCTTTATGTCTTCTAACTGCTAGTTAGATCCTGCATAGCAGTTGTTACAGTCCTTACACTGTATGTTGTAGAAAACTGGTTTTTCTTCTTCTTGGGTTATTTGTCTCCAAATGAGGTTTAGGAGGGCTTTTTTTGGTTTGTGTGCTGAGTTGATGCCATGTGGTTGTAATAGTTTGTTGGTTATTTTAAAGATGTTTCTGATGCATAGCAGTATTAAAGTTTTCAAAGCTTGTGTTGGTCATGTTGAAGTGGGTTGAATGGTTGGTATTTTTTTAAAAAATAAAGTTTCATGGGTATCCAATTTTTTGGGAAGAAGTTGTAAAGGTGGTCTATTTCCTTTCTCAAATTCTGGATTGCTGTACTGGATCTGTATGCATCTGAATAATGCAATAAACAGCTTTTTTGTGGAAGGATGGGTCATTTTTAATAGATTTGTGTTGCTAATTTACCATCAGTCCTTCTGATGAGAATATCTAAGAATAGACTTTTGTTTTCTTCCCCCCTTGACAATTTTATTCCTTTGAAGATGTTGATTGTTTCATGTGTTTCCTTTAGTTGCTCCTTTTTTGTCTACATACTGGATCCTTAATTTTCATTCTATCTGTGAAAGTGCCATAGTTTCTAAATGCTGTATTACAGTTTCTGCTATGAATCTTGAGAGTGGTGATCCCATGATGTTCCTCTGATTTGCTGATATATTTGTCCATTAACCTGAAAGTAGGTAGTGAAGCAGAGGTTGATGAAATCTATGATTCTGGATATTTCAATCTTAGTTATTTGGTTAGGTCAGGTCTTTCATTAGTTCTGGGTCTTTGGATGTAAAGAGTGTGTGACATCAAATGAAACCACAATTTCATCTTCTGTTTTTAGATATTTGATTTTCTGGAGGCATTGTAGTTGATGGAATATTTGCTCCATGTTGTGAGATGTCCAAGCTTTTTTTATAAACTCTTTGGTTATACTGTATGTTATGGTCCCTGATAATGATACAATTGTATAAATTTACTAGAAACCAGAACACTGTAAGTTCTGCTCCTGGCTTAGATATGAAAGCTATATGGGTGACTTGGCCAGTCACTCTCTCTCTCATAGGGTTGTTCTTGTGGGGAAAATAGGAGAAAGAAGGAGTATTAGATATGTTCATTGCCTTGAGTTATTTATAAAGAGTAAGAAAGGTGGGATACAAACAAACAAACAAACAAACAAATGAGGCATGCTGGACTTATATACTTATGGGCATCTATAGAAGAATAGGATTATGGGTCCACTGATATTTATGTTTTTATTAAACAAATTTATCTGCCATTGTTCTTTTTTTGTGATACGATCTTTCTTGGTTAGGTCATAAAGTACAATATATTTTATGTACTGTTTTCTAAATGATCTCCAAGTGTCAACACTGCTGACGTACTGCAAGTGAAAGCCTTACTCACTGTTCATCCCACAAATGTCTTCATAATCAATATAGCTCCTTTTATGTGAGCCACTCTGCTCAATCTGATTATAAACAGTCAGCCTTAATTCATGCATAGACACTTCATTCTTTTGCTTTTCAGCCTTTCTTCCAGGTATCTTGCTTTCTCCTTACTGCTATAATATAGTTGCACCTCTATTGATATTGCAAATAAATGGTTGATCCATACATGCGTATGTAACATTTCATGACTCATATTAAGTGTGGGAAGTTGCTCCATATAAAAGTGTAACGCCACAAGGACTATCAGAAATTATCATCTGAAGTCTCAGCCACTTGTTCAGTTATGTCATACATTTTTACTAAGTCAACATGCATATTCAGATAATTTAGAAAAAATGCATAGCATTTGCAGATTATAGTATTAATGACTACTTTGAATAAACAGCATATACTGTAGATCAGGGGTGTCAAACTGCCGGCCTGCGGGCTGGATGCATCATAGTGAAACCGCAAACACCCCTTTGCCGACAATGGCAAAAAAAGTCGTGAAATATCTTGACACATCATGTGACAGTGTGAGTTTGATACCCTGCTGTAGATGAAAGGAAAGGCAACTTCATGAATAGGATTAAGCAATATTAACTGAACATTGTTGGACAATGGGACATGATAAAGATAACAGATAGATTGTGGGCTGGATCATAAATTATGCCATGCCTATTCTGGTTGGTTGTTTTTGGCTTGGCATTAATTGTGAATCCAATTATTATGGCATAGTCCATGCATTATGTGAATCTGTCACATTGGCTTGTTCTGCAAACCTCAATTAAAAATTCCTGATTTAGTGTTCATGAGAGTAAGACAGGCAAGGCTGATCACTAACCTAGTTTCAATTGTTCTGGAAAGAAGGGATTTTTTTTTTTAACTTGTGTAACTGTTTCAGTGTGAAACACTGAATTACTGCAGCTAGGGTAAAGGGATGAGCCACTAATGATTCTGTCATTCTATTCTTACATCTGCATCCTTCCCTTGAGCTTGATGGTTGATCAGTTAAGGTTGGTAGGGTTGAATGATTTCACTTACTCTTAGAAATAAGATATAGACCCTCACATTTGCTATGTAGAAGATTAGTTAAGACCTGGATTTTGTAAGGAGTTGGGGGAGACTGAAGAGTTGAATTGGTTGTTATACAGTATACAATATATTTACTTTTATAACTTAATTTCAGCTGACTGAAGTACTTGTAATGAGGAAAGAATGATACATACAACTGAATGTTCATGATTTTCATATATTGATATTGTTTGGAGGATAACTTTAATATTTTTAGGTTACTGAAATCAATAGTATTTTTGCTTGAAATTGCTGATTTAGTTTTTAAAATAAATTTGATGATTTTATTATATAATTGGTATCCTCTGAACATTACTTTGGTTCTGTTATTTTTGTATGGTACTCTGCTTTAGAATATTGGCTGTTAATATTACAGATATTACTCTTGTTTTTAATTCTTTGATGTTTCCCTTTAGAGGAAAAAGCTAACTGTCTTGTCTATGTATAATATGTTAAATGATTAATAAGTAAAGCTAATATAGAAACAGTTCTAAAACTGAATTGTTATAATCAACTTGTAGAGCAATAATATGAAATCATTTAGCCTCTACAAAATGAGGGAATAATAAATGCATTCATTTGGAAAGTTAGTTTTCCAGTTCTTCTAGTTTTACCTTATAAGTATATGGATATTTTTATAAACTGAATAAAATGATTGACCTGGGAGAGGAGGAAATGTCATTCAGCATAATTAATATTTGCTTTGGCCTCCAGTATTATAAATGTATAGCTTCCCTTATTTAGGGATTTATGTATTTCATTATAGAGTCTAAAACAAAGAGTTACAGAATAGGAGTATAAAACCAAATATTCTAAGTTATTTTCATCACAGATTCATCACAGAAAGCATTAAGGTAAATGTACTATATCTGGTTATATAATATTATATATTTTATATAATATATGTATAATATATATAATATAATACACACACATACAGTCCATTCAGAAAGTATTCAGACCCCCTTTTACTTTTGTTAATTTTGTTATTCTGCAGCCTGATTCTACAGTTGTTGAAATTCATTTTTTTCTCATTAATCAACACTCAGTATTCCATAATGTCAAAGTGGAAACAGAATTTTAGAAATGTCTGTAAATTTATTAAAAATAGAAAACTGAAATTTCACCTTGTAAGTATAAGTATTCAGACCCTTTACAAAAAGACTTGAAATTTAGCTCAGGTGCCTCCCATTTCTCTTAATCATTGCTGACATTTTTTCTACACCTTGATTGGATTCAACCTGTGGTACATTAAATTGATTGGATATGATTGGAAAAAATACTCACCTCTCTATATAAGGCCTAACAGCTGACAATGCATACTATAGCAGAGCAAAAGCCATGAGGTCAAAGAAACTGCCTGTAGAGCTCAGAGACAGGATTTTTTGCAAGGCACAGATCTGGGGAAGGATACAATAAAATTTCTGCTGAAGGTTCCTAAGAGCATAGTGGCCTCCATAATTCTTTAATGGAAGAGGTTTAGCACAAGTAAGACTTTTCCAAGAGCTGGTCGCCCGGTCAAATTGAGCAATCAGGGGAGAAGGGCCTTAGTAAGAGAGGTGATCAAGAACCTGATGATCACTGACTGAGCTCCAGAGATCCTGTGTGGAGATGGGACAGAGTTCCAGAAGGACAACCATCACTGCTGCCTTCCACCAATCTAGGTTTTATGGCACAGTGGCTAGATGGAAGCCTCTCCTCAGTGCAAAACACATGAAAGCACACTTGGAGTTTGCAAAAAAGCATCTGAAGGACTCTCAGACTGTGAGGAACAAGACTCTCTGATCTGATGAAACCAAGATTGAACTATTTGGCCTCAATTCTAAACATTATAGAATTCTATAGGAAACCAGACATCGGTTATCACCTGCCCAATATCATTGATGGTGACAGCATTATCCTGTGGGGATGTTTTGCAGCAACAGGGACTGGGAGACTGGTCAGGGTTAAGGGAAACCTGAGTGGAGCAAAGTACAGGGATATCCTTAATGAAAACCTGTTCCACAGCACTCAGAACCTCAGATTGGGCTGAAGGTTCATTTTCGAACATGACAACAATCCTACACATGCAACCAAGACAACACAGGAGTGGCTTATGGACAACTCT
This sequence comes from Bothrops alternatus, assembly GCA_034064705.1. NCBI lineage: Eukaryota > Metazoa > Chordata > Lepidosauria > Squamata > Viperidae > Bothrops > Bothrops alternatus. The sequence continues at coordinate 9,863,898 of JARGCV010000124.1, read as the reverse complement.
GAATGTCCTAGAGTGGCCCAGCCAGAGCCCTGGCTTGAACCCTATTGAACATCTCTGGAGGAACCTGAAAATGGCTGTCCTCTGACAGTCACTATCCAACCTGACTGAGCTTGAGAATATTTGCAAGGAAAAATGGCCAAAAATTCCCCAGTCCAGGTGTGCAAAGCCCCCAAAAGACTCAAGGCTGTAATTACTGCCAAAGGTGCTTCAACATAGTACTGAGTGAAGGATCGGAATACTTATGCCGTGATTTCAATTTTTTCTTTTTAATACATTTACAGACATTTCTAATACTCTGTTTTCACTTTGTCATTATGGGGTATTAACTATAGATTAATGAGAAAAATGAATTTCAACAACTGTAGAATCAGGCCGCAGCATAACAAAATTGATGAAAGTGAAGGGGTCTGAATACTTTTTGAATGCACTGAATATTATAATAAATCTATATTATTTCCCTATAACTTTATGTATGAAATAAGAAAGTCTTGCTAGCAATCCATAATCTTTAAATATTCCCACTTGACAGAAGGTAGCAAGTGTATTGGGATCAATTGGAGAACTGTTGCAACAGATAAAAGTGTACTTCACATTTTGAATTAAACAGCACAATTTCCCAAATTATACCCTTATCATAAATTATTACTTATGTTAATTAAGCAGACACTCCATGTTTGGAAGCCATTCACCTTTGAATATTGAATGTTGGAAAAATCACTTGCATAGTGTTAGAAAAGAAAATTTGAATTAGCCAGAGTTTTACCACCAGAACATATAGTTCAGCATCAACATTTATCCTTATTATTAATACAGATTCTGTTAAGTAGTTCTATTTAGTTAGTGTGATTTGTTTGAGCTAGTTTATCCTTATTATTAATACAGATTCTGTTAAGTAGTTCTATTTAGTTAGTGTCATTTGTTTGAGCTAGTTTTGATACTGACTGATTCAAGTTGAGCCTACCATAAATCTTTATTCTGCCTTCCATGATAAAGCTTTCTCAAATCCTTCCTGCTCATGCTATTGACAGATCGTTTTTCAACATCATCTAACCCTGCTCATTGTGGAAGAAGACATCTTACTTACTTGGCCAAGGGCACTATGCAAGCATTTAAGAACTGAAACAAAAATCTTTGGGCTTTACAAATACACTAAATCATGAATAGTGTCCAGTGGAACATTTGTTTGCTTTTAGAATGAAGTATTATAATATTGACTCTGGTGACACAATTTTCTTCTAGTAATTTTTGGAATGATATGAACTCTATAAGAATGCTTTTGGCAAGTTTTGACATAACAAGCAATATATGTTTTTGCGATATTTTACAAGATGGTTCAGTTATAGACATAATTGCAATTCTGGAAAATTTCACTAACGGTCAATTAGTAATGACAAGGACAAAACAGAAGAAGAGTGAGACAAGCTTGATATAATAGCTTGTAAGAGTAATCTGGAAGGACAGAAGGAAGAGCCATAATTAAGACAACAGTCTGACAAAAAAAAGCTTGAGTCCTAGCAGAAATATAATTTGAGAAAGCATTTCAGGCTTGACTCTGCCTGGTCTTCTTTAGATAAAGTGGGAGAAGGGAGTAGCACATTCAGACTTACAAGATTGTCTTCTTGTAACCATATAATAAAAGTAATATTGGCATTCATAACTTTGGTTTGCTAGTCTCGTCTATCTCCAAGGGATGACATCAACCTCGCAAGTCTGAATATGCTTCCCAGTTTCCCTCCTTTATCTATAACAGAACCAGGGAGGATCAAACCTGAGGCACTTTCTCAAATTGCATTTGTTCCTCAGATTCATATTTCTTTTGTTGGCCATTGGCTTTGTTTTCAGCTCTTTTTCCTGTTCTTCAAGGTCACTTTTACAGCCTATTACACCCTGTTGGATCAGAATAAATTAATTAATAATTTATAAGACTTGTATGTGGCCCAACTCTCAACAACTCTTTGTTGTTAATAGTTCCAGTATTATTTAGAATGTTAATACAATTTATTTTTATGTTGGAAAAGGTAAAATTTGTAGAAAAAATGATAGATAAATAAATCTCATTAACCTTTTCTGTTTATTTCATTTGATTTAATTATTATTGTTCGTGATGAATCTTTTTCAAATGTTGAATGTCATTGTTTGCATCCAATGCTTTTAATAACAGAAAATATTTTTGGGTGAACTCATGAGATCTCAAATGCAAGCACAAAATGATTTTCTAGACTTGCCCTGTTTCTCAAAACCTAGAGCTGCAATCTGTGTTTCTTCAATTTCAGACCTTGCTAATTGGATCAGCAAAATCTAAAGATATTTCCACTTATTGTAACTAGTTGGGGACTGCACAAATTTAGAGTGAAGCTGAAATAGGTTTTACATGGAGTGTAAATCCCAGTGGTGGGATTCAGCCAGTTCACACCACTTCGGCAGAACCGGTAGCTAATTTTTTGTTGCCCAGGCCCAGAATGGACTTCCGGAAACAGCATCCACACAGAGAACCAGTTGTTCACATATTTGAATCCCACCACTGGAGTAGACCCTACAGATGTATCTTGGCATGAAAGTGAAATAACAACAAGGCAGCTGCAGATGCATTTGTCTGAACAATCAGAGTGGAGGGATTTCCCCCCCCAACTTGATATTCTTTATCTAAACTTGGCTATACTTACTGAAAATAGTAGAAACTGTAATAATAGCTGTAATCACATTGGGCTTAGTGAACAAATAAACTTGATAAAGGAATTTCTTATGTTCCTATGTAGCTATTATCACTGCAATATTTGTTTTGTCTCTTTTATTTTATGTAATGTATATAGCAACTAAGATTTTAACCTACTCAAGGTTGAAAGAACTTTGAATCTCTCAATTGAAGCAACATGGCAAGGATACATATTTCAAAAGCATGAAAGCAAGGAATTCCTCATGCCTACCCCCTGCCCTACCAGATGAAGAATTTCTGATTTTCTCCTTTCAAAACAATTTATTTGAATGTTTGATGGCACAACATATGAGTCAGAAGCTATTCTGCTTGCTTTGCATTTATGTCCTTGTGATCCCTCTCTCTCTTCAATCAATTTTAGGGAAGTCACCCACTTATGAGATCTGTAGTCCTTTGTTCTCGCTACAGCTGCAATGCCACTCAGTTTGAAAGCTTTATTTCCATCTTTGAAATTTTATAAAAGGCAAAGCAGCTGACGGAAGAAGATTATAATTTAGTGACAGTTTCTTAGGAGAAAGGAAAGACAAGAAAAAAAGCAACACTGTAAAATTACATCAGTTCTGATTTTTTTGTTCACCAGTGAAAAGCTGGAGTTCAGCAGAACTATTTTGATTCTATCTCCCTATTTTAAAATAATGCTGCAAAAAATTACCCCATGCTGAAGGAACTAACAAATACAAATTAAGAAAAAAGAAAGGAAAGAAGAGAATAATACAGATTTTGTTATTGGTACATCTTAAGCTTTTTCAATCAATGGATATTGTTCTGTTTTCTGCTGGGTTCAGCATTGAAGAAGCAGGAATATTAAACAGGTACTTCTTTATTGAAGACAAAACAGAACTCAAACAAAGATGGCTCCGCCCCTATTTATACATTCAGCTTGGAGTGGTGTCAGCCAATGAATGCACCGTATTCTCCCGTTCAAATGCATACTAATCAGCCTTGTAGATAGCAAGTCTGGCTAGCAGGCCAGTGGTCTGCTAATGATTCCAGTGCAGCTCCCTGCACCTGTTCCATAATTAAGCTCAGTACATTACACCCCTCCCCTCCTGGTTTTTTAACACATACATAATATTTCTTGTTGTTCAATATTACACACATTCAAAAGCACAATGACACTCAGTGATACACAAGTCTGTCATCACACTTGTCAGAAATAATAATATCAAAACAACTCTGTTGCAAGGAACATATAGAACATTCCCATTTCACACATCCACATAGCATTTTAGTACATAGGTATTTCATTTTCAAAGGAACATACATAAGCATTTCAGTTTGCAATAAAAATACATAAGCATTTTAAGTTTGCAAAGACAGAAACCTCACGTAGTCCTTTAAAAACTTCGGTAGGCCTTTGGCCTGCTCCGAACGGCTCGGAGCTGCTGCTAGCTCCCGATCTGCAAGCTCGCCTGCCAGGCTCGGCAGACTAGGGCTGTATGACCCATTCGATTTGGGTGAAACCAGTTCATGAAGGCTGGCCTGTTCCGGTAGACCCAAACCTTTGTCCAGTTCCCTATGGCTGGCCTGTTCCAGTAGGTATGAGCTAGAGTTCCTCGGTGGAGAAGAATCCACCAGATCAGTGTGAAAAGCCGATTGAGAGCAATGTCCCATTGGCACCGATTGAGGTCAATGTCCTGTTGGCACAGTGCCTGAGGTAGTAGCGATATGAAAACCCAATTGAGAGCAATGTCCCATGGGCATAGTGCCTGAGTTAGGAGCAGCCTCGTTGGCAAACCCCCCATTCGGCGATCGCATTGTTCCACCTTCACTGAGAGACTCAGATTCATGATCGCGATCGTGATCATCCTCCCCCCTGAGAGCAGAGTCAGGAGCGGAAGAGTGGCATGGCAGCCTCCAACGCAGCTGGTCAATATGCCTGCACAGCACATGACCGTCTTCCAGGACCACTTTGTATGAGAGTGGCCCTGACACTTTGCAAACCATTGCTACCACCCACAATGCCCCTGGTCCATAATTGCATGCCCAAACCAGATCACCCACTTGCAATTGCCTTGGTGCCTTAGGCTGCGGCATCTGCGATGCAACCCTGTCAGGGTGTAAGCGATCAAGCTTTGTGATCAGACAGCAACCCCATCGAAGCTCAGCTGGGCTCTTTCCCGTAGACATGAAAGGCATTGTGCATTGGCAGAGGAGGAAATCTGCCAACCTATGATGCCGGTTTCCATGGGTTATCCTTTTCAAGGATTGCTTTGTTGTGTGAACCATGCATTCCACTTGGCCATTAGAGGCCGGGTGAAAGGGAGTTGATGTGGCATGCCTAATCATATTTGTCCTCAGAAAGAACTGAATCTCTGAGGAAGTAAATTGAGCTCCATTGTCGAAAACGGTGACATCTGGGAGCCCATGCGTTGCAAAGATGCCCCTCAAAACCTGGGTGGTCCTGGCAGTCATCATAGTGGACACTGGAATGACCTCCAGCCACTTAGAGTGACTGTCCAAAACAATGAGGAAAAGTTGCCTCTGAAAGGGCCAGCGAAGTCAATGGGAATTCTCAACCAAGGGGCTTGTGTGGTCTCCCATCTATATACAGGAGCCTGTGGCATCTCCAGCTGGGACTGCTGGCAAATGTAACACCTGTGGACCTGGGCCTCAATGTCTTTATTGAGTCCAGGCCACCAGAGGTAGCTACACATGAGCGCCTTCATCCGGACTATGCCCGGATGTCCCTCATGCAGAGAATCAAAGACTCTAGTCCTCAGTGAGGTCGGGATCACTACCCTGCTGCCCCACAGGATAAAACTCTTAAAGGTGGATAACACTAACTTTCTTTTCCAGAATCTCTGGAAGTTAGTGCCAGGACACATGTCAGGCCATCCTGTGAGCACCCAGTTCAACACATGAGTTAATGTGTTGTCAGTAGCTGTTTCTGCAGCAACATCCCCTGCATTGAGGGGAGACTTCGGCAAAGCCTGGTTAGACAGGATATGGTTGGCTGGTGCAGGATCTGGCTCTAATTGCCACAAGGGCAGCCTACTAAGGCTGTCTGCATGGCCCATTTCTCTCCCTGGTTTGTGAACCAGGCAATAGTCATAAGCAAATAGAAATATTGACCACCTCAACATTCTAGGGAAGATAATTTGGGGTGTCTGTTTGTTCGTAGTGAACAAACCCAGAAGTGGCTTGTGGTCAGTGAAGACCATGAAATGGTGGCCATACAAAAAGTCGTGAAACTTCTTTTTTTAAAAAATATATTTTATTAATTTTATAATTTTAACATACATTCATTTAAATTCATATAAATAAAATAAAACAAATACCTAGACTTGACTATAGGTGCTGCTCGAACATCACCCCCCCACCACATCCACCCCCTCTCTTCCTCCCTATCTTCTCATCCTACTTCCCTCTACTCCACCTCTCTCCTTCCCTCTCTCTCCACTTCCTCTTCTCCTCCAACCTTCCTACTTCCTTCTCCCCTCTTACACTCTTCCCCCTTCAGGTGTGGTGCAGAGGTGGTATCCGAGCAACACCCCTAATATTACAGATATACAAAACCATCTAACAGCCCCCCAACCTTCCCCCCCCACCTTCCTGGAGTGAAAACAGGGTAGTTTAAAAAAGAAATCCTAATACAAATTTAACTATATGCTAAATACAATTTCTTAGATTGATATTTCCCTTGAATATACTCAATCCATTTTTGCCATTCCAACATATATTTTTCATTTGAATGATGTTTTAAATATGCAGATACTTTGGCCATTTCCGCCAAATTTATAACTTTCAAAGTCCATTCTGTAGTAGATGGTAATTTTGCCTTCTTCCAATATTGACCCACCAACAGTCTCGCTGCTGTAATCAAATTCAAAATCAAGTTCATCTCAATGGTAATACAATCTTTTATAATACCTAATAAAAACAGCTGTGGTGAAAATTCAATACGTTTTTTCAGAATATTTTGAAGTATCCACCAAATTTTTATCCAAAAAGCTTTCATTTTTTTACAAGTCCACCATACATGAAAATAAGTAGCATCCATACAATCACATCTCCAACATTTAGATTGTAAATTAGGATACATACATGATAATTTTTTCGGATCTAAATGCCACCTATAAAACATTTTATAAAAATTTTCTCTTAAATGTTGCGCTTGTGTAAATTTTACATTTTTCACCCAAATTCTCTCCCAAGTTTCCATCATAATTGGTTGTCCAAAATTTTGAGCCCACTTTATCATACAATCCTTAACTAATTCAGTTTCCGAATCAATTTCTATCAATACATTATACAATCTTTTAATATGCATTAACCTTTGATCTCTGATTTGTTTAATTAAGTTTTCATCTATTTGAGATAAACCCATCTTCTGATCTTTTTTCCATCTGGTCTGCAGTTGTAAATATTGAAACCAAGTAAAAATTATTCCTTCCTCCCTTAACGTGTTCAGGGACTTCAATTGTCTTTAAACAGGAGTTTCTCATATGGCACCACATCATATAATTGTTCTCTATTTATATTCTCTATTGCGTGTCTGGGAACTGCCCAGACAGGAATCTTATCATTTAATTTATACTGGTATTTTTTCCAGACATGCAACAGAGCATTTCTCAGTAGGTGCTCTTTGAAACTCCTGTCCACCTTTTTATCATAAACTAGATATGCATGCCAACCATATAATAAATCATACCCTTCAATATTCAATACTCTATCATTAGTTAAATTAACCCAATCACTTATTGTTACTAGAACAGCTGCATCATAATATAACTTCAAGTTAGGCATTTTCAAACCACCTCTTTCCATTGTATTCTGGATAATTTTTAATTTAACCCTTGGTTTCTTCCCATTCCAAATAAATATATTAATACCCTTCTGCCACTCCTCCAAATTTGCATCCTTTTTAAGTATGGGTATCATTTGAAAAAGAAATAAAAATTTGGGTAATACATTCATTTTAACTGCAGCTATCTTTCCCAACAAAGATAATTGTAATTTCTTCCATTTTTCCAATTCTATTTGTACCTTACTCCACAAAATTTCATAATTAGTTTTATATAACTTTCCATTAGAGGCTTCAATATCAATTCCTAAGTATTTAATTTTCTTAACTATCTCACATCCCGTTATTCTTTCCAATTCCTATCAATATCAATTCCTGTTTTAAATTAATATTTAAATTTTTAACTAACATCTTGGTTTTAGCTATATTTAATTTAAATCCAGATACCTTACCATAAATTTTAATTATCTCCATCAATCTCTTGGCAGACTGTACTGGTTGAGTCAGTGTCACAACCAAATCATCTGCAAAGGCACGTAGTCTATAGTCTTGTTGTCTAATCTCTATACCTTTTAAATCTTCAGCTCCTGTTATCCTATTCAATAAAACCTCTAGAGTTAAAACAAACAACAAGGGGGATAAAGGACATCCCTGTCTAGTACCTTTCTCTAAATTAAATAAATCTGTTAACTCCCCATTCACAATAACCTGCGCTGTTTGTTTCTGATAAATCGCCAATATTGAATTAATAAACTGGTCCCCCATTTACATCCTAACAATCAGTTTTTTCAAAAACAACCAATTCAATCTATCAAATGCTTTTTCCGCGTCCAAAAACATAAGGACTGCGGGCACCTGAGTATTCTTCTCCAAATATTCTATTATATTAATAAGTTGTCTAACATTAGTTTTCATCTGCCTCCCTTGTAAAAAACCAGTTTGATCAGTATGAATTGTTTGTTGTAAAACTGTCATTAATCTATTAGCCATCACTTTTGCAAAGATCTTATAATCCGTATTCAACAATGAAATAGGTCTAAAATTTTCTGGTTGAAAATTATCTCGTCCCTCTTTGGGAATTAAAGAAACATAGGCTGTTTTCCATGAAGGTGGAACCTGACCTCCTTTTTGTATATTAACAAATAACTCTCTAAGAGGTTCCACCATTTCCATTTGCAGATGCTTATAATAAACTGCCGTTAACCCATCAGTCCCAGGAGATTTTCCCAATTTCAATTGTTTAATCACAGAAATTATTTCTTCTGAGGTAATCAATATATTTAATCTTTCTCTTTGATCATTGTTAATTGCTGATACATTTTCATTTTGCAAAAAAATATCTATATCGTTCTCTTGTACCTTCTCCTCAGCGTATAACCTAGAATAAAATTCTAAAAAAGCTTTCTTAATAATTTCTTGTTGAAACACATCTTTCCCTTTATATTCTATTTTTTCAATTATTCGAGATTTTTATTTTTTCCTTAATATATAGGCCAGCCATCTGCCAGGCTTGTTAGAGTTAAAAAATGTATTATGTTTTGCATATTGTATATTCCTGGCAACTTGGTCTGCCATCAACAAATCAAATTGTTTCCGTAGGACCTTAATCCCCTCTTTAATAATTTTGTCATCTGGTCTCTTTATTAACAACTGTTCCTTCTTTCTTATTTCCTCTTCTAACTCCTTCCATTTTTTCTCTTGTTTACCTCTATGCCTCTTACTCTTACTCTTACTATATTAAAATCCCATGCATATATGCTTTACTTGCATCCCATACCATTTCTATAGTTGTACCCTTATGCATATTTAACCTAAAGAATTCCTTCATTAAGTTTTTACATTCATTCACATTTATATCATATTTAAACAAATTTTCATTTAATCTCCAAGTTCTTTTAGGTCTTTGTCCTTCTGTTAGTTCCATCCAAACCGGATTATGATCTGTTAAAATTTTAGGTAAAATCTTCACCTTCTTTAAGGTAAAAAGAAAATCAGTTGAGGTTAGTATACAATCAATTCTAGAGAATGACTGATGCCTATCAGAAAAGAAAGTAAATTCTTGCTCTTTGCCATTTCTTTCTCTCCATATATCTATCAAGTCAAAGTCATCCTTTATGTCAAAAAAAGATTTAGGCAACTTAGCGCGTGTTTGAGGAATTGATGATATCTTCTTTTTATCTAAATTAATATCTATCACACCGTTCCAATCTCCCATTATTATACAAGACCTATAATCAAATTGTATTAACTTTTTATATATTAACTTATAAAATTTTTCTTTTTGTTGGTTTGGTGCATATATTCCCATCAAAAGTATTGTTTTACCTTCTTTTAACATTTCAATTGCTAATTATCTACCTTGTGTGTCTGATTCTATTAATTTGGTTCTAATATGATTTTGAACATAAATAACAATTCCATTCTTCTTCTCAGCACCTGCTGAAACATAGTGTGTACCTAATTTATTATTTATCAAATATTTCTGATCACTAGTTCTAATATGTGTTTCTTGCAAGCAAGTTACATCACTTTTACATTGGTTCAAATAATGAAATATCTTCTTTCTCTTCTGTGGAGAATTTAACCCATTGACATTCCATGTCAAAAATTTATTTGACATGACCGATTCCAGAAAGCCTTTGCAGGACCAATTCAAAATTTTCATCATTTTTCTTCTTTGGTCAAGCTCCCATGGCTTCCACACTTGTAGATACAGCTTCATGAGTTGTGGTCAGGTCTTGTTGTTCCATTTTTTTTGTTCCTTACATTTGGTGGTTGCCCGAGTTTGCCTTTGATCTCTGGGCACCTGTACTTCCAAGGGCTGAAATATATCAAGGCTCCGCTCAGGCAAATCCAGTAAAACTCGTTTATCAGATCCTATTGCTCCATGAGGTTGTAAATCTTCAGGTTATAATTGCTCTTTTTGCTCTTTGTTTACTTCTTTGAGTGGTTCTATACTTTTTGGTGTTGGAGATGGGGGTTTACCAGCCTTCATCACATTCAGAAAAAAATCTTTTGCTTTCGAAATAGAATTCAAACGATATCTTTCACCCTGGTAAAGTAATGATAGCCCAGCTGGAGCCTCCCATCTATATTGTAGACCACGTTTTTTAAATTCATCCACCAAAAAAGCATAATCTTTTCTTGCTCTTAACATCTTCGGAGGAATCTCCTTCATTATCACAACCTCTTGACCTGCCACAATTAATTTCTTATTATACGATATTGTAAGCACATGATTTCTAAATCTCCTTGTAACAAAATAAATCAGAATGTCTCTAGGTAAGTTTCTTTGTCTTGCAATCCATGAATTAACTTGATAAATCCTGTCTATCTGCCAAGACACATCTTGTACCCCCTCATTTATAAATTCTGCAAAAGCTTCTCCAAAAATCCTTCTCAGATCCTCCTGGTTCTGGTTTGCTTCTTTCAACCCTCTTATTCTGACAGCCCACATCATCTGATTATATTGTGCCATAATAGCTTGATCTTCCACAGCATTTTTAATTTCTTCCATCTTTCTCTCAAATTGTTGCTCCGCCTCTTCCACTTTCTCTTCCACTCTCAAAGTATAGCCCCAAACCCCCTTAAAAGCTTCCACAATATCTTCTCTTATCACTATATTATGAGTCTCAAATGTTTCTTTAATTTTCCCCAATTCCCCAGTTACTCCTTTGATCTGTTCCTCAGCATGAGATGCAATCCTTTTCTCCAATTCATCCCCAAATTTCTCAAAATTCCTCTCCATATTTTTTTCCATACTTCTCTCTATATTATCAGTCAGTGTTAATAATGCAGCCTGTAAATCTTTCATAGTCAACATTTCAGAAGGGGCTTGAATAGGCGAAGGGGAAGTCATGAAACTTCTTGATGTCAGCCACAATGGCCAATGCCTCCCTATCTATTTGCATGTAATTGCGTTCTGCAGCAGAAAGAGTCCCCGAATAATAGGCTATAGGGACTTGTGTCTCATCAGCACTGAGGTGACTTAAGACAGCACCGGTCCCGTAAGGGGATACATCGCATGCTATGCTGACTGGCAACTGCTCATTAAAATGAACCAACACCACATTAGAGGACAACAATGCTTTAACCGTAGCAAAACTCCTCTCGTGGATACTTGTCCACTTCCATGGGGCTTGTTTACCAAGAGCTGGTGTAATGGCTCTGCCACTGTGGCCTTGTGGGGGAGGAAAGTATGGTAGAAATGAAGGAGTCCCAGGAAGGCTTGAAGCTCTCCCTTTGTTTTGGGACTGGGTGCCTGCTGAATCGCTTTGAGCTTGGATTCAGCAGGATGGATGCCTTCGGCATCTATACGAAACCCCAGGAATTCTGTGGAAGTGACTCCAATTTTGCATTTTTCTTGTTTGAGGTTTAGCCCCGCTTTGCGGAAACGTCGCAAAACGGCCCGTAGCCTGTCAGACAGGTTTTTGACTGATTCCCCAGCTATGAGGACATCATCAAAATATGGACATACACCCGGAATGTTGTGAAGCATGCGTTCCATCATGCTCTGAAAGATGCCAGGGGCTACATTCACCCCAAACTATAGCCTTCACACTTTGAAGGTTGTCCGGTGAGTCACAATGGTTTGGGCCTCTACCATGGCGTTGTCCACCAGCAGCTGCTGATAGGCCTGAGCCAAATCTAATTTGGCGAAAATGCGACCTCCCTGTAGAGACGCCAGAATATGGCTGACTACAGGCACTGGATAGGAGTGCTGCTGGAGAGCTTTGTTTAACATGCATTTATAGTCAGCACAAATGCAGACTTCCTCATTGGCCTTAAGTGGCATGATGATGGGAGTTTCCCATGGACTGCTGTCCACGGGTTCCAAAATGCCTTACTGCAACAATATGTCCAGCTCAGCATTTATTCTCTGCTTGAGAGCAAAGGGCACCCAATGAGGCTTAATCCCTATCAGTGCTATGGAGGATCTACTCTTAAAGCAATTGGAGACCCTTTGTATGCCCTTAACTCTGGGCTGAAAACATCAGCAAACTCTTTACACACCTCCGAAGGGCTCGCTGTTTGCAAACTGTTTAACCCATTCACCTGAATTCCCAAAGCATCAAACCAATCAAGTCCAATCAGACTTGTGCAGTTGTCCTTGACAACTATGACGTCCAAAGGGCCCTCAAAATCCCTGAACTACACTCCGAGTGTGGCCTCCCTCTTGACGCTGACTTGGGAATTCTGGAAGTCTGTTAAAATGAGGTTTGATGGGCTGAGCTTAACTCGTTGGCCGCTTCTACAACAAATCTGCTTCAGTGTGCTTTGGGAGATTATTGTCAGAGCTGAACCCATGTCCAACTCCATGTTGAAGGGAACCCCTTGCAATTTGACTTTGAGGTATAGCTTCTTCTTGATTGGGCGATGGGTGCCTGTCCTAAATACGCTCCTTCTACTCACGCAAAAACCCACCCTGTTCTGACTGGAGACCCCAGTACCTTTCCGAGGCAACTCTTCCGATGAACATTCTTTTCTGCGACCCAAACAAACGGCAGCGATATGGCCTTGCCTGCCACATGCCTGGCAAGTTATGGTGCAGAACCGGCAGTCAGCCCGTTTGTGGCGGCCTCCAGACCCGAAACACGGAGAGAAGGGAACTGCCTTGTCAGGTTGCCTTTGAGGCCTTCTTTCTGGAGGTTGCTGCAACTGATTGACTTCGTGATCCGATTTGGAATCTTCAACCCTCTTGGCGTCCTCTTGGTGGACTGTGTCTGAGCAAGAAGGGTTCTTGGAGAGCCACAAGGCCTTAACAGCTCCGCCTGCTGCTTCTTTGGCCATTATCTCCCTCAATGCGTCTTGAAAAGAGACAGTTTCTTTAGCAAAGATCTTTTGTTGAAGTTCTCAGCTCCTCAGACCACAAAGTAAGCAGTCCCATAACTGTTCTTCAAGATCCTTGAATTCGCATAGTCTTGCAGCTTGGCGAAGAGCAGCTATGAAATCTGCAGCAGACTCCCCAGGATGCTGGTCCCATTGTTCAAAGGCATGGCGCTAAGCGATGACTGAAAGCTTCGGCTCAAAATGTTCCTTGAGCATCGCAGCCTTCAATCCATCTTCCCGAACTTGGTTGATTCTCAGGTAATTCTCAACCCTCATGACGTAGGAGCTCCACTTCTCTGGATGGGCGACATTGAATTCTGAGAGTTGACCTATCTTCGCCATGGTGAGTCTTTGGCAGCCTTTTCAATGCCTGGTGCTGCACAGGCTTCCGTGGGACTTCCAGGGCTGTCTGTAGAAGCAGTCTTCTCCAGCGTCTTCGTACTGGCAGGAAAATAGTGAGTGGGGGTTTGGAACGTCGTTCCATCTACGACACTAGCTAGGCCTTCCCCTGAAGTAGCTCAGCTCACTGAATTTCAGCAGCATGATCCCACCTTCATCGCCAATGTTCTATTTTCTGCTGGGTTCAGCATTGAAGAGGCAGGAGTATTAAACAGGTACTTCTTTACTGAAGACAAAACAGAACTCAAACAAAGATGGCTCTACCCCTATTTATACATTCAGCTTGGGGCGGTGTCAGCCAATGAATGGACTGTATTCTCCCACTCAAATGCATACTAATCAGCCTTGTAGACAGCAAGTCTGGCTAGCAGGCCATGTAGTCTGCTAATGGTTCCAGTGCAGCTCTCTGCACCTGTTCCATAATTAAGCTCAGTACATTACAGATATAATTTTCATGTAAAACCTGAATGTTTTGTTTCTGCATTTTCATAGTCAGCTCTAGTTAATTTCTATTTTTCCCCTAGATCACAGGTCGGCAACCTGCAGCTCCGGAGTTGCATACGGCTCTTTGAGCCTTCACCTGCAACTCCCAGCCTCCTCTGCCATTTGCAGAGAGAGACAGAGCTTCTCTCTCTCCCTCCCTTCCTCCCTCCCCCCTCTCTCTCAGAGTGGCCTCACCCTCCCTCCCCCCTCTCTCTCAGAGTGGCCTCACCCTGTTCAACGAGTGAAAAGCTTATTGGGCAGGGCTCCTCCCTTTGCTGCATATCTGCAGGAAGCAGGAAGGGCAGAAGAGAGCTAGCTAGCCCAGCTATGCTGATTCATGAATTCTGGGAGTTGAAATCCATGAGTCATAAAAGAGCCGAGGTTGCCTACCCCTGAGCTTGTTGGAGAACAGCTTGAAGCCAGCTTGCTAGGTGTGCAGAAGATCAGAGAGAGGGAGGGAGAGAGAGAGAGAGAGAGAGAGAGAGAGAGAGAGAGAGAGAGAGAGAGAGAGAGAGAGAGAGAGAGAGAGAGAGAGAGAGAGAGAGAAGAGAGAGATGGAGAGAAAGAGAGAGAGGAAAGAGAGAAAGAGAGAGAAAGGGAGAGGAAAGAGAGACAGAGAAAGAGAGAGGAAAAAGAGGGAGAGGAAAGAGAGAGGGGGAGAAGAAAGAGAGGGAGAGGGAGAGAGAGAAAGAGAGGAAAGAGAGAGAGAAAGGGAGAGGAGAGAGAGAGGGAAAGAAAGAGAGAGAAGGGGAGGAAAGAAAGAGAGAGAGAGAGAGAGAGGGGGGGAGAGGAAAGAGAGAGAGAGAGAAAGAGAGAGAGAGGAAAGAGAAAAAGAGAGAGAGAAAGAGGGAGAGGAAAGAGATAGAGAGGGAGAGGAAAGAGAGAGAGAAAGAGAGAGGAAAGAGAGAAAGAGAGAGGGGGGAGGGAGAGAGAGATGAAGGGAGAGAGGAAAGAGAGCGAAAGAGAGAGAGAGGGAGGGAGAGAGAGACAGAGAGAGACTCTTTTGATCTCTAAAATGAAGATAACACTGCATATATTTTTTACCTTATATATAGAGAGACTAATATATGAGACTAAAAATTTAGTCTTATATATGACTAAAAAATTATTTAAAAACTTAGCTTTCGTCAGCGTCTACTATTGCTGTTTTGATCAGGTGTTGTAATTGTGTGCTCAGCCACTTCGTCAGTTGTGTACTAAAGTTTTATCACCTGTTCGCTTGTCCATAGTCGTTAAAGACTCTATTTTGTGTGTCAATCTTTCCCTTTTACATTGGCGTGCCCTCTGTGCTGTTTGATGCACAAATACATCGAACAGCACAGAGGTGATAAAACTTTAGTACACAACTTGTCATCCAATTACAACAATTACAACACATGATCGAAAACAGCAACACTACTGTAACATCAGCTGAAGACTTCTTAGAGAAGTTAAAGGCATTGAGAGTAGAAGAGGATGAGATTATGGTGTCATTCGACGTGGTATCATTATTTACATCCATTCCCCAGGATTTAGCCAGATCAGTCATAGGAGAGATATTGCAGAAAAAGGAACCACAAGCACCTGGTTCATTGAGTCCCCAAGATCACATGCAGCTCCTCAATTTCTGCCTAAAATCATTCTTCACATTTAACGGCTCTGTATACGAACAGATTAAGGGCACACTAATTGCTGAGGCGGTGTTGCAAAAACTAGAACTCATAGCGATGAATGATTACAAGCCCAAACTTTGGGCCAGGTATGTGGATGACATGTTCGTGGTCATCAAGCGCCATGACAAAGCTTCCTTCATGGAAAAGCTGAATGCCATCTACCCTGACATCCAGTTCATGGCTGAAGAAGAGGTGAATAACACCTTACCCTTCTTGGATATATCAATATGTTGCGAGCATAATGGCACGCTGGTTATCAACATATACCGCAAAGCCACCCACACTGACAGAATACTCCACAGTGTCAGCAATCATCCTACGGCCCATAAAATTGGCTGCATTCACACCCTGTTTAATAGGATAAACATACACTGCAGCATAGCAAGTGAAAAAGCCAAGGAATATGCACAGCTTTTTCTGGTGTGCATACAGAATGGCTATTCTGCCGACTTCATCCGATGTCATCACCAGTAATGGGCACTATGTGCTGCAGATGACAGGCTTTCAATCACTACTACTTGGACCACACTCCCCTATATCCATGGAGTGTCAGAGATGGCTGCAAGAATATTATCTGAGCATAACATTAGAGTGGCGCATAGACCCAATCAGACTCTTTGAACACGAGTAATGCGCCCCAAAGAACCCTTGCCCATGAGTGAGATGTCATCAGTGGTATATCAAATCAATTGTAATAATTGCGCATGTAATTATGTAGGTGAGACCACAAAGTGTCTTCGGATGAGACTGCATGAACATCAGTTGGCCATCAAACGCCATGAGCAGCGGTCCCAAGTGTGGGCTCACACTGTAGAACACAATCACACTTTTAACTTCACTGAGGCCAGGGTCATTGCTCATGATGCAACAAAGGGCGGCTGTCTGCTAAAAGAGGCATGGCTATCCAACAAGCATTCCATCAACCGGCATATTGAACTGTTACCAGCTTATCAGACATTATGCTGGCAGACATCTTTAAATAAGAAAACTGCAAAGATGAAACAGCCACAGATCCTCACTGATACAAACAGGTTAACAGAGGATCGTATCCCTTCCTCAATGGATTCAGGGTTACAGCAGATGATTGAGGAGAGGCAGACGTCATCGATGTGTGACAGCAGGGGACTTGGAGCCAACATGGACAGGGACGATGACAGCGATAACGAACAGCCAGCGGAAACGGCAGCATCACATATGCAAACACCAGAAAAGCAGTGAGATGACTGCTCATGGCAGAATACACACTCCACACGGACAGGGCATGAGGAGAGGAGTAGGGTGCCTAAATTTAAACAGCAATCAATGAGTGTGATGGAAACAACACAGCAATTAACTACATGCTTGCCCCACTACATACATTGGACAAACTAACAGAAGGATAAGTGCACGCATTGAAGAACACAAAAACTCAGTCAAAAGAGAGGAACCAACTTCCAACACCTTAAAGCCACAGGACATGAAATTGATTTCAAAAAGACCAGAACTATTGCCAAAACTGAACATTTTAATAACAGAATAATCAGAGAAGTCATCGAGATAGAAAAACGCCCCCACAGCATGAACAAATGAGATGATACCTCCCGCCTACCAGCCATTTGGAAACCCGCCTTTATTGACAAACGAATTCCTAACACAAAGATTGACACCAGAACCACACAGGATGCCACCTCCACACATCCACACAAAAAGCAAACCCAAACCCACACCGATGATGAGGCACGACCACAGACCAGGAGCCAGACCAGAGCTGCATCATTGGCCACTTTGAACCCCTCCAGCACTACAAAACCCCCACCCAACCAGAACACTCCCCCAGCCAATCAGAACACAGCCAACCCCCCAGCCAATCAGAGCACAGCCAAACCCCTAACCAATCAGAACATAGCCAAGCTCCCAGCCAATCAGTTCAAACCCCCACTGGCAGTTAAAAGGAAAAAACAACTCAGACCACACATTGCTCCTAGAAGCAGAAGCCAAAAGCACCAGCCTGAAGATGATGAATGAGACTTCATCGAAACGTCGCCCAGACACTTCAAATTCTACGTGGGAGAAAACCCAAAGAACCAAAGACCTACATACAAACACCCGCGAAAACCTCAGAAAACAAATATATATATATATATATATATATATATATATATATATATATATATATATATATATATATATATATATATATATATATATATATATATATATATATATATATATATATATATATATATATATATATATATATATATATATATATGGTGGATTTCCTCCCCGTAGAGGTATGATATTTGTTTTCTGAGCTCGCGCGAAAACCTCAGAAAACAAATATCATACCTCTACAGGGAGGAAATCCACCATCTAACCAGGAAGCCAAAAGCACCAGCCTGAAGATGACGAATGTGACTTTATTATATACCTATAATAAAGGTAAAAAAGGATATATGCAGTGTTATCTTCATTTTAGGGTTTTGCGGCTCCCAGTGTTTTGTTTTCGATGGGAAACGGGTCCAAGTGGCTCTTTGAGTGTTTTGGGTTGCCTACCCCTACCCCAGATGCTACTCCCACTCAAACTGTTCAAGGGTTTCTGTCAACAATGTGACAATTTACATCAACAATTTATGAACATGCTGGCATGTTACTAGCACCAGCTACAGTCCAGAGTGGTGCCATAAAAATGCCCCTTCATTCAAAAATGCTGATAATACAAACATGTCAAACAATATGTATGTAGTTACATGTCCAGGCTCTGATAGCTGTGTGATCTTACTTAAATATAGATAATCAAGTTTAAGAATTAGAATGGTTAGCCAATTTATAGGTTAACATCAAGTAAGTGAGCCCAATGGTTCTTAATCTTTTCAAGAAGTCTAGGAATCTCATGGAAAGGTCAGCCTATTAATAAATTCATTGTCTTTCACCCAGTGATAGAAAGGTATTATTGACTACTCACTAACACTTTTTTATTACTGATTATCTGGGCCCTCAGCAGTCTGGGTTCAGGTCCGGTTACAGCACGGAAACTGCTTTGGTTGTGCTGACCGATGATCTCTGGCGGGCCCGGGATAGAGGTTATTCCACTATCCTGGTGCTTCTTGACCTCTCAGCGGCTTTCAATACCATCGACCATGGTATCCTTCTGCGCTGGTTGGAGGGGCTTGGAGTGTGGGGCACCGTTTTGCGGTGGTTCACCTCCTACCTCTCTGGCCGGTCACAGTCGGTGTTTGCAGGAGGTCAGAGATCGGCTCTGAAGTCTCTTCCGTGTGGAGTCCCTCAGGGGTCTGTTCTCTCACCTCTGCTTTTTAACATATACATGAAATCGTTGGGTGAGATCATCCATCGACATGGGGTGAGTTTTCATCAATATGCTAATGATACTCAGTTTTACATCTCTACCCCGTGTCATTACAGCGGAGCAGTAGAAGTGATGAACTGGTACCTGGAGTTGGGGTCTGGATGGGTGCCAACAGGCTCAGACTCAATCCTGACAAGACGGAGTGGCTATGGGTTCTGCCTCCCAAGGACAATTCCATCTGTCCATCCATCACTCTGGGTGGGGAAGTTTTATCCCCGTCGGAGAGGGTTCGCAACTTGGGTGTCCTCCTCAATCCACAGCTAAGTTTAGAATACCATCTTTTGGCTGTGGCGAGGGGGGCATTTGCCCAGGTTCGCCTGGTGCATCAGTTGTGGCCCTATTTGGACCGGGAGTCACTCCTCACAGTCACCCATGCCCTTGTCACCTCGAGATTCGACTACTGTAATGCTCTCTACATGGGGCAACCTTTGAAGAATGTCCGGAGACTGCAGGTGGTTCAGAATGCGGCCGCGTGAGCTGTCTTGGGTCTCCCAAGACATGCTCATATTACTCCAGCCCTTCGTGAGCTGCACTGGCTACCAATTGGTCTCCGAACACAATTCAAAGTGTTGGTTATGACCTATAAAGCCCTATATGGCAATGGGCCAGGATACTTGTGGGACCGTCTTCTGCCCCATGAATCCCAGCGACCGGTTAGGGCACATAGGGTTGGCCTCCTATGGGTCCCGTCTGTTAGACAGTGCCGTTTGGCGGGACCTAGGGTTAGGGCCTTCTCTGTTGCTGCCCCAGCCCTCTGGAACCAACTTCCCTCAGAGTTTCGTACTGCTCCCTCCCTCCTAGCTTTCCGAAAACTCTTAAAAACACATCTATGCAGACAGGCTTGGGGTGTGTGAGCGGCGCTCTGCCCCTGGGCCTTTGATTGGGATTGTATGTTGTATGAGTGGGTATAGTTTATAGTTTTATACTCTATTACTATTTTAAATGATTTATATATTTTTGTACTTGTATTTCTGCTGTAAGCCGCCCTGAGTCTGGGGAGAAGGGCAGCATATAAGTCAAATAAATAAATAAATTACAGTGGTACTAGGTTATCTTTTTTTTGTGTTATAGCAAAATAGTAATAGTAGTAGTAATAGTAGTAGTTATTTTAAAAAAAATAACTAAGAGTTTGTGAGATAGGTTAAATTACTGCCCAAAGTTGCCCAGTGAAAATAAGAATTTGGGTTACTTTCCTTTGTGAGACTATTAGAGTAGGAATTGCAGTATTACTCAGGCTATAGCCTGATACCAAAGAAACATAGAAAATTCTTCTTTTCTAAAGGCAATTACTTAATATGAACAAGCAGTAACTAAACGAACCACAGAACTTGTTTTTCTGCACTGCTTGACATCAAAATGAGGAACTGTAGCTTATGTTGAGCTTAATGAGCATAGCTGGCCATAGAGAACAAATCTTGGCTTCCAACTTAGATTTGTCAAGATGCAAAGCTCTAAAATATTCCCTTACCTTTTTGAGCTATAGAATCCACTGAGCTTAGGGGATCATTCATTTGTCAGAAAACGAATGTTTTTAAAAACTGTAAACAGGGTGTGTATGTTTAGACTGAAACAAAAGATCTCTATGTTATCATGTTTCAGAGAACCATTCAGAGTTATAGAAAAGCCAACATGCTTGAGTGGCCTAAAAGATCTAAAGCAAATAATAGTCAATGTTCAATTGAAAACTGAAATGAAAAGCAACAAGATAGAAAAGTTGTTTTTGCAAGATGATTTTTTTCTCAGACCAACTGGTTTTTCCAGCAATCAATTCCTACCAGAGTCTATCCTTTTCTGCAGTATCTTAAATACTCATTATTAGAATGCATTTCAGTTATCATATGCCATTGGTTTCCCAGTGAATATTTACTTTATAGGAAAACAGTTCAGAATTCATCCTGAAAAACCTGAAGGGATGAATCTAGTGGAAGAGGGGAGAATAGGAATAATTTGTCTTCCTGAGGTGTTTTGTCTCTATACTGCTAATTAATACATTGTTGATTAAGGCCAAGTGTTGGAGACAGCTATATTTCAGGATGTGACAGCTTTTCCATTATACATTTATTTATAAACCAAAGAATATAGTAGCATTATTTCATAAACTATTCATTAAATTTATCAAAATTATTAACACACAATCAGGTGGATGGTAAATGGACATACCATCTCCTTTCCAGTGAATTTTTAAAAGTTAATCTAAAGTATGTCCATCATTATCTATTATGTTAAATCATTTTCACTTTTCATTCTATTGAAGCTGGTGCATTGATATAATAAATATGCATTTTTAAAACTTTAATTGAGGCTATTAAAAACCAAAATAGGAACACACAAAAAAAAACTTAAAGGTGGATGATCGAACCATTTCTGCATTACTTGGGCTTAATATTTGGCTGCTTAAAATGTACTTTTGAAAAAAAATGTCTCCAACAGGTAGGATAATGTCTATTACGAATAAGGTGGCAGCTTTACTCTAAGACTCATTGTGAGAGACCGTAGGGAAACAAATGGAAAGGGAGTAGGTGTAAACTAAGAGATGGAAGGCAGACTTCCGGTTCCGGGTCACGGTGCTTCTAGTCGTACAAGGAGACTCGTCTCCTCGTCGGCTAGCCTCCCTCCGTCAGTAGACTCTTATGCGGGTCTAAAGTTGCCCTGGAGGGTGTGACTTCTGTCGAAGAGGCTTTGCTCGGCCACGGAGGAGCAGCGGCTCCTCCAGCTGTCCGGGCCAGACTCTGAGGGCCGACGGAGAAGAAGATCAGCCAGTAAAATGGCCGATCACCTAGCTGCAAGAAACCGCAAGTCACAGAACAGCTAAGCTTTAAACCCACCGTGATGAATCCGGGTGAGATCTTTCTTTTTTTCCCTCTCTTTTTGCTTTTCTATCTTTTTTGCCTGTAAGAGCCCTGTGGGAAATATTTCCCTGGCTTGGAAAGGCAGCTTCTACGCGTCTGGGAAGAAAGGCGAACAAAAAGAATAGAAAGAAGCCTTAAAAACTACGTTTTCTTTATATAAGTACATTTTGGGGTACTGGAACAAAAAAATTTTTTCCTAAGAACTTTATTATCAGCCTATGTTGGTGTGTCTTTTTTTTAAATACTTCTTCCTCTATTTTTCCCTAAAAAAAATAGAAAAAAAGGGATGAGGGAGGAAAAAATGAAAAAAAAAATGAAATGAATGATGTTTGAAAAAAGATTTTTTAGCTTACTGAGGACATCTACTGGTTAAAAGCTAACATGGCAATTGGAGAGGAGATGACTTCTTTATGAGAAAGTTAATTTGATGAAGTTGAACAATTTTTATAAAATGGAGCTGCACTCACATTTAAACTGCAAACTTATTTTGGAAAAGATCTATGAGACTAAAGTGGAAATATGTGTTACAATGAAAGAACTTACTACAGAATTAAGAACCAGAATTTCTTCTTCAAACTTCAAAATTGACTTTCAGACTATACCTGATTCTTCTACAAAACAGATTACACAAGGAGAGGACTTAACTGAAAATAAAGAGAACTTGATTTTGCCTTATAAACAATTTACTTATGATGCTGAGAACCAGAAAAAGCAAAGACTGGGACTTCAAATCTTAAAGCAACAAGTTTTCATGGTTAAGAAAATCAGAGGGCCAATGCAAAGATCAAAATGGCTCTTACTGATCCAGATACTACTACAAGCAATAAAAAAGACTTATCAGCTGGAAGGGAAGCTTTGCTATGGAAATGCACTAGGCATTTGAAAAAATCTAGAATAAGACTAAAAAAAAGAGTGAAAATTAAAGTGTTATGTAATGGACTAAAGGCAATCTAGAATTATGGACTGATTTAAGGACTAAGATTATGAGTTAGATGTGCGATTAATGGAAGATATATAAGACTTACCTATATGAAAATTACTGATGATTTATTTGTTTGATGACTAATGAATTGAAATAACCTAAAGTTTGATGCTATTTGGTCAGTTTAAAGAGATTGATCAACAGGGAAATGAAGAGGATACTTCTGAGATTAAAGACTATAACTGGATTTTGCTTGATGAAAAGTTTATTTATGGAGAGGAAGAGGTTTTGCTTCAAGAAAAGGAATTCTATCCAGCTAAGCACCAAGAAGAGGATTTAATTCACAAAAGAGAGACATTGTTTCACCTCAAGAAGCAATTAGGCTACAAAGTGAAATGGACTTTGCTTGATGAGCAGTTTATTTATGGAGAGCAAGAGGAATTGATTCAAGAAAGGAAGATTCAGTTTCAGAAGCAATTTATTTACGGGGCTGAAGAAATAACAAAGAGAGACTTATTATTTGAAAGGGTGGCCCTGTTATGGCGGCTTGTTTGGTTAGGAAAAAAACCTAGAGTTCGTTTGAAATAATGAAATTTAAACTTGTATGTAAGGAATTATTGGCAATTTAAAATTATGGACTGAATTGAGGACCAAGATTAGGAGTAAGATGCAAGAGAAGATGTTTAATGGTTGACACAATTAAATAGACGAAGGATGTATTTGTTTTGATGATCTGGGTTTGACATTAGATTGACTTAATGATGAGATAGATAGATTGGATAAAATTGAAGGAATGTAAGTTAGAAATGCTATAAACAGTTTGTTTGTATTATGGAGGTTTATTTCTTAGATGAGAGAGCCCAGAAGTCGATTGATTAAATGAAATTTATAGAATGATAAATATTATTCTTAACAAGATGAGTTAATTGTTTAATAAGGAATTAAGCTTAATTTAAGATTATGGGTTGAATTAAAGATAAATATTATAGCTAAGGTTTTGGTGAGGATGTTTAAATGAAGATATATTAAGATATATTATGAGAAATTGAATTGATTAGAATGTAATTGATATTGCTACTATTATTATTATTATTATTATTTTTCTTTTTTTTGAACTGAGGGATTTATTGATATTGTTATTGCTATTAATATCATTTGTTTAATTCTAATAAGATGAGTTTTTTTTAGAATGTAATTGATATTGCTACTACTATTATTATTATTATTTTTCTTTTTTTCAACTGAGGGATTTATTGATATTGTTATCGTCATTAATATCATCTGTTTAATTTTAATAAGATGAGTTTTTTTTAATGGATTGTTTTGATTTAGAGAATGTATATATTACATAGTTTAAAATTCTTGTTAAGATTATACAATAATTATGTTTGATGTAGTGGGGCTTTCTTTTGTTATACCCTGTAATCATTCTGGGAAGTCGTGGGTTAGGGAGGGATCATAATTTTAGATAAGATGTTTTCTCAACTGTATTTGGGGCTGGTGGAAGAATAATTAATTATTGTTACTAAAGGGTTGTCTGGGTGGCCTTTGGTGGAGTGAAGATTGATTTAAGTGGAAGTTTATAAGAAGGGGGAATAATAGGTTGGAGATAGAGAACGATGAAGGTTATTTGTTTGAGATGTTTATTTTCAGTTGAGTTATTATCATTAGATGCATTGGAAAATGTATTTATGCTCTGTTTATGGATGATTGTTTATTTTAATACTATGATTTGATATGACTAGTTTCTTTTTTCTGTTAAAATTTTAAAAAAAAACCCAATAAAAATATTTTTTATAAAAAAAAAGATAATATGGATGTTATTAGTTACGATAGATTATCATTTTAACTTAAAAAGGAGATATTTTTAGGTAATGGATTAAAGGTAATTCAGAATTATGGATCGATTTTAGGATTAAGATTGTGAGTTAGAAGTAAGAGAAAAAGGGACGATCAATGAAATATACATTAAATGGATTAAGAATATGTTTGTTTGGGTTTTTCTCCTTAGGACAATAGGGTTACTGGCAAGAAATTTATTATGTAAATTTGAGTTAATCAAATAAGATGATTTGTTTGTTTGATAATATGGAGGTTATTAGTTATGATAATTAATTGGATATAATTTGAATTATGTTTAATGGATCGAAAGGACTTAAGGTTTGATTTTCTCTTGTTAGTAAAAAGAAATTGATTAATTGATAGACTAGATATGTATAGGATAGACTAATACTTTATTTTAATTAAGGGATATTAGTGGAAGAATTAAAGGAAATTTATGAAAAAATCAAGGAACTAGAATATATTTGGAAGGGATACCCAAATTGATAAGGTTTATATTTAAAGTTAATTTGACTATGGTAGTATAAATTTCTAAAAGTTTTAAAAACAGGTATAGGTTGATTAAATTCAAGCTAGACTGAACTACTTTCAATAAATTATGCTATCTAAGGGAATAAGAGAGGGAATACTAGATGTATTGATTGAAATATGTACAAATGTTTTGGTTTTGAATGTTTGTTTATCCTAACACCACGGTGTGCCTTGAGCATTTTTTTTCTGTAAAAATTTAAAAACCCAATAAAATTTATTTTTTTAAAAAAAGAGATGGAAGGCAGACCAACTAGCAGCTTATTATAAATGACAATTTAGCTCAGGTAGCAAGAAACCAGGAAAGAAGCATTTCAAATCATTTAGAGAAACTCCACTTTAATTAACTCACACAATAAATGAGACTGGAGATTCCACTTATAGTTCCCAAATTGAGGTCAAGCTCCTGCAGCACTGCAAGGTGAAGGAAGCAAGAACCACGCAAATTTCAGGATGGTATCTTTAGTGCTTCCTTGGAAACTATATGAGGAATTTCCATCTTCTTCTCTCTTCTATTCTTTTCCTCCAAAGGGGGAACAATAACCTTGGTTATTGTTTACACAATGACTTGAAGAAAAGGGTGGCACTCTTATATACTTCTGTTTCATGTTTAACAGAGAAAATAACAATTCTCTTAGAAATTATTTTAATCCATCAGGTACTGACAGACCAGAAATTATTTTCAGAGATGTAGGCGTAACAATGCCTCAATCTTTCTAACATGCTTTATCTCAGATGAATATACATACTTATTAACTATGTCTATTTAGTCACTTCAACATTGTGGAGGTAAAGATTTTTGTGAACTCTTATTAAAGCTCTCATTTTCCATAATTAAGAATGATTCATCAGATCCATCATATTTTCAGATTTGCTCTAAACAGCAATTGTTAATAGAACAGCTACTAACAAATCAACAATAGTTTGGGTTCGCTAACAATAGAAATCTACTTTTAAAAGCTAGAGATGTATTTTTTAAAAACAGGAAAATGATGCAGAATGAAGTTAAAATGTTGATGATATAAATTTAACTAAAGTCACAGTATTGGAAATATGTATCTAAAATATGTAAAATATTCATCTTAAACAATTTGTAAAAATAAAACAAAATGTATAACTATTTTGAAGAAAAGTGAACAAATTTCTTTGGGTTGGTGATCACATTTGGAATTTCAATAATATTTGGTGAAAACTATCACAAAAATAACTGTCCTGAGGCTTGCTTATTTGTAAAATGATCGTCATGATGGACAAGACAAGAGTAGTTACAAACCTCTGTTAAACAGAACATGGCTCTGAGAACCAAAACTCATGTCTACCATTTTAGTCTTTTCTGGACAATCAGGCAAAGTTCCACATAAAAACATTATTTTCTAAGAATGGGTCCTCTATAGGCACAGGGGCACTCTTGTCAGTAAGGAGAAAGTTAGTGGCCAACTCTTTGTAGCCTGTTAACTTCCTATTTTTTTTAAAGAAAATACTTAAAATAATAATAATAATAATAATAATAATAATAATAATAATAATAATAATAATAATAATAATAATAATAATAATAATAATAATAATAATAGTAATAATTTATTGGATTTCTATGCCTCCCTATTCCGGGAACCTTGGATGCAGGACAATACTAGGGTCCACAAGAATAATATTGCTTATTCCTGAAACAATGCACAAAATTAGCAATGTTGATAAAAATAGTCCAGGTTATCCACCAGCAGTACAAAAATAGGGTTTCACAAGTTCTTTTGGTTCTCTTTATTATTTTCCTTGTTTATAGAGCCCTTTCTTATGTTTTACAATGCCATATTTCTTGTGTTTTCCACAATTGTGCACGATTATCCATATTTAAATCAGTTTTCTCATTGATCTTTCACTTTAATGATAGAATTATACAGATGAATTTCTTCTAATTTCAACTATGCATGAAAGTGTTACTCCAATCCACTAATATATTCTCTGTAAGCCATCTAGTGATTGAGCTGGCTTAAAAGAAGATATAAATGCAGACAGGCAAACTTAATACAAAGAGAGAGATCATATTTCATGATGTTATCTATATGAGAACTGAGCAGAACTTTACAAGTAAACTTCATTTAAACTTGAATGCATTTGGGTCAATATAAAAATGGGAAAATGATATTGCCATAGCCCCCCCACCAACAGACGCAATAGATGAACGGTTTGCCATCAGTTAACTAAGGTATGTAGGAAGCACATCACAATAGTAATGGGGACTTTAGTTACTCTGACATCAACTGGGAGGCAAATTCTGCATCAAGTGGAAGATCAAACAGATTCCTGACAAACCTAGTAGACAACTTTGTCTCCCAAAACATAGAGAAGGGAACTAGGGGATCAGCTATATTGGACTTAATTCTCACTAACAGAGATGAAATGATAGAAGATGTTGAAACCACAGGAACTTTGGGGGGGAGTGACCATGCAATATTGGAATTCAACATTATGCAAGCAATAGAACACAGTCAAACTAGAGTCTTGGACTTTAAGATAATTAATGTCAACAAACTTAGAGAGAGCTTGGGAAGGATTCAATGGATGAGAATCCTCAAGGGGGAAACAACTTAAGAAGCTTGGAAAATTTTGAAAAGTGAGATTATAAAAGCCCAGTCTAGCACAATACCAAACAAAGAAGAAAAATAACAGCTCTCAAAAGAAACCAGCATGGCTGCATAAAGAACTCTCTAATAAATTGAAAGACAAAAAGGACAAGTATAAAAAGTGGAAAGAGGGGCACATAACTAAAGCAGAATATCAGCAAATAGCCTGACCCTAAAAAGATGGAGTGAGGAAAGCTAAGGTTCAAAATGAACTAAGGCTTGCAACAAAAGTCAAAAATAACAAAAAAGCTTATTTTAACATGTAAAAAACAAGAAAAAGGTTAAGGAAATGATTGTTCCACTAGTGGGAAAAAGTGGCAAGAAGGTAAGAAGCAACAGGGAGAAAGCAGAACTACTCAACTTGTTTTTTGCATCCATATTTACACAAAGAGAAAAAACAGTCCAAGCTATCAAAAACAGTACCATAAAAAATAGATTAGAAACACAAGTTAAGATAGGCAAGAAACTCTAGTTGAGTTCAAATCACCACGACCAGATGGACCTGCAGATGTGCTCTCAGAACCACTGAATTATATCTTTCACAGATCCTGGAGCACTGGGGAACCACCAGAGGACTGGAAAAGAGCTAATGTAGTTCCCATCTTCAAAAAAGGACCTATCAGCCTGGTCTCAATACCTGGGAACATCTTGGAAAAGATAAGCAACGAATCAGTGAACACCTAGAGGCAAACAAAGTCATTACCAAAAGCCAACATGGGTTTGTCAGAAACAGATCATGCCAGACAAAACATATTGCATTCTTTAACCAAGTGACAAAATTAGTGGACCAGAGGAATGCTGTGAATATAATTTACTTGGACTTCAGTAAGGCATTTGATAAAGTAGATCACAACCTACTACTTGATAAGATTGAAAAATGTGGGTTAGACAGCATCACCACCAGATAGATTCGTAGCTGGCTGACCGGCCATACTCAGCATGTGGTCCTGCATCTACATGGAGGGAAGTGTGTAGTGGGATGCCCCAGGGCTCTGTTCTGGGCTCAGTGCTCTTCAACATCTTCATCAATTATTTGGATGAGGGGATGGATGGGGAATTCATCAAATTTGCAGACGACACTAAGCTGGCAGGAATAGCCAACATTCCAGAAGATAGGCTTAAGATACAGAAGGATCTTGATAGACTTGAACATTGGATACTATCTAATAAAATGAAATTCAGTGGTGAAAAAAGTAAGATTCTATATTAAGGCAAGAAAAACTAAATGCACAGGTATAGTGGTACCTTGTTCAATAGTAGCAACTGTGAGAGGGATCTTGGAGTCCTAGTGGACAATCACTTAAATATGAGCGAGCAGTGTGCTGCAGCTGCCAAAAAAGCCAACACAGTGCTAGGCTGCATTAACAGAGGGATAGAATCAAGATCACATGAAGTGTCAATACTACTTTACAATGCCTTGGTAAGGCCATACTTGAAATACTGCATCCAGTTTTGGTCACCATGATGTAAAGATGTTGAGACTCTAGAAAGAGTACAGAAAGAGCAACAAAGATGATCAGGGGTCTGGAGGCTAAAGCATATAAGGAAAGGTTGCTGGAATTGGGAATGACTAGTTTAATGAAGAGAAGGACGAGGGGTGACATGATAGCAATGTTCCAATATCTCAGGGTCTGCCACAAAGAAGATGGAGTCAAGCTATTCTCCAAAGCAGAAAGGAGAAACTTCCTGACAGTTAGAACAATTAACTAGTGGAACAACCTGCCTCCAGATGCTGTGAATGCTCCAACACTGGAAGTTTTTAAGAAGAGACTGGACAGCCATTTGTTTGAAATGGTATAGGGTTTCCTGCCTGAGTAGCGGGTTGGACTAGATGATCTTCAAGGTCCCTTCCTCCTCCTCCTCCTCCTCCTTCTTATTATGCATCATCGCACAGTCAGCCAGATGTTCAGACTGGATTTGGCATTTTGTCTACCTATCGAGTCCTTACCAAGGACCTGGGATAGGCAGATGTGGATGTTTGATGGTATTTCAGATATCGTCGCAGGATGGAAGCAATTCCTAGTAAGGCCGCCTTTTGCAATTGACTAATGGCAAATCTGTCAATACCAATGGTGTTCAAGTGGTGCTCCAATTGTTTTGGGATTGCACCCAAGGCGCCTATTACTATTGGTACTACTCTTGCTTGCTTTTGCCACAGTCTTTCTATTTCTATTTGTAGGTCTTTGTATTTTGTTATCTTCTCCAGTTCTTTCTCGTTGTTTATTATTATTATTATTATTATTATTATTATTATTATTATTATTATTATTATTATTATTATTATTTCAGTGAGTGATTGTGCAAAGTGCTTATTCAAATAATTTGAAGCTCCACAGTGTTGTATTACCAACTGGTGTCCCAAAATAGCTTATATATACTGAATATATCAAAGCTGCTTCGGCAGAGCAATTCAGATCACTCTTTGGTAAAACATTTTGTTTTCTTCAGGTAGAACAGTATGCCTTTGCATGGTGAAATACTTCATCCAGGGAGCGCAACTCTGAACTATATATCAAACAATTATACCAAAGGTTTCTTCCACAGAAATGGAATAATTTGCTGACATCATGCCTGTTATACAAAGCATTTCAACAATACATGAGTAAAATGTTTAGGTCCTAGTTATTTATAATGCTTAGTATAAAATATATTTATGATCTCAGTTAAAACATAATAATGTTCCAGTTAACTTGTCTGTACATTTGTTTGTTCAATGGGTTTATCCATCCGACTGCTAATATCTGGGGTAGGATTACAATTCTGGGGGTAAGATTACAATCCTCACAAACCACTGGGCATGCTAGCTGCTGGAATGGAAGTCAGAAGTATCCATGGAGTACCAAGTTCCCCACCCCACTTCTATATAGTACAAAACCCAGAACAGATAAAACAGCTCAGCAAGGCATCAGGAATGGCAGTAGCAAGCCATTTCTAATGACCCATCAGTGATTCCTAACATAACAACAGAATCGTGCTCTCCTTTTTCATGAACTTTATGTGTCTTAAACAAAGCTTAATAACTACCATATTGGTATCTTCCTAATAATATTTTCAAAGAAAATGCATTTGAAGTTAATGCCTGAATCACACTGCAGTATTCTGTATATGCTGAGTCTCTTAATCAAAGCAACTTGACATTTAATTTTTGTGAAAAAAAGAATGGACACCACATTGGTAGTGAAAAAATGGATGTGTGTCATATTAACCATACAAACTAATACTTTTCAGGATTATTACCTAGGCATCTCACTTAATGAAAAATGCAATGAAATGCTTGTGCTGAAGAACCACTGATAATGCAGCCATCAAAGGACCTGTGTAAATTTAGCAGAAGTTTATTATATTCCAAGGGAAAAAGGGAAATGAACCAGAGAATCAATACAATTACAATAAGAAAATATGTCACAGAGTTTAAGGAAGCAGCTGAGAGCTTAGAAAGAAAATTGCACATGATAAAAATAGTAAAAATGTTTGTGTCACTGAAAATAAAAGCAAGCATGATGACATAAATGCTGTCCTTTTTTCCATGTGGATCCAATAGACCACAGCTCATAAAAATTTCTGCAGTCATAACATTTGCTTTTTTTTAACACATGCGGTTGTCACTGCAATCATCTATTGTAGTCATTCCCAATGAAAATATGACGGTTGGGGATTTTTGAGGACTAGGTAGTGACAACTCCTGTTTATGTCTGACTTCTTCACAGCTCTCACATATCAGCTAAAATAACTATAATACTTCTCAGCTGTTGTAATTTTGCATCCTTAAGGAGATAGACAATGCTATATAATGAAATTAAGTTTTTCTTATTCAATTTAAATGACTCTTTGAGGGTTTTTTGGTGCAGTTTCTACTAATATGGACTTCTAAGAAATGTAATTCTTTTACCTACCCTGACCATATACTAATTCTATACTTACTTGACAGGGCAAGTAAGGGCAACACATGCACAGAGAGACAAAATCATTATTTATTTCATTTCTAACTTGCCCAAGCAAGAGATACTAGTGAACAACAATTTTTAAAAACCCAATAAAACAACATATAATAATATAGTATCAAAATAAAAGAAAAAGAAGCAATATCATTACTTAAAAACATTTAAAAATAGAAAATGCCAGTGATATGCTCAAGGATTGTTTGAAACCAAGGAGAGAAGGAGGCAGCCAAATTTTCAGGGATGCTGTTTCATAAGTCCAAGACAGCCACAGCAAAAAAAAACTGTTTTTCTCTTTTACAATATAATTTTTATTGATGAAATTTTAACAAGATAAAAACAATAAAAATATTATAAAAGAAAATAATAGTAACTAAGTAAGAAAGATCATAGAAATAATAGAAATAGAAATAGAAAAGGAAAATAAAAATAAAAAGGGAAAGAAGAAAAGATTATAAAGAAGTAGCTTCCAATCTTTCTTATAGCGGTTATAAATGAATTTCTATTTTGTAAGACTGCATCATATTTTCCTTCTTCCATAAGTTACTTTCTAATTTTTTTCCTATAGCTTTTCAGTAGATACCTGCTAGCATAGTCAGTATTTATCACATCCTCAATTAACAATGAACCAATGTTTTCCTTTCAAATGAAATAAATTCTTATGATGTCTATCTCTGACAAGATCAAGCTGAAGATGAGGGAAAGCTTGCTTTTCCTGTTTAAAGACTTCTCTTAAAAATCACAATAAGCTTTGAAGTAAATTGCAAACCTAATAATTGGAGCCAAGGAAAGGTCAAAGTCAGATACTATTCATTCTGCTTCAATCACTTTATCTTATTTAAAGAGCTGTTTACAGAAAGAAATAACTTGGGGACTTTTAAAATTATTTAGCTAATTTGTCTTGACTTTTAAGAAACTGCATTGAGCATTGAGAAATCATGTGATAGAACACCTAATATACAATCTAGGCAGTGTGCCTTACTTCAGAAGAGTATTAATCTAGAAATAAAGTCAATTTCTTTAAAAACAAACAATGAAACTTATTTGTTCCCTAGGTTCACTAATATAATTGAGGCTATAAGTTGTAGTTTAATTCAGCTGATAATACATTTTAGCAGGGACACAGCATGTATTATGCAGGAAGGAAATTAGCATGTCACCTATTATACAAGATACCCACTGGATGTGCTGGCATCTTCTGCATTCTTTCCATAGTCTGTCTTCAAATCCATTCACAGCCCTCCAGCAATAAAGAGAGAACTGTGAATCCATAAAGCACACCTTTCCATTCTCACTTAGCAAGTGAACCAACAGCTGCTAACAGGTGACACAGTCAGCAATTTATTATTACTATTCTTTAATAATAAAAATGTCCCCAATTAACATCTGCTTCTCAATATCTTGAGAGGAGATTCTTTTGTACTTTGGGTAGTCATAATGCAAGAATAAAGCCGAGTGGTATCAATTTCAGTTACCCTTCTTGACTAATTTCATTTCACTTTTCAGTGGCATCATATGAAATTATCATCATCTAGGTAATTTATCATCCAAGGTAACAGAAAGCAATATAAAGAAAAAGCTCTTCAAATAATATAAAGAGGAAAATATTCTTAATTTTTTACATTTCTGTCAGGCAACAGTTTGGCCCTTATAATTTCAAGTATCACATAATGATTAATGACAAGTTCTTAGTTCTCTCTCTCTTCAGTTTGTCCATCATGTTGATCATTAGGTGGTCAGCAAAATTTTCACATATTGTTAAAAAGTCAAAGGGTCAAGGAAAGGAGGTGTGATATGGAACCTCAGGTAGCTGAAAGATTTCCCCAGCGCTTTGCTCTAGATCTCATTTCTAAGATTCTGTCAAAGAGAATCAAGACAGAGCTTTTATTAAACTGCCTTTGACACATCTTCTGCTGTTTTGTTGTTGTTGTTGATAGTTAACAATAATAAGTGACACAAAGAGCTAAGGACTGGAGCCTATAAGCCAGGGATGAAATCCATATCCAATGAGGTAGTTACCGTGTGAACACATTTAGGTTATTTCTCTCTATTTCCTGTATCCACAGAAAGTATATCTGCAAATATTTAAATCAAAATTTTGAGGTGAGTATATAATATATTATATTACAGAAATGTAATAAGTATATAAGAAATATAGTATACTTCTTATATACTATAGAGTATATAAGAAATAGATTTTCCATATGCTTGTAACCAGATATGTCAAGCTAGTCTATTTCTGGCACAGAATGATGTGTCCTTAGTCTGATAAAACAAGGCATTTCTTATGTTTTTAATTTTTAATTCCAAATAAAGGAATTATTTTCATTTAATTCCAAATAAATATTAACAAAATAGCTTGTTACATATTACAGTATGTGGGGGGGAAGCAGTGGGAGGAGCAGCAAAAATGGTGGATGCACATATCACAAAATATTGCCATGTGTACCTATAGGAATTATACCGGGCCTACAGATTGGCATGAGAAAATTATTTCAACTTGTATCCATCATTTGGTGCCCCTCCATAATCCCAACCAATCAGAAATAATGTCATTTTGGAATAACACATTCTCAAGCAACCATCCTCTGCTAAAGTGTTAAGGGTATTTTGAATTCCATAGGATATTCTACTTCATTTGCCCAGTCATGTTAGAGTAGGCAGCAGTCAACCCTAACTGCATCCCACCCAGTCCCAATACTCAGAACACTATTTAGTACGATGATCTGTATTTTCTATGTAATCAACTTCTATGCAGGACTCTATTATACAGTAAAAGGAAGCAAAGAAACAAAGAAGATATAGATGCGTATCTTATTAGAGTTTTCACCCCTTAAGAGGCACATGTTCCATAACAAAAAGACATTATCATGACTTGGATCATGGAATAATGAAAACAAAGAATTGGAAGGACAATTGATGACATTAAGTCAAATCCCCTGTTCAGTGCAGGAAATAATGCATAAAGCCAGAAGTGCAACCCATAATTTCTCTGGGTAATTGTCTTCCACTTTTGAACTGTATATACTATTTTTGCCAAACCAAAATGTAGGCCGGAGGCCCATGCATTCCAAAATAATAAGCACACAAGTGAGATAAAAACTAAAAAGATGTATTTAACCAAAGCATAGCAAAAGGAAAGCAAAGATTTAGCTGCAAAGCATAATATAGATAAGAAATATCCACAGGCAAGGCAATAAAACAAGACATAGCATACTGAGTAGAAGAGTGTAAAAATACAGCATCTTACATCCATTCAGTAGGCAAAAGCTCCAATTGAAGGCAGTTATGGATTTTCCCTAATTTATTCAGGCTAGTGGATAACACCTTTCCTGAGTAGATCTACAGTATATTAAGGCAGTCTCCTAGGAAGTGATTTAGAGAATGTACACCTTTAATCACATCCCTTATTTTGAGAATATATTTTCTCAGATGCTGATATATGTGTAAAAGACATTCCATCATAAATGGATGCAGAATACATGGTCAGCCATGCTGGTATAATTCCGTAGGTTTGCATTCAAGGCTTTAAGTTAAGATCATGCTTTGTTGATACCATTGATTACAGCTCTGAGATAAACATTTATATTGTGTTTGATGTAGGTAAATATATGCCTATACAATGCTTTCTTAGAGAATGCATATTTTTGAATGAATTTTACAAATGGATGTCATCAACTTGGTTGTTTATTGCTTTGAAGAATTAGGCTTCCATGTGCTAGATTGTAAGTGGATCTACATATATTCACATATTTGACTCAGATGAACATGTTTCCAAATGTTAAAATAAGAAGTGTTCCCTCAAAAATAAGCTGTTGCAGATCATACTATCAGTGAAACTAAAACTAAAAGGGAATGGAGATACCTGTTGTGAAGAAGTAGATAGCTCTTACTAGAGTTAACAATGCAGGAAGGATTGTAAACTGGGTTAAGAGATTCAGGTCTTCCACTCTTTTTTAAAAAAATTTTTTAATGGAATTCTTTATTGGCCAAATATGATTGGACATACACAAGGAATTTGTCTCTGGTACATAAGCGCTCAGTGTACATACGAACAACAAGGGATAATCATAACCATAATCATAAAATGCAATCATCATAAATCATAGATACAACATCAGGGATAGTCATGGGATATTAAAGCAATCAACATTAATCATAATAGCATACTAAAAAGCAATCAACATAAATCATGGGATACAACAGTAAGTTAGTTATAGTCTTTGTATATGTAAACCAGGGGAAAGTTCAAGCTAACTGCTATCCAACTTAATACAATCGATTTAATTTTGTAAACATTCTTCACTCCTTATGTCAAGATTTAACTATAAGCCAGATACATTTTCTTTGATTGGTGTTTCTCTTGTATGTAGTCTATC
The DNA here is from genome assembly GCA_034064705.1 of Bothrops alternatus. NCBI lineage: Eukaryota > Metazoa > Chordata > Lepidosauria > Squamata > Viperidae > Bothrops > Bothrops alternatus. Next base: position 9,827,647 of record JARGCV010000124.1, on the reverse strand, counting down.
CACTGTTTCCAGTCTGCAGCTATTCTTTTTTTTTTAATAATTTTTTTTATTATTAGATATCCGTTTGTACATGTAAACAATGAAAAAGTTCAAGTTAAAGCCATTCAACTTAATACAATCATTTTAAATTTGTAGACCTTCTTCACTCCGTGTGTCCAAGTTTAACTATCTTTTCAGATCAATCTATTGGACATCAAACAAACAAGTCTTCTTATTAAAATTAATATTTTTCATGTCAATATACCCATCCCATCAACAAGTACATTCTTAGTCTATTTAATATATATCTTCCATTAATCGATAGATATATATTTGTACATGTAAACCAGGGGGAAAATCAAGTTAACTGCTATCCAACTTAATACAATCGATTTAAATTTGTAAACATTCTTCACTCCATATGTCCAGATTTAACTATAAGCCAGATACATTTTCTTTGATTGGTGTTTCTCTTGTATGTAGTCTATCCAATGTTTCCAGTCTATCATATATTGTTCATTTGAGCGATCCTTCAAATATGCTGATATTTTAGCCATTTCTGCCAAATTTATTACTTTCAAAGTCCATTCTTCAATAGGTGGTATTTCTGGCTTCTTCCAGTATTGTCCCACCAACAGTCTCGCTGCTGTGATCAAGTTCAGAATTAAGTTCATCTCTGTGGTAGTACAGTCTTTTATGATCCCTAACAAAAACAACTGAGGTAGAAATTCAATACGCTTTTTAAGTATGGTTTGGAGTGTCCACCATATTTTTCTCCAGAAGGCTTTAATTTTTCTACATGTCCACCATACATGAAAATATGTAGCCTCCATACTACCACACCTCCAACATTTAGGTTGGGTGTCTGGATAGATATATGATAATTTTTTCGGATCTAGATGTCACCTATAGAGCATATTATAAAAGTTTTCCTTTAAATGTTGTGCTTGCGTAAATTTTACATTTCTCACCCAGATTCCCTCCCACGTTTCCATCGTGATAGATTGCCCAAAATCTTGTTCCCACTTTACCATACAATCCTTGACTAGTACAGTTTCAGAGTCAATTTCTATCAGTACACTGTACACTCGTTTGATATGCATGGGCCCCTGCTCTCTAACGTGTTCAATTAAATTCTCATCTGTAAGGGATAAGCCCTTCTTCAGGTCTTTTTGCCATCTAGACTGCAGTTGCAAATATGAAAGCCAGGTACACACTATTCCTTCATCTGCTAGCGTATTTGATGGCTTTAACGAAAACACATTTTCTTCTTCCATTACAAGTTTACTATAGGGCACCACATCCTGACCTTGTAGTATGTTTGTGTCCCCTATTGCATGTCCGGGGATCGTCCAGATGGGAATCTTTTTGTGTAGAAGGTACTGATATTTCTTCCAGACCCACAACAGCGGGTTTCTCAGTGGGTGCTCCTTGAAGCTCTTGTCCACCTTCTTGTCATACACTAGGTATGCATGCCACCCATATAGCAAACCGTGTCCTTCAACATTCAGTACTCTGTCATTCGTTATATTAATCCAGTCACTCAGTGCCACTAGCGCCGCAGCGTAGTAATATAACTTCAAGTTGGGCATTTTTAAACCACCTCTTTTCCTTGTATCCTGGATGACTTTTAATTTAATCCTCGGTTTCTTGCCATCCCAAATAAATCTGTTAATGCCCTTCTGCCATTCGTCTAGGTTCACATCCTTTTTGAGTATAGGTAGCATTTGAAAGAGAAATAAAATTTTTGGCAATACATTCATTTTTACTGCCGCTATCCTGCCCAGCAGAGACAGTTGTAAAGTTTTCCACCTGACCATGTCTGTTTGTATCTTGTTCCACAACACCTCGTAATTATTTTTATATAATTTCCCATTTGCAGCTTCAATCTCAATTCCTAAGTATTTAACCTTCTTAACTATTTCACAGCCCGTTATTCTTTCTAAGTTCTGTTTTGAGTTGTTATCTAAATTTTTAACTAGCATCTTCGTCTTAGAAATATTTACTTTGAAGCCTGATACCCTACCATAGTCCTTAATTATCTCCATCAGTCTCTAGGCTGATTGTGCTGGTTGAGTCAGTGTCACCAGCAGGTCATCCGCAAAGGCACATAGTCTGTAGTCCTGTTGTCTAATCCGTATACCTTTTATGTCATCTGCCGCTCGTATCTTGTTCAGTAAAATCTCCAGCGTTAAAACAAACAGCAAGGGGGATAGCGGACATCCCTGTCTAGTACCTTTCTCTATATTAAATGAGTCTGTTAAATCCCCATTCACAATGATCTGGCCTGTTTGTTTCTGATAAATTGCCAATATGGAATTAATAAACTGTTCTCCCATTTTCATACCCCTAATCAGTTTTTTCAGAAACGGCCAGTTCAGTCTATCGAAGGCCTTTTCTGCATCTACAAACATGAGAGTAGCGGGCACCTGGATATGCTTTTCCAAATACTCTATTATATTAAGAAGTTGTCTTACATTAGTTTTCATCTGACGTCCTTGTATAAATCCAGTTTGGTCCGGGTGAATTATTTTTTGTAACACTGTCATTAATCTGTTAGCCAAGATTTTTGCAAAGATTTTGTAGTCCGTGTTCAAAAGTGAGATGGGTCTGTAGTTTTCTGGTTGAGCGTTGTCTTTTCCCTCTTTAGGGATTAGAGAGATGTGGGCTGTTTTCCACGATGTTGGAACTTGACCACCTTCTTGTATGTTGACAAATAGCTCTCTAAGGGGTTCTATCATTTCCTCTCGAAGATACTTGTAATAGGTCACTGTTAACCCATCAGTCCCGGGCGATTTTCCCTTTTTCAATTGTTTAATCACTGAAAGTATTTCTTCTTGTGTGATCAATGCATTCAGACTATCTCTTTGTTCATCGGTAATTATCAATAACTTTTCATTTTGCAGAAACCTATCTATCTCTTTGTCTTGTGTCTTCTCTTCGGCGTATAACTCAGAGTAGAATTCTGTAAAAGCTTTCTTGATCATTTCTTGTTGAAACTCTTCCTTTCCTTTATACACTATCTTTTCAATTATGTGGGATTTTTGCTTTTTCCTTAATATATAAGCCAGCCACCGGCCAGGTTTATTGGAATTATGGAATGTCTTATGCTTTGCATATTGTATATTCCTAGCAACTTGATCTGCCATCAACAAGTCAAATTGTTTCCTTAATATCTTGATTCCCTCTTTGGTATCTTTGTCCTCCGGTCTTTCTATTAATATTTGCTCTTTCTTATTTATCTCATCTTCTAAGTCCTTTCTTTTTTGTTCTTGTTTGCACCGGTGCCTTTTGTTCATGTCCATGAGAATCCCATGCATGTACGCCTTGCTAGCATCCCATATCATTTCTATAGCTGTCTCTTTATTCATATTTATGTTAAAGAATTCCTTCATAGCATTTTTGCATTCATCCACATTTATATCGTATTTAAACAGGTTTTCATTAATTCTCCAGGATCTCCTAGGTTTCTGTCCTTGCCTTAATTCCATCCATACCGGATTATGGTCTGTTAGAACTTTGGGTAAGATTTTCACCTTCTTTAGGCTAACAAGCATGTCGCTGGTTGTTAATATAAAGTCGATTCTAGAGAATGACTGGTGTCTGTCTGAAAAAAAGGTAAATTCTTTCTCTTTACCATGTCTTTCTCTCCAAATGTCTATCAAGTCAAAATCATCCTTTATATCAAAAAAAGATTTGGGCAGCTTGGAACGTGTTTGAGGAGTAGGTGCTGTCTTCTTTTTATCTATATCTATAGCACCGTTCCAGTCTCCCATTAAAATCTATAGTCAAATTGTGTTAGCTTTCTATGTAACTGTTTGTAAAATTTTCCTTGTTGTTGATTTGGTGCATATATACCTATCAAAAGAACTTTCTTGTTATCTTTTAAGATTTCAATTGCTAAATATCTACCTTGTGAGTCTGCTTCTATTAATTTAGCTCTTATATGATTTTTCACATAGATGGCAATTCCATTCTTCTTTTCAGCGGCTGCTGCAACAAAATGTGTGCCTAGCTTATTGCATATTAAGTATTTCTGGTCCGTAGTTCTAATATGTGTTTCTTGTAGGCAAGTTACATCATTTTTACATTGAGATAAGTAATGAAATATCTTCTTCCTTTTCTGTGGAGAATTTAACCCATTAACATTCCATGTCAGATATTTATTTGACATGGTCATCTTTGGAAAGCTTCTGCAAGACCAAATCAATTTTTTCATCTTTCTTCTTTGGTCGTGCTCCCATGGCTTCCCTACTTGTATATGTATGACCTTGTTGTCGCATTTCGTGTTGCTCCTTCTGTTTAGTATTCGCTCTTGTTTGCCTCCGGTCTTTAGGCTTGTCTGCTTCCAAGGGCTGAGAGGTATCAGTACTTCGGGCAGGTAACTCCACCCTCACTCCTTTGTCAACTCCCGGCTCTGCAGGCGGCCTTGACTTCGAGAACTGTGGTTGTTGGTTTAAATCCAATTCTCTTTCTTGTAGTGAATCTGCATTTTTTGGTGTTGGGGATGAGGGTCTACCAGCCTTCAGCACATTTTCAAAAAAGTCCTTCGCTTTCCTGATAGAATTCAAGCAATATCTATTACCATTGTAAAGTAGAGACAGTCCAGCTGGAACCTCCCACCTATATTGTAAAGCACGTATTTTAAGTTCATCAACCAAAAATGCATAGTCCTTTCTTGCTCTTAATATCTTCTGAGGGATCTCCTTCAAAACCACCACCTCCTGACCAGCAACCTTTAATTTCTTATTATAGGTTATTGTGAGCACCTTGTTTCTGAATCTCCTTGTGACAAAGTAGATAACAACATCTCTAGGTAGATTTCTTTGTAATATAACCCTGTATATTCTGTCCAACTGCCAATAGAGATTTTCTGCAGCCCCTTCTAGAATTTTTCCAAAAGCTTCTTCAAAGCTTCTTCTCAGGTCTTCCTGATTCTCATTTGGTACCTCCTCCAGTCCTCTGATTCTAATAGCTGACATCATGGAATGATATTGCGCCATAAGTGCATGGTCCTGTATATCACTTTTTGTCTCAGCAAGTTGTCTCTCCATTTGTTCCATTTGTTGTTCAATCCCATCCACCTTCTCTTCAACACTCTCCCAAACCCCCTTAATAGCTTCTACCATGTCTTCTCTTATTTCCCTAATGTGGGTCTGCATTTTTTCTGTCATTTTTCCCAGTTCAGCATTTACCTCTTTGCTTTGATTCTCAATTTTTTTTCAGTCCTATTCTCCAGTTCCTCAATCTTTCTCTCCATTTTTTCCTCCAATTGCTCAAGCCTTTTATCCATTTTCTCAATCAACTTATCAGTCTGATTATCAGTCATTATTGACAGTGCAGTCTGTAAGTCTTTCATTGTAAGCATTACTGGGGAGGCTTGAGGCTCTGTAGGAGATGGGGGGTGGGGTGTCGGACAGGTTAACTGTTGGTAATTTAGATGGCTGAGCTGGAAAAGTTCCCGCCACCTTTGAGGGGACTAGTTTTGTTTGCCTGGAGGTCATTCTAAAAATATCCTCTTCTTCTCTTCTTTAGTTGGGCTTTATAGGGTTTTAAAATAAACACCTAGCCTTTCTCTTAGCGATCGCTCCTATGTTGTGCTGAGAAGGAAAAGGCAACAAAGGATCAAAGGGATTCTTCACTTCCGTCCCTTCCTCCTTAGATTGGGGGCAATCACCATCTTAGATATATTATGTTGCTTGTGGGGATCTGTGACTAGAAGTAAATTTTAAAGAAGTACTTGCGCTTTAAGACTCCTGTTTTCTCCTGCTTTCCTTCCTCCTGCCTGGAGGTCTCTTTTAAAGAGTTTTTCTCATGCATAGGCTTGCTGCGGCGTCTGGTCCCGTCTGCTGACGATAGCGTCTCTGGATGGAAGCTACTTCCAGCATCAGGGGAGCCTTCACTCTACCCCCCTGCAATTTTTTTTCAGGGGGGTTTCAGAAGAGCTCAGCCCTCGCTTGTTGCTCTGCACCTCTTCTTCTTCCGAAGAGGGGATTTTTCGCCGTCAAAAGCAGCCGATGTTCGCTGCTTTTAAGGCTTTACCACTTCCAGAGATCGGAGCCTCAGAAGGAGGCTTTTGCAATGCCGGTGAAGCCCCGCCCCTCCAGGTCTTCCACTCTTTTGATTGATTACAATAATACTGTTGGCTTCTCTCTGCTTTTAGACATAATCAATCAATCTTACATATTTGTATTCAGAATTCTGTGTTCAAGACTCTTGCTCCAAGGTAAGCACAGTGTCTGACTGAAGTTTTAAGAACTTATGGAAAACAGTAAATGATAAAGGTCTAGAGCAAACAAGTTTGAGAATGTTTTTAAAGGCTTTTCCAAGTGAGACTATTTAATAGACATTGTAACTAAATTATTCCACATGAAAATAATACATATGGAGAAAAAGCAGGGCAAATAAACATCAAAGACCCAAGAGGTATTTGGAAAACCTCTTAAGGATTATATTAAGTCAATCTATAGTTTATTTTTTCCCTTACATATATTAGTGCATGAAAGTATACATGTAAATTTATTTTTTCTCCCAAGTTTTTTATTAATTTTCCAATATTACATTTACATATTTGAAAAGTAGCATGGCGGCTGAGCACAGTAATTCTATTACATTTGAATATCATCAGTACAAATCTCAAAGAATTACAACAACTAATTCCCTCTCTTTTCCCCATAATATCTACTGTCTCATGTTCAGACCAGTACAGTTCTTATTCTATCAATCAAACAAAAAATACCTTTCTAGTATTCATCATAATCTTCAGTCTATACATATCTTAATTGATTTGACATTCCATCTTTTAGACAGTAAGTTTTTCTTAACTTAAATTTCCCATTGATATTTAAATTTAATGTTTAATCTTTATCATTTCCAAATTTTAAATGACCCCAATTTCTAAGTCTCCTATCTCATATTTGGGGCTAATAATATTTTTCTTTTCTTCCTTCTACTTCCTTCCTTCCTATCCAAAAGAAAAAAGAAAATAAATAAATAAACCATCAGCATTTGTACCACAAACCAATATACAAATTTAATTATTAGTATTTATACTTATAAGTTTTACTTAACCTTTGTCTCAACTCATAACAATATCTTAAATTCAAATCTTAGTTATTTTTAAACATTCAAACTTTTAGCCAATCAGTGACCTGATAGTTAATTTTCCCTTAATATTTTAATTTAACATTTAATATTTTTCCCCAAATTTTTAATTAAGCACAATTCCTTTATCACAATTCCCCATATAATCTAATATTTAAAATACGCACCTTATATATAAATTCTACCATCTAGCTTAACAAACTAATAAAACAATATATTATTCTTATTTCAATATTTATATTTCTAGATTTTATATAACCAAAATTTTCTTTATCTCAAATCATTACAATATTTTGTGTTCAGAATACATATTCAATCCATTTGGATATATTTTATTTTAGATCTCATGTGTAAATCAAAACCCCAATCCTTTTCAGTCTTATTCTAGCTTTTTTCTTTGCCAAGTCATCTTTCGTATCTTTGCTTTTAAATCATCAAAAATATCTCCTTGTATTGTTGTGGCTATTGTTTGATGTTGATAAAAACCATCCAGTTGATGTTTTCTTAAGAGGACTAGCTGATTTAGCAGGTCATCTCTTTGTTTTTCCAATGTGATGCAGTTGTCCCGAAGTATTTATCTTCTCTTTCATCTGTTTTTCTTTTTTATCTTCAAATTCCTTCTGGTTTATAAGAAAAATCCTTTCCTTGTTCTCTATTATCAGTTTCTTTTTTGTGTTTTCGATTGTCTGTATTTGTAGAGTATCTAAGTTTTCTATCATAGCATTTGGTTGTTTCACTTTTTCTATAGAATTCTGTATAGATGATTCTTTGGTTGAAGTCATAGTTTGAGTTTGCATATCCAGACTTATACAGAGAGTTTGGATAATCGCTTTTAACATACAAAGAATTGTTCCTGTGCTTCCTCTGTAGGAGAAATCCATTCATGTTCTTCTTCCATTATAGTATATTAAACTAAAAAAAAACTTACAGTCAGAAAGTCCACCAAGTGAGGAGCTGAGCTGAGTTTCTTGCAGCTGGTGCTTCAAGGTTGCTTTATATCTTATCTATTTTTAAAGCTGTCAACAAGTCTCTCTTAAAGAATAGCTGGTTACAGTCTCAAATTTAGCCACCAGATGTCATCTCAGATTTAGTTGGATCTTTTCAGTCCCCCCCCTCTATTTTAAGGGGGAAAAATCCCAAATCTTCAATAATAGTTAGAATAAAAATCAGAGAGAAAAAAATAGAGAGTAGAAAGTTACAAGTCTTATAATTCACCAATTTTAAGAAATAGAATTCCAACTAGGGTCCCAGTATTTTTCCAACATTTTAAACTCCCCTAAGCAGTCAATCGCTGCTGTTTCTGGAGGGAAGACTAAAATCTTCCTTCCCGGACCACAGGGGGAAAGTACTTTAGCAGTGTATGCAGGTAATTAAGTAATTAGGATATAAGAGAGGCAGATCTCACCCAGTCTCTTCCACACTGCTTTAAAGTTGCCAGATGGTAATGTGACTTCGGCTGTTAGCAGCCTAGGGACGAGCCATATTTCTATGGCTGGTCCTTACGTTTGCTGGTTTGGAGGGATCGCCAGCTCTAACCGGAGAGTTGCTGCTCTCCTGTGATCCAACGAAAGCCGCTCCTTGCTAGTCACTTCTTCAGGGTGACTTTTGGCCCTTTTCAGTGCCCCCCAGCAATGTGAAATTGAATGGGGGAGAGAGAGCAAATCTCCCAGCCATCCATGGCGGCCGCGTGACAAACCGGAAGCCTATTTTTTCTATATATAGTTAGAATTAGATATCATTTAAATGTTGGGTTTTTGTTTTGTTTCATTGTAATTTAGGCTTTCATGCTAGGAAAGGTGGAAGAAAAGAGAAGAGGACAACTATCCTCTTTCTATACATTTACAAATATTTTTCACTTTCAGTTATTAAGCATTCTCTAGGAAGAACCAACTTCCTAATATCATTTTTAGTAATAGTGAGTTGAATGAACCATTGTTGATTATGCTTCTTCAAATTTCCCTACATATTTTTAAAACCTTGTGGATTATTTAATTTAGTTAAATTATTAAATTATTAAGCAACCTAGAATTAAGGAGAAATTTCCTAACAGTGAGAACAATTAAACAGTGGAACAGCTTGCCTTCAGAAGTTGTGTATGCTCTATCCATGGAGGTTTTTAAGAAGAGACTGGACATCCACTTGTCTGGAATGATATAGGATCTCCTACTTGAGTAGGGGGTTGGACTAGAAGACATCCAAGGTCCCTGCGAACTCTGTTATTCTGTTGTGTTCTGTTCTATTTTTTCCAATTCACATAAGGAATCCAAAGGAAAAAGTCAATTATTATCTCGGTATGCTTTATGGATTTCTCCCTGGGTTTGATGTGAACCTAGTTAAAATACAGCTTAGACCAAGGGTCCCCAATCCCTAGGCCACAGCTCACCATTGTTTAAAACTGGGCCATGGGAAAAATGGGCTAGACTGTTTGTGTGAAGCTCCACTTGGGTGAGCAGCAGACAAATATGTGTGTGTGAAGCTCCATTTGGGTGAGTGGAAGGCGCTTGTGCTTGCGCGCAAAGCTCCATTTGCACAAATTGAGCTTTGCACACAAAGCACCCTCCACTAGCATAAATGGAGCTTCAGACAAGAGCATAAGTGCCCTGCATTCATGTACCCTCTGCTTGTACGAGTGGAGCTTTGCACGTGAGCACAAATGCCTACCACTCACATGAGTGGAGCTTCACGCACAAGTGCAAGCTCACAAACATAGGTCCATTTGAGTAGGAGGAGGGTGCATGCACTCACTGCTCATGCAAATGGAGCTGTGCATGTGCACCTGCCACTCACAGCCCCCCCCTCGGGCCACCAAGCTGGAAAGGTTGGGGATCATTGACTTAGACTGTAGTTCCTTTTGTTCTTATTTTGGTCCTTCATGTTTGTTTTTTTTGGTATTAGATGAGCTGGTAAAAATCTATGTCTTGATATCAAATAAGAGATTATTTATAAAGTAATTAGTATTCCACATTTTCATTTCAGTGAGGATTTTTTTAGTGGTAATAGTATGAGGTGGTCTACTTCCTACATGAATTCTATGATAGCAATGGCTGTATGTTACTTGGAATCAAATATTATTGAGATCCTGTTGACCCTGGCAGTTGTATTTACAATGATAAGTACAGAGTGAGAATGATGTACTTTTTTTCCAATTGATCTGTTGGATTCTATCTATCCAGCAATCCAACCACCCTCTTTGGCAATAACTTTCACAAGCAACAGAAACATGCTCATTGAATTGTTTTTCTATATAAAATTAATAAGATGTCACCTTTAGATCATAATACATAAATTCTCCGTGGAGTCAAATGGCAATACCAGGAATTGTATAATTCTAACATCCTATTAAGTTAAACATTGTGTTTTTCAAAAAACAAGGAAAGCAGACTTCACTATTATGCAGATCCATAATAATTTGACATCTGTAACATAATATTAAATACAGTACATACATTTTGCTTATCAAATTTTATAAACAATAACTATACATAGCTTTCTGAAAATGAATCTGTGAAGCAGCTATAATTTAACAAGGGCTGCCAGGATATTTAAAGGAAATAGGTCTTTTAGAAAAAGAATGAGTCATGTATAATTACACATTAAATTTTGTAAAGCTGTTCTTTGTCAGGTACACATGTTTAATTTGCTGAAAGGATTTTAATTTTGTCAAATGGAGAAAAGTGGTGATAGTGGGATGGTTTAGTAATAATTTAAAAATGTTTCTCTCAAAAACTGAAAGTTTGATAAACAAAGATACAATCTAATAAGCTAATAAGCAGTGTTTGGAACTAAAAACACTTCCTTTGGAACACAGTCTTCTGTTCTATAGTATTGTGATGGTTTATTATTTTGAAGATGGAAAGTGTAGGAAATATGAATAGTTTTATTCATATAAATAGATACAATATTTATAATCCCTTTGTAAATTTAGGCAGCACCAGTATGTCATTGTTTTTTCTTGGGACCAATTCTAATGTTCTCGATCTCTAGATAAATCACTTTAAAATCTCATATTACACTACAATAGTTAACTATAACTAAGGTGATTAAACTGCATATATATACTGATCAAATTCCCCAGTGAAGAAAGATCTTTGGTGGTGTATAAGATCCAATGCAAGGACTGTTCCTGCAATGACATTGGGGAGATGTCTAAGAGATTAAAGACCAGGGTGCATGAACACGCGCTGGCTGTTAAAAGACACAAGCAACATTCTCAGGTGTGGACCCATATGACCAATTTTGGCCACACATTTGATCTTGCTAATGCACTGGTTTTGTCTAGAGATACCACCAAGGGAGGCCGCCTACTCAAAGAGGCTTGGCTTTCTGATGAGAACTCTATAAACTGCCATATAGAATTCTGTCCAGCACACCAAACGCTGAGAACGTGGGAAAAACAACGCCAGAATTCCCAATGAAAGCAACTCATTCACCCTTTACAGGACCAGAGGGACATAGCGATAGAAAAAACAAGCCCCCCTGTGGGAGTCTGTACACGAGCAAGAAGAGCAAGAGAGCCAATTAAGGGTGGAGTAGAATTCAATGCACATCTTGCAGAGAGTTTGGTGATGCAAGCGCGAGGATCACGGATGATGGAAGATCGGAGTGAATGGCAGGAAGGAGGCTCTCAACATGCCTTGGGGCATCCCCTGAGAAGGACAACGTCCTCCAATAGAAAAGTGGAGGTAAGAACGGGCATGCCAGAGCCTTCCTGGACAAACATTCAGACCCATTTGACGGACCATCTCAGAAACACGCACGTGCAGGAGCAGCGGAGCGAAAAAGCAAGAGGACTTCATTGGATACACATCCTGCCAACAGCCCTCCAGGGAAAGAACAGTTGTGCGTTGGGTAGAAACAAGGAGAGGGAATGAGCGAAAGCGTGTAACACAATGGGGTGGTTGGAAACACATGAATGAATCAACGGTTGGGGAAAAGGAGGAGGGGGAGTAGCGACCCTAAAAGTCATTGAGATTACAGCAGATAGCTGTGGGCAGGTGAGGGAGACAACTGAAAAAGAGGGGGAGGAAGGAACAATGAATCTGGATGATGGGATGCATACGAAGAAAGCGATGGGCAAAAGGAAGGAGGGGGGAACAGCAGCCCTAGAAATTGGTGGTGCAAGGACAGACAGTGGGGGGTGCACAAGGGAGGGGATTGGAGAAAAGAAAGTGGATAAGAGAATTGCAGCTTTAAAAACCATCAAGGGAACAGCAAGTACATGCCTTTCAAGAATGAAACAATTAGAGACATCAGATGGACCGATGACTAGGTCAAAGAGCCGTGCGCAAAATCGGACGGCATTATAAAAAGGAAACTCCCATTGACTTGTTTCTATGCTCTGATGATGTCGGCAGTGCTGGCCAACGAAAGCTAAGCATTTTTATTAAACAAATCCTAGTTTGATATTATCCTGGTGTTCGTATTTATTTATATGTAAAATAGCAGGTGTTGTGTCCTGAGCCTGCTGAAGTATTCAGCAGGCTCAAAAATGTTGCAAACGGTCCCGGGCAGACCAAAAGCTGCCCAGGACCAGACTGGCTCTTGCCAGCCTTGTGCGCATGCACAAGGTGCGACAACAGCCAGTTCCTATTGGTTAACACTGTGTGGGTTCAGGGCCCTATAAAAGGCCTGCGTGCCATTCACTGCTTGCTTGGTTGTAGGAGAAGAGTAATAAAGAGCTTGTTTGTTCACCATGTGTCTTCGTCAATTGCCAATGAATGGAATACACAAAAGTGGCAACGAAGGTGGGATCCATGCAAGCAAAAGAAACAAATAGGACTCATTGAGTAAGTCCTGAAGACCGGGAAGACGGCATCCTGCATTTGCGACTCAGCCTGCTGGTACAGCATCGCTGGAGGTGAGCTCGTCAAAAGGACTCTTTCCCCCAAATACTAGCTTGCAGAGGAGGCAATTAGCGAAGGCCGGAAAAGTTTATGATGTCGAAAATCAGCCACTTGACTGACTTTGATGTCTCCCACCCAGAGAGATGGAATTCATACGTAGCAAGGGTGGAGAACTACTTTAGAATAAATCAAATCAGGGAAGATGGCCTGAAGGCGGCAACTCTTCTGTTTGCCTGTAGACAGGAAGCGTTTGACATCGCGGAAAATCTGGTGGCCCCTGCACTTCTGGAGTCAGTAATGTATGCTGACTTGAAGAAGATGCTGAAGAAACATTTCCAGCCTGAATTGTCTGTCATCGCTTGGAGGCATGTGTTCGAGCAGAGAGACCAGAGGCCGGGTGAATCTGCTGCAGACTTTATTGCTGCCCTAAGACAAGCGGTCAGGCCTTGTGAGTTCAAGGACCTGGAAGAGAAGCTGCGAGATCGCTTTGTGTGTGGCCTACAAAGTAGAGAACTGCAACAGAAGATCTTTGCGAAAGAAGAGGTATTGTTTCAAGATGCTTTAAGAGAGGTTGCAGCTGAGGAAGCAGCAGGCGGGGCTGTGAAGGCTTTGTGGCTCGCCAGGAACCCTCCAGCCACCGTGAGCGCCCATCAAGAGGACACTTGAGAAGATTCAGAAGCGGATCCTGAAGGAGGTGGACAGAGTTCACCAGCCAGCAGAAAGAAAGCCAAAGGGGCATCTAGACAAGGCCCCAGCATCTCTTCAGTGCTTCGGGTGCGGAGGACGCCACAAGCGAGCTGACTGCAGATTCCGCTCCGCAGGCAAGGCCACATTGCCTCCATCTGTTTGGGTCATCAGAAGGTCCAACCTCGGGAAGAATTGCTTCAGAAAGGTACCAGGGTCCCCAGCCAACACAGGGTGGGTTTCTGCACATCGCGCAGGAGTATTCTGAGGACAGGGACACACAAGCCCCTTAAGAAAAAACTTTGCATTGACGTGAAGTTGCAAGGGATTCCCTTATCGATGGAGTTGGACACAGGGTCCGCTCTATCAATCATTTTACTTGACACCTTCAAAAGGATTTGCAGCAGTAGTGGCCTCAGAGTCAAACTCAGGCCCTCGAATTTAATTCTCACTGACTTCCAGAATTCCAAAGTCAGTGTGAAAGGGGAGGCTATGCTCAAAGTGCAGCGTAAGGCTTTTGAGGGTTTCCTAGATGTGGTGGTAGTTGGGGGTGAATGCACTAGTCTTGTTGGACTCGATTGGTTCGAGGCTCTTGGAATCCAAGTGACTGGGCTTCACAACTTGCAAACGGTGGGCCTTGTAGAAGTCTGCAAGGAGTTTGATGATGTGTTTAGTTCAGAGCAAGGATCCTACAAGGGGGCCCCCATTGCATTACGGTTGGACCCAACTATCACGCCCATCAGGGTCAAGCCTAGAAGGGTGCCTTTTGCCCTCAAAAGCAAGATAGATGCAGAACTGGACAAATTGCTCCAGCAAGGCATCTTAGAACCTGTGGACTCTAGTCCATGGGAAACCCCCATAGTAATGCCTTTAAAGGCTAATGGAGAAGTCCGCATATTCGCAGACTATAAGTGCACATTGAATAAAGCATTGCAACAGCATGCATATCCAGTGCCTGTTGTAAGCCACATTCTGGCCTCCCTCAAGGGGGGTGGCATTTTTTTGTGAAACTTGATTTGGCTCAGGCCTATCAACAGCTATCTGTTGATGAGGCAACTGCAGTGGCCCAGAAGATTGTAACACACAGGGGGCCCTTTAAGGTTAAAAGACTGCAATTTGGAGTTAATGTAGCCCCTGGCATATTCCAAAGTGTCATGGAGTGCACATTTCGGGGTATTCCTGGGGTCTGTCCCTACTTCGATGATGTCCTCATTGCTGGGGAGTCATCTCACAATTTAGCAGAAAGGTTAAGGGCTGTCTTGCTTCGTTTCCGCAAAGCAGGCCTTAAATTGAAGCAAGATAAATGCAAAATAGGAGTCACTTCCACTGACTTCTTAGGGTTCAGGATTGATGCCCAGGGCATTCACCCTGCTGAATCCAAGCTTCAAGCAATTCAGCAGGCCCCAAGCCCCAAGTCCAAGAGTGAGCTGCAAGCTTTCTTGGGCCTCTTAAATTTCTATCACACATTCCTCCCACACAAGGCTGCAGTGGCAGAGCCGTTACATAGGCTGTTAGACAAGCAGGCTCCATGGCAGTGGATGAAAGTCCATAAAAGGAGTTTCAATGAGGTTAAGGCCTTGCTCTCTTCAAATGCTGTATTGGCACATTTCAATGAGCAACTGCCTGTATGCATCGCATGCGATGCATCTCCTTATGGGGTGGGAGCAGTACTTAACTACCTGAAGGCTGATGGGACACAAGTCCCTGTAGCATATTATTCAAGGACTCTGCCATCTGCAGAGTGGAATTACGCTCAGATTGACAATGAAGTCTTGGCCATAGTGCTGGCATAAAGAAATTCCATGATTTCTTATATGGCCGCCATTTCACAGTCTATACAGACCATAAGCCTCTGTTGAGTTTGTTTACAACTAACAAACAGACACCACACATTATTTCTCCACATATGCTGAGATGGTAAATTTTCCTGTCTGCATATGATTATATACTCATTCACAAACCTGGAAAAGAGATGGGCCAAGCAGACGGCCTCAGCAGATTACCTCTCAAACAAATAGAGGCAGATCCTGCTCCTGCTATTAACATTCTCTCCATTCAGGAGTTGCCTGAATCTCCCCGCAATGCAAGGGACATTAAGGGGTAGTAGGGTAGTCATCCCAGCCTCATTGAGGTCTAGAATCTTGCTCTCTCTGCATGAGGGACATCCAGGTATAGTAAAGATGAAAACGCTTGCACACAGCCATCTCTGGTGGCCTCGGCTCAATAAAGCTATCGAGGCACAGGTGCATGGGTGCCAAGTGTGCCAGCAGTCAAGGCCTGAAATTCCTCAGGCCCCAGTACATAGGTGGGAGGAAACTCAAACCCCATGGTCACGGGTACATATAGATTATGCTGGGCCCTTTCAGGGGCAATTCTTCCTTCTCCTCATTGACAGCCATTCCAAGTGGCTAGAGGTTGTTCCTGTTTCCTCCACTACTACTGCCAGGATCATTCAGGTGTTGAGAAGACTTTTCGCCTCACACGGACTTCCAGATGTCCTGGTTTCACATAATGGCCCCCAATTTACCTCTTTTGAGTTCCAGGCTTTCCTTCAGGCCAACTTGATCTGGCATGCGACTTCTGCTCCCTTCCACCCATTGTCCAACGGCCAAGCAGAGAGGATGTTGCGCACTACCAAAGATGCTCTCAAGAAACTGACTTACGGTAACTGGCATCACAGGTTAGCAGATTTCCTTCTTGCACACTGCACCATACCTTGCACAGCCATGGGTAAGAGCCCAGCAGAACTCCACTGGGGTCGCTGTCTCATCACCAAACTGGACAGGTTGCACCCAGACTGGGTGGCTTCACAGGTGTCGCAACTGCGGGCACCTAGGAGACTTCAGGTGTGCGATCCGGTCTGGGTGAAGAACTATTGCCTGGACATCTCTGGTTCACAGCAGTGGTATGCAAGGTCTCTGGGCCGCTGTCATACGAAGTAGCCTTGGATGATGGACGTGTTATTCACATAGATACACATAGATCAACTGCGCTGGAGGCTTAACAACTACGTTTCCGCTCCTGGCTCTGCTCTGAGGGGGGAGGAGGACCATAATATGCATTCTGGACCACAGGTTCCCAGGCCTAACAGTGTCACACAAGCTGCTGAGATGGCCGCTGAGGTTGTTTGGGGGTCATCCCAAGGTTCAGCAAGTGCACCGAACAGGAATTCCCCGGAAAGGGGGCCACCCCGCACATCAGTTATTGCTCCAGACAGGGAGTTGCACTGGGGGTATCCACATAATCCAAATATTTCAGATAGAGCTCCAGACAGGGAGTCGCACCGGGGGTATCCACATAATTCAAACATAGCCCCAGAGAGGGAATTCCATCAGGGGCACTCTCACAGTTCAGCTATTGCTCCAAAAAGAAAGTCTGTAGCAAAGGGGGTTGCCATGGAGGCGGCTCCTGAATCTGGCACCTCCGGCATGTGCACAGGGGCTATGGAGTATTGGGGCACTTCCACCACTCAGGCCACTCCAACTGCTGGCCTTGGGCTTGAGGGACAGTGTTCCCAAGAGGAGTCCATTGTGGACTCAGGGACTTCCACCTCTCCAAGGCACACTGGCTTGGACTCAGAGGGTCCAGCCAGTCAGCAGCTGGGTGGGTCACCAGGGTATTTGGGGCATCAAGGTCCTGGCCTGCCTAGCCTGGCAGGCGAGCAGGTAGGCCAGGCACACTCACCGACCATTAGAAGGTCACAGCGGGTCAAGTGCCCACCCAAACATCTTGGAGACTATGTGAAGTTTCTGTCAAGCAAAAGGGAACCTTGCTGGTTTGCAACAGGATGCTGACTAACAGTCAGTACAGAGTGTTAGCTACAATATATAATTGTGGGTATATTTTTGTTTAGTTAAAATAATTATTGTGTATACGTGCTCTGCCCTTGCACAGGCCATTGTAACTCCACCACTCCCTGCTCCTTGAACAAATGTACCTTTGTGTACAGCTAAGGTTTGTTTTATCTAGTGGGGAGGGATGTTGTGTCCTGAGTCTGATGAAGTATTCAGCAGGCTCAGAAATGTTGCAAACGGTCTCAGGCAGACCAAAAGCTGCCCGGGACCAGACTGGCTGTCGCCAGCCTTGTGCATATGCGCAAGGCGTGACAACAGCCAGTTCCTATTGGTTAACACTATCTGGGTTCAGGGCCCTATAAAAGGCCTGCGTGCCTTTTACTGCTTGCTTGGTTGTAGGAGAAGAGTAATAAAGAGCTTGTTTGTTCACCATGTGTCTTCGTCAATTGCCAACAAAAGGAATACACAAAAGCAGGTATGAATTTTCAATCCTTGATGCAATAGCATTCCACCCATTGTATTTTTCCTATTCACCTTTGGTACTGCTACTGGCAGGAAAATAGCCTTTTGGTCCTTTGCACTAACACCAGTGTTGGATTATATTGTTGTAGAGGTAGAGAAACATAGATAAATAAGATATAAAGAATAAAGGATTCATTAACTGAAGGCCCTGGACCACATTTTAACATAGATTTTGCAAATTCTGAGATCTGGACACAAAGATTTCAAGAAACTCAGACAGAAGTGGAAAAGGAACATAAGTAACAGAAATAGATATGTATGTATGTATGTACTGTAAATTAAAATTGCAATAAAATACCAGCCCTCAGGAAGCCCTCAGCACTAACTGAAGAAACAGCTTATGGAAGATGTACTATCTCCCCTTTTCTTGTTCTGTCACGTATAACACCCTTCATAGTAGCATCATCTTAGATATTGAAAATGTTTCTCTGTGTCAGTGCAAATTCCTACTGAAAGCAAGAAGTTATAACACAATAGAGAAAGTTATTGCATAAGTTAGTAAAGGCAGACAAGAAAAATAAGATATTGGGTGCTAGAATATGTTTGTATAAACCTTAACTTGAATAAAGGGACATTATGGCTCAGTGGTTAAAAACACTGAGCTTGTCAGCTAGAAAGTTGACAGGTTTGAGACTCAAGCAATGCATGATGGGGTTTGCTCCTATTATTTGCCCCAGCTCCTCCCACCTAGCAGTTTGAAAGCATGCAAATGCAAGTAGATAAATAGGTACCACTTTGATGGGAAGGTAACAGCATTCTGTGCGCCTTGACATATAGTCATGCTGGCCACATGACCACGGAAAATGTCTTTGGAAAATGTTAGCTTCCTTGGCTAAGAAACAAAGATGAGCACCACCTAGAGTCGGACATGACTAGACAGGGGAAACCTTTACCTTTAACTTGAAGAAGGCAGAAACAGAAAAAATGGGATCCTCAGAGATGCTAAAGTAAAAAGAAATAAAGATTAAAGAAAGGGGAAAAGTGACTACACATAGACAGCTAGGAAATAAGGAAATCTAACTTTGGGAAATTTTGGTAAGGAAGCGGGTAGGGAAGCTGAAATGAAACCACATTGTGGATATGTAAAAATATGTGATTCAAAAGACACATGCACAAAGGAGGAGAGAGCGTTTACAGAGAATTTAGCCTAGTGTCATGGTTAGGAGAAGAAAAAGCAGAAAAAGCTGAGGACTCACAAAAGAAACAAGAGGCAAAACATTCAATTCAGGGAGAGGACAAACCTACTCATGAGCAAACAAAAAGTAAACATGAGGATTTTCTCACTGCAGCCCTTTGCCAACTGGGATGCCCCTTTCTGCAGCTAACAAACAGAAGGGCAGCTTGAGGGACACATTGGAGTCAGGAATATTGATTGGCAACTCAGCCATTGGGAAGAGAGGCTAGCAGTCTCACCCCTGAGGCAACTGACTATAAATTGCCAGGGGAAAGTTGAGGCTTGAAGAGGTGAAACAGATAGGACTCAGATAACGTAAACCCAATCCAGGAGGAGAGATCAAGCAGCAAGAAGGGAGTGAGAAAAACTGTTAAACGACACTTTTACAGTGAGAGCTGCTTCTGTGGAAGCACAGGAAGTTGGTTGGCATAAATATTGACTGTATTTTAAAATGTACTGCACCTTTAAGTACCATGTTCAGTCTATTGGGTACCAATTGTTAGCTCTGAAGAAGCCTCTCTGCAGGACACAAAGAGATTAATCCCACTGAATTCAAAACTGAATGTTGTTAAAGATTATTCTTGCCCCTGTGTGACACTGTCTTTCTGATTGTTGCTTTTCTAATGCAAGTAATAAAGTCGTTGTCAGCTGTTTAAAAGGGGTGTTTTTAATTGGGTGTTCCAGTAGTGAGGTGGGTCTCTGATCCTTAGATTCTTCTGGCCTTTAATGCTTGTTGTAAACATGGAAGTGGACTTGTTTAAAGTAGATTATATAGAATCTGGAAACATCCTACTTGTGAGGTTCTGAAAAAGTCAGTCCTATGATCTGAGAAGAGGTTGCTGGCTGGGCCTGCTGGGAACTATAGTTTGGTTATATCTGGTGAGGCATAGATTCTCCATCTCTGCATAAGGATCTGGGAAACATATACATAAAGAGAGCTTCTTTTCCAGGGCTTTCTAAAATCTAGAATTATACCTCTTGATGAGGAGTCACCCTGGCATAATAGCTAGTTACTTTTAATGGTTGGTATCTGACAAGAATAAGGCTCAGGTTGAATAAATACCTTGCAAAGAGTATTTCTGGAATACTGATCATTCTCCAAGAATAAAGCAAAACTTAGTAATTTCTGTGCTAAAGACATATATTTTAAAATATGTTCCATTGCTTCATTTTCATTTAAAAATTATTTCTAGGAATCATAGCCGAATTCCCAGTCATAAATAGTGTTTTGAATTAAATTTTAGCATAGAATATATGGTAATCAAGAATCACATACTAATCTGGCTGGTTATTTGAGATTTTCTAGGTGACTTTTGAAATTCTAGCTGGCACTAGCACAGGACATTGGCAGGTGTCATGTGTCATAATAAGTATGGTTTGTGCAGTCATGGTGAATAAGTCGCATTTGGCTGACCCAATGTATACCTGCATCAAACCATAAGGTGGCTTAATGTGACTTGCCAATTCATCTTTGTGTTTTGGTTACAGTTCCTATTAGCAAAACATGGTAAACATGAGGATGAGATAAATTATATAAGCCCACTTGCAAAACAAAAATTGTGACACAAACTATTATTTACTTACTATTTGTAACTCTTATATGTAACTTTTTCCAAAATATGTTCTGCATAAGTTTGTTTGTGTTTTTCTCAGATAGAGGGTTGCAGAGAACAAAACTACAGCCCTATTCATACTGCCAGTTAAACTATACAGAGTGAATTAAAAAAAAATCAATGAAATCCATTTGCCAGATGAAACAAACTGTCCTATAATGTTTTAGAAGATTGGGAGCATAATGTCCTTTTAAGCCTGTATATTTTTCCATTTCATTGGCATGTCCTTTTATGTAATATATTGTATGCATTTAAGTTTTTTGGTTAACAATAATAACTATTAATGATGGGCATAAAAATGTGCAGATATGTTTACGAAGGTGTACTCAAAGGTAGAAAATACAAAATTATCCTATGGCGATACATGGGGGCTAATTGATGAAACATGTTGCAAAGGAAATTCTGTCCCTTTTCTATGCACACAAGGTGGTGCTTTTATTATAATCTCACAAGGCATGTTTTTACAGCATGGATCCATCAATATATTTTATCAAGCTTTCTCATTTCTGTTTTTCCAGTTACATCCAGTATTATCATTTGCAACAGCATTTTTTTTTCTTTGCTGGAACCATTTAAATGATTCTTCTCATTTAGGAAGAAGTTGAAAATATATCTCATAGCCAGCATAGCTTTAGAGTGCTGTGCACAAGATAATTGTTTTTAAAGAAAAGAATTGCATTCAGATAAGTCAACTTATAAAGATAGAAAATAATGCCTATTCTGGGAAAATGGGTACATTTTATTCAGATTGCAATATTGGATTGGAGTAGCTATAAAGTGAACTGATTGTACTGAAAGATTCTGAGAGTGCCCAACATGACAGAAACATGACCAACAGACATGACTAATAATTAAGAGAAATGCTCCATTCTGCCAGCTAGAGACAAATCATGGCCACAACGCCATGTAACTTATTTGGAGTCATCTACTTTGCATTACAGTCTCAGATAGCTATCTAGTGTCTTGGTGATTCAGAGCATGGGGTTTGGTTACTTTTCATTCTAGCCTGCTATTTCCAATTACCTCAAAGAAACCCGCCAGTCAGTGGAAATGGTATAACTGACAGTTTTAAAATATAGCAGTGTGATAGATAGATCTGAGATGAGTGTGAAGATGTCACTGAAATTCTGGATAAAATAGACTTGGTGATCTCTTAGACTATAGAGAACCAGTTTGGTGTAGTACCCAAGGCTACTTTACAAGACTAGAAACTTGGAAGACTGGGAATTCTAGTCCTGTCTTGGGCCAGGCACTCTGAAATTGTGTAAAGAAAACTGCAGGAACTTGTCCATTGACTTAAAGGCGCGCATGCTCTCTCTCTCTCTCTCTCTCTCTCTCTCTCTCTCTCTCTCTCTCTCTCTCTCTCTCTCTCTCTCTCTCTCTCTCTCTCTCTCTCTCACACACACACACACACACACACACACACACACACACACTTCAGTCTGCTTTAGCAAGCCCCAGAAACACTGAAATCATGGGAAACATTGTTCAGCAACGATTCTATAATATCTTTTTTTTTTATTAATTATTTTTATTAAATTTTATAAAGTTTTAACAAATATTAACACAAAAATATAATAACTCAACTGATAACAGAGAAATAACAAATTTAACAAGCAATACAAATAGCTGCTCGGAACCCCCCCCACCACATCCTCCCACAACCTAACCCCTAACCTCCCTCGCCATCCAATGCGGTGTAAAGTTTTCCCGAGCACCTTAGAAAAAAAAAGAAGAAAAAATCTATTCCCTTAATATCCCCAACTACAGTTGAGAAACATAATCTATTACTTATTATCTCCCTCCCCCCTCCCCCCCAGGCTTCCCGGAGTGAATACAGAGTAAAAAAATGCAAGAAACCCCGCTAATCTACTATTTAGTAACTATTTATCTATATATCATATCTAATTCTTTCAACTGATATTTCTTTTGCATATAATCAATCCATTTTTTCCAATCCATCAAAAATGTTTCATTTGAGTGGTTCTTCAGGTAGGCTGATATCTTAGCCATCTCAACCAGATGGGTAACTTTTAATGTCCATTCTTCAATAGATGGTATTTCAGATGACTTCCAATATTGACCCACCAACAGTCTTGCGGCCGTAGTCAAGTTCAAAATCAACTTAGTCTCTGTGGTGGAACAATCCTTTGTTATACCCAACAAAAATAACTGTGGTACAAACTCAATACGTTTTTTCAAAATATTTTGAAGAATCCACCATATTTTTATCCAAAAAGCCTTAATTTTTTTACATGTCCACCAAATGTGAAAATAAGTTGCATCCAAAGATTCGCATCTCCAACATTTGGGTTTCAAATTTGGATACATAAGCGACAGTTTTTTTGGGTCTAAATGCCATCTATAAAACATTTTATAAAAATTCTCTCTTAAATGCTGAGCTTGTGTAAACTTAACATTTTTCACCCATATTCTTTTCCAAGTTTCCATCCTGATTGAATGTCCAAAATTCCCTTCCCACTTGATCATACAGTCTTTAACTAATTCCTTTTCAGAATCAATTTCAATTAAAGCGTCATATATTCTTTTAATATGCATCGCTCTTTGGTCTCTAATCTGTATAATCAATTTTTCATCCTTTAAAGAAAAACCCATCTTAACATCTTTTTGCCATCTGGCTTGAAGTTGTGCATGATGATACCAATTATTGTATGCTGAAGAAAAAGTTCAAGAGCAAGAGGTAGATGCCTTTTTACAAAATCAAAATGTTATGGAAATTACTTTGGAACAAAGAGATAGATTAAATGCTGTGATTAGATCAGAAGAAATTATTGACGCAATTAAGCAATTGAAATTGGGAAAATCTCCAGGAACTGATGGTTTTACTACGATTTATTATAAGTGTTTACAGGAGGAAGTGGTCGAACATTTGAGGGAGTTATTTGTGAATATACAAGAAGGTGGTCCGGTTCCACCCTCCTGGAAAACGGCTAATGTTTGTTTGATTCCTAAAGAGGGTAAAGATAATTTACAAGTAGAAAATTTTAGACCTATCTCATTGTTAAATACGGATTACAAGATTTTTGCAAAAATTTTGGCCAATAGATTAATGACAGTTCTGATACAGAGGATACATCCGGATCAGACTGGTTTCTTACAAGGGAGACAAATGAAAACCAATGTCAGACAACTTGTTAACATACTGGAATACTTGGATAAACATATTCAAGTGCCGGCTGTTTTAATGTTTTTAGATGCAGAAAAAGCTTTTGACAGATTGAATTGGACATTTCTGCAAAGGCTTGTAGTAAGGATGGGAATGGGGGACCAGTTTATTAATTCTATAACAGCTATATATCAGAAACAAACAGGACAGATTATAGTAAATGGTCAATTAACAGATTTGTTTAACATTGAAAAGGGTACTAGACAGGGTTGTCCCTTATCTCCTTTATTGTTTGTTTTAACCTTAGAGGTCTTATTGAATAGGATTAGAGCATCAGAGGAATTAAAGGGGGTACAAATTAGAAAACATGATTATAGATTATGTGCCTTTGCAGATGATTTACTTGTGACATTGACTCAGCCAATGCAATCGGTTCAGAGTTTGATGGAAATTATTCGAAACTATGGAAAAGTATCTGGTTTTAAATTAAATTTATCCAAGACAAAGATGTTGGTCAAAAATTGTGATAATAAATTAAAACAAGATTTGGAAAGAATAACGGGATGTGAGATAGTTAAAAAAGTTAAATATTTAGGAATTTATATAGAAGCCTCAAATGGTAAATTATATAAGAATAATTATGAGTTCTTATGGAGTAAAGTTCAAAAAGAAATGGAGAATTGGAAAAAACTACAATTATCTATCCTGGGTAGGATAGCCGCTATTAAAATGAATGTATTACCGAAATTTTTATTTTTATTTCAAATGTTGCCAATACTTAAAAAGGATGGGAATCTTGATGAATGGCAGAAAGGTATAAACAATTTTATTTGGGATGGCAAGAAACCAAGGGTTAAACTTAAAATTATTCAAGATATAAGAGAGAGAGGTGGAATGAAAGTGCCTAATTTCAAATTATATTATTATGCAGCAGTTCTAGTGGCAATAAGTGATTGGATTAATTTAACAAATGAAAGAATACTGAATATAGAAGGATATGGGTTAGTGTATGGGTTTCACGCCTATTTAGTTTATGATAAAAAATTGGATAGGGGTTTTAAAGAGCATATATTAAGAAACTCTGTGATGCGTGTCTGGAAAAAGTATTATTATAAATTAAATGGTAAAATTCCTTTATGGACTGTTCCCAGACATGCAATACAGAGTGTGGGTATACAACAAATTCAAGACGTGGAGCCCTATGATAAACTCTTGAATAAAGATGGGAATAGCTTAGAATTGAAATCACTAGACAGATTAAGGGAGGAAGGTATAGCTCATAATTGGTATCATCATGCACAACGATTCTATAATATCTGACAATCAGTGGTGGGATTCAAATATGTGAACAACCAGTTCTCTGTGTGGATGCCGCTTCTGGAAGTC
Source organism: Bothrops alternatus (assembly GCA_034064705.1). Taxonomy (NCBI): domain Eukaryota; kingdom Metazoa; phylum Chordata; class Lepidosauria; order Squamata; family Viperidae; genus Bothrops; species Bothrops alternatus. The sequence goes on along the minus strand of JARGCV010000124.1, from coordinate 9,802,421 downwards.
CATTCTGGGCTTGGGCAACAAAAAATTAGCTACCGGTTCTGCTGAAGTGGTGCAAACTGACTGAATCCCACCACTGGCTAAAATTATATAATTTATCATTCCAATGAGCCACAGAGCCAGATGACTGAAAGATATCGAACATGATAGCAATATTTAGAAAGGAATGCAGCGGTTCTGTATAAATGATAATCAAAATAAAACTAAGCCTCATTGAAAGAAAAGCTGCACAGGTTCTACAAAGATACATCTTGCTTTGCCAATCGTTTAGACTGTTTTGAGTGTCAACAAATGAATGGAGGTGATCTTATTGAAACAGTTTGGATTTTTCAAAAACCCTTTGACAAAGTTCTTCACCAAAGGTTTTTGAGTAAACTTAGTGACAGTGAGGACTTCCTTTCATGAAACAGATAAAAATTACTATGAATTGAATTGAATTTGATTTTTTAAAATACTTTATTTGGCCAAGTGTAATTAGACACACAAGGAATTTGTCCCCAAGGCAGACATGTTCAGAACAGAATAGAACAGAATAACAGAATTGGAAGGGACCTTGGAGGTCTTCTAGTCCAACTCCCTTTTCAGGCAGGAAACCCTATACCATTTCAGACAAATGGTTGTCCAATCTCTTCTTAAAAACTTCCAGCGTTGGAGCATTCACAGCTTCTGGAGGCAGGTTGTTCCACTGGTTAATTGTTCTAACTGTCAGGAAATTTCTTAGTTCTAGGTTGCTTCTCTCTTTGATTAGTTTCTATCCATTGCTTCTTGTCCTGCCTTCAGGTGCTTTGGAGAATAGCTTCCCTCTTCTTTGTGGCAGCCCTTGAGATATTGGAACACTGCTATCATGTCTCCCCTCATCCTTCTCTTCATTAAACTAGACATACCCAATTCCAGCAATCATTCTTTATATGTTTTAGCCTCCAATCCTCTAATCATTTTTGTTGCTCTTCTCTGCAGTCTTTCTAGAACCTCAACATCTTTTTTGCATTGTGGTGATCAAAACTGGGTGCAGTTGCAGAAGGATCTTTTTAATCTGGATGAATGGTCAAGCAAATGAAAAATGCCATTCCATTAAAATAAACATAAAGCAATGCTTGCTAGGACCCCCAAAACACAACTTTGTACTCATTGATAGGGCCTGAACTACCTGTAATGAGGGAAAAAAATCTTCAGATCTTAGTGGATAATCTAATTAAGAAGTGGATTTAGTGTTCAGCAGCTATGAGAAAGGACATTCCATGCTTGCAATTATTAGGAAAGATTAAAAATAAAAATGCCAATATTGTAATGCTGTTATACTAATCTACTGTAAGTCTACATCTGGAATGCTGTGTACATTTCTGGTCAACATGCTTGGAAAAGGTTATAAAAGAGTGGGAAAAGTTCAGAAGAGGACAAAGAAAATATCAAGGGTCTCAAACTTCATCCCTATAGGAAAAGGCTAAAATCTTTGGAATTTGTTAGCTTGGGAAAAAAGGGAAAATGACAGAGGATATGATTGAGATATATAAAATGCAAACACAGAAAACATAAGCTAACTGTTGTCCAGGGAAGTTGACTGGGAGATCTAAAATGGGCAGCAGAAAGCACTTCTTCCCAAAACACATAATTGCCCTGTGGAATTCATTACCATGAGGCACAGTGATGGCCAATAACTGGAATGATTTTAAAATGGGATAAATTTGTGGAGGGCTATCAGTGATCACCAATCTAAAATACTGAATGGTACATCTAGGCATTATACCTCCAAACATCAGTTGCAGAGTAACAATAGCTGAAAGGAGTTACATCTCTCTTTCCTATTTGGGGGGGAATCATAAAGGCTGTCTCACTCACTCACAGTGGTTGACCACTGTGGAAAATGCTAACTGCAAGCTGACTTCAGTGGAGTTCATTCCATTCCAATTTATTGGTATCACCTCCCACTGAATACAGCTAGTCTTTTATAATGAGAAATCCATACCCAACCCTATCTAGAAGTCCTACATTTTATTTCAAATTCTTGAGTCAATACTTGAGAAGCAGGTAACAGCAGTGACCAAATGAATTTATACAAATTGATCTTGTGTGCCAATTGTGCCCATTCCTAGATCAGGAGGCACTGCTGATAGTCATTCTTGCCTTAATCACTTTTTATCTGGCTTATTACAAAGTGCCCTATGTGAGGCAGCCCTCAAAGAGATTCAGAAACTTTAACTGGCACAGAAAGTGGCAATAAATATAGTTTTGAACTTCTTACAGTACATTTGTGTGACACCACTGTTTTGTGAGCTGCACTGTCTTCTAGTAGGTTTCAAAGTGCCAGATGTCATTTTTAAAGCCTTACATGTCCTGGTCACTTGTAGGATTGTTCATCTCCTACCTGCAATTTCTGCCTGTTCCATCAGATCCATCAGGGTGGCCCTGCTCTGTGAAGCAAGTGGAGCAGCTGGCTGGATTAGGCAACCAACCTTCGCTGTTGTTCTCTATCTTCTTTCTGAAACATGGATGGTCCTGATTCTGCTGGTCTTCTGAAAGGCCTTTTCCCTCAGGCATGACGGCCAGAATGTTAACCAAACCCGGCATGTGGTATTTGTTGGTTTATGCTGTTGGAGACTTTCTCAAGCTATTGGAAAGCTCTTTAGGGTACCTTGAATGGGTTTTTAATTGGACATTGTTTTCTGATGTGTTTTTATTTTTATTTTTTTCTGTTCACCTCCTAGACTTTCTTTGGTAAAGAGGGAGTGGCTGTGTAAATTTGCCAAATAAATATATAAATACTGGCTCTTTCCAAGCACTACACAGAAAAATACTAGATGTGGTCCCAGAACATTTTCTTCTTATTGAGTACCTTTGATGTAGAGTTGATAATAAATGGGGCAATCAGTATAGGCTCAGCCTTATAAGTCATTGAGTCTTCCCCACCTGCCCCTGATGACAGAGCAAACATGTCACGGTAGCATCATTTTCTGCCATGGCCCCAGGAAGTCAGTCCCCTCAAGCCCTCCCCAGTCCAAGAGTGAAGCAGTCTTAAGTCGTCCTGAGCTATACTGTGCTGGTGATACAATGGTGTTTCCCTATTAAAAACAGCCTCCAATGACAGTTACAAAGCTTTTTAAAATGTTATTTGAAGGAGAATCTGAGCAATGCTCATTAGCCATTTTACACTGATGAGGACATGTTTCTCCTGTGCAATTTCTGGCCAGCCTCATCTAGTTCATTCTTTTCTTATCTACTTAAAAGGTTGGATCCAGCTATATTGCTCTGACGGTCCATTAGTCAGACTGCACAATGCAGGCAGTCCTTGCTTAGTGACCACAACTGGGCAGTGGTGGGATTCAAATATGTGAACAACCGGTAAACATGAAGACCTTCAGCTCCTCATAAACAGAGTCACAGAAATATCTGAAAAATACGGCTTGAAACTTAACACCTCAAAAACCAAGATCATGGTCACTAGCAAACAACCTGTTAATTTACCACCAATAAATTCAGAAGGAATACCATTAGAAAAAGTTGAAAGGATCACACACCTAAGTTCTAATTTACATGAAAGCTGGGACATGACCACTGAAGTAAAGACAAGGATAGAGAAAGCTCGAACAGCATTCTTCAAAATGAAAAAGGTCTTCTGCAGTCACGATATAAGCCTAAGATTGAAAATCAGGCTTGTCAGATGTTATATTTTTTCATTCCTGCTCTATGAAGTAGAGAGTTGGTCTCTGACAGAAGGCCCCCTGAAGAGACTAGAAGCATTTGAAATGTGGATTTACAGGCGGTTTTACGTATAAGCTGCAATTACAAGATCAGAAATGAGGAGGTGATAAGCTGCCTGGGAAAGCCAAGGGAAATCATCAAAACAATTAAAAAACAAAAGTTAGAATATTTTGGACATGTGATGCAACACCCAGAAAAATATGGCATACTCCATTTAATCCTGCAGGGAAAGATTGAAGGCAAACAAGTTCCAGGCAGAAGAAGAACATCATGGCTTCAAAATCTAAGGAACTGGTTTGGACAAAACTCAGCAGCACTTTTTTGCGCAGCTGCTGATAAAAACAGGATCGCCAACATGATTGCCAACGTCCGATAACGGATATGGAAGAAGAGGAGAAGAAGAAGAAGAAGAAGAAGAAGAAGAAGAAGAAGAAGAAGAAGAAGAAGAAGAAGAAGAAGAAGAAGAAGAAGAAGAAGAAGAAGAAGAAGAAGAAGAAGAAGAAGAAGAAGAAGAAGAAGAAGAAGAAGAAGAAGAAGAAGAACTGGTTCTCTGTGTGGATGCCACTTCCAGAAGTTCATTCTGGGCCTGGGCAACAAAAAACTAACTATCCGTTCTGCTCAACTGGTGAGAACTGGCTGAATCCCACCACTGCTGACAATCCTTCATCATTTGTATTTCTTCATCTTCTACATGCAGAGCCTGAGACAGATCTCAGGGATCTCCAATCTAGCCTGAGCACAAAGCTTCATAACTATCACAGGTAACATACAGAGAAAAATTAAAGCTATACTCACTTAATCAGGCAGCTTCTAGCATCCATGCAGGTGCAATAATCTGAACTATTGCCACATCTAATATCCAGACTTTTTTTTGTCTTTCTTATAGACAATTGTTAAATCTGTGATATTATGTGCCAAAGGTTTGTCTGTTTGAATTCTAAGGTCCCAGTTTACTTTCGCTTCTTAATTTTCTATTACTTTGTCTATTTTTATGATCCTACCAGTTCTTGCTTGCCGCCAAATGGTATTCCTTGGAGATATTCTAATGCATCATTGTTGCTACTTTGTAATGCCATTGTTTGTAGTCAGTTTGTGAAATCTTGCAGCAGTATGTGTCACACTGTTTCTTCAGCTTCTTCTTATTACTAGATGGATTATCAAATGATAAGTTCCTTCCTTCTTTCCTATATAGAGTGTACCAAAAGTCAAGCCTCATATGCCAATCACAATAAATGTTATTAGTTAATATTTTTCAGATATATTGTTACTTACTTAAAGATTTTCAAAGGCTATTAGTCAAATAAACAAATAAGTATTTAGAAGAAAATGACAATCCATTTGAATTGTTTAAGGGACCTGATTTTGTCTACAGCCCTGTATTTTGGTACACCTTGTATATAAACATAGAGGAAATAAAAAAGAAGTCCAGCTTACAAAAAAAAAGTTACAGAGAGATCATCCAGAATTATAGAGGTGTGGTCAGGAAAGCAAAAACTCTGAATAGAGAAGAATAGAAAACGTATTTTTAAAATACGTTCAAAATAAAATCCACATAAAAGAATTCTATCTGTTAATGAAAAAAGCTAAATTCTAAAAAATAACAAAGAAAGGAGGATGTCACACTCAACCCTTATTTTGATTCATTCTTCCTCAACAAAACACAAATATTCCACTATCAAATTATCAAGAACAGGATGAAGGAATAAGATCAAAACCTGACACTGATAGCAACACGGGCAGGGAATAATTCTTTATTTTGAATGAGCTGAAATCTATAGTGTGAAATGAGTTGCATTCTAGAATACTGAAAGAAATGACTAATGGAATGGGTAAACTGTTACATATTATCTTTAAGAAATACAGGAAAGCTGGTAAAATGCCAGATGACTGAAGACGAACAAATGCTGTTCATACTTAAATAAGGAGGAAAATGAACTGTCCATCATAAAATGTTTTTTTCTATGCTTCATGTTCAGCAAATACCTACTTCTTCTCCACATCATTATCTTTAATTACCCTTCCCAAAAGGTAATTCCCCAAATCATATTAACAGAGTTATGGATATAAATCAAAATGAGGTGTTACTACTATATTTCATGAATAAGTGTCTATATTTTGTACTTCCACAACAATAAGACTGAGAGACAACCCTTTATAAATGAAAAACTGATTAATGTTTCTTTCTACAGCAATATTTAGTCAAAGGCAAACAATTTATGCAATCTGAACATAAAACACTACAAAGGGGCCAAGCAAGAATGTATGCTCGCTCAATTATTGTTTAATCCTTTATATTAATTATGTTGTTTTCACTTTTGCCACTTCAGACTTTCATCCACCACCTCTTATTCATTGTTCCATATCTATTCTTTTATATGAATATTTTCCCTACATTTAAAATTGGGCTGTGTAATAATATCTTAGGATAGTATTGACCTATTGTAATAGAAAGGACCTTGAAATAAATTAATTATCCAGAAAGGTGGTGGCTTGAACACTATGCATGTAGAGAGCTATCCATTTGGAATGCTTTAATTTGCATTCATGCTCTGAGTAGAGGGTTGGACTTGATGACCTAAATGACCCTTTCCAATTATATGATTCTGAGATTTTATGATTCTATGATTCTGTTTTTCTCCTGCCTCATTGCTTTTGATAATTACAAAGAGAGTCTGGGTTTTGGATATATTAGCTTCATGCAAAGAAAATTATTCTTTCTATTTGGAAACATCGATATGCAACCAAGGAGCATTATTGACCAACTTGTCAATACTTTCTAATAGGAATATTCTGTACTGCATTATTATTGATTCAGAATGATAAACGACAGTACCATTCAGTGCTTATTTTGCCTTTGGTTCTCAATAAATATGGTCCAATACATTGCAATCTTGCCTTTGGCATGTGAAAGTATGGGTAATTGATTAATGAGACCAGTTAATATTCGGGGAAGGGGCATGTCATTTCTTCTATTAACATCAGAACACAGTAATAGCCCAATTTATAATCCCATTTTTGTCACAAAAAGAGAACACTACATGAACAGAAGATCCAATGGAAAATTGTTAAGTTGTTCTATATTTCACTCTACAGTAGCCTCAGAAATGCCATATATATATTATGGTTCAGGAGTTATCTGGATTTGAAAGAGAAAATACGATTTAGAGTCTGCATAGGTGCTCATGTCACACTTTTCAGCACCTCTGTAAATAACAATCTATTTTCTTGAGATTTTGTGGTAGGTAATGAAAACCATTTTCCCCCCAAGATGAGATGGACATCCACGCATACTCTGAATCAATTTTTCCTTTTCAACCATGATCAACACATAAGTAGATATATAAGTTGATAGATATGAAATATATCTCCACATATATAACACTAATTTGAACACAAAATGTCTTTTTATTCAATTAAAGGATTAATAATAGTATCATAGATGGTAAAAGATGCTTATTAATTTTTATTTGATAGATATTCACATTAATTAGAGGAGGCTGAATGAATTTTGTATGTCTTTTATCAAGAAGCTGCTACATTATTAGTGGGGGATATTAAAAGCACTGAAAATAGGGTTGTCTTGTACATATGAAACATTGATAATAAAAGGCTTCTAAAAATAATTTGTTCAGAACATTAATCAATTACTTGATTAAAAGAAACAATGCTACAGCTTATCAGAATTCTGATAACTTTCCCCAAAGCAGATGACATTGTTAAAATGTTGAAAAATGGTGGGATTCTTATCATTCTAATGCTAAACTATAACTTCTTCTTGATTGTTCCATTTTGGCAGAGTTATTGCACAGTGAGATGTGAAGTTTTTCATGAATAGATTAGTACAATAAAATGAAAGCAGTAAGAGAAAGAGAGATAATTTTCACCTTTTTTCAAGTGAAAATGTCAATCTTTCTAAGGTTTTCCTTTGCTGTATGAGATACCACCAATCACTGTAAGCATTATAAGTTGCCTTGAATATGGGTATATTCAGAAAGATACGTATTCACTCAGCTATATGTGAAATAAATACATTCTAAGGACCAAAAAGAAGTGAAGATAATTGAACACCCTTGTGAGTGTTTATTTGTGATAGAGTTAAATTAAATGTGTAGAAAATATTGTGCAGGGAAAGGATTTCTTGGACTGGGAAAAGAAAGAAAATTCTCTTCCTCACTGCCAATGTACTTAAAATAATAACAACAATAACTATAGCCATAGCAACTGTATAAAAATCAAGGAATGAAGAAAACCATAAAGTGTAGACATACAGTATGTGAGCCTATACCTGCAAGAGAAAATATCACCCCATTGCTTAGGCCCCAAGAAAAGTACATAGAATTTTTTGAAAGTACAAGAAGTTACAGCTACAGAATTACAGGACAAAATAGGCATTCCTAGATTATGAATGAATGGAGAAAATAATTTGCTTTAAGCTTTTCTGTAAAATTTTACATTATTTGAGAGCTGAAGTTACAGTATATTTATACATGATGCCTATATAACAAGTATTCAGTTTTATTTACTTATTTCTCACTGTAAAACGCACAGTGCAATAATTCAGTTAGGTTACGTACCTGAAAATTCATAACTTCTAGATAATGAAATTGCTAGACTGCTTGTAGCTTTTTAACACAATTGATGAAGACTATGTTTAATCACCAAAGGTTAGCTTGAGTTTCTTGGGGAGGAAAGACTATGACGAGACCAAGGAGTGGTGTGTTCCTCATTTTTCTGGTACTAGGGATTTTCCACCTTTAGATTAGAATGAGGTTGTATTTCCCTAAGCAGTACTGAAACATAATTTGTGAGTTCTCCTAACCTTAAACTCTTGCTCAAACAGCAGCTTTGGCCAGGAATGCCGTTACACTAATGTGCCCCTTTTTGGACCATTTACACAAGCAGCTATACCTTAGTCACCTATATGAGCTATTGCAATGTGCTCTACTGTCCATGAGATTGATCTTGAAGACCATTCAGAAGCTACAGCTAGTCCAGAATGTGGTGATAAAAGCAATTGAGAGTGGCTGCGGTTTGCCATCACGATGCCGCAGACGCAGGAAGATGAGCTCCATCTTTCATGTCCGAATTCATTTCACTGGGGGACCCTGGAAAGGGTCAAAAGTCACCCTGTAGGGGCAATGAGCAAGGAGATGACCCCCATTTGATTGTGGGAGGTCAGCGGCCCTTCCGTTTGATCCGGAAAAGCCCTCCAAACAGGCGGGGGAAAGACCGGCCATACCAATATAGCCCGTCACTAAGCTGCTGACAGCTGAAGTCAAAATCACCACCAAGCACCTTTAAAGCAACACAGATGAAATTGGATGAGATCTGATCCTCTCTTTAAGATTTTAAGTATTTTTTCCTGTAAAAGCTGCCCAAAGTACTTTTCCCCCTGTGAGGAGAGGGGGAAGGGAATTTCTACCCCACACTCTAAGAAAAGCAGCAACTAACTACCCAGGGGAAACAGAGCAATTATAAGAACAATTTTAATCTAATTGGATGTATATTCTTTTGAAACTTGGGGACTAAAAGTGTTCCTTTTCTCATTGGAGACATTTGTTTTTTATCTAAAAAAGAAATAAGACTTGAAAAACTAGTATAAAAATTTTGGACTTAAAAAGCTTTAAATGGCATTGGTGACATCTTGTGGCAAAGTATGGCATTACAATTTGTTACTGCCTAAAAGAAACTTGGCTTGAAGCCCAGACTCCAGAAAAAATTTCTTTGACTTTGACAGTTACCATCTGTGAAAAGCCCAGCTGCAAAGAAGGAACTTCTGGGCAGTATATCTGGCCTGTTGAACTATGAATGTAAATTTTTACTAACTTTCAGAGCTATTCTTGGGGAAATGTTTTCCTATTTCTTTACATGAGAAGATTTACATGTTATTATATGAGATGATAGACTATAAACTTGGACTATAAACTGTTACTTGACAAACAATTTCTACTATAAAGACCACCTATAACACGTGAAATAGATGTCCCATACCCAGCTACAAAAGACAAAAAACTATTTTTAACGTTTGATTCTAAAGTCTTCAACTTAACATACTATCAAGAGAATATGGATGAAGATCAGGAAAAAATTCTTTCCATGTTGAAATCAATACACAGAACCATCCTTTCAGCTTGTAACAAAATAAGAAGCAACATAAAGGAACAAGATGCCAGCTTAAATATACAAACCCAGATCTTGACTACAACCAAAGAGCTAACAATACAGAAAATAACAGGAAAATTGGAACAACAAAACACCAAGACAGAGGACCCAATTGACCAACAGACCCAGTCAATGGAAAAATCAGAAAAGGGAGTGACAACACTGAAACTGGAAAAGACTTTTTACAAACATCAGAAGAAATTTGAGGAAAAGGAAGAAGAACAGATTGAATGGAAGATAAACCTATCAGGACAATTGTGGGAAATTGGAATAATAGGGAGGCGATCTAATGAATATAAATGGGCTTGTTCTTCCAAAAAAACTTCAACCAAATGGTCTTTCTTATTCTAAATAATATATATAATAATAGAGGAAGAACTATTTGATGATTCAAAGGCACTGACATGGAAGGTTAGTTGGCAAAGGAAGAAAGCCAGAGTAAGGCTGAAGAAAATAATGGCTTTGATTTATTAGAGGGGATATTATATTACTAACTAGAGGGTTGAATATGGTGGAAAATAGATAATTTTTAGAAAATAAAGTAACATTATAATTGAATAGGTAAGATGTGTAACAAGACCATTAGACTTTGGTATGAAAAGGGGAAAAGAGAGAAGCTGAGATAAGAGAAACTTTGGTCACCTACCATAAAATATTTGGAAATCATAAATAACAGTGTTTTTTTTCCTTTTTAAAATATTGATGGGAAATTAAAGTTTATGTATAGGCTAAAAAGTATTGATAAATGTAACAAGGATTTTTTTTACTCAGTTGAAAATAAGAATTCTGTTTGCCCAATATGAGATAACAGATATTACTAGAAAAAGAGAGGGAGTGTTTGAGCTTCCAAAAATTAGATCTAAGCTAAAACATTTATGTATATTACTGATTTATTGGTTAATCCAGACAAAACATACAATGGTTTAATAAGGTGGAAAATAGATAACTTTTAGAAAACAGAACAAGACTATATTTAAATAAATAAACTGTATATTTAGAATATTAGACTTTGTTATGAAAAGGGAAAAAGGAAGAAGTTCAGACAAGGGAAACTTTGGTCACCTAAATATAAAATGCTTGGAAATCATAAATAACAAATGTTAATTTGAATATTGATGGGAAATTAAAGCTTGGGAAAAAAGCAATAACAAGATATTGATTTTATATAAGGATCAAATGCATACACAATTAAGATATGTATAAGCTAAAAATTATTGATAAATGTAACAAAAATGTTTTTATTTAGTTGATAATAACAAGAACTGTATTAGCCTAATATGAGATAGTAGATATTAAGGGAAAAAGAGAGGAAATATCTGATGTTGTAACTTGAGATTTATAACAAAGACTTATGTATGTTATTGAACTATTGATTAACCCAGTCACCATGTTGCCTTTTAAATACTTAATTGTAAAATGGGAAAATTAATAAAATATTATAAAAAAAGCAATTGAGAGTGGCTCAGTAGACACATGTAACACCTGTGTTGCACAGTAATAGTAAGCTTTCAAATGCAATTCAAGATGCAGATTATTGCTACAAAGTCTTTCAAGGTATTATCCCTTAGATCAGGGCTTTTCAACCTTTTCACCCATTGTACCACTTTTAGGATATGGCAATACCCGAGTACCACCAGTCGCCTAGGAAGGTGTCTAAAAATTGATGACCAAAAAACAAGGAAAAAAGTGATGAAGTACTTACAACAGTTCGCTTAGTGACTGTTCGAAGTTACAGTGGCACTGAAAAAAGTGCCCCCAAGCCACAGCTAAGCAAGACACCTGCCTGCCCGCCCGGCGGCACTCTTCTTCCTGTCTGAGGTTTCTATTGTTGTGAGCATTTCTGTTGAGGATTGGCAGTGGGGGTAGGGTGGGGGTGTTTGGTTTTTATTCCTCCCGTCTGCTAGGTGGTTGCAGCAGGTTTTGGTCAATTCACATGACCCTGGGACACTGTGACCATCATAAATATGAATCAGTTGCCAAGCATCTGAATGTAAATCACAAGACCCTGGAGATGCTGCAACATTCCAGGTGATCGGCGCTTCTTCTGGGCTCAGCAGAAGAGCCAGGATCAGCGCCAAGCTCCAGCTGGAGCCCGGCGCTGATCCTGGTGCTTCTGCTGATCCCTGACAGTCCCGAAGAAGCACTTCCTGGCACTTCCACTGAGTCCTGACAGCCCTGCAGCTCCAGCCATCTCTTACTCAGGCTTGTGTGGTGCTGCCACTGGTTCAGCTCATTCCCCTCCCTCACTACCACTTTTCTAGGATGGTCATTTACCACCTGCCAGGTGCCAATGTACCACAGGTGGTACTCGTACCACTGGTTGAAAAGCCATGCTATAGAAGAATCTATAGAATGCCTGTAATTGACAGTGTTCTTTGGAAACTGCTTTGTCTTGTATTCCAAATTTGAGATGTCTAGATTAACTAAGATATTGAAAGATACAGATTTCCACCCCATCCCCCAGAGAAGCTGCTGTCTCCCCAGCAAGATCAAATATTTCCTACATTTCTCAATAAGATAAGATACAAGCTACAAGATACAAGAGAGCAGATAAGATAAGATGAGATGAGATGTGGTGAGGTGAGGTGAGGTGAGACGAGGTAGGATAACCTTTTGTCATTTCTTTACTGTGGGCACACTGGCACACATTAAAAATGAAATTCTGTTGCCTGCTCTCAAAAGAAAGTATATATTTACCCATACACATAGATAACACACATATACACCTGCTATATATGTATATATATATTCACATTGCTCCTAGAAGCACGGAGCCAAAAACACCAGCCTGAAGATGATGAATGGGACTTCGTCGAAACGTCGCCAAGACACTTCCAATTTGACACGGCAGAAAACCCGAATAACCAAAGACCTACATACAAACACCCGCGAAAACATATATATATACACACACACATACATACATACATACTGACAAAGAGTTAAAGGGAGACTAGTATAGCTATTTCGAGCTATGTATGTATGTATGTATGTATGTATGTATGTATGTACCCAGTGGTGGGATTCAAATATGTTAGCAACCAGTTCTCTGTATGGATGCTGCTTCCGGAAGTCCATTCTGGGCCTGGGCAACAAAAAATTAGCTACCGGTTCTGCCGAAGTGGTGTGAACCGGCAAGATGTGTTGTATGACGTGTGTGAGTTCCGGCACCTTTTTTTTTTTTTTAGAAAAAAAGCAGTGTGTGTGTGTGTGTGTGTGTGTGTGTGTGTTGGAGGATTGACATCCTGTGTGGTCACCACCACACATCCAGGCAAAAAGCAAACCCAAACCCACACCGATGATGAGGCACGACCACAAACCAGAAGCCAGACCACAGCTGCATCATTAGCCACCTTAAACCCCTCCAATCCATACAAGAAGCAAACTGACACCCACCATGAAGATGAGGCACGACCACGAACGCGAAGCCAAACAGCTATGCAGCTCATCATCTCTAATCCTCCTGTAACTCAGACTAACCTGAGCAGAACAAAGCCCCCACCCAAACAGAACACTCCCCCATCCAATCAGAGCACAGCCAACCCCCATCCAATCAGAGCACAGCCAAGCCCCTAACCAATCAGAACACACCTCCACCCAATCAGAACACAGCTGAGCTCCCATCCATCCATCCATCCATACATACATACATACATACATACATACATACATACATACACATATATATACAATGGCTCCCTAGGACACACCATCTACCAGAAGAAAACATACACAAACCGCTATCTGCACGCACTCTCACACCACAGCACAGATCAACTCCGTAGCCAAGACACTCATCTCAAGAACCAAATGCCTAGCTGACGAACAACACCTAAAAACTGAACTACACACTCTCACTAATGTACTTACATCCAACGGATTCCAAAGAAATAAGATTTCCAACTTAATCCAAAAAGAAACTCCCACTAAAATCCAAGACAGAGAACAAGAAAACGGCAAAGCCCTCCTCCCATACATAAAAGGCACCACAGACAGGATCAGCAAGATCCTTCACAAACATAATATCAAAACAGCATTCTGCACAAACAGAAAAATATCCACCATCCTAAGAAACCCTAAAGACAAAATTGAATTAGAAAATCAAGGAGTATATGAAATCCCATGTACTGCCTGCTCCACCACATACATTGGACAAACCAATAGAAGAATAAATGCACACATTGAAGAACACAAAAACTCAGTCAAAAAAGAGGAACCAACTTCTTCCCTGGTCCAACACTTCAAAGCCACAGGACATGAAATTGATTTCAAAAAGACCAGAACTATCACCAAAACTGAACACTTTAATAACAGAATAATCAGAGAAGCCATCGAGATAGAAAAACGCCCACACAGCATGAACAAACGAGATGATACCTCCCGCCTACCAGCCATTTGGAAACCCACCCTTATTGACAGACGAGTCCATAGCACGGGGAATGGCACCAGACCTACACTCACAAAAACCACACAGGATGTCACCACCACACATCCAGGCAAAAAGCAAACCCAAACCCACACCGATGATGAGGCACGACCACAAACCAGAAGCCAGACCACAGCTGCATCATTAGCCACCTTAAACCCCTCAAATCCATACAAGAAGCAAACTGACACCCACCATGAAGATGAGGCACGACCACGAACGCGAAGCCAAACAGCTATGCAACTCATCATCTCTAATCCCCCTGTAACTCAGACTAACCTGAGCAGAACAAAGCCCCCACCCAAACAGAACACTCCCTCATCCAATCAGAGCACAGCCAACCCCCATCCAATCAGAGCACAGCCAAGCCCCTAACCAATCAGAACACACCTCCACCCAATCAGAACACAGCTGAGCTCCCATACATACATACATACATACATACATACATACATACATACACACACACACATATATATACAATGGCTCCCTAGGACACACCATCTACCAGAAGAAAACACACATAAACCGCTATCTGAACACAGCTGAGCTCCCAGCCAATCAGTTCAAACCCCCACTGGCAGTTAAAAGGAAGAAACAGCTAAAATCTCACATTGCTCCTAGAAGCAGAAGCCGAAAGCACCAGCCTGAAGATGACGAATGAAACTTCGTCGAAACGTCGCCAAGACACTTCAAATTCTACGTGGGAGAAAACCCGAAGAACCAAAGACCTACATACAAACACCCGCGAAAACCTCAGAAAACAAATATCATACCTCTATGGGGAGGAAATCCACCATCTGAACAGGACCTATGAAAAACTCCAAAGAGCTTCCATTTTATGTGACCTTGCATTCCTACGCAACTGCCGAGATCAAAATTTAATCCCCACATGCTTCCAATTGAAATTCCACTCCAACTCTGCAGCCACCAAACGCATCCTGAAAAGAACAGAATTGGCCCTAATCAGAAATGAACTTCATACAAAAAGATTCCTCCTAGACCGAATCAACAAAGATCTCCTCACACTTCACCTCAAACTCAGCAACAAGATCCACCCCGCACTTTGGGACAAATCCAAACAACTCGCCGTCTGGAGAGCCGAAACACAGACCACCCTCAAGACTGACACACACACCAACAAACTCCGAAGATTACAAGAACACCAGAAACAAACCCCTCCTCCCTCACAGCCACACATGAAACAAACAGTGCATAACATCTCAGATAGGATCCGCACCAAAGCCGAAACCAATGTCCTTTCCAAAGGATTCAACTTTGCAGTCGCTCCCAAACACATCCCCACTGAAACCATTATATGCGGAGTTGAAACCAGCCTGACCAAAATCAACCCCGACGACGCTAACAGAATCAGACTTGAAATCACCAACATACTCTGCACCAGCAAGCCACCCAAAAGCAACTTACCCAAAGAGGAGCAGACAGCACTACTTAACCTGAAACAAGACACCAGCATAATAATCCTACCAGCAGACAAGGGCAACGCCACGGTGGTCATGAATACATCTGACTACCAAACCAAATTAACCAACCTACTCCAAGACTCCACATACAAACCCCTAAACATAGATCCCACCACCTACCTGGAAAAAACCACTAGATCCAAAATAAAAGCCTCCCCCACTAGCGAAGAGATCCAGCAAAGAATCATTCCCAGAGAGAAATCATCTAGATGCCCTAAGCTCTATGGTCTCCCCAAGATACACAAAGAAGGAACCCCACTTAAACCCATAGTCAGCTCCATAGGCTCACCTCTACAAAACCTAGCCAAATTTCTCGCCAAACAACTACAGCCCTATGCAGAATCCATCATCTCACATGTAACAAACTCATTCCAGTTCATAGAGATCATAAAGAAACAAAACTTACAGCCCAGCAACCTACTCGTTAGCTTCGATGTCATATCCCTCTTCACCCAAGTGCCAATCAAAGAAGCCTTAACGGCTATCCAAAACAAATATAACCCCCCCAAACACATCCTAGATCTGACCAACCACTGTCTATCCAACACATACTTCATCTATAATGGACAAAAATACAAACAAATAGAAGGATCACCCATGGGATCACCCCTCTCACCTGTCATTGCAAACCTCTACATGGAACACTTTGAAACCCAAGCCCTAGAAAAATCTGATCACAAACCCAAACTCTGGCTCAGATACGTAGATGACACCTTCGTAATCTGGCCACATGGGAAAGAAAAACTGGACAACTTCCTCACACATCTCAACAGCCTACACCCCAAAATACAGTTCACCATGGAAACAGAAGCTAATAACCAACTTCCCTTCCTGGATGTCTTAGTCTACAAGAAATCCAATGGCTCCCTAGGACACACCATCTACCAGAAGAAAACACACACAAACCGCTATCTGCACGCACTCTCACACCACAGCACAGATCAACTCCGTAGCCAAGACACTCATCTCAAGAACCAAATGCCTAGCTGACGAACAACACCTAAAAACTGAACTATACACTCTCACTAATGTACTTACATCCAACGGATTCCAAAGAAATAAGATTTCCAACTTAATCCAAAAAGAAACTCCCACTAAAATCCAAGACAGAGAACAAGAAAACGGCAAAGCCCTCCTCCCATACATAAAAGGCACCACAGACAGGATCAGCAAGATCCTTCACAAACATAATATCAAAACAGCATTCTGCACAAACAGAAAAATATCCACCATCCTAAGAAACCCTAAAGACAAAATTGAATTAGAAAATCAAGGAGTATATGAAATCCCATGTACTGCCTGCTCCACCACATACATTGGAAAACCAACAGAAGAATAAATGCACGCATTGAAGAACACAAAAACTCAGTCAAAAAGGAGGAACCAACTTCTTCCCTGGTCCAACACTTCAAAGCCACAGGACATGAAATTGATTTCAAAAAGACCAGAACTATCGCCAAAACTGAACACTTTAATAACAGAATAATCAGAGAAGCCATCGAGATAGAAAACCGCCCACACAGCATGAACAAACGAGATGATACCTCCCGCCTACCAGCCATTTGGAAACCCGCCCTTATTGACCGACGAGTCCATAGCACGGGGAATGACACCAGACCTACACTCACAAAAACCACACAGGATGTCACCACCACACATCCAGGCAAAAAGCAAACCCAAACCCACACCGATGAGGAGGCACGACCACAAACCAGAAGCCAGACCACAGCTGCATCATTAGCCACCTTAAACCCCTCCAATCCATACACGAAGCAAACTGACACCCACCATGAAGATGAGGCACGAACGCAAAGCCAAACAGCTATACAGTTCACCATCTCTAATCCCCTTGTAACACTGACTAACCTGAGCACAACAAAGCCCCCACCCAAACAGAAAACTCCCCCATCCAATCAGAGCACAGCCAACCCCCCATCCAATCAGAGCACAGCTGAGTTCCCAGCCAATCAGTTCAAACCCCCACTGGCAGTTAAAAGGAAGAAACAGCTAAAATCTCACATTGCTCCTAGAAGCAGAAGCTGAAAGCACCATCCTGAAGATGACGAATGAGACTTCGTCGAAACGACGCCAAGACACTTCAAATTCTACGTGGGAGAAAACCCGAAGAACCAAAGACCTACATACAAACACCCGCAAAAACCTCAGACATATATATATGTCAAGTGTTTATTTTTTAGATTGCACCCTGTAAACCCAAATATGGGAGGAAGGAATCATTCTTTCCTTTTGCTTGGTGAGTTCTGACTGAAGAGAGTTAAGAAACTCGAAATGGCTATATCAGAAATCCCTTATTTCTTTGTCAACAATTTTAAAAATAGCTATTTCGAGTTATTTAACTCTCTTCAGTCAGAACTCACCCTTTCCGGGATTCGTACCTGGGCAGTCTGCATGCTAGGCAGAAGCTTTAGCCTCAAGCCACAGGCTCTCTCCCGCTTTGTTAATAGTCAGGGAGTGAATATGTGTGTCAAGTGGTTATTTTTTAGATTGCACCCTGTAAACCCAAATATGGGAGGAAGAAATATATATATGGCTGAATTTCGGTGTTCTGCTTTGGATATCAGAAGGTAACAAGGAAAACAAGTCATAAAGAGGATGTGTGGCATCCCAGACAATCCTGTGGACCTTGCTCTAGCATTGCTTATATACTATGTCCTGGATAGAAGAAAGTGAACTACCAATGATCTTTTCTGCCCTCCTCACCACTGCCTTACTGTTTGAGGCAGTAATGCTTCCAAACCAGACTGTAATGCAATATGACAGGATGCTCTCAGTTGTCCCTCTGTAGAAGGGAAAGTGGTAGAAAGTGGTAAGGACAGGGGAAGGAAGATATACTATTCTCATGCAATGCAGAAATGCAGGCACTACTGTGCCCGCTTCATTAGTGTCTCACTGTTGAATGATCAAGCTAACCTACTCGTTAGCTGCACACCCAGAAACTTGATAGAAATAGGTGCAATTCTAATGTAGCTTCATTCTGCTTCTCTTTAGATGTGCTGCCTTATGGTTCCCAAAGTTTTTAAGCTTGTTAAGACTTATGGGAGATGTCTATGAAAGGAATCTTTTTTAAAATATGAATGAGGAACTCTATTGATTAAAGATCATAATATCTATAATATGTAAAGTGATCTCCAGTTCAAGAAGTAAACCAGTGATTCAACCAACATAATCATGACAAAGTTCACTGTATTCTATGTATCCTATTCATTGTCTTCTATAGTCATATAGTCAAGGCGATAGTCATGAAAGCCAAGAGAGACTTTGAGGAGCATATAGCCAAGAATATTAAAAATAATAACAAAACCTTTTTTAAGTACATCAGAAACAGGAACCCAACCAGAAAATCAGTTGGGCCACTTGATAACAATGGTCAGAAGGGGATAATCAGAGAAGACAAGGAGATTGCTGAGAGGCTAAATGACTTCTTTGCCTCCATTTTCACCGAGGAGGATAGAGAATATTTGCCTGCCACTGAATTAGTTTTCCCAGGGAGGGAAATAGAAGAATTAAACCTGATAGAGATAAACAAGGAAGATGTTCTTGCATGCCTTTCTAAACTAAACGTCAACAAATCGCCGGGTCCAGATGGCATCCACCCTAGAATTCTCAAGGAACTCAAGTGTGAAATTGCTGAACTTCTAGCTAAAATATACAATCTTTCTCTAAGATCAGGCACTGTACCGGAGGATTGGAGGGAAGCAAATATAACCCCGATCTTCAAGAAAGGATCCAGAGGTGATCCAGGAAACTATAGACCAGTCAGTCTAACCTCAGTTCCAGGCAAACTGATGGAAACCATTATTAAAGATAAAATTACAGGGCACATAGAAAAACAGGCATTGCTGAAAGAAAATCAACATGGTTTCTGCAAAGGCAAATCATGTCTTACTAACTTGTTAGAATTCTTTGAGGGTGTAAATTGTTGTGATAAATGCCCATTTCTCCTTTAAGAAATCCTTCTCTGCCTGGATGGGCTTCTCTCTCCCTCCCTTACAGGCTGTCAACTGACAGCTGTACTAAGGGGGTGGAGGAGAAAGCAGGGAAAAGTTTCGTTTCTTGAAAAAGACATCATGCTTTCAAAGTGTATGTTTTAACTATCTGTGTAATGTAATTGGCTGTAAATCAGTAGGGTGACAATTTGTGGGTAGGATCCTTTGATGTGCAATAAAAGTTGAGGCCGGGCTTCGGCCGAGGCTTCCATCCCAGAGAGACAAGCAGGTCTCTGTCATTAATCATGGTTGCCGGGACGCCACAAACACACAAGTTATGACAAGTGGTGACCCTCGACGTGATAACCCTGAGAGGTTATACGTCCCTGGACCCTCATACTTACCGCCCGGACGTGGCAAAGCGCGCTTCATCAGTTCATCGCTGGACGAGGACTGATCCCTCGTAAGTATGGGGGGATATCTCTCAAAAAGGCAAGAAACACATTTGACTAAGCTCACAGAGATAACCAGGAAGAATTATGTTCGTTTTACAGCTCAGAAACTGACAGAAGGAGATTTAAGATCTCTCCTTGAATTTATTTGGAAACACATTCCTTTCTACCCAGAGGCAGGCTGCCTTAAAGTTGAAACTTGGAGGAGAGTGGAGGAGTTGTTACAAAAATTCTAGGGCCCCCGCTTCTATTTTAACATCTTGCAGAGTAGTGTTAGGTAAAAGCTTTGGAGACACAGGAGCAGCTCCTACTAAAAACATTGCTGAATCCATTGAATTATAATGAAATTCAACTTCTTCCCCCTGCCAGTGAAACTCCAGTAACAATTAAAGATCACAGCAAGGTTTTTCCTAGCAATGTTGAGTTGTGTGATCCTCCAGCTCTGACCAAAACAAGTAATTTTATTCAGGAAATGTTACAGAATGATTATGAAATAGGTGAATTGAATGTTGAGGAAATGACAAGTTTATACCCTGTAACTGTGGGCATGAATGCAGAAATTGATAATGGATTTGCTCACAAAATGATTCCAGCAGATTGGAAGGCATTAATACAAATGATTTTAACACCTGCGCAGTATGCAGTTTGGGACTCCCAGTATCGTATTCAAGCTATTCAGAGAGGCACTGCTCAATTAGTGCCAGACCAAATTTATGGCTCTGGACAGTTCACTGCTGTTAAACAACAGCGAGATGCTATTCCAGATGCAGCTATACATGGTGTAATTTTACAGGCTTTTTTTGCTGCTTTAAAGGTAGTAGATGAAAGTGGAAAATTTGGCAAAAGTTTTACTCAAATTAAACAGGGAACTACTGAGCCCTATGATGAATTTATAAATAGACTAAAAGATAGTATCGATAAAGAAATTGCTAATGAATTAGCTACAAAAGAGATTTTGATGAAATTGGCTGTTGAGAACGCTAATGCAGACTGCAAAAGAGTTCTGCAACCCTTAATTGGCACTGGTCAAAAGACACTTGCACCTACATTGGTTCAACTACAACAATATTTAGGAAATATTAATTGGTTAAGGCCATATATAGGTCTTTCTACCTCGACCCTTTCTCCTTTATTTATGGCATTAAAAGGCCTCAAAAATCCCACAGGCATTGTGACATTGAACTCCGACCAGCTATTGGTCGTTGAGAAAGTCCAAACAGCCCTCAACACCCAGTGGACTAATCGGTGTGTTGACAATCACCCTGTGCATTTGAATGGGATTTTTGATCGACCACCCACAGTGGCAATTACTCAATCTAATATGCCTTCAAGAAAATTGTTTTCACTCCAGCTATGACTTTGGCTGAAATTACACATCGTGGCCACACGATGGCACCAGATTTTTGGAATTGAATTTGCAATTATTTTTATCCTATTTTCCTTAAAATTGTGGGAAACTTTGATTCAAAATAATTTGGTTTTGCAATTATTGATTGGTGATTGGCCTGGTCAGTTTTGTTTTGTTTTGGGTTTTTTTTTGTCATTTTTCAGCAGATTCCAGATTTTTGGCCATAAAAAAAATTTACCTTTTGCTTATATCTCTCCTAGTTTGGATGAGACTTTGTTGACACTATTTTTGACATTGCAAAAATCTATTGAGACAAGATATTGCCCTTATTTTATTGCACATATCCGAAGTCATCAAAATTTTCCAGGAATTCTCAGTGAAGGGAATTCCCAGACGGATATGGCAACACGCAAGTTATGACTATGCAACAACTTACTCCCTGGGATAGTCATAGCGATTTTCATCAAAACGCCAAGGCTTTGGCTAAACAATTTGACATAACCCCAGGGAGGCAACAGCTATCATTCAACAGTGCCCAAGTTGTTCACAACAAGGACTGTCTATTCCAATGGGTGTGAATCCCCATGGACTTGAGGCATGTCAAATTTGGCAAATGGATGTTGCCCAATATGCATCTTTTAGTCTGTGGAAATATATACATGTGACTATTGATACATATTCTGGGTTCATCCTTGCTACTCCATAGCATGGAGAGGCAACTAAACATGTCATCAATCATTGTATTCGAACTTTTAGCACTCTGGGTACTCCTAAAGAATTAAAAACTGATAATGGATCCGCATATTGTAGTTATGGCTTTTGCTCAGTTCTGCAATCGGTGGGACATTATTCATAAATTCGGCATTCCTTACAATTCACAGGGGCAAACAGTAGTGGAACGGGCCAACTCCACTCTTAAGCACATGCTTGACAAATTAAAAATGAAAAATGGGGAAAAATACCCCCGGACTACCTGGAGTGCAAAATCATCTTAATTTGGCTTTATATACTCTCAATTTTCTAAACCACCTGGCACGCCAACTAATACAGCTGCGAGCAGGCATTTTTCTCCCCTTCCAGATGCAGCAACCATGGTTCGACCGCTAATTTGGTATCGTAAGCTACCAGACCCCCAGTGGAAAGGACCAGCTGAACTTATTACCTGGGGTCGTGGATATGCTGCGGTGCAACATGAAGGCAATACGATATGGGTTCCTGGCTGCAATATTTGCCCTTACAGTGTACAGCCAAAAGATTGCAAAGACTCTGGTGAGCCCAAAGTGGATGGACAATAATTTTGGAAGGACAATAAAAAGTTAGTGCCTTAACAAACCATACTGACTGCTGGATGTGTATGATGTCACCATCGGATGCCAGTCAAGGACTTTTCTTTAGTTGGACTTCCTTTGAACAACACTGGAGCCAGCGAAAGTTTTGTACGTATTAATGAGGCAGGACATTATACGCTGCCACTTAGGTTTTATTATGTAGATTTTGTATTAGTGTGTTTTAATTTTTCTAAGGGAATTATTCTTTTACGTATATATCTCTCTTGTAATATCACCTTTAATATGCCTGATCATTGTGATCAAAGTAATAACAAAGTGTATGCAAAATGTGATGATGGAGAGTACAATGCAAGTGTATTGGGTTTGTAGCTATTTGAATGGCGCACGGAATTGGACTGCAGCCAATGACAGTGATGGCCATTGAAATGCTTAATGAAGAACAAGGACAAATCCCTCCACCAATATCCGGAGATCATAAGCATTGGGGATATTTGGAATGCATTCTGGTTTTGGTTACAAAATTTTCAATGGTTAAGAAATTTGATAAGTATTATTTTGTATTGTTATATTATTCCATTGTGGATGCTTTTATATACAATGTTTGCCTGATATTTTTACTATGATGAAATCTTTTATACCAAAGAAAAAATTGTCTCAACAAGTGAACATTAGTCAACAAGGATTCGAGCGGATGCCAATGGATAAACAGCCACCTCAGTTGGATGAAATCGAATACATGGACTGAAAGCCTTTGCTTCTAAACAAAAACAAAAAAGGATGAGATGTTGTGATAAATGTCCATTTCTCCTTTAAGAAATCCTTCTCTGCCTGGATGGGCTTCTCTCTCCCTCCCTTACAGGCTGTCAGCTGACAGCTGTACTAAGGGGGTGGAGGAGAAAGCAGGGAAAAGTTTCGTTTCTTGAAAAAGACGTCATGCTTTCAAAGTGTATGTTTTAACTATCTGTGTAATGTAATTGGCTGTAAATCAGTAGGGTGACAATTTGTGGGTAGGAACCTTTGATGTGCAATAAAAGTTGAGGCCGGGCTTCGGCCGAGGCTTCCATCCCAGAGAGACAAGCAGGTCTCTGTCATTAATCATGGTTGCCGGGACGCCACGAACACACAAGTTATGACAGTAAATAAATACATAGATAAAGGGGCCCCAGTTGATATTGTATATCTTGACTTTCAAAAGGCTTTTGACAAAGTTCCTCACCAAAGGCTCCTAAAAAAGCTCTCCAGCCACGGAATTAGAGGACAGGTCTTGTCCTGGATTGGTAACTGGCTAAATTGTAGGAAGCAAAGGGTGGCAATAAATGGACAATTCTCCAGATGGAAAGAAGTGAGAAGTGGTGTACCCCAAGGTTCAGTTTTGGGACCTTTACTTTTTAATTTATTCATCAATGATCTGGATGTAGAAGTTAATAGTGAGGTAGCCAAGTTTGCTGATGACACTAAATTGTTCCGGGTTGTGAAAAGTGAAACTTATTGTCGGGAGCTCCAGAAGGATCTCTCGAAATTGTGTGAGTGGGCAACAAAGTGGCAAATGCATTTTAACCTAAACAAGTGCAAAGTTATGCACATCGGGGCAAAGAACCCCAATTATACTTACCAACTGATGGGGACCAAACTTTTTAAGACAACCCAAGAAAGGGATCTTGGGGTTTTGGTGGACAGCTCGATGAAGATGTCAACCCAATGCGCAGCAGTAGTAAAAAAAGCAAATTCCATGCTTGGCATGATTAGGAAGGGAATCGAAAATAAGTCAGCAAGTGTTGTATTGCCTCTGTACAAATCGATGGTGAGACCACACTTGGAGTACTGTGTACAGTTCTGGTCACCGCACCTCAAGAAGGATATAATGGAACTGGAAGAGGTGCAAAAAAGGGCAACACGAATGATCAAGGAAATGGAGCGCCTCCCTTATGAAACCAGATTGCAACGCCTTGGTCTCTTCAGCCTTGAAAGACGGCGTTTAAGGGGTGACTTGATCGAAGTGTATAAAATCATGCATGGGATAGAAAAGGTGGATAGAGAAAAATTCTTTTCTCTATCACACAATACCAGGACAAGGGGGCACTCCCTAAAGCTCATAGCCAAGAAAGTGAGGACAAATAAAGGGAAATATTTCTTCACCCAGAGGGTCGTTGATTTATGGAATTCACTTCCAGAAGGGGTCGTGACAGCTGTCAGCCTTGACAGCTTCAAGGCAGGGCTAGATAGATTCATGGAAGCAAAGTGTATCGGTGGTTATTAAAACAGATGTCCATGTGCAGCCTCTATGTTGGTTGAGGCAGGCAGGATTCCCTTGAGTACCATTTGTTGGGGGTCAAGGGAAAGGGAGGGTTTTGCCTTCTCTTTCTGCTCAAGATCCCCATGTACAATTGGTGGGCCACTGTGTGACACAGAATGCTGGACTCGATGGGCTTTGGCCTGATTCAGCATGGCTCTTCTTATGTTCTTATGTTCTTATATGATCTGTACAATTAATAAAAATCAGAGTTACTTGCATTTGGTGAAAATTACAAATTAAATCTAGCAGCAATGAAAAAAAACCCATGAATCACCTGTTAAAACAAATAATCTAAATTTGCTTAGATCACTCATTTTAAGATTACAGAGAATATGGAAATTCACTTTTGTTTCTTCCCTTTCCTAGGTTAGTGCTTGAATGGGAGATCACTGGGAAATTTAAAAAGAAATCTTAAAATAAAGTAATGGTAAATCAGCAAATCACTTCTACGTTGTTAGCAAAAGAATACCCAACACCTCTAAGCCCTCTGGAACCAACTTCCCCCAGAGATCCGTGTCGCCCCCACCCTCTCCGCCTTTCGTAAATTACTTAAAACACACCTCTGCCGGCAGGCTTGGGGCAGTTAACATCTTGCCCCTAGCCAGTGTATGTCTGTGTGTATGTTGAATGATTGGTTTTTCTTTTAAATTAGGGGTTTTTATATATATGTATTTCTAATTGTTGATTTCTATTATGTTGTGAGCCGCCCTGAGTTCTCTGGAATAGGGCGGCATAGAAGTCAAATAAATAAATAAATAAAAATATCTGTTTATAAAAAAACAGAATTTTGCAGTATGGACATGGAGGGAAGAAAGGATGCTATCTGGGTATAATTAATTGCCTTCTTAACCAAATTTTTTATCATCTCTCTAGGCATATTAAGAAAGACAAAGAAAACCTTGGGTGTACATAATATTCAAAGAAGTATTTAACTGAATAATTGAATTGCCTTCCTCTTTTATAGATTTCACCTGTAAGAATGAGGAAAAAGGAGGAAGAACTCAGCCATCTACAAGACACAGCTGGTCCCTCCTGGTATCTGATTTCCAGCTGTCAGCAGCTTACCTGAAATGATTATATAGGAAGCCAAGCTTATCAACTCCAGCTTCCTATTTCTGGCAATTATAGCAACATAGATATCTAATCTTCTTTGCTTACAGAATGCAGCAGGAAGAAAAAGAAACTACTTTTGATATTTAATGCTACCTCACTCTATTCTATAGCACATAAAAAAGGACAAAGTAATATTATTTTCATGGGTTCTTTAATGTTTCTATAGCAAATTATTGCAAACTGTAAAATGAATTAAATATTACCTAAAATAATACCAAAACAAAAAATATATATTTTTCCTTTAGAAATCATGCCTGTGTCACAATGAGTTGAGAATAGCCCAATAACCATATATTTCAACCTGTATATGGTTCCTCTTAGCCAGCAAACCCATTATCTCACACATGGCTATGTTCAACTTGAATATATATTGTGCCTATTTTCTCTTTTGCATATTTTGAAAAACTGTTTACTACAGACTGAAAGTGGGGACTTCTGAGTATCATAACAGTCTTCTACTGTTACTTCTACTCAGAAGTTACTATGCTTCCTAGAAGATACTCTCTAGGAGTCCATTTTAAAGAAGGTAATTGGCAGAGTTTGATTAGAACACAATTCTGTTATTTGTGTGTGGAAGAATTTTCACCCACCCCATATATATCACTTTCTCTTGGTTAATTTCAATTCTGTTTTGTTTGGCCACTGAATGTTATGATATATTAGATTCATAAAATATATGAGTTGAAAGAAATCTTATTGGTCATCCATCTGAACCCTCAATTCAATAAATGAATCCACAAAATCATTTCAGACAAATGGCCAACAGCCCTTGTTTAAAAAAACTCCAGTGAAGAGCAGATCAATACTATTCTAAGATGATACTATCTTCTAGACGGATACTGAAGACCACTAGGACAGGCTTCCGGTGGCTCCGCCGGCGTCGCTAGAGTCTCCTCTGTGAGGCTCCGTTCCCTGGGTTTGTAAAGCCGCAAAAAACAGCGCACATCAGCTGTTTTTTTGCGGTGAAAAATCCCCTCTTCGGGCAAAGAAGAGGTGTAGAGCATCAGGAGCAGGGTTGAGTTCCTCTTAAATCCCTGGAAAAAGTTTTCAGGGATCAAGAGCGATAGCTCCCTACGCTCCTGAAGACGCTCCTGCCCAGAGACGCTTCTGTCATCAGACAGAGAAAGACGCCGCAACCGCTTCTGCTCATAAAAATAGAACACAAGAGAGACTGTAAGCAGACTGAGTGAATACAGGAGTTCTTATTGGATTGCAAGTATTTTTTTATTGTTTTTCTGGCTATATATTTCTAACTTCTACAATCAACATAATGCTTTCAAAATGGCGTATAGCTTTCACTGCTTTCACTGTTAAAGGAAAGTGTGTGAAAGTGAATTCTCCATTTTTTTTCTCTCTCCTTGTTCTCGTAAGCGAAGCTAGAGAGACGGCTGTAGGAATTGGATTAAGGCCAGAGTGATTGTTTTAAATTTAAAATGGAGTGGAATTTACATTCAAATGTTAAACCTATTTTGGATCGTATTGATGAATTTCAAGAAGAAAGGCGTGCAATAGTGAAAGAGATTAAAGCAATACTGAAAGAGACTATTACAGAAATATTAACCAGATTCTTTCTTCCAAATGAAACTGATTTACAACCGGCTGCTGAACATTTTATAATACAATCTAAACAAGAACAAGAACAAGAACAAGAAGAAGACAGTACTGAGAATAAAGAGAATAAAGGGAAATGGATCTTGCTTGAAAAACAGTTCATCTATGGAGTGGAGGAAGAGGATTTGTTTCAAGAAAGGAGGGGATGGCTATTCCTTTTAGATAAGCAGCAAGAAGAGGATTTAATTGACAAAAAAGAGACATTGATTCAGTTTAAGAAGCAACTTACGTATGGGGCTGAGGATCAGGAAAAGCAAAGACAGAGATTTGAATTGTTACCTCAACAAAAGTTTATGGCTAAGAGTAACAAATGCAAAGGTTAAGACAGTTTATTTGGACTCAAATGATATTGCAAGTAAAGAAGAGAGACTTATTATTTGGAAGGGAGGCTTCGTTATGGAGGTTTACCTGGTTGAAGAAAAAACCTAGAATTCGACTGAAGGAGTGAAATTTAAAATTGTATGCAAGGAATTATGGGTAATTCAAAATTATGGACTGATTTAAGGACTAAGATTATGAGTAAGATGTAAGAGAAGATGATTAATGGAAGATATAATTAAATTGATGAAGAATGTATTTGCTCTAAAATGATCTAGGTTTGACATTAGATTGATTGATTGATGGGATAGATAAGCATTATGTGATTTGATAAGGTTGAAGGAATGTAAGTTAGAAATGGAATAAATAGATTGTATTTGTTATGGAGGTTTATCTGACAGATGAGAAAGCCCAGAAGTCGATCGAAGAAGTGAAATTTAAAATTAAATGTAAGGAATTAAGGCTAATTTAAGATTATGGGCTGAATTAAAGACCAATTTTATAAGTAAGATGTAAGAGAGGATGTTTAATGGAAGATATATTAAATTGATTAAGAACATATTTTTTTTTGAATTGAGGGGTTTATTGATATTATTTGTTTATTTTTCTAAAAAGATGGTTTTTTTATTTGATGTTCAATGGTTTGAAAGAGGTTGATTACTGGTAGATATATATAAAACTTGATTGTTTGGGTGATTTTATATAACCTCTCAATGGATTGAAGTTTGAGGGATTAGATATGTATTAGAATTGATAAGGTTGAATAAATGTTAAGTAGAGATTGTATTTAGTATAAAGTTTAAAATTCTTGTTAGGATTATATAATAATTTTGTTTGAAGTAGGGGGTTTTCTTTTGTTTTACCCTGTACTCACTCTGGGAAGTCAGGGGGGGTAGGGAGGGTTTATAATTTTATATACTATGTTTTCTCAGCTGCAATGGGGTTGATGCAAGGATATACAATTATTGTTATTAAGGGGTTGCTCGGGTGGCCTCTGGGCACCACATCTGATGGAAAGGGGAAGGAGGAGTGAAGGCTGATGTAAGTAGAAAGTTGATAAGAAGGGGGAAGAGTAGGGATAGTTGGGTGGAGTAGAAGGAGGGAGAAAGAGAAGGAGGGAGGAGAGTAGGTAGATAGTTGGTAAGTGAGGGGGGAAGGTTAGGGTTAGGGGGATGTGGTGGTGGGGGTACCGGGCAGTAATGTTAATTGTTTGGTAAATGTGGTCTATGATTATTTTCAGTTGAGTTATTATTATTAAATGTATTGAAATATGTACTAATGTTTTGTTAATGGATGATTTTGAAATATGTATTTATGTTGTGATTATGTTTATTGTTTATTTTAACACTATGATTTGATTTGAGCATTTTTCTTTTTCTGTTAAAAATTAAAAAACCAATAAAAATTTTTTAAAAAAAATGAAGACCACTAGGACAGGTGAATTGATCAAAATTTTTTAAAAAGCTAGTTTGAGAAAACCAGTGGCCTATACAGTGATCATCCAACTACCTATGGGAAGCCTACAAACAACATGAACATCCATACACAAACATAGTAGGAAATACACAGAGTTTTTGATTAGTGGAGCTTTATAAATTTTGTGGAATACATAAATAAATAAGGAAAACATATAAAGCAGATGGACAAAGTTTCTAGTTCCAAAAATATTACAGATAGCAAAAGATTCTTCTATGAGAAGCTATATAAATAATCATTTTAGATTTTATAAAAAATATACAAATCGTTTAAACACAATCTACATTTTTGTTTCATTTCTACAAGTATTGTTTAATTTAAATTAAGAAAAAAATCCCATATGTTTCAATTGCTATAAGAGTCACAGTGCTATAATTAGTTATTGCTATGCAATTAGACTGCAAATACTTCCATATTAATATAAATGGCATGGAATTTAAAAAAGTCCTTTAATATTGTTTTATTGATAGGTATGTTTAAAAAGCTCCTGACCTGCCCCTAAAACTATTTATTGAGGTTAATTTTATAAAGCTATCAAATTTCTAAGGACACTGGGCAACTTACAAGCTAAAAACATGAGCTAAATGTTATAAAACAGATAAAAGAAGGCAATAGCTAGGAAACAATTATATTTTAATAAATAACACAATCACACTCAGGGACACAATACACTAGTAACCCAGATCTGTGGAAGAGAAGGAATATTTCCTAGGTTAGGTCCCATATGATGATACTGCTTTAAAAATTGTACATTGAGATACCGGCTTTGATCTAAGGCAGTGGTGGCGAACCTATGGCATGGGTGCCAGAGGTGGCACTTGGAGCCCTCTCTGTGGGCACACACCATCTCCCCAGCCCCACCACCTGCCACGGCCCCCTCCTCTCCAGCACGGCCCCTGGGCATGGCCCACACAAAGCAGTGCAGCCAAGGACATGGTAGCCAGACAGCGGGGACAAGACTTCACCCTTGCGCCCCGCTGCATGCAAATGATGCTGCGGGGCACAGGCAGAGGGCATGGCCATCATGCTGCTGGGCTGCCTGGGTGATCTGTGGCGGGCCATGGAGGTGGTGGGTGGCCCAGTGGGCAGGGCGGAGCGGGGACGGGGCACTCGGTCTCTAAAAGATTCGCCATTACTGATCTAAGGCAAGGCTTTTCAACCAATGGTACAGGTACTACCTGTGGTACATTGGCACCTGGCAGGTGGTACACGACCATCCTAGAAAAGTGGTAGTGGGGGAGGGGAATGAGCTGAACCAGTGACAGCACCATACAAGCCTGAGTAAGAGATGGTTGGAGCTGCAGGGCTGTCAGGGCTCAGTGGAAGCACCAGGATCAGCGCTTGTTCGGGACTGTCAGGGATCAGCAGAAGCACCAGGATCAGCGCCGGGCTCCAGCTGGAGCTTGGCACTGATCCTGGTTCTTCTGCTGAGCCCAGAAGAAGCGCCGATCACCTGGAATGTTGCAGCATCTCCAGGGTCTTGTGATTTACATTCAGATGCTTGGCAACTGATTCATATTTATGATGGTCACAGTGTCCCAGGGTCATGTGAATTGACCAAAACCTGCTGCAACCACCTAGCAGACGGGGGGAATAAAAACCAAACACCCCCACCCTATCCCCACTGCCAATCCTCAACAGAAATGCTCACAACAATAAAAACCTCAGACAGGAAGAAGAGTGCCGCCAGGCGGGCAGGCAGGTGTCTTGCTTAGCTGTGACTTGGGGGCACTTTTTTCAGTGCCACTGTAACTTCGAACAGTCACTAAGCCAGTGGTTCTCAACCTTTTTCAGGTTGAGACCCCACTTGTGCCGCCCATGCACGGCGCGACCCCGACCCGCACCGCGCGTGCGCGACAGGCCGATCCGCGCATGCACGTGCGATGGGCCGATCCGCGCATGCGCGGCGCGCGCGCGACAGGCCAATCCGTGCATGCACAGCGTACATGCGACAGGCCGATCCACGCATGCGTGGCGTGCGCGCGATGGGCTGATCTGCGCATGCGTGCGCGACGGGCCAATTCGCGCATGCATGGCACGCGTGCGACGGGCCGATCCGCGCATGCGTGGAGCGACGGGTCAATCCGCGCATGCGCAGTGCGTGCGCGATGGCCCAAACCGTGCATGTGCGGCGCGCGCGACGTCAAAAAACCCCCAGAAACAAACAAAATGGCGGACCGCGGTGTCCGGCGGCCCCCGCGAAACAGTCGTTTGACCCCAAATGGGGTCGCGACCCATAGGTTGAGAACTGCTGCACTAAGCGAACTGTTGTAAGTCAAGGACTACTTCATCACTTTTTTCCTTTTTTGGGGGGTCATCAAGTTTTTGACACCTTGCTAGGCAACTGGTGGTACTCGGATATTGCCATATCCTAAAAGTGGTACAATGGGTGAAAAGGTTGAAAAGCCTGTTCTATAGAAGAGTAATAGAAACTACTCAGGATTGAACTGGAATCATGCCTTCAATTACAGACTTGTTGGCAGAGTGCAAAATAGCTGTATACCGCTTTCCACAGTCCTGGATAGAAATTAGTGGAGTAGGATAAATTGGCTTTTTACAAATGGGAAATGTGGGTACTTAAGCAAAATAAAGCTTACATTAAAACAAAGCATCTCTATTATTAATGTGATCTGGTACATGCTCACAAATGGAGGTAACTGCCGTGCTACCTTGGTATGAGCTCCTTGTTCCTGATTACACAAGACTTGTTACATGAGAATTGTTCCATATTTTCTCTGAAATGAAGAAACACAGCATATATGCCTGCCAGAAACTATCAGGGTTCATTTTGGACCCACAGAGAAGGATAATCTTGGAGTGCAGCACTGCCATCTGGGGGACGAATTAGAAAGCCAGCAGCTAAACTCCAGGCTAGCAAGCAAACATTTTTGCTCATGCAGACACATGCACACAGACTGATGATGTGCTCAGTTTAAACAGTGCATGAAACAACACTTTTCCCTTGGGGTTTTACCTCTTTAGAAGGGCAATATTATATTCCACTTTGATACAGGAAGAGTTCCCCCAGAGCTGTGCTTCTAAAGGCATGAAACAGCATTGCTTTTTCATGTTTCTGACATCTCTCTTTTTCTCTCTCCCCTCCAATCCCTTTCAACCTCCTTGCTTGAAATATTCTACTATGCCTCCTTGCACAATTACAGTAAACAAGGGCAAAGGAGATTTGCTGATTCTAGTTAAAAATAGCTGTGGCTCCAGTCTTTTGAAACTCAACCAAATAATAATAGAGAAATTATCATAACCTTCTCACTTGATGCTCTACTATACACAGGCACTCAGTCTTTACATATAGCATTTCCTTAACAGCCTTAGCTTGTAAATAATAGCTTTATACCTTGACTACCTCAGGTATGGATGGCAAGAAATGGCCTATGCTCCTCCCCCATAAAGAATAATAATAAGAGTCCTGAGTTCACCTGCCCTTGCTAGAAGTAAAGTATTTGAAAAATGGGCTATAGTGTCTAAACAGCATTTATACTTAAAAGAAATTACTCCCATTCTTTGCTGTGATGGTCCAAACAGTACTCCTATATTTCTTTTCATAAAATCAACATTTTATTAAGTCAATTGCCTGAATAAAAGGAAAGCTAAGATTTTTCTATTTGTATTTTACCATTTACAGTATAAATGATTCCAACCTTATTGTGACATAAAAGATTATGATAATATGGAATCATGCAATAATCTGTTAACATTATGTTATGTCTTTTGTATCATCAGTTCCTAGTGGCTTGCAAAGTTATATAAAAAGGACTTATTGTGACCTAAATCATAGAGTTGGAATGGATATAAAGTTACTTAGTAATTAATAAATGGCTGCTGAAGTTCCTGTAACAACATTGACGTAACTTAAATATTACTATGTGTTGCATTCTTCATCTTGACTACTGTGTTCTATATCAATTGCTCTCATGTACACAATGCTACCCTGTTTCCCCGATAGTAAGACACCCCCGATTGTAAGACGTATCGGGGTTTTCAGGGGGTCGGCTAATATAAGCCGTACCACGAAAGTAAGACATATTACTCCTGCCCACTTCCGCCTCCTGCTTAAAATACTTAAATACTTAAAATACTTAAAATAAAACTGACAATTGTTTTCCAATCAATATAAGCCATACCCCGAAAGTAGACATAGTGGGGCTTTTGGGGATAAAAAGAAAGTGTGACCCTGTCTTGCTTTAGGGGAAACACGGTAGCAGGGCTCTGACCACAACTCAGCATCTGGTAAAGCTCAGCTTATCCCAATTCAGAGGAAATCCTTAGTGCTGATAGGATCAAATGAAAGGTTTTCAAAATTTAATATTGAAAGAAAAAATTAAATTGAATTTGCTGCAGTGGAAACTTACTGAGTGGAGAAACAAGCCTGCCAAAGAAACTACAATGGATGGGAACCAGGAAAGGATAACATAAAGGGAGGATGTAAGATAAATACATAGATAAAATTGTTATTTGGGTCTTCAGAATGGGAAAAGGAGCTGTAAGAGGAGATTAAACTGAAAAACAGAAAAGAACCCATTTTTCTAAGAAGTCATAAAAAGGGGCCCAGAACTCAGACAACTGAGTATGTGTAACTAGTTAATTAATATTAACTGACACACATTGCATAAATTATCTCCTAATTTTAATGTACATGTGATGTGTGATTTAGTATGTAGCAGGAAATATATAGGAGGCGATCAGAAAGAATGTAACCTCATAGTACCTCAGCCAATGAGGAACAAGGAGGGATGTTGTTGCCGGGACAGGGTTGTATTAAAAAAAGGAATATTTTGGGCTGGAACTTTGGAGAGAACCAAGATTTTATGGTTTCTCTCCTCACTTATTGCAATAAATGAAACAAAGACTTTCACTGTGTCTTGGCTGGTTATTGGTCAGGCGAGCTTGCCTCTCATTATGATGGAAAGTAGCCAGGAGCACATGACAGTGCTGCCATTCTATGCTGTTCAGGCAGAAAGCTTGAGGATGAAGCTTCCTCATGATCTCTTCCATAGTTTCATTTAGGACTCAGGCTTTGGAAAGGCTCAGATTTGCATTTAGATTCAACAATGCTCAAAGGAAGAATTGAAAAAACTCTTGCTATAGCTGCTGTTGAGCAGGAAAAGGTTGGGGCACTGTTCTTTGGGGAAGAGTTGCTACAGCCTGAACTTATTTCCCCTTAGATCCCTTACACCTCTGTTGTTATCCTTTAAGATGGAAGGGAAAGCAATACATTTTATGGATTTATGGATAATAATCTGGGGTGGGGAGAGATAGTATTGCTGTAGTTGCCAAAATTGAGAAACACTGTTGTAGAATGTGATAACATCGTTGCTTTATCTTTCTAAGCCACATAAAGACTAATGACTGGTTCACTACAGAAAGTGTGTTTAAAAATAGATATGAATATTTTGGTAGGTTTTCCTCCACCCTATTTATTTAGAGCTGCTTTTAATATATAAAGTAAGTTAGCCAGGAAAGTAGTATTTGTATGTTAAATGGTCATCTTGGAAGCAACATGCAGTATTAAATCAGGAAATGAAGCATATCACCGTGGCTTGTGAAGCTGAACAGCCAAAATGAAAAAATGCTTCCAGTAACGGAACCAGGAAAGGGAGAAGCAAATTCACAACCCTTCAAGAGGACCTACCAATTGAAATAATAGTACTTTTGAAGAGCAAGGTGAAATGAAATAGAGAGCCTTAATAATAATAATAATAATAATAATAATAATAATAATAATAATAATAATAATAATAATAATAATAATAATAATAATAAAGTTGGAAGGGACCTTGGAGGTTATCAAGTCCAACCCCCTGCTCAGGCAGGTAACCTTATACTATTTCGGACAAACGGCTGTCCAGTCTCTTCTTAAAAACTTCCACTGCACTGGAGGCAGGTTGTTCCACTGGTTAATTGTTCTAACTGTCAGGAAGTTTCTCCTTAGTTCTAGGTTGCTTCTCTCCTTGATTAGTTTCCATCCGTAGCTTCTTGTCCTGCCTTCAGGTGCTTTGGAAAATAGCTTGACTCCCTAAGATATTGGAACACTGCTAAGTGTAACACTGCAGCCCCTAAGATATTGGAACACTGCTATCATGTCCCCTCTCATCCTTCTCTTCATTAAACTAGATATACCCAATTCCAGCAGCCTTTCCTTATATGCTTTAGCCTCCAGTCCCCTAATCATCTTTGTTGCTCTTCTCTGTACTCTTTCTAGAGTCTCAACATCTTGTTTACATCGTGGTGATCAAAACTGGATGCAGTATTCCAAGTGTGGCCTTACCAAGGCATTGTAGAGTAGTATTAATACTTCACGTGATCTTGATTCTATCCCTCTGTTAATGCAGCCTAGCACTGTGTTGGCTTTTTTGGCAGCTGCAGCATACTGCTGGCTCATATTTAAATGATTGTCCACTAGGGCTCTGAGATTCCTCTCACAGTTACTACTATTGAGCAAGGTACCCCTATACTATACCTGTACATTTGGTTTTTCTTGCCTAAATGTAGAACCTTACTTTTTTCACCATTGAATTTCATTTTGTTAGATAGCGCCCAGTGTTCAAGTCTGTCCAGATCCTTCTGTATCCTAAGCCTGTCTTCTGGAGTGTTGGCTATTCCTGCCAGCTTGTGTCATCTGCAAATTTGATGATTTCCCCATCTATCCCCTCGTCCAAATCATTGATGAAGATATTGAAGAGCACTGGGCGCAGAACAGAGCCCTGGGGCACCCCACTACACACTTCCCTCCATGTAGATGTGGTTCCATTGAGGACCACATGCTGAGTACAGCCAGTCAGCCAGCTACGGATCTATCTGGTGGGGATGCTGTCTAACCCACATTTTTCTATCTTATCAAGTAGTAGGTTGTGATCTACTTTGTCAAATGCCTTACTGAAGTCCAAGTAAATTATATCCACAGCATTCCTCTGGTCCACTAATTTTGTCACTTGGTCAAAGAATGCAGTAAGATTTGTCTGGCATGATCTGTTTTTGACAAACCCGTGTTGGCTTTTAGTAATGACTTGGTTTGCCTGTAGGTATTCGCTGATTCATTGTTTGATTACCTTTTCCAGAATCTTCCCAGGT
Source organism: Bothrops alternatus (assembly GCA_034064705.1). Taxonomy (NCBI): domain Eukaryota; kingdom Metazoa; phylum Chordata; class Lepidosauria; order Squamata; family Viperidae; genus Bothrops; species Bothrops alternatus. The sequence goes on along the minus strand of JARGCV010000124.1, from coordinate 9,765,723 downwards.
ATTGGGGTCAGGATGATAGGTCTGTAATTTCCTGGATCCATTTTTTTCCTTTTTTGAAGATGGGAACTACATCAGCTCTTGCCACTTTCACCCACTAATGGACCAATCATTTCCTTCACTTTTTTCTTGTTTTTTACATGTTGAAAGAAGCTTTTTTTGTTATTTTTGACTTTGGTCGCAAGCCTTAGTTCATTTTGAGTCTTAGCTTTCCTCACTTCATCTTTGCAGGCTCGGGCTATTTGCTGATATTCTGACTTAGTTATGTGTCCCTTTTTCCACTTTCTATACTTGTCCTTTTTATCTTTCAATTTATCAGAGAGTTCTTTGTGCAACCATGCTGGTTTCTTTTGAGAGCTATTATTTTTCCTCTTTGTTGGTATTGTGCTAGACTGGGATTTTATTATCTCCTTTTTCAAAATTTCTCAAACATCTTGAGTTGTTTTCTGCTGCAGGATTCTCATCCATGGAATCCTTTCCAAACCCTCTCTAAGTTTATTGAAATTAGATCTCTTGAAATCCAAGACTCTAGTTTGACTGTGTTCTAGTGCTTGTGCTTCCATAATGTTGAATTCCAATAGTACATGATCACTTCCTCCCAAGGTTCCTATGGCCTCAACACCTTCTATCATTTCATCTCTGTTAGTGAGAATTAGATCCAAAATGGCTAATCCCCTACTTCCCTTCTCTACTTTTTGGGAGACAAAGTTGTCTGCTATGTTTGTCAGGAATCTGTTTGATTTTCCACTTGTTGCAGAGTTTGTCTCCCAGTTGATGTCAGGATAGATAGTCCCCCATTACTATTGTGATGTGCTTCCTACATACCTTAGTTATCTGACTAGCAAAAAGTTCATCTATTTCCTCTGTTTGGTTGGGTGGTCTATAGTATACACCTATGGCAATGTCGTTTCCCCCCCTTTTATATTGACCCAAATACATTCAAGACAGTTTTCATCATTGTTGTGCTCTATTTCTGTAGAGATGTAGTTATTTCTTATAGAGAGAGCAACTCCACCTCTTTTATTTGGTCTGTTTCTTTTAAATAATTTAAATCCCTCTAGCTGTGTGTTCCATTTGTGGGTTTCATCCCACCATGTTTCCGTAATGGCAACAATATCATATCTGCCCTCATTGACCTGCATTTCTAGCTCACCCTGTTTGCTGTTCATACTCTGTGCATTGGTGTATAGACATTTGAGTCCTTTATGACTGGCCCTGTGTTTATTTTCTATATAACCTGTGTGGTGCCTGAGTTCCCCTATTGTCTTACCACCTGTTTGGTTAGTGCACTTTGCGTGGCACTCACTATTAGAAGCTTGATTTTGCTTGACAGCAAGGTTGATGTTCTTGTCCACACGCACATATATGTTACATGCACTGACAGCCCTATAATTTTTAGATTTCTGGGGACATGGATGTTCTGTATCAATTAGGTCATTGTCCCTGCTGTTTAGTTTAAATATTCCTCCAGAAAATCTGTGAATTTATAGCCGAGTAACTCAGTCCCTTTCTTTGATGGATGCAAACCATCTCTTTTGTACATTTTTTCATTGGACCAGCTGCTGGCATCGTGACTAATATATCCAAAGCCTTCCCCTTTACTCCACTCCTTTAGCCACATATTGAATTGTGCTATATGCTGGCTTTTTCCATTTTGCTCCTTATGCACTGGTAGAACCTGTGAAAAAATAAGCCTACAGCCTATTCTGCTAAGTTCCTGCCCCAGGCTCTGGAAATCATTATGCACAGAGAGTACATCTTTTTGAGACATATCGTTAGTGCCAAGATGTATAATAGCCTCCACATCACAGTCTTTGCTGGCATTCTTGATTATTTTAAGAATACGCTTCTTGTCCCTACTGGCAGTAGCACCTGGAAGACACCTGACCTCTTTCGAAACCTCTGTGTACTTTCCTAAATTTACATCCCTTATAATTGAATCACCAACCAGAAGGTGGCTTCTCTTTTTGGATGCCTTTCTGTTCTTGCATGACTGATGTGTAATACCTGATTCGCACTTCTCCCTGTCAAAAACAAGTTCTTCATCTTGGACCAAGATCCCCTGCTTATTTGAGTTATCATCACAAATACTTTTACCTGTCTCCTTAATGTCCCTATTAAGGTCAACAAGGGCACTGTATCTGTTGTGCAGGGATACACAGAAAGCTTTCTATTTGTGGTTCACAGCTCTCACCCTGCCAGATCCCACGGTTGTCCACACTGCCCTTCTCCTGCAGGATCTTTGTGGTAGAGGGGGCTGATAGCACGGAGGCTCAATGGAGTAGAAGGGCTGAACTGGACACCTAGTTTCTGCCTGAAGAGCAGAGATTACAGACCCTAGATAAATAATCTGTCCTTGTAGACTAGTGATTTGTTTACAGATAGGACAGTTTCCAAGATTGAAAAGGGTACTGCAAAAGACAGCTGCAAAATAAGTGTTGCACTGAACCATGCCAGACATTCTTAGATACAAGGAATCTCAGATGCACTTGCCCTGACGTTGTGCTTGAACAGGCACTCCTCATTTTCTCCAGTCAAAATGACTCATAATTAACTTTCTTAAAAGTATGCGGAGGGAACTATTGAATCTGGCTTAGTGAGACTTTATAAAGCCTCCTAAGAAAATATAGATATCATTTTAAATAGCAAAAGAGGTACTCTTAGAGGTTAATAATTGGTTAGAGATCAGATGCAGAGAGTAAGAACAAATACATCTAAGAATGGAGGGATATAAATAGCAGGAGTCTCTTACATATCTTTTAAACATATTCATTTTTGATCAGAGTAAGCAATGCAGTAGCCAAAAATCCATCCAACCAAATGATCGTAGCCATCTACCACACAATTGTTATGAAAAAATCAAATTCCATACTCTGGATCATTATAGAGAAAGCTGTACATAAAATGTTCATTGCTATAATTCATACAAACTGATGAATGAATCAAACTTTTAATGCTATGTATACTTCTGGCCATTCATTTTCCAAAAATGACAAGAGCTGGAAATGGTGCATCAAATGGCATTGAAGATGCTTTCCTGATAAAAGGTTATAACGTTTGGTTTAACCTGGAGAAAATGGAAAGTGTATTCAATGATTTTATAACAATGAAATATGGATAGAAAGTTGTTTTTCTCCCATAAATTTCAGATTATCTAATGAAACCAAATGGCAGAAAATTTTATTCAGAAGTACTTTCTTTCACAGGACAGTTAAACCATGGAATGTCTAGGTTCCAAGATGGCTAACTTGGAAAGTCTTAAAAGGCAGATGAATAATTGATATATGGCTTCTAAACATAATAGTTATATGTTATCTTAGTATCAGACTGCAATGCTTTTCAATGCAAGTGGCTATATTGCATAAATAGAGCTTTCTGTCCCCTCCCCAAGTCCTGTTGGAGGTTTTCCATTGGCTGGGGAATTGTGGGAGTTGAAGTCCACACATCTTAACCAGCCAAATCCTGGCCTAGGCATTTCTTTGGCCACTTTATGGGGTAATAGGTAGAAAGGCTGTCCTGTCCTTTTGTAAAAGTCTTGGGAAGTAAAGTTATTGGACTGGGAAAAGAGCTTTGTTGCTGCATCTCTTTGAAAATAGGCTTAGCAATTTCAGATTCCTCAAAGGCCAGCTCTAAAAGTCTAGCTAAGTGACCGTGAAGAAGAATTTATAAAAAGTGATAACACATCAGACAGCTTTCTAAAACCAGTCATCTTTCTTCCTTTGTGGTTATTGTAAAATGAGTGGCTTTAATTGAGAAAAATGTATCAGAGTAGGGAAAAAATCCTCCAGGGATCATGAAATTAGCTGCCACCAGTGCCCACAAGTAAGAATCAATTTGGTTTTTAAAAATGGCTTTTATTGGGAACGGAAAGAATTTTCTGCAGATTCTTTGGTTATAGTGCTCTTTCTGTTACTATCACCACCACTATTTTTTTCCCCTTTTAATGATCACATTCAAATATAATCCTGATCGCTTGAAATAAATCTAAAATGCTGGGAGCTTTTCTTATTCCTTTCTTTAAAGGTTACGAAAGCTGGAAGGCAGCACCCTTGCTCAGAGTAGAGGAACATATTTCAACAAGTTCACAGTTGGGTCAATTTTGAACAGAAGAGAGGCTAAAGATCCCCTAAGCTCCACTTAACAGCATATAAAGCCATCTGGCTTACATTGCCTGAGATAAATTTTAAAATACCATAGCTTTTTTTCCCTCCAGAATATGTATTATAAAGAAATGTAAATCTTATATAATTATATGTATATTCTTTGATGTATAAAGAAATAGAAATTTATATTTCTTATATAAAAGTACAAAATATATTTATAAATTATATTAATATATGCCAAACACAGGCTGGATGTTAATTCACACTCTATGAAGTTTCTAAATTGGCATTACAAAATGAACAATAAAAATATAAATGTGTGAATTTCGCTGGATTTATATCCAGTTCCAATGCTAATTACTATTATCATCCCGCCTTCCACGGATCCATTTGTCACCCAGAACACTTTTGTTTCTATGAGTCCCAGAGCCCACTATTTAAAATTCACATATCCACTTGGAAATCAGTGGCATAGTTTCCTGATATGTTTAAATGAAAAAGTGGCTATTGTTCTGTTTCCAAGTAAAAGGCATTGAGACGAGCAGGAGTAACAAACAGTTTTATCTTTATTCCATACACAACAGAACCAACAACAAAATGGCGTGGATTGTTTTTATACCCCTTTGCAGGGACCCTTTGCAGCCAATCAATGCAAGGCATTTCTCCCGCCTTGTGCATGTGCACAAGGTGGAAGACAGCCTGTCTAGTCCCAGGCATTCACGTGTCTGCCTGGGCCTCTCTGCAACCTCCTGCGCCTGCTGAATGACTGAGCAGGCCCAGGACATAACACCCCACCCCTCTTGGATCAAAACAGAATACTTAATATTTTACAATACTACAACTCTAATACCTTGTCACTCCCTTATTCCTGCCCACCTACTGACAGGAATCTTACATACTCCTGTAAGTGCTTGGGTGGACCTCTGGCTCATCCTGACTTTCTTAGAGCAGTTGTGATGGCCTGGTCTGCCAGCTCGCCTGCCAGGCTAGGCAGACCAGGACTTTGATGCCCTCTCAACTCAGGTGACCTTCCATGCTGCTGATCAGCTGGATCCTCTAAACCCAGACCAGAGTTCCTTGGTGGGGTGGAATTCCCCAAGTCCATTGGTGGGGTGGAATTCCCCAAGTCCACAATGGACCCTTCTTGGGAGCACTGTTCTGTGAGCCCAAGACCAGCAGATAGGTTGGCCTGAAAAAACAATTGCAGGCAATGTCCCATTGACCCGGTGCCAGAGTCAGGAGTCCAAGAGTCAGGAGCCGCCTCCATGGCAAGACCCCCCTACTGGCGCCTGGGAAGTTCTACTTTCATGGAGAGACTGTGGTCCTCCTCCCCCCCAAGAGCAGAGCCAGGAGCGGAAGTGTGGCTGGGAAGCCTCCAGCACAGTTGGTCGATGTGTCGACGGATTACCCGACCATCATCCAAGGCCACTTCATATAAGAGCAGCCCAGAGACCTTGCATAGCACTGCTTTCACCCAGAGATATCCAGGTCCATAGTTCCTTGCCCAGACCGGATCACCCACCTGTAGTCTCCTAGGTGCCCACAGCTATGACACCTGTGATGCCACCCGGTCTGGGTGTAACCTGTCCAGTTTAGTAATGAGCATGTGACCCCAGTGGAGTTCAGCTGGGCTCTTTCCAGTGGCTGTGCATGGTGTGGTATGGTGTGAGAAGAGAAAGTCAGCCAACCTGTGATGCCAGTTTCCATAAGTGATTTTCTTTAATGCATCTTTGGTTGTGTGCACCATCCGCTCAGCCTGGCCATTGGAAGCTGGATGAAATGGTGCAGACGTGGCATGATGGATCATATTGGCCTGTAGAAAAGCCTGAAACTCAAAAGAAGTGAATTGGGGTTCATTGTTGGAGACAAGGACATCTGGAAGTCCATGAGATGCAAAGATCCCTCTCAACACCTGGATGGTCCTAGCAGTAGTAGTGGAGGAGACTGGAACAACCTCTAGCCACTTGGAATGGCTGTCCATGAGAAGGAAGAATTGCCCCTGAAAGGGCCCAGCGTAGTCGATATGAACCCTCAACCAAGGGGCATGAGTCTCCTCCCACCTATTTATGGGGGCCTGAGGCATTTCAGTGACAAACAGTGACCCGTGGACCTGGGCTTCGATCTCTTTATCGAGCCCAGGTGCACAAGCGCCTTCATCCAGACTATTCCCAGATGTCCCTCATGCAGAGAGAGCAAGACTCTAGTCTTCAATGAGTAAAACTACTCTGCTACCCCATAGGATACACCCCTTGAAGGTGGATAACTCGGACTTCCTCTTCCAGAAACTCTGGAACTCTGTGCCAGGACACGTGTCAGGCCATCCTGACAGTACCCATGTCAGCACATGTGTAAGCATGTGATCAGTGGCTGTTTCAGCAGCCACATCCCTAGCATTGAGGGGAGACTCAGGTAATTCCTGAATGGAAAGTATGTGGTGAGCTGGAGCAGAGATAATCTGCTGAGGCCATCAGTATGGCCCATTTCTTTGCGCGGTTTGTGAACCAGTGTGTAGTCATATGCTGACAGGAAAATTGACCATCTCAGCATTCTAGGAGAGATGATGTGTGGGGTTTGCTTGTTGGTTGTAAACAACCCCAGCAGTTGCTTATGGTCTGTAAAGACCGTTAAATGGCAGCCATATAAAAAGTCATGGAACTTTTATGATCCAGCCACTATGGCCAAGGCTTCCCTATCTATCTGTGCATAATTATGTTCAGCAGATGATAGGGTCCTAGAATAGTAGGCTACAGGGACTTGTGTCCCATCAGCCTTCAAGTGACTCAACACAGCCCCAATCCCATAAGGGGATGCATCACAGGCTATGCATACAGGCAAATGCTCATTGAAATGCGCTAGAACTGCATTTGAGGATAGTAAGGCCTTGACCTCTGCAAAACTCCTTTTGTGGACTTTTGTCCACAGCCATGGAGCCTGTTTATCCAAGAGCCGGTGTAACGGCTCAGCCACTGCAGCCTTCTGAGGGAGGAAAGAATGGTAAAAGTTTAACAGTCCCAGAAAAGCCTGAAGTTCGCTTTTGGACTTGGAACTTGGGGCCTGCTGAATTGCTTTAAGCTTAGATTCAGCAGGATGGATGCCTTCAGCATCAATACGAAACTCCAGAAACTCTGTGAAAGTGACTCCAATTTTACATTTGTCTTGCTTTAGCTTCAGCCCCGCTTGGCGGAAACGCAGCAAGACAGCTCTAAGCCTGTCAGCCAGATTTTCAGATGATTTCTCAGCAATGAGGACATCATCAAAGTACGGGCAAACACCTGGAATATTGCGGAGCATTCGCTCCACCACACTCTGGAAGATGCCAGGGGCTACATTAACCCCGAATTGCAGCCTTCTAACTTTAAACGCTCCCCGATGCATTACAATTGTTTGTGCCTCAGTCGTTGCCTCATCAACTGGTAATTGTTGATAAGCCTGAGCCAAGTCAAGTTTAGCAAAAATGCAGCCTCCCTTGAGGGAAGCCAGAATGTGGCTCACCACGGGCACCGGGTTTGAGTGCTGCTGCAAAGCTTTGTTAAGTGTACACTTATAGTCCACACAAATTCGGACTTCCCCATTTGCCTTTAATGGCGTAACTATTGGGGTTTCCCACAGACTGCTGTCTATGGGCTCTAAGATGCCCTGCCAGAGCAGCTTGTCCAGCTCTGCATCAATCTTATTCTTCAATGCAAAGGACATCCATCTGGACTTAATCCTAATGAGTGTAATGGCTGGGTCTAAATGTAAAGCAATGGGAGGCCCCTTGTACGAGCCAAGCTCTGAACTGAACACATCAGCAAATTCCTTGCAAACTTCTTCAAGGCCTGTCGTTTGCAAACTGTGAAGTCCAGTCACTTGGATCCCAAGAGCCTCAAACCAATCGAGTCCAATAAGACTTGTGCGATCACCCCCAACTACCACCACATCTAGCAACCCTTCAAACTTCCTACGCTGCACCTTGAGCATGGCCTCCCCCTTCACACTGACTCTGGAATTCTGGAAGTCAGTAAGGATTAAATTTGAAGGCCTGAGTTTAACTCATACACCGCTTCTGCAACAAATCTTGTTGAAAATGTCTTGGGAAATGATCGATAAAGTGGACCCTGTGTCCAACTCCATCGATAAGGGAACCCCTTGCAACTTCACGTCAATGTGAAGCTTCTTCCTGAGTGGCCTATGGGCCCCAGTTTTAAAAATGCTTCTATGGGACGTGCAAAACCCCACCCTGTTCTGGCTGGGGACCCTGGTACCTTTCTGAAACAATTATTCCGAAGACCAGTCCTTCTGGTGACCCAAACAGATGGAGGCAATGTGGCCTTGCCTACCAAATGCCCAGCAAATGGCGGAGTGGAACCGGCAATCAGAGCACTTGTGGTGTCTTCCACATCCCAAACACTGAGGGAATGAGGTTGTCTTGTCTCTGCGCTCTTGAGGCCTTCTCTCCACTGGCTACTTTAGTCAGTCCACCTCCATCTCTAGATCCTGTTCGGATTCTTCTTGAGCGACCTCTTGATGGACGGAGATTGAAGTTGGAGGGTTCTTGGTGAGCCGCAAGGCCTTCACAGATCTGCCCGCCACCACTTCTGCTGAAATTTCTCTCAACGCGTCTTGGAATGATACATCTTTCTTTGCAAAGATCTTCTACTGCAACTCACGACTTCTCAGTCCACAAACTAAACGATCCTGAAGTCTCTTTTCCAGGTCCTTGAATTCACATGGCCTAGCTGCTTGTCATAATGCAGCAATAAAATCCGCAGCAGACTCACCAGGCCTCTGGTCCCTCTGCTTGAATGCATGTCGCCATGCAATCACTGAAAACTTCATTTCAAAATGTTCTCTAAGCATCCTTTTCAACTCAGCATAAGCAATTGATTCAAGTGGTGCTGGGGCGACCAGGTTCTCTGCAATATCGAAAGTCTCTTTCCCACAGACACACAGCAAAGTAGCAGCTTTGAGGCCATCTTCTCAGATTTGGTTTACCCGAAAGTAGTTCTCTACCCGGGCCACATAAGAGCTCCAGCGTTCTGGATGAGCTGTGTCAAACTCTGACAGACAGCCCAGTTTGGACATCATTACAGCCCTGTAGCTTCGTCAACACCTCCTGCTGTAAAGGTTGAGAAGGGGTCCCTTTTTGCCGAACTTTCCTCCAGCGTTCTTGTACTGGCAGGCAGAGTCGCAATCTCCGGACGCCGAACTTCCCAGCGCTTCAGGCCTTCCGTGGTGAGTCAGCCTATCTTCATTTGTTGTTTTCTTTGCAGCAGATCCCATCTTCATTGCCAATGTTCTGTTTCCAAGTAAAAGGCATTGAGACAAGCAGGAGTAACAAACAGTCTTGTCTTTATTCCATACACAACAGAACCAACAACAAAATGGCGCGGATTGTTCTTATACCCCTTTGCAGGGACCATATCCGCCAATCAATGCAAGGCATTTCTCCCGCCTTGCATTGTGCACAAGGTGGGAGACAGCCTGTCTGGTCCTGAGCGTTCACGTGTCTACCTGGGCCTCTCTGTAACCTCCTGCACCTGCTGAATGACTCAGCAGGCCCAGGACATAACAGCTATGTTACCAGATCTGGGGTTTAGAATGCTTTTAGGACCCTGTTACTTGGTTTTACAATTAGTTGAGGAATCATCATGGCTCCTTTTTGTACTTACTTATTTTGTGGCTGTTTTTATTATTTTAATTTTTTAAAAATTGTTTTATAATTTTATAATAGTAAGTTACCCAGAGTTACTTGGTTGAGTTGGGTGGCTATAGACATTGAAAAAATATATAAAAAATAAAAATATATTGCATGATATGAAGCTTAAATTATATATTTAAAATATCAAAACAAATTCCCGGAGCAAAATGCATCCATTTTGGTATCATTTGTCAGTGTAGGAAATAAGTTTTCATGTGAAATATTACAATCATAATTCTACTTTTCGTCTTCTGAGTACACTTCTTACACATAGCCAAAAAGAGATATCAATTACTGTCTCAAGGCCATCTTGTAATCTTTCTTTCTCTCTTTCTTCAAAAGAGTAATTTTTGGGGATGGATATAATAACTGTTCTTGCTTTAAGAACTCCAATAGTAGTTGTAGAAGTAGTAGTAACAGTAATTCTAGCTAGGTTTTTTCTCCCCCCCCCCTTAAAGTAGTAATAGGATTAGTGACACTTCATTGCTTCCATCGGCTTCATTCAGCTGAAAACTTGAAGGAAATATATAAAAGTCCAGCAATGTTAGTTGTGTGGGGTAAATGGATTCCTTTATCCTGAACCTCTGACCATTGGTGGAAGCTGAACAGATTTCTGCTAGTTCCCTCGGATTTCTGTAACTTGTTCTTCATTGTTCCATTACACTGCTCCTGTCAGCTCACACTGACAAGAGGTAACCTCACTCCCCTCCCCTTTTATCAAAAAATCCACAGTGAATACAGTGGAAGCAAGTCAATAACTCCTATTAAAAGTCAGTAGAACAGGAAAGAAAGTAAATAATTTTGCTCAGGACACATTGTCCTTCTTCTGCAGAAAGAAATAAAATCATATTTGCTTTTCTGTTAATGCAGGTAGCTAACAACTTATGACCATAATTGAGCCTGTAATTACAGTTGTAAGTTGTGCCGATCATTAAACAGGTCATCGCAGACCTGATTTTATGTAATTTGTTTGGTGGTTGTTAAGGGAATTTGTGGTTGTTCATCAAATGTTGAGACTACCTGTAATATGGATGGACCTAGAATTGGCTTTCCATGAATGGAAGAGTTCCTTCTGTTTATGGAAGACAGAACAAAAGTAGGTGATTTCTGTGGACTCTCCAATCATCTAGGGACCATAGAATCAATCTTTCAGAATAGTGTGTGTGGGGAAATACTGGGATAGCAAAGGGTGGAGAATATATTTTCTTATCCCTCAGTTGGAGCCTTCTATGGAATTTCGTTCCGGAAATGCTGAAAAGAAACTGGCATCAGCTAAATTTCCATAACATCTATAGACAAATAAATTGACTGGGTGTTTTATCTGCGTTTTTTAGTAGAAGAAATTTTCCCACAATCTCTTGGAGACAGGAGGCCACTTAATGTTCTAAATGTTTGTAGCATGTTTGTATTCGTGATGCTATGATTTTCTAACTTTACAACAGGACGATCACAGTTCTTTTGTAGATTGCAGTATGAATATGGCATTAAAATGGTGTCATTATATGGGGAGAAGCAGTCATAACTCATGTATCTGGTGCACCAACATCTTCATTATAAGATCTAAGAGGCAAATTAGGCAACTTGCAAATGCCTATGTAGAACATTTGTTCTTTATGGATGACAAGCACATAAAAGGAAACTTAGGTAATATCTCTGGAATGCAAGATAAGCACACATAATTCAGAATGGCTCTTCTATTGTTTCCTTAAACTTGTACACAGCTGAAGCCAAAGGTATTATATTATCTCTGAAATTTTATTGCTGAACAGTCACACATAAGGTTGAATGTAAACATTAAATGTGAAAGCCAACAATAAAAATATTTCAAATTATTTAAACAATACATGGGAAAGCATCTAAGTTTTTGTTTTAATAACAAGAAAAGAGGCCTGATGGGACAGACTTTACAGAGCAAAGCCTGGTCAAATAGATTGCTATTTAAACTAATAAATTAATAAAATGAAATTTAAATGTGGTTTTCTAATTATTTCTACAAAATTGCTGTAAATGAATAATTTCTTAATTTATCAAGATGCTTTGTGCAACCCCTCAAGGAAGTTTTAATCTTTGTATTTATTTTTTATATTGCAACAATTGGCCTGTCTTATCATACAATTCAAGTGTACTATGGACTTAAAATCACTAAACACAGTTACTACATGGTTTTTGGAGTTAAAAATCCAATAAACAAAGAAATACACATTTATAGTGTTTGATAATTATGAACATTATTCACCAAAATATATTATGCCTATTTATTTTACTATGTGTTTGAATTGTTATAAATGTCTTGTAAAACATATCCTGAGGAAAAAGTCCAAGGATTTACAACTATCATTGATAGTTGTAAATATTTTAAATGGTTTATCTCAGGTTAATATTGATATATACTAATGGTTAAAAAAAGACTGCATGAGTATATAGGAAAATATAAAAGAAATAAGAATAAATATTACTGTGATGTTGATATATGTTGATATAGAGGAATTCCTATGTTAATAGCTTTACAGTATTTTAAACAAGTTAATAATTTATTAAGAAAAAATCTATAAGAATAAATTAGAGAGACTTTTATATTATATGATGTATATATATCATATGAGGATGGCAGTTTTAACTTTTATCATTTTAGCTTGATCATTAGACATTTTAATTTATATTCTCTATAATTTTCAGATGATCAAACTTAAGAAATTTTGTAGGAACAATTACAATGTTTTTATTTAGCTACACAAGCAACATGTTAGGGACTCAGCTCCTCTTTTAAATTCTACGGTTCCTCTCATAAAATAAAATCTTACAAAATAAATACTATCCCTTATTGCAGAAATAATTATTACATGTTATCTTTGGGAAATGATGGGGCATATACATAATGTTGACTGTTAATCACATCCAAAATTTATAATTTGGAATAATCCCATTTTGAACCTCACAGGAATTTTCTTTCCCTTTTCATGGGCAAATCAGTTAATTAGCAATAATTTTTTTAACCATTTTAGTTACCGCAAGGAGAATTTGGATTTTTTTAAATCACAGATGACAGTGTAGTTATTGCTTTTAATTTCTCAGTTTGGTTCAGATCCCTTAGCAGACATTATTTTATTGTTGTAGCTTTTTTTATGAGTTGTTGAGAGCTGAATATTCTTTAAATCTATATAAATAAAGTAAAATTAGAAACACCAACATTTTTTCATTGATATAATATACAAGAAAAACAAGGAGAAATGGTTGTAATATGCAACACACACACATTTAGAATGTCTGATTTATTAATGCTGAAATGAGTTTTGAATTAGCCTCGTCTATATAGGCAATTAAAGAATAAAAAAATATATTCATTTGCAAGATCTTTGGAATAATGAGTTGAAAAATCCCAACCAGCAAACTAATGGCTAAAGGTCTCAGATGATATTATACATATCATTTATGATCTTGAAATTGAGTCAGTATTTTTCAATATATATTCGACACCCAGAAAAATAATTAAAAGAGTTAGTTGTCAATGGAACTGTAAAATGATGGAGAGGACAATTGCACATCTGATATGGCCTACCTCTAATACTGTCTTTCCCTGAAAATAAGACCCGGTCTAATTTTTTTCTCCAAAAGAGGCACCAGGTCTTATTTTTAGGGGGTGTCTTTTCCACAGTCTCACCTCGTGGCAGTAACCAGCTAGTTCCTTCCAGCTAGCCCACTTCTTCTGTGGCTGAAGGAAATGCCTCTGCATCCGAGAATGGAGCTCCGGCCTGCATTTCACCATCAGAGGCCTTTCTGGAAGGCCTCTGATGGCGAAATGCAGACCATAGCTCCATTCTCAACTGCAGAGGCATTTCCTTCAGCCACAGAAGAAGTGGGCCAGCAAGGCAGATGTCAATTCACGGGAGGCCTGGCTGCAATGGTAAGTGGGTGTGGGCCACTTAGGGCTGCTCCACCCCCTACTCTCACCCTAGCTTAATTTTTAGGCCTGTGCCTCACCTCAAAACTAGGTCTTATTTTTGTGGTAGGATTTATATTAGGCCCACCCCCAAAAATCAAGCTAGGGGGTATGTCACTGTGCTTTGATATTTGTATTTTTGCTTGAAGGGATTTTATTATGCTTAAGGTTGATATTAGTAATATTGATATTAGTAGTGATATTTTGTAATTTTATATATATATAAAATTACAAAATATCACTACTAATATGGAATAAAAGTTTTAAGATCACCAGGAGATTTAAAAGAAATTAATTTTATTATAACCTAGCTTTCGTTGGAAACTTCCAACATCGTCAGGGTTAAAAAGGCAGTTGAAAAGATGCTTTAAATAGGATCAGTTAACGCCTGCGCTCAGCTCCTAGATCGCGTCACCGGTCCTGGCCGGTTAGTTTGTATTCTGGGTGTTTCTCCTTCTCTGTCATTGCCTCGAATCTTCTCACCTATTCTTTTAACACTAGTTCCTAAGTTAGTCAGGATTTTTGCATCTTCCCTCCCTCCAAAGGTGTTAACTCGTGTATTACCTTTCCCTCTATTGCGGATCCTGGGGGGGTGTTTGGTTTTTCTTTTACATTGTTACATATGCCGTTAGGGCTCCAGGCAGTTCCCCCACCCTTCCCAGTCGTGGGTCGATGGTTTCCCTCAGCTCTACACTCACCCTCCTCCCTCCTCCTCCCACGTGGGCAGTACCCATCCGGATGTCATGTAGTCCACTGTGTGTTCCCACACCCCATCTCGGTACTGTCCACATAAGATTCCGTCCACTGCCAGCAGTCATTACTCCCGTCCAAGGTAAATGTCCTGCTTTTTGCCAGGGAAGACCTCAACCGTGGGCATTCCCCATCCACAATTCCTCGCATGTCCATGGAATGGGAGGGGGGATGCCTCTCTCCTCTGTACAGCACAAGGGGGCCGTCATTCCGCACCTCCTTCCCCTCTGCACCAACAGTCCCTCTTCGTTGTCCCGAGCGATGATAGGCTCCGAGGCTTTACTGCTGGATTCCTCAGATTCCCTACTGGCACAATCATTGTTCCTCCTCCACCTAAAAGGTGGGGGTCCATTGGAGTGCTTCTGATTTGTACTCCATTGCCTGTTGTGTTGGACAAAGATCTATATGACGGTTGATGGAATTTCTGTCTGAGAACCAAGCTTCTTTTAATAGTCGGCCCCCTTTTGTGGCATCGCTGGATACAACTCTAGTACTATCAAAGTCAAAACAGTGGCCATGCTGTGCCACATGCGTCCAGATTTGGGAGTATTGTTCACCCCTTTTAATGGCCAGTTTGTGCTCGTGTAACCGAGTTTTTAGCCATTTAGCTATTTCACCCACATAATTACTCTGACAGTTCTTGCAGTCAATCTTATAAACTACCGCCGATTTTTCCATGGCGGGAAGTGGGTCCTTTGGGTGCATGATTTTAGAGTGTAGCGGGGACCGACTATTAAAAGAAGCTTGGTTCTCAGACAGAAATTCCATCAACTGTCATATAGATCTTTGTCCACTGCCAGCGTCCTCAGAGTGAAGCTTAGGGGGTTGGGAGTTCCTTTTTACTCGTGTGATAGGGCCATCCTTCCTGGCTGACCGTAATTGCCTTAATTGTCCCACCTCCTCTTTTTTGCACTCCAGTTCTACGCCTTTCCCCAATCCCATCCTTGTCAATCTCCTCCCTCCCAGACAAGGATGGGAGGGGGAAAAGGTGTAGAACTGGAGTGCAAAAAAGAGGAGGTGGGACAATTAAGGCAATTATGGTCAGCCAGGAAGGATGGCCCTATCACACAAGCAATGAGTAAGCAGTTAGGCTAGCAAGGTTTATAAAAAGGAACTCCCCACCCCCTAAGCTTTACTCTGAGGACACTGGCAGTGGACCAGCGAAAGCTAAGTTGGTTTTTAATATTGTAAATAGTTGTTTTTATTGTTTTTAAAAATCTTTTTAGCAATAAACAACTGGTTTATACCTCTCCCGGAGATCGAGGATTGTATTATTGAACAGATATGCCTGGGAATCACATCTTCGCAGTTATCATATATATATATATATATATTTGTTTTCTGAGGTTTTTGCAGGTGTTTGTATGTAGGTCTTTGGTTAGAAAGAAGCACGAAGCCAAAAACACCAGCCTGAAGATGACGAATGGGAGACACTTCCAATTTTACGTGGGAGAAAACCCGAATAACCAAAGACCTACATATATATAACCACACAGGATGCCAGCACCACACATCCACGCAAAAAAGCAAACCCAAACCCACACCGATGATGAGGCACGACCACAGACCAGGAGCCAGACCACAGCTGCATCATTGGCCACTTTGAACCCCTCCAGCACAACAAAGCCCCCACCCAAACAGAACACTCTCCCAGCCAATCAGAACACAGCCAACCCCCCAGCCAATCAGAGCATAGCCAAGCCCCTAACCAATCAGAACACACCTCCACCTAATCAGAACATAGCCAAGCTCCCAGCCAATCAGTTCAAACCCCCACTGGCAGTTAAAAGGAAGAAACAGCTACGACCACACATTGCTCCTAGAAGCAGAAGCCAAAAGCACCAGCCTGAAGATGACGAATGAGACTTCGTCGAAACGTCGCCAAGACACTTCAAATTCTACGTGGGAGAAAACCCGAAGAACCAAAGACCTACATACAAACACCCGCGAAAACCTCAGAAAACAAATATATATATATATATATATATATATATATATATATATATATATATATATATATATATATATATATATATATATATATATATATATATATATATATATATATATATATATATATATATATATATATATATATATATATATATATATATATATATATATATATATATATATATATATATATATATATATATATATATATAGCTGTAATATCATTTTAATTTCTTCCCAAAACCAAAACCAGTCAATGAAACATGAAACATTGCAGGTTGATAGGCTGTTTAAAAGTAGTTGCAGGCAATTGCTCTTCTGAGGTTGAATGTTGCAAATAAGACTAGTGGGAAAATCTTATCAGGGCTAAAAATTCCTAGGGAGCTGTATTTGTCAGGATGGCATTTTTAAAAGACAAATTACTCGATGTTTTCTTTTAATATTGATCAGTTAAACTGTGAAAATATCTTATTCATGTCAAAATAGAATTGAACAAGGTCACATCAAAAGTACTGAGAGAAAACTACCAAGAGAACAAGAATTGTATTAAACTGGTTCTGAACATTTACCAAACCTGAATAGGAAAAAAACAGCATCAATATTTCATATTGTGAGAAATATATTGTCATGTTGGCAAAAAATAAAAAGATATGGAAAACTTTTAGGTAATAGTTAAATATTAAAGTATATAACTGAATTGAAATATATTAGACCTTAAGTATTTATAAAATTAAAATAGTCTTACAATGTAAGGCAAATTTATTTAAATAAGCTCATTCTTGTCAGTCAACCAGATTAATGTATGTGGAATTTCTAGGAAATAATACAAGAAAAGTTTTTTAAGTGCATTATTATGACTTTTTAAAAAAAATCTTGATTAAAGTCCATCGTTCATGAACAGTATCTGAGACTTTGTACTGGGATGGTTATAATAAATCAAATCAAATGTAGCCCATTTCTTTTTGTGTCTCTGCTCAGAGTTCTTGTATATTTTAACAATCAGTATAATTGTTAAAAATGAAATTAACCTCTAAATAAATGTTAAACATCTAATAGCCTTGAAACCCTTCTTAAAGATCTAATTTTTTCCACTTCACCTCTTCTACAGACATCTATAGATATTACTGAATCACTGCCACCCCAAAAGACATTAGTTCAGTAGAGTTCTCCATGTTAAAGGGGACATTTTCTTTGTAGAAATTTTCTTTATTCTATTGAAAGAATAAGGTGTTCATCTGTACAAGTTGCAGAACAATGGTTCTATAATAGAAACATGGACATTTGTATTTTGTTTCTTCTCAACTCTTCCAGTTGATTAAATAGAAGTACATTTGGCAAGGCAACACTTTACTATTCTAGCTGCCAGAGATATTTCACTAATGGAAAAGCGGCCTATCATGATTGAGTTGCATTTCTCCTGCTATTTACAAGGGAATTTTTTGCTAGAGAGAAAGCTGCTGAAGCACTCAGAGGAAATTGATCTTCTATACATTTGATTACTTTGAGCACAGCTCATTTCATCCATTTTCACATGCCTGCAGCAACAAGATGGATCCCTGAGCCATAAAACAAGCATTCAGGTGGGATAGGTGAGTACTACAATGTGAAGGCTTTGTATTGCAACAATATGGCAATATGTCAATGCCACTGACTTGGCAACAACCTCAGTTGTCAGGTATAATGTATGAGAATGTTAGAATTTGCTTTTCCTGTTCACAAAAGGAGAGAATGGTGATAAAGCAAAAGGTAGAATGGGGTAGCAGTTGAGATAAAGAGTTGGATCCATGCTACTGTAAATATTTAACTTTGACTTAGGAAACAAAAAGAAACCATTTAGCATGCAACTGGAACAAAGACTGGATTTAAGTTGTGTGTGTGTGTGTATGCCTGCTGTCTGGGCATAGGATCTGGGAGCTGCACTGTTTATATATCGGGATATAAACAGTGAGGCTCTATCAGACTTGAATACATGGCAGGGATTTCTTTTGCTGTATGTACAATGGAATCATGTTAACACTATAATCAAATCTGCATCAAGTATAATTATGCAAATATATAATTGTAGTATATGCATGACATCATACATGTGCTACATTTGGTCTATGATCATACATTAATAAATTAATTATGCGTGTGATATTCTTCAGGGTAATGGAAAGTCCATTCTTGCAAGGAAGTCCTTACTTGTCAGTATTCTTTTATTACCAAAAAGTGCTGGTTTTGCCACTTGAAAGGATATGCCTTTGCCTGACAAAAAACCCACACCAATCAAATCTTATGACTTTTAGGGCTGCAAATTGGAACACCTTCCATTTAAGAATGGAAAGAGAATGGACTTCTGCATTCTGAGGAGATTTATCCACAGTTTTAACCCATAATGGATGAGCTAATTATTTTCTGAACCAGAAAAGTTGGCTTGTGTAGGCCAACACAAGCTAGAGAAATAGCTGTCATCAAATGACTCCATTATGACCCATCAGAATTCCTGAATCCATGCAATTTACCATTCAATTAGAAGATAATTTTGCTAGAAACTGCTTTCAAATAGGTCTATTGAAGTCATTTCATGGCTTTTGGCTTTTCAAAAAGCCAGTGTAAAATGTGTTTCATTTACACCATATTTATTCAAAAGTTCAGCTATCAGTTAGACAGGGAACATGGTATAGTGTCTTCAAATAACTGTATGACATGAATGCCTTTAGGCTCTTGCTTGTTTATCTGAAGGGGGGGGGAAGAAAAGCCAAAACAAGGCATGAAGGAGTTTCTTGTTTTTAAACATTATGTAGGAATATCTATCAGTATGATATATCTGTCTTATTTAACTGTATTAAATAACTGTATTAAGATTGGTCAGGCAAGAATCCAGCACTAAGGAATTAATATCCATGAGACCCTTGGCTCTCAGGAAATCATAAGGGTTTATTGGGAATTGTAAATTAGTATCTGAATTACAGTACAGGAGTAAAAAGGAGTTATTGGGAAGGCAAAAGAGTTGTAAATTAGGCTACACTATGATACAAATTTTCCGAGAAATATGGAGAAAGGAACCTAGTGGAGCCTTTCTCTGAGTAGATTTGCATAGGATTTTGCTCTTAAATCCATATAAATTGAAATTTAGTTCCAATAGATAAGTATATGAGATGCTTGCATCAGGTGCAATAGCATCTAGCAATGGACAACATAACTCTTTTTTTTTTTAAAAAAAATATCCCAGTGGAGAAAGCTATGCTTCCTTTAAAAATCTGAATGTATTTTTGAGACTGAGAATTAAAACAGCTATTCCACTCAAGAAGGCAATGGAAATTCTATTCATGTTGAATATGAGTACTAAGGAGAGGGCTTTTTTTTACCATCTTTGTTCCAGTTTTATTTTGTTTCTTCTGTGCAATACAGTATAGCTCTGAAATGCAATAAATGTTGCAAATTCATTAAAAAAATCTGTAATTTTTTTTTAATTCTAGAGAGATTTGTATATTGGTCTTTGTATTTTTGCCTTGGGAAAAAAAATGGCATGGCCTCCTAGGTTGTCTTTAAAACACTCATGGAAGAATATACCATAGGGATTTTTTTTTTTTAAATGTAAAGACTTACTGGCAGAAAGTGACAGCTTAAGAGGAACTCAGAATAATATGCAAACAAGAACAGATGCTAATTTTTTCATGACATGAACTAGAATCTGGTTCCAAGGAGAGGAAATACCTGTCAACGTAAGATTAGGTTAAACCAGCAAGTGTATTTTCCCAGACTCAATCATAGGCTTTAAAATCTTGTTACATTTATCACTGTATTCCTTTATAGAATAGAGTTCTGATATCTCCCACAAGAATAAATTTGTTGCTCATTTATATGGAAGAGAGAGACACAGTAATAATCCAGCCATATGACAGACAACAAAATTGCAAACCCTTCACAATTTTCAATA
The DNA here is from genome assembly GCA_034064705.1 of Bothrops alternatus. Taxonomy (NCBI): domain Eukaryota; kingdom Metazoa; phylum Chordata; class Lepidosauria; order Squamata; family Viperidae; genus Bothrops; species Bothrops alternatus. The sequence continues at coordinate 9,745,381 of JARGCV010000124.1, read as the reverse complement.
AAATTCAAATGAGTACTTACTTTTTATATGCTAGCAATTTATGTTTTAACAGACAAATTGAATATTCATACTGGACAGCTTTACACAAATAACTAACTTTATAAGCAGCATTGTTCATTAGAAGGCTTAAGAATATTACATCTGATTATAGACTCTGTAAACCAATGGAATTTATTCCAGACTAAGAACCCTTGGATCCAGAATGTGACATGTCATTCTACTTTAATTATATAGTTCTTGTGCGGACTACATCAGCAGCTATGGATTATAAAATGACTAATAAAGACTAGTAAACAGAGGCCCTTATTTGGTTTATACTGTGACATCACTTTTTATAGTAATTTTAGTAAAGATTATAATTACAACAGTAAAAACTGAGACGCAGAAGTACAAACTGAGAAATAGAAAAGTAAAAAAGAGTATAAGTGCAGAAAATAAAAGAGAAAGAGAAAGAAATGGAAAATGAAAAGAAGAATGTTTTACTAGATTAGACACACACCATTTAAAAATGGACTATTCACCCTCATCTATTCTCTATCAGATTCCCTCTTTTGACTGGCTTGTAATTGGTAAAACTGACCCTGTCATATGACATGGCATGAATAGTTAACAATCTTTATCACATACTAAACTGACACCACTTAAAACAATTCATTGCCCTTTGTCAATATGACAAGGGGTGGAATGTCATCTTATTACTCCCCACTACAGTTTAAACCCAAGTTTCCTTCCTCCTGCCTTTCCTGGACTTTAATGAACAACTTACTTTACAGTTCTCATATTTAGTGTTTTAAATATGCAAATTTAGTAAATTTACAAATTAAACTCTATTGCCCTGGAAGCAATAGCTTCCAACATAAGACTCACAGTTCCAGTCTGCAACTGATGACATATTCCTTTTATTTGTTAATTTTGGTAACATGTATTCTGTTAATACATGACTAGTTAATATGCTTTGCTTCATCAAGTTCCCTTCAGCAAAGCACTGTAGCATGCAACCTTGCTGTGAGCATATTTTCTTCAAAAAAACAAAAAACCTTTCTGAATTCCAATGGATTTATATCCAGTGGACTGTCAGCAATATTAATTTCATCTCTCAAAGTAGGTGGATTTGGAGTAATAGATCAAAACTAAATTTAATTTAGTTTAAATTGATGTCACTAAAGTATTTAATAGCAATATTCGTAGGGCTCAAGGAAGCACATTCAAAGCTCTGTGAGACCATATATACATTCATGGCTTCAAACTACACAGTTCTAACTTAGATCAAATAATCAGAAAAGATTGTTATCACATCAGAATGTCATAAAATTGGTATGTTTACTGTTTATATACTCACAGTATTCACATGATATTAATTAACAAGATAAGATAATTTACCTTGTGCTTGATTTTTTTTCTTCTATCACATTCAAGATTATAATTTGATTATAATACTTTGAATGATCTTTGGAGTTGCACCCAATATTTTCAGAAGATGCATAAAATGTAACAAGCCACAATAATATCAAAATAATATCTACAAATATCTTTTTGTGTCACTATACCTGATAAAACTATATTTGTCACATTGTACCCTTGTCTTTATTTCCCTCCAACCTCCTGTAAGGACCTACCTCAACTATATCTCCCAAGAAAGCAGAACTCTGGAAACAGACATTGTTTCAAAAGGAACTTTTGTTGAGAGTTAATGATAGTAAGAAGGCAAAGCAAGGTCTGAAAATGTTGCACGTGAAAGGTTACATCAAAAGGCCCATTCATGTCTCCTCTCCCCAGTGTCCAACCGGCCATTTGAAATCCAGCCAATCTCAAGGTCTCTCTCAGTTTCATTTCCCAATTGTCCCAGGCTCTTTCAGCTGGAGATAAGACAGATGTTTTCAGGCCACATTCCTTTCACATGGAGGAAGGGCAAAGCAGAGCAAGGCAATAACATTTCCCAATGAACAAACCCCCCTCCCAACAGCATGGCACTGAAAATGAATACATAGGCAGAAGCAATAAACTGTAAGAAAATCCTTTTGAGGGGTACTGACACCTCCCCTATGATTGCCTATGACTACATAGCTCCACTATAAAAGAAATAAAATCCCATCTGGAGACGTTTTGGGTAGATAGGTGAAACATTCACCAAATGTACCTTTACTCTTTTTTAAATATTCAGTCTGTTTTCCAGAACTTCAAAGAGGCATCTTCATATATTTGTTGCTAAACATCTATTTATTTTGGAAAGTATGTTTTCCAAATGTCAGCCTTCAATAATTATCTAAACATCTTTTTGGTTGACCATAAATATATTGTGAACCCTATTTTATCCTAATAAAAGAATTCTTGTGACATCTATTTTAGTATTCTTTTTGCATTGTTATTCCTACTTATTCTGTGCAAGAAGAAATGTCAGCAGGGATTATCTGATTGACAAGCAGTCACTTAGTCACTATGCTAGCTATTATATACTCCACGAAATTTTCACTGCAAGAAGGAAAAATAATAACATCTACAAGCTTTTTGCTATTTTAAATAAGAGTCTGACAATTCTAGAAGCATAAAGCCAAGCCTGATGAAAACCATAGTGTACACACACACACACACACACACACACACACACACACACACACACACATCATATATCAAGGCCATTTTTAATGCAATCCTTTATTTAGGAAAAATAAAAAAATAAGATGGTTCTTTTGAATCTCAGTAATAGTATTGCTGCTAGTTCTGAGCTTTGAGAAATAGGTCAGCTAAATCTGTGTTGCCTGGAGTCTTTGCTATTTCTGATCTGTAATGAAAGAGAAACTATCTTCAAAGGAGAATTTAGTAAAATCTGGAGTACTGTATATTCTTCAACAGATAACTAAATTGAAGGGCCTGAAAAAAATTCAGAAAAAAATTATCTTTTCTTAAATAGGCAATGTGATTTCTTGTTATTTTCCCAGGAATGTCATCTTAAACAGAGGAAGAAAAATAAAATAAACATCCCTACTTAAAAAATCACTTTCCCAATGTACCTGTATGCATGCTAAATGTAGCTTGGCTATTTAAATCAATCCAAGTCTCAAAATGTGGAAAAGCACATAGGTGCAAAAAGAAATTGGAACATTTTATCAACATCAACAGTAAATATTGTTTTTCTTTCTGCAGTCTTTTCTAAGAAGGTAAAAACAAAGAAAAAATGTTTTAAAAAGCTTCCCAAATTTGTAGATTAGCTTCCTTCAATCTGGTATCCAGTGGATGTATTGGAACTAAAGATTCTGACATTCCATGCCAGCCAACTGGGAGACCAGGTTGGAGAAGGCTGTTCAAGTAGATATCACAATTTTGTTCAGAACATAGAATAAGTTTGATATCAACAGGGTGCCTAAGTATTACATTGCTCTTTTGTTTCCAACATTCTTATCATTTTATCTTTTCTTATTTTATCAGATCCTTAATGGGATAAAAGGCATAATAACTACCTTCTCTATTGTAGCCAATAGAGCTCTATTGTAACCAGCAGTTTGGCTGCTCTTATATATGGATTTCATTGTTATGTTTCTTTCCTCAGTGACATGAACAAATTATAGCTGGAAGAGTACAGCAAAGAAAAAAGCTTTGAAAAGATTCAGGAAAATTACACCAGCTGCTATAGCAAAAACAAAACAAAGCAAAATAAAATTCCAAGAGGAAAGATCCTAATGTTAAGACATTAGCTTCAACTGAAAAAATGTTATGGTAGAAATTCAAAGTTGAGCATTCACAGAGCCAATACCTTTAGTATCAGTAGTTCTTTTTAACAGTTACAAACTTCTGAATATATTCTACCTTTCCATCCAGTAGGGTAGTTTTTCAAAAATTGGAAAAATTAGATTAGGATTAGCTAAAACTATTGGTTGATACTATATTTCATTGACATACTGGCTGCCTAATCAAAGGAAGCCTGAAAACTGATCGATGCTGTGGTTAACGTATCAGGCTAGAAACATAGGTTCTTGTCTCACCTGGAGCATAAAGCCAGCTGGGTGACCTTCCCCAGTCACTTTCTCTCAGCCCTAGAAAGGACAAAATGGGAAACAATTTCTGAAAAATCTTCCAAGAAAATTGTAGGGCCTTGTCCAGGCAATCTCTGAAAATCAGGAATGAATGAATGAATGAAAGGGGGAAAAAAGAGAGCCTAATTAGGTATTATATTAAAGCAAAGAAATATTAAATCATAGTAAAGATGTGCTGGGAAAATGCTGGGGAAAACATACTATATGGGTTTAATACTTATGAGGCTCAAATTTCAGTAGCCAAACTCTGTTTGCTTCTATCCTACATGAGATAAGACTCTGCACTTATAGGAAGTGAAACAAAAGAAAACTAGGCAGTCCATATTTACAAAGATGGAGATAATAGCCACTGCTGCCAGAATCATCTTAACAACATCCATAATTTTGAAATATTGAGGCAGACATTTAATATGTAAGAATCTAAACCAAGGTATACAAAGATCAGATTGCTTGAGGAAATATAAAACAGATATACATCTTTAATAATGTAGAAATAAGTATCAGTTGAGACATTATACTTTCTGTAAAACAAATAAGCCAGTGATTGCAGGACAGCTAGTAAAAGGCAGAAAAGGTAAAGATTTCACAGCTAAATATTAAAAACTGCAGAATGGAAACTGTTAAATCCTTTGTTCGCATGCGAATGATGAAGACACATGGTAACTGTTAACTACTCTTTATTCTCCTTCTCCAACAACCAAGCAAAAACACAAAGGCACACAGGTCTTTTTATACGGCCAGAAGCCCGGACAGTGTCAACCAATAGGAACTTAGCGTTTTCGCGCCTAGCACATGCACACAAGGCTGGTGCCGCTCTGTCTGGTCCCTGGCAGCTTCGGGAATGCCCGGGACCACTGCAACATTCCGAGCCTACTTTTGCAGGCTCAGGACACAACACCCCTCCCCCCTAGATGGAACATACTTCGCGTACACTGGGAAGAGTGACATACAGCTGCATTCTTCAAATGCAAAAAGTGTGGAATACTCGATTCTGCACACAACCAAACCCCTTCAATATTTATTAACATGAATAAATGTATCTGAAATCAAAATAATACAAAATAATCTAACCACAAATTACACCCTTCATTCAGGGGCCTCATAAGAAGGACCCTCATGATTTGATGGCAACCTCACAAAGTCTCTCAGATGTTTGGGTGGGCACGTGGCCCGCTGCGACCTTCTATGGGCCAGTGATGTTGCCTGGCCGACCTGCTCGCCTACCAAGCTAGGCAGGACAGAGCGTTGTTGCCCCAAGTAACTAGGTGACCCTGGTGAGGGTGCCTGGCCTACCTGCTCACCTACCAGGCTAGGCAGGCCAGGGCTTTGGTGCACCAGATACCCGGTTGACTCTCCCAGCTGCTGACTGGCTGGACCCTCTGAGTCCAGACCAGAATACCTTGGAGAGGTGGAAGTCCCCAAGTCCACAATGGACTCCTCTTGGGAACACTGTCCCTCAAGCCCAAGGCCAGCAGATGGAGAGGCCTGAGTAGTGGAAGTGCTCCAGTACTCTGCAGCTGAGCACATGCCTGTGGTGCCAAAGTCAGGAGCCACCTCCATGGCAACCCCCTTTGCTGGTGACTTTCTCTTGGGAGCAATTGCTGAATTATGCAAGAGCTCCTGATGGAATTCCCTTTCTATGGCTGTGTGTGATTTATGTGGATACCCCCGGTCAGTCTCCCTGTCTGGAGCAATTATGGATTATTTATTATTATTATTATTTATTTAATTTCTATGCCGCCCTATTCCAAAGAACTCAGGGCGGCTCACAGCATGATAGAAATTACAATAAACACATATCTATAAAAAACCCTTGAGCTAAAAGAAACCAATCACTCCACAAACATACACAGAAACATACACTGGCTAGGGGCAAGGTGTTAGCTGCCCCAGGCCTGCCGGCAAAAGTATGTTTTAAGCAATCTACGAAAGGCGAAGAGGGTGGGGGCGACACGGATCTCCGGGGGAAGTTGGTTCCAGAGGGCCGGGGCCGCAACAGAGAAGGCCCTTCCCCTAGGCCCCGCCAGGCGACACTGTCTGGCTGACGGGACCTGGAGAAGGCCCACTCTGTGGGCCCTAACCGGCCGCTGGGATTCATGGGGCAGCAGACGGTCCCGTAAATAACCTGGTCCAATGCCATGTAGGGCTTTATAGGTCATAACCAACACTTTGAATTGGGTTCGGAGACCAATTGGCAGCCAATGCAGCTCGCGGAGTGATGCCGAAATGTGGGCATTTCTAGGCAAGCCCAACACTGCTCGCGCGGCTGCATTCTGCATTACCTGAAGTCTCCGAACATTTTTCAAAGGTAGCCCCATGTAGAGAGCATTGCAGTAGTCGAACCTCGAGGTGATAAGGGCATGAGTGACTGTGAGAAGAGACTCCCGGTCCAAATAGGGCCGCAACTGGTGCACCAGGCGAACCTGGGCAAATGTCCTCCTCGCCACAGCCGAAAGATGATGTTCCAAATTTAGCTGTGGATCGAGGAGGACGCCCAAGTTGCGGACCTTCTCCGAGGGGGTCAAAAGCTCCCCCCCCAGGCTAATGGACGGATAGATTGAAATATCCTTGGGAGGCAGAACCCATAGCCACTCCGTCTTGTCGGGGTTGAGTTTGAGCCTGTTGGCACCCATCCAAACCCTAACAGCCTCCAGACATCGGCACATCACTTCCGCTGCTTCACTGAAATGACACGGGGTGGAGATGTAAAGCTGGGTATCATCAGCATACTGATGATATCTCACCCCGTGTTGTCGGATGATCTCGCCCAGTGGTTTCATGTAGATATTAAACAGCAGAGGGGAGAGGACTGATCCCTGAGGGACCCCACAAGGGAGGAACCTAGGGGTTGACCTCTGACCCCCTGCCAACACCGACTGCGACCGACCAGTGAGGTAGGAGGTGAACCACTGCAAAACAGTGCCTCCAACCCCCAACCCCTCCAGTCGGTGCAGAAGGATACCATGGTCAATGGTATCGAAAGCCGCTGAGAGGTCAAGTAGCACCAGGATAGTGGATAATCCCCTATCCCGGGCCCGCCAGAGATCATCCGTCAGCGCGACCAAAGCAGTTTCCGTGGAGTAGCCGAGCCTGAATCCTGACTGTTGAGGGCCCAGATAATCGGCCTCATCCAAGGACCGTTGGAGCTGGAGTGACACCACCTTCTCAACAACCTTCCCTATAAAGGGAAGATTGGAGACAGGACGGTAGTTGTTTAAAACAGCTGGGTCCAGGGAAGGCTTCTTGAGGAGGGGGCGCACAATTGCCTCCTTGCAGGGAGCCGGAAAGGACCCCTCCCTCAAAGAAGCGTTGACAATCTCCTGAACCCAGCCCCGCGTCACCTCCCTGCTGGCCGAAACCAGCCAGGAGGGGCACGGGTCCAATAAACAGGTGGCGGAGCTCACAGCTCCAATGGCCTTGTCGACTTCATCAGGTGCCACCAGGTCAAACTCCTCCCACACAACAGGATCAAGACGAGTCCCTGTCGTCTCGACTGAATCATTATCAGCCGATACTGCATTCCAATTGGAGTCAAGGTCCATCCGAATCTGGGCGATTTTATCCGCGAAAAACTTATTAAAGTCCTCAGCACTACCCTGCAAGGGTGCATCAACCCCCCCCTGATTAAGGAGGGAGCGAGTTACCCTGAACAGGGCGGCTGGGCGGGATTCCGCAGATGCAATCAAGGCGGAATGATACGCGCATCTTGCCGCCTTGAGCGCCACCTGATAAGTCTTGATATAAGATCTTACAAGTGTTCGGTCAGATACGGATTTGCTTTTCCTCCATCGCTTCTCTAGGCGTCTCTTCTGGCGCTTCATCCCCCTGAGTTCCTCAGTAAACCAAGGAGATCTCCTGGGTCTGCTACCACAGAGAGGTCGCAGCGGCGCAATCCGGTCAAGAGCCCCCTTCGCAGCCATATTCCAGGCCGTAACCAGGGACTCTGCCGAACTGTGAATGAGAGAATCCGGTATTTCCCCAAGCGTCCTCTGAAAACTCTCTGGATCCATCAGACGTCTGGGGCGGAACCACCTAATCGGTTCCGCCTCCCTGCGGGGGAGGATTGGAGCCTTGAAAACAAGCCGCAACAGAAAATGGTCTGACCATGACATAGGCAAAATATCTAAGCCCCTTAAATTCAGATCATTGCTCAACTGTTCTGAGAGGAATACCATGTCGGGAGTGTGTCCCCTCTCATGAGTCGGACCCTGAACTACCTGAGTCAGGTTCATGGTTGCCATGGTGGCCATGAACTCCTGCGCCAACCCAGAGGATTCGCCGAGCGATGGAAGATTTAAGTCCCCCAAGACAATAAGCCTGGGGAACTCAACCGCCAGCCCAGCAACCCCCTCAAGTAGCGCAGGCAGGGCTGTTGACACGCAGCTGGGAGGCAGGTACGTGAGCAACAAGCCCACCTGAACCCCTAGGTCCAATTTCACAAGGAGCAACTCACAACCCGCAATCTCAGAAACAGCGAGCCTGCGTAGGCTAAAAGTCTTCTTGGCTATAATAGCCACTCCTCCCCCCCCTTCCCTGGGGTCGTGGCTGGTGCCATACCTGAAACCCGGCTGGACACATCTCAGAGAGAGGAACTCCTCCCTCCGGGCCCAGCCAGGTCTCGGTCACACATGCGAGGTCGGCCTCCTCATCCAGGAGAAGATCATGGATGAGGGGAGCTTTATTTACAACCGACCTGGCATTGAGCAGCAGCAGCCTGAGCCCAGGGTCCGGATTTCGCCCATTACCAGTACTTCGGGTTGAACTCACAGGGTCGGAGCAAGGGATCGCTTTTAGACAGCGAGCTCTTGTTCCCCGGGAATGGCCTACCCTATGGCTCCCACCATATCTGCCTCTCCCCAGCAAGACCGGTATACTTTGGCCCTCTATCACCCCAGAGCCAGCGTCTCCCCTCCCCTCCGCCTCTGCCATGCCAGGCAGGCTAGCCAGTTCATCACATTCATTCCACTCAACCACAACTCCATCCATATCATTAATTTATCTCTCCCACTCTTTAAACTAAACACATTAAAAACAATAAACTAACCATCCATTCAACCTGATTCACTCCACAATCAGTCAATCCCCCCCACATCATTCATAACATCCAACAAAAATAAGTTAAAACAGTATTAAACAACTTGAATTATTTAAAAATTTAAACAAATAGTAATTAAAACAATTTAAAAACATAGTAATAAAAAAATAAAAACAGGCATGCCAGATGTTAATCCTGCCGCAATAACTATAGCTGTGCCTGTATTAGTCCCTCCTAAGATAAAACTTGTAGTAGAGTCCAAAACAGAACCCACAGGAGGAATAATTATACTAACAGTAATTATGGAACCCAACGTCCCAAAGATAAGGCCTTCGAAAAAATCCAACATAATGGCGGCAGCAACAAAGGCCTCACCCACAGGTCTTTAAAATTTAGCAGGAAGCACCCAGCCGACAGAGCAGGCCCACTAGCCACGATAACCACTTCCACAATTGCAGTCCTTTCCAATAGTCCAGGGTCAAGGCCAGCAAAAGTCTCCTCCAAATTTCCCTCCGTTCTAGTCGCCGGGAGAATGAGGAGAAAAGCGCCGTCAAAGCCGAAGCTAGCCTATTCCAAGATCTCTGGCAGCCTGCCTTGAAAGGGGAGGCGGCAAGCCAGTACAATGAAAATGAAGGACAAGCCAGCATCGGGACCAGAACTCGGCAAAGTAGAGGCCGAGAAACAATTGGTGGCAAAAAGCAGGGAAACCAAAAAGCTCTCCTGTTTGAAAATCCCCCAAAAGCCACATAAAACCAGACAGCAATGGCAGAAGCAGGGCGAGCCAGCGAAGGACAAGATGGACACCTCCAACAGGTGAGCAGGCTCCAAGCCCCCCTGGACTTGCTGGTCACCAGTCGCCAGTCGCCAGTCACTGGCCGCTGGTCGCCAGTTGCTAGCTGCAGACTGCCGGTTGCAGGTTGCAGGTTGCAGGCTGCTGGTTGCAGGTTGCAGGCTGCTGGTTGCTGGCTGTTGGTTTACTGGATTCTGGTTTACTAGATGCTGGTTCACCGGTCCGGCTGCTGCTGCTGCCTTTCAGCTGTAAGTTGCTCTGCTGCTCTTTGGCTGCAAGTTGTAAGTTGTTGCTGCTGCTTTGTGGGATGACCCCCTATCAAGTGAATTCCTGTTAGGAGCACTTGCGGAACCTTGGGATGACTCCCAAACAGCCTCAGCAGCAGCTAGTAAGGGCCTGTTAGGCCTGGGAAACTGTGCCCCAGAATGCATATTATGGTCCTCCTCCTCCCCCAGAGCAGAGCCAGGAGCGGAAGGGTGGCAGTCCAGTCTCCAACGCAGTTGGTCTATGTGTCTGTGAAGAACACGGCTGTCACCCAAGGCAACTTCATATGACAATGGCCCAGAGACCTTGCAGACCACAGCTGTGACCCAGAGATGTCCAGGCCCATAGTTTCTTGCCCAAACCTGATCGCTCACCTGGAGTCTCCTTGGTGCCCGCGATTGTGACACCTATGAAACCACCCAGTCAGGGTGCAGCCTGTCCAGTTTGGTGATAAGGCAGCGACCCCAGCAGAGTTCAGCAGGGCTCTTCCCTGTGGCTGTGCATGGAGTGGTGCGGTGTGCAAGAAGGAAATATGCTAATCTGTGATGCCAGTTAGCGTAAGTCAGTTTCTTGAGAGTATCTTTGGTGGTGCGCACCATTCTCTCTGCCAATCTGTTGGAGGATGGATGGAAGGGAGCCGATGTTGCATGCCAGATCAGGTTGGCCTGAAGGAAAGCCTGGAACTCAAAAGATTTATTTATTTATTTGTTTATTTATTTTATTTGTTTAAACTTATATGCCACCCTTCTCCTAAGACCCAGGGTGGCTCACAACAACAATACAAGTAAAAACATAACATGAAATCAATTAAAATTACTACTTACAATAAAAACTAGAAAATTTATTACACTCATACCACACACAATGTAAATTGAGGGCCATTATCAGAAACCAGGACATCTGGAAGTCCGTGTGATGCAAAAATTCCTCTCAACACCTGGATGGTCCTGGCAGTAGTAGTGGAGGAAACAGGAACAACCTCTAGCCACTTGGAATGGCTATCAACAACAACCAGGAAGAATTGCCCATGAAAGGGCCCAGCATAATCTATATGCACCCTAGACCATGGGGTTTGAGTTTCCTCCCACCTATATACTGGGGCCTGAGGCATTTCAGGCCGTGACTGTTGGCACAGCTGGAACCCGTGCACCTGAGCCTCGATAGCTTTATTGAGCCCAAGCCACCAAAGATGGCTGCGTGCAAGCGCTTTCATCCTTAGAATTCTAGGATGTCCCTCATGCAGAGAGATCAAGATTCTAGACCTCAATGAGGCTGGGATCACTACCCTGCTACCCCACAACAGGCAACCCTTGAAAGTGGAAAACTCATGCTTCTTGTGCCAGAAGCTTTGGAACTCAGTATCTGGGCACTTGTCAGGCCATCCTGACAACACCCATGTCAGCACGCGTGTAAGTGTGTGATCAGTGGCAGTTTCTGCAGCCACATCCCTAGCATTGAGGGGAGATTCAGGCAACTCCTGAATGGAAAGAATATTGATGGCAGGAGCAGGGTCTGCTTCTACCTGTTTTAGAGGTAATCTGCTTAGGCCATCTGCATGGCCCATTTCTTTTCCAGGTTTGTGAACTAAAGTGTAGTCATATGCTGACAGGAAGATGGACGATCTCAGCATACGAGGAGAAATGATATGCGGTGTCTGTTTGTTGATGGTAAACAAACCCAGCAGAGGCTTATGATCTGTATAGACTGTGAAGTGGCAGCCATATAAGAAATCATGGAATTTCTTTATGCCAGCCACTATGGCCAAGGCTTCTCTGTCAACCTGAGCGTAATTCCGCACTGCAGATGACAGAGTCCTTCAGTAATAGGCCACAGGGACTTGTGTCCCATCAGCCTTCAGATGACTAAGTACAGCTCCCACCCCATAAGGAGATGCATCGCATGCGATGCATACAGGCAATTGCTCATTGAAATGTGCTAAAACAGCATTTGAAGTGAGCAAGGCCTTAACCTCATTGAAACTCCTGTCATAGACTTTAGTCCACTGCCATGGAGCCTGCTTGTCTAAGAGCCTATGTAACGGCTCTGCCACTGCAGCCTTATGTGGGAGAAATGCATGGTAAAAATTTAAGAGCCCCTAGAAGGCTTGCAGCTCACTCTTGGACTGTTGAATAGCTTGTAGTTTAGCTTCAGCAGGGTGAATGCCTTGGGCATCAATCCTGAAACCTAAGAAGTCAGTGGAAGTGACTCCTATCTTGCATTTATTCTGCTTTAGCTTAAGGCCTGCTTTTAGAAAACGAAGCAAGACAGCCCTTAACCTTTCTGCTAAATTTTGAGATGACTCCCCAGTGATGAGGACGTCATCGAAGTAGGGACAGACCCCAGGAATACCACGAAGTGTGCTCTCCATGACACTTCGGAATATGCCAGGGGCTACATTGCAGTCTTTTGACTTTGAAAGCTCCCCTGTGAGTTACAATAGTCTGGGCCTCTGCAGCTGCCTCATCAACAGGTAGGTGTTGATAAGCCTGTACCAGGTCAAGCTTCGCAAAAATGCACCCCCCCTTGAGGGAGGCCAGGATGTGGCTTACAACAGGGACTGGATAAGCGTGCTGTTGCAACGCCTTATTCAGTGTACACTTGTAGTCTGCACATATACGTATTTCCCCATTAGCCTTTAGAGGCGTTACTATGAGGGTTTCCCATGGACTAGAATCCACAGGTTCTAAAATGCCTTGCTGGATCAATTTGTTCAGCTCAGCATCTATTTTACCTTTGAGGGCAAAAGGTACCCTCCTAGGCTTGACCCTGATGGGCATCATCGTTGGGTCTAACCTTAGCGCAATGGGGGGGGCCCTTGTAGAATCCTAGCTCTGAAATAAACACATCTGCAAACTCCTTACAGACTTCTGCAAGGCTCAATGTTTGCAAATGGTGCAGCCCAGTTACCTGGATTCCCAGATCCTCAAACCAATCGAGTCCAATAAGACTCGTACATTCACCCCCAACTACCACCACATATAGGGGACCTTCAAAATCCTTATGCTGTACTCTAAGAGTGGCCTCCCACTTAACACACACCACAGAATTCTGAAAAGCAGTGAGTATTAGATTCGATGGTCTGAGTTTAACTCAAAGGCCAATGCTGCTGCATATCCTTTTGAATGTGTTAATTGAAATAATTGAGAGAGCGGACTCAGTGTCCAACTCCATTGATAAGGGAACCCCTTGCAACCTTACATTAATGGAAAGTTTCTTCTTAAGGGGATTGTGTGTCCTTGTCCTCAGAATACTCCTGCGTGATGCGCAAAAACCCACCCTATGTTGGCTGGGGACCCTGATACATTTCAGAAGCAATTCTTCACGAGGTTGGACCTTCTGGCAACCCAAACAGACAGATGCGCTGTGGCCTTGCCTGCCATATGCCCTGCAAATGGCGGAACGGAACCTACAGTCAGCTCGCTTGTGGTGTCCTCCGCACCCGAAGCATTGAAGAGATGCTGGGGCCTTGCCCGGACATCCCTTCTGCCTTCTTTCAGCTGACTGGTGAAGTCTGTCCACTCCTCTTCAGGATCCACTTCCGATCCTTCTCGAGCATCCTCTTGATGGACGGTAGCTGTGTCTGGAGGGTTTCTGGTGAGCCGTAAGGCCTTCACAGCCCCGCCTGGTGCTTCCTTAGCTGCCACCTCTCATAGCGCGTCTTGGAAGGAGACATCTTCTTTTGCAAAAATCTTCTGTTGTAATTCTCTGCTCAAACACGTGCCTCCTTTAAATAATTAGCATAATTAATAACATAGCAACTATTTCTAAACATCAAGCTTAATACTTAATATACTAAATCTCTAATATCTCTTCTTATTCTAGCGTGTTTCAACCCACTGATAAAATTTTCCCCAAGTTTTATAAAAACGGCGTCTGAATCAGCCAGTACAGCCTGCCAGTACAGCGTCACTGGAGGGTGAGCTCAGCTAAAGGACCCTTTCCCAAACAATGGCTTGCAGAGGAAGCGATTGGTGAAGATCATAAAATTTACAATGTCAAAGATTGACTGATTTCGATGTCTCCCACCCAGTGAGATGGAATTCTTACATAGCACGGGTGGAGAACTACTTCAGAGTAAAGTCTTTCTCCTTCATCTCTAACATTAATCTGTCCATTTCTGCACAATCTAGAATTTTCAAAATTATAATCTGATCTGATGGTAAATTTTCATTTTTCCAAAACTGGGCGAAAACTATTCTTGCAGCTGTCAATACATGTAGTATTAAATAATCATTTTCTTTACCATAGTTAGGTCTTAATATACCTAACAAGAACAGTTCTGGTTTAAATTCTATCTGAATTTTCATCATCTTTACTAACCATCTATGAATCTTAGACCAATATTTTTTTGCAATAGAACATGTCCACCAGGCGTGATAATAAGTACCCGGTTTTTGCTTACATTTCCAGCATGTATCTGATAAATTTTTAAACATTTTCGCTAAACGAACTGGTGTCATATGCCACCTATAAAACATTTTATATAAGTTTTCTTTGTATGTTACTGCTTTAGTAAGTTTAATATTTTTATCCCACAATTTTTGCCAATCTTCTAATTCTATAGAATATTCAAAGTTCATCACCCATACTATCAATGTCTCTTTTACTTGTTCTTCTTCCATTTTCATTTTAACAGTCACTATTCTTCCTAACAATGATAGTTGAAGATTTCCCCATTTTTCCAGGTCAATTTTTATTTGTTTTAATAGTCTCTCATAGTTATCTTCTTTTAGTAATGAATATTTCGCTGTAAGATAGATACGTAAATATTTAACTTTTTTAACTATTTGAAGATTTGTCTTTTTGGCGAGTTGAGTTTTCTGTTTATCAGTTAACTTTTTCGTTAACACTTTAGTTTTTTCCCTATTTATTTTCAATCTAGCCACTTCTCCAAATTTCTCAATTTTCTGCAAAAGTTTAGGGGCTGTTTCCAAAGGCTCCTCTAAGATAAAGACCAGATCATCCACGAAAGCCTGTAATTTATATTTCTGGTCTTTAATCTCAATACCTAATAAAAGGGTTTTAATGATTGAAGGGCATGACCTGTGGGCTGGCTGGCATGCCTTTTTTTAATAATATGTTTTTATTGAATACAAAGAAAAAAAGGATTAAAAACATTGAACATGGTAAATCATCTTTGACTGACATCTCAGTCCATATTGTACATTAATTACATATAATATATCTATATACAAACTATACATTTCTGCTCTCTATCTTATCTCTTTATTTGTGACCTCCATTTTTCCCCCTCCATCTATAAAATTTATTCCATATTCGATAAAATTCTGTTTCTTTCTGATTTTTTAATCTTTTAGTTAACTTATCTAGTTCTGCGCAATACATAATTTTCTTTATTAGTTCTTCCTCACTCGGTACTTCCATTGCTTTCCATTTTTGAGCAAATAGTATCCTTGCCATTGTAACCACGTGAATAATTAAATATGTGTCCTCTTTATTTACATTTTTCTCTAGTATTCCTAATAGTAATGGTTTGTATAGAATGTTTTGCCTAGTCATTTCTATTGCCCATTCCCAGGCCGTACGCCAATACACCTGTGTTTCTCTACATGTCCACCATATATGAAAAAAGGTACCCTTTTCTTTTTTTACATTTCCAACACATAGAAGAATATCCTTTATACATTTTGGCTAATCTGGCCGGAGGGAGATGCCATCTGTAAACCATCTTATACAGGTTTTCTTTATATGATGTTGCCAATGTGATTTTGTTATTTCACTCCCATACTTGCTGCCATTGATCCATATTTATATTATATCCTAGATCTATTGCCCACGTCACTATTGTTTCTTTAACCTGCTCCTCGTATAGCTTATGTTCCAACAGGTGTTTATAAATATTCTTTATTTGTTTTTTCTCTGGGCCTAGCAGTATTTTATCTAACCCCGTATCTTTTCTATTAATATCCCATTCTTGCTTATCCTTCCTGTATCTTGCTTGTATCTGGAGATAAGACCACCACTCCATGTCTATTCCTTGTTGTTTTAGCTCTTGTTTTTGTTTTAAATAACCTTCTTCTGTCAAAATGTCTTTATATATAATAGCCTTGTCTTTCCTATACAAATTAGGATATGTGACTGCCTCCAATGGCGATAGGCTGGCATGCCTTTTTATGGGGGAAACACAAGAAAACACACACATATTTTTATCAACATCAGATGAGAGATGCGCTGATTCAGACATGGGGAAAAGTTAAAAAAAAAAGACACTATAGGAAAATCCCAAATTGGATTTCACCTATGAAGGCAATGATCCACCCTAACACATTGGATTAAAAAAAAAAGATGATTAGATACAAAGAATTACTAGATAACCAAGGAAACCTCAAATCAAGAGAAGAATTAGAAGAACAGGGAATAATTATAGATTGGTGGCCATATTTATAGATCCAATCTAAACATAGTAAGGATATGGAAGAGCACAGAATAAACCAGACCCCACAGCAATTGGATAAAATGTTAACAGGTAAGGAAGGAAAATTTCTAAAAAAAAACTTAAAAATATTTACTAGAGATAGATTTGGAGAAAGAAATAGTGAAAGGGCCAATGATAGCATGCGCACGAAATGTGGGCCGAAATATAAAACTGGAAGAATGGGAAAGATTATGGAACAGAAATTGTAAACTGACATTGTCAACTGCATATAGGGAAAATCAATATAAAATGTTCTATAGATGGCATTTAATACTGGCAAGATTCGCTAAAATGTACAAAAATACGAATCCAGATTGCTGGAAATGTAAAAATAAGGAGGGAACATTCTATGATATGTGGTGGCTGTGTCCTAAGGCAAAGATCTATTGGGAATGGATAAGGAACTGGATACAGGTGCAAATTGAACTCAAACCTGAACTATTTCTTTTGGATATAATAAATTTAAAGATGGAAAAACAACTCCAATATATCATTGTACATATATTAACAGCAGCCCGCATAGTATATGGCCAGTGTTGGAAAGGTGAAAACATACCTACAAATGATATGATTATATATAAAATACTAGAATGCGTGGAAATGAACAAACTTACGCTAGAACTAAAAGACAAGGAGGCAACAGAATTCTATGAGATATGGAACAAATGTTATGATTGGCTAGAACAGAGAAACAAAAAGACATGATTACTAATGTAAATAATTGTAAATAATATATATGAGATGTATAACACAGTACTGTTAAGGAAAAAAATGTATTTTTACTTTTATTTTTGTTGTATAGTGAAAAAGGAATAAATAAAAAAATAAAAAAAGAAATCATGAACATTGAGCCTTTTTTCCACATGAACAGACCTCATTCAAAAAGCAGCATCCAAAATTTTGTGGGAGCATATCCTGAAAAACCCCCACTGCATTACCCCCCTCTCTCTCTCTCTCTCTCTCTCTCTCTCTCTCTCTCTCTCTCTCTCTCTCTCTCTCTCTCTCTCTCTCTCTCTCTCTCTCTCTCTCTCTCTCTCTCTCTCTCTCTCTCTCTCTCTCTTTCAGTGGGAGTGGGTGGGTAGCATAGCTTTTAATATCACAGAAGGAAAATGGGTGTAAACTGATGCTTTAAAAAAAGATAACACTTATTTGTCAGAATAATCATCTAATACAGGAATAGGAAGATGTGGTTTCATCTAAAGCAGGGGTGTTAAACTTGCAACATCACGTGACGTGTTGTGACATATCGCAACTTTTTTTCCATTACCGGCAATGGGGTGGGTGTAGTTTTGGCATGACGCATCCAGCCCGTGGGCCGACAGTTTGACACCCTGATCTAAAGTGAGACCAAGTCAGATTTTAAGAATGATATTGTCACAAAAATAATAATTTTCAGATATTTGTTTCTTGTTCAGCTGCTATTCCAACAAACCAGAGAACAATAGGAAAATAACCACTACTATATCTATCCAGCAAATGCAAACTATAAACATTTGCTCAAATATGGTGTATCACAAGCAAATAGGCTGAGTGAAAGATCCCTAATATATTATGTCAAAAATATGCAAATGTAATTATTTCATGGTTTCCAGGTTATCACAACAATTCATAGTTTTCACTACTGATCTTTTAGGTGACAAGTGTCATGGTTCCGATAGATGAAACCAATTAAAAGAATTTCACGGCAAAGATTTCTTCCTTAAAGAACATTTTATTCAGGAAACAAAGTATCAGCACTTACATAGTTGAACCCAAGACTACAGTTCCCTCTGCCAGATACAAAGTAATAATTTGCAATTTCCACCCCAGAAAGGCTGTCATAAATCACATTCACCAATTAATCCAAAACGCAGGCTCTTCTCCCAACTTCTCAGCCTACCAAAACTTTATCTAACACTGGCCTTGAGTTCACCTACAGCTGCAATTGTTATGGCTAACTGAAAATGCTCAAGCATTCCCCCCTACCCCCCTTCTACATCTAAAATCCCAGAAAGAAGCACAATGAAAGCAAAAGGTAAAATGGCTACAGTTTTCTCAATTTCGCAGGGCTGACAATAAGGTTCTCCCTAACTTTCTTGAATGTACTTTTACATTTTCCAAGAACTTACTTAATATTCTCCTACGTAGAGTTTCCTTAAATGATGCCTTATTTAAATTCTTTTGCTCCTACCAGAAGGAAGGAAGATCCAATTCTTGATCCAAAGTATCAAGATCTTGAAATTGAAAGATTATGGCATAAACTGACAGTGGTATTCCCAGTACTTCTCAGTATCAAAAAATCTTGGTCAACACTTAGAACAGCGGTTCTCCACCTGTGGGTCACAACCCTATTTGGGGTCGAACGACCATTTCACGGGGGTCGCCAAGCACCGCAGTCCACCATTTTTTTTGGTCAGCCATTTTTTTTGGTCGGCCATTTTTTCCCTATCGTGATGCGGGCCATCGCGCCGCGCATGCGCGATGTGCCCAGTCGCGCCATGCATGTGCGGTGCGGGCCTGCCATTTTTTATTTTTTTTTGCGTCATGCGGGCCGGGGTCGAGCCCCGGAAAAGGTTGAGAACCGCTGACTTAGAAAATATGCACATTGCCAACATTTCCGTCTGTAGATTATAAGAGACCACTCTGCTTGAATCCACACACAGAGTACACTAATACATGATGTACTAAGTCATTGGGAAGAACTCAATGCATATGAAGGCCAACACCAGCTAAGGTAACCATGATTTCACATTATTGTGTATATAATAATATCATGGGCTTCAAGCAAAAACTGGTGAGACCAAAATATATAAATAGAGAATAAAGAAGCTAAAGTGCTCTGTGACTTTAAGGTTCAAACAGACAAGCACTTGCCATACAACACCTCAGAGTTAACCATTGTAGATAAGAAAGACAAAGTCAGAAGTGAATATGGCAGTACCTGAAAACAACAGAAGAGAAGAGAAAGAACTGAATAAAATTACAAAATACAAAGACCTGCAAATAGAAATAGAACAATTGTGGCAAAAAAGAAAAGGTAGTACCAATAATAATAGGCACTTTGGGTGCAATCCCAAAACAACTTGTGCACCACATGACCATGATTGGTATTGAAAAAATCAAAATCAGTCAACTGTGAAAAGGCAGTTTTGCTCAGAACAGCAGTGATGCCTTTAAGACCATCAAATATTTATATCTGTCTATCTCAGGTTCTTGGAAGGATTCAGTAGTGGACAAAAGTGCCAAATCTAGTCTAAACATTTGGCATCCGGGTAGGATTTCATGTTTCTGGGTATCATCAGACAGAACTTTCCCTAAAATAAGCATGTTTGTGAACAACTTTTTCTAATATAGATTTTTGTTCTGAATAACAGGCTCAACTACCAAACCTTTAAAAAAATTACTTTCAAATATAATATATATTAGTTGACTTGAATATTTAAGGACAGAGGCCATTGGAAGCTATTAATTACATGCTTGTTCATGCTTCAGCAATATAAACCATTTATAAGCAGACTTGCTGCTTAATTCTAGAAACATTGCTAAAATTCTGTATGAAAAGAATAGTTATACACAATGTTTTTAAATGGTTTCTAAATGTGATAGTAGTATGGCGTTTGAATGGTTTCTAAAGGTGCATAGATTTTGTGGAGCCCCAAAATTAACTGAAACCTTAAAAAAAAATCACATGCATAGCTAGGAAGTAAAATATTAAGATTTTCTCTATACTGAAAGAATGAAATTGCATAATTCTAAGCTATGCAATGAGAGTTCAGAGAAAACATCAGAAGCAGCTCTTATTGAAGTTCAGCTTGGCCATATAGAGAAAATACTGTGCCAAAGATGGTTTTAACATCTAATCTCATAGCAATTACTTAGAAGAATTAACATTGGAGGGCTTTTGACTGCTACCACTTTACATAGGAAATTTTGTTTAATTTTGAAAACAGGAGGAGATAATCCTGTAGCATTATGAATTGAAGAAAACTGTATTCCAAATGAGAAAAAATACATTTTAACTATCCTTGCTAATAGTGCAGTTTTAAGTATGTTCACTCAGAAAAAAAATTCCACTGTGTTCAGCTGGGACCTCAGAGTATCCAATCCTGTACATATTTACTAAGTGATCCATCCTGTTTCTCTGCTTGCAGGGATGCTTTGGACAGCAGGCATTATGTAGCTTTTTGGGTTGTTGTTTTTTTTACTCCGTAACCATTTTTCTTCTTTCTGAAAGA
Organism: Bothrops alternatus; assembly: GCA_034064705.1. NCBI lineage: Eukaryota > Metazoa > Chordata > Lepidosauria > Squamata > Viperidae > Bothrops > Bothrops alternatus. Next base: position 9,724,614 of record JARGCV010000124.1, on the reverse strand, counting down.
AAAAGAAATGACAGAAGTGTTGAGATGAGTCACGAGAAATGCAAATACTGATTAGTATTTGGTCATGTTTATAACAATATGTATGTGCCTAAATAATAGCTGAAAAATCACCAGAATCTATCTCTATATAGTGTTCTTCATGCCTCCTGTAGAAGTGCACTGGAAGAAAGCTATTTGGTTCCAGTGAATTGCTGTAGCCCACTAGATTAATAGGCAGTTTGCTGTTTTCGCAGTTGTCTTCTTTTTGTTACCTAATATAGTCTGAGGATGCCCTCCCTGAAAACATTTGCTTCCATCTCTTTTAACAGTAGCATATATGCATGACTGATCTTCCATAGCCCCCCACAGCAAGGAGAATATGTCATATCTGCTTATTTCAAGGCAGTTTGCCTCCAAAGCAAACTACATTTTGCAAACAGAAAGACACACACACCTAGGCTCATCTATCCTGTTGGTTATACTTCTCCAAGAGGAAAAGGAGAGAAAAATATGATTATTCCTTGTATGGAATTACAACAAAATGTTTGAGATTTTATCTTTGTCTAAACTCTAAACAGTTTGTGATAACAACAAAATATGGACACATTATCTCATGTATCATGATTTTGTTTTTTTAATGTCTCAGTGAAATCAGAATTAAATCAGATTTGATTTGTCTCTTTGTTTGATCTTGTTGTGTCCCAGTTCTAAGGAATGCAAGGAGAAAAAAAATTGAGAAATGCATTTATCATAATAACAGAATGACAAGTTGGGAGGGACTTTGGGGGTTTTCTAGTCTAGCACCCTGCTCAGGCAGGAAACCCTATACCATTTCAGACAAATGATTGTCCAATCTCTTCTTAAAACCTTCCAGTATTGAAACACCCACAATTTCTGGAGGCAAGTTGTTCTGTTTATCAATTGTTCTAACTGAGGGGTCCTTTGTACTCTCTGAACTTGATTGTTTTCTTGCAATGTTTCATTACCCAAACCAGGTAACATCATCAGTGCTAGTAAGGAGTGCAGTTTCCTGTCAGTTTATCAATCAATCAATCAATCTGTTTATTACAGCCATAAGGCCAGACATAATCAACATATAACAACAGTGACAATTTTACTTCCATATTTACAGAATATAAAACCATTAAACAATCAATGTAATATAATCCGAAATTCTCAAAATAAAACATATTAAAATTTTTCAGACCTTGATAATGGTGCGACGTATTGTGCAAATGGTGGCACAAAATTGGGCAATCTGAATTGATATTTTCGGATCCTTATCCGAAAGTAGCAACTTTAGATAAAATTCATATCCCCTACCTGGAAACTTCTTCAATATCAGATATATAAGAATCTGTCTAGAGCAGTGGTGGCGAACCTGTGGCATGGGTGCCAGAGGCGGCACTCAGAGCCCTCTCTGTGGGCACATGCGCTGTCACCTTCAGCTGGGTTTCTAATCTCTATTTTTTATTTTGTCTCATCATTTGTGACCTCTATCTTTTTTCCCCTCCATCTATAAAATTTGTTCCATATCAAATAAAATTCTGTGTCTTCCTGGTTTTTTAATCTTTTAGTTAACCTATCTAATTCTGCGCAAAACATAATTTTCTTTATTAGGTCTTCCTCACTCGGTATTTCTATTGTTTTCCATTTTTGAGCAAATAAAATCCTTGCCACCGTAACCACATGAATGATTAGATATGTGTCCTCTTTATTTACATTTTTCTCTAATATTCCTAATAATAATGCCTCAGGTTTGTATAGAATGTTTTGGCTAGTCATTTCTATTACCCATTCCCAGACCATACACCAATACACCTGTGCTTCTCTACATGTCCACCATATATGAAAAAAGGAGCCCATTTCTTTTTTACATTTCCAACATGTAGCAGAGTATCCTTTATACATTTTAGCTAGTCTGGCCGGAGGAAGGTGCCATCTGTAAATCATGTTATACAAATTTTCTTTGTATGATGTCGCTAAAGTGATTTTATTATTTCGCTCCCATAGTTGCTGCCATTGATCCATATTTATATTATATCCTAAAACTATTGCCCACTTCACCATTGTTTCTTTAACCTGCTCCTCATATAGTTTATGTTCCAACAGATGTTTATAAATATTCTTTATTTGTTTTTATCTGGGCCTAGCAGTATCTTGTCTAATCCCGTATGTTGTCTATTAATACCCCATTCTTGCTTATCCTTCATATATTTAGCTTGTATCTGAAGATAAGACCACCACTCCAAGTCTATTCTAATGGCTTGCCTGTCAGTGTTGGTGTGTGTGTGTGTATGTGTATGGGGGTTTGTGTGTCTTAAAGATTCTTTGATTGAGCTGTTTGCTGTTGGTTTCTTTGGCAGTTTCTTGATTGGGATATTGTTTACTTGCTTGTTTGCTTGATATTAACCTTGGATTTAATCTATGCTGACCCAAGCACCTCTCCACAAGCAATCAGCACCCAGATCAGCATAGATTAACTCCAAGGTTAACATCAGACCAACAATCAAGTAAACAATACCTCAATCAAGAAATTGCCAAAGAAGTCAACAGCAAACAATCCAATCAAAGAATCTCTAAGGCCACTCCCACCAACACTGACAGACAAGCCACTAGAATAAAAACTGATAGCAAACTGCAGTCCTTATTAGTACTGATGATGTTACCTAGTTTGGGTAATGAAATATCTGCAAGAAAACAAGCAAGCTCAGAGAGCATCATGGACCCCTCATGTGAAGCCTGAACTACAAATATTCTCCTTTATTAATTGTTCTAACTGTCATTTCTCCTTAGGTCTAGGTTGGTTCTTTCTTTGATTAGTTTCCATCTATTGTTTTTTGTCCTGCCTTCAGTTGCTTTGGAGAATAAGGTGACCCCATCTTCTTTGTGGCAGCCCCTTAGATATTGGAACACTGCTATCATGTGACCACTAGTCCTTCTTTTCATTAAACTAATACCATACCATACCATACCACCAGCCTCCATCCCCTAATCATCTTTATTGCTCTTCTCTTCTAGACATCTCAACAACTTTTTAATATCATGGCAACCAAAACTGGATGCAGTATTCCAAGTGTGGCCTTACCAAGGCATTTTAAAGTGGTATTAACACTTCAAGTGATCTTGATTCTATCCCTGTTAATGCAGCCTAGCACTGTGTTGGCTTTTTTGGCAGCTGTAGCACACTGCTGGCTATATTTAAGTGATTGTCCACCAGGACAAACCAAGATCCTTTTCGCAGTTACTACTATTAGCCAGGAAAGACCTATTCTATATTTGTACATTTGGTTTTTCTTGCCTAAATATAGAACTTTACTTTTTTCACCTTTGAATTTCATTTTTTTTAGATAGGGCCCAAAGTTTAAGTCTGTCAAAATCCTTCTGTATTTTGAGCTTATCTTCTGAAGTGTTGGCTATTTCTTTCAGCTTGGTGTCATCTGCAAATATGATGAGTTCCCCTTTTATCTTCTAAATCATTGATAAAGTTATGGAAGAGTATTGGGCTTAAGGCAGAGCCTTGGGTTACTCCACTGCATACTTCCCTCCATGTAGATCAGCGGTTCTCAACCTTTTTCAGGCTGCGACCCCGACCTGCCCCGCGCATACGTGGTGCTACCCCCTGCGCCGCACATGCATGGTGCTACCCCCTGCGCTGCGCATGTTGATGCTACCCCCTGCGCTGCGCATGCGCGATGCTGCGCCGTGCATGCGTGCTGCTGCCCCCTGCGCCAGGCGAGGCATAGGCCGCCGCCCATTCGGGGCGGCGGCAGGCAGGCCCAGATGCTCAGGTGCTCCTGGGTGGCCACGGCGGCGACGGTGCACGGCGACCACGGTCTGGCCCACCAGCTGGCCCAGCCCAAGGGAGGTAAGACAACCGCCGGGCCCCACGCACACCAAAAACCCTCCCTGCGCCCGCCAGCCTCCCACCCCTAGCCCTCTTTTACTTACAGTTTTAGTAGTTGCTCAGCAGGGAGGGGTGGAAACTTCCGGAGAGCTTGCCTTCACTGCAGACAACTTGCAGCACCTTTTGCAGACTGGGACTTTTGGTGGGCTCAGCAGGGTGGAGACAGCCTGGACAATTCCTATTGGCTTTTGAAAGCCAATAGAATTAGACTCTATTCAAGAGAGTCTATTCTATTGGCCTTCAAAAGCCAATAGAATAAGAGGGAGTAGCACAGCTAAGGAAAAGGGGAAAAAATGGCGGACTGCGTTGTTTGGTGACCCCCGTGAAATGGTCGTTCGACCCCAAATGGGGTCGCGACCCACAGGTTGAGAACCGCTGATGTAGATGCAGTTCTATTAATGACTACACATTGAGTGCAGTTGGTCAGCCAGGATCCATCTGGTGGTGATGCTGTACTACCAACATATTTCTATCTTATCAGGTAGTAGGTTGTGGTCTACTTTATCAAATGCCTTACTGAAGTCCAAGTAAATTATATCCACAGCATTTCACTGATCCACTAATTTTGTCACTTTGTCAAAAAACGCTATAAGATTTGTCTGGCACAATATGTTTTTGACAAACCCATGTTTGTCATAACTTCTAGTTATGACTTTGTTTGCCTCTAGGTGTTTACAGATTCATTTCTTGGTTATGTTTTCCAGAAGATAATCTGGAAAAGATAATCAAGCAATAGAAAATTAATGATGTCCAGGTATTGAAGTCAAGCTGATGGATCTGTAGTTTCATGGATCCTTTTTTTTTTTAAGTAAAAAGTAAAAAATATCAATACTGTTTCAACAGCATTAGACTTAATGCATAAAGTTACCCCTGTTTCCACATGTGCATTTATTGGAAGACCCAGACTTAAGTCTTTTCTTAGCTTTACAATTTCCCTGCATTATCTGGGCTAGTGGTTATCAATCTCACCCATGCAATACATTGTTGTGAATATAAAATGGGATGAGGGAATGTTCTGTATCCTGCCTTGATTGCCTAGAGAAAAGGGAGAGAGAATTCTTAATAAATCATATTCCACTTTTCTGTTCTGGCAAGCATTTTCATAACAAATAAACCACTGTGAAAATTGGTTCCAATTTTAAATAATAAAATATGGAATCATAGAGTGGAAAGATCATTTGGATCATTGTTTTCAATCATTATTCACAGAAGGAATAAAAAATTAAAGACTTCAGATAGATGGCTGTCCAGCCTTCATTTGAACAATCTTATGAAAGTGTCTCTTGTGGGTCTCTTTAATCTCTTACATCTGTATGACAGCTATCTATTACAGCTTTCTTTTTGAAAAATGCACTCTTTAGATGCAGTGAACCACAAATGTTATCTTAACTTTGGAAGCATCTTTGGATTAAGTTTATCATCAAGAAATAATTCACAGGAACATTTCTTAAATCTAAATTGATAGGGTGAATTTAGATTTATTGAAATGGCCCAGTAGAGTGCGTTGGAGCTTTGTGGTGACAAGTATGTATATTTTATAGGTATGTATAAATAAAATTTTTGGAGATGAGACATCTGAACTTTTTTAAAAAAGAATTGTTGGAATATTCATGAGCAGGAAGAGTCATGTGGTAACTCAGTCAGCCAATGTGAAGAAAGTGCTACTGAGTCTGTGCAAAAGGGTATTGAGTTAGAAGTTGAATTTTCATTCTCAGGTCTGTCTCTGTATCTCTCTGTAAGAAGTCTTCATTGTGCTATGTTGCTGTAAAGAAGAATGTATGGTATAGTAAATATTTTGATATGAATATAAAGAGGTTATTTGAATCAGCTAAATGCAGTCCACTGTGAGAGCTTCTGATTTATTTTCACCAACAGAGAAATTAAAATTCTCTAACAGGTTATGGGCCCAGAGCTTGCTAAGGACTGCATTGCAATTTAAAGCAGGAAGAAATTGCCTGTGTTTAGAAAGTATAAGAACAAGGCAGAATAAGCAGAATGGCTGCAATGAAATTTAAGGAAAGCTCTGTGCCTCGTTTAGGCCAGAAGAATTACATTATATGGGCTGCAAAAATGGAATGTTTGCTCAAAGCAAAAGAGCTGTGGTATATTGTACAAAATCCACAAGTGTTTGCAGCTGTTGATCAGAAAAGTCATGATCAAGCAATGGCTTATCTCATCTTGAATTTAGATGATGAACAATTTCTGATTGGATGGAAATCCAGAAAACAAACAACTGTTGCTATTTCAACAGCGGAAGCAGAATTTATTGCTTTATCTGAATTGTGTTCTGAAGTAACATGGTATGTACAGTTGTTGCAAGATTTAAATATTAATGTAAAAGAATCTGTAAAAGTATTTGAAGTCAATGCTGCCTGTATAAAAATGGCAGCTGGTGACAGGGTGAAGAACAGAAGTAAACATGTAGACATTAAGTATTGTAATGTCAGGGAAGCTGTAAAAGGAAAATTGATTAGTTTACATCATTGTTCTTCTGAGGGTAATTTGGCAGACATGATGACTAAACCATTGGATAGTGTTCACTATGGAGAATATATTAAGTCAATAGGTCTGATGTCTCTTCCTGTCATGAAGGGAGGAGTGTTGGAATATTCATGCGCAGGAAGAGTCATGTGGTAACTCAGTCAGCTAATGTGAAGAAAGTGCTACTGAGTCTGTGCAAAAGGGTATTGAGTTAGAAGCTGAATTTTCCTCCCCGTAGAGGTATGATATTTGTTTTTTGAGGTTTTCGCGGGTGTTTGTATGTAGGTCTTTGGTTCTTCAGGTTTTCTCCCACGTACGTATATATATATACGTATGTATGTATGTATATATATATATCCTTAATATAATTCATAAAACCCATTTTGATTGGTTATGATGATCTTTGACTTAATTCATTTCAATTCATTGCACAGAGTCCAAACTCCATCCAATTAGTTATCATACCTTATCAAATCATATTACTATACACAAAAATCTCTTAGTTAATTACGTTTCACTCCAAATTTAACTTTCATATTTCCATATCAAACAAATTTCCATAAAACAATGAAAAATCATCAAACTAAATTAAACACACATTATCCTTATCCTTAAGACACTCCAAGGCACCAGTATTGCCTTTTAATCCATTAAAAAATTCTGAGTCAATTTTCACAGTTCTAAAGCTAAATCATTATCCTTAAAACAATCCATAAAACCAGTATTGCCTTTTAATCCATTAAACAATTTTAGATTTCTTTTTCAATCTAATTCTGGGGTTTCTTCTATAGTAAACAGGCTTCCATAGTAGTGCTTCCTTTTCAACGAGTGGATCCATTTTTATTAGTTGTAGGATTCTTTGAAAGAATATAGATCTTTCCCTCTGCAATAGAAACCTTTCTGTGTTCTTCTTGGAACATTGTTGCTTTATAGTTTGAAATCTTAGTCTTTGCTTCCTCTGATTCTCTAAATTGCAGATGAAAGGGTTGTCAAGCAAGATAGGTTCCTCTTCTGTCTCTGTAGATTCCTCTTCTGATATATTTGAATTTATATCATAGTCAGATGTAGCCTGGGAATCAGTTTGCACAGATATAGTAGACTCTCTAAATCTTGATGCTAAAGTACAGCTTTTTATTGTGGCACAATTGTCAACAGCGGCCTCATAGATCTTTTCCAGTATGAGTGCATCGTTCAGCTGTAGCTGAGTCTCCATTTTAAATGATAATACTTAAAATAGAGTCTCTTTTGTGAAGGCTATATTTAACGTAAACAACATCCACCTCCACAGCTTCCACAGCTGCACAGCTTATCGTTCCAAAAGTATTTGAAGTTCAGTGTTCCATCTTTGACTTACAGTCTCAAACTTTTGCCACTAAATGTCCTCAATGAGTTAAAGTTAATGAGTTAAAGTTAAAAAAAAGAAAAAAACCACCCGTTCCTCTTTTTTTTGTTCTTTAAAATGTAATATATAGGGGGGAAAAATACATTTCTTACCAAGAGAGAGGAAAGCGGAAAAAAAAGGCTTTTCCAACTTTTTTCCTTTTTTTGTGTATCCAAAAAAGATAAATATAGAAATAAAATATAGTCTATTTCAATATTTTAAAAACACCTTTTTCCCCAAACATTGCAGAAGCCGCCTTTCCAAGCCAGGGAAGTAATTCCAAAGGCTCTTGTAGGTGTTCAAATAAACAAAAGATAGAAAGGAAAGTTGCAAAGTTCTCACCCGAGCTCACCACATTCACAGCTTAGATGTTGTCTGACTTATGGTCTGAAGTGGCTAGGCGATCGGCCATTTTACTGGCCGATCTTCTTCTCTGTCAGCCCTTTGGAGTTTCGTCCAAACAGCTGAAGGAGCCGCCACTCCTCCACCATTGGATCGCAGCCTCCTCATCTGGGCGACTTTGGACCTGCCGACGGAGGGATATCTAGTGGGCGAGAAGAGAAGTCTCCCTGCCCGACTAGCAATGCCGTGAACTGGAACCGGAAGTCTATTATTGTGATTTCTATACCCGGTTCTGATCTTTCTCCATCAATTCTCCAATCATGAATCCCTAGATGAATTTAATTCTATGCCCCTAGCAGCTTCCGTTCTGGGTGACTAATCAGCAGATGTCTATCCTTGTACAAGTTATTTCTCTTGTCCACTATCAAAATCACAAATCTGAACAATATTTTTCCCAGCAACTGCCTAGCAATATTGATATAGTTGGCTTCTTGTATATACTATTTGAAAATGAACTTTCAGCATTTCCATTCTATGTTACTGGATTTCAAGTGGGCCTTCTCTTAAACCATCATTAGCCACAGAAGTGATACCATAGTTCCATATGCAGAACTTCCAAAAGAAATGATCAATGGAAGCTTCGAAAAAACTATTTTTAACTATGAATCTAAAAAGTAAAAAATAATTATGACTAATTTGCATTATCCCACTAACAGATTCAAAAAATTCTGATGTAGTTTTAGTAAAATTATAACCCTAATATTTCAACTATAAGCTTCTTATTTTAACATTGTAACATGGTTCCAAAAATATGATTTGGAAATATTATTAAACTCATACTTAAGGCTAGTTGATTAGGTATTGGTTTTAATGTTCTAACTGTATTACTTACAAGCTGAAAATAAAAACAAGCACACCTCGAGATTCCTGCCCCCTAAATGTCCAGACCCTTAAACAAATATTTCCAATGCATCATAGAACCTGTCATTTTTCCATCAGTGGTATTACAATATAAAAAGCTTGCCTTAAAAGATTCTCATAGTTGCTTTGTCAGCCTTTGAGACACTAACTTAAGTGAAATTTAAAGTAATTGAATTGAGAGGGCCTATTCAGGCCTCAATGTAGAAACAGAAATTAAAGCATTCTAGACAAGGTGATTGGAGAACGTGTTATCTCCCTCGGTAATTAAGTCCACTTTTAAAGTGCTCTAATTTTTAGTATAGTATTGTCTTATTAAATACAATAATTCATCATAAAATGTAGTCCTATAACTGAAATTCACCGTGTGTGGTTTTTTTATTCTCGAATGACAAAATCAGATCTCAACTGCCTTCTGTATAACAACCTTTGAGATAGTGGAAGAATGTTATTACATCCTCAGTCATCTTTTTACAAGGCTAACTACATTCCTATTTCCACCCAATCTTTCTTCAGAGAACTTTATAGACCCTGATAATCCTAATCTTTCTTTGAAACTATGCCAGGTTTTTAAACTTATTTTAAGTTTTAGTTACCAGGAATTAGATTCAGTTCTTGTGATGGGGGTCTGACTAAAGCAGAATAAAGTGAAAAGACCACTTTCCATCATTTGGAAACTATACTTTGATGCAGCCTAAAATTGTTTCTGCCATGTTTTATAGTTTTACTTCTGTTTCATATTTACAGTCAAATACTATTTCTCAAATTGAATTGAACTTTATTTGGCCAAGTATGATTAGACATACAAGGAATTTGTCTTTGGTACATAAGCACTCAGTATACATGCAAAGGAACAGAATAATAATAATCATAATATCAATAAATGGGTAGACTAAATAAAGTAATAAGGAGGATAAATATTAATATTACAGCCACACTACATAGGTAAATATATAGATATTAAATAGAACTGTGAGAATTAAGTGTTCAGCAGAATGATGGCACAAGGGAAAAAGCTGTCCCTGTGTCTAGTTAGTTTGGCATGGAATACCCTATAGTGGTGTCCTGAGGAGAGGAATTGAAACTGTTTATGTCCAGTATGTGAGGGATCTGCTGATATCTTCTCAGCCCTCCTTCTGACCCATGCTATGGAAGGCAGGCTGGTTGCAATTCTTCCCCTCTCTTCAAATATTATAACAAGCAAGGTACTTTCTGTTCTGTACTTGCATGTTTGATTTAATTTCTTAAGTGAAAACCACTGCTTTTATTGCATTTCATTCTGTTAGTTTCACTCTGTTTTTATAACCTTTTATCTCTTTTTGTTTCTTTGCTATTTAACCAAGGAAACCCAAAATATTAAACTAAGGTTTTAAATTTCAGTATTAGTATCATGTATATCTTCCAAGCTGGTAATATAGAAAAATAAGAGTGAGGATTAAAATATGGATTAATTCAGTTGTGGGCCTTGGTTCATAAAGAAAAGCAAATCAATGAGCATTTTGAAGGTCAATTTTAACATTACCTGTATGGAAGTATCATGAAGAAGATTTGTATAAATGAAATTGGTCACAAAATATTTATGCTGGGAAATAATCATAGTAGCTTGGATTGAAGACATTTGTCCAGCATGACTAAACTTGAATTATCATTTTAATAGGTAATTTCTTTCACCAAGCTGATTTTTTAAGGAAAAAAATTCACTGCTAATACTTACTTTTGCAATATGTGTTAGAGATTCTGTACCTAGAGGTTCAAGTGCAGTATCATATTTCTATTATTTTCAGCCAAGGTCTTATAACTATATAACTAAACAATGTTGCCCTTTCCATTTAAAAATTATCACAAAAGGAGCCTTTGTAATGAATAAACTTCCACATAAAGAGATGCTATCTCATGGCTGGATATTTGCATAGATTGCAGAAGTATGTTGCAAACATAAACATATCTATTTGCAGTTGACGCCATATATACAAAACTATATTTATTTATATAAAATTGGATAAATATATCATTCTGTTCCTATTACATAAACACAAACAACATTTATATCACCTAAGAGAGAAACAAAAAAGTGAATATTAAACATAAAGTAGCATAAAGAAACCAAATACCGAACAGTCCAACAGTAGCTTTTTTATTCAAATAATAAAACACACTAATTTCTTTGGGTCATTTTATAATGGATGATGAATAGATTCCACTTGTTTTGCAATCATTAAAACATGCAATACCTACTTTTTTTGTGCTTGAGAACCTATAAAAAATACAGCCTAATTTTTAGTCAAAAGAGAATGTATGGATGGTTAGATGACAGGAAGGAAGGAAGGAAGGAAGGAAGGAAGGAAGGAAGGAAGGAAGGAAGGAAGGAAGGAAGGAAGGAAGGAAGGAAGGAAGGAAGGAAGGAAGGAAGGAAAGAAGGAAGGAAGGATTCTGATGCTCCCTGCCAACTTTCCACAAGAAAACTCCATGGGGAAATCTACTAGGAAGTTGAAAGTCCTTCCTGCTTCTACCTTTTTTTTTTTTTTTTTTGCCCATCCATGATTATTCTGTTTCTCTCTTCCCCATCCATGGTAATTCTGTTTAGGTAAGAAAATGTCTCTGAAACAATGAACCAGTAGGTAAAAGGCTGTTTATTTGCTTATAAGAGAGACCTGCCTATCACTCTGTCAAAATTAATATGACACTGCAATTTTTAGTCAATGACAAGAAAAGTCTTTTTATCTGTGTGGTCTGATATGGTGTGCCTACCCTTGGTAACAATATGCTTTAGAAACATTAATCAGTGTTCATTTTAAAATACAGTTAAACAAGGAATATACAAAAAGCAATTCAAAGTAATAAATAGGTTGCATGGTCTACTTCCCACTTACTTTGTTTTCTGATAGATTCCATTTTCTGATGTCTTGTTTTTGCAAAAATACATTTACATGAGAATATACATGAGCTTTAGCATGTTGTAACAATATTTAACAGTGAAAACATTCATTTATTAAGATTATTAAGACATCTAAGGAACTATGTTTAATTCTGGCAGAATAGGCAAATCTGAGAACAAAAAAATTCCGACATATTTATTTTGTAGAAAAATACTTTTATTGTGCAGAATCCAGATCATAGATGAATATGCAGGTAAATATGCAGTTATACAAATACAATTGTACAATTGGCCATTGAACTATAATATTTTAGAGACATTATAAAGAGTCATTAGCAACACGTACTTTCCTTTATGCTAATCAATATAGATCAGCTTTCTCCAGTGTGATTCCCTTCAGATATAAGTTTTCACGTTTATCTATATTACGTTTTTTTAAAACTTACCAATGAAAAATATCAACAGTGAAAAATACATATATGTAGACATCATACATTAATAGAAAAATTCCTCAAAAAATTCCTCAAAATTAGAAAAAAACTTTCTAATTATATAGAACTATCCTTTTTCCTGTGCCACAGGCTCGCAAAGCTCTTTATGAGATGACAAATTTCAACTTTTGGAAACATTTCAACATCACATTAAAACCCTTAACTGTAATATTCTTCCCCAGCTTGCACTGAAATTGTAGTAATATAATGAAATTATTTGAAATCATATCAAGATTTTAGGTTGTCAACACCAGATTATATAGACTAAAAAAAAATCACATTTTTAATAACATCAGCATAAAAAATACATAATGTTCACATCTAGTTCAAGGGTTTCCCCCAATTTCATAGATTGCAGTTGCTCTCTGATTTTTTGGAATTGTCAGTCATTAAGCTAATTTAGGTTTCTTTTTTCTTTCCTTTTTAATAAATCTCTTACTTTCGCTATTTCCCAGAAAACTGATCCTTTGCTGTTCAATTATAGGAGCACCTCCTTAACTTTTCTGAGAACAACAATAATAAAACTGATGATTGAGCTGTCTTGGTAAGCAACTATTTTTCATTGGTCTGAATTCTAGATATGAAAGTTTCCATCTTTCTCTCCTGATTTCCTCTTTTTTTGTGGTGTTTACAGGTTTTTTTTAGTTTATAGTATACAATACAAAAATACAAAAGCAAATAATAGGAAAAAAAGGGAGGGAAAGAAGGGATAAAAGAAAAAAGGCATTGCCTTCCGACTCCCTCTAGTGCGGTAAAATAAAACATTTCTCATTAATGAATTTCATAGCCTTTCAAAGTTTAATTGTTTTTTTTGTAAATATTTTTATTAGTTTTTTTATAATTATAAACAAAAAATCAAATTAAATACAACTCAACTTAATACAATCATTTTCGACTTTCTCTGTTGATAGTATAAATGTTGATCAGATTTGTGTGTGGGATTTCTAGCAAATAACAAAATTTCACCTCTCATAAATTGGTTGGCAGTTTTGTCAGTTGAAGTGTAAAATAACCAAGGGCATTTAGTCGTATAATTTTGCCATAACTTGTTTATTTGAAAAATAGCATAGATTGCTTGTGATCTGCTTTCAGTATGAACTGTTGAAATCAAATGACTATGAATGTGTTCAGTAACCACTTTTGACTAGGCATACACTCCAGCTAAGAGCTGCAGTATGAATTGTTACTAAATATTATTTTAGTTTGTTAAGGTTTATATACTCTGCAGGAAAAAGAATAACTTATTATCAATTACAAAACTGCTTTCAAGCCAAGAGGTAAGCAATAGTTTTTGTACTTTCCTGTGTTCTGTATACTTGCATCTCAACTAGTAACTCTGGCATCCTCAGCTTTTCTTGACAACTATCAGAAATATGTTCATTTTAGACAGCAATACAGTTCTTCTTTTTATGTTTTTGAAGAGTACAACCCCTACAGACTCCAAATCTGAATGCCTGAAGAATGGGATTGCATGACTGAGAGCAGAAATATAATGAGCTCAAAACAAAATAAAATGAGAACAAATAAAATACAACAGAACTGAAACACTATATATACCTTGAAACTAACACAAAACTTGAATACCAGAAAAAAAACACATTTTAAAAATACATGAAGATTTACAGGTTTGAAGATTAAGAAAGATGTAGATTAAATGAAGGGCAGAAGGAACTTATATAATATCTGACAGGGAGGAAGAAATATTAAATTGTAATTATCCATTGAAAATAAGATAGGAAGTCATAACATTTCTTCAATTAGAAGTTTTTTCCCTTCTCCTTTTTGTTTCTTGTATGTCCTTCCTTCCATTATTTTTTAAATTTTAATTTGATTTTTACTTTCTGAAAAACTTTTAATAAATGTAAATTTAAAAATGTGGATATGCATTTAAATTTGAAATATTTTCAATCATTGGTAGTAGTTTAATTCTGAAAGAAAAGACAAGATACAGAAAATGGCCGATTCCAATTTTAATGGGATAGGAACTCTAAATTGATTAACTCCCTGTTCCTTATTGTACAATTATTGTCATTGAGCAAAATTGGGAAAAAGGCAGAGATTAAGAATGTCTCTTTTGTCTTGGCAGCTGATGATACCAGACAGAGAATGTTCCTTGCCTAAAACCAGCTTTACTTAAAGTGCTGTTAAAATGACAGATTATCTGTTACTCGTAGTGATCTCTTGTCCAATTCAGCCACAGAGAGAATGTCATATTCTACTTTTTTGTGCTTGCTACATATAAATCCCTTTCCATACTTTTGTGGAATTTACATTTAAGGACATAGTTTGGAAATGTAATGGTCTGCTGGTGAGTCTAAGACCTGCAAAACAATATCTGTTTAAACTGAGGATACCAAAGGTATCTTGAGCATTGGAACAACACTGTATCTTTGATAACATTTCATTCCAAAAGCCATTGAAAAATCCTTTATTTGAGGATTTAATATAACTTCTCTAGATAGAAAGGAGTATAATATCACAATATGAGACAACATATTTACCCTTCATTTGCCAATAGCAAAATTTAACAAAATAATTATCTGGGATCCTGGCAGTTCTTTAAAAAAAATGCATTATAAACTGTGCTCTAATAGAGATTGACAGATGTGAGTTTTAAATTTGTAGCAAGAGAGCCCTGTGGAAGATTTTCCCTTAATATATTTTGGACTACTTCCAGTTGCACAATTACATTCTAATTCCATTCCAAAAACTCCTTCCAATACAGAAGCCGTGGAATTTTATTTTCCTGGAATATTTTGACTACAGGAGCAATTTAACTCCTGAACTCCAATAAAATAGAAAAACTTTAGAATATACCCAATGAATTAAAACTGGATTAAGGTTTACCTTCCAGGTTAATGATTTCTAGAAAGGGACATCCAAACATTTAAAGAATAGGTAATGCTAGATATTAACTGACAATATATGTTTGGTCCTGCTATGATTAAAACCCACCATTGTGGCTTGATTGTAGTTAATCCTCAGCGTTTTCCTATCACAATAATCAGCCAGTGAAGCCCACAATTTTCTAAGTCTAATCTCAACATATATCATGATATAAACACCATATATTTTCAGTTAAATTGAGTGCTCTGTACTTATTAAGCAAGGAGACAAAATGATTTTCATTCCATGGCTGAAACACTATAATTGATATGCAAATTAAATATGATGGGAGCAAATAAATAGACCTGTTTGACTGATCCATTTATTAAAATAGGGTCAGATAAGGATCCCCAGTTGGCCAACTCATATCCTTGTAGTAAGGTAAGAAAGCAATTCAATCAATAACCTGATGTGTCTAATATTTGTAATGGTTTTCGTGAGCTAATCCCATAGTCTACATCTAACAATGGAATCAAAGGCTGATTTCCTCTGGAGTTGAAAAACAGCAGACTCAATTGTCAATAAATAATTCCACTTTAATGGCAAAGTAATAATTTAGACAGATACAGTGTGCACACCTGCAAAAAATATATGCAAGCTGGTTTACAAGCTAGAAGAACAATAAATCAATATAAAATACATCATCCAGTTAAGTCTGATGACACCAAATACTTATTATTAGGGCTTTACAAAGACTACAAAACTTTTCAGATGATTTATCTCACTGTTTCTGTCTATTTACACAATATGTTACATTAAAAATGTACAAAATATAAAATGTATACAGACAAATGCTTCACAAACAAATTTGTTAAAGTTGTAAACTAGGTGGATTCACTGAAATGTATTGCAGGGAAAATTGTATTATGTAGTATATACATACAGGATGTGTCTATGTGTATTGAAAATGGCATGAGTTCCTGGGCTTAGATGTTGTTTTAGACTACATCAATCATCAGGGACAGCTTTTGTTTTAGTCATTTTCCAGAGTGGCATGCTGCTTAACAATATGAGACAGTCAACTAATATTTGCTGCTGGAAATCAATCTGAGTACATTTTTTGTGCATAAAAGCAGACTTTCTTATTAGGGCAATAGCACCATGCAGGAGACCTACAGCTGATGCAACAAGGAAAACTGCATTGATTTTTTTTGATATTTGTTTTGCAAAATATATTGTTGCAGGAATTAGTAGCACCAGTTACATATCCTGAAGTTATCCATTGGTTATGTATATCCTGAAAGCACTTCATTGGCACATGTCCTATGGTTATGAGTGAACATGCTCCATATGAGCCCTTTCAAGATAGGGGTTGAAATACATGCCTATAGAATGCTATAGCCCTTAAATATTTTATGTTAATTTTAACCAATATCTCCAATTACTCTGATTGGGTTTTCATTCAGTCTGGTGTATCCTGCCAGGACAGATAATGTCTATTTTTTTCTACAAAGTTAGATTGGTTTAAAGAGTGCAAATGTTAATTGTAGCAAGGATAGCTCAGGACTTGTGATGGCAGTTCTAAGTACAGGACAAACATACCTGATTTTTCTGTCTTCTTTTAAAACAGATTGTACAGATTGCCCTCTTGCTTTGTTTACAACATATAGGTATTCTCCATAAATGAAACATTTTTTCACATTGATATAATAAAGTATAATTTTATATTTTTGCTGCTGTCACTGTTTTGTTTCCTTTCATTTGTGCAACACTTTTTATTTTCAGTATTTACAATACCCTCCCAATAAACTGTGCAAAATCATCCCCCCCACCTTCCCCTCTTACTGAAAAAACATTTCTGTCTTGCACAGTGAATAGCACTGTGTCAATGTTTTTGTAATGCTGACTTTCTTCATGTACAACTGCAATGAAAATAGCATGCTCCAAATGGGGGAAGGAAGAGAAGGGACGAAAACCAAGAACAGTTTGTGCTCATGCTAACTCAGGTGCACACCCAGCTCTGCTGGATAAAATGTCACACATCTCTGTTTCTGTCTTAATACGTTCTTTTCCAAATGGGATAGAAAATAACTATGTTGGACTTTTTAGTTTTGTTTTCATTCATAGTTAACTAGGAGTAGCTTCTGGGTCACTTGAATGGTTTAGGATGGTAGGTCATTGATTCACGGAAGATTAAAAATAATATATTTATATTAATAATTCATCCTTCTAGCCACCTAATTAAAAAAAACTTGATATATAAACACAAGGCTACTGTGCTCGCTGATGCTCTCTCATTAGTAAAATGAAGAAAGGAAACTGTAAATAACCAATGGTTTAAACAAATTAAACTAAGTATAACATTGTCTAGAAATCGGATTTAAGGCAGTGAGACAGCACCATAGGAAATTATCTTTTTCCCCCACCCAAAAGACTCAAAACAAAGCCCTAACCAAAACCTTTAGTCAGCTTCAGAATTGTCTAACAACAACAACAACAACAATCTTAAGAGGTGGCCAGGTGTTTAAAAAATACCACTGTGGTTAAAAACAATTTGGATATAAAAACGGGTGACTTTTTTTCAACACACACACACACACACACACACACACACAAAGAAAAGTTGGTGAACCACATCACTGCAAATATGGCAGTTTAGTATCAAATTGGCACTTATCCAGCATATCACAGTATTGTTTGTATAAGGTAATTGCACAATACTGTTTTGTGCTTATTGAATCTATATACCTTCTCATTTTTATTTTGCATCCACCTCATTTTGGAAAGGAGAGCAGAATATTATTTGAACATCATTGCAATCTGGAATATGTGCTATGAGGCACCACAAAGGTTAGAGGAGAAAGAGGAGGAGCAGGAGAACTATGAATGCAGCACCTCCAAGTATATTGAAGTATCACATAAAACACTTTCACTGTAAACTTTCAAGACAGGGATAGAAAATAAAAGACTCTACGTGATTCCAGTTTGACTATTATGGGTGCACTCTGCTTCATAGTTTCCCTGTTAAAGGCTCTTTCTACTTGACACTGAACAAATCCAACTTTCATTTCTGATTTGCTTACTGCTTAAATCAGGTGCCTCCATATACAACACAGCACACACATGCCTTTCAGCACACATTCACGCCACCTCAGCAGCCTTAATGCGGTATAGGTTTATCAGCATCCTCTAACCAAAGTCATTCCCCCTTTAGAGCGTTGATTCAAGTGAAGGGTCCAGCATATCATCATGGTGGCTGGCAGTATCACTGTCACAGCTCTGGGCACTTGAGTAAGTGGCAGCTTCTTTGAGCCTCAATAGCATGTTCATCTGAGAAAGAAATACAGTAGGGTGTGTTATTGGTACAAAAGTTAAGATGACTTAGAATAATAATAATCCAGTCTATTTTATTGTTCGTGTTTGCAAAGCAATACTGTAATGAATTTCAACTCTTGTTTTTAATTTAACAAAAATGTGCAACTATTTATGTTTGCAAGTCCTTTGTTAGAGCCATTTTTAGAAAAGATTTACTAAAAATGTTTTCCTTTGTAAGGAAATTTCTTTTGATTTATGTAGCTTTATATATGAGCTCTCCCAACACTTTAAATATTTGCTTCTGTAACTATATGATTATCCATTGTTATAAGAAATTCCTGCCTTTTAAAGCTCATCATGCACATTTTTGAATACATGTTTCATAAACCTTTTGGTGCTATTTTGCACAGCGGCAAAGAGAAGCTACCAGATTCCATCCAGTATTGGCCTTCATGCTATATTAGCCTTTGTGTGTGTGTTTTAAGAAACATACTATTTCCACATCATAAGCATGAGCAGATATAATACCAAAGTACCTGCTGAATTATGTTTAAGTCATAAAAAGCACAGAAACAATTAAATGAAGGGGGAAAACAACAGGTAAATCCTTCAAAGTATAAAGGAGACTGGATTATTTAAACCAGGCTTGGATTCACTTTTCTAGTCAATCATAAGGAAACAAACAAACAGAGTTGGTTCTTCTTTTTTTTTTTTTGGTATGATCCGTTTTGCATACATATTGAATGGAATGAAGAGGATGAAAGTCAACAGCTGAATGCAAGAGCACCATCTGCTGTCCAGGAGCTGACTTTCACAAAACAATGCCATACTACTCTGTTACTGCCCTGAGGCTGGATTCCAAAAGAATGTTAAGCACATCTTAATTAACTTCAAAAGCACTGGACATTTCAAAAATGTTTAGATATTGAAATTATCATAATTAAAGCTGTTCAGGGAATGGGCTTTGTTGACAGCATTTTTAAATAACCTAATTTTACAATGCAAATATTGTAAAATATTTGATCCAAAATATGTTTTAAAAAATGGAAAACCAGAATAATTCATCTTATTACATATTTAACTAAGCAAAAATGTATGGAGAAGAGTGAGAAGCTTATATACAGTTTTGCTGAATGCATCTTAGTAAGGACATAGAGAAGAAAAATTGAATCAAAATTAAGCAATTTCCTATGAGAAAAGACTATAGCAATTGGAACTCTGTAGCTTAGACTGAAGGGAAGAAGGTATAGGGAGACATGGTAGAGGGATATTAGATTATGAATGGCATAGACAACCTAGTAAAATATTTTCTATGTCTTCCTAACAGTGTTAGAAGTTCAGTTTACCAACTGAAAATAAATGCAGGAAGATTCAGAATTTTTTTTTCTAGCACATAGTTAAACGATGGAATGTGATATTAGCAATAGTATCACAACAGTTTTTAAAAAGATACTGGTGAAGTTTAAGAAAGATCAAATTCGTAGCTGCTACTCATGGAAAGGAGCTCATCTTCCAGTCAAGACTTCTCAACATCCCAGATATATCCTGTTAGCTGCAAAATAGTTTTATGGCTTGATCCAGCATTGACCTTTTTAGGATCTGATGGAGGAACGGTTCCAATCTGTAAACCTATCTCTTTATTCTGTAGGTTTTCTGTTTTAGCTTCTGAATATTTTCCTAGAGAAATCTTCTTTATAATCTGTCACTTCACATCTCTAATATTTCTCTGCTTTTTGCTTTTTGTCTCTTAACACTCCTAATATGTAAGCCCTCTCTTTCATTCATAGCTATTCACCTTTGTCAGTGAAAGTAATGAAACATATCCAGGGATACCATTAAGATAAATGAATGCCCAGACATTTATGATTCCAACAGAATATTCTCTTTCTTGCTCAAAATGAAGTGTGATTGAAAGTTAAGAGTGAGTCAGAATTTAGGACTATCATATAAATGCTCATATATTCTGAGATGGTAACTTCTTAATCTAATTCATATGTTGATTTATTGTAGATATTCAGTGAATTAATGCAAAGCTAAGGAGGGTGTTAAATTTAATAACTATGGGGATTATACATGCAAACTAGTACAAATTTATCTGAGCAGCCAAAGCAGCAAGTAGAATCAATATAACCAACCAGATATTCAGTTGTTACATATAATAAGCCACTAGAATAAAAAAAACATCACTGAATAAAGCATATTTTAAAGCAGTACGGATTCTTTTATTTTACCAAAGGATCTCCTTCTGCTTCCATGTGTGGAATGTGCTTTGAAGTGGTTCCTTCTTTGGCAGATGGATAACCTTCATAACCAACATCTTCAGGTCTTAACTGAAGTAATGATGACCAATCATGTTGCAGTGTACTCCATGGACAAGTCTCTGCTATCCACTTTGAGGGGTCTTCCCAAGGTGCACGTGTACCATACATCTAAATATATATCCCAAAAGAAAAGTAAAAATGTCTACACTCATTTTATTAAAAGACATTTTGGAATGGAAATGATGAACCAAGTTATTAGCTAGTATTCACCAGAATGCCCTACCATGCTACAAAATAAGTTATGATTAACGAACAGTTTATTGTTAACTTTATAAGAACAATAACTGGTAAAAAATGAATTTATGTAAGTTTTAGTGATACCAAGAAATGATTAAGACACATATGTTTTTGGTGTCTGTTTCTATAACTGTTAGCCATTACAACCCCCTTCATAGACTGTTAGCCATTACAACCCCCTCCTCCACTATATATATTCCACTTGACAATATATAACAAGGTTGTACTAAAATTAGTTTACTATCTCACTTATTAGCAACATTCAAGTGAGGCATTTCTATTACCAAACTGCAAAATTCTACAACTGAGAATTCCACTGAATATTAAATATATAGCCAGAATGTTTGCATTTCTTTGGGCATTTTTCTGATCCAAGGAGATTATTTATAGGCACAGTGATGTCCATAGTTGCAATGATAGGGTACAAATTTTATGAAGATTGAAAAATTACATTAGGCTTTCCATTCATGGCAAATGATGGTTGTTTCTGTAAATCAACCCTTAGAAACAATAATGAAATTCACTGCCCAAGGACTCAGACTGCTGTTTTGTTAGAGTCCTACCTGAAGTCCTTCTCTCACAGCTTCCATTATATATGGCACCAAAGAATAATTCCAGAGATCAGTAAACCATACTCTAGAACCATCAACATCAATAGGACAAGGTAGAAAAAGGCGAGGACCTAAAATAAGAATTTTTAAAAAAAACAATATGAGATTACATTCAGTGTTGTAAGTGGATTTGTGCTCCCTTTATTTAAGGGAGACATAATGTACAGAGATGTAATGTAATCTCTGTACATTACATCTCCCTCGTATAAAGAAAATTTGGGTATCATACAAGGGATGGGCACATCTAATTCAAGTTGTTTTATTGTCAGATAGACACAACAGATATACTGTTTATATGTTATTCACTGCATATTAGTGATGGCAGCCATTTTTTGATAAAGCACAATGACATTTTTTTTGCATTAGCCTTTTCAGCCACATGATTTAGAAAAATACATTTATAACATCTGGCATTTTGTGAATGCTGAGACACTAAAATATGGGTAATGTATTTCTAAAGACCAATTACTTCATTGGTTCCAGATGGCCTTTGTTTAAATGGCAGAAATAATTCTGAAGACATTTCATCTGTAAACAAGGTGACTGTTTCTTAGATACATTAAACCCCAGCTCTCTGCCTTGCTTGTCAATGCTGTAGCAACTGCCAGCTGTTCTGTGGCAACTGCCAAAACACTTTGTGCCACTTAGGGATGTTTATAGAAAAAAAATCAATTAAAAGAAATCTTTTTGAAACATACAATTATCTGAAAGATTCTTTGATCTCTTCTTCAGGAAAGGTTTTTTTTTTTTTGCAAAATATGCAGATGGAGTTTCCACTACTTTTAGGGCACCATTTCTCACATGATTACTTAACACAGATTTATCGGGATGGAAGAGGGTTTCTGAAGCAATAATACCTGATCTTGGATTTCTTGAGAGTTTTGAAAGAGTTTTAGACCTTGCTGCCTTCTCTGCTTCTTATTACTGCTGCTGATCCAATCCAATGCCACATTAGAATGTACATTATTAATGGCATCAAGAAATGTGAAAATCCAGAATTTTTTTAAAAAACAAAAACTGTGATGAATACATTTTCAAGAACATGCATTTTATTTATTTATTTTATATATTGTTTTCTTCTTAATTTTATCTTCACATTAGTTAGGACTAACTCTTTTGACAGTGGAATGGGATAAGAAAGGCTGAGACAGTATAAGTTCAAGGCTAACATAGACTAAGATTAATGATATTAAATGGTTTTGGGTTCTTCTTTAAGTACAAATTTCATTCCAGACATCCAATTCATGTCCAACAATACCAAGTTTGCAAATACAATTTTCTGTTCATCCAACTCTCTTTTTTTTTCCTTTTGGGCATAAAAGATAATCTATTAATTATTTTGCTGAATACATTCATAGTAAGCTTACAAGGTAAGATAAGCTTCAAAGGTCAGTTTTAACTCTTAATTTGCATTCTTAACTGTAAAAGGTCTTACCAATGGTTATATCAGAAGAACTGTGTGTTTCTAAGAAACTGTTGAGATGATGCCATGTCTTGGGAATCCAGTCAATAATTTTGATGAGATCATTATTGCGGGTATTCTTCTCCAGCTCTGTTTCAATCAGTTTCCTTCTCAAATATCTGGATAACAGCCCTTTAATGGGGTCTGTGTGATTAGCACACAGCACCCATCTACACACAAAACAATAAAATAATGAAATCCAAATGCAAAGGTTGGGGTCATCCAATGAAGTCTTATAGTCAACTTTCTTTTAGCTGTATTGTTACCCTACAGCAACTCTTTCCATGAGCTGATGTGATAGCCACCATCATAAATTAGTAAAAATAAAAGATTTGATCACTGCATTTAAGATATAGCTTGTAGTCTTTTATAAGGCCAAAGAGAATTTTCTAAATTCACAAACTATTTCTCTTGGTGCCTGAAGTTAGCAATTAATCACTGAAGGTGGATAATAACTGTATGTCCTGTTTGTGAACTTGCCATTGGCATTTTGCTAGCTATTATCAGTAAATAGAGTTTGAGCTAGATTATTGTTCTATTACAGGATTATATTTATATCTCTAGCTAATAATACATTGTTTCTTTTCAACTGTATGTCTTGAGGTCAATGATGAAGAAAATTGCTATTAGAACTTAATATATTTAGTCTTTTGTGCTTTCTGCTATCTTGTGACAAAAGCCAAATGGTACATCACTTTTCCAATGGTGACAAAAACAACCCTAAACATGGTGATATTATATTTTCATTACATTTGATTCATTAAAAAAATTGAAAAACTTTATATGCTTTTTTAATTTATGTAACCAAATATGCAATTATCATGAACTTACTAAAACTAAAAGTTTAGACTGAAAGTTCTGAGTCTGAGTCATACAATAGATATGAAACAGAAATAATATTTACCTGAAGTTTTGATGCAGTTCTAGATTAGGTGATGATGAAACTCCCTGGTTCATCGTTCCAATAATGTAGGGACTTAAGACAAACCAATATGGATTTAAAAAACAATCCAGGAAAATTGAATAAGCACAAAATATTAACAAAACAACATAAAACAGTATTAAAATCAACAAGGATGACCACACATACAAAAAGAAAACATTACTCCCTTAATCTCTGAATATATAATATATAAAAAGGAGAGCTTATGAAGTAATCATAATGCCAAAGTAAACTGACACTTAAGGAAACTCATTTTACCATTGTTTTAATATAAAATAATGTATAGTTATATTTCAGAAAAGCCCTTTTGAGCGCACTTATGCTATGTCTCAAATGTTTGTTTAAATGTATTCTTGACCTATGCTACAAACACCATTAGAGGAAATGTCAAATATTAAACTGAAGCTCTTTCATATATGTTTGTTTGTGTGTGTGTGTGTGTGTGTGTGTGTCTACCCCTTCAAGTCAGATTTTGGACTCCTGGCAATTTACCTGGCTTTTTTGGCAAGGTTTTTTTATAAGCTC